>CM061138.1:94186714-95415745 GCA_030789695.1 Scilla litardierei | reverse complement strand
TTGTCACTGTGGAGGAGAGAGGGGAGACTGCTACCGGAGTAGATGGCGAGGGGAGAAGGGCGGTGCTGCCTGAGGTGGTTGCGGCGCCGATGAAGGGATGGCGCACAGCCTGGGGTATTGCCGGCGTCGAGAAGAGGAAGAGGAAGAGCATAGGCGGGGCTCGGGGTGTCCACAGGAGGAGGAGGCGACCAACGATGCTAGGGTTACTGGGCGATGGGGCAGTCTGGCGGCTATTCGGCGTGTGGCTCAAGGGGCCGGTGAGGTGATTTAGACAGCGGGAAGACGGCAGAGGGGCCGCCGGTCGGACTGCTGACGTCGGGGGAGTCTCAGGAGAGGAAGCGGCCTAGGAGGCTTGGCTGCCGCGGAAACAGGCTGGTGGCCTTCGGTTGTCGACGAGGAGAGGGACGACGAGGGTGAACGAAAGGGGGAGGGTGCGGCGTCGGATAGGAGCTCAGGCAGGCGGGGAACAAGAGAGGGTAAAGGGTTTATGTTCGCTTGAAAAATAGGCCGGGCGACTTTGTATGATCTGTTGTTTTATACGAGAAGCCTTAGTGTTTGATTGGGTTCCTAGCTTGCTATTTGTAGGGGTAGTGGGAGAGAACGTGGGGTGAGGGGATCACGTGGGAGAGAGGTTTGGGGAGAAATGATAAGATTATATTTCATTCAAAAATTTGATTTCTCTTATCTAACCGTATCAACGTTTTGAATCCCAAAGCTTAGGAAGTTATAAAATAAACTGTAATGCCCTACCAGCTACTGCACAAGTACTAGAGGGGGGGTGAATAGTACTTTAAAATAATAAGGAGTATAATTCCAAATTAAATTGCAATCAACTACCAAATCAATTTGCGGAAGCTTAAATTGAACGACGACAACGAAATTGACAATGCTAACAAACGATGTTAATGGGTTCGGATCCACCCAAGTCTCCCCGACTTGTTCCCGGTGATCCTACGTCCCAACCACCCGGATCCCCTCCGGATACTTGAGTTAGAAACCCTAACTCAAGATTTCCACTATGAATATCTTGTGAAAAACCTTCACAAGATCAAATCATACATGCAATGGCAAAGTGAATCCCACAACCCGGGATCACAAACTTCTCTCACAACCGAGAGAACCAATAAGCAATATAAAATAGTTTATATGAAATAAACAAGCTTACCACAAAATCCTATACCTTGAGTTTTTCTTACACAATAGGTGGAATGAAGGATTTGAGGAAGATGAAGTTACCAAACCCTAGCACCAAGGAAATGAGCAGCAAAGGGTGCCTAGGGATGATTTGGAAACTTGAATCAAGCAATAGCTTGAAGAGCTCACCAAGAACAAGCTTCTCTCTAGATCTAGAAATGAGAGAGAATGGGTTTCTTGTGAGGAAGAGAGCTTTAGATTTGAGGGAGAATAGCTATCTCTTTAGAACTTAATGAATCTCTTAATGGCAGCTCTATTCAAGATAGAAATGACCTAGGTTCGTATTTATAGGGTCCCATAAAAACAAGTTAGGTCATTCACCAACGGAAAGAAATCTGTGAGACTTAGTCGGTCAAAGAACAGTCACTGACCGACTAGATCATCAACTAGTCGGTCAGTCACAAAGCATGGACCGACTAAGAGCAGATCTGAGAAGAGATAGAATTTCAGACCTAGAAAACTAGTCGGTCCAAGAAGACTATCTGACCGACTAGTTTCACAACTAGTCGGTCATCCAATGAACGTAGACCGACTAAGAGGCAAAACAACTTAGTCTGAAGGCAAGTTGACTTAGTCGGTCCAAGAACAAAAGTTGACCGACTAGATTGTCAACTAGTCGGTCACCAAACGTTCTTAGACCGACTAACGGTAAACAGTAGCTTAGGAGAAATTTAGAGTGAACAGTAAGTCACAACTAGTCGGTCAAAGAAGCATCACTGACCGACTAGTTCACAAACTAGTCGGTCGGTGAGTCAACGTAGACCGACTAACTGTAAACAGTAAAGTCCAAGAAATTAAGGAATCAAACTAGTCGGTCCAAGAACAGTTGCCGACCGACTAGATCACCATCTAGTCGGTCAGTACTTGTTCTTGTACCAACTAACATGCACAACAAAGTCCGAATCGAAGCGCGACGCTTCGAGGAAGATAGAATGAACTTGTGCAAGAATCCTAGAGCTACGAAATGAGCGTAATGAAGATAGAAACGTAAGATATACTCAAGGCTTAACATTCTATCAATCGAAACTAAAAGACTATAAATAAAACCTTAATAAACGGTCTTTGAGAGCTTCGATTGAATCTTCATAACTTCCAAAGCGCTGCAGGAGCTTCAACGAAGCTTTAGGCTTGAATACGAGCTTTTGGAAGTGTTGAGATGTCGCTTTGAATATTCTCATGAAATTGGCGACGATCTCCAATACTGCGCTCACAAATTGTTAGTTCATGAATTATTTATGTTTGCTCATCATCAAAACCAAATCCGGGGAGTCCAATATTCAACATTCTCCCCCTTTTTGGTGATGACAAACCAACATAAATAATAATCAAAAATAATAATTCAAATGTAAAATACTTACTCCCCCTGCATTGATGACACGTTAATTCCCAAATGAATATATATGAATTGCATCAATCAGACGAGTAAGATATATAATGAGAATTGATTTTTGAAATATCGGATTTTGAAAATCCTTATATGTATCTTAACTCCCCCTGAATCTAACATATCAAACTAGATTCTTGGAAATTGAGTTAAATTTTTCATTTGCGCTATTTATTATCATTATCTCTCCCCCTTTGGCATTATCCCAAAAATGGGGGGCGTACAACGACAACAATTAGGAAATGTAAAATCCAACATCGGGAGTCGTAGACAAAGACGATGGAGCTAATTGACACCAAAGGAAAAACGATTAAATCAAATCAAAGTGTGCCAATTGTCCATTATCACAAAGTGAAAATCAAAATCATCAAAAATACCAAATAATTATTCATTTCTTGAATAAAGAAACATACTCTTCAATATTCAATATTCTTGGTTAAATTTGTGCATGGAAAACAATTCTATACAATTATAGAATTTAAATCTATTTAACCAAGTTTTCATGCGTCGAGCGACAAAATCTCATTTCAAATACATTCAACGAATATTAAAATTTTGCACGACGAATAAAAGACAAAGTGAATGACGATGAACATATATATATACAGAGACAACATGAGTATATCCAAAAAAAATATCACATCGAATATATGAGATACATCATATCAAGCGCTACATATCATCAAAAAGAAATACATCAACATCATCGATACAATATACCCATCAAAAGGAAATACACCATCATCATCATCATTCTCATCAAAATAAATACAGCAGCAGCGACGACATCCAAAACATAATAACCCTCATACCCTATCCTAATCCATAATACTCTCGCTAAGATATATCATCCAAAGCGTATATGGAGAGTCCTCGGAACAACGATCACGAGGAGGAGGCAGGATCTGCAACGTCCGTGGGTCCAGTCGACGGAGTGGACTCAGGATCTGCAGGGAGAAGAGGCGTCTCAACAGATGGAATCGTCGGGGCAGGAGTCGAGATCTCAGGAACAGGCTCTACAGCAGCAAGGGTCTCGACAGCAGAAGTGTCAACTGGAATATCAGCAGGCTCAGCAACAGGGTCAACAGCAGGCTCTGAAGACTGAAGTGCTGAAGCAGAAGGCTCTGGAGCACCGGAAGAGGTGCCAACTCCAGGAGCAGAAGTGGAAACACCAGCAGCAGCAGCAGTGGCCTCATCGCCACGGGCAAAAGAAGTGACAAGCTCGTCAAGCTCCTCATCGTCCATCTCCTCGGCCTCAGACACCGAAGGAGGAAGCTCAATCCCCATCATACGAGCCATACGACATACGACCTCCTCAGTACGAGCCAAACGGGAGTCGTGCTGACGAAGTAGACGTACGACATCGTCCAAAGTAGCAGGGGAAGAGGAGGCTGCAGCGGCTGACGGAGTAGACTGAGAAGCAGATGCGGTAGACCTCTGCACGTGACGAAGTGCCGCTAAAGATTTCTTCACGGCCGTCGCGTTCAGAGGCGTACCCAAAGGACGCTCATCGTCAGGTGGGAGAGGAACGCGAAAATGACGGAATACGAGTGTCAATAAGCAGGGGTATGGAATGTGCGCAGACTTATTGGTCTTGCGTATACACTCGAAAGAATCCATCTTATCGAGTATCACGCGAGCCCAATTTATCTCGCACCCCAAGAAAAGAGCGAATATGAGCTTCAAAAACGGGTGAGAGGGAAGTGAAGAGGATCCATATTTCGGAAGAAGACATGATTTCAAAATCAGGTTAAGAACCCACGCATTCGGCTTAAAGGATTTCGAAGGAACACCAATGAATGCGGAGGGGATAACCTGGAAAATATCTGCAAGAATAGACTGATCCAAGGAAGAAATGTCGTCTACAGAAATGTCCGAGGGGAGGAGACCACACGATGCACAACCAAGGATCTCCCCCAAGATTTCTGCCGTGAGAACTATTGGAGTTCCCAAGACAGTCGTCTCAATGGAGTGGCTGGCGTCGTACTGGCCTCGAATACGGTTGGCATAGAACAATTTCACGAGGCGAGGGTAAGGTTTGGGATTGGCCTTGGGGTCGTATCGGAGATAATCTAGAAGGCCACTATAAGACAGAAGATCAGCAAGGCCGAGGAAATCAGAGAACTGAACGTAATGCTCTAACAACAGTGGACAGTGTTCTATACGGTTGTACGCGGCGAGACACTGAGGGTCATCGCGGCACAACGATATGTCTACACCGCCAACTGGCATAGGAGCTTTACCCTTGGCCTTACGGGTCTTCGGAGGTGGGGTAGGTTCCCTAGTAGGCTCATCCTCAGGGATAAAATCAGTATCGGAATCGGAATCGGGAGGAGTAGCCGGAGTATGAAGAATAGGCTTTTTGGTCTTGGATTTGCGGGGCTTGACGGTGGCAGTCCTAGGCTTCTTAAGAGGAGGCGACGAAGGAGAGGCTTGGGTAGACTTGGCACGACGCTAAGGCTTCGGGGGATTCCTAGGGTCGGAAGGCCCTACGGTCATAGGAGAGGCCCCGGAAGAGGTGATCGGAATACGAGTCTTAGCCATAGTTCTAAGAGCACAAGCAATCGAAGATTAGGTCACTAACAACCTAGAGATCACAAGCAAACAACCCTAGAGATCAAGAAAATTCGAAAATCACAAGCCCTAGGTTAGAAATTGAAACCCTAGGACCTAGAGCTTGAAATCAAGGAGAGACAACCCTAGAATAGGAAATCGACCTAGGAGAGGGAGGGAGATACCTAGGAGGTGGAGTCGACGGCGGCGGACGGCGGCGATCGACGGAGAAACGGCCGGAAGACGAAGGGTTTCAAGTTGAGGGTTTTGGGTTTTCGGGCTGGAGCAAGTGAGAAGACCGACTAAATGAGAATTTAGTCGGACGAGATCGAGTATAAGTCGGTCGGGATGCGAAAAGACACAGTTGCCCTAACACACTTAGTCGGTCACAGTTCAAGTACTGACCGACTAGATTACGATCTAGTCGGTCGGTCAATGAGCTTGAACCGACTAAGTCGAAACAGTAGCTCAGATGAATTTCTAGGGCAAGAATTAGTCGGTCGCAGTATATTCACTGACCGACTAGTTTTCAATCTAGTCGGTCGGAACGTATACTATGACCGACTAACGATAGAAAAAGATAGGAGATGGATATTTGCATGATCTAGTCGGTCTGAGTTCATTTGTTGACCGACTAGATGAGCATCTAGTCGGTTGACAAGTGAACTGAAACCGACTAGAAGAGTCCAAAAGTAGAAATTTGATTTCTCTTCACAAACCACTTGGATGATACATCCAAACTCACTCATTAGTCATCTAAATTACCCCATAAAACGTCGAAATCTTAAATACGACATTGAAATACGAATTCGAGCAATAAATTCAAATAATTCACATAAAATTCCCAAAAATTCAATTAATCTAGCATGAATGAAATATCGCGAAATATATTAGCATGCAAGATGATTGAATTAAAATATGAATCCTATATCTCGGATTCACCCATAATCCCCAATTCTCGACGCAACCGCACAAAGGAGTCCTCCTTTAGGGGTTTCGTGAAAATATCGGTGATTTGCTTTTGGGTTTCAACGTACACTAAAATGATGTCCTTTTTAGCAACATGATCATCTAAGAAATGGTGTCGGACATCTATGTGTTTTGATCGGGAATGGTGCACCGGATTCTTTGAAAGACAGATAGCACTTTGGTTATCCACCATGATAGGGCTAGTATCACAATGAATACCAAAATCCTTCAATGTGTGTCTCATCCAAAGAACCTGGGCACAAGCGGCACCGGCGGCAATATATTCCGCCTCGGTGGTTGAAAGTGAAACCGAATTTTGCTTCTTGGAAAACCAAGAGACAAGAGAATTTCCTAGAAAATGGCAAGTGCCACTAGTACTTTTCCTGTCGGATTTGCATCCCGCATAATCAGCGTCACTGTATGAGACTAACTCATACGTGCTAGATCTCGGATAAAGTAATCCAAAATCTAAAGTGTAACTTAGATAGCGAAAAATACGTTTTACCGCTACTAAGTGAGAATCCTTAGGTTGAGACTGATAACGAGCACATATACATACGGCAAACATAATATCGGGCCTACTTGCGGTAAGATAAAGCAAACTACCTATCATACCTCGATATAGACGAATGTCTACATCCTTACCGCCCGTATCCTTGTCAAGATGCGTAGTCGTGCTCATCGGAGTCTTTTTCCCGGAGGCATTCTCCATTCCAAATCGCTTTAGCAACTCCACCGTGTACTTCGTTTGGTGGATGAAGATTGCATCGTTCATTTGGCGAATTTGGAGACCTAAGAAATATTTGAGTTCGCCCATGTGGCTCATCTCAAATTGTTCCTTCATAACATTAGAAAACTCTTCGCAAAGAGTGAAGTTAGTAGCACTGAAAATGATATCATCAACATAAATTTGAACTAATAAAATATCATTGTTCGCATTCTTAATAAAAAGTGTTGAATCGGCTTCGCCCATTTTAAAATTCAAATCCAAAAGAAAATTCTTTAGGCGATCATACCAAGCTCGAGGAGCTTGTCTCAAACCATAAAGAGCTTTCTTTAGTTTAAAAACGTGATTTGGAAATTTGTCATTTATGAAGCCCGGAGGTTGAGAAACGTAAACTTCCTCAACGACATCTCCGTTTAAAAATGCACTTTTAACATCCATTTGAAATAATTTAAAATTCTTATGGCATGCAAAAGACAAAAGTAATCTAATTGATTCTAATCTAGCTACCGGAGCGAAAGATTCTTCGAAATCGATACCTTCCTCTTGACGATAGCCTTGAGCTACTAACCGAGCTTTGTTCCGGACGACGACTTGGTTTTCGTCGGTCTTGTTCTTGAAGATCCACTTTGTCCCTATGACGGTGTGGTTCTTCGATGGCAATGGAACAAGCTCCCAAACTTCATTCCTCTCGAATTGAATGAGCTCCTCCTCCATGGCTAAGATCCAAGCGCTATCTTCACATGCTTCATTAATATTCTTTGGCTCTATCGATGAGGCAAAGGCACAATTTGCGAAGTGGTGAACTTGCGATCTCGTCTTGACACTATCATAGATATTGCCAATGACTTGCTCATGGGGATGGTCACGAACCGAATGAAGCCGTTTGGGAATACCTTGATCACTTGGAACATTCTCAACAACTTCATTAGTTGGGTTAGTCTCAATAGAATCAATAGAATCATTAGACTTAGAATTTTCAAACGAATCACATAAAACATCCATAGAATCATTATCATTTGAAATTCTAGTTGGAACAAATCCTTCATTAAATGAGACATGAAGCGACTCCTCGATCGTTGAGGTTCGTTTGTTGAATATCCGGTAGGCTTTGCTACGCGTAGAGTATCCAACAAAGATCCCCTCATCGGATCTTGGATCGAATTTGTCCAAACTACCATATGTGTTCTTAATAAAACATTTCAACCGAAAACACGAAAATGTTTAACTTGAGGCAACCTACCAAACAACAATTCATAACAAGTTTGTTTAGTGCCGGGCCTCAAAAGTATTCTATTAAACACATAGCAAGCGGTGTGTACCGCTTCCGCCCAAAATTGATGGCCAAGTTGGCTATCATCAAGCATAGTGCGAGCACACTCCACTAGCGTCCTATTCTTTCTCTCAACTACAACATTTTGAGGCGGTGCACGAGGGAAAGAGAAGGTGTGAGTAATACCAACTTCATCACAAAATGTCTCAAAAGACTCATTCTCAAATTCACCTCCATGATCACTACGAATAGTGACAATGGTGGTTCCTAAGAGATTTTGTACTTTCTTAACAAAAATTGTGAAGTTTTCAAAAGCTTCATTTTTATTGCACAATGAAAATACCCAAGTAAATCTTGAATAGTCATCTACGATGACAAGTCCATACCTTGCATTTCCTAAGGAAGCTACTCTAGTTGGCCCAAATAAATCTAGATGTAATAGCTCTAGTGGCCTTTTAGTAGAGATGCTTTTCTTAGGTTTAAATGAAGATTTAGGAAGCTTGCCGCGTTGACAACAATCACAAAAACTTTTCTTTTCAAAAACTAGCTTCGGAAAACCTTTAATAGAATTCAATTTTGAAAGCTTATATAGTGTTCCAAAGTTCACATGTCCAAAGCGTCGATGCCATAAGTGTTGTTCACTTGTGTTGGCAACGAGACATTGTTCATATGACTTAGGAAGATCCAAAATATAAATGTCTTTACGACGAGTTCCGGAAAATAATAATTTTTCATTATCCTTTCTTAAAATATGACACAATCCTTTCGCAAAGCTAACTTTGTAACCTTTGTCACAAAGTTGGCTTATTGAAATAAGATTATGATTTAAACCACTAACAAGATAAACATCACTAATTAATGGTTTAGAGGGGTTACCGACTTTACCAACACCTATGATGGTTCCGCTCTCGTTGCCTCCAAATACGACGCGGTTTCCATTCGCAATGGGAACCACTCCGGAGAGCAATCGAGCGTCACCGGTCATGTGTTTTGAACACCCGCTATCGAGTATCCAATTCCCTTTGGAGCTAAATTTAAATTTGTTGCTCCTTTCCTTTTTCTTTTCCTTGAGTACCTAAAGATAGAAACTTTCATATCATGGTACCCAAGGTCATTGGGTCCAAGGGGTTAGACCTTTGGAAGCCAAGTCCAAGTGGACTTAGACTTCCCCACATAATTCTTACTATGTACAACATCCGAAAAATAAGCATTCATGTACATTTGTTTTTCGTCCATGCTTGTGTCCGTTGGGCTCCAAATAGTAAATATTTTGGGAGCCATCATCCTATTGGGTGCATGCATGCGACGTTGATTTCTACGTGATGCATGTTGTGGATAGGCATATGGGACATGATGGAATGGTGCACGACGAGAATTATTCATATGATGCGGTGGGTGAACATATGCATGTGTGGGAACACGTGCGTGAGGGTGTCTCACATGGTGTGCACGTGCCCGAGAATGTGTTGCATAAAAATCATCATATGTGTGAGATGGTGGAGTAGGACGTGTGTTCCTACGTGACATGTTATTGGTGTACATGTAGGCATGCCCCTTCTTTGGAGGTCCACCCAAGGTGGGTTTCTTTCCAAAAGAGGGCGTGGACGAGGTGGAAGCACCATTGGTAGATGAACTACCAATAGAGTGTTTGCTACCACTCGTAGAGTCACCGGAAGTTGGCCTAACAAAAGTAGTGGCCGCTTTGGATGGACATCCCGTCGTATACCCCAAACCAATGTGGTGATTGGCCGGAAGTAAGTCACTTAGGATTTTATCCAAATGGTCCTTACCTTTGTTGAATTTGTTAATTCGGCCCAATGTGTTCTCATATTTCTCTTTGAGAGAACGCAAAGAAGTATCCAAAGTGGATATTTGCGAAGTGAGCACATAAACACGAGATTTAAGATTCTCGTTCTCAATACTCAAAGTCGAGTTTTGAGAAGTTAAATCCGCTATCTCATGTTCTTCCGCATCCTCGATGCTAACATGTTCAAGTTTAGATTTGAGATTAACAATCTCATTTCTTAACTCTTCAACAACGGTGTCGTTGTTTGTGATGATAGTCTTAGGCGATGTTTGAATGCTAGCTAGGTCATCTTTTACCTTAGTATATCTATTTACTAACTTAGTGTATTTTGACCAAAGTTGAGAGTTAGCATTTCTAAGATCATCCATCGTTACCTCATCGCTTTCGTCATTACTATCATCGGAAGAGGAGGATCCTTGATCGTTCTCCTCTCTTGCCATGAAGCACATATGTGCTTGCTCCACTTTCTCATCATCCGACTCTCCGCTTGAGGAATCCTCGGAGTCGGTGAATGTTGCTCCGACAAGTCCTTTCTTGTACCCCTTTTTGTATTTCTTGGACTTATCGAATTTTGGCGCCTTCCACTTCTCCTTGTGCTTATTGAGGGGACACTCCGCTTTCATGTGTCCCGGCTTATTACACTTGAAACACAAAGGAGAGGAAGAGGCGTTAGTAGAACCAAATTTAGCTTTGTTCTTGAAGTTACCTTTTCGGAAGAAACGGTTGAACTTCTTGGCCATGAGTGCCATGGACTCCAAGTCCAACTCGTTTTCCGAGTCTTCATCATCGGAAGATGTGGATGAAGCCGCCTTGAATGCAATCGCCTTTTTCTTAGGCGCATCTAGGTTCAAATATGACTTCATCTTTTCTTGTAGCTTCACCTTGCTATCTTTGCGTACCTCGTATGACATCAAAGTACCCATTAGTTGA
The DNA here is from genome assembly GCA_030789695.1 of Scilla litardierei. NCBI lineage: Eukaryota > Viridiplantae > Streptophyta > Magnoliopsida > Asparagales > Asparagaceae > Scilla > Scilla litardierei. The sequence goes on along the minus strand of CM061138.1, from coordinate 95,404,911 downwards.
ACTACAGTATATTTGTTCATGTCATTACCTTCCTCGATGGCGAAGGTACGTTTTTCCCAAGAAGAGGGAAGTCCTTCAATAAGCTTTAAGCACTTCTCCTTTTGAGTGTAGATCTTGTCGAGGGCCTCTAACTCGTTTATTATGTCAACGAAGCGAGCGTAATATTCTTTCATCTTCTCGCCCTGTTGCATATGAAACATTTCGTAATCTTTGGTTACGACTACGAGTTTAGAGTCTCTTACCCGACTCGTCCCTTCATGTAGTATGAGGAGAGAGTTCCAAATTTGATATGCACTCTTACATGTGCATATCTTATTGAAGTCCTTGGGCTCCAATGCGCATTGCAAGGCGTTCATTGCCTTGGCATTGCTTACCTCCGCGGCGACCTCCGCGGTAGTCCATTTCTCAAAATCTTCTTCTTCGGGCTCGATGTACTCCTTCATTGTAGTCCTCCATAAAGATGCACTCCGGAGGAAAGTCTCCATCCGGCACTTCCAGTACCCGTAGTTGGTACCGTTGAAGAATGGAGGCCTCGTAGAGGAATGTCCTTCCATCACCGATGACGCTCCTTCACGGTTCCTGAAGGTGTCATAGTTGGAGGGTGGAGGCACGGTCTTGTTGTCGTTGGCAGACATAGCTGTGTATCTGGCTCTGATACCAAATGTAATGCCCTACCAGCTACTGCACAAGTACTAGAGGGGGGGGTGAATAGTACTTTAAAATAATAAGGAGTATAATTCCAAATTAAATTGCAATCAACTACCAAATCAATTTGCGGAAGCTTAAATTGAACGACGACAACGAAATTGACAATGCTAACAAACGATGTTAATGGGTTCGGATCCACCCAAGTCTCCCCGACTTGTTCCCGGTGATCCTACGTCCCAACCACCCGGATCCCCTCCGGATACTTGAGTTAGAAACCCTAACTCAAGATTTCCACTATGAATATCTTGTGAAAAACCTTCACAAGATCAAATCATACATGCAATGGCAAAGTGAATCCCACAACCCGGGATCACAAACTTCTCTCACAACCGAGAGAACCAATAAGCAATATAAAAGAGTTTATATAAAAGAGTTTATCACGAGTCCAGGAAGTGTTTTTCATTATGGACTGACGCCCACCTTCTGGATCACGAGCCAGGAAGTGTTTTTGGCATAGGGTTGTGCCCGCAAAGCAGGTGCCTAGCCTCAATCATTACAATAAGTGTAGCGTGTGCTACGCAATCACGATGAAACATTACATGCATGAAATGACATGGCAATGAGCAAATAATTTGCATACCGTTATTTGAAATTAAACATGGCAAGGTAGCATGAATGCAAGCATGATAAAGGTGACGGATCTAGCTTCGTTGTCAAGCTAGATCTAAAAGTGTCGTCTACACAGCTATCATTTCATTGCCTAGTCTCTTTTACGCTACTGTACAAAAGGGCCTAAGATGTGGCCTAAACAGAAAGCTGGCAAGTATCACTTGCCTGAACAATACGCTGCAGTCACGATCAACCAGAGTCCGGTAATCTACCTATGTGCTCACAACGCAGTCCAGCCTACAGTCCCAATTATTAATCTTGATTGGTGAGTTACAAAACGATTAGAGACTACGATTTTTAGGTTGATTAACAGGCGAGGTGGGGATTCCTACGGAGCGGGACTTACCTCAACACGACGCGAGAGCTACTCTGACGTCGGGTAGCGACGTCAGGGGTTGGACCCTGGTAGCGTGTAAGATAACAGCATCGGCTCAGGAATGGTAACGGGTCGCAGAGAAAAACGTATTACATCTGCGACATAAGGTTGCGACATTTATTAGGTCAAAGGCTATAAGCTCTTAAAATAATAATATATCTATCGTTTACACATATATACCCAATCTAACTAATAACCACGTGTTGTGACTTACATATAACTTACTGTTATTTAACTCATTAACAGCACTAACAATCATATACTGATTCATCCCTAGCATCTAGTACTACTGTGCCCATACAATAAATTAGGACACAGAGCTGCCATCTATATATGCTACTGCTACTCAATTCGTACTCGCTAACTTTGGTATTATAAAAAATGCATGCTAGTAGTGCAACTTACGTGCTATCATCCTTGTGAGTTTGCCGAAAGCGGTGAGGAGTGGAGGCATCGATCGGTGGTTGGAGGAAAGTGGCGAGCAGAGGATGCGGTTGTGTCGGAGAAAGAAGGAGGCGGGGCCGAGGCTCGTGTTCTTTTGGCGGGGAAGTTACTTGTCTGCTGGAGATGGGGAGGCGATGTCTCGAGGAGGTGTGTGCGAGGCGATGGAGGAAGCCGGATATGGGTTCGTTGACCGTCAGAGAAGTAGGAGGGAACAGCTCTTGTCACTGTGGAGGAGAGAGGGGAGACTGCTACCGGAGTAGATGGCGAGGGGAGAAGGGCGGTGCTGCCTGAGGTGGTTGCGGCGCCGATGAAGGGATGGCGCACAGCCTGGGGTATTGCCGGCGTCGAGAAGAGGAAGAGGAAGAGCATAGGCGGGGCTCGGGGTGTCCACAGGAGGAGGAGGCGACCAACGATGCTAGGGTTACTGGGCGATGGGGCAGTCTGGCGGCTATTCGGCGTGTGGCTCAAGGGGCCGGTGAGGTGATTTAGACAGCGGGAAGACGGCAGAGGGGCCGCCGGTCGGACTGCTGACGTCGGGGGAGTCTCAGGAGAGGAAGCGGCCTAGGAGGCTTGGCTGCCGCGGAAACAGGCTGGTGGCCTTCGGTTGTCGACGAGGAGAGGGACGACGAGGGTGAACGAAAGGGGGAGGGTGCGGCGTCGGATAGGAGCTCAGGCAGGCGGGAACAAGAGAGGGTAAAGGGTTTATGTTCGCTTGAAAAATAGGCCGGGCGACTTTGTATGATCTGTTGTTTTATACGAGAAGCCTTAGTGTTTGATTGGGTTCCTAGCTTGCTATTTGTAGGGGTAGTGGGAGAGAACGTGGGGTGAGGGGATCACGTGGGAGAGAGGTTTGGGGAGAAATGATAAGATTATATTTCATTCAAAAATTTGATTTCTCTTATCTAACCGTATCAACGTTTTGAATCCCAAAGCTTAGGAAGTTATAAAATAAACTGTAATGCCCTACCAGCTACTGCACAAGTACTAGAGGGGGGGTGAATAGTACTTTAAAATAATAAGGAGTATAATTCCAAATTAAATTGCAATCAACTACCAAATCAATTTGCGGAAGCTTAAATTGAACGACGACAACGAAATTGACAATGCTAACAAACGATGTTAATGGGTTCGGATCCACCCAAGTCTCCCCGACTTGTTCCCGGTGATCCTACGTCCCAACCACCCGGATCCCCTCCGGATACTTGAGTTAGAAACCCTAACTCAAGATTTCCACTATGAATATCTTGTGAAAAACCTTCACAAGATCAAATCATACATGCAATGGCAAAGTGAATCCCACAACCCGGGATCACAAACTTCTCTCACAACCGAGAGAACCAATAAGCAATATAAAAGAGTTTATATGAAATAAACAAGCTTACCACAAAATCCTATACCTTGAGTTTTTCTTACACAATAGGTGGAATGAAGGATTTGAGGAAGATGAAGTTACCAAACCCTAGCACCAAGGAAATGAGCAGCAAAGGGTGCCTAGGGATGATTTGGAAACTTGAATCAAGCAATAGCTTGAAGAGCTCACCAAGAACAAGCTTCTCTCTAGATCTAGAAATGAGAGAGAATGGGTTTCTTGTGAGGAAGAGAGCTTTAGATTTGAGGGAGAATAGCTATCTCTTTAGAACTCAATGAATCTCTTAATGGCAGCTCTATTCAAGATAGAAATGACCTAGGTTCGTATTTATAGGGTCCCATAACAACAAGTTAGGTCATTCACCAACGGAAAGAAATCTGTGAGACTTAGTCGGTCAAAGAACAGTCACTGACCGACTAGATCATCAACTAGTCGGTCAGTCACAAAGCATGGACCGACTAAGAGCAGATCTGAGAAGAGATAGAATTTCAGACCTAGAAAACTAGTCGGTCCAAGAAGACTATCTGACCGACTAGTTTCACAACTAGTCGGTCATCCAATGAACGTAGACCGACTAAGAGGCAAAACAACTTAGTCTGAAGGCAAGTTGACTTAGTCGGTCCAAGAACAAAAGTTGACCGACTAGATTGTCAACTAGTCGGTCACCAAACGTTCTTAGACCGACTAACGGTAAACAGTAGCTTAGGAGAAATTTAGAGTGAACAGTAAGTCACAACTAGTCGGTCAAAGAAGCATCACTGACCGACTAGTTCACAAACTAGTCGGTCGGTGAGTCAACGTAGACCGACTAACTGTAAACAGTAAAGTCCAAGAAATTAAGGAATCAAACTAGTCGGTCCAAGAACAGTTGCCGACCGACTAGATCACCATCTAGTCGGTCAGTACTTGTTCTTGTACCAACTAACATGCACAACAAAGTCCGAATCGAAGCGCGACGCTTCAAGGAAGATAGAATGAACTTGTGCAAGAATCCTAGAGCTACGAAATGAGCGTAATGAAGATAGAAACGTAAGATATACTCAAGGCTTAACATTCTATCAATCGAAACTAAAAGACTATAAATAAAACCTTAATAAACGGTCTTTGAGAGCTTCGATTGAATCTTCATAACTTCCAAAGCGCTGCAGGAGCTTCAACGAAGCTTTAGGCTTGAATACGAGCTTTTGGAAGTGTTGAGATGTCGCTTTGAATATTCTCGTGAAATTGGCGACGATCTCCAATACTGCGCTCACAAATTGTTAGTTCATGAATTATTTATGTTTGCTCATCATCAAAACCAAATCCGGGGAGTCCAATATTCAACATAAACCATTTTAGATTTTGTTATTAAAGTTAGTTAAAATCAAGATTCTCTTTCGGAAACCGCCTGCAGCAGCTGGGGGTTATTAGATAATTAGTATTGGATTAGGATAAGTTAAGTAATATATTAGGTTTAAAAAATATAACTAGCTGGGTTTGTCTGAAACATACAGCACCAAAATAAGTAAAAGATTGTTTTTAAAGTAATTAATATGAGATATGCAATTAGGTCCCTCGAAGTCCAAAAATTACAAGGAAGGTGCCAGGGCAATCACACCTCCGAGAGGATCGTGGATACGGTTCGGTCGTGCCCCTGCACTACGGAGAACAATAAATAATAAAAAAATATCCAATACGGGAACACGCACACGAAATAACAAAGATATGCACTAAAATACGTACGGTCGGAAAGTGACCATTACATTCTACCCACCTTAGAATAAAGTCCATCCTCGGACTTTCTAACTATGAATAACATATATACTAGCCATTCCAGTAACTACCCCAATCCCAACACATTATAATTCAACCAGGTATAGTCACTACAAGTGCTTATATATGCACTATGTGATCAAATATTAATACTACAAACCTGTACACATATGCACACTCTATACTGATACCTATAATAGACAGTCAAATTCATACACGTACTTCAATCATTCCTATAGTCATGTACATCCTTATATAGATTTTACTCACTTATCACATAACTAAGGTACACATACTTACACGAAAAGTTCACACTAGTAAATACAATCATAGCACTCACGTATGTATGTAACCACCTATGCACAATAACATGGATAACTAGTCCTTATATCTCCTAGTGTACATCCAACATCAATATATCAACTCATGTAATCATACCACATAATATTAAATCAGGCTTACTATATCTACTATACATTCACCACTACTATACTTTCACAAAGATATAGCTATTCAAATGCACGCAAATATTTCACCATATATTCACAACACATACAATCCTATAACTATATTTAAGGCACATCACACTTACCATAGTCACAAATACCTATAACTAAGCACATACTTACCCGTGCATGGTGCACGCCCGCACACGCTATCATATCATTCATTCATACCACTCATTCCACTATATACTTAGCACAACTACACACCTAGTTCAGCTAGCACATATACATTCAAACATATAAAATCTTAGGAAGTAATTATACCACAAGACCAACACCTATAACTTTATAATGGTATAGCCACCCACAACCATGTGCGTAACACAACCAGACACAACCAATCCTATCACTATACATACATCATCTATTATTACATTCATAGTACTACACGCAATCCACAGACATATGTAACAGCATACTTAGTATTCTCACTCAAGCTTGAGTGAGACTCAAAACCCATATCAGAATATTCTATATTCATAACATGGTATCTATACATATACCATTACCACTCCAATATATATACATCTACCAATATAACCACATACATACTATAATATCAATCACTATATTTAGTCAGGTCTCACCCACATAATTCAATCACTTTACATACCATAATAATATTACAAATATCAACACACGTATAATTATAATACACTCCCTAATACATGCATCCATCGTATAGTCACATACATGTAATATATATTCACACCATAGCCATCTACCTATAATTAGTATACCAACACATCTACTTATCCATACATAGTTTAAGACATACCATAATCGTGTATACTTCACGGTATACACGCACACGCATAACATTCCGTAAGGCAAGCAATACCAAACAAAATTATAACCAAATTATCATCTGTATAACACCCATATACTCATGCAGTAAATACATAACTACTTACGTCTAAGCACAATACATATCCATGTACGAGCACACACTCACACGTACTAACATATATGTCATATAATAGGCCTACTCACTTAACTATAAGTACATCTATTATAATTACCTAACATACACATGACTTACTAGTATACTATTTCAAACATTTAACACATACTCTACTAGCAGATATTCCAACACTAGATCTAATATACATAGACGTACCTAAAGCGGTATAGTTATCCACCTTATATATAAATACTATCATTCATACAACTTCATATATATCGTGAATAACACTGAGTATGTATATATCACACAATATGCAAACATTAATATACTATAGGGGAGTACCCTCATACGTGAGTGATACGCCGGGGCTCACACACACGGGTCCACACTCTACTTATACATGCATCACAATGACATCGCAATAAAATCAATGGGCTCACTACTATACTAAGGATGACACAGGCAACGACAAGCACTAGCATCTAAACAATAGAAGGAAACCGAAACCAAAAGCGTAACGAACCAGATCGAACAGAGCGACTTCAGATAAGGTGAGGATAAGGAGATAGCTGGTTGGGTGAGACAAAAATATTGTTCTAAATAATTAAATAGGCGAAAGAGAGTCATGTGTAAAATATGATGTCGTATATATCTATTCGTATGAGAATATGTAGGAAAGCGAGCAGACTGGAAAAATTTGAAAACAAGGAAAAAGTTTTTAGGCGAAGAAATAATGAGAGGGTTAGGCAGTGATCGTGTTGTAAATGAAAATAGGTTTATACCAAAAATTTTGAAGTATGAGCACGGTGAATATAGTTCTTGTATATAAAGATATATTGAAGCTTTATTTAGCTTAGAAAAACATTCTAAAAGTAAGTACGATAAGTGAGAAATTTAATAATAAACTTAGTAGTATAGAAATGGAAGGAATGATATATTGAATTATCAAAAATGGTAATAAGGTTTTAAAACCGAAATACGATAGATATAGGTTAGAAAACGGTCTCGAGATTGTAATAAAAATTTTCGACCAAGACGACTTCAAAATCTAAGAAAGTATTTTAACTCAACCAAAAGTAAGGAAATTTAAATATATAAGAAGGGGTGAAAAAAAAAATTTAAACTGAGTGAAAACTTTTAGTAAGGAAAATAGAAAATAACTTTGGAAGAATCAAGATTGCAACGGAGAAGCTTCGAAAAATTAACGATAATCGTCGGAAAACGATCACGTGTATCGAGGGCAAAGATTATAATCGCGTGATGAATACGCCTAGGATACGATTCATGAAAACTACGATGGGGTTCTACCGTCAATAACACATAAGTGTAATGATCAGGAAAATGATAGAATCAGGGGTTCTAATTATCGGGTTGACTAAAGGTCAAGAGAAACTTAACACTAAGACTCTCTAATAGACTAGACTATAATAAAGGTCTCAGGGTGGGGTCCTAAGAGTAACAAGATTACGTTCTGTTGGGCCCGAAAATGTCGGACTCAATCGAACAGCTAAAAGAGAAGCTCTAGAAGTCTAATATGGTCAGGGCTGGGTGAGAGACTGCTAATGCAACCTAAGACGAGTGCAGCTTACTCTTGACGAAGGCCCTGACTATTAAAGCTGGACATCTACCTTAGTCTTCCTACCATCTAAGACAAGGAAACGTCAGATTAGACTTAATCATGACTTGGATGTTCCGAATATTTAATTGGATGTTATTTATCATTATTGTTGTTCCGATATTTCGCGGATGCAAAAAGGACCTGCATGGGCCACCAACAAAACCTGTCACGCCCCGCTTCCTTAATATGGAAGGCGAGATGTGAGAAGGTCCGCGCAGACGTGGAGCTGTGAAGCTGCAGTCTGATAAGCGTCTGTAAAAATTTCAAACGATAGCGGGTCCTTTGCATTGCGACGAAACAAAAACAATAATAACAAAGCAGATAAAAGAACATCCACCACCAACATCCAGAAATTATTCTAACATCACTGAGCAGTCACAAAAGTAAAAGTCTGAACAAAAGGCCTAAAGCATGGCCGAAACAAAAGTAAAGAGAGTCACCGGTTGAGACTAAGGGTAGGACCGGAATCCTCAAACTGAACGTCAGCAACCTGTCGCCCTCTACAACTAAGTCAGGCTCAAAACCTGACATGTGACACCCAAAGAGAAAAGGGCACATGTCAGCAAAAGTCTCCCAAAGAAAGCGGAGAACTTTTGTGCAAGGATACAAATAAAATAAAGCGACTAGCAGTTCTAAATATAATGAAAAGACATGACATTTAAAGAATGCAACAATTTAAGATGACATGATGACATGCATGCACGTCGTAGCAGAAGCTACCAAAAACACTGTTTCATGAGTCACGAACATTACCATTTCACGAACATTATCATTTCACAATGTGCACAGGGTTTACGCCTTACAGCTGAAGTTGCTGATCTGGCATACTTCTACACTGAGTGGTCGCTTAACCCTACCCCTCCCACGTGTGTCGAGCCTTGGTTTCCCAAGTACGTGAGCTCGCTTCTGGATCACGAGTCCAGGAAGTGTTTTTCATTATGGACTGACGCCCACCTTCTGGATCACGAGCCAGGAAGTGTTTTTGGCATAGGGTTCTGCCCGCAAAGCAGGTGCCTAGCCTCAATCATTACAATAAGTGTAGCGTCTGCTACGCAATCACGATGAAACATTACATGCATGCAATGACATGGCAATGAGCAGATAATTTGCGTACCGTTATTTGAAATTAAACATGGCATGGTAGCATGAATGCAAGCATGAATAAGGTGACGGATCTAGCTTCGTTGTCCAGCTAGATCTAAAAGTGTCGTCTACGCATCTATCATTTCATTGCCTAGTCTCTTTTATACTACTATACAAAATGGCCTAAGACGTGGCCTAAACAGAAAGCTGGCAAGTATCACTTGCCTGAACAATACGCTGCAGTCACGATCAACCAGAGTCCGATAATCTACCTATGTGCTCACAACGCAGTCCAGCCTACAGTCCCAATTATTAATCTTGATTAGTGAGTTACAAAATGATTAGAGACTATGATTTTTAGGTTGATTAACAGGCGAGGTGGGGATTCCTACGAAGTGGGACTTACCTCAACACGACGCGAGAGCTACTCTGACGTCGGGTAGCGATGTCAGGGGTTGGACCCTGGTATCGTGTGAGATAACAGTGTCGGCTCGGGAACGGTAACGGGTCGCAGAGAAAAACGTATTACATCTGCGACATAAGGTTACGACATTTATTAGGTCAAAGGCTATAAGCTCTTAAAATAATAATATATCTATAGTTTACACATATATACCCAATCTAACTAATAACCACGTGATGTGACTTACATATAACTTACTGTTATTTAACTCATTAACAGCACTAACAATCACATACTGATTCATCCCTAGCATCTAGTACTACTGTGCCCATACAATAAATTGGGACACGGAGCTGCCATCTAACATATGCTACTGCTACTCAATTCTTACTCGCTAACTTTGGTAGTATTAAAAAATGCATGCTAGTAGTGCAACTTACGTGTTATCATCCCCGTGAGTTTGCCGAAAGCGGCGAGGAGTGGAGGCATCGATCGGTGGTTGGAGGAAAGTGGCGAGCAGAGGATGCGGTCGCGTTGGAGAAAGAAGGAGACGGGGCCGAGGCTCGTGTTCTTTTGGCGGGGAAGTTGCTTTTCCGTTGGAGATGGAGAGGCGATGTCTCGAGGAGGTGTGTACGAGGCGATGGAGGAAGCCAGATATGGGTTCGCTGACCGTCGGAGAAGTAGGAGGGAACAGCTCTTGTCTCCGTGGAGGAGAGAGGGGAGACTGCCACCGGAGTGGATGGCGAGGGGAGAAGGGAGGTGCTGCCTAAGGTGGTTGCGGCGCCGATGAAGGGATGGCGCACAGCATGGGGTATTTCTGGCGTCGAGAAGAGGAAGAGGAAGAGCATAGGCGAGGCTCGGGGTGTCCACAGGAGGAGGTGGCGGCCAATGATGCTAGGGTTGCTGGGTGATGGGGCAGTCTGGCGGCTGTTCGGCGTGCGGCTCAGGGGGCCGGCGAGGTGATTTAGACGGTGGGAAGACAGCAGAGGGGCCGCCAGTCGGACTGCTGACGTCGGGGGAGTCTCAGGAGAGGAAGCGGCCTGGATGGCTTGGCTGTCGCGGAAACAGGCCGGTGGCCTTCAGTTGTCGACGAGGAGAGGGATGACGAGGGTGAACGAAAGGGGGAGGGTGCGGCGTCGGATAGGAACTCAGGCAGGCGGGAACAAGAGAGGCTAAAGGGTTTCCGTGCGCTTGAAAAATAGGCCAGTTGACTTTGTATGATCTGTTGTTTTATACGAGAAGCCTTAGTGTTTGATTGGTTTCCTAGCTTGCTATTTGTAGGGGGTAGTGGGAGAGAACGTGGGGTGATGGGATCACGTGGGAGAGAGGTTTGGGGAGAAATGATAAGATTATATTTCATTCAAAAATTTGATTTCTCTTATCTAACCGTATCAACGTTTTGAATCCCAAAGCTTAGGAAGTTATAAAATAAACCATTTTAGATTTTGTTATTAAAGTTAGTTAAAATCAAGATTCTCTTTCGGAAACCGCCTGTAGCAGCTGGGGGTTATTAGATAATTAGTATTGGATTAGGATAAGTTAAGTAATATATTAGGTTTAAAAAATATAACTAACTGGGTTTGTTTGAAACGTACAGCACCAAAATAAGTAAAAGATTGTTTTTAAATTAATTAATATGAGATATGCAATTAGGTCCCTCGAAGTCCAAAAATTACTAGGAAGGTGCCAGGGCGATCACACCTCCGAGAGAATCGTGGATACGGTTCGGTCGTGCCCCTGCGCTACGGAGAACAATAAATAATAAAAAATATCCAATACGGGAACACACACACGAAATAACAAAGATATGCGCTAAAATACGTACGGTCGGAAAGTGACCATTACATAAGTGGACGCATGGCATGAGATTAAGGCTTGGAGGGTGATAAGGATAGTTAAGCCATACTTAAGGGAATAAAAATAGAGAACAAAGAAGAAAAAGAAAAGAAAATTAGATAGCTCTCTCAAAATCTCTCTTACCCAAGCACAAACCCAATCCCCCTAAATTCCACCATAAAAGGAGATAACTTGGAACATTGAGGTAGATGAAGAAGGGCCAAAGACCTCAAGAGAAGGACTTGATGAGGTAAGTGGTCTATATACTCTAGTTAGAGTTAGAATCTTAAGAATTGCATAAGATTATATGTTTAAATTTGTAGGAAATCAACTTCATGTTGGCTGTTTCTAGATGACTGTTTCTAGATGACAGTTTCTAGATGCTGCAACTTCATCTATGCACAATTCTTATTCTAAAATGTCATAAATCAAGAAAAAATACAATTAGAAAAGCTAGTACAGTTAGGTCCAACTTTCGTTTGTTAACCTTGGCCAAATTCTGTTTATATTTCGACTGAACCATTAATCTATGCAGTAGTATCAGATTCTGCTAGAATCTGCACCCTATTACCAAAAAGGGTAGCACTCCCATTATAGAAACCCAATAAGGGTGATTTTAGTCAATTTGGAAATATGGCTTCAGTAGCTACACTTTTCATGTGTTAGCCTCACTAAAATACTGACAGTAAGATATCACAAATGTAGATGTTTGGGGCTCACTGATACTGTCTGAAAAAACAATTTTTGTACCATGTAGAGTTTAAGCTGTATTAATTAGCCTACTTGCTCTAAAATCATGATGCTTGATAAATGAAAGTATAAGTTGTTTATATACAACTTTTATTTACAAACCTTTAACAGATTCACAATAGAACTTAAGGTTAACAGCTGATCTTTAGCGGTATATCATTTTTGGCAGATTATATCACTCTGCATTGTTCAGAACATAACACCATCCACAATTGTCCAAATAATTCATTCTTGGACAATCTGAAATCCTCATTAAGTTACCTACAACTTTCTTGTTAAGCCTTAAACCAGATTATGTCTACAAATAACTGTTATAAACTGTTCTTTCCACAGCCAGAATCAAAACAGATTCTGAATCTATTTATGTTATGTGTAAGGTGTTTATGTGTGTGATATGGATGCTATAGTATGACATGCTCATGTTGCTTACATGTTTCCATATGCAATAAAAGAGAGCTCTTGATATTGATTGGATGTTTCATTAACTTCCTTGTTAATGTTGATATATTTATGTTTTATCAATTTGCAAATATCCATGCCAGCTTGTCAATCTCTTTTAAAGATATTTCTTTATGAAGGAGTTACTCTATTGTGATATGAAAGTGAAGGTTGAGATGAATGTGGCAAATGACATATACTATGGCATATGAAAAGAAAGGAAATTAACACAATATGGACCAAAGTGCCACATGGACCAGCGTGCCACGAAAATACCGAGGCCACCTCCTAAATCCATGGTGCCACCTCTTGAATCTATGTGTGGTAAGATAGACTGCATGGACCTACATGTTACATGGACCAGTGATCACTCCTTATTTTACACCCTTTTTCCGCATATTTGCATGCCATTTAGATCGCCCAAATCATGTTTTTCACGATATATCGACGATATTGCGATGCTTTTCACGATTTGTTGTTTTTGTCGCATTTCAGGTGATTTGGCACGATTTGGAGTGATCTCGAGATGCGCTTACTCTAGACGGTCACCAACGACCTCCCCGAGGGGTATTTTGCTGTTGGAGAGGAGCGGAAGAAGAACGGACGTCGCAGGAGCGACGAGGAGGCCAAAATAAGCAGATTGGGCATTTTTTGTGTCCCACTCGGCCGAGTGGAGGAGCCACTCCGCCGACCAGCGAGACACTGCTCGGCCGACCAGAACAGACACAATTTACATGTGCACTCGGCCGAGCACCGAAGACCACATCGGCCGAGTGACGACATCACGTCCGCCCGAGTGGCGCCCAGACGAAGCCCCTCCAAGACATCCAAGTTACTATTTTTTCGGCTGCCTGAACTTCAGAAGACCCACTCGGTCGAGTGGTTAATCCCGTCCGCCCGAGTACTATGAAGTCATCGGCCGAGTGACGACAACTCACTCGGCCGAGCCGCCCCCGAAGTAGAGACCCCTGAAGGCCCCGACTTACTGGAAAATTACAGGGTTTCTCACTCGGCCGAGCGACTTTTGTCACTCGGCCGAGTGCGATGCGCTGCCTGTAGCGAAAACTGCGGAAAACAGGCTGTGCAGGGGTATTTTGGTCACGATTTTTGGACGATTTTGATGGCTATTTAAACCCTGTTTTTACCCTAGTTTAGGGAGCCTCCCTCTTAGATTTTTTGCAGCTTTTTAGATTAGTTTTTAGCTTTATTCTTGTGATTGGAAAGGAGACAAAGATTGGAATTTTGTTGGATTAATTGAAGAACTCCATTGGTTTGCATCTCTTTTCCTTAAAAATTCTATTTTTATTGCTTATCTCAATATTGTGATGAATTCTATTGCTTATTTCAACGATTATTTTTGTGATCTCGCTATGATTTGTGAGTAGTCTCCACGTCTTGGGGCGTGGGGATGAACCCTACAAGCCCATCTTCATATTTGTGATGAATTGGTAGAAATTGTGCTAGAATTGTTATTAGGGATTAGATTGGGATCAATTTACTACGGATGGCTAGGTATTCATATCAATTGGGATTTGCAAGAGATTGGATCCCAATTTGATAGGAAACCCTAGAAATCCGAATTGGTTTGGAGTCGGATTTTCGAAGTATCGGTTTGCAAGAGATTGGACCGATACTAGGATTTCCGGTTGCAATTCCATGCCGATACTCGTTTGCAAGAGATTGGACGGGTAGGAACTATCCCAATTTAGGTCGTGGACCGAGTTTGCAAGAGATTGGGCTCGGTGCGCGATTGGACGATGATGTTGATCCTAATGCTAGCTTTCCTAGGCTAGGGTTTGCAAGAGATTGGACCCAAACCTAGGATAGCTATAGACCGGCAACAACGCGAGAGCGTGAGCTTGGTTCTACATTCAGTTGCAACTAGTTCATCCAAATTCTCATTCAAGCAATTTTGATACCGATAAACCGCATTTATGAAATACGGTGAGTAGCGGGGATTCCCCATTCCCTAGACGTTCTTTATTTGATTTGATATTTCCGCATTTTTGTCTGACGATTGTGACAGGATCGCCAAAGGCAAATTTCTCTCTTAAATAGCCAGGTTGATTGGAACAAGCACGGTCATTCGTCCTCCCTGTGTTCGATATCCCGCTCGCTGCTACACCGTGCACTTGCGGTAAAACTACAACCGTTCTTTGGGTCACATCCCAGAGCGATCAACCAGCGTGCCATGGAAATGTCAGGGGCCACCTCCTGAATCCATGGGAGCCACATTTAGAATCCATGAGTCACATAGGCACGCTGGCATAGATGGGATCCCTTAGGTGTTGCACTTGTATTCATAATCATTCCATAATCATCATATGCATATCTGTGATTGTCTGTCTTTACTTTACGCTTATTTAATTCTATAGCCCTTATTTTTCATTACTTCTTTATGCACATTAATTCAGTTGTATGTCTTTTCAGTACTTGCATGTGTATTTATTCTGTTATGAGTTGTAGTAGACTTGTTCATAGTCAGTTCTGAGACTGACCCTACCTAGCGTGGTTAGATTATCCTACTGGGTCATAACGTGTCCCAATTATTTTTCAAGGTTTAGAAGCAGAGCAGACAGAGCTAGACTTGGCCAAGAGTTGACTCTGCGATGATGCCCATAGAGGGCAGTCTTGTACAGTTGATTCTCAGGGGTTGTCTAGGGAGTGAGTTGTACTGAGTGTGGACATCATTGTCCTTTGTGGGTTTCCTGAGATTTTCTTCTGTTTTCCACTTTGTACTTGGGAGCTGAGATGATGTATATAAAATGTAATTTTTTATAATAATAAAAGAATGTTGGACTTTTTACATTATTGTCTTTTACTTTCTGTGTTGGAGCATTATTTGTACTTCCCAGTATGTGCACAGTGACCTGCATATTCTTTTTGTTCTCTCTCTCTCTCTCTCTCTCTCTCTCTCTCTCTCTCTCTCTCTCTCTCTCTCTCTCTCTCCCCCCCCCCCCTCTCTCTCGTCTCTCTCTCCCCCTCTCTCTTCGTAACAATCAATGCTCTAGGATACCTGAGACGGATTCATACTTCCCATGTATCCTGGGGAGGGCGACATTACATTTGGTGGCCCATGCAGGTCACCACACTGCGGCATGTGTAAGGTAGTACATGTAATGTTCCGTAGGGGTAGTAGTGTTCTAAGGTGGGTAGTGACCTTAAAGTCTAGACTGAGCCATCATTAACATAGAGCCTTAGCATTAGAAGGCTAAGGATGTACCTGGTTTAAGGTAGGAAAATTGTCATCTTTGGGTGACGCCCTACGAGGGTATGATGTTGTGTCTATAGGTGTAGTTAGTTTGTATATTCGTGGATTGGTATACTTGGTTCTGTGCGTGTGTTATATGTTATATGTGTAAGATGTATATTGTATACAATTCCTTATGAAGATAAGTATAAACATATGTAAGGATGTTTGTATGTATACATGGATAAAAGTATATTTGTGTGTGTGTGTGTGTGTGGATATGTGTATGTATGTTTCTTTATTTGTGTGAATCAGTGTAAATATATGTCTTGTTGTATAAATATTTAAAGAGATATATGTCATAAGTATAATTATATTTGGTATGTATACTTGTATTTGAATGGCTTGATAATTGCTTGTATTCTTAATGGTTATAGTAACATATATATATGTGTGTAGTGGTGTACGTCTTGGATATATAATTATGTATCTGAATGTAGTTCTACCTAGATATGTATGTATGGTTGTTTTAAGGCATGTGTGTGTATATGTCGATATGTGAAGTACTTGTGTGTGTGTGTGTGTGTGTGTGTGTGTGTGTGTGTGTGTGTGTGTGTGTGTGTGTGTTGCTCTATGTATATAAATTGGGTATGATTGTGAATGTGTGTGCATATGTATATGCTATGTATGTTTATGTAAGGTTACTGTATGAGTATAGCATAGTTAGATAAGTGAAGTAATATGAATGACAGTATATGTGTGTATTAATGTGAATGTTTTGTTTTGTGTATTAGAAGTAACTATGGTATGTATAATTGTATGGTATTGGATTGACATTGCAGTGTTATATACATGGTGTGATTTGGGTGAATATGTGTTATATGTACTTATCTTAGTGTAATGATTTTTGTAGTTGTGTATAATTGGAATTAGAATGTACAATGGCACTAGCCTTTAGAGGTGAATATGTATGTGTATTTGTACTGTGTAATGCACTTCTAATATGGATGTATGTATGTTTAGTAGAGAAATTTGAATGGATGGTGCTAGTGTATGTATAGTATTATATAGTTAAATACAAATGTACGGTGTTGGTATATTGTATGGATATGTTGTGATGCCTCCTTGTGGTGTATGAGAATTTGTGAGTGATATTGCTCATGATCGATTTATTGGTGTATTACGTATGGGTGTAGTGTATCTTGTGGTTGTATAACTATGTAAGGCACTTGAATGAAATGTGGTGTATGAATACTAGGATGTATATGTATCTCCTTGAGTGTAGTGTATGTGCAATGTATGTACGTATATGCGATACATATAGCCAAATGTGTTTATATTAGTGTTTCGTGGGTAGGACGACCCATAGATATACTCGACCTTCTGTTAGACCCTTAAACTTTAGAAAGTCCGAGAACGGACTTTGTTATTAAGGTGGGTAGAATGTAATACCCCGTGTTCATAAATACGAGTATAATATATGTATATTTGAACGTATTTGAACGCGTAATATTTTTGAGTATTTTTATAAATTTTTTTCTAATTTTTATAATGGCTAAATTATTTTAAAATAATTTCCAAACACTAGTTGAATTATTATGATTGAAGTATTTGGGTGAAATACTATGTATTTGGGATGGTATGAAGTATTAATTATGTATTTATATTTTCATAAAAATTAAATCTATGGAAATTTCTCCTTTTGACACCTAGCCCCATTAGATGTTCTCTTGCATGCTAAGTATTGCCTTAATTGTGCCACATAAGTGGACGCATGGCATGAGATTAAGGCTTGGAGGGTGACGAGGATAGTTAAGCCATACTTAAGGGAGAAAAATATAGAAAAAGGAAGAAAAATAAAATAAAATTAGATAGCTCTCTCCAAATCTCTCTTACCCAAGAACAAACCCAATCCCCTTAAATTCCACCATAGAGTGAGATAACTTGGAACATTGAAGGAGATGAAGGAGTTCTTCAAGGAGAAGAAGGGCCAAAGACTACAAGAGAAGGACTTGATGGTGTAGGGGGTCTATCTACTCTAGTTAGAGTTAGAATCTTAAGAATTGCATAAGATTAGATGTTTAAATTTGTGGGAAATCAACTTCATGTTGGCTGTTTCTGGAAGACAGTTTCTGTTGCAACTTCATCTATGCAAAATTCTTATTCTAGAATGACATAAATCATGCAAAAATACAAATTTGGAAATCTAAACCAGTTAGCTCCAACTTTCATTTGTTAACCTTAGCCGAATTCTATTTATATTTCTACTGAACCATTAATCCAAGCAGTAGTATCAGATTCTGCCAGAATCTGCACCCTATTACCTAAAAGGGTAGAACTCCCATTGTAGAAATCAAATAAGGGTGATTTTAGTCAATTTGGAAATATGGATTTAGTAGCTACACTTTTCATGTTTTAGCCTCACTGAAATTATGACAGTAAGATATCACAACTGACAAATGTTTAGGGCTCACTGATATTGTCTAAAAAACAGTTTTTGTATCCTGTAGAGTTTAGCTGTATTAATTAGCCGATTTGCTCTAAAATCATGATACTTGATATATGAAAGTATAAGTTTTTTATCTACAACTTTCATTTACAAACTTTTAACAAATTCACAATAGAACTTGAGACTAACGGTTGATCTTTAGCTATATATCACTTTTAGCAGATTCTGCCATTCTGCATTGTCCAGACTATAACTCCCTCCATAATTGTCCAAATAATTTATTCTTGGACAATCTAAATTCCTCATTAAATTACCTAAACAATCAAAAATCCAATAATGCTTTTGTATGCAAGTCACAAACATCAATCCCTCTAGAGACATGGAAGTTGAAAGAGCATAATTACACCAATTTCCTATCCATCTACCACTTTTAACATCCTACCCACCAAAAGGAGATAATAATAATAACAATGAAACAATAACATGGTTAGATGAAGGAAGGTCCAAATACCTTCAAAAATTAAAGATTCAATATAAGACAATGTGTTCTTAGTCTCAAATGCAAACATTAGGACTTACAACACAGATTCTCAAATACAAACATAAAATAACAAATACATTGAACTATTCTTTACGAAAATAAGCTCTGACAAGCAATCCAATTATGAGCACCATCACAACATTAATTGCGGATGCATATATGCAACAACGACATATGATATTGGCATCCAACAATCCAATTCCTCGAGCTCCATTATTCCTTTCTCTTATACCCGCACGCTGATCATTGTACAGCCCATCATGTACCATCTCACTGATGTGTCTTTGACTACGATCCGAGCTTGATACCATTTCTTGACCCCCAATGATTTGGCCGAACTGAAGTGCTTTCCCCATTCCAATACCGCATATCATCTTCATAATTTTGAAAACCCTTGTACACGGTGTTCGGATATCCATGTCCAAGTGACTGACATTCTTCCCAACTGCCAAACACACTGCATTGTCATCCATTCTTGACCACGTAAAATTTTTTTGCCATTTCTACATACAATACGTGATAAAATATTACGACATCATATATCATGCATTTCCAGCCTAAGTGAACAAGATACATAAGTGTATGAGTGTACAAGATACATAACCATGGCATGTGTGTCCAGGATACATAAGCATGGCAAACATCTCATCTCATGGTTATAACAAATCTAGGTAATTGCAATACAATAGATATGAATACAATGATACAATATGAATGCATCGATATGAATACCATGGATATGAATTCCCAGCTGATGATAACCCACATCAGTTTTCTGTACATCAGCTGAACCTAAGCAAGAAAACACAGCATGTCTCTACAAAATCTGATATATTTTCCATATACAAAACACACAGCAATATCTGTATACAAAATCTAATCCATTCATCTTTTACAAATGATTCGTATACATCACATTCTCAGCGAAGAACACCATACCCAGAAAGAAACAATGAATGGAATATCTAAAAATCCTGCCAATCGAAAACCTAAAGTAACCAATCCTGGCAACCGAATTGGTCTCCCTTAAGCAACCAATCCAATTCACATTTGAGCACGTAAACAATCAAAAAATTTACACAACAAACATTCATATACGCCTCAACAAAAAATTAGCAAAACCCATAATTTCACAAAAAAAGGAATCGTGGGGAATTGGGGTTTCTGCAAGAAAGCAAATCGACCAGAGGAGGAAAAGAGAGTACCTGCAAAATCCTAGAGTCGGGCGAACTGAGAGGGGATAGCAAGGGTTCTTTGAGAGAGGGGGGATCACGAGCTAGGGTGCGAGGAGATCACGAGCTAGGGCGATCTTGGGCAAGAGGAGATTGCGAGCTAGGGTGCGAGGGGCACGAGGGAGATGCAGCTTGATTATCATAAGGAGGGTTTTTCTGGGGCTTTCACGATCACGATCTTGGAGATATGGCGCGAGGGGAGAACAAGATGAAGTTTGATGTGTTTAATGAACGGGAGTGGCACAGTCGTAATTTTCACGAAGTGAATAAATCTCCTCCAGTGGTTGCCGTGTTTGGTATTTCTCTTGTGATGTCCGATTGAATCCGGCTGAGAATCAAATCGCCATAGGAGAGTTCCCTGCGGCTGTGCACATGCACAGTTTACACACACACACACACACACACACACACACACACACACACACACACACACACACACACACACACACACACACACACACACACACACACACGAGAATAATGGGTTTCATATGACAATGGAGGCTTAGCTTCATATACCAAGACACAAAAAAGTGAGCGGTACAACAAGTACAAGCCCATGTGGGCTTGTACTTTCCCACTTTTGTGTCTTGGTATATGAGGCTAAGCCTCCATTGTCATATGATACCCATTATTCTACACACACACACACACACACACACACACACACACACACACACACATGTTTCTGTGTGTAGTGGCTTTCTTGTGAAAAAATTCTCATAAGAAAACCAAGTAAAAAATGTTTTGAATTTTTATCATGATTCAAGCTATAAAATTATAAACTCCAGGGGAAAAAATGGTTGAACCCTAGGGGCATTTGACCCTCGATACACCCGTTACAAAATATTCCCTCCCCCACAAAATTCTTTACCACATTCAAACTAAAATTTTGTTCCACCAAGAGAATTTAGTTCACACTAAAGATATTAATTTTCTCAAAATTTAGTTCCTTCTAGATTTAGATCTCACCAAAAATTAAAATTTTAGTTCCTCCCAAAATTTAATTCCCTTCAGATTTAATTCCTCCAAAATTTTAAATTAAAATTTAGTTACAAACAAAAATTTTAGTTCCCCTAAGATTTAGTTCCCTCCAGGTTTATTTTCACAAAATTTAAAATTTTTGTTTCCTCTAGATTTATTTCCTCCAAAATTTTAGTGTTTTGTCATGAAAATTTTCACAAACTTTCATCCTACCAATTAATTCCTCAAGATTAAATCACAATCGTCTTTCAACTTATCCTTTTGTTCTAATGACCAAACCCGTTCAAAAACATCCCTCAATTGCAATAGACACACACAGACGCACATACATACATACATATACGTCAATATGTAGCCATGCACATGCACAAAAATACCATTTTCTCTTATTTTTTTGAAATTGTTTTGAAAGGATTGTTGCACATATTCTAAAGCCCCAAAAACCCAAATATGGGTGAATCCTAAGGTTATTTGAACATCGATCCACTTATTGCAAAAAATTCTATTGTTTTGAAATCATTGAATTTGCAACGGTTAGATTAAGGATTGAATAGCATTGGATTCACTTGTTAGGTATTGGTGTTTCATACCAATATTGTTTTGATGATGATCACAACATTATAGTGTTGCTAATGTCTCTATTACTCTAGTCTCATGTTTATGAAATGAAGAATAGCATGATTTGGAGACTAATAGCTTGGTGTAAGGATGGACATCAAGAGGAGCAATGCTAAAGCTTGGACTTAAGGGGTGCCAATGCTTGGAGATGATGGGAGCATCAAGGCATCAAGGATTGAAGCCATAGACTCTAGGGAAAGCAATGTAATCCATGTATTATTTCAATTATTGCTTGTCTCTTTTTGAGTCTAGGTTTAATATAATGCCTTGATAGATGGACTAACTAATTCATGCTCATGCATTTTCCATCATTAGTGAGCATTAGGTTTATCATAGATATCATCCCATTAGATTCACCATGCATTAAACTCTTACTGGAGTTTTTGGCTCTCTCACAGTCGACTGATGAAGGCACGACAGGTGACTGGATGACATCCATGTGCCTGGCCAGCCTTCTACAGCCGACTGGCATGCATAGATCAAGTCAACTATTTCTTGACTCCTACTTGAGATTTGGAAACAGTCAACTGACGTTCAATTTGCAGTCGCATGTCTTCTATCAGGCGCCTGGGAATTGTTCTACAGTCGACTGTTTGCCGAAGTGCGCAACTTGTAGTTTCTGGGTTTCATCCCACTTTGCAAGTCAGTCGACTGATGACAAAATTTCAGTCACCTATTAAATTACAGGCGCATGTGTTTTGGTAATCTATCGACTGAAAGCGCTACTGCGAAAGTTGCATTTTCCATCTCTGTTTCCATCCCAAGTAACAGTCGCCTGATGAAGGATATATAGGCACTTGCTCATTTACAGGCACCTGTGTAGTCTTCTACAGTCGCCTGTCCTGGCTCAGATTATTGCCGTTGGAAATTTAATGGCTGTTGACCAGTTGACTGTCAGTTGTTCATCAGTCGATTGTCTGTGTCGTAAACTGCCAAAATCTAGCTGTTGCAGATTTATTATTTAGGGGTTTTTCTTTGGGTTTGAGGCTTCCTTTGGGTTTCATATATATAGGAGATGGCTGAGGTCATTAGAACTTCTGGAACTATTGAAGATCATTTAAGAATCATTATGCCACTCTCAAACTCTCTCATTTCCCTCTCATGAGCATTTCTCTCTTCATGCATTGAAGCTTAGCTCAAGGGAAATCATCCAAGTACAATCAAGCTAAATCTTAAGCACTTGGTCATCCTCTTCCATGCATTCATCTTCATATGAGTAAGTTCATCTCAAGGCATAGGTAAGAGTCTTTTGTTTCATTTGTTTTCTTGAAACCCTAATTCTCTTTGTGGTAGTTGGTTACTCTCTTTGTGGGAGTTGGTTACTCTCTTTGTGGGAGTTACTCTCTTTGTGGGAGTTTGGTGTCCTAGTGTAGAACTAACCCTAATTCTCTGTGTGGGAGTTAGTAATTTTCTGTGTTGGAATTTGATCCTTGTGTAGGGTTGTTTGGGTTCTTGTGTAGGACAAAATCCTCTCTGTGTGCAGTATTTCTGTGTGAGATTGTATTCACTTCTCTTTGTGGGAATTATAGTGGATATTGGTGTGGCTGGACGTACCCAAGTTTGTGAAACCAGGATAATATCTTGAGTTTGCATTTGAATTGATTGTGTTAATTAATTCCTCTTGCATTTATTATTCTGCATTTGCAAGTTAAATTTTAATTGCACGATTTATTGCCATTACTCTATTCACCCCCCTCTAGAGTTTGTTGTTAGTATTGCAAGGGTAAGACGGTCCTTACAATTGGTATCAGAGCGAGGTTATAGCATACAACAATGATGGCATTCAACGCTTCATCCATGTCTCATGAAGAAGGTGTAACGACTGGTTTTTGTATGATTGGATTATCAGTGTGTTTTGCTTGTGATGGTGGGTTCTCTCCTTGTGTGGTTTCCATTTCCATAGTTCTCGCTTTCATTCATCTCGTTGAGATTTCCTAGCTTTCGTTTTCATTCCTTTTGATGTGATCTTCTAGCTTCTTCCTTAGAATCATTGAACTCGGAGTAAGTCACTCATGACGAGCTTCATATCAATCATATCTTAGCGATAGGTTGATCCTAGAAACCTTAGAATACATCCCGAAGCTTCACGTTTCGAATCGACACTTTTCGTGCACGTTAGTTGGTTCAAGAAGGAGAACCAACCGACTAGATCTCAATCTAGTCGGTCGGCAATCCTTAATGGACCGACTAGTGGGCTTTGATTATAATTCAGAAGTTACTGATTATCATTAGTCGGTCTAAGAACAACCACCGACCGACTAGATGTGAAACTAGTCGGTCAGAACTTGTTCTTTAACCGACTAGTTCCTTTGATTAATTTCCCCTAAGTTACTGTTTATCTTTAGTCGGTCTGAGAACATCTTTCGACCGACTAGATTGTAATCTAGTCGGTCAGCCATTGTTCTTCAACCAACTAGTTCATTGATCATCTTCCCAGCCGAGTTACTGTTTACTCTTAGTCGGTCTATGAACACTCACCGACCGACTAGTTCTCAAACTAGTCGGTTGACAAGCCTTCACAGACCGACTAACTCATAGTCCAGTTTTCCTGAGCGAGCTACTGTTTACTCTTAGTCGGTCTGCGTTGATCAACCGACCGATTAGTTCCCAAGCTAGTCGGTCACCAATCCTTCTTTGACCGACTAATCAGCCCAGGAAACCCTAGTTTTGCCCTAGCCGCCACACTTTTCTATAAATACGCCCCAAACGTTTTCTTCTTCTTCCTCATCACCCCAAACCCTAATTTCTCCCCCATTGAGCCCCCTTCGTCCCCAAACCATTGATCCTTCATCCCAAGCTCATCCATCATCATCCAAACCCTCATTTCACATATCCTACCTCTCCTCAACCTCAAACCCTCATCAAATCCCCAAAAGCCTCATCCAAACCCATTTCTCCAGATTTTCCCCATTTCCAGATTTGAGCCGGATCGTTCTTCCGTCGCCGTAGTTCTCGGTGTCGTTCCTCCGCTTCTTCACGGGTAGTATTCTTCCTTTAATAATCTCATAACCCACACTTGATATTTGTGAAACCCTAATAAAATGGATCATTAGAAATTCGATTGTGAATACGGATTAGTTACCATTCTAATGTTGTTTCCCCATGACAGTGATCCATTCCAGTAGATAACAAATTTGTGTGATGTGCCTTCGTTGATCGTTCTCCTCGGCGCCAGGCAAGTGAAACTTGCCACTTAGGGTTTTAGGCCATGCCTTAGGCCAATTGCTTGTAGTCGCATAAAAGAGACTAGACAGTGAAATGATAGCTGCCTAGACGCCTATTTGATCTAGTTTGACAACGAAACTAGATCCGTCACCTCAAATGATCTATCTTGACAACGAAGCGAGATCCAACCCTGTTAACTTGTTGTTCATGCAAATTAAACTTTCGTGTGTGATTAATTAACTGTACGCCTTACTACATGCCATGTCATCCATGCATCTTTAACTGCCATGTTTAATTCTATTAACGGTGCGCGAATATTGTTCATGTCATTGCATTTTGCCTGTCACGTTTAAATACAATTAACGGTACGCGAATATTGTTCATGTCATTGCATTTTGCCTGTCATGTTTAATTTCTATTAATGGTACGCGAATATCTGCTCATGTCATTGCATACTTGAATACTCATCGTGATTGCGTAGCATCGCTACATACTAGTGCTACTTGTTCCGGCTAGGTGCACCCCTATGCCATACCTGTTAAATACACTTACTGGCTTGTGACCAGAAGCGAGCATAGTAAGTTTCTAACCCCAACGCTCGATACGTGATCCGGCTAGGCACCCACCTTGCGTGGGCACAATCCTATGCTAAATACATTTCTTGGCTCGTGACCAGAAGATTACACAGCCTACGGGCAATAGGACACTCGCTGAGTGATCCCTTGTACTTGACTTGATTACACAGCCTGCGAGCAATAGGGCATCCATGTGTGGGTGATCCCTTGTACTTGTACTTGTTACTTGACATTACATGTCACAACTACCACTTGCTACTTGTACCTTGCCTTACTTGTTACTACCTTACTTTACTTGCCATGCACCATACTTTAACTGCTAGGTTGTTAGTTTACCTTTCTTTCAGTTTTCTTGCACAAGTCTTTCCAAACTTGCTGACATGTGCCCCTCTCTCTTTTGGGTGTCACATGTTAGACCCAGAGCCAGAGCTTTGTTGCAGGGGATATGGTGTCGCTGATGCTGATGTTTGCTGTGGTGGTGAGTGGACACCAGGGGCCTGTCTTGAAGACCGCTCGTTTTCACTTCTTTGTTTAGGTTTGCTGTTAGTTGTTGGTGCGTGGCACCCTTGTTTGTGAGTTGCACCTTGTTGGCCATGTTGGGCCTTAGTCTTTCCTTTTAGCCTGGTGGCTTTTCTGTGATATTGTAATTTATTTATGGATATTCAGGGATTCAATAAATTGCTTATTGTTTCATTTTCTTATTGTTATCTTTGTTTCGTATCGCATTTGCAAGGACTTGCCATTTGTAGTTCTATTTGACGCTTATCGGACTTGCGGATTTTCAGCTTCAAGTCTGAGCGGACCTACTCACGTCTCGCCTCCACATTTTTAGGAAGCGAGGCGTGACAGGTTTTATTGGTGGCCCATGCAGGTCCATTTGCAAATGCGAGCTATCGGAACAACGATAATAATTATAGAATGTCCATTAAATAAATTAGAACATCCAAATTATAAGCCCGGAGTCTAGGTTTTTAGCGTTCCTATATCTTAGGTGGCTAGTAGACGTGTTAGAGCACCTGTCCCAGCTTGATAGGAACCCATTAGATCAGGACCCTAGCTAGACTTAGATAGACGTCTGTGCTTGCTAGTTAGGAATCCTTGATTGTTAGCTAGACTCCATGTTAGTGATTTGTTTGATTGTCTTAAGAGTTACCTTAGTGGTTCCCGCCTAGCTCTGGCCATGATAGACTCCTAGGATTTCTTTAGCCGTTCGCTTGGGTTCATCGATTTCGGGCCCAACAGAACATGATCTTGATTCTCTTAGAACCTTCCTGAGATCTATATATTCTAACCCATTAGAAGCTTTAGTGTTAAGGTTCCATTGGCCTTTAGTTAACCCAATGATTAGAACCCTCTGATTCAATCTTTCCTGGTCACTACACTTCGGTGTTACTGACCGTAGATTTTCATCGTAGTTTCTTGAATCGTAATTTAGGTGCATTCATCACACAACCACATTCCTTGCTCTCGATTCACATGATCACCTCATTACGATTATCGTTGACCTTTCAAATCTTTTTCGTTACAAATCTTGATTCTTCCAAAGTCATTTTTGTATTCTTTCCTTATTTAAAGATTTCACTCAACTTAAATTTTGTTTTAAACTTCTTTTGTATATTTCCCTTACTCCCGATTGAGCTAAAAGTTATTCTTAGATTTTAAAAAACTATTTGGCCGTAATTTTAAATTACTATCTTATAACCATTTTCTAACCTATATCTTCGCTTCTCGATCTCAAAACTTTACTACTATTTCGATAATTCGATATACCAGTTTTTCTAAATTGCGAAATTCATTTTAGCTGTTTACCGTACGTGCTTTAAAATACTTCTTCAAGATAAATAGAATTCCAAATATCTTATGAATATATTCTAATTATAAGTTTGTCGTACCGTACTTCAAAAGTTTTTATACCAACACGTTCTTTTGGCGAATCCTTATTTCCCTAAAAGTATCTTCGATCTTCTTCTTTCGTTAAGTTTAAATTTATTCGAAACACTTTTGATATATGTAAGGTTTCATGCTCCTTCGCCGACTTAAATTATTTATGTTTTTAAATATCGAAACTTGTGTTGAGATTTTTAGATTAGAAGTTTATAATATTTTCAGCATATACTTTCGTATCGATATAAATGTCTTGTCCCTTTTCATATACCAATTTCATTCTGAACCGTATTTCCATTTTCCTAACTCGATTCATAATTTCTTTTCTTACTTGTGCCATTAAAATTTTATTCGAAAACACCTCGTGCTTACTCTTAATAAACTTTTCAAGTCCCTTTGGACTTCGGCTTTTAGCAAGTCGATTTTATGCTCAACATTTTCCATATTTCAGATTTTTTGTATTTAAAAAAAATTTACTATTTCGAAATCATTCCTGACTTAGACCCTTCATAAAACGGTTTAAAAGTTTTAATACTAACTTGATGAGTTTAAATATCCTTTTCTCTTTCCATACTACTAAGATATTATCTTTCCATTCACCATACACACTTTTAAGATAATTTCTAAAATATGACTTCAATTATTTTTATATATCGGTACCACGTTCGTTTTGCTCGTACATTAAGATCTTGTATAAATCAATTTTGTTGGCAAATCCGGATTTCTCTAAAAGTATTTTCGATATGGTTTATTTGGGATTTCTCTTCAGTTTTAAGATTTGGAAAACCTTTAGCATGCGCTTAAATTCTCCACACTATACTTGATCTGATTTCAATCTTCGAATCTCAAAACTTTTCCAAAATTTTTAGATTGCTGCCGCATAACATTTCTGACCTATGTTTTAATGTTCGAGTAAATGATTTCCTTTTTCCTCATGATGATTTTATATAAGCCAATAAACCACTTTTCCTCTTATTACGTATATTCGTCTCAAACTCGTTTTCAAACAACTTGTTTATCGACCTCTAAATAATTTTATACAAACGGGGACTCCGACTTTTTGAGGTACAACGGTCTTCGAATTCCCGTATTTTAACTTATGTTGTTTACACTACCTTCTTTACGTATTCCTTAAGGGTATCATTGCATCATCTTTCCACCTAAACATTCACAGTCTTACCCTGATTCCCCTAACCAAATTTGGCTCCTTATCTTCGTCCTAGCTGAACCCATGTTTTTCGATCTTTCTCTTCGTCATGATCTAGGTTCGGTTCTTTCCTATTGTCTAGCCCATAGAGCTTGTCGTTGCCTGTGTCAACCTTGTTATAGTTTGGTGGGCCCATTAGTTAAGTGGTTATGTCGTCGTAGTGTCGATTTCGTGGTGTGTATATAGTGGTATGGGTGTTGGCATTTGTATGTTGTGTGTAGGTAATTTTCTGCTTGAGTATGATGTGATATACGTATGATAACAGAATGATAATTTTGATTGGTACTACTTGTTTTATGAGACGTCGTATGCGTGTATATCAGGAGGTATACCCGACTATTGCATCTCTTAAACTTGTATGTAGTTGATGTGTTGATATGGTAATTATAAATGGATGGACATGGTGTGAAAATATGTGATACGTGGATGTGTATGCCTTGGAGTGGTATTGGTATGTGTATGGATATTGTGTTACGCATATAAATGTCCTGTTATGATTTGAGTCTCACGCAAGCTTGAGTGGGTATACTCTATGTACTTTGGTATAATTGTATGTAGTGGTGAATAGTGACGGATGATATTTATTTGGTGTTTGAGTTGTTTGTGTTTGGTTGTGTTACGCACATGATTGTGGGTGGCTATACCAATATATAGTTATAGGACTATATGTGAGGTGAAAATATGGTGAAATATTTGCATGCATTTGAATGACTAAATAAATGTGAAATTATTTTCAAATAAGAGAGGCTTGGTTATTTTCCTATAGTAAGTAATAAGTGTTTATTGTTGTATAAATATATTGACTATATATTGTAGATGAATATGCCCTCAGATCATTTGTATTTGATGCAAATGAAAATTTAAGCCTAGATAGGGACTAATTTGCATATGATGCAAAAGAGATTAAATGTGTCTTAAATTTTTTTAAGACTATATTTAATTAAATAAACACGTTGAAAAGGTTACCTAGTTGACGGGATCGTCCCGCTCTAAACGCAGGTTCAAACCGCGTCAAAATCGGAGTCCAAATGCACAAGTTATAGCCAAAACAAGTCAGCCCAAACTGTTGGGCTGAAACCAACGAAAATGGAGGCCCACCAAGCCCGAATTTTCTGGTTAGGGTTTTTTGAAACCTGAGATTTTCTTGACGGCTACGTTTCTAAGAGAAGCATGACTTTTGGCTAACTTTGGACAATTGTTTGAAGGGTCAAACGGACTCGGATTGACGAGCCGTTTTTTCCTACGCGTTCACTGTAGAACCCTCTTCGATTTGGTAGGTTGTACCAACATTGAAGCTCAACAGTGAGGGAGTTAAAATTCGAGGAAGTTTGCCATTTGTGAAAGGTAAACTAACTTGATTTAATCAATCCCAAATTAATAGTCCCACCTCGGTTGTGGAGAAAAGGGGAGAGTCAGCCGCCTCTATAAATAGAGGCCATCCCCCTTCCTCATAACTCGTCCCAAGCTCTAGATCTGAGCGGCTCTCGTAAATGTTGGAGCACGCTCGGATCTAAGCTAAATTAATATTTCTCCTCTCCCTATAAATTTCTGCCTTGCTCCTGAAGGCTCTAGCAAAGCCGCAAAGGAGTACGGATTCAGATCCGAAATCTAGGCGGAGGTTTCACTCGCGTGAAACTTTCTTCGGTGCGTGGTTGGCTCGGCGACATGGGATTGATCGCCTCGGGATGCGGAGCGGTTCGAGGAGCAGTTCGGGGAGCGGTTCAAGGAGCAGCTCGGTGTGGGACGGGAGCAGCTCGGAAGACGGTGCGGAACATCTCGCCTGCCCCAGGGCTGAGATTCCGGGTATGCGTTTAAGTTTTTCATTTAATTATTCGCAGTAGTTAGATCCCTCTTAGGGTGGTCAGATCCACCCGAAGTTGGCAGAGATCCTGGCTAACAGGGTCTGGTTCCTTAGGGTTGCATGTTAATTAGATTAACATAAAATTTTTCCGCTACATTTCTGTCTATGTTCCGTCCGACTTAGGACGGGACTAGAGTTTTGTGCCCTAAGGGTCCCAGAAAACCCTGCATTGGTATCAGAGCCATCTCTGTATGCTGATCTAGGACTGCGAATTTATTATTTGAATGCTTTTACAGAAAAATGTTATCTTTAAATTTATGCGATAAATTTAAATTTTTTTTGTTTAAAAATTTTATATGATAAAATTTAAACATGAAAATTTTTAACATGGAATTTTTAAATTTATGTGATAAATTTTAAAATTGTTTTAAAGCTTTAAAACTTTATGCGATAAGTTTAAAATGTTGTTTAAAATTTTATGTGATAAATTTTAAACATGGAATTTTTTTAAATGATGTTTTAAATTTATAAGATAATTTTAAAAAATGATTTTAAAAGTTTAAAATTTTTATGCGATAAATATTTTAAAGAAGCATGCAAATGTTATGATTTTTAAACAAGCTTTTACTTTATGAGATAAAATAAAATATTTTAAAAATCGTATTTTTAAATTTAAATGTTAAATTTAAGTATGCATGCTAAAATTGTTTATGCGATAAACTTTAGTCTATTTAATTGTTAAATAGTTGTACATTTTTTATGCGATAAAATTAGTGTAAATTTTAATGGCTATGTCTTCTTGTCCCTTATTTGATAACACAAGACAACCCTTTAGGTTAGCCATTAAAAATGATTAAAATTTATTTACTTGAATTTTAATGACATGCTATGTTTTAATAAAATATTAACAACCCTTTAAGACCTAATTCCTGATTAGGGTAGTCCTTTTAATGATTTCTTAATTCTAATTGTTATTATTAATTCTCATTAAAGGACTTCGCTTTTAGCGTTGGTTAATAATTTTATTAAAATCCTAATAACGATTAGGATAGCACGTTAACCTTATAGTTGATAAGGACTTAATAAAAGTTATTAAACAAATCCTAAAATTTTGAATTTAAGGATGCAACTAGTTGATAGGATTAATTAGTTGTTAATAAAAGCTGTTTAGTCTATGGCACACATACAAAAATGACAAGCTTCATTCAATGGACCATGATCCAGTCAATGTGCTTGGCTAAGAGTTCTGGGTCAACCCTTACTAGTACAAGGGGCAGTGATCCTGGCTTAGTCAATTCCCTAGCTGTGTTCCGCTGACCGCAATGTCGCGAATCATGATTGTATGACACCCTGGACTATATCTAGTCAATGCGTTATAAATCTTATTAAAGATTAATTCGTATCCCTCCTTGATTTTGGAGCTTGGTAACTCAAAGAAGACAATTATAGTTGTTGAGTCTCCTCAAGCTGTGACTTGTTTTTCTTTAAGGAACAAACTCCAACATACATGTGATGTAGTCTAGACTTGACCCAAATCGATGCGTCGTGTCTTCTCGAGTATCGATCTAAGTCAAATCTGGACACGAAATCAAGGGTCTGACTAGACCAGTCATTATGATTTGTTGGTCTCCTCAAGATCATAAGTGACGGTGGGTAAAAATCGACAGGGAATCACATGTGATGTGATTGACCAAGAGTTAGTCTACCAGTCATGGAACCAATCAACTTGTTGAGTCTCCTCAAGGTTGTGAGGTTCGGGATGATTGGATCCCTCTTTTACTAATTTTTAAATTCGATTAAATCGTTCGTTATTAAGCTTTAAAACGATCGTAAAAATAATGGGAGGATATAGATAGATGAAAGCCAATCTACCTATATTTAATATTGAACATATGCAAAAACTAGGGCAAGACTATGTTTACCGAAGGAATCAAAATATAATTTTTTTAATGGAATTAGTTAATTGGTCAAATAGGTTGATTAATTGAATATCAAGTTAAATTCTAATTGATAAGATTAAACTATACTCTCGTTGACATTAAAATGACCTTCTAAAGAACAGACTTAAGAAATATGATTTCATAAGTTCTGGGTCCAACAAATAAATTCACGCAATATGTCACTCGTCTCTATATGAGGCAGCTTGAACATATAGGATATTCGAAGTATGTTTCTCCCTACAACTTGTCGAGCTACCCTCAAGGTTGTATGGACAAACAATTCTGATCCGTAAAGTTCGAGAATTCGATCAAACCGTTTGAGTCGAATACGAGTGCATGAGCGGTGCAAGACTATGTATCCCAACCGGATCTTGAGACAAGCAACTTCTTGAGCTGAACTCGAGATTGCAAAGCTCAAGCGTTTGGATACATAAGATGCTTGCATAGCTATTTATGTTGGGTTAATCAATATCTAAATGTGATTTAGAAAAGGAAGAAGGCACTCCGGAAAGTCAATTGAGAAAGTTAGTTTAATTTATCATTAGTAAAGGCATAAGTAGGAGGAAATGAAAATGTGATATATTTTGATGTCACGATTTCAGAATAAATAGTTATACAAAAACGTCTAACACATTTTTTGACGAATGTCGTCACCTTGCTTCGGAAGCAATGTTTTGTGTTAAGTAATTTGTAATAACTATATATATATTAAATGTTAATATATAAATACACAAGATAGTAGCAAACTTATATGGTAAAATAGACTAGGCCGTGTCGAGAGACTAAGCTTCACAAGTCACATAAAGAGGGGTCTGACCTCTCGTATTATGAAGTCTACGGACACTTGTGAATCTTATCCTCTCAGATATAATGGCTGAAAACCATCTGTAAGACAGTGGAAGAATGAGTTGTCGAACTCAGTCTCGTACATACTGATGTACCCGAGTCTATTTTAACCAAAATAAGTTATTCGTATATTTTATTAAGACACGTGTTCTTGATGAAACACAAGTCTGATAAAATAAAGAACGAAAAGTAGAAAGTATTTAAACTGATTCGATTAGATCGAATGGTCAAATACTTAGCTACATAAAATCTTGTGTAATTAAAAGAAAATGTGATTTTCTCTCAGGTCAAGTCTGTTAACACATCCGTGTGTTAAAATGTATGAATCACACTTAGTGAGACTTGGTGCGATACATAGTAAGTGACTCCGAGTTAAGTCCTCTCTCTGGGTTAAGTCCCAGATCGTAATGCCTAGGTTTTGATAATGTCCTATGAGGACATTGTCAATAAGATATTCATTAAATCGATCATTAAAGAAGTTGTATAATTACTCGAATTTCGTGAGACGAATTGTCGAGTTAGACATCATAACTGATGATGACTTAGTCAACTTCCGGGATGAAATTCGGAGTAGTAACTCCGATTTAAAACTTGATGCAATCAGAATAGGTCCGTGTGCGTAAATAAATTTGAGAATTTAGTTTACGTATCCAAGGAAAATGTTTCCTCACTTTCTGCAAGTAAATCTTTAGGTTGAAAGATTGGTGCAGAAAGAGAATAGTAATGTACAATCTTGTTGATCGAAAACGGTTTTCATCCTAATTTCTTTAAAACGGATTAGTTGAAATCGTCTCGCCAACAGATGTGTACAGATCTACTCAGACCAAAACCGATGTAAAACGATCATGTTGACCATGAAAATTGGAGCATTCACTTATAAGTTCGTTTTTTCTAAATATGATTTAGACGGACCAACTTATATGAATTAGCCAGAGAGTTTTCAAGGTCAGTGGGAGCGTATAAATTACATGCAAGGCATCCAAGAGATGGAACATATATTTTGATTAAGCAATCAAAGAGTTTGATACTTTATCAGAAATAGATATGAGCCATTTGAAATGACCATTAACAAATTTAAATTATTATCGTAATGTACGATGAACTGGATAAGATCCAGGGAAATAAATATTATGGATTCCGACAGACCTAGTGAATTATTTGAATGAGATTCAAATGGTTGGTCTAATATGAACATAGAAACTCCCTAAGTCTATAGTGTATACGGTTTTAGCAGATCCACTCACGAAGGCTCTACCACATGAAGTCAGGAAAACTTATGTGTAA
Source organism: Scilla litardierei (assembly GCA_030789695.1). Taxonomy (NCBI): domain Eukaryota; kingdom Viridiplantae; phylum Streptophyta; class Magnoliopsida; order Asparagales; family Asparagaceae; genus Scilla; species Scilla litardierei. The sequence goes on along the minus strand of CM061138.1, from coordinate 95,370,396 downwards.
AAACGGTATTAGATACCGAGATAAATGGGCCTGAGTGCAAGTGGGAGATGTTGAGAGATGATACCCTCGAGGCAATCTATCTCTGTGTGTGAATAGCACAAACATCTTGTTCGAAATAACAGTAAGCTGTTTGGTAATAATTTATCTAAAGTTATGTTATTAACATTAGATATTAACTTACGTAAAGTCCTGAGACTTTATGCGAGGTCAAACAGGTATCGAGATGAGTATCTCGATCATGGAGAAATGTTTGGCCGTCTGTAGCATAAGTCTAAAAGGGTTCGTGGTCGTAGATGTTTCGAGACAAGGATATCGAAACATCGGATAGACCATTGTGTCTTAGTCTTCACCGTTTAGCGGTAGCGATGATCTCATGATCGCTTGACTTGGCGAAGTCAAAGACGAGACACAGGTGCTCATTAGAGAATGAGTTCACAGAACGATCCACAAGAGTTATCATATGGTTATATTGACCAATCTGTCAATGATAAACTCTTAGTGATGATAGGCTAGTTGGTCTTTTGACTTGAGGTCATTTTGAGAAACCTATGCGTGAATGGTGCCACTTAGATCAACTGACCTAGCTTCGAGGCAAGGCCTGTCGAAAGGTCTTTGATTGGGTGACACTTGAAGCGTATGAGGAGAGTAATGACCAAGAGAGGATTCGTCTCTCCCGGTCAATGGGAGTTAGTGTCGTAGGGTTAGTTCAATCTTTAGTAAAAACTCTGGACAGAGTATGTTGGAAGAAGTCCAACATTTTTGACTAAAAGATCGATAGAAACTAACCGGAGTCAAGTTATTGGGGTTGCCAGTTTGACCGTACCCTAGACTTGATCTACACGACATAGTTTAGACGAAGAGACTATAACTGCGGAATTCATCACAGAAACAGTCAGGGTGGTCCCGACAATACTCATGTCAATGAGTTAACCACATAATGATGATTCCTGAAGTAGGGACGGCAGCCACTGCTCGTGGTCACTGCTGTATAGGGCTTTGAGCCCAACCTGTTGTAAGGGTCAGGCTGTAGGGTCTCACACAGAGTGCGACCTTCGTCTAGTAATAGGTAGAAACATTAGGGAGAATATGCATTTGATGCAAGGGATAAAATATTGCAAAAGACGTTTGCAATAATCTCCTGCATTCGGGATAAATGATCCTGAGTGCAAGTGGGAGATGCAGAGGAATATGCCCTCAGATCATTTGTATTTGATGCAAATGAAAATTTAAGCCTAGATAGGGACTAATTTGCATATGATGCAAAAGAGATTAAATGTGTCTTAAATTTTTTTAAGACTATATTTAATTAAATAAACACGTTGAAAAGGTTACCTAGTTGACGGGATCGTCCCGCTCTAAACGCAGGTTCAAACCGCGTCAAAATCGGAGTCCAAATGCACAAGTTATAGCCAAAACAAGTCAGCCCAAATTGTTGGGCTGAAACCAACGAAAATGGAGGCCCACCAAGCCCGAATTTCTGGTTAGGGTTTTTTGAAACCTGAGATTTTCTTGACGGCTACGTTTCTAAGAGAAGCATGACTTTTGGCTAACTTTGGACAATTGTTTGAAGGGTCAAACGGACTCGGATTGACGAGCCGTTTTTTCCTACGCGTTCACTGTAGAACCCTCTTCGATTTGGTAGGTTGTACCAACATTGAAGCTCAACAGTGAGGGAGTTAAAATTCGAGGAAGTTTGCCATTTGTGAAAGGTAAACTAACTTGATTTAATCAATCCCAAATTAATAGTCCCACCTCGGTTGTGGAGAAAAGGGGAGAGTCAGCCGCCTCTATAAATAGAGGCCATCCCCCTTCCTCATAACTCGTCCCAAGCTCTAGATCTGAGCGGCTCTCGTAAATGTTGGAGCACGCTCGGATCTAAGCTAAATTAATATTTCTCCTCTCCCTATAAATTTCTGCCTTGCTCCTGAAGGCTCTAGCAAAGCCGCAAAGGAGTTCGGATTCAGATCCGAAATCTAGGCGGAGGTTTCACTCGCGTGAAACTTTCTTCGGCGCGTGGTTGGCTCGGCGACATGGGATTGATCGCCTCGGGATGCGGAGCGGTTCGAGGAGCAGTTCGAGGAGCGGTTCAAGGAGCAGCTCGGCGTGGGACGGGAGCAGCTCGGAAGACGGTGCGGAACATCTCGCCTGCCCCAGGGCTGAGATTCCGGGTATGTGTTTAAGTTTTTCATTTAATTATTCGCAGTAGTTAGATCCCTCTTGGGGTGGTCAGATCCACCCCAAGTTGGCAGAGATCCTGGCTAACAGGGTCTGGTTCCTTAGGGTTGCATGTTAATTAGATTAACATAAAATTTTTCCGCTGCATTTCTGTCTATGTTCCGTCCGACTTAGGACGGGACTAGAGTTTTGTGCCCTAAGGGTCCCAGAAAACCCTGCATATATATGTGATTGAAATACGTGTATGAAATTGATTGACTATAATAAGTATGAGTGTACTATGTGCGTGAAAATATGTGTGTAGTGGTAGTAATATTTGATTTCTAGTGCATATATATATAAGCACTCGAAATGAAAGTACTTGATTGAATTTATGATGTGATATTAGTTGCGGGTAGTTACCAGAGCGACTATATATATGTTAGAAAGTCCGAGGACGGACTTTATTCTAAGGTAGGTAGGATGTAACGACTGGTTTTTGTATGATTGGATTATCAGTGTGTTTTGCTTGTGATGGTGGGTTCTCTCCTTGTGTGGTTTCCATTTCCATATTTCACGCTTTCATTCATCTCGTTGAGATTTCCTAGCTTTCGTTTTCATTCCTTTTGATGTGATCTTCTAGCTTCTTCCTTAGAATCATTGAACTCGGAGTAAGTCACTCGTGACGAGCTTCATATCAATCATATCTTAGCGATAGGTTGATCCTAGAAACCTTAGAATACATCCCGAAGCTTCGCGCTTCGAATCGACACTTTTCGTGCACGTTAGTTGGTTCAAGAAGGAGAACCAACCGACTAGATCTCAATCTAGTCGGTCGGCAATCCTTAATGGACCGACTAGTGGGCTTTGATTATAATTCAGAAGTTACTGTTTATCGTTAGTCGGTCTAAGAACAACCACCGACCGACTAGATGTGAAACTAGTCGGTCAGCACTTGTTCTTTAACCGACTAGTTCCTTTGATTAATTTCCCCTAAGTTACTGTTTATCTTTAGTCAGTCTGAGAACATCTTTCGACCGACTAGATTTTAATCTAGTCGGTCAGCCATTGTTCTTCAACCGACTAGTTCATTGATCATTTTCCCAGCCGAGTTACTGTTTACTCTTAGTCGGTCTATGAACACTCACCGACTGACTAGTTCTCAAACTAGTCGGTTGACAAGCCTTCACAGACCGACTAACTCATAGTCCAGTTTTCCTGAGCGAGCTACTGTTTACTCTTAGTCGGTCTGCGTTGATCAACCGACCGACTAGTTCCCAAGCTAGTCGGTCACCAATCCTTCTTTGACCGACTAATCAGCCCAGGAAACCCTAGTTTTGCCCTAGCCGCCACACTTTTCTATAAATACGCCCCAAATGTTTTCTTCTTCTTCCTCATCACCCCAAACCCTAATTTCTCCACTATTGAGCCCCCTTCTTCCCCAAACCATTGATCCTTCATCCCAAGCTCATCCATCATCATCCAAACCCTCATTTCACATATCCTACCTCTCCTCAACCTCAAACCCTCATCAAATCCCCAAAAGCCTCATCCAAACCCATTTCTCCAGATTTTCCCCATTTCCAGATCTGAGCCGGATCGTTCTTCCGTCGCCGTAGTTCTCGGCGTCGTTCCCCCTTCTTCCTTTAATAATCTCATAACCCACACTTGATATTTGTGAAACCCTAATAAACTGGATCATTAGAAATCGTAGGGTTCGATTGTGAATACGGATTAGTTACCATTCTAATGTTGTTTTTCCATGACAGTGATCCATTCCAGTAGATAACAAATTTGTGTGATGTGCCTTCATTGATCGTTCTCCTCGGTGCCAGGCAAGTGAAACTTGCCACTTATGGTTTTAGGCCATGCCTTAGGCCAATTGCTTGTAGTAGCGTAAAAGAGACTGGACAGTGAAATGATAGCTGCATAGACGCCTATTTGATCTAGTTTGACAACGAAACTAGATCCGTCACCTCAAATGATCTAGCTTGACAACGAAGCGAGATCCAATCATGTTAACTTGTTGTTCATGCAAATTAAACTGCCGTGTGTGATTAATTAACTGTACGCCTTACTACATGCCATGTCATCCATGCATCTTTAACTGCCATGTTTAATTCTATTAACAATGTGCGAATATTGTTCATGTCATTGCATTTTGCCTGTCACGTTTAAATACAATTAACGGTACGCGAATATTGTTCATGTCATTGCATTTTGCCTGTCATGTTTAATTTCTATTAATGTTACGCGAATATCTGCTCATGTCATTGCATAATTGAATACTCATCGTGATTGCGTAGCATCGCTACATACTAGTGCTACTTGTTCCGGCTAGGTGCACCCCTATGCCATACCTGTTAAATACACTTCCTGGCTCGTGACCAGAAGCGAGCATAGTAAGTTGCTAACTCCAACGCTCGATACGTGATCCGGCTAGGCACCCACCTTGCGTGGGCACAATCCTATGCTAAATACATTTCCTGGCTCGTGACCAGAAGATTACACAGCCTGCGGGCAATAGGACACTCGCTGAGTGAACCCTTGTACTTGACTTGATTACACAGCCTGCGGGCAATAGGGCATCCATGTGTGGGTGATCCCTTGTACTTGTACTTGTTACTTGACATTACATGTCACAACTACCACTTGCTACTTGTACCTTGCCTTACTTGTTACTACCTTACTTTACTTGCCATGCACCACACTTTAACTGCTAGGTTGTTAGTTTACCTTTCTTTCAGTTTCCTTGCACAAGTCTTTCCAGACTTGCTGACATGTGCCCCTCTCTCTTTTGGGTGTCACATGTTAGACCCAGAGCCAGAGCTTTGTTGCAGGGGATATGGTGTCGCTGATGCTGATGTTTGCTGTGGTGGTGAGTGGACACCAGGGGCCTGTCTTGAAGACCGCTCGTGTTCACTTCTTTGTTTAGGTTTGCTGTTAGTTGTTGGTGCGTGGCACCCTTGTTTGTGAGTTGCACCTTGTTGGCCATGTTGGGCCTTAGTCTTTCCTTTTAGCCTGGTGGCTTTTCTGTGATATTATAATTTATTTATGGATATTCAGGGATTCAATAAATTGCTTATTGTCTCATTTTCTTATTGTTATCTTTGTTTCGTATCGCATTTGCAAGGACTTGCCATTTGTAGTTCTATTTGACGCTTATCGGACTTGCGGCTTTTCAGCTTCAAGTCTGAGAGGACCTACTCACGTCTCGCCTCCATATTTTTTGGGGGCGTGACAGAAGGTCTATCAACCGTTCGACCCTCGCTCTTTAACGGAACCAACTACCGAAGTTGGAAGATTAGGATGATGATCTACTTAGAGGGTCAAGACCTTTGGGACATCATGGAGTTGCCCTTTGAGAAGCCTACTACACCCGTGTCCTCAAGGACAAAGGAAAAGAAGGACACTATCAAATTTAATGCGAGGGCTATGAATGCATTCTATTGCGCCCTCACTCCGAATGAGTTCAACCGCCTCTCCATATGCAAATCAGCCAACGAAATTTGGCATATCTTGGAGATAACTTATGAAGGGACGTCCAAAGTAAAGAAATCTAAAAAAGTGTGTTTAGATCTAAATATGAAATGTTTAAGATGCAGGATGGAGAAAGCATCTCAGATATGTTCACAAGGTTCACAAACATCGTGAACGCTTTGAAAGGACTTGGGAAGGTGATTTCCCAAGAGGATCGAGTGAAGAAGATCCTTGACTTTCTTATACCCAAATGGAGTCAAAGGCTAACTGAATTTTGGAGTCTAACGGCATGTCCAAATATACTGTTGAGGAGTGCGTTGGAAATCTCATGGCAAACGAAGTGAAGCTTCAACACAAGAATGAGATTCAACCAACCAAGCCCGAGAAATCAGAGAAGCAAAAGGGTGTTGCATTCTATGCCAAGGAGGAGCCAATCAAATGGGGGAAGAAATTCCATCGAGAAGCTTCTAGTGAAGAAGATGAAGAATATGAGGCTAGTGGAGATGAAATCGTGGAGCTTGCCAAGCAACTAAGAGCATTCCTCAAAAGCAAGCAAGTTAAATCTTCTTCAAAGTTTGCCTCTAAATCTAACAATCTGATTTGTTTCAATTGTAGAGGAAAAGGTCATCTCTCCACCGAATGCTCTTCCAAACACACCAAAGAGACTTACAAGGGTAAAGGGAAGAAGCATTGGAAAGGCAAATCCAAGTTCAAGAAGCAAAAGAATGGACTTGTCGGCACATTTGATGACTCCGATGAGGACACATCAAGTGATGAAGAAGAGGATGACAAGGAGAGAGCTTACATGTGCTTCGTGGCTTTTAATGATTCTTCATCAATCTCCTCGAGTTCAAGTGATGAAGAGGTGGAGGCGTGGCTCAACCCCAACGAAGAAATGCGCTTCATGGCTAAAGTGACGAAGAGGTTGGGTTCTTGTGTAGGACAAAATCCTCTGTGTGAGGTATCTCTGTGTGAGATTGTATTCACTTCTCTTTGTGGGAATTATAGTAGATATTGGTGTAGCTGGACGTACCCAAGTTTGGGAAACCATGGTAATATCGTGTGTTTGCATTTGGATTGATTGTGTTGATTAATTCCTCTTGTATTTATTATTCCGCATTTGCAAGTTAAATTTTAATTGCACGATTTATTGCAATTACTCTATTTACCACCCTCTAGAGTTTGTTGTTAGTATTACAAGTGTAATACGGTCCTTACATCACTTGATTTTTGGTGTGGTGATAATCTATGGGATGTACATCATTCTTAAAAAAAATTTAAAAAATAAGGGGAAATGGAATTTTTTGTGCACGTGCACAGACCCATTTCACTCACACACATGGAAACGTGTTCCTACGGTGACCCTATAGAAAATTATCCGAGTCAGCCTAAAATCATATAGAAAAGCTACTTTGTGGATGATCCAATCCATTCATCATGATCTCCATAATTCAAAATGGTTGTCTATAAAAAATAAAATGATTTAGATATATTTTTGATTGTCTAGGTTAGCCCACTAACTGAGGTCAAAGTTAAATTTGATGATGCCAAACAAGTCATATGGGTTTAATATGTTTATTTAGTAAGTTTCAGATCAATCAGAGGTCAATCAGCAATGATATGTGCAAAAACAGGGGTTGCACGGCCGTGCATGTCAGCTGCATGGCAGTGCGTATCATAATATGAAGCGTGCATGAAAGGCCAAAGCTGACACGATCAGCGCGAGAGCTGACACGGCTGTTGGCCTAGTTAGCCCACTAACTAGGTCACACTTTTAATTTTGATGATCACAAACAAGTCATGTGGTACTAATGTTTTAATTAAGTGATTTCAGTGGTAAATGTGCAAAAGGAATTGTTTGTGCAAAAGAAAAATAATGTGTGGATTATTGTGCAAAAGAAATTCGAAAAGAGTTCTACTTCATCAACAATTATCTATGCACCTTGAAGATGAAGATTTGACCAGTCCAAGATTGAAGTTTTGATTGGATCAAAAGGAGTTTTATCTAATGAGGAGTCCTATCTTCAATAGGATTTGCCTAAGTCAAAGATTGGATTTGCCTAAATCAAAGATTGGATTTGCCTAAATCAAAGATTGAAGATATGATTGGATTCAAAAGGATTTTTATCTAATGAGGATTCCTATCTTCAATAGGATTTGCCTAAGTCAAAGATTGAAGATTTGATTGAAGATTTGATTGAAGATTTGAAAATTGAATTGAAGGATAATGATTCTAATTAAAGAGAAACTCATATCTCTATAAATGTAGAAGACCATTCCCTTGGAGAAGTCCCCCAAGCTTCCCAAAGAGCCAAAAAAACTCCAGAGATAATCTCATCCATTGCTGACTGAATTTCTCTCCTCCAAGCTTCATAGAGATCATCCATTTCGTAGGAAGAGGAAGAAGCTCTATGAACGTCATTGAAAAGTGAATAACGTTTGATCCAGAGCTCCGATCGATGAACCGTTTGTGCCTAGACGACCACAACTTCACGGTCTATGCAACGGTAAAATTTATTTTGTGATCATCCAGCAAGAATAGATCCAAATTTGGCAGATGCGTAAAACAGTCCCTGAAGATTTCAAAGTTGCGTAACGACCATCAGATGAGCATAATTTTTGATCGAGACGTCAGATCGACGAACCGTTTATACCTGGACGACCACACCATCACGCTCTATGAAATAGTGATATTTTTCTTCTGATCAGCCAGCCAGCACAGATCCAGATTCTGCAGTTGTATAGAACAGTCCCTGCAGATTTCAGATTTGCACAACGAACTTCAGAGGAGCATAACTTTTAATCCAGACATCAGATTAGCGAACTATTTTCGCCCACGCCACCATGATCTCATAGACTATATTACGATGATATCTTTTTGGTTTTTTACTTCAGTATTAAATTAGTTTGATTTTATTTTTGTGAGGTTGTATTGAGAGAATAGCTTCAACCTGAAGCTATCGTTGGGAGTTATATTCTCGAACATTATTTTGTACGGTTCGATCACCACTCACAAGTATGATCAGGTTGTTTACCTATTATGGTTATAAAAGGGGCAAAATCCTCATAGGTTTTGGGGTCGGAGTAGAGGTGGGGAGCCTAGACGGGGAGCCACTCCGTTAAACACACACATGCTTGCATCTCTAATCTGTGATTGTGTCCTTTTCTTTATTTCGTTGTGCTTAAATTTTTAATTTTTGCCATACACCATATTCACCTCCCCTCTATGTGTGTTTTCAATTATTATCGGTCGTCTAGTTGAATCTTGATCCTAGATATGGCACACAGTCTAAAAACTTCACACACTATCATATATAATTCACAAGTACCTATGAATTTTTTTAATATTTTGATTTCTCCTTTTGCAGGTACTGTGAATGCTTTGAAGACGGGAGGTGATGAAGAGATAGATGAGCTTACGTGAAAGTTCAAGAAATTCTTGATGAATAATAAAAGAAAATTTGGCAATGTATGGGACGAGAAGCAAGAAGAAGAAGAGGAGGACATCATGCCGCGATGCTTCAAGTGCAATGAAAAGGGACACTTGAAAATAAATTGCCCTCTTCTAAAGAACAAGGAAAGTAGAAAAGAAATTGATGAAGGTGAAAATAAATCTAAAAGAAAGAGGCTAGCTATATGGGGAGAAAGCGATGTAGATGAGCATCCTTCAGATGATGATGAGAAGAACAACAACGAGACATGCCTCATGGGAAAAGCAGCAATGCAAAATCTAGTCTAGAAAGCGATAAGATAAAACCTAATTCAGAAAGCAAAAATGTAAAATATGAACTCTTCTTTATTGATGGTCATAGCTATAGTGAGGATATGTTCGCGGATATGGAAGAAGATTATGAATATTTAGTAAATCTCCTCGTAGACATATGTCCTAAATAGTCTAAGCTAAAAAAACTTCGAGCATCCTTAGAAGACCAACTTGCTGCTACTAATCGTGAAAATGAAATATTATTTACTAAATGGCAAAAATCATTAGAGATTCTTAATAACATCGATGAAACCGCCATAGAGACCAAGATCTTAGAATTAAAAGAAGATAACGAAAAATTAGCTAAGTTGGAGCTTGAAAACTCTAATTTAGTTAAAGACTTAAACGAGAAAATTAGCTCTTTAAATTCTAAAGATTCTGAAATTAAATTCTTAAATCAAATGATCTCTGATCGCAAAGAAAAAATGGAGGAGCTTGCAAAAGAAAAATATAAGCTTATTAAATGGAATGAACAAAAAAGATCATAAATAGCTTTGATGAGACTCATCTAAAAACAAAAATCCTAGAACTAGAAGAAGCAAAAAAACATTAGCTAGGTTAGAGTTAGTTAACTCCAATCTTGCTAAAGACTTAAAAGAGAAAATTAGCACTATTAGTTCTAGAGACTCTGAAATAAAATCTTTGAATCACAAACTAACATGATATGAAGAAAAATTGGACGAACTTAAGAAAGAGAATTCTAATTTAATCAAAGAAAAAACATGACTAGTGAATTAGAGATGAGCGAAAAAGATAAAAAATGTTAGGCTAGGATCAACTAACTAGAAAGTGAAAATCATAATCTCAACAACACCATAAAAAAATTCACTAACACCCGAAAGAGCTTTAAAGAGATGTCAGATGGGCCTAATAATAAATTTAGCAAACATGGCCTAGGTTATAAAAGGAAGCAAGCTACCAAAAAGCTTGGGAAACCCATAAATAAGAGATTTGCTAGCCACACAAACTTTCAATCTAGCTCACATGATGTGAACATGTCTTCATCTTATCATATGCACTCTAATGTTTCATGTTTGTATTGTAATAAGAAGGGATATGTCATCCATGATTGCTTTGCTCGCATTTATCCTGAAAAATTCATGTGGATTCCTAAAATTCTTATTAAGCAAAGCAAATCATATGCTAATATTTCCGGATCCACAAAATGGATACCAAAAGGTGCACCTTTCTCTGCAGGTGCATCATTAAGGTCCGGTTGATAGAATACATCGCGTTGGTGAAAACGGCTTTGATCTGAACGAATGAAGGTAAAAAAGTTATGGTAATTTTTGGCATATTTGATGAATTGGGAACTTTTGGCATATTTGATGCATGGGGAATTTTTATGAGAATTTGTTGAAGCAAGACAGCATAGACTATTTAGCTGTATACATAAGCATATATTTGTCATTAATGTTGTTGAAACTTTGATGGACTTTTGGTATAAAATTTGTTAGAAATCTTAGAAACATTAAATATGACTTTGATGATGACATTTTATGTTAATGAAAAATCTCCACACTCAAATCATGCATAATTGAGTGTTCATTACTAGCATGCCAAATTTTTTGAATTTGTTTTAGTTGATAAAGTCATGTAACTTATGCAAAATTGTTGCATTATGTTTAGGCTCTAAAAGATTATACTCCATTTGATCGTTCTTTGTACAAATAAATATATGATTTTCTTTGGAAAATTTAAGTATTAGGAGTCGAATATGTAGATGGCTTCATGCGTCATTATTCTAAGACAACCACGTAGAAAAAGAAAAAGAAAGAATATTGAGAAAACTTGACCTATGAATGAAAAAGAAAAGAATATTAAAATATTTTTGATACCGTCGGTTAGTAACCAGATTTTCGGGGTTTGTTGAGCAATGCGTATGAAATATGGTAGTTGAAGTGCCCACTTAGCCCATCTCAACTCCAAATGACCCGAAATTAAACATCATGGTATCCTATGTTGGTTATCTCCCTACAACATGCTTGATAGCTATTCCAAAGAGATGAATATAGAAAAAGTTGTTTAAGACAATTTATGAGTTTGAGTTTTTGATGCCATAAGCATGAACCAATGATTCAAGTTAGTTACTTGATGATATCTTTTATTTATTTGAGCAATGACTGTATGCTTTTGATGATTCAAGACGTTGTACATGTTTTAAGTACGTGGGGAGTAAACATTGATATGAAATTGTCTTTACCAATTTCGTGATTCTTTGATATGCTAATCTTATTTCATGTCTCTTGCTTAACACATTTTAATAATGTCGATGATATTTTCTTGCTCATGTCTATCCATTTTCTATTGATGTCAAAAGGGGAAGAGATGATATAAAATGATGCATAAATCTAGGGGGAGCACGGAGCATGTAAGAATGGGGGTAAAGATAGATAAATTGAGATGCATAATGCATGTGATGCATACTTTGATGGGGAGCTTAGCACAAGTTTTCATGAGAGCACATAGATATGGGGAGCTTTGAATGGTTCATGAGCAAGTGCACCCTATGACTTGCTCTGTAATACTTTATCTCAATTTTTCTAGGCGTGTTTGCTATCCAAAAATGGTGAGATTGTTGGCCTAGTTAGCCCACTAAGTAGGTCACACTTTTAATATTGATGATGATAAACAAGTCATATGTTACTAACGTTTTCATTAAGTGATTTCAGGGTTAAATGTGCAAAAGAAAATGTTTATGCAAAAGAAAAATAATGTGTGGATTATTGTGCAAAATAAATTCAAAAGGAGCTCTACTTCATCAACAATTATCCATGCACAATGAAGATGAAGATTTGACTAGTCAAAGTTTGAAGATTGGATTGGATTCAAAAGGAGTTTTATCTAATGAGGAGTCATATCTTCAATAGGATTTGCCTAAGTTAAAGATTGGATTTTCCTAAGTCAAAGATTGAAGATTTGCTTGGATTCAAAAGGATTTTTATCTAATAATAATTCATATCTTCAATAGGATTTGCCTAGGTCAAAGATTGGATACTTGATTGAAGATTATAGTGAATATTTGGAGATTGAATTAACGGATAAGGATTCTGTTTCGGGGGTGTTTTCTCACCATTGGTTGATAGTTTGGAGGTCCGGGGATCGTCGCGGTCACGTGAGACGCGTGTGGCCTCTGGGGTCAGTTATCCAAGCGTTCGCTTGGGTAGAAACACGCGGATCCGTGTGTCGATGTGTCGAAGAGCAGCTTCGACAGAGCGACGGTTTCCTAGAATGTCGGTCGAACGAGCTCGGGCTCGAGAGCGTTTGGACCCGAACAATGGAGTGCTGAAGGGTGGCTTCGGCTGGTTGATGTCTCCTTCGATCTGCACAGATGAGAAGGCTCGTCAGGGGGGTCGGACCTTGATTTCGACCCAGTCCCCTCCGATGCTTAAGTCAGACGATGACTGATAAGTGCCCGGTGGATTCAAGATTGGTTCGCAGAGATACCAAGTATGAATTCTCGAACCGAGTTATGGAGGAGAAATGTAAGGTGGAAGAAAGGCCTTAAGAGGTGGAATACCTGGGCCTTGGGTATTCAGGATTCGCTCCCTTGGCGTTTTGTCTTTCGGGCCTCTTATAGGAGTCTGCATGTCAACGCCTTCATTGCATCCTGTCATCTCGCCCTTCATGCCCATCCGCTTTGATGGTCCCTTCAAGGGTCATGAAGGCATACATGATGACGCATTGAATGGTGTTCAAGGTGGGTGTGATCTGGGGAATGTTTTCCTTAATCGTGGAGGGTCAGTGGTTTCCCCGACGCTGGATTTGGGTCTCCACGACTTGATACGCTCACGGGGCCTTCAGGTTAAGGCCCAATCCCCTGGGCCATGGGCTTGGCCTGTTCCATTTGGGGGGGTTGTATCAATTACCCCCATCACTCGGCCCGTTCGGCTCTTGACGTTTTGGTCCGAGAGATGTGATTCGTGTGGATTTGATGGACGCGTCAGTCGAGGCGACGCATTAAATGAAGGTCATCATGGCACTGTGAACCAGGAATTCTCCTGCCCTTTGGAAGTGGGATTCAAAGAGCTGCCTTCAGGGGGTTGTTGACGTGTGTCCTTCTTTGGATGGCCTAGATTCGGAGCTGCCCTTCATATAAAACGACATGGTTTTGGGGTTTCTTCTGCTCTTCTCGATTTTGCTTTCATTTCCTCTCGTCTTTGCCGAGTCTCTCTATGTCTCCTCTTCGACATCCCGTTCTCCAGATATCGCAAGGTAACCCCCTTCCTTACTCTCATTTTTGTTTTGCTCAATAGAGAGGGCGCTGAGAATAGGAACTCAGCCACCTGAGGCCGATGATTCCATCGCGGCCGTCGGGGCACCTTCATACCTCGAGCCTAGAACGCCCCGTGTGAAGGGCACGGGTTTGCTGTTTGAGGATTTGATCCAGCGAGAGAATCCTTCTGGGGCTGAGGGATCCGAGGTTCCTCCCGTGATTCTTGAAGCGGCCTCTACTGTCTCCTATTCCACCGCTGAGAGAGTTGGGGTGGAATATCTTTCTTACCCGTATGGGGTTCGGGTCCCATTTCAAGATGAGAGGATCTGTTTTCTCGGGGCTTGTGAGATAGGTGTGTACGTCGAGATGTTTTGAATGGGGCTTCTCTTTCCTCTTCACCCCTTCATTACCCAGGTCTTGGAATTTTTGCAAGTGTCCTTATGCCAACTGACCCCGTACTCAGTCCCGGTTTTGGTCGACATTGTTATGATCTGTCATCTTCACGGGTTGGAGCCGTCCTTACCATTCTTCTTCTATTTCTATAGAATTAGGGCTGTCTCCTCGGTAATGTGGCTTCACATTGACGTTAGGAGGGGCAGGGAATGTCTGCTGGGCTTTCCCCGTTGGGTCGATCATTGGATGAACGACTACGTTTTCGTCACCTTCCCCAGGATGCCAAAATTTTAACTGGCTGGGGAAGCTCGGGCACCTACGAGTTGGTGTTGGACCTCTTAGAGGTTGATCGGGCCACGGTTAAATTCTTGACGGCTTTGCCCAAGGGGAGAGATCAGTCTGGCCTTTATTGGATGATCTCCTCCTCAAGAGTGTCTTGTGGTCCCCTGGTAAAGACAATTTTTAGACTTCGTCCTTCTCCTTGGCTTACCCTGATTCTCCTTTCTTTTATAGGGATAGCGGGCCAGGAGTTCAGCCGCCCCTACGACGTGCATCAACTCATCCGTCGGGGTGCCCAGGGCTCTCGGGGAAGCTCCTCTGGCCACGCGTCGCACCGTACAGAGGAGGAGGAAATCTGTGCAGCTGAGCCGCCAATCAGGACGTTGAAGACGGTGGATGTTCCCCCGACTGCAGGCTCTTCTTCCATCGTGACGGGTTTAACTGATGCTCCCCTGAGCCTGGCTCTGACTTCGGCTGCTGCAGGTTCCTCTCCCGTCGCGGCGGGCCTGGTTGATGCTCCCGTCGACCTGGTCCCGGTGAGGGGCCTCGGCTGGTCCTAAGTAGGATCATGATGCACCGATCGAAGGTTAGAGGCCGAAGAAGAAGCGTTCTTGCTCGGGATATGAGAGGCCTGAGAAGAAGACAAAAGGAAAGAGCGGTTCCTTGGTGGCGCGGCGCTCGTAGGCCACCCCTCAGGGAAGCCCCTATGCCTTGGGGGAAGCTTCTCCTACCCTCCAAGTCGATTATACCCCGGTCAGGGCAGGGCGAATATTATCTGTGTTCGAGTTCGGCCTTAAGGCCCCATCTGGAGGGTCAGTTTTTACCGATTGTGATGTGGTTGTCCGGTTGGCATAGAGCTCCGCACTACCGGGGGACCGCTCTCTCCTAGAGAGGGTCCACTCCAAGTGCCTGGTAGACTGCATGGTATGGAAGATTCAGCAGGTAGGTCTATTTCTTCTCTCTCTCCCATCTTGTTTAGTTTGACCTTCATCCTTTTCGTCTCTCAAGCATCCTCGTTGGCAGTAGAGGTGCTCGGAGTGAGTCGTCGAGCACGAGACGACACTCGAGCGGGAGCATCTGAGGGCATAGGCAGTCGATCGAGCGACCGAGGAGGCTCACAAGGAGGTACGGTACTCACTCCACAAGGTCACCGAGCTCACGTTGGAGGTGGAGAGGTTGAAGGAGGCATTGGCGGCCGCCGACGTCTCTCAGGCTGAGCCGAATGGTCTGCTGAGAAAGCCGAGGAGGTGTTATCCCTCATTCGGGAAGCGCTCAGGAAGGAAAGGGCCGAGCTTTGGTCTGAGATCGGTTCCCTGTGGTGAGTGGATCCCGATCGGCTTGTTGATGAAGTTGTAAGGGGTTATGAGGACGTCCTGGCCCCGAGGATTACAAAGTCCTTCTTGGATGGATTCCTGGCGTACAAGGAGCGGGTGTAATGGCCTTAGTGACATGTACGCTAGGGTATGTTTATTTGATTGATGTATGTAGTATACGTATACTTGAATGCGTACATAATGTGCATGTGTGCCTCTGTAGTGTATATAGAAATGGTGTGGTGCATATAGTAATTACGTAGTGTATATAGTAATGATGTGTTGAATGACCTATTGGATGCTAATTGATGTATATGAGGTAGTAAAATGATTGGCATTGTTGGATTTATAGATATATAGTGAGATTTGAGTTAATGGGTGTGTTTAGTAAAAACGTACTTTTAATATGATTTTAATATGGATTATTTTACGATAATTATTATGTGAAGATTAGTTTAAGATGCAATTCTTTGGTATTTATTATTATTATTATTATTATTACTATTATTAAATTTTGATAATGGCATTGTTTGTAATTATTGTGATGTGTGTTGGTTTTAATTATTTAGTGGATGGGCCTTTAAGTAAAGGGAATAAGTATTAGTTATCATGATGGGCCTTAAGCATTAGAGATGTGTTTGGATTATTATGAAGAAATTCAAGAAGAGAGATATTATTTGTTAAAAGAGATGGCAAACTTGTAATTATATGAACTCTTAGAAAATATCTCCTTTATTTAATTATTCTCTCTTCTTCTACGATCTTCTTCTTTATTCTTTTCTTTCCTTTTCATTTTTGTTCCCCTTTTGTTTCTCCTTTGGCAGAATGCAGCCCACCACAAAAAAGGGGGAAGAAAGAAAGAAAGAAAGAAAAAGGAAGGAGAAATCAAAGGAAAGAGGAGGAGGAAAAGGAAAGGAGAAGGAAGAGAAAGGAGGAGGAAAAGTGGAGGAGTCATCCACAACCTCAAGCTAGGTAGGAATCTCTTCTCTAATGGTTTATTATGCTAATCCATGATAAATTAACTTAGTTTCATACAAACACCTTGATTGAATCTGTAGACAGAATCTGTTGCTTGTTCATTTGCGTACATATCTTAATTTAGGCATTAATAAATTCTGCAAAAAATATGTTCGTGTAGCTCTTGAAATCCTACCTCAGATTCATATAAAATTTGATATATGTTCAGCTCAGTAATTAGGAGTAAGAATTCCTTCTTTACAACATGTCTGATTGTCATCCAGTCTGGACACAATTGGGCAAAATTGATCTCAGTCCTTGCACACAACACAGAAAATAGTGATCTTGGTCTCGTTGTAAAGTTAACAACCTGCTCTACAACTTTCCCTAGTACATGTTTTCGAGATTTTAGCTGTAAGATGACTTAAAATGGCAATTGATACAGCCCCTAGAATATGTCTGAAAAACAGTTTCGACATATCTCACCAAAAAATTCACCATAAATCACCTAATTTATATTTCTGCATAAAATTTTATATGTGAATCCAATACTACCATATCTACAACTCTCATTAACAGAGTTTGGTCGAATTCACAAATGAATTATATGATATATGCTTCTGTCTATGGATGTCGGTAAATTTCCAGTAAGCACAATTGTTTTGCGATGTTTTAAATTATGTTTTGGTGTTAATTTCACGTTCAGATATTAAGGCTTAATGTTGCCATATGATAATGAGTTCCTGGTTATGAATTGCCAATGCAATGGTGGTCATGTGTATGATGCTCACCATGTGTTTGTGAAAATGCTCAAGTGAAGGCAAATGCAAGAAATATGAGAAATACCCATTTCTATGGATGTGATATGTTGTGGTTAGGGACACGAAGGTGGAGTGCACGAGCATGGACAGAGTGCCGCGGTAGGAGGCGGGAGAATTCGCCGTTTGCTACCTCTTGATCCATTAGGTGACTCCACATTGATAACGGAGTAGTCACGAGACACATGCACGCTGGCATAGCTATGGGATCCCTTGCTTGCATTTCATGTTGCATCATATACATCATGTGTATTATATGCATTATGTGTGATGTGTTGCATATATGCATTGTATGTGTGTTGTGTGTTGTGTGTTGTGCATTGTATGTATGTTTCATATGTTTGTGTCTTGTATGTGTTTTGTGCATGTGTTTTGTGCTTGTTTATGATAAGCTTTGTATGTACCTTTCGTTGCTCATTAATACAAGAGAAGTGTATGGATATTATGAAAAGAATGGTATATCACATTGAAATAAGGCCATGGGTCGAAAGATATATGAATAGTAGATAAGTTGATATGTGGCCACGTGCCAAATGATGCAAGATGATGATATAATGGGGCTATGAGCCAAAGTGATGCATGACATGAGAATCATTAGTAGTTAATTATTTCAGTTGATGTTCACTTTCAGTTAATTCATTTACTTAGATGTTTGCACTAGTTGTTCCTATCTTCCCTTACTTCGTTGTGCACTTACTTAATTGTTTCCTTGTAGTTGTATTTACTTTATGCACTTCATTCTTTATAGCTTATGTTGTAGCTCCTTTATTTTAGGCCATGCTATGCATCTTTTTTTAGCTTTCTTGCATCTAAATATGCCTTAGATTGTTGCATTCATGGTTGAATAATATGCCATTAGAGTTATGGTTTCATAATGGGTCACGCGTTGACGTGCCCCACCGTTGTTTTTCAGGTTTTGGAGTTGAAAGCAGTTGGGTTGGTGATGATCCAATTAGGCTTGTGGAGTTGTAAGTTGGGTGGTGAGGGGTGAGGAGAGAGTGCCCCCTTGTACTTTTGGGGTTTTTTTGGGAGTGATGATATTATATACAAATGATGATGTATAATGATGTATAATGTATATTGGATAAATAAAAGTTTATTCCATGGTTGTCTTTGAGTATGTGTTCTCTAGATGTCTTTGTGTTGTTATGTTTATGTTTGTGGGACACTACAGGTACTATCCCAGTAGTGCACAGTAGACCTGCTTGAGTTTTTCTATTTTCCTTCGTAACACTCGCTACTCTGGAATCACCTCGGACGGATTTGTACTTCCCGAATATCCTGGGGAGCGGGGTGTTACATTTGGTGGCATATGCAGGTCACTGCACTGCGGCTGTGTAAGGATAGTGTGTCACGCCCCGCTTCCCAAAACGACGGAAGCGAGGACGAGACGAAGGTCCGCATGGGCTGGAGCTGTGAAGCTCGAGCCCACTAAGTGTCTGTGATAACACACGTCCAGGTTCTTGCAAGCATTTCAGAACAATAAGAATAACATTTCTTTAAATTTAAGCCACATCCAGAGTTCGTACATGAGATAATAAAACAGGCCTCAGCATGGCCAAAAGAACTACAAAAGAGAAAGTAAACCCTAAAACAGGGTACTAAAGCAAAACTAGGTAAGCAACAACACTCTACTCTTTTGTCCCCCACTGGGAGTAACTCAGCGTCTACATTGAACACCTGGCTCTCCAAGTCAGCATCTCAAACAAGTCCTCCTATCAACCTGTCTCGTGATCTGACATACATTCCAAAAACATGAATGTATGTCAGCAAGGGCCTGCAAGTAAAAGTAAGAAGGCCCAAGGCAAAGTATGCGAATAATAATAAGTTGTGAAGCATTAATGATTTCATACGAGGTGTCAGCAGCATTAAACATGGCAATTCAAAGCAAGGGATATTAAGATACTTCTAGCATGGCAGTTCTAAACATTTTAATTGTGAAATAATGAGCGTGGCAATTTTATATAGACATGGTAGGAAAGTAAAAGACGGTACCTGAAAGTAAACGCGGCATGACAATGGCTGTAGTGTGTACGACCGGCTATAAGACGAGACAAGACAAGACGGTGTGTGTCAAGAGGGTTCACGCCTTACGGTTTGAGGGGGATCAAACCCTCTAAACCGTGCGACCGCTCAACCCTACCCCACCCAAGTGCTCAAAACAAGTCCGTACAAGGGATCACTCACTCTGCTAGGAGAGTGTCCTATTGTCCGTAGGCTGTGTATCCATACAAAGGATCACTTTCTCTATCTTGGAGAGTGCCATATTGCCTGCAGGCTGTGTATCCGTACAAGGGATCACTATCTTTATCTTGAAGAGTGTCCTATTGCCTGCAGGCTGTGTAATATGTAACGGCCGGTACTCGCTATTCGTCATACGGCTGTGCGTATAGCAATTTCGAGTACCTGATTGGTTTTGTGCTTTGTATGTGAGTCATGTCGTTGGGTCAATAGGGCCGTAGCACCTTGGTTGCATCCTTAGCAAGACACCCCTGACGTGTGCCCAACTTGGGATTACTGTCGCCTTGGACCCCGTATCCTTTATACGCTTTGCGTGCACGTAGTCTTGTTCGTTCGCGTATTTATTTTAGACTTTGTCTGTATCCGAACCCTATAGTGTGATATGCCGTTGTGACCCTCTCGAAGAGTGTTTAATTGTGGAATTATTTTGAAACGTCATTTCACGGGTCGTTCCCCCACAAAACAACTTTGTTTGAAGAAGGGTTATAGCTTTCTCCTTCGTTGTTAGACCTTTCTATTTTTACTTCTGTTCTCCTTTGCCCTAGCCTATGATCAATCTTCTTAGTCTCAATTCTCTCGTTGACACGGTCGTCCCGGTATTTTATTTATATTTTTCGGACACCGTTTGGTTGGCCTGTCAGCCTAATCCCTTTCATATTGTAATTAGCCAAATTAATCCCTGGTTCAACCCTTAATTTAATCTGATCTAATCTAAGCCATTGGATCAACATATCATGTTGACTTCTTTCTAGCTATCTTCACCCTAAGTTAAACTAATTTCTTCTCCCTCCCTCTCACTTCCTCTCTCCCCAATAATCTAAATCCACCCCATTCCTATAGCTATTTAGCAAGAACCCTAGTCTCTAATTTCCTCCCGCAAGAAACATCTCCCAGCTGCCATCCCCCTTTCATCTCCCCCTCCCCCCCCCCCCCCCCCCCGCACGCGTGATCTCCCCCTCCGGCCAAGGCCCTCGTCGTCGTCGGCTTGCACCGACAACCGCCGCCGGAAAACCCCGATGGCTGCCACGCAACTCCACACAAACACAATAGCCCGTCGGACATCCCCCCTCACCCTTGATTCCGATCACTCAACACTAGGACAGCCATAGCCATGGCCTTCTCCGACCTCCCAATCGCCGCCGACCACCCCCTTAAACCGCACAGCTGCAAGAACCCCCTTGCCTCTACGATTGTCCGACCAACTGCCCTCTCCATGCTGTGAAATCGCGTTGGCCAGCCACCCATGCGAGCTCCGACCATCCTCCGATCACCAAATCTCCATGGCCGCACCCTCTTGTGCGCTATAGACCCTGGGTCGAAGCCCTAACTCTACCGCACGACTCTGATGGATGTTGATCTCCTTCCCAAATCTCCATGGCCATCAACTTTCCCCTCAACAGATCACAACTCCGGTCACCTGAGTTCCACCAGCTAAGCTTCGCATTGCGCCACCCTCCTGAACCCTTGGCCGTGCCCTCCACGCAACCCGCACAAATCCGGCCACCAGCTCCACCCTAGATCCTAGCAAGACACACCCTCTTTATGTTACTACCATCCTCCTCTTCGGACTGTCGCACCAGCCTCCGGCAGCCCCCGCCATTTGCCGACCCTCTCTCCCTTTGTCTTCCGCCAGCCGCATACCGAATCTGCGTGCAAAACAGCCTTTCATCCTCTTGCCGTGGTCCCTGTTGTGCCGTTGGTGCGCACAACTCGACAGCAGGCCGTGGAACATCGAACAGCTGTCCTCCCCCGCCTTGCTGAACGGTGATCGTGCCGCTACCCGGCTGATCGTCGTCTGCTGCCACTGTTGTCCGCCGTTGACGCTGATCGCTACCGTGCAGTGGAGCGTCGCACGTTTCGGTTAATTCAACCACTGACGTCGCTACCCGACGTCAGTGTAGCTCTCGCGTCGTGTGATGGTATATTTCTAACTGTAGGGACCCCAACCATCGCATGTTAATTCAATATTAAAAAACGATTATTTTACTGCTTTGTAACTCACTAATCCAACTTAATAATACGGGACTGTAGGCTGATTGTTGGACCGAGCGTGGGAGCTCTGGACTTTGTGGATCTGTGTTTGGACTCTGAGGATTATGGTACCAGCACGTATTGCAGGCAGGTGAAACTTGCCCGTTGCTTGTTTAGGCCATGTTTTAGGCCACTTTTGTACCGTAGCGTAAAAGAGACTAGGCAGTGAAATGAAAGCTGCCTATACGCCTATTTGATTTAGTTTGACAACGAAACTAGATCCGTCACCCCCACTTGATCCAGCTTGACAACGAAGCTAGATCCAACCCCTTTTACTTGTTTTGTTCATGCTGCCATGTCATCCATGCATTTGTAACTGCCATGTTTAAATTCCTTATCTGTACGCATTTAAATTACAGCTTGCCATGTCATGACATCCATGTCTGATTGTTGCATTCGTAGCACACGCTACTATACTTGTACTTGCTTGTTCAGGCTAGGCACCTGCGTTGCAGGCGCAACCCTATGCCAAATACACTTCCTGGCACGTGATCCAGAAGCGGGCCATTTGTGTTGGTCAAAAGCCAATGCTCGATACACGTGGAGGGGTAGGGTTGAGCGACCACTCAGCGTAGAAGTGTGCCCGTACAGCCACTTCAGCTGTAAGGCATGAACTCTGTGCACGACATAAAAACGTGACTTGTGATTGTTAGTAGTTTGCTACTCTTGCCATGCCATGCTAGATGCTTGTTGTACTTGTTTCTTTACCTGTTGCACTCATACAATAACTGCCATGTCATTGCATAAATTTTAGAACTGCTAGATTGTTTTACTTTTCTTTTAGTTTCCTTGCACAAGTCTTTTGTAGACTTGCTGACATGTGTCCCCTTCTCTTTTGGGTTCACATATTAGATTGTGAGCCAGAGTTGGTCGTCGAGGACGAACAGGTTGCAGGTGTCAAGTTCGAGGAAATTGGAGACCAGTCCTAGAGCTCCTTCTTGCTGTTGTTGTTTTCTGCTTAGTCGTTGTTAGGCTGTCGGTGCGTAGCACCTCTCTTTTCTTATTGATTCTATGTATTATGTCGGCCATGCCTTATGCCTCTTTTCAGACTCTTGTACTTTTCTTTTAGACTCTTCTTTTTAGCCTGGTGGCTTTTCTGTGATGTTGGAATTTATTGTGAACTTTCTGAGATTGAAATAATTTTATCTGTCTCTCTTTCCTATTTATTATTGTTGTTCTGCTTCGCATTTGCAAGGACCTGAACTCAGTTAAATCCAGACGCTTTACAGACTGGAGCCTCACAGCTCCAAGTCTGAGCGGACCTTCTCACGTCTCGCCTCCATTTTAGGGAAGCGGGGCGTGACATAATACAATCAAATGTGTTCAAGCAGTTCAAGAGTTGAGGGGTATGTCGGGGCTCGGGAAGAGGGAGGGATGGTTGCGGTCTGACCGGAGGGAGGTGAAGGTAGGGGCGACTGGCTCGGGGTTGTCGGGAGTGCGGATGACACGGGTGGAGCTCAGGCGGAACGACGAGCATTGGTAGGGCTGAGGCAGGTCAGAGCTTTAGGGAGGCTATCGGCGTCGATATGAAGAGGGCGACCGGAGTTTGGAGGGGAAGATGGAGGAAGGTGGTGGTGTTTTTGAAGTCGGCGACTGTTCTATGGGGCGCTGCTAAGGGCGTGATCGGAGCTTGGTCTGTTGGAGGGGTTTGGTGTATTGATGGAGAGGAGAAGCAAACTAGGCTACGTCGACGTGTTAAGGGGTTTGGTGGTGGAATCTTGGACGACGAGGTGGTTTTGGGATGATGGGAGTCGACTGCGGTGATGGGGCTGAGGTGGAGCTCGGGTACGACGAGGTATGTGGGGAGGAGCAAGGCGTTTTGTGGTGTTGATGAGGAGATGGGTTGAAGGTGAATGTTGGAGCATGGGGCGAAGTGTTTGGGTTTGCGTTGCGAGGAAGAAGATGAAGTAGGGGACGTTTGATTTTTCGAACGGAGGAGGAACAGAAAAGCAAGGGATGGGTTTTTTCTTTGTAGGGAAAAAGAGATGGTGTGCTGTAAAGGGAGAAAAGTTGTTACAAAAATATTTTGCTTTGCAGTGAAGAGAGAAGAGGGGGCAGGGTTGATTCAATCATCTTTTGAATCGTTTTGCCTTTTGAGAGAGAGAGAGTTGGGGATTTAACAATAGAGAAAAGGGGAAAGAACAAGAGTGTAATTGCAATGATAATTATAGGGATTTATTGCCATAGTGTAATAGTCTGGAGAAGATCTAAACAAATAATGCATACCTGCATTCACCTTCGTCAGCAAATCTTATGCATACCAGCATTCAACCGAATATCTGGAGAAGATCTAAACAATAATGCAAGATCTGAAAACATTTATATATAGAATCTTCAACCGCACATATCTTCAACCGCACATACCATTCAGTTATGAAACCAACCAGATTTTGTAACCACTATATCCGGGCAAATAACTTCCTCTTTAATGCTAAATATCCACCAATATTTCTAGGATCACTTCGGGTAAGGAATCCCATATTCAAGGAACCACCGAATCTATTTCGGGTAAAAAGATTAAAACAAATCTCATGCGGATATTTTGCCCATAGAATAAGGAACTATTTCTGGTAAATAAAACCAATAAATCCCAGCAAATATTTCCTTCCATTAATTTAGGAACTAACCAGATTCCCAAATATTCTCAACAAACCTCCATCAATTAAGGAACTATTGCGGGTAAGAAGGAGTATAAAACCCTCACCAATATCTGGAATCAATCAATTCAGGAACCTCCGATATTATAGGCTACAAATCAGATCTGAGATCACCACGACAAATTTGTAGACCACAGCCGCGTTTCTGTATACGACCAATTGTTCCAGATCCCGTGTTCAACAAAATGTTCAACAAAATGTTCAACATTTTGCTCAAATTGCTCAAAGACAATACAGATTCCACAAACTGAGCTCTCCAGATATAGTGCCACTAATGCCAACAAATATCCACAGAAATTCAACCCTAACAGTCTCCTAGGAGTATATGGAAGGTAATTCAAATTTAAATTCAAAAGTAAGTATATATGAAATATTATAGTAATATATTTATATAATCTTAGCTAATTAAATCAGATACGAATACGAATACCTATAAGATACGAAAGATCACAAGGCGAAAGATAGAATACGAATGAGATACGTGTTATTAAATACCGGCCGTTACATCCTACCCTCCTTAAGAAAAATTCCGTCCTTGGAATTCTTATCAACCAAGATGCGGGGAAAAGTAAGGGCGATGCTTGCGCACTTCCTCTTTCAATATACACGCACTACACTCTCTACTACACTCACCCATTACTCATAAATAACAACTACACGGTCATGTGTAAATGCTCAATCAATCTTACTATCACTAATAATAATAACAATAGTAGTATCACTATTAGTAATACCAATTAACAACCATGCTAGTAATAATAATAGCACTCATACATTCGTCACTAATTCATAACAACATTATTACTAATATACCATAACCTTATCATAACACAATTTAATACCAGGCCATAACACAAATCGTTTTTTTTTAAATTAAGGCAAGTATTATAATGCACACCCACATCAACTTACTAACTGCAAGTGAGTTATCACCTTACTCACCCACATTATCACTAATACACAGTACACTACCATATGTATACATTTGCAATGCATAATCATGTTGTTTTACACGTCATATAGACACATCACTCAATATTAGCACATTCATATTCAATCAAATAATACCACAATAGTATATTCATTCTACGCTTATGTGCACACCATATATTACACCATACACAAAAATGGTCATGTCCTACTTACACGGCACTAGGGCCACTACAATCGACCCATTAAAAAATCAAGTCCGTCCTCTGACTTCCTTGAATAGTGCCAACTTATGAATAAGTGGACTAAGGTTACTCTACCCCAGACATACATTCACTATAAAAACAATGTACACTCACATTCATACGCTTACACATACATCATATAGTCATATACACGCATACACATTACACACATATCCATCCTTACATTATTACACATCTACCTTATATTTACGCAGAACTTAGACATACATACTATATATTCACATAAGTATACACAACCATAGTAATTTACATACAACTAGTATACTATTACATATACACCTTTATACATAGATACAAACATACAATCATGTATACTTCCTAATATACGTCTAATCACATGTACACACATAACCTCGCAGGGGCAAATAATACAATATTTTAATCCTACTACTATACTTAAAACACACATATTCATATTACAGGTATATATACTTATAACTAAGCACACACCTATCTACGCACGAGCATACACACATGCGCACTAATATATAGGTCATACAATAGGTAAGTACACCCCAGTATAAGCACACCTATTATCATGCATATTACACCCAACATGTACATAACCCCATTAACATACAATTACAAACACTGCCAAGTACATTCAAAATACATGCACCCCTAGTAGGTAGTCAAACACTAATTCTAATATACACAGATATCTCTATAATGATATAACTATTCACACATAAGTATAAACATAACACTTACTACCCTTCACACGACTATAAGTATATTACGCATATCACTGCAAATGTATATTCTGTTTGATCATGTGGATGGCAAACAACACTAGAAGGGGGTTGAATAGTGTTATGCAAATAGTAAATCTTTTTCGTTTGTTGGTTAGCACAATTATAAACCTTCTAATGTGGCCTAAAAAACCAAGTAGAGTGATTTACGCTTGGTTCTTAATCAACAAGTTAATCTTATAAGCAATGTTGATCAGAGAAATAGCACAGCAGGTAGTCGACTCCCTATGAATGGTAGTCGACTCACAGAGAGTTTTAGGCAAAACTCTGTCTGAAAGATTATAAGATTACAAAACAAATATCTTTACACAATTATTGATCTTTACTCAGCGGATATAAACAAAAGAATTAACTTCCAATAGCATGAACAAATTACAATTTGTTAGCAAGTAAAGAGTGTAAGAACAAATATAACAATCGCAGAAGAATGCAAACACAAACACAGATATTTTTATCCTGATTCTCCGTAACTTGGGTACGTCCAGTCCTCGACCAATCCGATACGAGATTTTCCACTATTACCTTAGCAATACAAGCACCTAACTTCACTCGTTAGGATTTCCCAAACACCTAGCCTTGACCATGATTTCCAACCACCTAGACTTGTCTAGGATTTCCAACACCCATTCAACAAAGGGGAAAATCACAAATAAGAAAGATTTCCAACTCACCACAAAAATTAGTGGAGTTTGGATTTACAACCTGAATTCTATAGCCAAAGTAAAATATAACATGTGTATTACGTGGCTAAAAGAATTCCAATCGATCTTTTAGATCACACAAAGATATAGAATGATTCTTTGTGATCTAGATCGTTTGTTTTCAAAAAAATCCTTTCAATAGATAAAAATGAAGAATATGGATTTTGAAAAACGATTTTAATAGCCAAATAGAATATGATCTCAAAAAGATAATAGCTATGAAAACAATTAGGAGATCAGAAATTAAAACAAATTTTGGCTAAAAAATAATGAGAGCAGAATGAATACGAGATCTGAGAATTTTAGCACAAGAGAGATATTTGAATTTGATGATGATATATTGTTCTTATAAAAAGATCTCATAGAGTCCTCTATTTATAGTGATAAAAGAGGATTCAAATTTCAAATAAAGTTTGACTTTTGTCCCAAAAATTAAGGATAGAGGAATAAAATCAGGAGGTCAAAACGTTTGAAATTTACCAGCTATTGTCGACTCCCTAGGAGTGGTAGTCGACTCCCAGAGCGTTTCATTTGAAAATTGCTTCCAGCTGGTAGTCGACTCCCTCCTTTGGTAGTCGACTCCCAGAGCAGTTTCTCCTGAAACTTTAGCTAATAGAGAGTGTAGTCAAATACTGGTGTAATAGAGATTGACTAATAGGATATGAAAAGGCTAGCAATTACTCTCAAGAGTTAAAAATGATTTTAAACATTTAAAAACATTTATTTTTGAAATCATTTGTGTGTGTGCAATATTTACATTGGCTTTAACATTATCCTACGAACTCACATACTACACTTAAGACACGACCTTCGGGAAGCTGATCTAGTGAAAGCTTGCTTCTCCTAAATTTGAGTTCCTTCTTCATTTAGGCTTGAGCACGGACTTCATCTTATGCTTGATGTAGAACTAGCAAATTCGTCTTTGTTTCGAGTGTGGTTGAGTTTCTTCGGAGTATGCGTAAAGTCACTGTTTGTCGTATAACCGGCACACTTGTAGTGTAGTTAGTACACTAACATTATTTGGTGTGCTCATCATCAAAACCACTTAGGGGTGGGATTCGATTTTCCATCACTCTCTCCATTTTTAATGATGACACCCAAATGAAAAATAAGGTAAATTGAATGAATAGTGACATGAATAAATAACTTAATCCCACTGCTTAGATGCGGTACTCCCCCTGCATCAAAGCCAATTAGTAAAATGATATTCATTCATATTTTTGCATTTTATCCTTTTTCTCCCCTTTGTCATCAACCAAAAAAATGACAGAAAATGACAAATAATATTTCACCAAGCTATAAAGATAAAAGTTTGAGACACTTTAAGATCATTTCTGCAAAACAGTGTTAGTTTACAATATGATTAATGCATATCACATCATAAGCATAAGCATATCATCAATCAAGCTATATCAAACATAAGCATAAGTAATTTGTTCCAGACATCACATCACAGAAGAAAAAAAGGTTATTACAGACCAAAATAAATATAGTTTGTCAAAGAACCATTGTTTTTAGAAACGAAATAGCTTAGTTTATGAAGCTCCTCCATTCTTCTTCAATTCCTTGATCTCGCCAAGGATCAACTTCAGAGTCTCCTCCGTCATTTTGTTGCTGCTCGCCACAAAGTCCTTCAGATCATCCACCTTTTTGTTGAGGACTTCAAATCCATTTTCTTGAGAAATCTTCAATTTCCCAATTTTCTTCAAGAGCATATCTTGAAGCTCAACAATGTATGCTGTTGGTTCTTCTTCTTCGCCTTTTTCACCATCATTTTCTTCATCCTCTTCATCTGTGTCAGAAATAAGGGGTTCTTTACCTTTCTTCTTTGAGGATGATGATCCTCCTTCAGCAGTAAGCTTCTCTTCTGGAATGTTCTGATCAAGATCTTTATGAAGATTCATTCGACCAAGAGCATGAACATCAAATATGCGAGCCGGTTCCAGAATTTCGGTTTTGTTATCCAAAGGTACATTATATCCATTAAACAGAATGATGAGGTAATGACCGTGGGCTAGGGTAGATAAAGGTCTATCAGAAGAAGCAGATGCAAGGATGGAGTCCATGATAACTTTGGCCCAATTTATACGGGTGTTTCCTAGCATGGCGTAAATGCACTTAGCTTGCTTCTCAGATAACACAGAGTGGCTCCCAGATTTTTGAGTTATATTGTAAGACAATATATTTGCTAGGATTCTTCCTGGATAGCGAAGATCGCTACATGGAAGTTTTGTTTGGAAATAGCTTCCAGGCAAATACATTTTCTCCAAGATATTTTCATCAACCATCTCTATATTATCCAATAACATACCAATGTATGAATTCCTAAAGCTTCTCCTAGAGATTTCACAGTTATAGCAAGTTTGGTGTCTAGCACTTTGGTGATGAATCTACTCTTGGCAAGGTCATAGTCCATGTTGGCATAGAAAAGATTCACAAGCCTAGAATAGCAAAGATAGATATTCTCAACAGAAAAGAGATTGGCCAAGTTTTGAAATTCCAATATGCTATCAATGCCATAGTTTTCTAGGTGATCAATTTTTACGAACCTCTCATGAAGAATTTGCTTATTGGAAATTTTGACGAAATGCTCATAAGTAGCGGTTCTAAAAAGATAGGGCATGATAATTTCCTTTCAGAGAGAGATTCATTTGTAACCTTCCTCTTCTTTGAAATCAATCTCTTGAAAGGCATCTAGATAAAACAAGATTGATTTACAAAACTAGATATGCAAGAATAACAAGAAGTAAATAACGTAAAGGTTGATAAGAGAAGATTTTACCTTGTGATTTTTCTGAGGAGATGATGAGAGGAGATGAATAACCCAAGAGAGCAGGAGAAAAAACTTTCAAAGAGAGGAGAGAGAGAGGTAGTCGGCTACCTAGGGATGATTGCCTTGGAGTTTTTATCTCTTGGGGTGAAAGGAGATGATGAATAGAGGCCTTTAGATCAAACAATGAAGGGTTGAGATCAAGATTGCTTATTGGGTTTAAGTTACCTTTGGGTTATGAACTTGTTTGATTCAATGGAACCCAACAAAAGTTAGAAAAAAAATCAAAAACACACAAACCCAGAAATCCGCACAGCACGCTGGTAGTCAACTCACTGATGGTGGTAGTCGACTCCCTGTTGGGCTGAGTTGTTTTCTCATCCCGAGGGATTTTGGTCCAATGGTGAGTGTGTATCTTCTGAAAATCTACTCTATGATGACATAAATATTTATAAGCATATAAATAACATTTAAATGGAATTATCAATCATTTAATCATCCAAATAAATTTGAATTTGGTGAAGCAATCTGCTTTTGTCGCAAAGTGTTTTGGTGCTGATCTTGTTCTTCCTCCATGTTTTCATTTTAGAGTACCTGAAAATATGAACGTTTATGGTACTCTTTATTATTGAGTCCGAGAGGTTAGTCTTTAGGAAACCAAACCTAATATGGTTTAGTTCCTTCATTAGAAACATATCGATAATTTTTATTTAAATGAATTTTACGAATAAAATCAATTGAATACCTTTGTTTCCTTTAATTGGTCAAGTTCTTTGGTATCCAAATGCTCAGAAAATTTTGATTAGTATGATGCATCCTAGTATGTTTAACCCGTTCCTTGGTATAGTTTGAATCATATCCAAGTCCGGTTTTGCTAGATGAAGCTTCTTGGTTATTTATTAAACTATATAGCTTTCCTTTTCCCTTGTTGAAATTTTCAACAATCTTCATCGTAGAGTCGTATTTATCTTTGATAGATACGAGAATTAGAAACATATCGATAATTTTTATTTAAATGAATTTCACGAATAAAATCAGTTGAATACCTTTGTTTCCTTTGATTGGTCAAGTTCTTTGGTATCCAAATGCTGAGAAAATTTTGATTAGTATGATGCATCCTAGTATGTTTAACCCGTTCCTTGGTATGGTTTGAATCATATCCAAGTCCGGTTTTGCTAAATGAAGCTTTTTGGTTATTTATTAAACTATCTAGCTTTCCTTTTCCGTTGTTGAAATTTTCAACAATCTTCATCGTAGAGTCGTATTTATCTTTGACAGATACGAGAAGATTATTTAAATTTTTAACTTTCTCATTCATGGAAAGAATGTCTTTTTGCAACGAATCATTCTTTTCCTTAAAAAAACTATTCTCCTTAATAATCTCTTCTTTCTCTTTAACATCTTTTTTAATATTCCTAAGTGTTCTTCTATGTTCTTTTATAAGCTTTTCATGCATTTTGCATAGCTCCTTATATGCTCCCATATAATCCATGTCTTCATCATCACTTGATGATGAATCACTATCACTAGACGAGTCATGATGCGAGCCTACCTTAGAGGATGTGGAAGCCATGAAGCACATGTGTGTTGTTTATCTTCGTTCATCATTGTCGTCTGCTGAGGATTCATCAGATGAAGAGACATTGCTCTGATCGAAAGCTGTGTAAGCTTCCTTCTTTGGTCGTCGGAATTTGTTTCTTCCATTGTTTCTCCTTTCATTGCTTTCTCAGTTCTTCCCACGATCTCTGGAATCACGGTTGTTTCTTTCCAGGGGACAATCTCTTTTGACGTGTCCTGGTTTATTGCAACCAAAACAAATAATACTATTAGTAGGTCGGAAAGAACGTTTTCCATACTTACTTGTGATGAACTCTTTAAAGTTCTTTGAGATGAAAGAAATATGGTTCTCTTTGTAAGTGTAGTCGGAATCTTCTTCTTGAGCTTTGAAAGCAATATTCTTCTTCTTTGATTTTTCTTCTATCATCTTGTCTTCTTCAAGTTCAATCTCATATGCCATGAGATTTCCCATCAGCTCTTCGACGGTAAGATCCTTCACGTTGTGTGCTTCTCGGATAGCTGTTGTCTTTCCTTTCCATTCGGGTATGAGAGATTTCAGTATCTTCATCACCTGCTCATATTCAGAAAGTTTCTTTCCTAATCATGCGAGCTCTTTTGTGATGTTAGTAAAACGAGTATTCACATCGGTGATACTCTCTCCTTCTCCCATTTTGAAAGATTCAAACTTAGAATGTAAAACATTTATACGGGATTCTTTTACCTTTTCAGTTCTCTCATGACTTACCTAAAGAGTGTGCCATATTTGATGTGCTGTTTTGCATTGGAAGACTCGATTGAATTCATTACCTGTTACGGCGCAAAATAGTGCATTCATTGCCTTTGCATTGAGATTGGCTTTCTTCTTGTCATCGGTTGACCATTTTCCGAACTCAACTTTGGTGGGTATGATGTATGGAACTTTAGTGACAGTCCACGCTTCGATGTCTAGTGACTCTAAATGAGTCTTCATTCGGATCATCCAACTAGCGTAGTTCGTTTCATTGAACAGAGGTGGTCGCATGGTGTTAAGTCCTTCAGAGTGGAAAGATGTTGATGTCATCGCCTTTTATAACCCTGCTCTGATACCAAGTGTTGGATCCTATGGATAGAAAACAACACTAGAAGAGGGATTGAATAGTGTTATGTAAATAGTAAATCTTTTTCGTTTGTTGGTTAGCACAAGTATAAACCTTCTAATGTTGCCTAAGAAACTAAGTAGAGTGATCTACGCTTGGTTCTTAATCAACAAGTTAATCTTATAAGCAATGCTGATTAGACAAATAGCACAGCAGGTAGTCGACTCCCTATGAATGGTAGCCGACTCCTAGAGAGTTTTAGGCAAAATTCTGTCTGAAAGATTAGAAGATTACAAAACAAATATCTTTACACAATTATTGATCTTTACCCAGTGGATATAAACAAAAGAATTAACTTCCAGTAACATGAACAAATTACAATTTGTTAGCAAGTAAAGAGTATAAGAAAAAGTATAACAATCACAGAAGAATGCAAACACAAATACCCTGCAACTTGGGTACGTCCAGTCCCTGACCAATCCGGTATGAGATTTTCCACTATTGCCTTAGCAATACACGCACCTAACTTCACTTGTTAGGATTTTCCAAACACCTAGCCTTGACCAGAATTTCCAACCACCTAGACTTGTCTAGGATTTCCAACACCCTTTCAACAAAGGGAAAAATCACAAATAAGAACGATTTCCAACTCGCCACAAAAATTAGTGGAGTTTGGATTTACACCCTGAATTCTATAGCCAAAGTAAAATATAACATGTGTATTACGTGGCTAAAAGAATTCCAATCGATCTTTTAGATCACACAAAGATATAGAATGATTCTTTGTGATCTAGATCATTTGTTTTCAAAAAATCCTTTCAATAGATAAAAATGAAGAATATGGATTTTGAAAAACGATTTTAATAGCCAAATATAATATGATCTCAAAAAGATAATAGCTATGAAAACAATTAGGAGATCAGAAATTAAAACAAATTTTGGCTAAAAAATAATGAGAGCAGAATGAATACGAGATCTGAGAATTTTAGCACAAAAGAGATTTTTGAATTTGATGATAATATATTGTTCTTATAAAAAGATCTCATAGAGTCCTCTATTTATAGTGATAAAAGCCGATTCAAATTTCAAATGAAGTTTGACTTTTGTCCCAAAATTTAAGGATAAAAGAATAAAATCAGGAGGTCAAAACGTTTGAAATTTGCCAGTTGTTGTCGACTCCCTAGGAGTGGTAGTCGACTCCCAGAGCGTTTCATTTGAAAATTGCTTCCAGCTGGTAGTCGACTCCCTCCTTTGGTAGTCGACTCCCAGAACTTTAGCTAGCAGAGATTGTAGTCAAATACTTGGTGTAATAGAGATTGACTACTAGGATATGAAAAGGCTAGCAATTGCTCTCAAGAGTTAAAAATGATTTTAAACATTTAAAAACATTTATTTTTAAAATCATTTGTGTGTGTGCTATATTTACTTTGGCTTTAACGTTATCCTAAGAACTCACACACTACACTTAAGACAAGACCTTCGGAAAGCTGATCTGGTGAAAGCTTGCTTCTCCTGAATTTGAGTTCCTTCTTCATTTAGGCATGAGCACGGACTTCATCTTGTGCTTGATGTAGAACTAGCAAATTCATCTTTGTCTCGAGTGTGGTTGAGTTTTTTCGGAGTATGCGTAAAGTCACGCTTTGTCGTATAACCTGCACGCTTGTAGTGTAGTTGGTACACTAACATTATTTGGTGTGCTCATCATCAAAACCACTTAGGGGTGGGATTCGATTTCACATAATATTCAACAGAATAGGCAACCATAATCTAGTAATATACCAAGGGTATGCACACTCATACATGAGTGGGACACCGAGTTTCACACACATGGGTCCCCACACACTATCTATCTATACACTACGATCATCACAATCAATATCAATAGGCCTATTATACCTATACCATAGGTACTATAAAGGAAAGTTTAGGCATTACTTGAAATCCCTTGTTCATCAGTCTCAACTTCTACAGTCGTCATGATGAATGCCTGACACCTCAGCTGGATCTGTCGCACTTGCTCAAAAGCCTTCTATTGTGGAGCCGGGGATGGTCCATGCAGAGTAGATCCAGATAATTCAGCAGTCGTCGACTTGTTGTTACGGTAAGTGCAGTCACTGATAGCATGTGCAGATGCTCTGCATACTCCTCTTCGCTCTTCGAATAAACCTAACATGTTATATATGAATATCATTACAAATCCATCTAGGAACTCGCAGAATATGATACTCATGCGATTTATGACACTGCAGGGTCGTTGGTCACATAAACGGCAAGACAACGAACTTGTAATGTCCCTACTTGGTCCGAAAAACGGTCTTGTAGATGTCATCATTCTCGACCTTCACCTGATGGTATCCACTCCTGAGATCTAACTTCGAGGAAACTCGTGATCCACCGAGCTGATCGACGATAGCGTCGATGCGAGGTAACGGGTACTTATTCTTCACAATGACTTCGTCCATATCCCGATAATCTACGCACGTTCTTCTTAATTAGTGTTTCTTCTTGACCAATAGAACATGTGCACCCCAGAGAGTGTTACGCTGGGATGGGTGAATCCTTCCTGCAGCAGGTCGTCCGATTGTTTCTTCAGTTCTTCGGGTTTCGTAGGAGCCATAGGAAAAGGGGCCTTCGAGACTGGTTGAGTATTCGACTCAATGTCGATGTCAAATTCCAGAGCTCGGTCGGTGGCAATCCAGAAATGTCTTCAGGGAAGACGTCTTCAAAGTCTCTCATTACTGCAGGCTTCTCCGGTTCGACTTGCACGGATGTGACGATCATTACGTTCTGTAGGGTCCGAAATCGATATGTCCGAGCAAACGACTAAAAGAAACTCTAAAATCTAATATGGTCCGAGCTGGGTGAGAAACCACTAAGGTGACTCCAAGGACGACAATACTAATTCTTAGCAAAAGTGTCTAACTAACAAGCACGGGCGTCTAATTAAATCTTCCTACAATCTCGGTCTAATGGGGTTCCCTATCGTGCTGAGACAAGATACTCAAATAAATTTCGCGTACGAGGTAATTCTAGGTGTTTTGGCTAATGATAGTATTTCCATTGTTCTGAAGTTTGCAAATGCAGGACCTACATGGGCCACCACTAAAACCTGTCACGCCCTGCTTCCCAAAACGACAAAAGCGGACGAGACGAAGGTCCGCATGGGCTGGAGATGTGAAGCTTGAGCCCACTAAGCGTCTGTGATAACACACGTACAGGTTCTTGCAAGCATTTCAGAACAATAATAATAACATTTCATTAAATTTAAGACACATCCAGAGTTCGTACATGAGATAATAAAACAGGCCTCGACATGGCCAAAAGAACTACAAAAGAGAAAGTAAACCCTAAAACAGGGTACTAAAGCAAAACTAGGTAAGCAGCAATACTCTACTCTCTAGTCCCCCACTGGGAGTAACTCAGCGTCTACAGAGAACACCTGGCTCTCTAAGTCAACATCTCAAACAAGTCCTCCTTGCAACCTGTCTCGTGATCTGACATACATTCCAAAAACATGAATGTATGTCAGCAAGGGCCTGCAAGTAAAAGTAAGAAGGCCCAAGGCAAAGTATGCGAGTAATAATAAGTTGTGAAGCATTAATGATTTCATACGAGGTGTCAGCAACATTAAACATGGCAATTCAAAGCAAGGGATATTAAGATACTTCTAGCATGGCAGTTCTAAACATTTTAACTGTGAAGTAATAAGCATGGAAATTTTATATAGACATGGTAGGAAAGTAAAAGACGGTACGTGAAAGTAAACGTGGCATGACAATGGCCGTAGCGTGTGCTACCGGCTACAAGACGAGACAAGACAAGACGGTGTGCTACCGGCTACAAGACGAGACAAGACAAGACGGTGTGTGTCAAGAGAGTTCACGCCTTACGGTTTGAGGGGGATCAAACCCTCTAAACTGTGCGACCGCTCAACCCTACCCCACCTAAGTGCTCAAGACAAGTCCGTACAAGGGATCACTCACTCTGCTAGGAGAGTGTCCAATTGCCCGTAGGCTGTGTATCCGTACAAGGGATCACTTTCTCTATCTTGGAGAGTGCCCTATTGCCTGCAGGCCGTGTATCCGTACAAGGGATCACTATCTTTATCTTGGAGAGTGCCCTATTGCCTGCAGGCTGTGTAATACAATCAAATGTGTTCAAGCAGTTTAAGAGTTTCATGTCATTGACGATTTTCAATTAACAAGTGTCCACACACGCACACATGCATTATCAATTCACTTAAATAGGGGTCCACACACGCATGCACAGAAAATGCATTTAAACATTAATACTCCAATGATTTATTTAGATTCGCACACTTGCCTGTTTGAGATGGTTTCGGGTGTCCAGGTGACCATAGGGGAGGGCGCCTTATATCTGCGGCATTAGATTATCATATTAAGTCAAAAACTTTAAATTTAATCAAACATTATTAAAACTAATACATATAGCCATACATATATATACACTTATAACTAAATATATACTGCTTATATATAAACTTGATTAGCATAATATGTATAAAATTACTAAACATAGGGTAATATTACAATCTAGTCCATGCTAGCTGTTTTTATATATAAGCTGCCCATAGGATTCTCAATATTACATCTCGTCACAATCTTAATAAAGGAGACACTTATTAATAAATGTACTTGAAACTTAAACATTAGCATCATGTACCTATTTGGGAACATAGGATATATGTCCTTTCTCTTTCCCATTCTTTGCTGCAGGGGAGATGGAGCTCAAGGGGAAGAGGGTGGATCAGGCGCTGGGAGATGGAGCAGCGGGGCGATCGGAGCACAGCAGCCGGCGACGACGAACGGGGGCAGCGACGACAGATCGGCTCTCCGTCGGATCTGGCAGGAAACGTGGCGGCGCGGGTTGTGGATGTTGGCCGGAGAAGATAGGGAAGAAGGTTGGGGCAAACGGCAAGGAGGCTGGGGCGGGAGAGGCCGTCGGAGATGGGTTGGCCTGGGTCGGAAGTGGGGAGATGGTCGCTGGTGGCCTGGGCTCCTTCGGGTGTGTTGTCGGATTCGTCGGAGTCGGGGCTGCCGGTGATAGGACAGGGGTTCGACGTGGTATGTCAGGGCTAGGGAAGAGGGAGTGGTGGTTGTGGTCTGACCGGAGGGAGGTGAAGGTAGCGGCAACTGGCACGGGGTTGTCAGGAGTGCGGACGGCACGGGCGGAGCTCAGGCGGAGCGATGAGCGTTGGTAGGGCTGAGGAAGGTCAGAGCTTTAGGGAGGCTATCGGCGTCGACATGAAGAGGGCGGCCGGAGTTTGGAGGGGAAGATGGAGGAAGGTGGTGGTGTTTGTGAAGTCGGCGACTGTTCTATGGGGCACTGCTAAGGGCGTGATCGGAGCTTGGTCCATCGGAGGGGTTTGGTGTGTTGATGGAGAGGAGAAGCAAGCTAGGCTACGTCGACATGTTAAGGGGTTTGGTGGTGGAATCTTGGTCGGCGAGGTGGTTTTGGGATGATGGGAGTCGACGGTGAGTGCAGGGAGGCGTTGGGTTGTGCGGTGATGGGGCTGTGGTGGAGCTCGGGTACGGCGGTGTATATGGGGAGGATCAAGGTGGTTTGTCGTGTTGAGGAGGAGATGGGTTGCAGGTGAACGTCGGAGCATAGGCGGAGTGTTTGGGTTTGCGTCACGAGGAAGAAGATGAAGTATGGGACGTTTGATTTTTCGAACGGATGAGGAAAAGAAAAGCAGGGGATGGGGTGTTTCTTTGTAGGGAAAAAGAGATGGTGTGCTGTAAAGGGAGAAAAGTTGTTACAAAAATACTTTTCTTTGCAGGGAAGAGAGAAGAGCGGGCAGGGTTGATTCAATCCTCTTTTGAATCGTTTTGTCTTTTGAGAGAGAGAGAGAGAGAGTATGGGATTTAATGATAGAGAAAAAGGGAAAGAACAAGAGTGTAATTGCAATGTGTTATGAATGAGGGAGGCCTTTGGCCTCCCCTCCTTCATTACCCATTCATTAGGCCCCCATTACTTAGAGTAATGGGGACCCTTGGTCTCCTAGAGGCTTTTGGCCTCCCCACTATGAGATATATAAATAGAGCACCATGGCTCTTAGCTATGGTGACTTATTTCTTAGCAATGAAATTCTCTCTCTCTCTCTCTCTTGAGTTCATTATCATATAACACGTTATCAGCACGTTTGCTCCTCTTTTTTGAGCTTTTCTACACTCCAAAATCCATCCTCTAATTTGTTACGCGCATAGGAATCTCTGGTTGCTGCTGTTCGTGGCGGATTTTCTCTTTGGCGTGCATTGCTAAAGGAATCTCTTGGGCGTTTTCGGAGCGTGGATTTTTGTCTCTACGGATCTTCTCGTTTTTCGATCTTCCCTAGATTTTCAATCTAGAGGTAATTTCCATCGATCCTGTAGATAAACAAATTTTTAATGTGGACCATTGGTCTTTTAACTTTTTGAGTACTTATCAGCTATTAGAGTAACCATGACGTGCCTATTATTTAGGAAATAATAATAATATGTCAATTAATTTCCCGGTTGCGTAAAAACAACGTTGTTTCATAACATTCAGGCTCTATATGGTGACTGTTGTTGACTTCATGTTGTGAATTAATGTAAACATGAAGATTTTTAGACAAACTCGGTTGAGTACTTACAAATTCATATGCTGTTGCATTAGTGCGGTGGCCAGAAGACCATTAGTGCGTTAGTCAATTAATTTTTTATGTCTCCCCGTGGTCCGTAGATAATCAGCATTGCCTAACGTGCCTATTTCAATAATAGTTCTCACGATATAGAGCTAAAAAAATTATAAACCCAGATCAGTTACCCTTTGCTACAACATGCACTTAATGGGTGAAAGCTCATAAATCGTATGACAGTACAATCTGTAACTATTAGTTTCGGGGTTCTTACCCCTGCCCCCGCCTAGGGTTTTGGGATTATTTGTATTCCCCAACCCAAAAAAATGGGCTTAATTTAATTAACATTGATAGTTTTGTTGTTGGGCCTGCAGCCCACTTGTGCCTATCAATAACTAAATAAATTAATTGGGCCTGCAGCCCCAATTACTTAACGGTTATTATTTTTGCCCACTAAATAATGGCCTGAAGCCAATTACTTAAAGGGACTATCCTCTATGTTAAATCACAAATAATTTCTATAGTCCATGTTGACAACTTTATTTAAACATCGCTTTTGCAAATTATTATCTATGGTTTACTAGGATTCTATTTTTCAAAATATAACTATCTTAAAGATCCTGAGACCGCTCTGCCGTTAGTCAACTAACCTAACGGTGTATGACGTTTCCACGTGGTCTACGAGATAATTATATTTTCTAGTTTCCTTTATAAATATGTTTTGTTTGAGATATATGCGTGGTTGTTCATTTTTATACCAGTAGCATATTTAGAACTGCGTGGATGTTTAAATAAGTAAAAATGTGTTTTTCGGGATCGGCCATTGTATACCTATTTACTTTCCTTGCACTTTTATTTTCTTTTGAGAGAATTTGTAAGTGAGGAAATTTGTATTTTAAAGCCAAAGCTCGATGCAACATCACATAGAATTGATGAAAACTCCTTCAATGGATCATGATGTCGGTCAATGTGCTTGGCTAAATTTGCTGGACCAACCTAGCTTGACTAGGTAACAAGTGGTCCTGGCTTAGTCAATTCCCTGGCCGCGTCCGCTGGACCGCAAGGAGTCGATTCATGACTGTGTAAGCCAAGGCTCGATGCAACAGCATATGAAGACGGAGATATAGGGACCCAGTTCAGTTTGGGTTTCCAAAGTTGTATTATTTTTTTTTCTATTATGGACTTTAAACGAACTTTGGACTGTGTACTATTTTGGGTATCTGGCCGATCCCCGCATTTTTACTTGTTTATTTCTTTATGCATGAATTTTTGAATTTTAATTAATTCATGCTCATTTTAAAATACGTAGATAAATGGCAAAATTGGCAAGCGTCGATTTCGAGGTCCTCGATTCTGCAGGGACAAATTACCTGAGTTGGCGAGTGGACCTGAAGTTCCACTTGCGTTCAATGGCCCTTCTTGGGTCCATTTTGGCTCCTTCCTCGGCCCCAGCAGCGGCCGAAGCTTCTGCTACAGCTAGCAGCAGCCCCACAACCACTGTATCCGATGTAGATAAGGCGAAAGCCATAATCTACATTAGGAAGCATATAGATCGGACCTTAAAGGCCGAATACTTAACGGTTGAGGACCCGAAGGACCTGTGGACAGTACTGGAAGCACGGTATAAACATCAAATTGATGTTATATTACCCCGTGCCAGTTATGAGTGGGAAAACCTCAGACTTCAGGACTATAAGTCCGTCGCTGAGTACAATTCTGCACTTCATAACATCACCTCACGCCTGAAGTTGTGCGGTGAAGAAGTGACAGAACAGCGCATGTTGGAAAAGACATTTACCTCGTTTCACGAGAAAGATGCAATCCTTATGCAGCAGTATCGTGAACGCAATTTCACGAAATTTTCCGATCTGATCTCATGCCTACTTAGGGCAGAGCAGAATCGAGACTTACTGCTTGCAACTCATAACTTACGTCCAGCTGGCACTGCCCCTACCCCTGAAGCCCACCACGTTTCTCCCCAGAAGTGGAAAAATAAGAGGAAGGCTAAAAACACTAAAGGGAAAGCTATAATGAAGCAACCAAGAGGTGCAGCTCCACAGACAAACAAAAACAATAAGGGAAAAAGAAATTTCACTTGGAAGCGAAAGAACACCGAGCAAGTGTCACTTCCAAAGAAGAACTGGGAGGATAAATGCCATAGATGCGGCATGACTGGCCATTGGTCCAGAAACTGCCGCACTCCTCGCCACCTCCAGGATCTATACCAGGGGAGCCAGAAGTCTCTACCTGAAACAAACTTGGCGGCTGTTCAGCCGCCAACAATGTTTACTGCAAAAGACTTCGAGAACGACGACCTTCTCGATTGAGCATCATCGTTTATCTATGCTTTTTAGAATTAAATGTATCTTCATCTTTTATTTGCTTAAGTACGAACTTTTATTTTCGAATGAATGTTTACATTTTCGCTCAAATAAAATTTCGTTTTTGCTTATATAGATGATGTCTGAGTGCCTAGTGGACAGTGCCTCAACGCACACAATCCTTCGCGATCATTGCTATTTTAATAGCGTAAATAAATATGACGGTCCTGTTATCACAATTTCAGGACTGTCCCAAATAATCGAAGGATCTAGTGAAGCAATTATACTGCTCCCAAATAACACAAGACTTCAAATAAAAATGCATTATTCTCTCCTAAATCAAATAGGAATCTCGTAAGTTTCAAGGATTTCCGTTTAAACGGATATCACTTAGAAACCAGAGATGAAAATACGGTTGAATATCTGTATGTAACTCGTCAGAAAGATGACCGGAAGATCATCTGCGAACGATTCAAGGGACTCCCGTCGGGTCTCTACCAAACATACATTCAACCAATAGAAGCCAATATGACTGAGCACCAGACGTTCCAATCACTGCCAGAGTTCGAACTCTGGCACAATAGACTTGGTCACCCTGGAACAGCAATGATGCGACGCATCATTTCTGAATCCCGTGGACACAAATTGAAGATCCTGAAGATTCTTCAAAAGGGTGAATTTCTATGTCTCCCTTGTTTCAAGGGAAAACTTATAACGAGACCATCCCTCCTGAAAGTGGGGTTAGAGTCTCCTGGCTTCCTTGAGAGAATTCATGGTGACATTTGCGGGCCTATTCACCCCGTAAGTGGCCCATTTCGGTACTTCATGGTACTGATTGATGCATCAACCAAATGGTCTTATGTGTGCCTATTGTCCACCCGCAACCTAGCTTTTCCAAAGCTATTGGCACAAATAATAAGGTTGCGTGCTCATTTCCCCGATAACCATATCAAGAAACTACGTCTTGATAATGCGGGCGAATTTACTTCACAAGTCTTCGAAGACTATTGCCGGGCAACGGGTATTGAAGTTGAACATCCGGTAGCACATGTTCACACCCAAAACGGATTAGCTGAGGCTCTTATAAAGAGACTCCAATGGATTGCACGTCCATTGCTTATGCAATCCCAGTTGCCTGTGGATGCTTGGGGGCATGCTATTTTACATGCCGCATCACTTATTAGGATAAGACCCTCTGGAGGTCACACTTTATCCCCGATGCAACTAGCATACGGCGCACCTCCGGATATCTCTCATTTGAGAGTGTTTGGTTGTGCGGTATATGTCCCAATAGCACCACCGCAGAGGACCAAAATGGGTCCTCAGCGTCGTCTAGGTATATATATTGGGTTTGATTCGCCCTCTATTATCAGATACCTTGAACCCCTGACGGGTGACACATTCAAGGCATGTTTTGCAGACTGTGAATTTAATGAGAAATTTTTTCCAAAACTGGGCACACATTCTAAGAAGCCAGAAGCTTCTGAGACCATTAGTTGGGACCAGAAGTCTTTGTCCCTATATGATCCGCGTACTAATCTGTGTGAAGATGAGATCCTGAAGATCCTTCACATCCAGAATACAGTACATCTTTTACCAGATAAATTCACGGACAACCAGAAGATTGTCCGTTCACACGTCCCTGCTGCCAATACGCCAGCTAGGATTGACATCCCCATAGATGGATGCAGCCCACCGGCAGCAGAATTGGTTGTACCTCAAATGAAAAGAGGACGCCCACCAGGTTCAAAAGATAAAGTTCCTCGAAAGAGGAAGACTCCTGGCGATACTAAGATTATCCCTCCACAGGATGCTGAGCTCAGACCAGCTACTTCTCCCCTCCTGATTTCCCCAGCAGAGGAAACAATAGGAGAAACATCATTAAATTTTGTACGTACTGGAGAAGTACTGGACAGAAATAGCATAGTCGTCGACGACGATTTTGCGTTCGATATTGTCGTTCACGTCACTGAATATGACGATGACGTCGAACCACGATCTCTAGCAGAATGTAAACGCAGAGATGATTGGCCAAAGTGGGACGAGGCAATAAGAGTAGAGCTGGACTCACTCTTGAAACGCAAAGTCTTTGGACCAGTAGTCCAAACACCAGTAGGTGTAAAACCTGTGGGATATAAGTGGGTTTTCATAAGAAAAAGAGATGAAAATAATGTGATCGTTCGCTATAAGGCACGCCTTGTAGCCCAGGGATTTTCCCAAAGACCGGGGATTGATTACGAAGATACGTATTCCCCGGTCATGGATTCGATCACCTTCCGATTTTTAATCAGCCTAACTTCTCTGGAAAGCCTAGAAATGCAGCTCATGGACGTTGTGACTGCATATCTATATGGCGATATAGATAAAAATATCTATATGAGACTTCCTGATGGGTTTAATCTACCCCCAGAGATGAAAGAGATACCTCGGGACGTATTCTCTGTAAGGCTACATAGATCATTATATGGTCTAAAACAATCGAGCAAGATGTGGTATAACAGACTAAGTGATTTTCTTGCACAGCAAGGATTCACGAATAACGAAGTCTGCCCGTGTATCTTTATCAAAAGAATGGAAGCATGATTTGTCATCATAGCTGTATATGTAGATGACTTAAATCTCATAGGATCTCCTGCAGAGATCAAAGAGATATCTGAAAGCCTTAAACATACTTTTGAAATGAAAGACCTAGGCAAAACAAAGTATTGTCTTGGCTTACAGATAGAACACCTAAGAGGTGGAATCCTATTACACCAATCTAATTATACAAAGAAACTTATACGCAAGTTTCATATGGATAAATGTCATCCTTTAGGTACTCCTATGGTCGTAAGATCACTAGATGTACATAAGGACCCCTTCCGACCACTGGAAGAGGGGGAGGAGATACTGGGTCCTGAAGTACCCTACCTCAGTGCCATTGGAGCACTTCTATATCTGGCTAACTGTACGCGTCCCGATATAGCGTTTACAGTTAATCTACTAGCCAGACACAGTGCTGCGCCCACAAAGCGCCACTGGAACGGAGTAAAGCATCTTCTGCGATACCTTCAGGGTTCCATTGATCTTGGACTTTACTACCAGAGAGGTGCCTCCCCCAAATTGTTTGGTTATGCTGATGCAGGTTATCTCTCTGATCTGCACACGACAAAATCTCAAACAGGTTTTGTATTTACCTACGGAGGTACTGCTATCTCTTGGAGATCGGTAAAACAAACCACTACTGCTACATCTTCCAACCATGCAGAGCTCATCGCGATCCATGAGGCGAGTAGAGAATGTTTTTGGCTATGCTCCGTCGTCCAACACATCCTCCAATCCATTGGCCTGAAGACCAGTGATCTGGAGCCTACTGCCCTATTCGAAGAC
The DNA here is from genome assembly GCA_030789695.1 of Scilla litardierei. Taxonomy (NCBI): domain Eukaryota; kingdom Viridiplantae; phylum Streptophyta; class Magnoliopsida; order Asparagales; family Asparagaceae; genus Scilla; species Scilla litardierei. The sequence goes on along the minus strand of CM061138.1, from coordinate 95,325,733 downwards.
AACGCCGCATGCATTGCTCAGCTTCAGAAGGGCTACATCAAAGGCGACAGGACAAAACACATTTCTCCCAAGTTTTTCTGGACGCACGAGCAGAAGAACGACAAGCAGATTGAAGTTCGACAGATCCAGTCATGCAACAACTTAGCTGATCTTTTTACTAAGGCATTGCCTAAATGTACTTTTGTAAAGCTTGTAAAGAACATTGGTATGCAACAGTTGAAAGACCTGCAAGCCTGAAGCTTGTACGGATCAGGGGGAGTAACATGTGGGTTGCACTCTTTTTCCTTAAGCTGTTGGGTTTTCCCACTGGGTTTTCCACAGCTAAGGTTTTAACGAGGCAAACACACTTACTCTGGATCCAGAAGTATCCACCCCTTGCCTCAGTAGCTGAGACCGAAGTGATGAATGTGTAAGGGGGAGTGTTATGAATGAGGGAGGCCTTTGGCCTCCCCTCCTTCATTACCCATTCATTAGGCCCACATTACTTAGAGTAATGGGGACCCTTGGTCTCCTAGAGGCTTTTGGCCTCCCCACTATGAGATATATAAATAGAGCACCATGGCTCTTAGCTATGGTGACTTATTTCTTAGCAATGAAATTCTCTCTCTCTCTCTCTCTCTCTTGAGTTCATTATCATATAACACAATGATAATTGTATGGATTTATTGCCATAGTGTAATAGTCTCCTAAGAGTATATGGAAGGTAATTCAAATTTAAATTCAAAAGTAAGTATATATGAAATATTATAGTAATAGATTTATATAATCTTAGCTAATTAAATCGCATATGAATACGGATACCTACAAGATACAGAAGATCACAAGACAAAAGATAGAATACGAATGGGATACGTGTTATTAAATACCGGTCGTTACTTAGTGCGTGTAGTGTTCCGAGGGAAGTTGAATCTTAAGGTGTGTATGAGTCCTGCCTTAAGATAGCGCTCTGATGTTAGAAGCTGAGGTGTAGAGTCCCTGAGGATAGGCATGGGTAGTTGGTTGGATATATAGACATGTGTATATGGTTGAATATAGAAGTTACGTGTGTATGTAACTATATTTGTATGTATGCTACCATTATGAATATTGGTGTGACTATTGGTATGTACAGTTGTATGTTGTTAGATATAAATGTAATGTACTTGTATGATTAATTAGCTTGGTATATATGAGTAAGAGTAGAATATGTGATACACATGTATATATGGGTCTGTTTGTGGATGTGCATACCTATTAGATTATACGCTTATAGGGAGATGGATGTGTGTGCGTATGTGTATATGCTTGTACGTAAGCTTATTTGTATGTACATTTGCACGAGAAATTGTAGGACTATTTGTATGTATTGGTATAGTTGTATATGTACATAGGTGTAACCATACGGTTGCTTGTGTATAGGATTGTATCTCTATATGGTTGTGGATACGTGTTGGGTAGGGCTACATGTACACTAGGCGTAGCATATAGGTGTTGTATGCAAATAAGTGTTGCTTGGATCTAAATGTGATATAAGATTGGTGTAGTAATCTATATGGATGATTGATTGGGTGTATCATGTGAAGTTAGTCGTATGTACGTATTGTCTTGAAACTATTGTTTGGAATATATTGTATTGCCGATAATGTATATGTGTATAGGGGGGAGTACGTCTTGGTATATGTGCTTATATTTGTGCGTGTGAGTATAGTTATTTGGTGTATAGGCATCTACATGTGTATGGGTATGGAGGTCGAGGTGTATTATTGACGTGCGTATATATTTCATATATTCACGCACGTTTTCTTTTGTGTTTCTCCGTATTTTCCGCCGTCTTTTATTCGTTTTCTCGTATTTTCTTGTTTTCTTTCACTTTTCTTTGTTTCTCCATGTTTGCAGGAGATTGCCCGCGTAGGGGACGTTTAACGACGATATCTCAAGTCCCCGGAGCAACGGGAGGAGTCACGCGTGATCCAGTGGGTCAAACGACGAAGATTACATCTTTCAGCCCCTCACCCGGTCGGTTGGTCATCTCCAACCGATCGGGTGATGCACGCGTGCACCACCCGGTCTCAGCCGGAGCTCAAGTGAATGTCACCCGACCGGTTCACAGGCCGGTTCAAACGGGGCTGATTCTCTGTCTTTTCAAGCCAAATTCCAACCGATCGGGTGACTCTCACCCGATCGGTTCATCTGTAGCTGATGCTGAGGAGCCAAGACACGGGCATCCAACCGATCCCTTCACCCGATGGCGCCAAGATCCAACCGGTCACTCCAAGAACTCAACCGACCGGTTCATATGACCGGGTGAAAGTCCGCCGTTTTCTGTTTATTATCTGTAACGGATCACCCGATCGGTTGACTTATCAACCGATCGGGTGATACGAGATCCTATAAATAGGACCCCTAGGGTTCCAGAAACGGGGGAGCTGTTAGTTTTTACTGTTTTCTCCTATTGTGACGGCTGTAATTACTTTTCTATTGTAAGTTTTTGGATCTTTCTTAAACTTTAGTATTATCTTAATTGCTCTACTACCTTCGCATTCCAATCGTCTGATTATGATTTCAACGGTTCATTTTCGTTTAGATCGCTTTTTAATGAATATTTGCGAGTAGTTCCCAAATCTGGGATTTTGGCAGAAACCCCTTCGTGGACTCTTCCTGATGCATCCATAGGGTTAGGAAATCGATAGGGATTAGGAATCTAACGGTTACGCGGGGTGTTTTATTGTCATCGGCGGGAAAAAGACCGCCTTTGACCGTTGGGCCAAGGGGGAATAAACTTGGCGGTTGACTCCCTAGCCATAGCTCACGCCCTTAGCGTAGACGCTGAATCCTAGCGCGCGGGAGCGGCAGGATGAGACGTTGGGAGTTATCGTTGCGAGCTTAGTGCTCCCGGAATCGATCAGTGTTAATGGACACGGGAGTGCCCACTGATCGAATCTGGGAAGTCCGGTGTATCATCCTGGGCACCGACCGGAATATCGGGCCCATGGGATGCTGGTACCACTTTCAGAGGCAACGTCTCACCATTAGACCCCAATTCTGATCGCTATCCTACCCGTAGGCCGTATCGGTGAGAGTCGCTCGTTGGAGTGGAAACCAAAGTCCCGGGTTTATTTTCTTATTGTTCATACCTTGCATTCCTTTCCGTGACAACCCACCAACCGATTCGGGCTAGCTCGCCCACGGGGTGATTTTGGTCCTCCTTGACACAAGCACATCCTAGCCTCCCTGTGTTCGACCCCCAAGCCACACTACAACACTGTGCGCTTGCGGTTACAAATATCTAAACCCCCACGCGGGTCCCCCGGCCATTTGCGGCCAAGAGAACCGGGGGCATCACTCGCGTGACGTCAAGTTTATGGCGCCGTTGCCGGGGAGGCAACGTGCTTGTTATTTTAGGATCTCTTGAACCCTAGTGTCTAGCTCTTATCCCTACCTCGCGATAATTTTCGCACTCTACACTTTTCAATTTCACTCGGACATACTGTGGATAGTAATTGTATAGTGCTAATTGACTGAATCGACGTGCTTCCATCGCAACTTTCGGTTCCCGTTTATGCAACCCGTGCTTTTGACGTGTTTGCCACTTGTGCAGTTCTCTCTCTCTCCTTTCGTATAAGATCCTGGCCCCACGGTGAGGATGTTGCATGCAGTTTCAGGAGACATCTGGGATCACTCTCACCATATCCGCTGTTTGGCGCATAGCTTAGCGGAATCGCTGAATACTTCGAATATACTATCCCTCCTGTCTGCCGCCGTAGAAAGTCAGAGGAGATATCGAGATACGCAGGAGCACCTTGCCACAGTAGCTCTCTTTCCTCATGGTGAAGTGGCGTATATCGACAACCCTGGTCCCAAATTTAGTGAAGAAGAGTTGTCCGCGGAGTTTTGTCAGGAGAACCATCCGACCGGGTTTGTAGGCTACGCTGGACAGGAATCAATCTATCCCTTGCAGACTTCTATTGAGTGTCCCTGATCTTTGGACAATGAGGAAGCTAGAAACAGTTGTGGGGAACCATCGACGATTGAAACCTGTTTTCACTTACAAGCCTTCTTCCCGGACAATTATTATGAGCCTGAAAGAGACCCGGTGCCTTCCTCGATCGTTCCCACTATACCTTGCAAAACTTTGCCATGCGGAACCACGGCCGAGGGTGAGATTCTGGATGCTGGCTTCCGAGAAATCCACGAAGAACTCCTTTCCCTTGAGGATGCTCAGCTTGAGAAGTATGCGTCGGGGCCTCAAGAAGTTGAGATGAAAGAATTACCGCCAGGGCTAAAATATGAATATTTGGGTGCTGGCTCGACCCTTCCGGTCATAGTCAACTCTTCACTGCCCGAAGACCAAATGACCAAACTTCTTGGTGTTTTAAAAAGATTTAAAGGAGTTTTTGGATATGCAATTGAGGATTTAAAAGGGGTTAGCTTAGGCCTCTGCTCACACAGAATTCTGCTTGAAGATGAGCAAGCCTCCTCGATTGAGCCACAGCGGAGGTTGAATCCCATAATGATGGAAGTTGTAAAGAAGGAGATTGTTAGGCTTCTACATGTCGGTATTATATACCCTATCTCCGATAGTCGCTGGGTTAGCCCGGTGCACGTCGTACCCAAGAAAGGAGGAATGACGGTGGTTCGCAATGAGAAGAACGAGCTAATACCAACGATGACCGTCACGGGGTACAGGATGTGCATTGACTATAAAAAGCTGAACAAGGCTACGAGGAAGGATCATTACCCTCTCCCCTTTATTGACCAGATGCTCGAGAGACTGGCGAAGCATAATTATTTCTGTTTCATGGACGGGTATTCAGGATTTCTTCATATCCCTATTCATAACGATGACCAGGAGAAGACGACTTTCACTTGCCCATTCGGGACGTATGCCTATAGAAGAATGCCGTTCGGACTTTGTAACGCCCCTGCTACATTCCAAAGACTCATATCCGCTATCTTCTCTGACTACTCCCAAGACATCATGGAGGTTTTCATGGACGACTTCTCCGTCTATGGAACTAAGTTTGACTCGTGCCTCAGTATCTAACTAAGGTCCTGGAGAGATGTCAGGAAAAGGGACTAGTCCTAAACTGGGAGAAGTGCCACTTCATGGTCCAAGAGGGAGTTGTGCTGGGGCACGTCATCTCTTCGAGGGGAATAGAGGTTGATAAGGCTAAAGTTGAAGTGATTGAAAAGCTTCCACCACCGCTCAATCTTCGAGGAGTCCGTGGTTTCTTAGGACACGCGGGATTCTATCGCCGCTTCATAAAAGACTTCTCAAAGATTTCCAGGCCGCTGACCCAACTCCTCGTGAAGGACATGCCTTTCGTCTTCAGCGAGGAGTGTATGGAGGCCTTCCGTACTTTGAAGCAAGCATTGATTTCCGCGCCCATAATACAGCCACCAAACTGGAATCTACCCTTTGAGCTGATGTGTGACGCCAGTGATTATGCGGTTGGTGCCGTCTTGGGGCAGAGGAAGGATAAAAATCTTCATGTCATATATTATACGAGCAAAACCCTTGATGCCGCCCAAAGAAATTATACTATCATGGAAAAAGAATTGCTCGCGATCATCTACGCCATGGATAAATTCCGACAATATCTCGTTGGTGCCAAGGTGATCATGCACACGGATCACGCGGCTCTTAAATACCTATTGAGCAAGAAAGAAGCTAATCCACGACTCATTAGATGGATTCTCCTCCTCCAGGAATTCGACCTGGAAATCAGAGACAAGAAGGGGGCAGAGAATGTTGTTGCCGATCACCTGTCCAGGATGCCCACTCTCGATTTATATGCTACACCGATCGATGATTCGCTCCCTGACGAGCATCTCTTCTCTGTCTCTTCCTCCTGGACCCCCCGGTACGCCGACATCGCAAACTATCTGGCTTGTGTCATCGTCCCACACAATGTGAGCTTTCAGCAGAAGAAGAAATTTTTCCATGAGGTCCGCAAATTTTATTGGGATGACCCCCACCTATACAAAACCTGCAATGATGGGGTGATACGAAGATGCATCCCTGAAACTGAGGCGACCTCCATCATTTCCCACTGCCATGGGCAGCAATGTGGCGGGCACGCGAGCACCTACAAGACCACCGCAAAAATTCTCCAAAGCGGATTCTACTGGCCTACACTCTTCAGGGACACACATGTTTATGTCCCAGCCTGCGATAAATGCCAAAGAGCTGGGAATATCTCCAAAAGGAATGAGATGCCTCAACACTACATCCTGGAGATAGAAATCTTCGATGTATGGGGGGTGGACTTCATGGGACCGTTCCCTTCCTCCTCGGGGAACCAGTATATCTTGGTGGCTGTAGACTACGTGTCGAAATGGGTTGAAGCGATGGCCAGTCCAACCAACGATTCCAGAGTGGTGGCCAAGTTCTTTAAAAGCAACATCTTCCCTCGGTTCGGTGTACCTCGTGTCCTGATCAGTGACGGAGGGAGCCACTTTATAGAGAAGAAATTCGAGGCCCTCTTGAAAAAATACGGGGTACAACACCGGGTGGGGCGTGCCTACCACCCGCAGACCAGCGGTCAGGCGGAAGTCTCTAACCAGGAGATTAAAAGCATACTAGAAAAGACGGTGGCCAATTCTAGAAAGGACTGGTCATCAAAGCTTCCTGACGCGCTTTGGGCCTACAGGACGGCATTTAAAACTCCTATCGGCACAACTCCCTACCGGCTTGTCTATGGGAAAGCTTGCCATCTTCCTATGGAATTGGAGCATAAGGCATTTTGGGCAGTTAAGAATCTGAACTTCGACACCAAGAAGGTAGGAGTGCACCGGCAGTTACAACTCAACGAGCTCGACGAAATCCGGCTCAATGCCTATGAGAACGCCAAGATCTACAAGGAAAAGCTGAAGCGGTGGCACGATAAGCGAATCTTGAAGAGGGAATTCAAAGAGGGGGACTTAGTTCTCCTATTCAACTCAAGGCTGAAGCTCTTTCCTGGAAAACTCAAGTCAAGGTGGTCGGGACCGTTCCGCGTCACCAAGGTTTTCCCGCATGGGGCTATTGAGATAATGGGAAGGGATGAGCCGTTTAAAGTCAACGGACAGCGTCTGAAACACTATGCAGTTGGAGAACCAGAATTCTCTCCGGTCGGATCCCCAACGAGCGACAACTCTTCCTCTAACCCTCCGGATCCTAATTGACCATCGCTAGAGGCGTCGAGCTAAACGACGTTAAACGAAAGCGCTTCATGGGAGGCAACCCATGTTCTAAACTTATGCTTCGTTTTTAGGGATTTTTCTACTTTATTTTTCTCTATTTTTATGAATAAATCCAGCCGAAACAACTTCCGTGAAGGAACTCAGGCGATTCTTGGGTTTTGCAGAAAACAAGGCCTCAACCGATCGGGTGAGTTCCCACCCGATCGGTTGGGATGTATCAGATACAAGCCGCATCTGTCCCCAAATGAACTGATCGGGTGAAGAATGGAGAGACCGGGTGACAGACCGGGTGATCTGGGGAGAAGTCTCGGAAAATTTTTGGGAAATATCAACCGATCGGTTGAGTTAGAGCGCGATCGTTTGAAGAGACCGGGTGAGAAACCCCCAATTCTCGGGAAAAATTTGGGAAACGGTCAACCGATCGAGTGACTATTCACCCGGTCGGTTCACCTGTAGCTGTTGGCCGACAGGAAACTTTCGAAATTGGCCTACCCGATCGGGTGAGAACTCACCCGATCGGTTCAGTTTCGCCCCTATAAATACCCCTACCGCACGATGACAGCCACCCGACCCCCGAAAATCCCCTTCACGCGGTTACGCACCCTCCAACTGTCGAATCGACCTCCTCCACCCAACATACTGCCCCTAAACCCTCATCCCCACTCACTCCCATACTTCCCCACCCCCACCGCCTTGCCATCGTCGACATCCCATCATCAAAACACTCGAACCCTAACCCTAGCCCCCAAAATTTTCGAAAACCTGTTTCTTGTCGGATCAGCGAGCGGCGGCTTCCCGAATTGCTTCCTCCTACTACGCGAGTCCCCCGGGAGCTTGATCTTGCTCCATTGATGGGTAACACTCTTCCACTCTACACATCTCTTACTTTATCTGTAATATCCTAAATTGGTGTTGTACCTGCTTCACCTGCTCTATATTCATCATAGGCACGCCCCCACTTTCCTTTTCACCACCCACATAGTCACCATGTCTAAGAAAGGGAAAGAGATTGCATCATCTTCGCGCCGTGATCCACTCTACGGCCCCTTTTCCCCCTCTTTCCTTGGCATAAACCCTTCTACGGAAGAGCAGTCTGACCGTCTGCGAGCACTACTTCATCGCCCGATGAGACCTACACTCTTCACCGATCGCCCTACACTCGAAGCTCTAGGGCTTTCGAACGACGTCGCCAGAATTTTCAACTGTATCGGGTGACATACCCTCTCTTACATCCATGCTCACACACACAGAAATCTCACGCTTGAATTCCTCAGTTCCCTCGAGGTGTTTGATGGGGGTTTCTCCTTCCGCGCTTTCAACTGCGATTTTTCTCTGGGTTTCATCGAGTTGAACAATATCGTCAATCTCCGTCACCCTGATCTTAACACTGAACATTCCACCCACGATCGAACTGACATCTACTCTTAATTCCAGGCTGATGGTGTTTGGCAACGATTTACCTGGTACACCACCTTTCCACCCGAGGCTCTTGCCTCCTACATTATTCACCCGTGTTACCGCCTCGCCCATTGCATCCTCGCCAACACTGTTTTCGCCCGCACGAATGTGTCCACTGTATCTAGGGATGAGCTCTTCTTTCTCTATGCCATGTCTGATGATAGGATCCTTGGGCACATCCCTATGCCCATAAACGCCGCTCATTGGATCGTCCACGAAATTTTTGCTGTTAGCCGCGCCAATTCTGGATCCATCTGTTGTGGTGGGATGATCACTCTTATTGTCAGCTGTGTTTTGAGAGTGCCACCCGACCTCCCTATTTTGCCTGGACGTAGCCGTATTGATCGCAATTACTTGATCGATATCAATATGCTCACTCCCTTCGGTGAAGACCGTGTTGTCTACCTCTATGGCCCCGCCTGCGCACCTTTCGCAATCCTGCCACCTTTAGCCCCTTTGCGGCTACCCTACCCCACATCTCATCTGCCTTGGGAGTTTTACCCCGATCCATGGTATTCTCCATTAGTGCATCTACCACCCCTGGATCCTCCCGATTGGCACCCAACTGTCAGCCCACCTGGTACGATCTTTCTCCACCACAGCCCCCCGGTGCACATCGATCCTCCCGTGCTCCAGCCTGTCGCCCCTCCTTCCCCCATAGGCACGCCCTCCTCTTCCTCTGAGGATTCTTTCATTCACTATTCCCCACCCTCCTCCCCCTCCCCCTACCATTCTAGTACCAGCGAATCCGATTGACTCCCCCTTGCATATTTCTGCATTTCACGTTCGCATTTTATTCGCTAGCACTGTCATGTCTAGCTTGGGGGACGTCTATTTTGGTCTGTTGTCGTGTTTTGTTTTGTTTTTTCTCACTTTTGTGTGCATGTTTTCATGTGTCGTGTCGTGTGGTTTTATTTCTATTTTCGTGTCATGTGGTTTGATTTTGATTTTTCTTTATTTTCAGTTTCATCTCTGTGTTTTTCTCGTTTTCATTTCTTTTTGTGTCGGTGCGTATTCCCCCCCATCTTCATTGCCCTCCCGTACTCACTCATATTGCATTGAGGGCAATGCAAGCTTCAGCTTGGGGGAGTCGCACTGTGTGCGCCATTTGAGTCTTTCTTTTTCGTTTTTGTGTCATTTTCATCGTGTTTTTTATTTTTTATTTTTTATTTTTTCTCTTCTCTTCTTTTTATCTCTTTCTCCTAGAGATGAACCCTATGATGAATCGCCACAAAATCACACACACCTAGCATGGCATCGATAATCACATTCATTAACCCTAGTGTTTCGAGTTCTCTTGCATTTCACGCATCGTGGGTCCACTTAGCTTTTTGTGAGTCGTGCGTCGTGCCTAGTTGTTTGGTGTGCTTCTACTTTGTGATTCTACTTTATATACCTCTCCAGGAATGACCCCTAGATTATCATGCTTCGATTTGAATATGTGGTATTTATTTTCCATGTCTGCTTCTGCATGCTATATATATATATCGTGTACTTCATTTCGCATGTGTCGGGACTCCACAATTAAGGACTAAGATAACCCATTTAGCCCATGCTCTATTTAGCGAGAATAGTTTCCTTTGCCCAAGTGTTTAGATTCCGATTTCTTTTTTGTTTTACTTGGTGCAAATCCCCTCGTCGTGTACCGTTCTCCCACTTGGGAGAGTACACATGTGTATAGCCAAAAACCCAAAAATCCAAAAAAAAGAGAAAAGAAAAGAAAAACCCAAAAAGAAAAGAAAAGAAAAATTTTGTATAGCCAAAAAGCCAAAAAAATACAAATACCCAAAACCCAAAAAAATTTCAAGTGTGAATATTTTTCCTTTCTACCGAGAATAAATGGAAGGCGAGAATTTGCACCGAGTGTTCTACTCCACATCATCTCAACCTCCATCGTTTTCGAAAACACGTGGCTTGGGAACTTTTTAGCTAGTATCTAGGCTATAGTGGCGTGATTTCCTTAACCCTGGTTGTGGAATCCCCGATGCATGATACGCTTCTATTCTTATACTCTTCTCATGCATGCTTGAACTAATATTCACCGCAATTTCAAATTCGAATCGGTATTTGGGTCATTTCTTGGATTTGCGTATATGAGCTCATAGCACATTGTAGAAAGCGACACCATTTGCTAGCACACGACCGCACTCACACGCGCTTCACCGCGTGGGCCCACGACACTTATTTGGACTCGTTTTCCTAGGTTTAGTGATGTGATTTGACGTTTGCTTGCTTGGTGTGTCGTTTTTGATTTTGTTGGCTCTGACGAACGATCTAGGATATAGAGTTTTCTTTTTCTCTCTTTCTCTCTATTTTTCCCCTCCGAGCTCCTACTCTCACTCGTCTTCCTCGAGGACGAGGAAGAGTTCAGCTTGGGGGATTTTGACGTGCGTATATATTTCATATATTCACGCATGTTTTCTTTTGTGTTTCTCCGTATTTTCCGCCGTCTTTTATTCGTTTTCTCGTATTTTCTCGTTTTCTTTCACTTTTCTTTGTTTCTCCATGTTTGCAGGAGATTGCCCGCGTAGGGGACGTTTAACGACGATATCTCAAGTCCCCGGAGCAACGGGAGGAGTCACACGTGATCCAGGGGGTCAAACAATGAAGATTACATCTTTCAGCCCCTCACCCGGTCGGTTGGTCATCTCCAACCGATCGGGTGATGCACGCGTGCACCACCCGGTCTCAGCCGGAGCTCAAGTGAATGTCACCCGACCGGTTCACAGGCCGGTTCAAACGGGGCTGATTCTCTGTCTTTTCAAGCCAAATTCCAACCGATCGGGTGACTCTCACCCGATCGGTTCATCTGTAGCTGATGCTGAGGAGCCGAGACACGGGCACCCAACCGATCCCTTCACCCGATGGCGCCAAGATCCAACCGGTCACTCCAAGAAATCAACCGGCCGGTTCATATGACCGGGTGAAAGTCCGCCGTTTTCTGTTTATTATCTGTAACGGATCACCCGATCGGTTGACTTGTCAACTGATCGGGTGATACGAGATCCTATAAATAGGACCCCTAGGGTTCCAGAAACGGGGGAGCTGTTAGTTTTTACTGTTTTCTCCTATTGTGACGGCTGTAATTACTTTTCTATTGTAAGTTTTCGGATCTTTCTTAAACTTTAGTATTATCTTAATTGCTCTACTACCTTCGCATTCTAATCATCTGATTATGATTTCAACGGTTCATTTTCGTTTAGATCGCTTTTTAATGAATATTTTTGAGTAGTTCCCAAATCTGGGATTTTGGCGGAAACCCCTTCGGGGACTCTTCCCGATGCATCCATAGGGTTAGGAAATCGATAGGGATTAGGAATCTAACGGTTACGCGGGGTGTTTTATTGTCATCGGCGGGATAAAGACCGCCTTTGACCGTTGGGCCAAGGGGGAATAAACTTGGCGGTTGACTCCCTAGCCATAGCTCACGCCCTTAGCGTAGACGCTGAATCCTAGCGCGCGGGAGCGGCAGGATGAGACGTTGGGAGTTATCGTTGCGAGCTTAGTGCTCCCGGAATCGATCAGTGTTAATGGACACGGGAGTGCCCACTGATCGAATCTGGGAAGTCCGGTGTATCATCCTGGGCACCGACCGGAATATCGGGCCCATGGGATGCCGGTACCACTTTCAGAGGCAACGTCTCACCATTAGACCCCAATTCCGATCGCTATCCTACCCGTAGGCCGTATCGGCGAGAGTCGCTCGTTGGAGTGGAAACCAAAGTCCCGGGTTTATTTTCTTATTGTTCATACCTTGCATTCCTTTCCGTGACAACCCACCAACCGATTCGGGCTAGCTCGCCCACGGGGTGATTTTGGTCCTCCTTGACACAAGCACATCCTAGCCTCCCTGTGTTCGACCCCCAAGCCACACTACAACACCGTGCGCTTGCGGTTACAAATATCTAAACCCCCACGCGGGTCCCCCGGCCATTTGCGGCCAAGCGAACCGGGGGCATCACCCGCGTGACGTCAATTATGGGTAAGGGAATGTATGTATATATGTGCTAGTGTACCTTAATATTTGCTATCTCATATGTATGTGTATGGGGTGTGGACAGATATTTTTGTAAATGTGCCTTAAGTCTAATTATATGCATATTGGATGAATGTTTACATATGATGGTGTAATTATATAGACCATGTTTGGACTTTGTGTATGGATATATGAATGGATGAAGATACACTACTTATATGGATGCTTGCATGACTACTTGTATGTTGTAGATTGCATAGATAGTTGATGTATAGATAATTGATGTATAAATGTACGTGTGTAAGTGCATCTTTACATCAAATACTTGCGTATGTTTTATTATATTGTATTGTGCATGGGTAGATGAGCCTGTTACTCGATGGGTATGTGAATTTTGTTCGTTTGTGCGCATCATCCATGGATGTATATTATAGAGATAAGTGTGTTTATTGGGTTGCTCGTGTATTACATTACCCATACATTGGAATGTCTTTTATTGTGTGACTTAGTGCATAGAAGTGAGTAAGATGTGTCTAAGGGAGTATATGAATATGGTTGACTATGTTGTATTGAGAGTAGTTTGTACCGTATAACTAACCATATTGGTGTATACATGTGTGTGTGTGTGTGTGTGTGTGTGTGTGTGTTTATATTTGAGTTTAATTTATAAATGTTCATATGAACATGTGTGTATATCCTTGTGTATATATTGGGCATGTGTATGATTATGCACTAGGAGTCCAACGGTGTACTAAGCTTGTATGTGTACCTACGTGTGTCTGTTGCCTACTTGAATATTTAGGAGTATGCTTGGATAAGTTGTGCAGCAAGATACGTGTGTATGAGTATATGTGTATGTCTGAGTGTATGTATAAATGTAAGCATAGGTATACTTGTCTATTGGTGTGTACCCTCGTATGAATATGTAGGTGTGTATATGAGTATGTATTGTGTTATTGAATATATATGAGTATGTTTGCGTGGGGTAGAGTGACCTTTAATGTCTAGATGTGTCCATCCCTACATTGACCCTTGGACAAGAAAGTCCAGGGACGGGCTTTATTTTTAAGGTGGGTAGAATGTAATGGCACTAGTGCCAGGTACGCTAGGGTATGACTATTTGATTGATGTATGTAGTATACGTATACTTTAATGCGTAATACTATACATGTGTGTCTCTGTAGTGTATATAGGAATGGTGTGGTGCATATAGTAATTACGTCGTGTATATAGTAATGATGTGTTGGATGACCTATTGGATGCTAATAGATGTATATGAGGTAGTAAAATGATTGGCATTGTTGGATTTATGGATATAGAGTGAGATTTGAGTTGATGGGTGTGTATAGTAAAAACGTACTTTTAATATGACTTGAATATGGATTATTGTACGATAATGATTTCTTTGGTGTTAATTATTATTATTATTATTATTATTAAATTTGGATAATGGCATTGTTTGCAATTATTGTGATGTGTGTTGGTTTTAATTATTTAGTGGATGGGCCTTTAAGTAAATGGAATAAGTATTAGTTATCATGATGGTCCTTAAGCCTTAGAGATGTGTTTGGATTATTATGAAGAAATTCCAGAAGAGAGATATTATTTGTTAAAAGAGATGGCAAACTTGTAATTATATGAACTCTTAGAAAATATCTCCTTTATTTAATTATTCTCTCTTCTTCTACAACCTTCTTCTTTATTCGTTTCTTTCCTTTTCATTATTGTTCCCCTTTTGTTTCTCCTTTGGCCGAATGCAACCCACCACAAAAAAGGGAAAGAAAGAAATACATAAATAAAAAGGAAGGGGAAATCAAAGGAAAGAGGAGGAGGAAAAGGAAAGGAGAATGAAGAGAAAGGAGGAGGAAAAGTGGAGGAGTCATCCACAACCCCAAGCTATGTAGGAATCCCTTCTCGAATGGTTTATTATGCTAATCCATGATAAATTAACTTAGTTTCATGCAAACACCATGACTGAATTTGTAGACAGAATTTGTTGCTTGTTCATCTGCGTATGTATCTTAATTTAGGCATTAATAAATTCTGCAAAAAATATGTTTGTGTAGCTCTTGAAATCCTACCCCGGATTCATATAAAATTTGATATATGTTCAGCTCAGTAATTAGGAGTAAGAATTCTTTCTTTACAATATGTCTGATTGTCATCCAGTGTGAACACAGTTGGGCAAAATTGATCTCAGTCCTTGCACACAACACAGGAATTAGTGATCTTGGTTTCATTGTAAAGTTAACAACCTGTTGCGAGATGTATGCCCTCGAGGCAATTTATCTATGTGTTTCTATACAAACAATCTTGTTCACAATTACAGTAAGCTGTATGGTAAGTATTTATCTAAGTTAAATCATAATGTAGATATCATTAGTAATTAACTTAGGTAAATTCCTGAGACTTAATGTGAGGTCAAACATGTATTGAGATGAATATCTCGATCATGGAGAAATGTTTGACCGTCTGTAGCATAAGTCTAAAAGAGTTCGTGGTCATAGATGTTTCGAGATAAGGATATCGAAACATCGGATAGACCATTGTGTTTTAGTCTTCACCGTATAGCGGTGACGATGATCTCATGATCGTTTGACTTGGTGAAATCGAAGACGAGACACAGGTGCTCATTGGAGAATGAGTTCACTGAACGACCCACAAGAGTTATCATATGGGTAAATTGACCAACCTATCAATGATAACTCTTAGTGATGATATGCAAGTTGGTCTTTGACTTGAGGTTATTGTACGAACCTGTGCATGAACGGTGTCACTTAGATCACTGACCTAGCTTCGAGGCAAGGCCTGTCGAAAGGTCTTTTGTCGGGTGACATTTGAAACGTACGAGGAGAGTAATGACCGAGATAGGATTCGTCTCTCTCGGTCAATTGTAGTTAGTGTCGTAGTATTAGTTCGGTCTTTAGTGAAAACTCTGGCCAGAGTATGTTGGAAGTTGTCCAATATTATTTGACTAAAGATCGATGGAAACTAACCAAATTCGAGTTATTGGGGTAGGCAGTTTGACCATACCCTAGACTTGAATTAAACGACTTAGCTTAGACGAAGAGACTAAAACTACAGAACTCATCACGAACACAGTCAAGATGGTCCCGATAATACTCATGTCGATGAGTCAACCACATAATTATGATACTAAAACAGGGACAGCAACTGCTACTCGTGGTCACCGCCGTATAGGGCTTCGAGCCCAACCTGTAGTAGGGTCAGACTGTAGGGTCTCACGCAGAGTGTGACCTTCGTCTAGTAATAGGTAGAAACATTAGGGAGAATATGCATTTGATGCAAGGGATAGAAAATTGCATTTGATGCAAATGATAATTTTAAGCCTAGATAGGGACTAATTTGCATATGATGCAAAAGGGGTTAAATGTGTCTTAAATTGTTTAAGACCATATTTAATAATTATAAACGCATGGAAAAGGTTACCTGTAAGACGAAAATGTCCCGCTCTAAACACAGGTTCGAACGGCGTCCAAATCGGATGCCAAATGCCCAAGTTACGTCCAATACAGATCAAAAGAGTCTTACACATGCCCAAACTAGGCATGGGTCAGACCAGGACTAAACCAGGCCAGACCACTCAGGTCTGGCCTGGGCGCCCAGGCGCATGGGCCCAGGCGGGCCCAGGCACCCTGGGGGCCGACTGAACGCGTCCAGGCTCGGTGTGCCCAGACCAGGCGTCCAGCCTGGTCTGGGCTCGCCCAGCTGGCATGGTGGGCCCTGCAAAAAAGGTTTTCTGAAACCTAGGGCAGTGCAGTTTTTGACGGCTCAGTTTTTTAGAAAACTAGCTTTGGGCTAATCTTTGGACGATCAATTGGAGGGTCATACAGACTCCGATTGACTCGCCGTTTTTTCCTATGCATTCACCGTTGAACGCCCTTCGAATTGATAGGTTGTATCAATCGTGATGCTCAACGGTGAGGGAGTTAAAATTCACAGAAGTTTAGCCTTTATGAAAGGCAAACTAAATTGAATTTATTAACTCCAAACTTTAGTCCCACATCGGAATTTGAGTGAAGGGGAGGGGTCAACCGCCTATATAAATAAGGGTCTGCTCCCCTCCTCCAAACTCGTCCCAAGCTCAAGACCTGAGCGGCTCCCAAAAATATTGGTGCACGCTCGGATCTTAGCTTAAATTAATATTTCTCTTCTTCCTAAATTTCTGCCTTGCTCCTGAGTGGCTCTATCAAAGCCACAAAGGGGTTCGGATCTGATCCGAAATCTTGGCGAAGGTTCACGCTCGGGTGAAACTTTCTTCGGTGCATGGTTGGCTCGGCGACAAGAGGATTGCTCACCTCGGGACGCAGAGAGGTTCAAAGAGCGGTTCGACGCGGAATGGGGAGCTGCTCGGAAGACGTGCGGTACACCTTGCCTGAACCAGGGCAAGGTTTCGGGTATGTGAATTTAATTAGCATTCTTTTAATTTAATCGTTGTAGCTTAGCTCCCTCTTGGGATGGTCAGACCCATCCCAAGTTGGCAGAGATCCTAGCTAAAGAGTCTTGAACCTTAGGGCCTCGTTAAATAGTTTAACGTGTCTGTATTTTTTCGCTGCATTCTTTTGCGCCTGTGGTCCGTCTGACTTAGGATGGGCACACAATGTGCCCTAAGGGTCCATCAAAACCCTACAGTGGTATCAGAGCTTAGTCTGTATCTTGATCTAAGGACTGTGATTTTAAATTAATTGAAATGTTTTTAAAATGTTTTAAATTTATGTGATACTTTTAAAATGTTTTTAAAATGTTTTAAATTTATGTGATACTTTTAAAATGTTTTAAATGCTTTAAAATTTTATTCGATAAAAATTTTAGTAGCATGAAAATTTTTATGATGATTTTAAAACGTTGTTTATGAAATAAATATTATATGATAATTTTTATGAAACTTTTTTTAAAGATTTAAAATCATGGTTTTAATTTAATTGTTAAATTATAGATGCATGTTAATTATTTATTAGATAAATGTTTTAAATATGTTGTTCTATTTAATTGTTAAATAGTTGAACACTCTTTTTATGCGTTAAAATTAGTGTAGTTTATGCGTAATGGCTTTGTTATTCTTGTCCCTTATTTGATAATACAAGACAACCCTTTTAGGTTAGCCATTAAGAACTCGTTAAAATTGATGAAATGAATTTTAATGACATGATATGTTTTAATAAATCATTAACAACTTTTTGAAACCTAATTCCTAATTAGAGTAGTCCCTTTAACGACGATTATTATTCTAATCGTTATAATAATAATTTTTATTAAAAGACTACGCTTATAGCGTTGTAAATGAATTTATTAAAAATCCTAAAAACGATTAAGATAGCATGTGAACCTTATAGTTGATAAGGATTTAATAAAAGTTATTAAACAAATCCTAAAATTTTGAATTTAAGGATTCAACTAGTTGATAGGATTAATTAGTTGTTAATAAAAGCTTTTTAGTCTATGGCATGCGTATAAAAATGACAAGCTTCATTCAGTGGACCATGATCTGGTTAATGTGCTTGGCTAAGTTTGTTAGATCACCCTAGCTAGTCTAAGGGATAAGTGATCCTGTCTTAGTCAATTCCCTAGCCGTGTTCCGCTGGACCGCAATGACGCGAATCATGACTATATGACACCCTGGACTGTTGAGTATTGGTGTTTCATACCAATCTTATTCAAGGTTCTAAATGGCGTGAGGCGTGGCGTGGCGTGGCGACGAGGTCAAGCCTCAAGCCTTAGGAGCCTTGGCGGAGCCACGACGTTTTTCAAGGCGTGGCTTAAGGCGGAAAATGTGTGTATATATTATTTTATATATATATATATATATATATATATATATATATATATATATATATATATATATATGTATGTATGTATGTATGTAGATAGTAAACTATGCTCTACTTAGATGGATTAGTTTCCAAATCCTATTAAATCCATAGCCTTCCATCTACATTGAGATATGTGCTTACTGCTTATATTTAACTAAAGTGTTACTTTACCAAAAAGCAATTGTTTACATAACTAAAAAGCATGTGACCTTAATACGTCATTAATTTCAAAGCAATTGATTAACACGGTTGTTAAAGCTATTTGGATAATTGGATCTAAATGAAATTTGCTGATACTTGAAGAAACATCGATTTTTGCATGTCCTAGTTCAACATCTTGAATAAACTTTGTTCGCAAGTGCTGCCTAAAGCCAGAAAATGACGAGCTGAGTATTCGGAAAGTCTAAAAATTTCCAAGAGTACGAAATAGACCGAAATGTACAAATTCTGACACCCAACATTAAACGCGAGACATTAGAGAAAAAAATAAAACTTATATTGAATAATTAAATTGAATACTTACAAGTGAGGAAGAACCGAAAAAGACGCAGAGATCTCCTTTTTGAGCGGAAGAACTGAAGAAGCCGGCGACGAAGAACTGAAGAACTGAAGAAGCCGGCGACACTGATGTCGTTCATATGGAGGACCGGTGACGAGGGCGGCTGAAGAACTGAAGAAGAAGACGACGCTGATGTCGTTCAGAGGGAGGACCGGAGACGAGGGCGCGGAGACGAAGGCATCGCGAATTGGCTGCTGCAAGCGAGATAAAAATCCATAGGCCCCAAATCAAATGCGGACGGCTACGAGATGAAAAGAAGCCTCAAATAATGAGAACTGGTTGGGTTCAGATTCTTAATGCGGACCCAGGTGCTTTTTTTATTTTTTATTTTGTTTGTTAAAGCGTGCCTTATGTTTTGTGGTGTGCCTTGTGTTGCCATGGCGTGTCATGGCGGCGTGCCACCTTAAAGAGCCAACTTGGGCATTAACGGTGCGTGAGGGTGGAGCCTTGCCGCCATGGCGTGCCATGGCGTCGCCGTGGCGAGTTTTTTAGAACAGTGATCTTATTTTGATGATGATCACAACATTATGTTGTTGCTAATGAATCTCATGTTTTAGTCTCTCAGTTTATTTCAAGAATATCTTTCTTGGAGACTAATCACTTGGTGTAAGGATGGACATCATGTGAAGAAGGGCCAAAATTTGGACTCAAGGAGTGCCAAAGCTTGGAGATGATGGAGAGCAATCAAGGCATCAAGATTGAAGACTTAGACTTTTAAGAAAGCATTGTAATCCATGTAATTTACTTTATTGCTTTCTCTCTCTTTTGAGTCTAGGGTTAATGTAATGCCTTGCTAGATGGTTTGATCATTCATGCACATGCATTTAACCATCTTAGTGAACCTTAGGATTATCATAGAATCCAACCCAATAGGTTAACTCTGTCCAAAGACTCATTTGGAGTCTCTGGCTTTCCGTCAGTTGCCTGATGAGGGAAACACAGCCGACTGGGTGATTTCTAGTCGCCTGTAGATCCTTCTACAGTCGCTTGATATGCACAGCTCAAGTCAACATTTCAATTGACTCAAACTTGAGCTTTACGCACAGTCGTCTATCGATCTGTTTAAAGTCGTCTATATACTTACAGTCATCTGAGATTTGGACAACAGTCGCCTGTCTAGCGTAAGTGCAATCTCTGCATCTCTCTGTCTTCTCTCCATATTATACAATAGTTGACTGATGTAGAATGTACAGTCGCCTGACTATTTGACAGTTGACTGTAGTATTAACATCAGTCGCCTATGCGAAGAATTGGAGAAAGAGTGCAGCTCTCTGTTTCAATCCATCCCCTGCAGCAGTCGTCTGCTGAAGGATTAACAGGTGCATGTCCTGTTTGTCAGTCGACTGTATTGACTTCATCAGTCGACTGTCCTGGCTCAGATTATAGCCGTTGGATATTTTCTAGCCGTTGATCAGTCGATTGTCTTTTGATCATCAGTCGACTGATCTTGTCATTTTCACCCAGTTTCTAGCCATTGCATATTTGGTTATTTGGCTGTTTCTTTGGGTTTTTGGGCTTGATATAGGATTCCTATATATATGAGTGTGCTGCCTTTGCTTAAACTTCTTGATTGATTCTTGATTACTCTTGATTCTATTGAAAATCTCAAGAGATCTTTAAGCCACTCTCAAGCTCCCTCATTTCCCTCTATTTGAGCATTCATCTTCCTTCATGCATTGAAGTCCAGCTCAAGGGAAATCATCCAAGTGCTCTCAAGCATATTCCAACACTTGGAGATCCTCTTCCATGCCTTGCATTCATTCATGAGTAAGCATCTCAAGACATAGGTAAGAGTATTTACTTTACATGGTGTAATTTAATTTCCTATTTCTCTTTGTGGGATTAGTGTAACGGTCGCTTTTCGACCTTATGAATTTTCTGCGTGCACGTGCTTTATCGTGCACGTATTTTATTCGGCGTTTCCTGGATTCCGAAAAATGCAATGTGATATGCCGTTGTGATCGTTTGGGAGTGTAGGATTTTATAGTAATGTTTGGAAACGCCGTTTCGCGGTTTGTTTTCTCGCAAAACGATTTTGAACGATAGGGGCGTTTTGGTCATTTGACTCAAAACGCCATTTTCAATTTTTACATAAATTTTTGGTAGGTGTTACGCACGATCGGGCTCCGTAGATCTGTGCGTCTCGTCTCCACGATCGCCCCGGTATTTTCGGATTATTTTTCTGACGCCCGGATTGAGAGTTATCACCCGGATTAACCTCGACCGTCGATCTCCCCAATCAGTTCAAATTCAAATTGTTAGCCAAATCTGGCTAAATATCTTATTTAAATCATTTTAAACATTTCCTAAACTGTTTCTCTAACCTCCTCTAGACTTACCCCAACCTGTACACCCTCTATCCCTTGCCCCTCACCCATTTAACCCTTATCTTAGGTCTATTTAGCTAACCATTACCCGATTAATAATAATATAACCCTAACTTTAATCCTAAACCCTAATTTCCTATTCCCGCAGCTAAGCCTAGGGCTTTCACAGCCGTCGGCCAAATCCCTCTCCCTCTCTCCTATCTCTCCCTCCGATCGCCAGCGAGGTCTCCCCAAGGCCCCCTCACGTCAGCCGCCGTCTCATCCCCTCGCCCTCGCCCTCGCCCCCACGGCGAGGCCGCCGTCGCCGCTGACCCGAGCGCCGCCGGCGACCGAATGAAGCCGCGATCCACCGCCCCCGTGATTCGCTGCGCCCTCCCACTCTCCCCCGCATCCACGGCCACTCCCCGGCCATCTCTCTCTCCCTCGCAGCTCCCCTCAGCCCGCCGTCCCCGCACGACGCCGCTCCGACATCCGCCGCGATTCGCACCGCCGCTGACCCCGATCGCCAGCGTCCCCGACCCCCGAGTGCCGCCGATCACCGCCTGAGCAGATCCACGTGCCGCCGTGACAGCCCGCAGCCCCCTCGCTCACGACTGCGCCTCCCGTCGCCCTAGCGCTCAGCCGCCCCTCGGCCACTCCCCACGTCGCCCCTCTCTCTCGCTCCTCCCCTCTCATCCACAGGCCCCCGCCGCAATCCCCATGCAGCACAGCCGCCGCGACTGCACAGCGCCGCCTCGCTTCATGGCCCCTCTTACCACCGTGAGCCACGCCCTCGCTTCACGGCCCCCGCGCGGTGCGCCGCCGCCGCAGATCCCCTGCCGCCCAGACACTACGTCCGCACTACTTTAGACACCGGAGAGGTTGGTTTTCCCGAAACTCGTAGCATAACCCACCCGTAGCGAAAACTGGAAACCTAACTAAAATCGGTAACTTAACACATTAAATTTACTTTCTGCTCCCTTAAAACGATGTGGAACCGTAGATCGACGATCGGACTTTTGACTGTGCACATAGGATAGAATCGTCGGATAGGCTGAACGGACATCTTGACTTGTGACTGTTAGGGTAGCCACGTCCAACCTAGAAACAAACCTAAATAGGACTTATGGAAAATCATGACCTGACACCGTCAACGTGACACTATTTCAGACGGACTACCGCTGACGAGACGCTTGGACGAGACGCTCCGAGAGGACGACACACTCGCCACCGCAGGCAAGTGTATCCACTTGCACTTTTAGGCCGTGCTTAGACCTTAGTTTGTTAGAACTATTAACTGTGAACAAAGAGAACCGGACGTGAAATGATAGCGTCCGGGAGGTCCATTGACGGCTCAAACTTGACGATGAAGTCTGAGCCTAACAACAACTTTTGACATTGTAGGACTATCTTGTGTGTGTGTGCGTGTGGACACCCTAGAATAACCTTTCCTGTCTTGTCACGTCCCGTCCCGTCTTGCACAGCCCAGAGGGCAATAGGGCACTCTCTGAGTGATCCCTTGTCATGATACTCAGCCCAGAGGGAAATAGGGCACTCTCCGAGTGATCCCTTGTCGTGATACTCAGCCCAGAGGGCAATAGGGCACTCTCCGAGTGATCCCTTGTCGTGATACATAGCCCAGAGGGCAATAGGGCACTCGCCTAGCTAGAGCGAGTGATCCCTTGTCTTGTCTTGTCTTGTCTTGTCTTGAATACTTGGGGTTGGGGTAGGGTTGAGCGTGCGCACGGGAAGAGGGTCTGATCCCCCTCGAACGGTAAGGCGTGAACCATTTCGTGTCACACTTGTCTTATCTTGTCCCGCCATGTTCCGACTTGTCTTGACACCTGTTAGGTTAGTCCCGTAGTTGGTAGCACACGCTACGACAACTGCTTGTCACGTTTTACTTTCCTGCTGCGTTTACTTTCTTTTGTTCCTCTGTTATAACCTCAGCATGCTAATCAACCAGTAAACCATTGTTAAATAGTCAGTACACTTGCAGTAGAGTCTGACCCCTTTTTGTAGACTTTACCTGACGTATAGTTATTTTTTTGGTGTTGTACGTCAGGTGTTGAGCCAGAGTACGTCGACGAGGCGGACTTGTCAGCATACGTGGAGCCGGAGGATACTGATCCAGAGTACAATCCAGAGGAGGACCAGAGTTAGAGGCCCTCTCGTTGCTGTTCTGGAGTTTCTGTTCCAGTTTAGATTGGGTGTGTAGCACCTTTTGTTTTCTTGTCTAGGTTGGGTGCTTGCACTAGTAGTTTTATTTTCTGCAGTTGTAGCCCTTCGGGCGTTTTAGACTCTCAGTACTTTGGATGAATATTTTTGGAATAAAATGATATGCTTTTCCTTTCAGTACTCTTATTGTTCCGTACTAACTTGCAGGGACATGTTCCTTCGTTTTGGAATACCATAGACGCTTATTGGGTCTGAGCTCTCAGCTCCGGCCTAAGCGGGCCTTAGTCACGCTTCGCCTCCATTCTTTTGGGAAGCGGGGCGTGACAGATTTTAGTGGTGGCCCATGCAGGTCCCACCCTTTCTGCAAATTCGGAACAATCGAAGTATTGAACTTCATTTTATTATCATCCAGTAATTGTGCGAGTCTAATCTATGTCTTTCTGTCAATAGGATGGCAGGACGACGTACTACCAGATCGGGGAGCTCAGGAGATGGAGTTTCGGAAGACCAAGGCGAAGAGTTCCGTCAGTTTCTGGGCGTGATGAGAGAGATGCTGGAGGTGCAGCATCAGTTGGTTCAGCAGTCCCAGCGTGCTGCCCAGGCTCCCCCAGTTGCACCACCACCACCTCCGCCTGCCCCTCGAGCTACTCCAGGAGTGAAGCAGTTCAATGAGCTTCAGCCGAGGACATTTTCTGGGAAGGAAGGACCCCTAGCTGCTGATGAGTGGATCCAGAGCACTGAGGAGAAGTTGGTAGCAACGAAGATCCCTGATGATACTCGAGTCGAGATAGCCACTAGAGGGCCGTATCGTGAACGTTCAAGGATAAGTATTTCACCAAGTCTGCTAGGAGAGAACTGTTGAGCAAGTTTATAGATCTGAAACAGGGGAATATGACTGTCGAGGAGTATGAAGCAGAGTTCGAGATGCTGAGTCGTTTTGCCCCGCATATGGTAAGGAAGGAGGAGAAGCAAGCTGATCGCTTTCGTCAGGGACTGCATCCGAAGATTCAGGCTTCTATGTCTTCGGCGGATTTCACGACTATGTGAGCTGTGCTAGATGCTGCGAAGAATCATGAGATTATATCGCGTCTACCTGACCCTTCAGCTGATAGAGGGAAGCGTCCTATGGAGCAGTACCGGCCACCTGCTAGGCCGGCGATGAGGCCAGTTCAGGCGGTGCCATTCAAGAGGCCTGGAGCACCAGTGCAGAATCAGAGCAAGGGCCCGTGCCACTTCTGCGACAAGCCAGGACATATTCAGATCAATTGTAGGAGGAGGCTGGGATTGTGCTTGGTTTGTGGAGATGCTTTGCATGCAGCTAAGGATTGTCCGAGAGCGCGTCATGCCATGGTCGGAGCACCAGCCCCACTGCAGATGAGAGCGCCTGCCCCAGTCTAGATAGGACCTGCTGTTCGTGGACCACCCTTGGTGCCACAGAAGCAGATGTTTCAGCGAGCAGTGCAACCCCAGAGGCCAGCTTATACCATGACAGCTGTTGAGACTGAGGAGCTGGATGGAGTTATTGCAGGTAACTCTTTAATCCTAGTCCTTCATTTCATAGTTTAGATCTTATTGTTAGTGTTGCTTGCTCGTCTTGTTTGTTAGAGTAGCTTGGTTTGACCGTAGTTCTTTTATATCTTAGGCACCATTCTAGTGTCCTCTCACCCGGCCTTGGCCTTGTTCGACTCCGGTGCATCCATGTGCATCATATCCCGGAGATTTGTAACAAGGCACTCCATTCCCACCCATACACTCCCTAAGTGTTGGGACATCACCACAGGGAACGGAGTGGTGACAGTGAACTTGGGTTGTCGATCGATTCCATTGGTGGTCAGTGGACACGAGCTTTTCGTGGATTTCATTGTCCATGACCTGCCACATTTCGATGTCGTTCTTGGCATCGATTGGTTGGGAGATTTCCATGCCTCGATCGATTTTCACAGCAAGAGGGTGGTATTCAGGATTCCAGGCCATCCGGAGTTCGAGTTCCGTAGTAGAGATGAGTCGCTTGGGCCCATCAGATATCGGGCCAAGCCGGAGGTGCCGATTGTTGCAGCTATGTAGATGGAGATGGAGATCGAGCGACCAGTGGTCGTCAGAGACTTCGACGACGT
This sequence comes from Scilla litardierei, assembly GCA_030789695.1. Taxonomy (NCBI): domain Eukaryota; kingdom Viridiplantae; phylum Streptophyta; class Magnoliopsida; order Asparagales; family Asparagaceae; genus Scilla; species Scilla litardierei. The sequence goes on along the minus strand of CM061138.1, from coordinate 95,300,147 downwards.
CTTCCCGGAGGATATCTCGGGTCTGCCACCCGACCGAGCTCTAGAATTTGGTATTGATCTTATGCCGGGAGCGCAGCCGATATCGAAGGCACCGTATCGGATGGCTCCTGCTGAGCTTGAGGAGCTACGAAAACAATTAGATGAGTTGCTGCAGAAGGGTTTCATCCACCCTAGTGTGTCACCGTGGGGTGCACCCGTTTTGCTCGTGAAGAAAAAGGATGGGTCCCGCAGGATGTGCGTGGACTATCGAGGGCTGAATGCTGTCACAGTGAAGAATAAGTATCCGTTGCCGCGTATCGACGATATTTTTGATCAGCTGGGAGGTTTGAGAGTTTTCTCGAAGTTGGACTTGAGGAGCGGATACCATCAGTTGAAGGTGAAGAAGGATGATGTTCCGAAGACAGCTTTCCGGACAAAGTACGGACACTATGAGTTCGTGGTCATGCCGTTTGGCATGACCAATGCGCCAGCTGTATTCATAAATTTGATGAACTTGATTTTATACGACTTCCTGGATAAGTTTGTCGTTATCTTCATAGACGACATTCTTATTTACTCGAAGTCTGAGGAGGAGCATGGATGTCATCTGAGGACAGTGCTGGAGACGATGAGGCGACACAAGCTATATGTCAAGTATAGTAAGTGCGAGTTTTGGCTGGACAGAGTCGCATTCCTGGGACACGTGGTGTCTGGTGATGGCATATCGGTAGATCTGGAGAAGGTCAGAGCAGTCAGGGATTGGCCGACTCCGCAGTCAGCGTCGGATATCAGGAGCTTTCTTGGCTTAGCAGGCTATTATCCGCGATTCATCAAGGATTTCTCGAAGATTGCTGAGCCGATGACGAAGCTGACGACGAAGGATGTGGAGTTCCTTTGGTCAGATGCTTGTGAGGAGGCCTTCAGTATCTTGAAGGCGAGATTGACCACAACACCGGTTTTGGCATTATCGGATCGGAGCGGAGGCTTCGAGGTATATTGTGATGCATCAGGGAAGGGTCTGGGATGCGTTCTGCATCAGCATGGCCACGTGGTCACGTACGCTTCTTGTCAGTTGAGGACTCATGAGAAGAATTACCTGACGCACGATCTGGAGTTGGCAGCGGTGATGTTTGCACTGAAGATCTGGAGGCACTTCTTGCTGAGTGAGTGACGTGCGTTTATATTTCATATATTTGCGCACGTTTTCTTCCATGTTTCTCCGTATTTTCCGCCGTCTTTTATTCGTTTTCTCGTGTTTTCTTGTATTTTCTTGTTTTCTTTCACTTTTCCGTATTTTCCGTGTTTTGCAGGAGTTTGCTGGCATTTGGGACGCAAAACGATGATATCATGTGTCCCCGGAGCAACGGGAGGAGTCACGCGTGATCCAGGGGGTCAAACGACGAAGATTACATCTTTCAGCCCCTCACCCGGTCGGTTGGTCATCTCCAACCGATCAGGTGATGCACGCGTGCACCACCCGGACGCAGTTTGGAGCCCCCGAGAAGTCACCCGGTCGGTTCAGTGACCGGGTCAAAAGCTCAAAGTCTCTGGAAATTTGAAGCTGATTTCCAACCGATCGGGTGACCTTCACCCGATCGGTTCACATGTAGCTGAATTTCAACAGCCAAGACTCGAAGCTCCAACCGGTCTCCTCACCCGGCCCGCACCAAGATCCAACCGGTCGGCACCAAGATCCAACCGACCGCACCAAGATCCAACCGACCGGTTCATACTGACCGGGTGAAACCCCCGCATCGCGCTGTAATTTTGTGAAGCGGCTCACCCGACCGGTTGACTTGTCAACCGATCGGGTGATGTCGTTTTCTATAAATAGAACCCTAGGTTTCCCAGATTCGGGAGTTGGTTATTTTCTACTGTTTTCTTCATTTTGTGACGGCTGTAATTTTCCTGTTTTTGTAAGTTTTCGGATCTTTGTAAAACTTTAGTATTATCTTAATTGCTCTATTACCTTTGCATTCCTATCGTCTGATTATGATTTCAACTGTCTATTTTCATTTAGATCGCTTTTTAATGAATATTGGTGAGTAGTTCCCAAATCCGGGATTTTGGCGGAAACCCCTTCGGGGGCTCTTCCTGATGCGTCCATAAGGTTAGGAAATCGTTAGGGATTAGGAATCTAACGGTTACGCGGGGTGTTTTATTGTCATCGGTGGGAAAAAGGCCGCCTTTGACCGTTGGGCCAAGGGGGAATAAACTTGGCGGTTGACTCCCTAGCCATAGCTTACGCCCTTAGCGTAGACGCCGAATCCTAGCGTGCGGGAGTGGCAGGATGAGACGTTGGGAGTTATCGTTGCGAGCTTAGTGCTCCCGGAATCGATCAGTGTTAATGGACACGGGAGTGCCCACTGATCGAACCCGGGAAGTCCGGTGTATCATCCTGGGCACCGACCGGAATATCGGGCCCATGGGATGCCGGTACCACTTTCAGAGGCAACGTCTCACCATTAGACTCTAATTCCGATCGCCATCCTACCCGTAGGCCGTATCGGCGAGAGTCGCTCGTTGGAGTGGAAACCAAAGTCCCGGGTTTATTTTCATATTGTTCATACCTTGCATTCCTTTACCGTGACAACCCATCAACCGATCTGGGCTAGCTCGCCCACGGGGTGATTTCGGTCCTCCTTGACACAAGCACATCCTAGCCTCCATGTGTTCAACCCCCAAGCCACACTACAACACTGTGCGCTTGCGGTTACAAATATCTAAACCCTCATGCGGGTCCCCCGGCCATTTGCGGCTCGCAAACCGGGGGCACGTCAAGTTTATGGCGCCGTTGCCGGGGAGGCAACGTGCTTGTTATTTTAGGATCTCTTGAACCCTAGTGTCTAGCTCTTATCCCTACCTCGCGATAATTTTCGCATTCTTCTTTTTCCTTTTTATTTTCTTATTTTTATTTCTTATCTTATCTGTTTCTCTCCCACTTGTCGCTTCACGGGTGTTTGTTGTTGAACTCCTGCACATGAAAAATATATACGCACGTCAAAATCCCCCAAGCTGAACTCTTCCTCGTCCTCGAGGAAGACGAGTGAGAGTAGGAGCTCGGAGGGGAAAAATAGAGAGAAAGAGAGAAAAATAAAACTCTATATCCTAGATCGTCCGTCAGAGCCAACAAAATCAAAAACGACACACCAAGCAAGCAAACGCCAAATCACATCACTAAACCTAGGAATACGAGCCCAAATAAGTGTCGTGGGCCCACGCGGTTAAGCGCGAGTGAGTGTGGTCGTGCGCTAGCAGTCAGTGTCACTATCTACATTGTGCAATAAAGCTCGATATACACAAATCCAGGAAACGACCCAAATACCGATTCGAATTTGAAATTGCGGTGAATATTAGCTCAAGCATGCATGAGAAGAGTATAAGAATAGAAGCGTATCATGCATCGGGGACTCCACAACTATGGTTAAGGAAATCACCACACTAAAGCCTAGATAATAGCTAAAAAGTTCCTAAGCCAAGTGTTTTCGAAAACGATGGGGGTTGAGATGATGTGGAGTAGAACACTCGGTGCAAATTCTCGCCTTCCCTTTATTCTCGGTAGATAGGAAAAATATTCACACTTGAAATTTTTGGGTTTTGGGTATTTGTATTTTTTTTTGAATTTTGGGCTATACAAAAATTTTCTTTTCTTTTCTTTTTGGGTTTTTCTTTTCTTTTCTCTTTTTTTTGGATTTTTGGGATATTGGCTATACACATGTGTACTCTTCCAAGTGGAAGAACGGTACACGACGAGGGGATTTGCACCAAGTAAAACAAAAAAAAAAGAAATCGGAATCTAAACACTTGGGCAAAGTAAACTATTCTCGCTAATTAGAGCATGGGCTAAATGGGGTTATCCTAGTCCTTAGTTGTGGAATCCTGACACATGCGAAATGAAGCGTACAATATATATATATAGCATGCAGAAGAAGCAGACAGTAGAAATAAGTACCGCATATTCATATCGAAACATGATAATCTAGGGGTCATTCCTGAACATGTATATAAAGTGAATCACAAAGTAGAAGCACACCATACGGCTAGGCACGACACACGACTCACAAAAAAGCTAAGTGGACCCATGATGCGTGAAAATGCAGGGGACTCGATATCCTAAGGTTAGTGAGTGTGATTATCGATGCCATGCTAGGTGCGTGTGATTTTGTGGCAATTCATCATAGGGTTCATCTCTAGGAGAAAGAGATAAAAAGAAGAAAAGAAAAAATAAAAACACGATGAAAACGGCACAAAAACGAAAAAGAAAGACTCAAATGGCGCACAAAGTGCGACTCCCCCAAGCTGAAGCTTGCATTGCCCTCAATGCAATAAGAGTGAGTACGGGAGGGCAATGAAAATGGGGGGAATATGCACCGACACAAAAAGAAATGAAAAACGAGGAAAACACAGAGATGAAACTGAAAATAAAGAAAAATCAAAATCAAACCACACGACACGAAAATAGAAATAAAACCACACGACACGACAATAGAAAAAGAGAGAAAGAAAATGAACAAATTATACGACATGACACGACACGACAAAAAGGGAAACAAGCACACACACACAAATAAGAAAAAACAAACACGACAACACACCAAAATAGACGTCCCCCAAGCTAGACATGACAGTGCTAGCAAATAAAATGTGATCGTGAAATGCAGAAATATGCAAGGGGGGAGTCGAAAACAAACAAAGTGAAATCAAAAATCAGGAGAAGGCGAATCCTCGCCCTCCTCGGAAGAGGGTGTGGTTGGATGGTCGGGGGAGGCGGGAGGTGTGCAGAGAATTGGGGAAAGAGGTGGAGGAATAGGTGCAGCGGTGGTGTGAACGATGGGAGGAGTGTCGGTGGAGGTGGGTGGTGGTGGTAGGACGGAGATCAAGGCGGTGGTGAAAGGAATAGAGATGGGGGGAGAAGATGTGATGGTGACGGTAGTGGGTGGTGGTGAGAGAGATTTGGAGCACACCGGCAATTTCATCCGACGCACATATGAAGTGATGGAGGAGGAGGGAGGAGGTAGTGTGGGTGTGATGGAAGTGGTCGGGAGGGGGGGAGTGGATACCGGGATGGGAATAGATGAGGGAGGAGAAGAATGTGGTGGGGGAGGTGATGGATGTCGGGATGTGTGGGAGGGTGGAGGAGAATATCGTCGAGGTGGTGAAGGTGGAGGTGGACCGTGGATGTGAGTGAGAAGGCGAAGAATGGCGGCCACGTTCCTCTCAAGTGCGAGGAAACGTGGGTGAGGGAGAAAGGAGGACGGTGATGGGTCCGAGGAGGCAGAGGACATGGCGAGATCACGGAGGGCAGCGACCTCCCTTTCAAGACCAAGACGGGCAGAGACCTGGCGACGACCAAAGGATGTGGACTGACGTGAGGCAGAAGTGGTGGCGGCAGGTAAGGTGGAAGTGGTGCCGGCGGCGGTGGTCATGCCGGCACAGGAGACAAGGCCAGAAATGGCTGCTAAGAGGTGCTCAGAAGTAATGGGGCCAGGAACAGAAACAGGGCGACTCGGGCCAGCCCCCATGTCTCCCCGAGACACAGGAATATCCTGCTCGCCTAAGTGGGCGGCAGGGGAAGGAGGTCTACTTGCATCAAGGGGGAGGAAAGGAAGGTGCAACCCCTCAAAGAACTCAGGGTCGGGCGGAAAAGTCCAATCCGCCACGATAGCCACAGTCATGCGAACGGGGTTGGGGGAATAGTGTAGGGGCGAGGGGGGGTGGCCATAATTGAATTCGAAACGACCGTCGGGGCGGGGCTTAATTATGTGAATGTTCCGCAGGACGTCAAGATCTAGACGTGAGGGTCCTGCGGCGATGGGAAGACCACGGGGGATATGGATATTGAACGGGGGGTAAGAAACAATGATAGTGATAATGCCCCCACAGCAGATTTTGCCCTTCCCGGCCCTGCTAATCTCGAGAAGCTTGTAAACAAGCCAATCGCCAGCATGGACAGGGACAACCGGGGCCCTAAAACTAACTCCATCATCATCACGAACAAAGGGGAATGTCATGGCCCAGAGAATAAAAAGATCGGGGATAGTCACGGTGCCTGACTCATCCCGCAGGAAAAATGCAGATGATATGATCCTATGGGCCAGACGAAATATGGGATGGATGATGGAGGAGGCCTTGGCCTTCCCCTAGGGATAGCGGTGGAGTATGGTGAGGCGGAACCAGAAATTATCGACGTCAAATTTCGGGGGATATCCGTAGTGACGGATAGCGTCATTCACTAGAATACGGAAACCAAATATATCGCAGATGGTGTCTAGGTTTATGCGAATGGTTTGGTTACGCACCTGAAAAGTGACGGTCGACCCCGACTTATAAACGAGGGAGGAGAGGAATTCTAGGGTGAGTGACGGGTAAGATACCGCGGAGGCATTAAGGAAGGCCAACCAACCTAGATTAGCAAAAAGAGTCTCGACCTCGGTGAATACACCGAGGTCGACGAGTGATTGGGAGTGGGCAAACTTGGTTGATAAATGCCCCCGAGTGTCAAGTCTGTGGTAGAAGTCTTTCTGCTCCTGGTTCCTAAATATGTATCCATGCGGGCCCAACATGGGGTCCACAGGGTGAATGATAGGCGGGGGAGGGGCAAGTGTCAGCTCACGTGTGCGGTGAGGAGGACGTGTTTGTTTCCGTCTCTTACGAGACGGTTCCTCCTCACGCAAGATACCTTTTCCTTTATCCCTCTCTCGGGCCATGTGTGTGTGGACGATGCAAATGGGTGCAAAATATTATTAAAGTGCACACACCCGAAAACCAAGCAAATCAAATAGTAGGGTAAAAATCGAAATTCGAGAAGTGGAACGAAGTTACCCTGTAGCAAATAGAGCTCCCTGCTTGTAGATGACCCAATGCCGTGCAATTGGGGAAGTGTGGAGCCGCGGCACTCTTCTTCAGTGAAAAATTCGAAGGTGGGGGTGGGTGTTAGGAATTAGGGCTAGAAAATTAGGAAATAGGAGAGGGGGAGAGAGGAAGAGATGGAGAAATGCAAGGGGGAGGTGGAGAGAGAGGTTGATGGAGGGTTTGAGGTTGTGGGATAGAGATTTTTGCAGTCGGGTGGCTGGAGGAGACGAAACGACGGTGAGTAGAGGGGATCGGGCGAGGGTCTGTGAGCGGGTGGTCGGGGGGTTATTTATAGGTTTTAAGTCAACCCGGTCGGGTGAGTTTTCACCCGATCGGTTGACTTTAGGTCGAAAATTTGATGCTGAAGAAATGCTACAGGCGACCCGATCGGTTGAGAACTCAACCGATCGGTTCGCCGCTCCACACATTTTCCCGAGAACTCAGAGTTTCTCACCCTGCCCCTCAACCGGTCTCGCATTTTGCCACCCGGTCGGTTGACGAATTCTGAAATTTTCCCGAGAGTTCCCCCAGGTCACCCGGTCTGCTCACCCGGTCTCATCATTCTCCACCCGGTCGGTTCATTCGACGACAGACACGGCCGTAAGCTGATACATCCCAACCGATCGGGTGAGAACTCACCCGATCGGTTGAGGCCTTGTTTTCTGCAAAAACCCAAAAATCGTCTAAGTTCCTTCACGGGAGTTGTTGCGGCTGGATTTATTCATAAAAATAGATAAAAATAAAGTAGGAAAAGTCCTAAAAAGCGAAGCAAAAGTTTAGAACATGGGTTACCTCCCATGAAGCGCTTTTGTTTAACGTCGTTTAGCTCGACGCCCGTTGATGATTTTCATGGTGGGCGGTACGGGTGATGCCCAAAATCCGACATCTCTTCAGCTCCAGAGGTTGTGGCTATTGGTGTAGTCGGCGGCTGTAAAAATATTTGCTCGACTACCCTCCCTTTGTTGACAGGATCCGGGGGCTTCTCCCTCCAATTGGCGTCCACCGCCATCTTTTTCAGGATCCGGACCTCATCACCGGTGAGGTCCATGGGTTCTTTTCCTTTTCTCCTCGTGGGAGGAGACTTAGGAAACCCGGGAGGGATCACATGTCGCGCGACCGCCTCATTAGCCACTTCATTCTTAGGGGAGCCAACTTGCTCTCCAAGGTACCCCAAGCTATCGGGGGGATTCCTCGAGAGCACTTCCCATGCACTCATTTCAACAGCTCTTTCTTCTTCATTCTCCAACACATTGATACTAGGATCGTCCGGGGGGTTTGGATGCTTCATCGACAAGCCTAAGTCAAATTCGACTCTTTCTTGGCCCACATTCAGGGAAAGCTTCCCATTTTTTACGTCTATCAACACTCCGGCGGTTGCCATAAAGGGTCGTCCAAGAATAATTGGTGTATGCTTGTCTTCCGGCATGTCCATCACCACAAAATCAACTGGTACATGCACCCCTTTCACATTGACGGGGAGGTCGTCCACTACTCCCACCGGATACTTGACCGAACGGTCAGCAAGTTATAATGTCATGCCGGTGGGCTCTAAGTCTCCCATCCCTATTCTCTTGTACAATGATAGGGGCATTAAGCTGACGCTCGCACCAAGATCGACGAGCGCCCTCTGGATTTGCACTTCCCCGATAGATCAAGGGATGGAGAAACTTCCGGGGTCCTTGAGCTTGGGCGGATTTGCACGTTGAATGAGAGCGCTGCACTCCGCCGTTAACACGACCTTTTCTTTTCTAGATCCCCGTGTCACCAAGTCTTTCAAGAATTTAGCATAGGAGGGGATCGTCTCTATGGCCTCGAGGAAGGGGATTTGTAAACTCATATCTTTCACCATGGCAAAGAATTTGACATACTTCTCATCGATTTTTGCCTTGGCAAGCCGTTGTGGGAAAGGCATAACGGGCTTGAATACCTTCAAATTCCCTTCTTCTTTCTTCTTCTCTTCTTCGGGGGTTCCCTCCGGAGCCATAATTTTTGGTGACGGGGCACCGTCGTCATTAACCTTTTCAATTGGCCGCTCAACGGCTAGTGGTGCTTCCGGTTCTTTGGGCGGCGCTCTAGTAGGAATTTGTGTCCCACTCCTCAAGACGATGGCGGACATGTTCTCATGCTCATGTGTGAGCGCCAAGGTCCGATTTACCCCCCTAGGGTTCACCTCAGGTTGTGGCGGTAATAAATTCTGAGGTCTTTGCAGGTTCGCCACTTGCAACCCCAGCTGGGTCACCTGATCTGTGAGTACTCTTTGTCCCATCTCTAGCTTCAGATTGATTTTCTCGTGGTTGGCTATGTATTGAGTCAAGAGGGACTCAACCAGACAAATGGCCCTCTGTTGGCTGTATTGCTGCTGGGCGGGCTGTTGATTCCTAGGGGCATATTGTTGATACTGTGGTGGAGGTTGTTGCTGATATTACTGCTGCTGAAACTGCTATTGGGGCCTAGCCGGCTGATATATCTGTTGTTGTTGCTGAGCCGATTGTTGGTAGGGTGCCCGGTAACTAAGGTTCGGATGATTCCGGTTGTTGGGAGAGTAGGCCGGGTTTGAGTTGGTTCGTGGTGAAAATGGCGCATTCCCCGTAGGATTGTAAAACAATGCGCTCGCCTGATCCAACGGTGGTGAGATGTCACCACCGTCGAACTCTCCAAAAACTTCGGATTCTACCACAGCAATCTGTTGTGAACCGGTGCCACCGGCGCCTACCATCAATGCGGAGATCTGGGTCGATAGCAAGTCAAATTTGCTTGACAATTTGTCGACGTCTTCCACTCTATGGATGCCCCCAGACCTTGGTGTGGCTCTCTCGTCAGTGAGAGCGTGAAGATCTTCACCGATCACAAAAGCTTGAAGTACATCTTTACGCAGAAGGAGCTAAACATGCGTCAGAGGCGATGGTTGGAGCTTATGGCTGACTATGAGATAGACTTGCAGTATCACCCGGGGAAGTTGAACGTAGTGCCCGATGCTTTGAGTAGACTCCCCACTGCGATGATGCATACTGTCGACTGGATGATTCAGCAGGAGCTGAGAGGGATGGATTTAGAGGTCATCCTACCTGGTGTGGTTCGTTCATTCATGAATTTACAGATTCATTCCACGATCGTGGATCGGATCAAGACAGCACAGGCAGGAGATCCGAAGCTACAGAGGATCAGGAGGCAGGTTGAAGCTGGACTACGGACGGAGTTCGTGATTCATGAGGATGGTTTGCTGCGGTACGGTAGCAGACTCTGCGTACCTGCAAGTGATGTTCGGGAGGAGCTTTTGAGCGAGGCTCATAGCTTGCCATATTCTTTACATCATGGTGGCACCAAGATGTATAAGGACCTCCGTCTGAACTATTGGTGGATTGGCATGAAGAGGAGTGTGGCACGGAGCGTTGCCAAGTGTTTGATATGCCAACAGGTGAAGGCTGAGCACCATCGTACTGCTGGGTTGCTGCAACCGCTTCCTATCCCGGAGTGAAAGTGGCAACATATTACGATGGATTTCGTGACTGGTTTACCTCGGACCCCGAGGCAGAACGACGCAGTCTGGGTGATCGTAGACCGATTGACTAAGTCTGCGCACTTTATCCCATTCCGAGTGGGCCAGTCAACAGAAGCTTTGGCGAGGAAATATCTATAGGTAAAATTTCATTTCTACTTCTCTTTTAATTTCCTCTTTGAGTTAGTTGTGATGTAGACCGTGTACGTGCAGGAGATTGTACGCTTACACGGGGTCCCCGTGAGCATCGTGTCTGACAGAGACTCGAGGTTCACATCTCAGTTCTGGAGAAGTTTGCAGGAGAATTTGGGTACGAGTCCGAGTTTCAGCACGGCGTACCACCCGCAGACCGACGGCCAGTCCGATAGGACTATTCAGATTCTAGAGGATATGCTGCGAGCTTGTACGCTCGATTTGAAGGGATCTTGGGAGGACCATCTTCACTTGGTGGAGTTTTCATATAACAACAGCTACCAGGCGAGCATTGGCATGGCGCCGTTTGCTGCCTTATATGGGAGAAAATGTCGATCGCCACTGAGCTGGGATGATATTGGAGATCGGGAGCTGTTGGGTCCAGAGATGATAGTGGAAGCTGTGGATGTCGTGAGAGACATCAGGGAGAAGCTTAGAGTTGCACAGGATCGCTTCAAGCATTGGGCAGATGCCAAGAGGAGACCCTTGGAGTTTCAGCCTGGAGATCACGTCTTCCTGAAGATTTCTCCGAACCATAGAGTCATTCGTTTCGAGAAGAAGGGAAAGCTGAGTCCAAGGTATATTGGGCCATTCGATGTGCTGGAGCGTGTGGGAGCAGTGGCCTACCACCTTGCTCTGCCACCGTCTTTGGAGGGTGTTCACGATGTATTCCACGTATCTCAGTTACGTCGGTACGTCAGTGATCCATCGCACACTGTGGATTTCTCAGAGATTACGGTCCGTCCAGACCTGACCTATAACCAGCAGCCTGTGCAGATTTTGGACCGTCGACAGAAGAAATTGAGGAATAAGGTAGTCGACCTGGTGAGAGTGATGTGGCGTCACGGATCACCTGGAGAGTCCACTTGGGAGCGCGAAGAGGAGATGAGAGAGCGTTATCCTTTCCTGTTTACTGATTAGAGTTGTTGATTCCGTGGATGGAATCTTTATTTTAGTGGGGTAGAATGTAACGGTCGCTTTTCGACCTTATGAATTTTCTGTGTGCACGTGCTTTATCGTGCACGTATTTTATTCGGCGATTCCTGGATTCCGAAAAATGCGATGTGATATGTCGTTGTGACGTTTAAGAGTGTAGGATTTTATAGTAATGTTTGGGAACGCCGTTTCACGGTTCGTTTTCTCGCAAAACGATTTTGAACGATAGGGGCGTTTTAGTCATTTGACTCAAAACGCCGTTTCCAATTTTTACGTAAATTTTTGGTAGGTATTATGCACGATCGGGCTCCGTAGATCTGTGCGTCTCGCCTCCACGATCGCCCCGGTATTTTCGGATTATTTTTCTGACGCCCGGATTGAGAGTTATCACCCGGATTAACCTCGACCGTCGATCTCCCCAATCAGTTCAAATTCAAATTGTTAGCCAAATATGGCTAAATATCTTATTTAAATCGTTTTAAATATTTCCTAAACTGTTTCTCTAACCTCCTCTAGACTTACCCCAACCTGTACACCCTCTATCCCTTACCCTTTACCCATTTAACCCTTGTCTTAGGTCTATTTAGCTAACCATTACCCTATTAATAATAATATAACCCTAACTTTAACCCTAAACCCTAATTTCCTATTCCCGCAGCTAAGCCTAGGGCTTTCACAGCCGCTGGCCAAATCCCTCTCCCTCTCTCCTATCTCTCCCTCCGATCGCCGGCGAGGTCTCCCCGAGGCCCCCTCGCGTCAGCCGCCGTCTCATTCCCTCGCCTTCGCCCTCGCACCCACGGCGAGGCCGCCGTTGCCGCTGACCCGAGCGCCGCCGGCGATCGAACGAAGCCGCGATCCACCGCCGCCGTGATTCGATGCGCCCTCCTGCTCTCCCCCGCATCCACGACCACTCCCCAACCATCTCTCTCTCCCTCGCGGCTCCCCTCAACCCGCCGCCCCCGCACGACGCCGCTCCGACATCCGCCGCGATCTGCGCCGCCGCTGACCCCGATCGCCGGCGTCCCCGACCCCCGAGTGCGGTCGATCGTCGCCTGAGCAGATCCCCGTGCCGCCGTGACAGCCCGCGGCCCCCTCGCTCACGGCCGCGCCTCCCGTCGCCCTAGCGCTCAGCCGCCCCTCGGCCACTCCCCGCGTCGCCCCTCTCTCTCGCTCCTCCCCTCTCATCCACAGGCCCCGCCGCGATCCCCGTGTAGTACAACCGTCGCGACTGCGCAGCGCCACCTCGCTTCACGGTCCCTCTTACCACCGTGAGCCGCGCCCTCGCTTCTTGGCCCCTGCGTAGCGCGCCGCCGCCACAGATCCCCTGCCGCCCAGACACTACGTCCGCACTACTTCAGACACCGGAGAGGTTGGTTTTCCCGAAACTCGTAGCGTAACCCACCCGTAGCGAAAACTGGAAACCTAACTAAAATCGGCAACTTAACACATTAAATTTACTTTCTGCTCCCTTAAAACGATGTGGAACCGTAGATTGACGATCGGGCTTTTGACTGTGCACAAAGGATAGAATCGTCGAATAGTCTGAATGGACATCTTGACTTGTGACTGTTAGGGTAGCCATGTCCAACCTAGAAACAAACCTAAATAGGACTTATGGAAAATCGCGACCTGACACCGTCGACGTGACACTATTTCAGACGGACAACCGCTGACGAGACGCTTGGACGAGATGCTCCGAGAGGACGACACACTCACCACCGCAGGCAAGTGTATCCACTTGCACTTTTAGGCCGTTCTTAGGCCTTAGTTTGTTAGAACTGTTAACTGTGAACAAAGAGAACCGGACGTGAAATGATAGCGTCCGGGACGTCCCTTGACGGCTCAGACTTGACGACGAAGTCTGAGCCTAACAACAACTTTTGACATCGTAGGACTATCTTGTGTATGCGTGTGTGTGGACACCCTAGAATAACCTTTCCTGTCTTGTCACGTCCCGTCCCGTCTTGCACAGCCCAGAGGGCAATAGGGCACTCTCCGAGTGATCTCTTGTCGTGATACTCAGCCCAGAGGGCAATAGGGCACTCTCTTAGTGATCCCTTGTCGTGATACTCAGCCCAAAGGGCAATAGGGCACTCTCCAAGTGATCCCTTGTCGTGATACACAGCCCAGAGGGCAATAGGGCACTCGCCGAGCTAGAGAGAGTGATCCCTTGTCTTGTCTTGTCTTGTCATGTCTTGAATACTTGTGGTTGGGGTAGGGTTAAGCGTGCGCACAGGAAGAGGGTCTTATCATCCTCGAACCGTAAGGCATGAACCCTTTCGTGTCACACTTGTCTTGTCTTGTCCCGCCATGTCCCGACTTGTCTTGACACCTGTTAGGTTAGTCCCGTAGTTGGTAGCACACGCTACGACAACTACTTATCATGTTTTACTTTCCTGCTGCGTTTACTTTCATTTGTTCCTCTGTTATAACCTCAGCATGCTAATCAACCAGTAAACCATTGTTAAATAGTCGGTACACTTGCAGTAGAGTCTGACCCCTTTTTGTAGACTTTACCTGACGTACAGTTCCTTCTTTTGGTGTTGTACGTTAGGTGTTGAGCCAGAGTACGTCGACGAGGCAGACTTGTCAGCAGACGTGGAGCCGGAGGATACTGATCCAGAGTACAATCCAGAGGAGGACCAGAGTTAGAGGCCCTCTCGTTGCTGTTCCGGAGTTTCTGTTCCAGTTTAGATTGGGTGCGTAGCACCTTTTTGTTTTCTTGTCTAGGTTGGGTGCTTGTGTTGGATATGGAAGACGTTAGTACACCCTTGTAGGGGATGTACGAGGGAATGCGGACCTCGAACGTCGCGTACACGAAGTCGTGTGCAAAGGGAATATGTTCCCTTGCGGAGAGGATCTCTAGATTGATGGGAAAGTCGCATTATATATGCATAAGTGCATGCGACATATGGCTAATAAAGGGGTAATATCTTAAGCTTATGTTGTACCATGCATATGGTACAACTTAAGCTTATAATGTGCCATGTATCATGGTACACCTTAGTTAAATTGTTCCTAAGGAACAATTACTCCTAAAATAACTACCTTGGGGGTTATAAATAAGACCCCAGGGTAAGCCACACTACTAAAAAAAACACTTGCATAGCGCTTTTTTTTACACTTGGATAGCGCTGTTAAGCGCTATCCAAGCTACCGCTATGGTAGCTTGGATAGCGCTTTTATAAGCGCTATCGTAGTGGTTTCCTAAGATAGCGCTTATAAAAGCGCTATCCAAGCTACCGCTATGGTAGCTTGGATAGCACTTTTTAAGCGCTATCTAAGTGGTTTACTAAAATAGCGCTTTACTACCTTAGCGCTGTTGAAAGCGCTATTGAAGATTATCGAGAAATTTTGATTTATACTTTGCATAGCGCTTTTTAGCCACGGACTGTCCGTGGCTAATACCTATTAGCCACGGACTGTCCGTGGCTAATGTTTACTTTTTTAAAAAAAAATAGAAAATGTGTCAGCTACATGATATTCCCATGCTTCATTTTGTGGATTTGCGTTGGCGCCAGCTCTAGCACCTGAGCAAACATTTTATTTCAAGATAAAATGTACCATTTATATTGGAAATTCTGAAGGAACTTCTATTTATATTGGAAATTCTGAAGGATCAGGTGAACATAAACCGCCAGAAGACAACTACAACTATTCCTTCACTGGAAACAATGTAATAAGCCTCAACACACCACCGGATACAACGAGCCACTCTTTCATGGCCTCTTTGTGGAGGTGCAACAGTTTAAGCATTACTTGGCTGAAGAAGGCACTGCATGCTGGGTGAACCTCAGCAATACAAACATTCACAGAGTGGAAGGACCGGCTTTTTACTGCTTGAAGCAAGCGCCAGGGCCTATTGGGGGGTCTCGACCAAGTCCATACAGCGGCACTGCAGCAACACCTCTTTGGTTCAGCAAGCACCTGAACCGAGCCAACCTTCCTGCAACCAGCTCTGGGTCCTTCGCTAGTTTCTCCAGTGGAGTCCACAACCGTTCTAGGTGAGATACAACAAATGCTCAATGTCACCAAATTTTTCTATGGAAAAAAAATCTGCTTCTATCCTGTTTTGTTCTTGTCTAGAATTGAGTACAATGTTGAAAATGTTACCTGCTGCTGCTGCTGCCCGTGGCCAAATGGTTTGCTGTATATCAGATGCATCTATCCGTTCGCCCCACGTGCACACCTGCCCGCCGATAACCAGTTTCTGCTGTTCAGGCGCGGTAATATTTACAAGTGGCTCATTCATATAGAATCCTTGTTATGTCGCATCTACATGGTCTAAGTACCATTTATCCTGGTTGCTGACAATGCATCTCAGCCCAGCAGCAACCACTTTTTCAGCAACGCCGTCACCAAGCCGTGTAGTCAACAATAAATAAACTGAGTATGTCGTGAAAGAGTTTTTGAACTGCAGAATCAGTTATCTATGTATTCTCATTCTTCAAATGATGGCTAAATGTTACACCACATGATAACAATCTACTTATTTCGATAACAGCAACAATGGTGAAAATAAAATGTCTAGCTGATGTGCTCTCACACACTACTGGCTCCTCGGTTTTGATGGTGCATACTTGCTGCAGCATTTACAGTAAAAATTTTGTGCCCAGTGTTTGAACGGTATTCTTGGAGATAATCAGCAGTTTAATGAATAACGATAACGATATTGAATGTATATTACTCACGTGAAGCGAGCTTAGTCGTGGATCACACTGAATAAGTTTTTCAAAATGTTTGCTTAACAGGCCTGGTGGACATTGTAGAAAGTGCCTCCTGCAAAAGGATAAACTCAATTGTAAGAGCAATTATCATTCTCATATATCCAAAAAGGATTATGAAAGTGAACTTGACTTACTTTTCATTCTATAAGTTTATGATATGTCCATGTGCATATGATAGAACCTGCAACTATCATGGCATTCCTACTGGAAACAAGAATCATATTAACCTGCCCATGTGCATAAGACAACTATCATTACAAAAAATTTCGAACAGTGAACACTGAAATGGATCCTAACCACAAGGATGATAAAAAATGTCAGCCGAAGACACATAGTAACAGTGAAAGGTAGAAAAAACTTCAGCTATGATTGGCAACATACATGATTTTGAGAAATGGTGACCTAGACCAGATCCACTCATGATAGATGTTAATGCATTAAAAACCTTGAAAAAAAATGTTATTGTTCCTTAACGACACACACCTAAATCTCTAAAACAGAACCATAAAGCCTTCTGATTGAATTATTGAAACTGACATAACTGGTATAAACAACTAAGCAATACAAGAATCGAATAAATACTTTATCAGCTTTAACCATGTCATCAGTTAAATCAATAAATACTTTATCAGCTTTAATCATCTCATGTGGTTTGTTTGGACAATCCTATAGGGTTTGATACACACCAAACTACGATCTTATGACTCCTAACTCAGCACACTTATTGGTCTCTGCTAATAGCAAATCATGTCCTTGATAAATCATGTTTTTAATAAAATTTTAACAGTAAATCGCGTCTTTAATAAAATGGTCATCATGTTTCTGGACCGCATTAGCACAAATATGGCACGCGTCCATGATATGCGCAAGGTGCATGTCAGATGCATAGACACCCCCTCAAGGTCATGCTCTACCATCATTCATCTTAGTTACTGCAGCATATTCTGCCAAACATTTCAAATATACCATTGAACACCCTAAGCATGCTCATGTCATGGTATTAGATTCTTCGAAACAAAGAGTCTTAAGCATCAAACTACCATTGTTACATCTCTGGACATCAGTAAGAAGCAGTTGTTCCATATAATTGTGTTAACTTTGACCTTGCACATTAACTGTCATATTCCTAATGGCATTCTATCTGCTTGTGAACTTTAATGATTATAAGTGTATAGAAAGCCTTGAATACCATTGTCATCTGTAAACTTCAATTGCTACTTCTATGTGAACTAACTTGATAATACATTAAGGATTTTAGAGCATACACATACTAGTTCGATTACCCAAAAAAATCCTTATTTAATTGCAATATCATTTCTCCATGTCAATTTTAAAACGAGCTACGTGTTTTCTTTCCGCTATTTATAAATTTGCAACTTACATGCACTCATGTTGTCCAGATATCAAGACCCAATTCATCTAAATGATACATACTGTGTGTAGATTTTCATATCAGTTATTTCTAAACCATCAAATGTGTTGTGCTATTTTATTCTAAGACATGATTTGTAAAAATTCTCGTCAATGACTTATGCTGAGTCTCTAGACAAAACAGATTGAATTATGGGATAAAGGATATACCAATTTTGGTATCGACCCTGTCTATGTACAACCATCAACATTAATGATCAGACATTTATACAGTCTTGCATAAACCACGTCATTATCCCATATTCTCCTACGCATTGTCATTTCTTCAACCACATTATATAAATACCATAATGCTTATCCCACAGTGTAATTTTGAACCAAAAATTTTTGGCAACGAAATCACAACCCCTTATCCCCGCTTATAAGTAATATGTCAGTTTCAAGGCTGTTCTTCTCATTCCAAACAATTTATCTTTCTCATGTTTTTTCACAACAAAATCATAATACCCTTCTTTCCACATCCAGTGTCTGCTAAATCGCATCACCTCATGAAACCCAAGTAAGAATAATTTCAGATCCCCAAATTATATGATCTAAGATCTGATTTTTATTTTTTCAGTCGAGTCCCTCCATACAACATGAAGATAATTTAAATGAACCAAAACCAATTAGGATAACACATGGGCAAGGATGCAAAATGAGGTCTTGAAAGTCTAAGATCAATGCAACTGAGATATACAGAAACAATCAAACCTTATAGGAACCATCTTGTTGGTGCTGACCCAATCGCTGATTCTCCTCCTTAAGCCTTCCAACCTCTTCCTCAACGTTCATTGTTTCTTAGTTTCCTCTTTATGTTTTTGCTCTTTCCAAGATGTCTGCCAAAGTCATAAATTAGATTTTCTTTATGGTTTGAAAAACATAAAGCGATTGGGCATATCTAGATGGAAGAATTTCATTACAAAAGATAACTTCTTATAATATGATACAATGTTCAAAAATTAAGAGATTTACCGTTTTCAAGAACTCTACACTCCCGCTTCAAATTGGGATAAAAGGTACCTGATTTTGGACAAAAAAACTGATACGGACTAAAAAGGCCAAAAAAATTCTGGAAGATTCAGCTATCGTTCTTTCTCCCAAACAATCGCAGTGTGTCTCGCTTCCTCTTCAACCGATGCCGCCGTTTTCGCCGCCTCTTTCTTCGTGTCTGCGAACTCGAAGGCCTTGAAGACTAGAGACATTTCAAGATCGGAATCCCTCTTGCTCGTGGATTCTTCGAATTAGAGCGGAGCGAATAAAACGAAATGATGGCTTCTCGATGGCTAGAGAAATTTCAAGATCCAATGATACCAATCAAATAGAACCCTAATGACAAAGAAATCACAAGCCTCTTTGGTACCTAATTAGGTTGGTGGGATGACATCATCATCTGGAAATGAGAGGATAGGCCGCCATTAGAGATCAAAAAACAAAGAAGGGAAGGAGAAGAGGAGAAGATGCCGCCATTAGAGATTTTTCAGTCCCAAGGCATCATCCTCAACATATTTGAAGATCTTGAGCTCGACGCCCTCTCCTCCGTCCGGTCCATAATCCCTAATCTCTACACAGTCGGCCCGTTATCGCCGGTTTGCCGGCAAGTCGGTGCCCCCGACTCCACGATCGGCTCAAATCCACGTGGTCGACGGTGACAGCTTCGAGCACCATCAGGGTGATGACGGCTAGGGCCTGGAATAAAAAGGGGGGAAGCGAAAAAAGTTGGGCGGAAACATTTGGGCCAGCGAAAGCGTTATCTAAGTGTCATATACATGTATATTTTTTTTAATAAAAGTGCTTACGTAACGATTAGTATCATAGCGCTAACAAAAAGCGCTATGTAAGGCATTACTTGGATAGCGCTTTAACAAAAAGCGCTATCTAAGTGATTTTTACCTTAATTTTGATTTATTTTTATTTTCTACAAGTGCAAAAGCGCTATACAAGAGCTCACTTAGATAGCGCTTTTTAAAAGCGCTATCTAAGTGGCGTTACCCAAGCCTAAATCTGTAGTAGTGCCATTTCCTTACACTTTTGCATGGCATTCTTGCATGCATTTCATTCTAGCGAAGCTCTGCCGAAATCCTTTCTCTCTCTTTATCCAAGTTCTTAATCTAAAAGTAGAGATTTAGATTGTGGATTTAGTAGCCTTACTCCGTTCGTGAGAAGACTCGATCCGTCGTGGCGAATCCGAAGGCAAAGTTCCGAGACTACCGTGCCGCATACGCAAGCGTAAGTCTCAACTTTATTTATCGATCCTAACGCTGTTTTGACAGGATCCAACATTGGTATCAGAGCCATACGGGTTCGCCCCGGTCAAACTGCCGCCCCGTCGAAACTATGAACGAGTCGTTGTCTTTTTCACGAATGGGTATCCTACCATTACGGATATGGTAGGAACGCTTCGTGACGGAGAGAACGCAGCGGTTGTTCTTTTCACGTTAGGGTCTTCTGTCATTACAGATATGGCAGAAACTCTCCGTGACGGGAAGAACCGACCGTTCATGTAGTATGTTATTTTTCATTTTTGGCACACGGCCATTAGAAAATAACTACTTTCTCGACGAACGGGTGCTTCATCGACGAACAGGTGCTTCACCGGAGAAGAAGGTGGTAGTTATTTCCATCAGGGAAGATGAATTTTGGTGCATGTGTACCATGGCCAAATGGGCCATGAAGGCCATGCACCCCCCTCCCCATGAGGAGGGGGTTGGCTACGGCCAATAACCACCACGGCCACCCCTCCGGCAGGGTGTGCGGCAACCCCATTCAAAGGGGGTGGCCGGCCATGGCCAAAGGGGCCATGGCCGGCCATGGCCAGGCCGGCCATGGCCAGCCTGCCCGGTCCTGGCAGAGGCCAGTGCCGGCGCCCTGGCCTCGGCCAGGGCCAGGCCGGCCCTGGCAGAGGCCAGGGCCAATGCCCTGACCTCAGCCAGGGCCTGGCCGGCCCTGGTCGGCCTTGGCCAGGGCAGAGGCCCTGGCCGAGGGGCCAGGGCCCCTGGCCGGCCAGGGCAGAGGCCCTGGCCAGCCCTTGGCCAAGCCTCGGCCAGGGCAGAGGCCCTGGCTGGGAGAAGTTGCAGACCAAATAATTGGTCGACCAATTTGGTTGTTTTGGTCGACCAATCCGGCAGAAGGTCTTGGTCGATCGCGAACTTGCCGACTGACCCATACGGGGTGACAAAAGGCCTTGGTCAAACTCGAATGTGCCGATTAGCTCATACGGGGCTAACGACAGCCGCCTACTCTTGTTTTATAAAAAAATTTTGGGCTCTACTCCTTGAAGATTAGCCATAGTGCTCTACTTCATGCGAGATTAGCCATGTCATTGTGCTCTACTCTACGGAGATTAGCCAATGTACTTATGACATTGTGCTCTACTCTACAGAGATTAGCCAATGTATTTCAAATTTTTGACAAAGATGTTTTCAAATAGGTTATGTCCCGTCCTTAAATCGGGATAGCGCAATTTAGAATTCCAAGTCCTACCACGATCCGGCCATGGTCATCTAACCCATGGGTGTGTAGAACAGGTCTCGTGGCTTGGCAATTGTTGCGCTAAAATTCTTTGCGCAAACTCTCACCTATTCCATTTTGAAAGATATGTTTTTCAAAAATATTTTTCCGCTGCTGGTACCATACGGGTATCATTTCTGATTTCTTTTTACTTGAGATAAGTAAGAGGGATACTTTGAAAGTTACTTCTAGATGGTAGTTGGGAACGTAGTGAACTTCTCGATTCTAGAGTAACATTTCAACGCATCCAAGGAACTTATCAAGTGTTTAAAGAATCGAAACTTTATGCATAGAATTTTGATCATGTTTTTCATTCTCTTTGCAGTTTTTTGATTCGAATATGTCTACCGCTTCTAAGAACATTGTCGCAGAGCTTAACAAAGGTGAAAAGCTCAACGGCGACAATTATAAACTTTGGTCAATAAAAATCCAATATGTTTTGGAGGAGCAAGATGTGCTTGAAACACTCCAAAACATAATGGAAGAACCTGAGTTGGGCAATACGGCCCAACACAAGAGGGACCGGGAAGCTTATGAGACTTGGACTCGAAAGAACAAAATAGCACGTATTACGTTACTGTCCGCAATGGACAATGACATAATGCGTCTATTTCGGGAATTCGACCTAGCCAAAGACATATGGTCTGAGCTAGAAATAAAGTTTGGTGGAACTTCGGTTACCAAACTCTGCTCCTTAAATATTCAATTTGATTCGTACAAAATGCGGCGAGATCACTCTATGAAAAAGCATCTCCGCCACATGGCGAATCTCATATCTAAATTAAAGGATGCGGGTGTTACGCTGTCTGACGAACAGCAGATCCAAGCAGTCATTCGTTCACTCCCAGATAGCTGGGATAACATGAAAATGCACCTCACTCATAATGAGTGCATTAAAACTTTAAGCGATGTATCGAAACACCTCGAACTCGAGGAAGAGCGGATTCAAGCCGCAAAACCAAGTGTAGAAGTGCACATGGCCGCTAGTTCCTCACATGGAGGAAATAAGCGGAAGAATAAACGCTTAAGGTTTATGAACGAACGAAAGCAAGAACCGGAAACCTCAAAGAAGACTAAGAACAAAAAGTGGCAAAAGAATGTGCACTCAAAGAAGAAAAACTTGAAGAAGATCAAGTGCTTTAAGTGCAACAAGTACGGTCACTTCGCCCGTACGTGTACGGATGGAAGTGATAAGGTAACTTGTAGGGCTAGTTACATATGTGTTTCTAGTTCCGTGTTTCTTGCTGAATCTAACAATTTTTGGTTGATTGATTTAGGGGCCACAGACCACGTAGCGAAGGACAGAAGGTTCTTCGTAGAGTATCGAAAGATAACTCAAGGAACAAAGTGGATATACGTCGGCAACAACACTCGTGTTGAAGTCAAAGGCGTCGGAACATGCAAGCTAGTTCTCGACAACGGCCGGACTTTATTATTGCACGACGTCCTCTTTGCTCCAGATATTAGAAGGAATATCGTATCCGTGGTCATGTTAATGTCTTTAGAATATGAATGGAGGTTCTATAAACAAAAGGTTGACCTTGTTTGTAATAGTTCGTTAATTGGGTCGGGTAATGTTTGTAATGGATTAATTGTTTTAAACACAATGTATGATGATTCTTCTTCTATTAATGAAAGTTTCCATTTGACAAATGCTTCTAACTCTGAATCTGAGATCATTTGTTGGCATGCAAGACTTGGTCATATTGGACCAACTAGAATGGATAGACTTGCCAAAATTGGCTTGCTATCTAATGTTTCAAAAGTTGAAATATAAACTTGCGAACATTGTCTTCTAGGGAAAACTTGTCGCAAGCCGTTTGGAACTGGCACAATGTGTTGGATATTGGACTCCCCGGATTTGGTTTTGGATGATGAACAAACATAAATATAATATGAACTAACACTTTGTGAGCGCAGTTATGGAGATCGTCGTCAAATTCACATGAATATCAATTACGACGTCTCAAGACTTCTCAAAGCACGTGATCGTATGCCTAAAGCTTCGTTGAAGCTTATGGACCTTTTTAGAAGTCATGAAGATTCGATTGAAGCTATTGAAGACGGTATCGTCAAGTTTAATTTATAGTCTTTTAGCTTCTTTCGTAGAATGTTAAGCCTTGAGTAGGTCTTACGTTTTAATTCTTCATAACGCTCATATCTTAGCTCTAGGATCTTTGTAGAAGTCCATACAATTCTTCCCGAAGCATCGCGCTTCGATTCGGGACTTCTTGTGCATGTTAGTTGGTTCAAGAAGAAGAACTGACCGACTAGATGGTGATCTAGTCGGTCAGCCAAGCTTCTTGGACCGACTAGTTTCTGTCAGTTAATTCTTAGCTCTTTACTGTTTACAGTTAGTCGGTCTAAGTTGACTCACCGACCGACTGGTTGGTGAACTAGTCGGTCAGTGATGCTTCTGTGACCGACTAGTTGAGCTTTCCCTGAACATGCACATTTGAGCTTGAGCTACTGTTTATCATTAGTCGGTCTGTGCTCATTGATCGACCGACTAGTTGATGAACTAGTCGGTCAACTTTTCTTCTTGGACCGACTAGTTTAGTTTACTGTACATGCCAAATTTTTCACCATACTTACTGTTTATTGTTAGTCGGTCTATGTTCATTTGGTGACCGACTAGTTGGTAAATTAGTCGGTCAACATTTGTTCTTGGACCGACTAAGTACAATTCTTCTCAGACTTCAGTTTTATCTGTTAGTCGGTCAACGTTGAGTAACCGACCGACTAGTTGTGAAACTAGTCGGTCAGCTACTCTTCTTAGACCGACTAGTTCCTTAGTCTGTACTTTGATCTTTTCTCAGTTTACTCATTAGTCGGTTTACGTTAATTGACCGACCGACTAGTTGATGAACTAGTCGTTCAGTGGTTGTTCTTTGACCGACTAGTTGGGTTCAGAAAAGAGCCGTTGGAGCTTTAATTGAAACGTTTTTCTCTCTCTCTCTCTCCTCTATCCTATATATACTTGTTGGGCTGCATTCATTGCTGCCAAGGCTGATATTATTGCAAGTTTAGAGATCAAGAGAAATCATTCCAAGTGCATTCAAAGCTCATTCTTTCCATTCAATAATCTCTCCTCACTCTTACTTCCAAAGAGAGATTCATTGAGTGTGAAGCCTTCCAAGCCAAGTGCTTGATTCTAGGTCACCAACATCCCCAAAGCTCTCCATCGCTGATCTACATCTTGGAGCTAGGGTTTGGTGCCACTTCTTCCCCAAAATCATCCTTGCCCTAATTCGTAAGCAATACTCAAGGCATAGGTATTTTGTTCGGTAAGAAGTTTTTCTTATTTCATTTCATATTTGATTTGTAAGTTTCACTCTCGGTTGTGAGAGTGTGGTTGTGATCCCGGGTTGTGGGAGTCACAAATTACATTTTGTATGATTTGACTTGTGGAGGATTTTCACAAGTATTTCATAGTGGAAATCTTGAGTTAGGGTTTCTAACTCAAGTATCCGGAGGGGATCCGGGTGGTTGGGACGTAGGATCACCGGGAACAAGTCGGTGAGACTTGGGTGGATCCGAACCCATTAACATCATTTGTTTGCATTGTTAATTTTGTTGTTGTCATTCAATTTAAGCTTCCGCAAATTGATTTGGTAGTTGTTTGCAATTTAATTTGGAATTATACTCCTTATTATTTTCAAGTACTATTCACCCCCCCTCTAGTACTTGTGCAGTAGCTGGTAGGACATTACATTTGGTATCAGAGCCAGATACTTAGCTATGTCTGCCAACGACAACAAGACCGTGCGTCCACCTTCCAACTATGACACCTTCAGGAACCGTGAAGGAGCATCTTCGGTGATGGAAGGACATTCTTCTACGAGGCCTCCATTCTTCAACGGTACCAACTACGGGTACTGGAAATGCCGGATGGAAACCTTCCTCCGGAGTGCATCCTTATGGAGGACCACAATGAAGGAATACATCGAGCCCGAAGAAGAAGACTTCGAGAAATGGACAACCGCGGAGGTCGCCGCGGAGGTAAGCAATGCCAAGGCAATGAACGCCTTACAATGCGCTTTGGAGCCCGAGGACTTCAATAAGATATGCACATGTAAGAGTGCATATCAAATTTGGAACTCCCTCCTCATTCTTCATGAAGGGACGAGTCGAGTAAGAGACTCTAAACTCGTAGTTGTAAACAAAGATTACGAAATGTTTCATATGCAACAGGGCGAGAAGATGAAGGAGTATTACGCTCGCTTCGTCGACATCATAAACGATTTAGAGGCTCTCGGCAAATCCTACACCCAAAAGGAGAAGTGTTCGAAGCTTATCGAATGACTTCCTTCTTCTTGGGAAAAGCGTACCTTCGCCATCGAGGAAGGTAATGACATGAATAAGTACACCGTAGTTCAACTAATGGGTACTTTAATATCATACGAGGTACGCAAGGATAGCAAGCTCAAATTGCAGGAAAAGATGAAGTCCTACCTAAAGCAAGACGAGCCAAAGAAGAAGGCTATTGCTTTCAAGGCCGCTCCATCCACATCCAGATCAACCGATGATGAAGACTCGGAAAACGAGTTGGACTTGGAGTCCATGGCACTCATGGCCAAGAAGTTCAACCGTTTCTTCCGAAAAGGTAACTATAAGAACAAAGCTAAATTTGGTTCTTCTAACGCCTCTTCCTCTCCTTTGTGTTTCAAGTGCAATAAGCCAGGACACATGAAAGCGGAGTGTCCTCTCAACAAACAAAAGGAGAAGTGGAAGGCGCCAAAATTCGATAAGTCCAAGAAGTACAAAAAGGGGTACAAGAAGGGACTTGTCGGAGCAACATTCACCGACTCCGAGGATTCTTCAAGCGGAGGGTCGGACGATGAGCAAGTGGAGCAAGCGCACATGTGCTTCATGGCAAGAGAGGAGCATGATCAAGGATCCTCCTCTTTCGATGATAGTGATGACGAAGGCAACGATGAGGTAACTATGGATGATCTTAGGAATGCTAACTCTCAATTATGGTCAAAATACACTAAATTAGTAAATAGATATACTAAGGTAAAAGATGACCTAGCTAGCATTCAAACCTCGCTTAAGACTATCATCACCAACAACGACACCGTTGTTGAAGAGTTGAGAAATGAGATTATTAATCTCAAATCTAAACTTGAACATGTTAGCATTGATGATCCGGAAGAACATAGGATTGCGGATTTAACTTCTCAAAACTCAACTTTGAGTATTGAGAACGAGAATCTTAAATCTCGTGTTTATGTGCTCACATCGCAAGTATCCAACTTGGATACTTCTATGCGTTCTCTCAAAGAGAAATATGAGAACACATTAGGCCGAATCAATAGATTCAATAAAGGTAAGGACCATTTGGATAAAATCCTAAGTGACTTACTTCCGGCCAATCACCACATTGGTTTGGGGTATACGATGGGATGTCCATCCAAATCGGCCACTACTTTTGTTAGGCCAACTTCCGGTGACTCTACGAGTGGTAGCAAACACTCTATTGGTAGTTCATCTACCAATGGTGCTTCCACCTCGTTCACACCCTCTTTTGGAAAGAAACCCACTTTGGGTGGACCTCCAAAGAAGGGGCATGCTTATATGTACACCAATACCATGCCACGTAGGAACACACGTCCTACTCCACCGTCTCACACATATGATGATTTTTATGCAACACATTCTCGAGCACGTGCACACCATGTGAGACACCCTCACGCACGTGTTCCCACACATGCATATGCTCACCCACAACATCATGTGAATAATTCTCGTCGTGCACCATTCCATCATGTTCCTTATGCCTATCCACAACATGCATCACGTAGAAATCAACGTCGAATGCATGCACCCAATAGGATGAGGGCTCCCAAGATTTTCACAATTTGGAGCCCAAAGGACACAAGCATGGACGAAAAACAAATGTATATGAATGCTTATTTTTCGAATGTTGTGCATAGTAGAAATTATGTGGGGAAGTCTAAGTCCAATTGGACTTGGCTTCCAAAGGTCTAATCTTTTGGACCCAATGACCTTGGGTACCATGATATGAAATTCTCTATCTTTAGGTACTCAAGGAAAAGAAAAAGAAAAGGAGCAACAAATTTAAATTTAGCTCCAAGGGAAATTGGATACTCGATAGCGGGTGTTCAAAACACATGACGGGTGACGCTAGTTTGCTCTCCGGAGTGGTTCCCATAGTAAATGGAAACCGCGTCGTATTTGGAGGCAACGAGAGCGGAACCATCATAGCTGTTGGTAAAGTGGGTAACCCATCTAAACCCTTAATTAGTGATGTTTATCTTGTTAATGGTTTAAATCATAATCTTATTTCAATAAGCCAACTTTGTGACAAAGGTTACAAAGTTAGCTTTGCGAAAGGATTGTGTCATATTTTAAGAAAAAATAATGATAAATTATTATTTTCCGGTACTCGTCATAAAGATATTTATATTTTGGATCTTCATAAGTCTTATGAACAATGTCTCGTTGCCAACACAAGTGAACAACACTTATGGCATCGACGCTTTGGACATGTGAACTTTGGAACACTTTATAAGCTTTCAAAATTAAATTCCATTAAAGGTTTTCCGAAGCTTGTTTTTGAACAGAAAAGTTTTTGTGATTGTTGTCAACGTGGCAAGCTTCCTAAATCTTCATTTAAACCTAAGAAAAGCATTTCTACTAAACGGCCACTAGAGCTATTACATCTAGACTGATTTTGGGCCAACTAGAGTTGCTTCCTTAGGAAATGCAAGATATGGACTTGTCATCGTAGATGACTATTCGAGATTTACATGGGTATTTTCATTATGTAATAAAAATGAAGCTTTTGAAAACTTCACAATTTTTGTTAAGAAAGTACAAAATCTCTTAGGAACCACCATTGTCACTATTCGTAGTGATCATGGAGGTGAATTTGAGAATGAGTCTTTTGAGACATTTTGTGATGAAGTTGGTATTACACACACCTTCTCTTTCCCTCGTGCACCTCCTCAAAATGGTGTAGTTGAGAGAAAGAATAGGACGCTAGTGGAGTGTACTCGCACTATGCTTGATGATAGCCAACTTGGCCATCAATTTTGGGCGGAAGCGGTACACACCGCTTGCTATGTGTTTAATAGAATACTTTTGAGGCCCGTCACTAAACAAACTTGTTATGAATTGTTGTTTGGTAGGTTGCCTCAAGTTAAACATTTTCGTGTTTTTGGTTCGAAATGTTTTATTAAGAACACGTATGGTAGTTTGGACAAATTCGATCCAAGATCCGATGAGGGGATTTTTGTTGGATATTCTTCGCGTAGCAAAGCCTACCGGATATTCAACAAACGAACCTCAACGATCGAGGAGTCGCTTCATGTCTCTTTTAATGAAGGATTTGTTCCAACTAGAATTTCAAATGATAATGATTCTTTGGATGTTTTATGTGATTCGTTTGATAATTCTAAGTCTAATAATTCTATTGATTCTATTGAGACTAACCCAACTAATGAAGTTGTTGAGAATGTTCCTAGTGACCAAGGTATTCCCAAACGGCTTCATACCGTTCGTGACCATCCTCATGAGCAAGTCATTGGCAATATCTATGATAGTGTCAAGACGAGATCGCAAGTGAACTACTTCGCTCATTGTGCCTTTGCCTCCTCGATAGAGCCAAAGAATGTTAATGAAGCATGCGAAGATAGCGCTTGGATCTTAGCCATGGAGGAGGAGCTCATTCAATTCGAGAGGAATGAAGTTTGGGAGCTTGTTCCATTGCCATCGAAGAACCACACCGTCATAGGGACAAAGTGGATATTCAAGAACAAAACCGATGAAAACCAAGTCGTCGTCCGGAACAAAGCTCGGTTAGTTGCTCAAGGCTATCGACAAGAGGAAGGTATTGATTTCGAAGAATCCTTCGCTCCGGTAGCTAAATTAGAATCGATTAGATTATTATTGTCTTTTGCATGCCATAAGGATTTTAAATTATTTCAAATGGATGTTAAAAGTGCATTTTTAAACGGAGATGTCGTTGAGGAAGTTTACGTTTCTCAACCTCCGGGCTTCATAAATGAAAAATTTCCAAATCATGTTTTTAAACTAAAGAAAGCACTTTACGGTTTGAGACAAGCTCCTCGAGCTTGGTATGATCGCCTAAAGAATTTTCTTTTGGATTTGAATTTTAAAATGGGAGAAGCCGATTCTACACTTTTTGTTAAGCATGCGAATAATGATATAATTTTAGTTCAAATATATGTTGATGATATCATTTTCGGTGCTACTAACTTTGCTCTTTGCGAAGAGTTTTTTAATGTTATGAAGGAACAATTTGAGATGAGCCACATGGGTGAGCTCAAGTATTTCTTAGGTCTCCAAATTCGCCAAATGGACGATGCAATCTTCATCCACCAAACGAAGTATACGGTGGAGTTGCTTAAGCGATTTGGAATGGAGAGTGCTTCCGGGAAAAAGACTCCAATGAGCACGACTACGCATCTTGACAAGGATACGGGCGGTAAGGATGTAGACATGCGTCTATATCGAGGTATGATAGGTAGTTTACTTTATCTTACCGCAAGTAGGCCCGTTATTATGTTTGCCGTATGCATATGTGCTCGTTATCAGTCTCAACCTAAGGAGTCTCACTTAGTAGCGGTAAAACGTATTTTCCGTTATCTAAGTTATACACTTGATTTTGGATTACTTTATCCAAAATCTAGCACATATGAGTTAATCTCATATAGTGATGCCGATTATGCGGGATGCAAATCCGCCAGGAAAAGTACTAGTGGCACTTGCCATTTTGTAGGAAATTCTCTTGTCTCTTGGTTTTCCAAGAAGCAAAATTCCGTGTCACTTTCAACCACCGAGGCGGAATATATTGCCGCCGGTGCCGCGCGTGCTCAAGTTCTTTGGATGAGACACACACTTAAAGACTTTGGTATTAATTGTGATACTTGCCCTATCATGGTTGACAACCAAAGTGCAATATGTCTTTCCAAGAACCCGGTACACCATTCCCGTTCGAAACACATAGATGTCCGACACCACTTTTTAGATTATCATGTTGCTAAAAAGGACATCATTTTAGTGTACGTTGAAACCCAAAAGCAAATCGCCGATATTTTCACGAAACCCCTAAAGGAGGACTCCTTTGTACGGTTGCGTCGAGAATTGGGGATTATGGGTGAATCCGAGATATAGGATTCATGTTTCATTCAATATTCTTGCATGCTATTATATTTCGAAATATTTCGCTCATGCTAGACTTATTGGATTTTTCGGGAATTTATGTGATTTTTTGAATTTTTGCTCGAATTCATGTTTTGGATGTCGTATTTAAGATTTCGATGTTTAATGGGGTAGTTTAGATGATTATTGAGAGTTTTGTGATATATCGTCCAAGCGTATTGTAGAGAAAACTTGATTATCACTTTTTGGACTCTCTTAGTCGGTTTCAGTTCAACCACCAACCGACTAGATGTTCATCTAGTCGGTTAGTAGAAGAACTTAGACCGACTAACTCATGCTTTTTGAGTCTCCTCTTCATTTCGACTTTTTAGTCGGTTCATGTTCAGTACCGACCGACTAGATTTAGATCTAGTCGGTCAGTAAATGAACGCAGACCGACTAAATCTTGTCAGTAAATCTTGGACTCAGCCACTGTTTGCAACTAGTCGGTTCAAGCTCATTGACCGACCGACTAGATCGTGATCTAGTCGGTCAGTGCTTGAACTGTGACCGACTAGTTGTGCCAGGGACTGTTTGGTCATTTGCGATCTCGACCGACTTAAACTCAGTTTAGTCGGTCTGTTCTCATTCTAGTCGATCCATACTCTTTCTCCCTCAGCTCGAAACCCCTGACCCCTCGCTGTCCCTTCGTCGTCCGATCGATCTCCGGCCGTTTTCCGGCCATCTCCGTCGATCTCCACCGTCGGCCCCTCCTTCTAGGTGATTTCTTCTCCTTCTAGGGTTAGATTTCCATTCCTAGAGCTAGGGTTAGCTCGGTTTCTAGGGTTTCTAGGGCTCTTAGGGTTTAAGTCCTTTTCGGCTAGGGCTTCTTCTTTTGATCTTCTTGTGCAGTGTCTTGCTTCGACTATGGCAAGAACACGTATCCCGATCACTCCATCTAGCCCCTCGCCGATGACCGTAGACCAAACCCCTTCAGACCCTGAGCATCCAACCCCTCCGAAACGCCGTGCCAAGACCACCCAACCTTCGTCGTCTTCGCCTCCTCTCAAGAAGAAGAGGACGACGACCGCCAAGCCTAGAGGTCAACCCAAGCCCAAGCCTAAGCCCAAGGCCAAAATTCTTGCCTCTCATTCTTCGTTCCATACTCCTACCGATTCCGATACGGAGTATAACCCCGAGACCGAGACTCATAGGGAACCCACTCCTCCTATCCATCCCGAGTCTAGCACACACCCTCGTACGTCTACCCGTAAGCCTAAGGGAAAGGGTCCGATGCCGGTGGGCGGTGTCGATATTTCGTTGTGTCGCGATGACCCTATGTGTCTCGTGGCGTACAACCGTATCGAACATTGCCCTCTGCTTCTGGAGCATTTCGTCCAGTTTAGCGACTTTATAGGGTTAGCTGATCTTCTCTCGTCATCGGGTCTCCTCGATTACCTTCGATTTGACCCGAAGGCGAATCCTCACCCCTACCCTAGATTAGTGAAGCTTTTCTATGCGAATAGGATCCGGGGTCAGTACGATCAGACCCACTCTGTTGAGACGACCGTTTTGGGGACTCCTATAGTCCTCACTGCGGAAATCTTAGGAGAGATTTTGGGTATCTCTTCGTCTGGCCTTCTTCCATCTGATATCTCGGTTGACGATATTTCTTCTCTTGATCAGACCATCCTTTCAGAGATTTTCCATCAGATCCCTCCTGCCATGATTGGCGTGCCTTCTAAATCGTTCAAGCCTAATGCATGGGTCCTAAATCTGATTCTGAAGTCGTGCTTGCTTCCCAAGTACGGCTCCTCGTCTCTCCCGTCCCAGCCCTTTCTGAAGCTTATTTATGCTATCTTCATGGGGAGCTCGATTAATTGGGCTCGCATTATACTCGATAAGATTGATTCTTTCGAGTGTATTCGCAAGTCCAATAAATCGGCTCATATCCCATTTCCTTGCTTATTGACCCTCGTATTTCGTCATTTTCGTGTCACGTTGCCTCGTGACGATGAGCGTCCCCTTGGTCCTCCCCTGAACGCGACGGCCGTCAAGAAATCTCTTGCGGCGCTTCGTCACGTTCAGAGGACGACACCTTCAACGTCTGTCCCTGCCTCTGCCAGTGCCTCTGCTACTCCCTCTGCCACCCTGGATGATGTCCTACAGATACTTCGTCGTCACGAGTCCCGCTTGGCTCGTACCGAGGAGGTAGTCTGCCGTATGGCTCGTCATATGGGTGTTGAGCTTCCTCCTTCCGTGTCGGAGGATGAGGAGTTAGATGAGATGGCTGAGGAGGACATTGAGGAGCTTTGTCGTGCTTCGACTCGTGCCCCCGAGGGCACTTCTGCTGGTACTGCTGCTGCTGGTGCTACCACTTCCGGTGATGCTGTTGCTGCTTCTTCTGCTGGTGCCCCCGAGAGCACACCTGTTGCCACCACTCCTGTGGTGGATACTCCGACTGGTGCTCCCGAGGCCACTACGGTTGCTGCTTCAGAGGTTGCCACTTCAGTCGTCTCTCCTGCTGATCTTCCGGACGTTCCTGCTGATCCAGTCACCTCTTCTGCTCATGCTGAGCCTGCAGTTGCTTCTGGTCCTCCCGCTGCCTCTTGAGTTTCTCCGAGGCCTCTCCTGATACTCATTGGATGATATATCTAGTTGTGAGAGATTTTGGGTAGGATATTGTGGGTGGCTATGTATTTTGGATCATTTTGATGATGTATTTTGATATGTTTGATGATGATGTATTTTTTGTTGACACTCCGATATTTTGTCATGTGATGATGTATTTTTTGTGCACCGATCAGTCGATCGATGGTTTGTATATCGGTGATGTAATCTGCTTCATATTATATATATATATATACATCGCCGTTGACATTTCATTATTCTGTGCAATGTATAATTTTTATGTCTCTAATGTTTGATTTCGTCGCTCGACGATATTCACTTGGTTTAATAGAAATTTCTTCTATGAAAACATAGAATTGTTTTCCATGCACTAAATTAACCAAGAAATGTTGATATTGGATAGTATATTCCATAACTAAATCCGTTAAATTGATTTGAGTTTTGATGATTTCGTTTTACGATTTTTCGACTCTGGTATCTTTGACACGCCTTGATTCTATTGGTATTTTTCTCTTTGGTGTCAATTGAACCTTCGTCGTATTCTACGACTCCCGTGCTTTTTAATTGGAGGCCATTGTTGTTGTCGTTGTTATCCTCCCGCTCTTTTTGCTTATGCCAAAAGGGGAGAGATATAATAATAACGATGTGCCAAATGAAAATTTAAAGCATTTCTCCAAGAATCTAACTTGATGTGTTAGATTCAGGGGGAGTTAAGATATATAAATGGATTTTCAAATCCGATATTTCAATAACCTACGTTTGGTATTTCAATAATTCAATAATCAATTATCATTTAATTTACTTCACTCGTCTGCTTGATGCGAATTATTATTGTTTAAATTGGAATTAACGTGTCATCAATGCAGGGGGAGTAAGTAAATTTCATTTGAATTATTATTTTTGATTATTATTTATGTTGGTTTGTCATCACCAAAAAGGGGGAGAATGTTGGATATTGGACTCCCCGGATTTGGTTTTGGATGATGAACAAACATAAATATAATATGAACTAACACTTTGTGAGCGCAGTTATGGATATCGTCGTCAAATTCACATGAATATCAATTACGACGTCTCAAGACTTCTCAAAGCACGTGATCGTATGCCTAAAGCTTCGTTGAAGCTTATGGACCTTTTTAGAAGTCATGAAGATTCGATTGAAGCTATTGAAGACGATATCGTCAAGTTTAATTTATAGTCTTTTAGCTTCTTTCGTAGAATGTTAAGCCTTGAGTAGGTCTTACATTTTAATTCTTCATAACGCTCATATCTTAGCTCTAGGATCTTTGTAGAAGTCCATACAATTCTTCCCGAAGCATCGCGCTTCGATTCGGGACTTCTTGTGCATGTTAGTTGGTTCAAGAAGAAGAACTGACCGACTAGATGGTGATCTAGTCGGTCAGCCAAGCTTCTTGGACCGACTAGTTTCTGTCAGTTAATTCTTAGCTCTTTACTGTTTACAGTTAGTCGGTCAGCTACTCTTCTTAGACCGACTAGTTCCTTAGTCTGTACTTTGATCTTTTCTCAGTTTACTCATTAGTCGGTTTACGTTAATTGACCGACCGACTAGTTAATGAACTAGTCGGTCAGTGGTTGTTCTTTGACCGACTAGTTGGGTTTAGAAAAGAGCCGTTGGAGCTTTAATTGAAACGTTTTTCTCTCTCTCTCTCCTCTATCCTATATATACTTGTTGGGCTGCATTCATTGCTGCCAAGGCTGATATTATTGCAAGTTTAGAGATCAAGAGAAATCATTCCAAGTGCATTCAAAGCTCATTCTTTCCATTCAATAATCTCTCCTCACTCTTACTTCCAAAGAGAGATTCATTGAGTGTGAAGCCTTCCAAGCCAAGTGCTTGATTCTAGGTCACCAACATCCCCAAAGCTCTCCATCGCTGATCTACATCTTGGAGCTAGGGTTTGGTGCCACTTCTTCCCCAAAATCATCCTTGCCCTAATTTGTAAGCAATACTCAAGGCATAGGTATTTTGTTCGGTAAGAAGTTTTTCTTATTTCATTTCATATTTGATTTGTAAGTTTCACTCTCGGTTGTGAGAGTGTGGTTGTGATCCCGGGTTGTGGGAGTCACAAATTACATTTTGTATGATTTGACTTGTGGAGGATTTTCACAAGTATTTCATAGTGGAAATCTTGAGTTAGGGTTTCTAACTCAAGTATCCGGAGGGGATCCAGGTGGTTGGGACGTAGGATCACCGGGAACAAGTCGGGGAGACTTGGGTGGATCCGAACCCATTAACATCATTTGTTTGCATTGTTAATTTTGTTGTTGTCATTCAATTTAAGCTTCCGCAAATTGATTTGGTAGTTGTTTGCAATTTAATTTGTAATTATACTCCTTATTATTTTCAAGTACTATTCACCCCCCCTCTAGTACTTGTGCAGTAGCTGGTAGGGCATTACACAAGGGCCGAAGTTCCATTACAGCTTATCCATTCGGACATTTGCGATCCAATGAATGTTAAGACAAGACGCGGGAAGTCCTATTTCATCACATTCATTGATGACTTCACCCGTTTCGGTCATATTTATTTGATTTCCCACAAATATGAAGCTTTATCTTGCTTCAAAAAATATATGAGTTTAGTGGAAAATCAACTAGATCGCAAGATAAAGGTCTTGCGAACCGATCGGGGTGGAGAATATCAATCAACGAGTTTTAAGGAACTCTGTGATGAAAAAGGCATAGTTCATCAAATAACTATGCCTTATACTCCGCAACAAAACGGTGTTGCAGAAAGAAGAAATAGGACATTGATGGAAATGGTCCGATCAATGATGTCTCAGGCAAATTTGCCCATCACCTTTTGGGGTGATGCATTATTGACGGCAGCATTCATCTTAAACCGTGTACCCTTGAAGTCGGTAAGTTCTACTCCTTATGAGTTGTGGAACAATAGAACTCCAGACTTAAGCATTCTAAAACCTTGGGGTTGTGCATCTTACGCACATTTATCCTCTCACAAATATGGCAAACTTGGGCCACGTGGGAGGAAGTGTATCTTCATCCGATACGCTGAAAACTCCAAAGGATATGTTTTCGTCGGTCAAGAGGACAATGGGGGTCTAATAGAATTCGAATCGAGGGATGTTGTCTTCTTGGAAAACGAGTTTCCAAGACAGGGTGAGATAAGTCAAGACTTATCCTTGTTTGAGACTTGGGATCAAGAAGGATCGGAACGTTCGAGTGGGAGAATTCTTAGTGAAGAAGAAAATACGTTTCAAACTTCACCAACGGATGATACGAACGATACCAATCCTATTCTGAGTGGGATTGATATTATTCCAAGTGGGAGTGATGTCATTCCAAGTGGGAGTGATCAAACTCAAGCAAGACGTAGTAATCGAACGAGGCTAACACCTCTGAGATTTGAGGATGAATTTCCTCAAACATTCATGACATTACTACAAGATGATGACGAACCTGCAAATTTCAAACAGGCCGTCACATGCCCTGCTAAAGATAAATGGATAGCGGCAATGGAAGAAGAACTTCAATCCATGAAAACAAACCAAGTCTGGGACTTGGTTGATTTACCTAAGGGACGTAGAGCCATTGGGAACAAGTGGGTTCTCAAAATCAAGCATAAGGCTGATGGCTTCATCGAGAAATATAAAGCTCGCCTTGTTGCGAAAGGTTTTACGCAACAGGAAGGAATAGACTACGAAGAGACTTTCTCTCCTGTCGTGCGTTTTACCTCCATTCGCTTAATTCTGGCAATGGTGGCTTGTTTGGACCTCTAGTTACATCAGATGGATGTAAAGACTGCTTTTCTTAACAGAGAACTAGATGAGGAGATCTACATGGAACAACCAAACGGGTTCGTACAAGAAAAAAACAAACATAAGGTTTGTAAACTTCGTAAATCCATATATGGTCTTAAACAATCCTCAAGGCAGTGGTATATGCGCTTTCAAGAAGTCGTTTTGTCGTATGGTTTCTCCATGCTCGACAAAGACAACTTCGTATATATTAAGAGGATTAAAAACAAGTATGTAATTATGTCTCTTTATGTAGATGACATACTTATAGCCGGAAATGATAAGCGTCTTATCATGGATATCAAAGCTTGGCTTTCATCCGTCTTTGAGATGAAAGACATGGGTGAAGCTGCATATATCCTTGGGGTTAAGATCTCAAGGAATCGTTCCAAGAAACTTCTTTCCTCTCTCAAGAGACATATATAAAGAAAGTTTTAGAACGGTTTAATATGCAGGACTGCAAGCCAATTGATACTCCAATAAGCAAAGGTGAGGGTCTATGTTTGGAAATGTGTCCCAAAGATCCAAAAGAAAAGAAAGCTATGGAAAAGGTTCCACACTCCAGTGCTGTCGGGAGTCTGATGTACGCCATGATGTGTACCAGACCGGACATTTGCTATGCTGTTAGTATGGTAAGCCGTTACCAATCCAACCCAGGACAGGCACACTGGAAAGCGGTGAAGAGGATATTAAGATACCTCAAAGGGACTGCGGACTATGCGTTATGCTATCAAGGCAATACCTTGAGACTCGAAGGCTATACCGATGTTGATTGGGCGGGTGATCTCGACGAGCGAAGATCTACCTCAGGCTTTGTTTACTTGCTCGGGAATGGTGCAATATCCTGGAGCAGCAAGAAGCAAACCTGCATCGCCCTATCAACCATGGAAGCCGAATTTGTAGCATTCAGCATGGCGGTCCAAGAAGCTGTTTGGCTTAGGAAATTCTTAGACATGCTAACGGATGCCACTGACTCGAGCACTGTTCCTATATACAGTGATAGTCAAGCTTCGATTGCCTATGTCAATGATCCTAAATTTCATTGTAAGACCAAACACATTGATATTCGATTCAAGTTTGCGAAGGACTATGACAAACGGAAGGAAGTAGACATAGGATACATATCCACGCATGAGATGATAGCGGATCCCCTTACTAAGGCGATCCCCAGAGATGTGTTTTTCAAACACTTATCATCTATGGGAATGCGTAGGTGCTGAGCTGTATCATGTAATATTTCCCATGTCTATAGAAGATCAAAGTTTAATTTGCATACAAGTTTCTTACAAATGATTTTATATACATTTGTGTTTAAGTCTCAGCTATTTTATTGTGTGTATGTCGGACAGATTAAGGTTGACTCTCTCACATGAGCAACCGCCTTATCTTATCAGATGGATAAGATAGAGATGAGACTAGTTTAAAGTCAAAATCATTAGACAAATGATTTAGAGTCGTGACTTAAACAAGATAGTCGAATGAAAGATCTGCATCATATGGATGCTTACAAAAGATCTGAGATCTGTATCACAAGGATATTTGAAAGAGATCTCATAGGATTTTTTAAATCCTATCTGTCTTATGCAGGATGAGAGTCCGGGAATATTTCATGAGTAGTAAGGGGACTCAAAAGATAGACACTGTGGTGTCTGATCTTTCATCCGTACAACATCATTAAGACATACTCTCCCTGGGAAAGGAGTGATGTTGTAATACGTGTTCATACCACGTATGCATTTCGACCACTGAGTTAGTAGCAATAGTGTTTGCTATTATGTGAGACTCAAATGCAATACGGGCCTTAACTCTTACCCTCAAGGACTCCAATTGGTTCCTTTAGATTTGACGAGATGATCGCTATCTTAGCGTGTTGCTAATGGGCTATGATAATTCAGCTCGGCGGGGCACGTTAGAAAAGTGAATCAAGTCAAGATCAGAAGGTTCGCAAGAAGAGGAAGATTGATTTCATATTCACATTTGGACTTTAAATAATTCAAAGCTGGCCAGCCAATTGTAATCCAGATGGGATTCAATTGTTGAATATAAAGTATAAGAAATGTGAAGAAATAATCTAGGGTAAAGCATGCGTTGAACTACTCAACTTTGCACCTTCGATGTCGTTGTGTATCTCTAACAAGTGCACAACAACAGACTCTACGCGCATGACGGTCACACAGTCTATTTCTCGGTATGATAGATGAAAGAACTAAGAGAAAGACGTTCTCTTACAATCCCCTCAAGTGTGAGTGGGAGATGTTGGATATGGAAGACGTTAGTACACCCTTGTAGGGGATGTACGAGGGAATACAGACCTCGAACGTCGCATACACGAAGTCGTGTGCAAAGGGAATATGTTCCCTTGCGGAGAGGATCTCTAGATTGATGGGAAAGTCGCATTATATATGCATAAGTGCATGCGACATATGGCTAATAAAGGGGTAATATCTTAAGCTTATGTTGTAACATGCATATGGTACAACTTAAGCTTATAATGTGCCATGTATCATGGTACACCTTAGTTAAATTGTTCCTAAGGAACAATTACTCCTAAAATAACTACCTTGGGGGCTATAAATAAGACCCAAGGGTAAGCCATTTCCTTACACTTTTGCATGGCATTCTTGCATGCATTTCATTCTAGCGAAGCTCTGCCGAAATCCTTCCTCTCTCTTTATCCAAGTTCTTAATCTAAAAGTAGAGATTTAGATTGTGGATTTAGTAGCCTTACTCCGTTCGTGAGAAGACTCGATCCGTCGTGGCGAATCCGAAGGCAAAGTTCCGAGACTACCGTGCCGCATACGCAAGCGTAAGTCTCAACTTTATTTATCGATCCTAACGTTGTTTTGACAGGATCCAACAGCTTGCACCAGTAGTTTTCTTTTCTGCAGTTGTAGCCTTTCGGGCGTTTTAGACTCTCAGTACTTTGGATGAATATTTTTGGAATAAAATGATATGCTTTTCCTTTCAGTACTCTTATTGTTCCGTACTAACTTGCAGGGACATGTTCCTTCATTTTGGAATACCACAGACGCTTATTGGGTCTGAGCTCTCAGCTCTGGCCTAAGCGGGCCTTAGTCACGCTTCGCCTCCGTTCTTTTGGGAAGCGGAGCGTAACAATTAGGATACTCTCTTTGTGGGAGTTTCTCTCTTTGTGAGAGGTTGTCTCTTTGTGGGACTTGGGAATTCTCTTTGTGGGAATTTAACTCTCTTTGTGGGAGTTCTAGTGTCCTAATGTAGGGCTAACCCTAATTCTCTGAGTGGGAGTTAGTGATTCTCTGTGTGGGAGTCTTGATCCTTGTGTAGGATTGGTTGGGTCCTTGTGTAGGGCATAAATCCTCTTTGTGGGGTATCTCCTTGTGAGATTTGTATTCACTTATCTGTGTGGGATTATAGTGAATATTGGTGTGGCTGGATGTACCCAAGTTTGGGGAACCAGGGTAACTTTGTGTTTGTGTTTGGATTGATTGTGCCTTTTAATTCCTCTTGCATTTATAATTCCGCATTTGCAAGTTAAATTTTAATTGGACAATTTTATTGCCATTACACTATTCCCCCCCCCCCCTCTAGTGTGTGTTGTTAGTATTGCAAGGGTTAGACGATCCCTACAATTGGTATCAGAGCGAGGTTAAAGCATACTGAAACGATGGCATTCAACGCTACTTCCGCGCCTCAAGAAGAAGGTCTTTCTACCGTTCGACCCCCGCTCTTCAACGGAACCAACTACCCGAGTTGGAAGATCAGGATGATGGTCCACTTGAAGAGTCATGACCTTTGGGACATAACGGAGTCACCTTTCGAGGAGCCTACTTCACCCGCGGCCTTGAGAACTAAAGTGGAGAAGGACTTGATCAAAGTCAATGCTATGGCTATGTGTGTACTCCATTGTGCCCTCACTCCGGATGAGTTTGATCGCATCTCCATGTGCAAATCGGCAAATAGTATTTGGCATACATTGGAGATCTCTCATGAAGTGCTACTTCAACATAAGGAAGAGATCCAGTCAACCAAGCCCGAGAAGAAAAAGGGTGTTGCTCTTCATGGTGAGAAGGAGCCAATCAAGTGGAAAAAGAAGTTCCAACAAGAAGTTCAGAGTGAAGATGAAGAAGATCTTAACGACGATGACTACATCGAGCTTACCAAGCAATTCAAGAATTTCAAGGCATTCCTCAAGGACAATCAAGGTATGTCTTCATCAAAGTTTTTCTCACAGTCTAACAAGTTGGTTTGTTTTAACTGCAGTGGAATAGGTCATGTGGTTACTGAATGCCCTTCCAACCCTAACATAGATACCGGTAAGGGTAAAGGGAAGAAACATTGGAAAGCCAAGTCCGAGGTCAAGAACCAAAAGAAGGGACTTATCGACACATTTGATGATTCCGATGGAGACACATCTAATGATGAAGAAGAGGATGACAAGGAGCATGATCACAGGTGTTTCGTTGCCTTTGATGATTCTTCATCAACTTCATCTAACACTAGCGATGAAGAGATAGAGACATGGCTCAACTCCAAAGAAGAAAGTTGCTTTATGGCTAATGGAGAAGACTCTTCTTCAAGCTCAAGCGAGGAGGAAAGTGATGAGGAAGCCGAGGAGGAAAAGCCATCCTATGAGGAGCTTGAATACCGCCTAAATGTGGCCTCAAATTTGGCAAGTAAGTGCATCGACTCATATGAGAAAATGAAAGCTAAACTTGATAATGCTATGAGTAGGGTGCATGATTTAGAATCTTCTAGTGAAAATATTCATAATGAAAAGCATGTTTATGACACTTGTGAGAGAGACACACTTCTCTCTCAAGTTAAGGAATTGAGCCTTTCTAATGAAAAACTCATTGTTCAAAACATTAGCTTAGATGCTCACATTCAACAACTTACGTTGAAATGTGAAGAGGAATCCCGGAAGCTCATAAGCTTTGTGTATTCTAGGGATTCACTCCATGATTTGTTGGAAAAACAACATCCGGCAAATCATAGAGGAGGTTTGGGTTATATTCAAAATGTGGTTCCCAAACCCACCTCTAATTCCGCTTATGGTGCAAATACAAGAAATATTGCTAAAGCACCTAAGAAGAATCACCATGCTTTCTTGTACAACAATAACACCAACAAGAAGCATGTAGATCACAAGGTGATGAGGAAGAATGAAGAATCTTCATTTTTTGCTAAAAAGCAAAATCCTCATTCTTTGCATGCTAAGAAATTTGTTTCTACACCGAAGCATGCCACATCCTTCCCTCTTGCAAAGGCAAAACCATTGCCTAGGAATTTCTTGAGATTATGGATTATGGAATTTCAAAACCTTAGGCACACTAACCATTGCCTAAGGTTAGTGTGCAAGAGAGAGATAGTTACATCAACTCTCTAGTTAGGGATGTGATCACCTCATGTGATTACGTTAGGAAATCAAACTCCTCTTGGGTTTGGTTACCTAATGTTTAAGTTCCTCACACATATGCATATTGCATGGGTATTGTGCTTCTATGTTTATTTTAAGCATACCCATTGATTGTGTGTGTTTCATGATTTTGAAAATATTTTCAAATTTATTTCTTTTCATGAAAATTGGGACCTTGGGGTTTATTGGCATGCATGCATTTTTTATCCATGTGTATGTCAATGGGGAGTTAATATATTAAATGTTTAAATTATTTTAAGACATATTTTAACTCTCATTTCGGAGGTTATTTGAGATCATTATTTACATTTGGTTATTTTGGGTCTCAAACCAAACCTCTTGTTTATTGCCAACATGTTTCATGTCTCATTGTTTTTGGTAATATCCTTGTGTATCTTTGAAGCTTGATTTTTCCATATCTATTGCTTTGAAACACTTTTAGGCCCATGGCTCCATTAATTAATTGGTATTAGATCCTAGAAGTCAAAAGTTGACCATTTCTATGATCTAGGGGGAGCATGGGATAGTGAATTGATACCCACTAAATTTTTAAATTTGGTATCATACATATCTTTCTTTTCTTGCATATTGTCACATCTTGGTTAAGATGACAAAGGGGGATATTTTTAATGTCCACCTTTTTGACGATGTCAAGGAGGAGAGATATAAGCATTATGTGATCATATCTATAGGGGGGAGAGATATATACATATGCATATGGGGAGAGATATCTCTATAGGGAGAGATATATGTGATTAGATAAACCATTCATGTTTGCATGCCTTTATTCTTTGCAATTGGTTTATGTAATCCATGCCTATTATATGTCACCATGTTTTTATTGGTATTATGAGTATTTACCTTTGTGTTGCTCATTATATAATTGGTGCATATAAGTAGGGGGAGATCATTAGCATTGTGCTTTAATTCTTTATGATTTACATAATGTGTGTCATCATCAAAAAGGGGGAGATTGTTGAGTATTGGT
The DNA here is from genome assembly GCA_030789695.1 of Scilla litardierei. Taxonomy (NCBI): domain Eukaryota; kingdom Viridiplantae; phylum Streptophyta; class Magnoliopsida; order Asparagales; family Asparagaceae; genus Scilla; species Scilla litardierei. The sequence goes on along the minus strand of CM061138.1, from coordinate 95,257,120 downwards.
GTTTCATACCAATCTTATTTTGATGATGATCACAACATTATGTTGTTGCTAATAAATCTTATGTTTTAGTCTCTCAGTTTATTTCAAGGATATCTTTCTTGGAGACTAATCACTTGGTGTAAGGATGGACATCATGTGAAGAAGGGCCAAAATTTGGACTCAAGGAGTGCCAAAGCTTGGAGATGATGGAGAGCAATCAAGGCATCAAGATTGAAGACTTGGACTCTTAAGAAAGCATTTTGTAATCCATGTAATTTACTTTATTGCTTTCTCTCTCTTTTGAGTCTAGGGTTAATGTAATGCCTTGCTAGATGGTTTGCTCATTCATGCACATGCATTTAACCATCTTAGTGAACCTTAGGATTATCATAGAATCCAACCCAATAGGTTCACTCTGTCCAAAGACTCATTTGGAGTCTTTGGCTTTCCGTCAGTCGCCTGATGAGGGAAACACAGCCGACTGGGTGATTTCCAGTCGCCTGTAGATCCTTCTACAGTCGCCTGATATGCATAGCTCAAGTCAACATTTCAATTGACTCAAACTTGAGCTTTACGCACAGTCGTCTATCGATCTGTTTAAAGTCGTCTGTATACTTACAGTCGCCTGAGATTTGGCCAACAGTCGCCTGTCTAGCGTAAGTGCAATCTCTGCATCTCTCTGTCTTCTCTCCATATTATACAATAGTCGACTGATGTAGAATGTACAGTCGCCTGACTATTTGACAGTTGACTGTAGTATTAACATCAGTCGCCTGTGCGAAGAATTGGAGAAAGAGTGCAGCTCTCTGTTTTGATCCATCCCCTGCAGCAGTCGTCTGCTGAAGGATTAACAGGCGCATGTCATGTTTGTCAGTCGACTGTATTGACTTCATCAGTCGACTGTCCTGGCTCAGATTATAGCCGTTGGATATTTTCTAGTCGTTGATCAATCGACTGTCTTTTGATCATCAGTCGACTGATCCTGTCGTTTTCATCCAGTTTCTAGCCGTTGCAGATTTGGTTATTTGGCTGTTTCTTTGGGTTTTTGGGCTTGATATAGGATTCATATATATATGAGTGTGCTGCCTTTGCTTAAACTTCTTGATTGATTCTTGATTACTCTTGATTCTATTGAAAATCTCAAGAGATCTTTAAGCCACTCTCAAGCTCCCTCATTTCCCTCTATTTGACCATTCATCTTCCTTCAAGCATTGAAGTCCAGCTCAAGGGAAATCATCCAAGTGCTCTCAAGCATATTCCAACACTTGGAGATCCTCTTTCATGCCTTGCATTCATTCATGAGTAAGCATCTCAAGGCATAGGTAAGAGTATTTACTTTACAGGGTGTAATTTGTTTTCCTATTTCTCTTTGTGGGATTAGGATACTCACTCTGTGGGAGTTTCTCTCTTTGTGAGAGGTTGTCTCTTTGTGGGACTTGGGAATTCTCTTTGTGGGAATTTAACTCTCTTTGTGGGAGTTCTAGTGTCCTAGTGTAGGGCTAACCCTAATTCTCTGAGTGGGAGTTAGTGATTCTCTGTGTGGGAGTCTTGATCCTTGTGTAGGATTGGTTGGGTCCTTGTGTAGGGCATAAATCCTCTTTGTGGGGTATCTCCTTGTGAGATTTGTATTCACTTATCTGTGTGGGATTATAGTGAATATTGGTGTGGCTAGATGTACCCAAGTTTGGGGAACCAGGGTAAAACTTTGTGTTTGCGTTTGGATTGATTGTGCCTTTTAATTCCTCTTGCATTTATAATTCCGCATTTGCAAGTTAAATTTTAATTGGACAATTTTATTGCCATTACACTATTCACCCCCCCCCCCCCTCTAGTGTGTGTTGTTAGTATTGCAAGGGTTAGACGATCCCTACATGGACTATATCTAAGTCAAAAACGTTAATAATCTTCTTCAAGATTAGCCGTAGCCCTCCTTGTTTTAGGGGTTGGCAAGGACCCGTGTTCCAGTTGTTGAGCTACACTCAAGCTGTGACATGGCAACCTTGTAAAAACCAACTTCTTAAATACATAAGCTGAAATCTTGACTTGACCCAAACCGGTGTTGTCGTGAATACACCGAGGCGCCAGCGTAAGTTAAGCAATGATGAAGTCTGGCTAGACTTGACCCAACCCGCGTTGTCGTGAATACACCGAGCGATGGGGTAAGTTGAGTCTATGATGTAGTCTAGTCCTAACCCAAACCGCGTTGTCATGAATACACCAAGCGCTAGAGTAAGTTAGGCTAGACACGAAAACTAGGGTCCGACTAGACTAGCCATTGTGATTTGGATGAGCACACTCATGATCACAAATGGTTAAGGGTAAAAACCGATAAGAGAGTCATATCTGGTGTGGTTGATGAAGATTCATCTACCGATTGCAAGGTCAAGCAATTTGTTGAGCTACACTCAAGGTTGTTAGGCTCTAGGTGATTGGATCTCTGACCCATTAATTTAATCTGATTAAATCGTTCTTTATTAAGGCTTAGAATGATCGCTAAAATAGTGGGAGGATATAGATAGATAAAAACCATTCGACCTATATTTAATATTGAATATATGCTAAACTAGGGTAAGTTCTAAGTTTACCAATGGAATCAAAAATATAATATTCTAACATAATAAGTTAAATGGTCGAATAGGTTGATTAATGGAATATCAAGTTAAATTCTAATTGATAAAATGAACTATATTCTCGTTGACATTAAAATGACCTTCTTAAGGACAGACTTAAGAAATATGATTTCATTAAGTTCTGAGTCGAACAAAATAAATGCACGCTACATGTCACTCGCCATGGGGCTGCTCGAACATATCGATGTTCAATAGCAAGTTTATCCATACAATTTGTAGAGCTACACTCAAGGTTGTATGGAAAGCAGGTTCGATCCGTAAGGTTCGAAAATTCGATCAAACTTGTTTGAATCAAATATGAGTGCATGAGCGGTGCAAGACCATGTATCCCAACCGGATCTTGAGACGAGCAACTTGTTGAGCTACACTCAAGCTTGCAAAGCTCGGGCGTTTGGATACATGAGATACTTGCATAGCTATTTAATTTTTGTTGGGACGTTTAATATCTAAATAAGATTTAGAAAAGAAAGAATGCACTAAGGAAAAGTCAAATTGAGAAAGATAGTTTTATTTATCATTAGTAAAGGCATAAGTATGAGGAACTGAAAATGAAACATATTTGATGTCACGATTTCAGAATAATTGTTATACAAAAGACGATTAACACATTTATGACGAATGTCGTCACCTTGCTTCTGAAGCAATATTTTGTGTTAGTAATTTGTAGTAACTATAATATATTAAATGTTAATATATGAATACGCAAGATAGTAATAAACTTATAAGGCAAAATAGACTATGCCGTATCAAAGAGACTAAGCTTCACAAGTCACATAAAGAGGGGTCTGACCTCTCGTATTATGAAGTCTACGGACACTTGTGAACCTTATTCTCAAAGGTATGATGGCCGAAACTCCTTCTGTAAGACAATGGGAGAATGAGTTGATGAACTCAGTCACGTACATAGATGTACCCGAGTCTAGTTAGCCAGAATAAGTTATACTTATTTTATTAAGACACGTGTTCTTGATGAAACACAAGTCTGATAAAATAGAGAACAAAACACAGAAGTATTTGAACTGATTCGATTAGATCAGAAAAGTCGAATACTTAGCTGTATGAATCTTGTGTAAATAAAAGAAAATGTTATTTTCTCTCACGTCAAGTATCTTAACATATTGGATGTGTTAGAGAGCATGAATCGCACTTTGTTAGACATAGTACGACTCATGGCTAAGTTGTCTAAGTTACGATCCTCCCTCTGGGTTAAGCCCCAGATTATAATGCCTACGTTTTGATTAAGTTCTATGAGGACCTTATCAGTAAGATATTCATTAAATCAATCGTTAGGAAGTTAAAGAATTACTCGAGTCTCGTGAGACGAAGAGTCGAGTTAGACATCATTGTCGATGATGGTTTAAAATTGTGGGATCCTGTCAAAACAAGGACGTTAGGATCGAATAATAAAGTAGAGACTTACACTTGCGTACGCGACACCGTAATCTCGGAACTTCGCTCTTGGATTCGCCACAACGGTCGGTACTTCGTCACGGAGGATCGAAGCAGAGTTTCACCGCCTAAATCTCTATTTAGAAGAGGATTTTAATGGAAGGGAGAAGAAGAACATAAGATGCCGTTTGCAAACTTATGGCATGGAAAGTGTAGTATGAATGTCTTACCCTTGGGTCCTATTTATAGGCTTTAGGGGTAGTTATTGTAGGAAATAACTAAATATAAGCTTAGTAGCCTATATTAGCACATTCATTTATCCTCTTCTTCATTCACTTATCAAGTGCCTTTATGCACTTATAAAGTGACTTTTTCCACTTATCGAGTGGCTTTTTCCACTTATCGAGTGGTCCTTTTCACACGAGAAAAGGTTCCCTCCGTGCACGCTTTCGTGCACGCGACATCTGAGGTCCGTATACCCTCATACATCCCCTCATGGGTGTATTCATGTCGTCCATATCCAACATCTCCCACTCACACTTGAGGGGATCGTAAGGAAACATCTTTTCCTTTAACTCTTCTGTTTATCATACCGAGAAATAGGCCGTGTGACCGTCATGCGCATAGAGTCCGCTGTTGTGCACTTGTTAGAGATACACAACACTCCTCGAGGTGCAAAGTTGAGTAGATCAACGCATGCTTTACCCTAGATTATTTCTTCACATTTCTTATACTTTATATTCAACAATTGAATCCCATCTGGATTACAATTGGCTGGCCAGCTTTGAATCTCTAAAGTCCAAATGTGAATATGAAATTAATCTTCCTCTTCTTGCGATCCTTTCGATCTTGACTTGACTTGCTTTTCTAACATGCCCCGCCGGACCGAATTGACCATACTCCATAAGAAACATGCTAAGATAGCAATCACCCAGTCAAATCTAAAGGAACCAATTAGATTCCATAAGGGTAACGAGTTAAGACCCATGTGGTCTTTGGGTCTCACATAATAGTAAACACTATTACTATTCTAACCCAATGGTCAAAATGCATACGTAGTATGAATACGTATTACAACATCACTCCTTTCCCAGGGAGCGTTTGTCTTAATGATGTTGTAAGGATGATGATCAGACACCACAATGTCTGATTTTGAATCCCTTTTACTACTCAAATAATCTTCTGGACCCATATCCCGCATAAGACAGATAGGATTTAAGAATCCTCTTAGATCTTTTGTAATCATCCATATGATGCAGATCTTTCACACGACCATTTTGTTTAAGTCATGACTCTAAATCATCCGTCTGACGATTTTGACTTTAAACATGTCTCATCTTTATTTTACCCATCTAATAAAATAAAGGCGGTTGCTCATGTAAGAGAACCAACCTCAATCTGTCCAACATACAAAAAACCAGCTGAGATTTAAAATGTACACAAACATTTTCAAGAAAGTCATATGCAATGTGGAAAAGAACTTATTCTTTTATTAAATTTGATCTTTTACAGACATGGGAATTTACATTGGTACAACTCAGCTCTTACGCAATCCTTGAGATGATAAGTGTTTGTAAAACACATCTCTGGGGATCGCCTTCGTAAGCGGATCCGCTATCATCTCATGCGTAGATATGTACCTTATGTCTACCTTCTTGGTCTTATCATAGTCTTTTGCAAATTTGTAGCGGATATCTATGTGTTTGGTCTTTCAATGGAATTTGGGATCTTTGACATAGGCTATAGATGCTTGACTGTCGCTGTGTATAGGTACAGCACCTGAGTCACTTGCATCAATTAGCCTGTCTAAGAACTTCCTAAGCCAAACAGCTTCTTGGACTGCCATGCTAAATGCTACAAACTCGGCTTCCATAGTTGAAAGTACGATGCAGGATTGTTTCTTGCTACTCCAGGATATTGCACCAGATCCGAGTAGAAAAACATATCCTGAGGTCGATCGTCGCTCATCGAGATCATCCGCCCAATCAGCATCAGTGTAGCCTTCGAGCCTCAAGGCATCTCCTTGATAGCATAAAGCATAGTCTGCAGTTCCTTTAAGATACCGCATTATCCTCTTAACCGCTTTCCAGTGTACTTGCCCTGGGTTGGATTGGTAACGACTTACCATTCCAACGGCAAAACAGATGTCTGGTCTTGTACACATCATAGCGTACAAAAGACTACCAACTGCACTGGAATATGGAACTTTTTCCATAATTTCCTTTTCCTTTTGGTTCTTTGGACACGATTTCAGACATAAATTATCGCACTTGCTTATAGGAGTATCAATGGACTTGCAGTCCTGCATATTAAAACGTTCTAAAACCTTCTTTATATAAGTCTCCTGTGAAAGAGAAAGAAGTTTCTTCGAACGATTCCTTGAAATCTTAACTCCAAGGATATATGCGGCTTCTCCCATGTCTTTCATCTCAAAAACTGATGAAAGCCCAGCCTTGATATCCATCACAAAGCCCTTGTCATTTCCGGCTATTAAAATGTCATCTACATATAGAGACATAATAACGTACTTGCTCTTAATCCTCTTGATATATACGCAGTTGTCTTCATCAAGCATGGAAAAACCATTTGATAAGACAACTTCTTGAAATCGTATATACCATTGCCTCGAGGATTGTTTAAGACCATATATGGACTTACGAAGTTTACAAACCTTATGTTCGTTTCCTTCTTTTACAAACCCTGTTGGTTATTCCATATAGATCTCCTCGTTCAATTCTCCATTGAGAAAGGCAGTCTTTACATCCATCTGATGTAATTCGAGGTCTAAGCAAGCTACCATAGCTAGAATCAGGCGAATCGAGGTAAAACGAACAACAGGTGAGAAGGTCTCTTCGTAGTCTATCCCTTCCTGTTGCGTAAAACCTTTCGCGACAAGGCGAGCTTTATATCTGTCAATAAAGCCATCAGCCTTATGCTTGATCTTGAGAACCCATTTGTTCCCAATAGCTCTACGTCCTCTGGGTAAGTCAACCAAGTCCCAGACTTGGTTAACTTTCATGGATTCCAACTCCTCCTTCATCGCTTCTATCCATTTGTCTTTCGCAGGGCATGATACGGCCTGTTTGAAAGTAGCAGGCTCGTCATCATCCTGTAGTAAAGTCATAAAGGTTTGCGGAAATTCATCCTCAAATCTTAGAGGAGCCAACCTTGTACGACTACTACGTCGTATTTGAGATTCTTCAAGTCCTTGTTGACTCGAATTTAGATCAATTCTAATATCACTCCCACTTGGAATGTCGTTAGAAATGCTCCCACTTGGATCATTATTCCCGTATGGAATAGGATTAGCGTCATTCGTATCATCCATTGGTGAAGTTTGAAACGTATTTTCGTCTTCACCAAGAATTCTCCCACTCAATGAGGTAATCCTTCTTGATCATTAATCTCAAATAAAGATAAGTCTTGACTTATCTCTCCCTGTCTTGGAAACTCGTTTTCCAAGAAAGTGACATCACTCGACTCAAATTCAATTAGACCTTCATTGTCTTCCTGTCCAATGAAAACATAACCTTTGGAGTTTTCTGCGTATCGTATAAAGATACATTTCCATTCCCGTGGCCCAAGTTTGCCATACTTATGGGAGGAAATATATGCGTAGGATGCACATCCCCAAGGTTTTAAAATGTTTAAGTCAGGAGACATTTGGTTCCACAACTCATAAGGAGTGGAGCTAACAGATTTCGAGCGTACGCGGTTTAAGATGAAAGCGGCCGTCAATAATGCATCACCCCAAAAGGTGATTGGCAAGTTAGCTTGCGCCATCATTGAACGGACCATTTCCATTAAAGTCCTATTCCTCCTTTCAGCAACACCATTTTGTTGAGGAGTATAAGGCATAGTTACCTGATGTACTATGCCCTTTTCATCACAAAGTTCCTTAAAACTTGTTAATTGATATTCACCGTCCCTATCGGTTCGCAAGACCTTAATCTTGTGATCTAATTGATTCTCCACTAAACTCATATAGTTTTTAAAGCAGGTTAATGCTTCACTTTTGTGGGATATCAAATAGATATGTCCGAATCGGGTGAAATCATCAATAAAAGTGATGAAATAGGACTTTCCGCGTCTTGTCTTGACATTCATCGGACCACATATGTCCGAATGGATGAGCTGTAATGGATCCTCGGCCTTTGTGCCGGTTCCAAACGGCTTGCGACAAGATTTCCCCACAAGGCAATGTTCGCAAGTCGACATTTCGACCTTTGAAACATTGGATAGAAGGCCACTTTTGGCAAGTCTATCCATTCGTGTTGGTCCAATATGACCAAGCCTTGCGTGCCAACAAATTATATCAGACTCATAAGTCGAAGAATTTGTAACAATGAAATTTTCATTACAAAATGAAGAGTCATACATTGTATTTAATACAATAAATCCTTTGAATACATACCCAGTGCCAATTAAGGAATTATTACAAAACAAGTCCACTTTACAATCATGAAAAAACCAGCTATACCCAAGACCCATTAACACGACCACAGATATTATATTCCTTCGAATATCTGGAGCGAAGAGAACATCATGAAGTAGGAGAGTGCAGCCGTTGTCCAAGACTAGCTTGCAAGTCCTAACGCCTTTCACTTCAACACGTGTGTTGTTTCCTACATAGATCCACTTCGTTCCTTGGGGTATCCGGTGATACTCCACGAAGGACCGTCTGTCCCTTGCTATGTGGTCGGTGGCACCTGAATCAATTATCTAAAATGGATTAGATTCTACAAGAAATATTGAACTAGAAACACATATGTAACTAGTATTACAAGTTACCTCGTCGCTTCCACTCGTACACGAACGAGCATAGTGACCGAACTTTTTGCACTTGAAGTACTTGATCCTCTTCAAGTCTTTCTTCTTGTGCCATTTCTTGTGCCATTTCTTGTGCCCACCCTTATGTTTGGGTTTCTTGGTAGACTCAGGTTGCTTATTACGTTCATTAGTAGACTTCGAACGATCTTTCCATTTCTTTCCCCCGCGTGAGGAACTAGCAACCATGTGCACTTCTGCACTTGGCTTGGCAGCCGCAAGCCGCTCTTCCTCTAATTCGAGGTGCTTGGAAACATCGCTGAAGGTCTTGATGCTCTCATTATGAGTAAGATGCATCTTCATTTGGTCCCACCCATTTGGTAGGGAACGTATGACTGCTTGGATTTGTTGCTCATCTGTGAGCACATGACCTGCATCCTTTAACTCTGAGATTAGATTCGCCATATGTCGCAGATGTTTCCCCATGGAATGATCTGGACGTTTCTTGTATGAATCAAATCTAATAGTTAAGGCGCGAAGTTTGGACACCGATGTGCCACCAAACTTCTCCTCTAGCTTGGACCATATGTCCATGGCTAAGTCATGCTCTCGGAAGATGCGCATTATGTCATCGGCCATACTGCTCAATAACGTAATGCGAGCTATCTTGTTCTTCCTAGACCAAGCATCAAAAGCTTCCTTGTCTCGTCTGTGTTGGGCCGTAGTGCCCAACTCGGGTTCAATCATTACGTTCTTTAGAGTTTCGAGCACTTCTTGCTCCTCTAGAACGTATTGTATCTTGAGGGACCATAGTTTGTAATTATCGTCGTTGAGTTTTTCACCTCTGTTTAACTCAGCGACGATATTCTTTGAAGCGGAAGACATTTTACTTTTAAAATGCTGCAAAAGACACAAAACCGAAGGTTTGATCAAAATCATTGCATTAAAAATTCTTAAAATATAATTCCCACTTGAAATGATAATAGAATATCCCATTTGGATAGTTCTAATTTCAACTCCCACTTGGAATGATATTTATAATTTGATAAGTTACTTTCGAAAAATATTGAAGATGTTACTCTAGAATCGGAAAGGTCACTACGTTTCCAATCACCATCTAGAGTTACTTTGAATATTTCCCCATCACTTTATCAAATAATAGTACTCTTATAGTACTTTGCAGCGGAAAAGCGTTTTTGAAAACGTATTTTTCAAAAAATATTTTACAAACGTATTTTGCAGTATTTTGAAAACGTATTTTTCAAATGCATTTTGCAAACGTATTTTGCAAGGCCTATACCCCATTATAGGGTGTCATAGCCGAAATATTTCGACAATTCCCCGGCCATTGCCGGGGTCGTGTCAAGGCCGTGCCAAGGCCGAATTCATCTTCCTTCCGAAGTGAGAGTTGCCATCGCAACTTGGCCAAAGCCGGATCCCCCCTTGGGGAAAAATGCGATATTTCAACTTAGTACCCTTATGATATTAGCGAAATATACGGCAATCCCTGGCCATCTGTCGGGATTGAGCCGTAGCCGTGCCAAGGCCGGACCCCCCCTGAGGGGATTTTTTTGCAAGCCACCGTCGCCGGCTCCCGTATGGATCCAAGCGCTCCCCTTCTGCAGGGGAATTTGCCGCAGAGTACTGCCGTCGGACCCGTATGGGTTGTTCATGCAAGCCACCGCCATGCAAGTACCCCCTTTCAGTCACGTAAGCCCCCCCATCAAAAATTTGGGTCAACCGGGGCTCAGCACTGGCCGAGGCCGGGGCCGGCAGTGGCCGGGCACCGGCCTCGGCCAGTGCCGGCAGGCCTTGGCCTGGCCCCGGCCTCTTCCAGGGCCGGCCCTGGCCTCTACCAGAGTTGGCCAGGCCATTGGCCTGGCCCTGGCCCCGGCCAGGGCCGGCCAGGGCACCGGCCCTAACCTCTGCCAGGGCCGGCAAGGCCCTGGCCCCTCTGCCAGGGCCGGCAGGGCCCTGGCCTGGCCCTGGCTTCCGGCCAGGGCCGGCCAGGCCCTGGCCTGGCCGCGGCCAGGGCCCCCTGGCCCTGGTCGGCCAGAGCCGGCCAGGCCCTGGCCGGGGCTGGCTAGGGCCGGCCATGGCCGGGCCATGGCCCTTTGGCATTTGGCCAGCCATGGCCAATATGGCCATGGCCGGCCACCTCCTTGCATGGGGTTGCCGCACACACTCCCCCCCCCCCCCGACGGGGTGGTTTTCGTTGTCATTTGGCCGTAGCCAACCCCCTCCGCATGTGGAGGGGGATGCATTGCCTCCATAGCCCATTTGGCTATGGTGATCATGCACCAAAGGTCATCTTCTCCGATGGGAATAACCACCATCTTCTTCTCCAATGAGACACCCGTTCGTCGAAAAAGTAGTTATTCTCTAATGGCCGTGTGCCAAAATGAAAAATAACATACTCAAAAATTCGCAAACTACACGCTCCATATGAAGAGAGCACTCATTCTCAATTGAATGGAGACTCAGCATCCATGAAGAGTGCGAGCTTGGCGATATGAACGGTCGGTTCTTCCCGTCACGGAGAGTTCCTGCCATATCCGTAATGGTAGGAGACCCTAACGTGAAAAGAACAACCGCTTTGTTCTCTCCGTCACGAAGCGTTCCTACCATATCCATAATGGTAGGATACCCATTCGTGAAAAAGACAACGCCTCGTTCATCGGTTCGACGGGGCGGCGGTTTGACCGGGGCGAACCCGTATGGCTCTGATACCAATGTGGGATCCTGTCAAAACAAGGACGTTAGGATAGAATAATAAAGTAGAGACTTACGCTTGCGTACACGGCACCGTAATCTCGGAACTTCGCCCTCGGATTCGCCACAACGGTCGGTACTTCGTCACGGAGGATCGAAGCAGAGTTTCACCGCCTAAATCTCTATTTAGAAGAGGATTTTAATGGAAGGGAGAAGAAGAACATAAGATGCCTTTTGCAAACTTATGGCATGGAAAGTGTAGTATGAATGCCTTACCCTTGGGTCCTATTTATAGGCTTTAGGGGTAGTTATTGTAGGAAATAACTAAATATAAGCTTATTAGCCTATATTAGCACATTCATTTATCCTCTTCTTCATTCACTTATCAAGTGCCTTTATGCACTTATAAAGTGACTTTTTCCACTTATCGAGTGGCTTTTTCCACTTATCGAGTGGTCCTTTTCACACGAGAAAAGGTTCCCTCCATGCACGCTTTCGTGCACGCGAGATCTGAGGTCCGTATACCCTCATACATCCCCTCATGGGTGTATTCATGTCGTCCATATCCAACATCTCCCACTCACACTTGAGGGGATCGTAAGGAAACATCTTTTCCTTTAACTCTTCCGTTTATCATACCGAGAAATAGGCCGTGTGACCGTCATGTGCATAGAGTCCGCTGTTGCGCACTTGTTAGAGATACACAACACTCCTCGAGGTGCAAAGTTGAGTAGATCAACGCATGCTTTACCCCAGATTATTTCTTCACATTTCTTATACTTTATATTCAACAATTGAATCCCATCTGGATTACAATTGGCTGGCCAGCTTTGAATCTCTAAAGTCCAAATGTGAATATGAAATTAATCTTTCTCTTCTTGCGATCCTTTCGATCTTGACTTGACTTGCTTTTCTAACATGCCCCGCCGGACCGAATTGACCATAGTCCATAAGCAACATGCTAAGATAGCAATCACCCAGTCAAATCTAAAGGAACCAATTAGATTCCACAAGGGTAACGAGTTAAGACCCATGTGGTCTTTGGCTCTCACATAATAGTAAACACTATTACTATTCTAACCCAATGGTCAAAATGCATACGTAGTATGAATACGTATTACAACATCACTCCTTTCCCAGGGAGCGTTTGTCTTAATGATGTTGTAAGGATGATGATCAGACACTACAATGTCTGATTTTGAGTCCCTTTTACTACTCAAATAATCTTCTGGACCCACATCCCGCATAAGACAGATAGGATTTAAGAATCCTCTTAGATCTTTTGTAATCATCCATATGATGCAGATCTTTCACACGACCATTTTGTTTAAGTCATAACTCTAAATCATCCATCTGACGATTTTGACTTTAAACAGGTCTCATCTTTATTTTATCCATCTGATAAAATAAAGGCGGTTGCTCATGTGAGAGAGCCAACCTCAATCTGTCCGACATACAAAAAACCAGCTGAGATTTAAAATGTACACAAACATTTTCAAGAAAGTCATATGCAATGTTGAAAAGAACTTATTCTTTTATTAAATTTGATCTTTTACAGACATGGGAATTTACATTGGTACAACTCAGCTCTTACGCAATCCTTGAGATGATAAGTGTTTGTAAAACACATCTCTGGGGATCGCCTTCGTAAGCGGATCCGCTATCATCTCATACGTAGATATGTACCTTATGTCTACCTTCTTGGTCTTATCATAGTCTTTTGCAAATTTGTAGCGGATATCTATGTGTTTGGTCTTTCAATGGAATTTGGGATCTTTGACATAGGCTATAGATGCTTGACTGTCGCTGTGTATAGGTACAGCACCTGAGTCACTTGCATCAATTAGCCTGTCTAAGAACTTCCTAAGCCAAACAGCTTCTTGGACTGCCATGCTAAATGTTACAAACTCGGCTTCCATAGTTGAAAGTGCGATGCAGGATTGTTTCTTGCTACTCCAGGATATTGCACCAGATCCGAGTAGAAAAACATATCCTGAGGTCGATTGTCGCTCATCGAGATCACCCGTCCAATCAACATCAGTGTAGCCTTCGAGCCTCAAGGCATCTCCTTGATAGCATAAAGCATAGTCTGCAGTTCCTTTAAGATACCGCATTATCCTCTTAACCGCTTTCTAGTGTACTTGCGAGGCATCAAGGGGATGGAACATATTTTGATAAAGTGGTCAAAAGAGTTTAACACTTTTAAATACGAACAATCTAAAATGACAAATAACTTATTTATAATTATTGTCGTAAGGTACAATGAGCTGGATGAGATCCAGGAAAATTAAATGGATTCCATAGGACCAAAGTAAATTATTTGGATGAGATTCAAATGAATGGTCTAAGATAAACATAGAAAACCCCCTTAAGTCTACTCAGTAGACAGTTTAGCAGATCCACTCACAAAGGCTCTACCACGTGATGTCTAGAAAGGCTTATGTGTAAATGCGGTATAAGATACCGGGATAAATGGGCCAGAGTGCAAGTGGGAGATGTTGCGAGATGTATGCCCTCGAGGCAATTTATCTTCGCGTTTCTATACAAACATCTTGTTCACAATTACAGTAAGCTGTATGGTAAGTATTTATCTAAGTTAAATCATAATGTAGTTATCAATTAACTTAGGTAAATTCCTGAGACTTAATGCGAGGTCAAACATGTATCGAGATGAGTATCTCGATCATGGAGAAATGTTTGACCATCTGTAGTATAAGTCTAAAAGAGTTCGTGGTCGTAGATGTTTCGAGATAAGGATATCGAAACAACGGATAGACTATTGTGTCTTAGTCTTCACCGTATATCGGTGACAATGATCTCGTGATCGTTAGATTTGGCGAAGTCGAAGACGAGACACAGGTGCTCATTGGAGAATGAGTTCACTGAACGACCCACAAAAGTTATCATATGGTTAAATTGACCAACCTGTCAATGATAACTCTTAGTGATGATATGCAAGTTGGTCTTTGACTTGAGGTCATTGTACGAACCTGTGCATGAACGGTGTCTCTTAGATCACTGACCTAGCTTCGAGGCAAGGCCTGTCGAAAGGTCTTTGGTCAGGTGACATTTGAAGCGTACGAGGAGAGTAATGACCGAGATAGGATTCGTCTCTCCCGGTCAATGGGAGTTAGTGTCGTAGTGTTAGTTCGGTCTTTATCGAAAACTCTGGCCAGAGTATGTTGGAAGTTGTCCAACATTATTTGACTAAAGATCGATGGAAACTAACCAAATTCGAGTTATTGGTGTTGACAGTTTGACCGTACCCTAGACTTGAATTAAACGACATAGCTTAGACGAAGAGACTAAAACTACGGAACTCATCATGGACACAGTCAGGGTGGTCCCGACAATACTCATGACGATGAGTCAACCACATAATTATGATACTGAAACAGTGACGACAACTGCTGCTTGTGGTCACTGCCGTATAGGACTTCGAGCCCAACTTGTAGTAGGGTCAGGATGTAGGGTCTCACGTAGAGTGCGACCTTCGTCTAGTAATAGGTAGAAACATTAGGGAGAATATGCATTTGATGCAAGGGATAGAAAATTGCATGTGATGCAAATGATAATTTTAA
This sequence comes from Scilla litardierei, assembly GCA_030789695.1. Lineage (NCBI taxonomy): Eukaryota > Viridiplantae > Streptophyta > Magnoliopsida > Asparagales > Asparagaceae > Scilla > Scilla litardierei. Next base: position 95,242,062 of record CM061138.1, on the reverse strand, counting down.
GCCTAGATAGGGACTAATTTGCATATGATGCAAAAGGGGTTAAATGTGTCTTAAATTGTTTAAGACCATATTTAATAATTATAAATGCATGGAAAAGGTTACCTGTAAGACGGGAATGTCCTGCTTTAAACACAGGTTCGAACGGCGTCTAAATCGGACGCCAAATGCCCAAATTACGCCCAATACAGATCAAAGGGGTCTTTGTTTGGGCATGGGTCAGACCAGGACTGAAGCAAGCCAGACCACTCAGGTCTGGCATGGGGCCCGCCTGGGCTTCGGCGCCCAGCCCGGGCCCGGGCCCAGGCGCACAGGCTAGGCACGCCCAGGCTGGGTGCGCCCAGACCAGGCGTCCAGCCTGGTCTGGGCTCGCCCAGCTGGCGCGGTGGGCCCCGCAGAATTGGTTTTCTGAAACCTAGGGCAGTGAAGTTTTTGACAGCTCAGTTTTTCAGAAAACTAGCTTTGGGCTGATCTTTGGATGATCAATTGGAGGGTCAAACGGACTCCGATTGACTCGCCGTTTTTTCCTATGCGTTTACCATTGAACCCCTTTGAATTGATAGGTTGTATCAATCGTGAAGCTCAACGGCGAGGGAGTTAAAATTCACGAAAGTTTAGACTTTTTGAAAGGCAAACTAAATTGAATTTATTAACTCCAAACTTTAGTCCCACATCGGAATTTGAGTGAAGGTGAGGTCAGCCACCTATATAAATAGGGGTTTGCTCCCCTCCTCGAAACTCGTCCCAAGCTCAAGATCTAAACGGCTCCCAAAAATGTTGGAGCACGCTCGGATCTTAGCTTAAATTAATATTTCTCTTCTCCCTAAATTTTTGCCTTACTCCTGAGGGGCTCTAGCAAAGCCACGAAGGGATTCAGATCCGATCCGAAATCTTGGTAAAGGTTCACGCTAGGATGAAACTTTCTTTGGCACGTGGTTGGCTCGGCGACAAGAGGATTGTTCGCCTCGGGACGCGGAGAGGTTCAAGGAGCGGTTCAGCACGGAATGGGGAGCGTCTCGGAAGACGGTGAGGTACACCTTGCCTGAACCAGTGCAAGGTTCTGGGTATGTGAATTTAATTAGCATTCTTTTAATTTAATCGCAGTAGCTTAGCTTCCTCTTGGGATGGTTAGACCCATCCCAAGTTGGCAGAGATCCTGGCTAAAGGGTCTTGACCTTAGGGCCTCGTTAAATGGTTTAACGTGTCTGTATTTTTTCGCTGCATTCTTTTGCGTCTGTGGTCCGTCCGACTTAGGATGGGCACAGAATGTGCCCTAAGGGTCCATCAAAAACCTACACAACTTGCTCTACAACTTTTCCCTAGTGCATGTTTTCGAGATCTTAACTGCAAGATGACTTAAAATGGCAATTGATACAGCCCCCAGAATCTGTCTGAAAAACAGTTTCGATAGATCTCACCAAACAATTCACCATAAATCACCTAATTTATTTTTATGCATGAAATTTTATATGGGAATCCAGTACTACCATATCTGCAACTCTCATTTACAAAGTTTTGTCGAATTCACAAAGGAATTATATGATATTTGCTACTGTCTATGGCTGTTGGTAAATTTCCAGCAAGCAGAATTGTTTTGCGATGTTTTAAATTATGTTTTGGTGTTAATTTCACGTTCAGATATTAATGCTTAATGTTGTTATATGATAATGAGTTCCTGGTTATGAATTGCCAATTTAATGGTGGTCATGTGTATGATGCTCACCATCTGTTTGTGAAAATGCTCAAGTGAAGGCAAATGCAAGAAATGTGAGAAATACCCATTTCTATGGATGTGATATGTTGTGGTTAAGGACACGAAGGTGGAGTGCAGGGGCATAGACAAAGTGCCGCGGTAGGAGGCGGGAGAATTCGTCGTTGGCCACCTCTTGATCCATTAGGTGACTCCACACTGATAACGGAGTAGTCACGAGACACATGCACGCCGGCATAGCTGTGGGATCACTTGCGTTGCATTTCATGTTGCATCATGTACATCATGTGCATTATATGCATTATGTGTGATGGGTTGCATATATGCATTGTATGTGTGATGTGTGTTGTGTATTGTGTATTGTATGTATGTTTCATATGTTTGTGCCTTGTATGTGTTTTGTGTATGTATTTTGTGCTTGTTTATGATAAGCTTTGTATGTACCTTTCATTGCTCATTGATACAAGAGAAGTGTATGGATATTATGACAAGAATGGTATATCACATTGAAATAAGGCCATGGGTCGAAAGATATATGAATATTAGATAAGTTGATGTGTGGCCACGTGCCAAATGATGCAAGATGATGATATAATGGGGCTATGAGCCAAAGTGATGCATGACATGAGAATCATTGGTAGTTGATTATTTCAGTTGATGTTCACTTTCAGTTAATTCATTTACTTAGATGTTTACACTAGTTGTTCCCATCTTCCCTTACTTCGTTGTGCACTTACTTAATTGTTTTCTTGTGGTTGATTTACTTTATGCACTTCATTCTTTATAGCTTGTGTTGTAGCTCCTTTATTTTAGGCCATGCTATGCATCTTTTTTAGCTTTCTTGCATCTAAATATGCCTTAGATTGTTGCGTTCATGGTTGAATAATATGCCATTAGAGTTGTGGTTTCCTAATGGGTCACGCGTTGATGTGCCCCACCGTTGTTTTTTAGGTTTTGGAGTTGAAAGTAGTTGGGTTGGTGAAGATCCAATTAGGCTTGTGGAGTTATAGGTTGGGTGGTAAGGGGTGAGGAGAGAGTGCCCCCTTGTACTTTTGGGTTTGTTTTTTTTGGGGAGTGATGATATTGTATACAAACGATGATGTATAAGGATGTATAATGTATACTGGATATATAAAAGTTTATTCCTTGGTTGTCTCTGAGTTTATGTTCTATGGATGTCTAAGTGTTGTTATGTTTGTGTTTGTGGGACATTACAGGTACTATCCCAGCAGTGCACAGTGGACCTGCTTGAGTTTTTGTATTTTCCATCGTAACAGTCGCTACTCTGGAATCACCTTGGGACAGATTCGTACTTCCCGGGTATCCTGGGAAGTGGGGCGTTACAGCGGGTTTGGCAGATACTTCTTCGCCCCTCCGCTACCCTCGACCAGCTTGTCGAAACGAGGGACGTCGCTGAAGCAACCATGGATACTTCCTCCAGGCCCCCGTGTCGTAGGAGGCCATGATGGTTTTTCTTTTGCTTTCTCCACCATTTGTAACAAGTCGGATAAATAATAGAAGTTATCCCCTTTTTGGTATATCTGTTTTGTTTGCGTGTTGTCGTGTTGTCTTTGTTTTGGCCATGCCCCCCTTTTCTTGCTATTCATGTCGAGGTTGGTCGGTGGCTCGAGCTGTGGGAAGCGTTTCTTGAGGATGCTTTTGACTGGCCAGGACCGATGGTACGATTGGTCCGTCGGGGGAGCCATCCATCGGTCTAAGTTTGATCGCACAGTCGCCCCATTGTGGGAATTGCCCCATCCTCGTGGTCAATCCGTAGTCAGCCTACTGGGGGGATTTTCCCCCAACCTTATGGTCGATGGGTCGGTCGAACCGCTGGGGGAGCTGTCCCCAGTCTCACAGTCGATTGATTAGTCGTCCTGCGGGGGGAGTTGCCCCTAGTCTTACGATCGACGAATCGGTCGGCCAGCTGGGGGAGCAACCCCCAGGCTTAAGGTCGATCGAGTGATTGGCTTGCTAGGAGAGTTGCACTGGCCTTATGGTCGATATGTGGCCGGCCTGCAGGGGGAGTTTCCCCCAGCCTCACGGTCGATGGATCGGTCGGCCAGCTGGGGGAGCTAGCCCCAGTCTTATGGTCGATCAAATGATCGGCCTGCTGGGGGAGTTGCCCCAGCCTTATAGTCGATATGTGGCTGGCCTGCTGGGGGGTTGTCCCCAACCTTACGATCGATGGATCGTTCGGACAGCTGGGGGAGCTACCCCAGTCTTATGGTCGATCGAATGATCATCCTGCTGGGGGAGTTGCCTCCAGCCTTATGGTCGATATGTGGCCGGCCAGCTGGCGGAGTTTCCCCCAGCCTTATAGTCGATGGGTCGATCGACGTGCTGGGGAAGCTATCCCCAGTCTCAAGGCCGATCAGTTGATCGACCTACTGAGGGAGTTGCCCCAGCCTTATGGCTGGTCAAGAGTTTGAGCGGTCCTTCTAGGGGAGTTGCCCCCAGCCTTAGGGCCGACCTAGAGTTCGATCGGTCCTACTGGGGGAGTTGCCCCAGCCTTACGGCCGACCATGAGTTGATCGTTTCTACTGGGGGGGTTGCCCCAACCTTACGGCCGATCGAGAGTTCGAGTGGTCCTGCTGGGGGAGTTGCCCCAGCCTCACGACCGATCGAGAGTTTGATCGGTCCTACTGGGGGAGTTACCTCCAGCCTTACGACCGATCGAGAGTTTGAGCGGTCCTGCTGGGGGACTTGCCCCGGCCTTACAGCTGATCGTATGAGAGTTTTCCCTAGCCTCACGGCTGATCGAGAGTATGATCGGCCCTGCTAGAGGAGTTGCCCACAGCCTTACGGCCAATCGAGAGTTCGAGCGGTCCTGCTGGGGGAGTTGTCCCGAGCCTTACGGCCGATCGAGAGTTCGATCACTCAAACTGGGGGAGTTTCCCCAGCCTTACGAGTGATCGTGAGTTTGATCATTCCTTGCACCAGCCTTTCCGTCGATCGAGAGTTTGATCGGTCCTGCTAGGAGAGTTGCCCCCAGCCTTACGGTCGATCAAGAGTTTGATCGTTCCTGCTGGAGGAGTTGCCCCCAGCCTTACGGTCGATCGAGAGTTTGATCAGTCCTGCTGGGGGAGTTGCCCCAGTCTTACGATCGATCGTGGCGTTTGGTCTAACAGGCAGTCACCAAATCTTGAAGGACACATAGTTGCGAGCAGGAACTCATGTTCGTGTCTTTATTTTAGTAGAAGAAAAACTGGGGGTACATTTAAAACTGAAAAGCATAGAGCGGGGAAGATATGGGTGGGCGAGTCACTTGCCTGGAGTAATAAGACGTGGTCGATCGGCTGACTCCATATTTGATTATGCGCACGGGGGTGTGGACGACGTTCTCCTTCTTCCCCTTATCTGCTTGCCTCGATGTGCCTTCCCTGGAGCCTGTCTTCGAAAAGTCAACAAAATTCTTCAAGTATCATCGGATAATCAGCTGGTCGATGTCCTTCTTTAGGTGCCAGTAATCATTGGTGTCATGGCCGTTATCCTTGTGATACTTGCAGTATTTCTCTTCGGATCTTTGTCCCTCCTTCATCCTTGGGGGTGGCTTGTTGATGTGGCCCTCTTTTTGGGCATGTATCAGGATGATGTCCTGGGTTGCGTTCAGCCTGGTGGGCACTATTTCCCCTATACACGGCTTCCTCCTGGGCCTTCTCTCCTGTTTATGGTCCTCCAGCTTGCGACGTTCGCCTTCGTTGTGCTTTGAACTCCTCCTGGCCCCCATGGGGGGACATCCTTCCTCTGTAGCCAGTGCTTCCTCGGTCAGCATGAATCGCTCTGCCCGAGCCAGGACCTGGACGAGGCCCTTAGGGGTGTCTTGATGTAGCAATTTCTTCAGGCCTCTGTGTCGAAGCCCTTTCTTGAGGGTTGTTATGGTGACCAGTTCAGGGCACTCGATGTTTAGCCTCTGGGCATTGAAGAGCTTCATGTAACCCATCAAAGTCTTGCCTAGCCTTTGGATTATATTGAACAAGAGGTCCTAGCTCAGCTTCCTTTGTCGTCTGGCCATGAACTGTTGGCAAAACATCTGGGACAATCCCGGAAGCTGACGATGGATCGATTGAGGAGTTGCTATACCACTTCCTGGTGGATCTATTGAGGGTGGTATAGAAGTCTCGACAGAGTAGGGCATCGTCGGCCCCTTGGAACCTCATGACTCCCTGGTAGTCTAGCAGGTGCTCTTGGGGTCTCCCATGCAGTCGTATTTCTCTAAGCTCGGCACTTTGAACCTGGAGGGTAATCGCGCATCGGTGATACTCCTCATCAGTGGGCATCGGTCGTCCCCTAGGGCTTCCAGGTCGATCTGTCCTGACGGTGCTTCTTCTCAGTGTTCGGATGACTTCGACAGATCAGCGGGAATGTGGGAGGGGCCTCCTCCTTGGCCATCCCGACAGGGGATCGGCGTCGGTCGTCGGGCGTGCTCCCTGTGACGACGATCTTCGCGACTCCTCGGTCTCTTCTGGTGCGACCTTTTGCTCTGCCCCCGGTGCTCCTCGGCGGTCGTGCGACTGGACGGTTGCTGCTCGACTGAGCGGGGTCGCTTGGACGAGGCTGCAGTTGATTTGTCCTGGGTCCATTCGGTTCTCCCTCCTCCCTCAACTTCAGGAGAGGTGGGGGTAAGTGATCGCTCCCGGTTCCGGCCTCTACCATCGCCATTTGTGACTATGGTTAAGCGCAACAGGGGGCGTGCCCCCGAGTGGTCGAGAAACCCGACTGGGTTTCCTCCCAAGGGGTGTTGTAGGCCCACAAGATGCTGAATGGCTTCTGCCAGGGCTTGGAAGTTGGCATTCATCTCATGGGTGAGATGGTCGAGTTGTTCGCAGGTTACCGAGCGCGAGTCGTCGGTTCCTTCGACGGAGCGGCTGTGTTCAGTTTCGTGCGGGACGTAGCCGCCCTCCTCTGGGATAGTCGGCATTCGGGCTGCTCTGTCATTATACATCCATGTCGGTTGTTGTGGATGACGTGGGTGATGATCTCGTTCCCTTAGACGGTGCCAATTGTTTCGGGGTGTTTTCTCACCACTAGTTGATAGTTTGGAGGTCTAGGGGTCGTTGCGGTCACGTGAGACACGTGCGGCCTCCAGGGTCAGTTATCCGAGCGTTTGCTTGGTCGGGAACACACGGATCCGTGCGTCGATATGTCAAAGAGCAGCTTTGGCAGAGCGACAGTTTCTTGGAACGATCGGTTGAACGGGCTCGGGCTCGAGAGCGTTCGGACCCGAACAATGGAGCACCGAATGGTGTCTTCGACTCGTTGATGTCTCCTTCGATCTGCATAAATGAGAAGGCTCTTCATAGGGGTCGGACCTTGGTTCCGACGAAGTCCCCTCTGATGCTTAAGTCAGATGATGACTGATAAGTACCCGGTGGAATCAAGCTTGGTTCGCAGAGATACCAAGCGCGAATTCTCGAGCCGAGTTATGGAGGATAAATGTAAGGTGGAAGAAAGGCCTTGAGAGGGGGAATACCTGAGCCTTGTGTATTCAAGATTCGATCCCTTAGCATTTTGTCTTTCGGGCCTCTTATAGGAGTCTGCATGTCAACACCTTCATGGCGTCATGTCATCTCGCCCTTCGTGCTCGCCTGCTTTGATGGTCCCTTCAAGGGGCATGAAGGCGGACGTGATGGCATATTGAATGTTGTTCAAGGCGGGCGCGATCTGGTGAGCGGTTTCCTTAATTGTGGAGGGTCAGCGGTTTTCCCGACGCTGGCTTTGGGTCACCGCGATTTGATCTGCTTGTGGGGCCTTCAAGTTAAGGCCCAACCCACCCCCCACCCCCCCCCGGCGGGGCGGTGGGCTTGGCATGTTCCATTTGGGGTTGGGGGTTGTATCAGATTCTAATTGAAGAGAAACTCATATCTCTATAAAAGTAGAATACCCCTCCCTTGGAGAAGTCCCTCAAGCATACCAAAGAGCCAAAAAAGTCTACAGATCATCTCCTCCATTACTGGCTCAATTTTTCTCCTCCAAGCGTCATAGAGATCATCAATTTCATAGGAAGAAGAAGAAGCTCTACGGACGTCGCTGAAACGTGAATAACTTTTGATCCAGAGCTCTGATCGACGAACTGTTTGCGCCTGGTCGATCATAACTTCACACTCTACACAATGGTGAAATTTATTTTGTGATCATCCACAAAGAATAGATCTAGATTCGACAGATGTGCAAAACAGTCACTGCATATTTCAGATTTGCCCAATGAACTTCAGAGGAGCATAACTTTTGATCTAGACGTCGGATCAACGAACCATTTGTGCCTAGAAGACCACACCTTCATGCTCTATGCAACGGTAATATTTATCTTCTACTCAGCTGGCAAGCACGGATCCACATTTGACAGTCGTATAGAACGGGCCCTGCAGATTTTAGATTTGTGCAATGGACTTCAGAGGAGCATAACTTTTGATCCAAACATCGGATTGACAAACAATTTTACCCACACGACCATGATCTCACAAAGTACATCATGGTGATATCTTTCTGGTTTTTTAATTCAGCATTAAATCAGTTTAATTTTATTTTTGTGAGGTTGTATTGAGAGAATAGCTTCATTCAGAAGCTATCGTTGAGCGTTATATTCTCGAACACTATTTTGTACAATTCGATCACCACCCGTAAGTATGATCAGGTTGTTTATCTTTTTGGTTATAAAAGGGACGAAAACCTCTTAGGTGTTGGGGTCGGGGTAGAGGCTGGAAGCCACTCCGTTAAACGCACTTGTGCTTGCATTTCTGATATATGATTGTGTGCTTTTCTTTATTTCGATGTGCTTAAATTTTTAATTTGTGCTATACACCCTATTCACCCCTCTAAGGTGTTTATCAACGGTTGTGTAAAAAATAAACAATAACTTGAAATATTTCCTACAGACTGCAACATGGCCGTGCTAGAAGTGACATGGTCGTGTAAAATCAATAACTTGAAAAATTTCCTGCAGACTGCAACATGACCATGCTAGAGCTGACACGGCAGTGTTAAAAATAAACAGTACCTTCTGAAATTTCTTGTAGTCAGTCACACGGCAGAGCAGAAGCTCCACACGGTCGTGCCACAATAGAGAAATTGAACATGAGGCCAGAGTTGAAACAACACGGCCATGCCAAATGGTACACGACTGTGCCAAGCACTCAGAATCTCGGTTCAACCCATATTTGACCAGTTTGATCAGTCAAACGTCTAGGTTTGACTAGCATTAATCTAGAAGTGTTTTAATTGAAGATGAAGACTATTCAAAGGGGAGTTCCTAAATAATAGAGATCTATCCAAATTAATGAAGATTTGATTGAAGATTAAATTAAAGATTAGGCGATTAAATTGAAGGATAGCGATTCTGATTGAAGAGGATGTTGAGTATTGGACTTCTCCCTAGCAAACATAAATACTTGTGACTAATCCTCTATTTTGCAGTTAATCCATTGCCTAAGCTATTTATGAAGATTTACTAGCAATGGATGACTCACAAACTACATTGAAGGCAAATGACATGAATTGGTTGATCGTAGATAATGATTGAAGCTCCGTGAAGACTTCAAGCTCATACGATGGAAAGAAGAGATTATTCGTCAATGTAATTTTTCTTTTATCTCTTCTAGTATGTATCTTAGAAGTAGAACTTTGATGGAGCACTCACACACATCTACATTCAATCATAGGACTTCATTAGATCAATTTTCCTTTGATTCCAATTCATTTCTTTATTGATTGTGCTAGGATTGTTTATAACAGTCGACTGCTGAACACTTTACAGTCGCCTGTCTCAAAAACAGTCGACTGTGCTTTGTTCTACAGTCGCCTGTTATGCACAGACTATTACAATATAGTTTTGGGCCTTCTCTGATTATTTCGCACAGGCTACTGATGAACGATTCACATGCGCCTGTCCAAGTGATAGTCGACGGTGTTTTGTAAATCAGTCGCATGTCTATCTTTTGCCCAAACTAGTTTGATCTGTCTTTCACGGCCAGTCGACTACTGTTGAATATTCAGTCGACTGTCTCTTGGATCAGTTGACTGTCTATGCTGCAACAGTCGTCTGTCTGTGAGTCATTTCTTTGACTCAGCTCTCTAGAAATTTCTCAGGCTTTTGACAGTCGTCTGTTTAAGGATTTACAGTCGCATGCTCTGATTAACAGTCGACTGTGTTCATTGCATCAGTCGTCTGTCCTGTTACTTGTGAGATTTCCAGTATTAGTCTAACTTACCCATCTCTCGGCCAGTCGCCTGTTGATTTAACAGTCGACTGTCTTTGCTTCATCAGTCGACTGTCCACGTGGTAAGTTACCGTTATGAATTCTCACCTACCCTTGCTGACTGTGCAACAGTCGACTGTGGATTGTTCAACAGTCGACTGTCGCGAGTTCAGATTCTATCCGTTGAGATTTTTCTCACTGATTCCAATTGGGTTTTTGCCTAAACTGTTTTGCGGATTTGAGAAAACTATAAATAGAGTTTTTACTATTCCATTGGAAGGTTACTCATTCATTTGCAAAATCTCTTAAGCTTTCATTTCCAAAGATCAAAGCTCTCAAATCCAAAGCCCTACGTATTTCCAAATCTTGTTCTCTTGCTCTCCAACCTAGAACCAACGAGTGATCTTCTAGACAATTGGTGCAGTCAAGAGAAAGGTCTTCTCCTCTCTTCTAAGAGAGTTCGTCAACACACATCACACTCCACCTTTAAGTTCTACTTCAAGGCATAGGTGATTGTAAATGTTGTTTTCATTATTTCATAACTTTCGTTATTTGAGTTGTGCTCTCGGTTGTGAGAGTGGTTTTGCTTGCTCCCTGGTTGTGGGAGTTAAGGACATCGATTATATTCGATTGCACTTGTAGGGTTGCTACAAGTGGGCTTTAAGGAAACCTTAAGTTAGGGTTCTAACTTGAGTATCTGGTGGTATCCGGGTGGTAGGGACGTAGGATTACCGGGAACAAGTCGGGAGTTGACTTGGGTAATCCGAACCCTTGAAACATCTCTGCGTTTGCGTGTGTTTCATTATGGGTTGTTTTTTCTATTCCGCACTATTTGTTGGATTGCATTTTATTTGGCGAAAATTTCTTTTAAATTTGCATAAACACTATTCAACCCCCCCATCTAGTGTTTTCCCCATAGACAGGGTCCTTACAATTGGTATCAGAGCGCAAGGTTATATCTATGGCATCCAAAAACAACAACGTTCCTCTGCCGCCTTCATACAACAATCACGATCGTGATGGAGCGTCCACACTTTTCGAAGGTCAATTTACGGTACGCCCTCCACGTTTCAATGGTACTAATTTTGGTTATTGGAAGTGTAGGATGGAGACATTCCTTAGGAGTGCTTCACTTTGGAGAACTCTCCACAAGGAGTATGTCGAGCCCACCGAAGAGGATTTCGAGAAATGGACGACTTCCGAGAAGTCCGTCGAAGTCAACAACGCTAAAGCAATGAACGCTCTTCATTGTGCATTGGACCCGAATGAGTCCAACAAGATATGTACATGTAAGAGTGCATATCAAATTTGGAACCATCTCATCGTTACCCATGAGGGAACGAACAAGGTAAAGCTTTCAAAGTTATATGTTACCGTACAAAACTTCGATTTGTTTCATATGCAGGATAATGAGACCATTGCATCGATGTACGGACGCTTTACAGACATCACGAATGAATTGGAAGCCCTTGGCCACATATACACCGAACCTGAAAAGGTAAGGAAGATCATCATGGGGATGACCTCCAAATGGGAAAGAAGAGCAATCGCCATCAAGGAGGTCAATGACTTGAAGAACTACACCGTGGTGAATCTGATCGGGACTCTCATGTCTTATGAGGTAAGACGAGAGAACCGATTAAAGATTAGAGCAATGATGAATCCTTCGGAGGCCAAGAAGAGAGCCTTGGCATTCAATGCCAATTCATCTTCCTCCGATAGTGAGGAATCCGAGAACGAGATGGATTTGGGTGAAATGGCCCAAATGTCGAAGAAGTTCCAACGCTTCTTCCGCAAAAGTAAATTTCCCTCAAACAAACGTTTTGAGTCTACTAATGCTACTTCCTCTCTTTGCTATAAGTGTAATAAGCCAGGGCACATCAAGAAGGATTGCCTAATGCTAAACAACAAATAATAGTGGAAGGCACCGAAGTACCACAAGTTCGATAAGAACAAGAGAGACAAGAAGAAAGGACTCGTAGGTACCTTCGACGACTCAAGTGATGACTCATCAAGCGATTCCAATGATGAGAAGGGTGAGAGCGCCCACATGTGTTTCATGGCCCTAGAAGACCAACTCTCCGATGAGAGTGATTCCGACATAGACGACACCGAGGTAACAATGGATGAACTTCGCATAGCTAATGAAGAACTATTTGCTAAATACCAATCTTTAATGCTTAAGTATACTAGCTTAAAGAAATTGAATATTAGCAAGTCATCCATTCCATGCATTATCAACAATGACACCATTGTTGATACTTTAACTCTTGAGAAAGCAAACTTAGCTTCTCAAAATGTCACATTGAGAGATGAGGTGAATTCCCTCAAATCTCAACTAGATCAAACACATCCTAAGGATAATAGTGATCTAGTTACACGTCACACACAATTGAGTTTAGAGAATGATTCTCTTAAAACTCAAGTGCACGAGCTCAAAGCACAGGTGTCCACCTTGGATACCAACATTTCTTATTTAAAGGAGAAATATGAGCTTATGTCCTCCCATATAGTGAGATTCAATAAGGGAAAAGGACAATTGGATGATTTGCTTGCAAACCAATTTCCGGCCACACATCGTGTTGGTCTTGGATTTGTAAAAGCGAATGCATCAAATGATCGCACCTCCTATAGTGGTGTCACTATAGATTTTGTGAGGCCTTCCTCCGGTGCATCCACAAGTGGTGTCAAAGACACTATAGGTAGCAAACCTACCAAGAAAGTCACCACTTCACCTTCTCTTCCTTTTGGCAAGAAACCCACTAAGGGTGGAAACCAAAAGCAAGGCCATGCTTACATGTACACTAACACTCATCCACGTATGAAACCTCCTACTTCACAAGTGAATAATCATGACACATTTTATGCGCCGCACCCACGGACAGGTACACAACCACACATGAGAAATACTCATGTACGTGCTCTTATACACTCGTATGCTCATACGCATCATTCTTTCATGTATGCTCATCCTCCACATGTCATGCATGATCCATATGCTTCATATAATATGCATGTTCCCAAGCATACATATCATCTTACAATGTACAATGCATATCCTCCACCACATCTCTATGCTAGAAATCATGTTCCTAAGAAGCATGCACCACATAGAAATCCAACACATATGCATGCAACTAGGAATAGGACTCCCAAGATTTACACTATTTGGGGTCCTAAGAACACTAGTCTTAATGATAGGAATGCTTATGTTGATTCCTATTTTTATGATGTGATTAGAAATAGTAATTATGTTGGGAAGCGGAAGTCCACTTGGACTTGGCTTCCAAAGAGCTAATCCCTTTGGACCCAACAAACATTGGGTACCATAAGCTTATGGTATATTATATAGGTACCCAAGAGTAAGAAGAAGAGCAATAAAGGTCAAACTTGCTCTAAAGGGAAAAGATGGATTCCCGAAAGTGGTTGCTCCAAACATATGACGGGAGATCCCTCATTGCTCTCCGAAGTGATTTGCATCAAGGATGGTGGAACGGTCACTTTTGGAGGTAATCAAAAGGGAACCATCATAGGAGTAGGTATCGTTGGTAATCTTTCCAAACCCTTAATTACTAACGTTTATCTTGTTAGTGGTTTGTGTCACAATCTCATTTCTATTAGTCAACTATGTGACAAAGGTTACAAGGTTAACTTTGGATAAGGATTGTGTACTATTGTTGATTGTGATTCAAATATTTTATTTTCCGGTATTAGGCGTAAAAATATTTATTATTTGAGCTTGCCTAAAACCGTAGAACATTGCTTAGTTGCTAACACAAGTGAGCAACTATTATGGCATCGCCGTTTTGGTCATGTTCACTTCAAGCACTTGTATAAGTTAGCTAAGCATGATCTAGTCAAAGGTTTTCCTAAGATTGCTTTTAATAAGAAAAACTTTTGTGATTCATGTCAAAGAGGTAAACTAAGTAAATCATCATTTAAGCTTAAAGAATGGATTTCTTCTAAGAGGCCCCTAGAACTTCTTCATCTAGATTTATTTGGGCCAACTAGAACCGCTTCTTTAGGTAATGCTCATTATGGATTAGTTATCGTCGACGACTTTTCTAGATTTACTTGGGTTTCATTCTTAACTAATAAGAATGAAGCTTATGAAGAGTTTACCAAATTTGCAAAGAAGATTCAGAATTTTTTAGGATCCACCATTATCACTATCCGTAGTGATCATGGAGAAGAATTTGAGAATGAATCTTTTACTAAGTTTTGTATAAAGAAAGAATAGGACTCTTATTGAGTGTGCACGCACTATGCTCCATGATAGTCATCTTGGACTACAATTTTGGGCAGAGGCGATGCACACGGCATGTTATGTGCTCCATAGGATCCTAATGAGACCCCGAACGAACAAAACTTGTTTTTGAGTTGTTTTATGATAAAAGCCTCAAGTAAAATATTTTCGTGTTTTTGGTTCAAAATGTTTTATAAAGAACACAGTTGGTAATTTAGACAAATTTGAGCCATGATCCGATGAAGGAATTTTTGTTGGATATTCCACACGTAGCAAAGCCTACCGGATATACAACAAAACTTCTTCAATGATTGAGGAATCTCTTCACGTATCTTTTTATGAAGATTTTAATTTTCCTCATGTTGATGATGATAGTGTAGATACTCTTTGTGATTCTCTTAATATGTTAAGATTAATAATTCTATTGTTGAGACTAACACTTCTAACAAAATTTTTGAAGTTGTTCCTAGTGATACAGGTATACCCAAAGCTTACCCGACCGTTCGCAATCTCCCCATAACCAAATTATTGGAGATATTGGTGTGGGTGTTCGAACGGGATCGAGAATTGAAGAATTCTCTCATTGCGCATTTGTCTCTACCATTGAGCCAAAGAACATACAAGAAGCTTGTGAGGATAGCTCTTGGATAGTGGCAATGGAAGAAGAACTAATACAATTCGAGAGAAACGAAGTTTGGGAACTCGTACCTCTTCCAAGTGGTCACCAAGTCATTGGGACCAAATGGATCTTCAAGAACAAGACGAATGAAAACGAGGTAATCACACGGAACAAAGCAAGGTTAGTAGCTCAAGGCTACCGGCAAGAGGAAGGTATTGATTTCGAAGAATCTTTTGCCCCCGTAGCTAGATTAGAAGCTATTAGGTTGCTTTTATCCTTTGCATCCCATAAGAATTTTAAACTATTTCAAATGGATGTTAAAAGTGCATTTTTAAATGGGTTTGTCAATGAAGAAGTTTATGTTTCTCAACCTCCCGGTTTTATTCATGAAAAATTTCCAAACCATGTTTTCAAACTTAAGAAAGCGTTGTATGGGTTGAGACAAGCTCCTAGAGCTTGGTATGATCGACTTAAGACATTTCTTTTGAATTTAGGTTTTAAAATGGGAGAAGTTGATTCTACACTCTTCATTAAAGATTATGAAAATGACATTCTTTTGATTCAAGTTTATGTAGACGATATTATTTTCGGTTCTACTAACTTTAATCTTTGTCAAGAATTTTCCAAGTCTATGAAGGATGGGTTTGAGATGAGCCACATGGGAGAGCTCACCTACTTCATTGGATTGCAAATTCGACAAATGGAGAATGGCACATTCATACATCAGACAAAGTACACAGGGGAGCTTATTAAGCGATTCGGGATGGAATCGTCTTCGAGCAAAAGGACTCCCAGGAGTACTACTACTCATCTATACAAGGATGAAAGCGGAAAAGATGTATACGTTCGTCTATATCGAGGTATGATCGGTAGCTTACTTTACTTAACCGCTAGTAGGCTCGATATCATGTTTTCCGTTTGTCTTTGTGCTAGATATCAAGCTAGACCTAAGGAGTCACACTTGATTGAGGTTAAACGAATATTTCGTTATCTCAATCAATCTTTAGACTATGGGTTACTTTACCCTAAATCTAGACCATATGAGTTAATCTCATATAGTGATGCCGACTTTGCCGGATGCAAGTCCGACAGGAAAAGTACTAGTGGCATTTGTCATTTCTTAGGAAATTCCTTAGTTCTTGGTTTTCTAAGAAACGGAATTCGGTGTCATTGTCCACGACTGAAGCGGAATATATTGCCGCGGATCTTGCATGTGCACAAGTTCTTTGGATGAGACACACTCTTATGGACTATGTTGTCAATTGTGATACTTGCTCGATCATGGTTGATAACCAAAGTGCCATATGTCTTTCCAAGAATCCGGTACACCACTCCCGTACCAAACACATAGACGTGACACCATTTTATAAATGATCATGTAGCTAAGAAGGACATCATCTTAGAGTACATTGAAACCCAAAAACAAATTGCTGATATCTTCACTAAACCTCTTAAAGAAGATTCATTTGTGAGGTTGCGTGGAGAATTGGGAATTATGGGTGAATCTGAAATCTAAAGGCTCAAACATTCATGTTATAACTCTTTTTGAGCTTATATCATTTTGTTGCCTATCTTCATGTGCTTTATTAAATATGTGTTTAAGAAAGGCAATTGTGATTTAATTGATTTCATTAGTTTTTGAGATTGATTGTAGTGATTTGTGTTTCAATGGATTTATTGTTTTTTTTACATTATTTTTACGATGTATTTGTGATTAGAGTATAGGCCCTAGGGTGAGTGTTCTTATTCTCTGGAATTGTATCTCACTGTGTATTTTTGGACCAGGACAGACGACTGTCTTTCCTTTGACAGTCGACTGCCCTACTCTATCTCCTCAATCTGAGAATTGGTATCTTTCGCACAGCCGACTAATGACTGTTTTACAGTCGACTGTTATTTTAACAGGCGACTGCATTTTAGTCATCAGGCGACTGTTCTCTCTGTCAACTTTTCTTCAAAGCTCTCTGTCTTATTGATGAACTGTATGGTTTCTCGGCCAGTCGACTGATGCGTAACTTACAGTCAACTGTCCAATGGACAGGCGACTGCATGTTACTTGCCAGTCGACTACCCATCTTTCTGAGCTTTATTTTTATCACCTCATCCAGTCGACTGACTTCTGTTCAACAGTCGACTGTCTGCTGTTGAGATGGTTCAAGTGCTTTGATCTGAGCTGTCGATTCATTGATCCAACGGCCCAGATTATTTCCCCAACTTTTATATTCGAAGAATCTGTTCTTTTTCCCCACGTCGACTCTCTCTCCTCCGATTGCAACTTCATCTTCCCGCTCGATTTTCACTCGATTTCCTGTAGATTCTCGCTCGAATCTTCTTCGCGGGAACTCTACTTCCTTTTTCACGTGGATGCTCGTGAGCTGCTTGTGATTTGATCAGTTTCCCACCATTTTCGTGCTCTCGACTGCTTGACCTAGCTTTCGATCAGTCAAGTAAGCTCATGGCTCTTTTCGATCATCTCTTTCCTAAAGTTTCTCTCGACTTCCTTGATGAGCCGGTTCCTTCACCGATGCCTGATCTGACTCCCTCCTCGCCTCCATCTTCTAGAGAACCTCTTCATATCACTGTCGGTGACCCCATCCCCTCTGAGAATGCTGTTGAACACACTTCTCATCCAGCTGATCATCCTCCTCATCCTCCACCGTCTGTTCCCCTCGAGGATTTTCTTCTTGGTCGGTTGAGTGATCGTGTCTATGCTCTAGAGAAACTTTCCACTTCTATGTACGAGAAGCTCAACCTGCTATTGGAGATTCAGTACAAATCATTTTTGCGTCATGGTTTTGCCATCCCCGCTGAGCTTCAGGCTCTATTTGCGAAATCTGAGGACACTGCCCCTGCTCGTGTTCCTCCACCTCCAGGCTTTGTGCCTATTTCTTCTGTTGTTCTGACCCCCGTTGCCCAGACTCATGTTCATAATCATGTGGATTCATCTGATGTTCTTGCTTCGTCTTCTAAGAGGAAGACTCCAGCTTTTCCTACACGTCGCTCTGTTAGGCTCATTTTCCGAACTTCTGGTCGCCCGTCGGACCCCTCTGTCATTCTCATCGACTGAGATTATTGCTGTTGCTGTTGTTCACTCACCTGAAGACCTAGATTTTGTTTTGTATGGTCTGCTTTTGTTTGGGTTGAGTGATTCATCTGCTGATGATGTTCTGTGTCTGGATGATGTTTGACATTATATATGTATTGTGATGTACTTTGCTGTTGTCATGATGATGTATTTTTGTCTTGATCATGATGTACTTTTCTGTGATGGACATGTAGATGTCCATCCGTTGATGTACTCATCGTTTATATATATCTATATATGATGTTGCTGTTTATCTTGTGTCACACTATGCTATACTGCTTATCTTATCTGTGTGCTGTATGTTATGTTGTCTCCATGTATGCTCTACTCTCTCTGATGTGCTTTTGAGACAATATATGAATTTGATATTCAATTTTCCATGCTATCTCTGGTATGATGCATTTGTGAAATCACTTTTGAAACTATTTTTGTGTGTTCATCTAAAATGTTGATATTGGACTTCAATTCCATTACTCACATGTGTATGTGATTTTATGAGTTTTGATTCTATATATCTTTATACTCCTTGATTGTTGTTAGTTCGCATTTAGCACTGTTATTGTTGTTGTTATTTACTCCCACCTTTTTGGATAATGCCATAGGGAGAGATAAATAAACATACAAGATTCATAATGAATGTGCTAAGTATGTTCTAACACTTGAATCTAAGATTGAAGTTGCCTTAGATTCAGGGGGAGTAAGATTACAATGAATAGGGATTGTAATTTCTAGGTTTTTTGAATTTATATTCATGCATTCCTTACGCATTTGCTTCAATTGATATGTAGAAGCCCTAATATTTGTTGACTAACTTGATTGGCATCTATGTCGGGGGAGTATGTTTTCATTGCGCACAATTATTTATCTTTTTGTTTATGTTTGTTTGTCATCATCAAAAAGGGGGAGAATGTTGAGTATTGGACTTCTCCCTACTTGGTGTTAATGATGAGCAAACATAAATACTTGTGACTAATACCATATTTTACAGTTAATCCATTACCTAAGCTATTTATGAAAATCTACTAGCAATAGATGACTCACAAACTACATTGAAGGCAAATGACATGAATTGGTTGATCGTAGATAATGATTGAAGCTCTGTGAAGACTTCAAGCTCATACGATGGAAAGAAGAGATTATTCGTCAATGTAATTTTTCTTTTATCTCTTCTAGTATGTAGCTTAGAAGTAGAACTTTGATGGAGCACTCACACACATCTACATTCAGTCATAGGACTTCATTAGATCAATTGTCCTTTGATTCCAATTCATTTCTTTATTGATTGTGCTAGGATTGTTTATAACAGTCGACTGCTGAACACTTTACAGTCGCCTGTCTCAAAAACAGTCGACTGTGTTTTGTTCTACAGTCGCCTGTTATGCACAGACTATTGCAATATAGTTTTGGGCCTTCTCTGATTATTTTACACAGGCTATTGATGAACGATTCACAAGCGCCTGTCCAAGTGACAGTCGACTGTGTTTTGTAAATCAGTCGCATGTCTATCTTTTGCCCAAACTGGTTTGATCTGTCTTTCACGGCCAGTCGACTACTGTTGAATATTCAGTCGACTGTCTCTTGGATCAGTCGACTGTCTATACTGCAACAGTCGTCTGTCTGTGAGTCATTTCTTTGACTCAGCTCTCTGAAAATTTCTCAGGCTTTTGACAGTCGTCTGTTTAAGGATTTACAGTCGCATGCTCTGATTAACAGTCGACTGTGTTCATTGCATCAGTCGTCTGTCCTGTTACTTGTGAGATTTCCAGTATTAGTCTAACTTACCCATCTCTCGACCAGTCGCATGTCCAAGAAATTACAGTCGTCTGTTGATTTAACAGTCGACTGTCTTTTCTTCATCAGTCGACTGTCCACGTGATAAGTTACCGTTATGAATTCTCACCTACCCTTGCTGACTGTGCAACAGTCGACTGTGGATTGTTCAACGTCGACTGTCGCGAGTTCAGATTCTATCCGTTGAGATTTTTCTCACGGATTCCAATTGGGTTTTTGCATAAACTGTTTTATGGATTTGAGAAAACTATAAATAGAGCTTTTACTGTTCCATTGGAAGGTTACTCATTCATTTGTAAAATATCTTAAGCTTTCATTTCCAAAGATCAAAGCTCTCAAATCCAAAGCCCTAAGTATTTCCAAATCGTGTTCTCTTGCTCTCCAACCTAGAACCAAAGAGTGATCTTCTAGGCAATCGGTGCAGTAAAGAGAAAGGACTTCTCCTCTCTTCCAAGAGAGTTATTCAACACACATCACACTCCACCTTCAAGTTTTATTTCAAGGCATAGGTGATTGTAAGTGTTATTTTCATTATTTCATAACTTTTGTTATTTGAGTTGTGCTCTCGGTTATTAGAGTGGTTTTGCTTGCTCCCTGGTTGTGGGAGTCATGGACATCGATTGTATTCGATTGCACTTGTAGGGTTTCTACCAGTGGGCTTTAAGGACACCTCAAGTTAGGGTTCTAACTTGAGTATCCGGTGGTATCCGGTGGTATCCGGGTGGTAGGGACGTAGGATTACCGGGAACAAGTCGGGAGTTGACTTGGGTAATCCGAACCCTTGAAACATCTATGTGTTTTCGTGTGTTTCATTGTGGGTTGTTTTTTCTATTCCGCATTATTTGTTGGATTGCATTTTATTTGGCATAAATTCCTTTTAAATTTGCATAAACACTATTCAACCCCCCCTTCTAGTGTTTTCCCCATAGACAGGGTCCTTACAATTGGTATCAGAGCGCAAGGTTATATGTATGGCATCCAACAACAACAACGTTCCTCCTCCGCCTTCGTACAACAATCACGATCGTGATGGAGCGTCCGCACTTTTCGAAGGTCAATCTACGGTACGTCCTCCACGTTTCAATGGTACTAATTTTGGCTATTGGAAGTGTAGGATGGAGACATTCCTTAGGAGTGCTTCACTTTGGAGAACTCTCCACAATGAGTACGTCGAGCCCACCGAAGAGGATTTCGAGAAATGGACGACTTCCGAGAAGTCCGCCGAAGTCAACAACGCTAAAGCAATGAACGCTCTTCATTATGCGTTGGACCCGAATGAGTTCAACAAGATATGCACATGTAAGAGTGCATATCAAATTTGGAACCATCTCATCGTTACCCACGAGGGAACGCACAAGGTAAAGCTTTTAAAGTTATATGTCGCAGTACAAAACTTCGATTTGTTTCATACGCAGGATAATGAGACCATTGCATCGATGTACGGACGCTTTACCGACATCACGAATGAATTGGAAGCCCTTGGCCAAATCTACACCGAACCTGAAAAGGTAAGGAAGATCATCATGTGGATGACCTCCAAATGGGAAAGAAGAGCAATCGCCATCAAGGAGGTCAATGACTTGAAGAACTACACCGTAGTGAATCTGATCGGGACTCTCATGTCTTATGAGGTAAGACGAGAGAACCGATTAAAGATTAGAGCAATGATGAATCCTTCGGAGGCCAAGAAGAAAGCCTTGGCATTCAACGCCAATTCATCTTCCTCCGATAGTGAGGAATCTGAGAATGAGATGGATTTGGGTGAAATGGCCCAAATGTCGAAGAAGTTCCAACGCTTCTTCCGCAAAGGTAAATTTCCCTCAAACAAACGTTTTGAGTCTACTAATGCTACTTCCTCTCTTTGCTATAAGTGTAATAAGCCAGGGCACATCAAGAGGGATTGCCCAATACTAAACAACAAAGAGAAGTGGAAGGCACCGAAGTACCACAAGTCCGATGAGAACAAGAGAGACAAGAAGAAAGGACTCGTAGGTACCTTCGACGACTCTAGTGATGACTCATCAAGCGATTCCGATGATGAGAAGGGTGAGAGCGCCCACATGTGTTTCATGGCCCTAGAAGACCAACTCTCCGATGAGAGTGATTTCGATATGGACGACACCGAGGTAACAATGGATGAACTTCGCATAGCTAATGAAGAACTATTTGCTAAATACCAATCTTTAATGCTTAAGTATACTAGCTTAAAGAAATTGAATATTATCAAGTCATCCATTCCATGTATTATCAACAATGACACCATTGTTGATACTTTAACTCTTGAGAAAGCAAACTTAGCTTCTCAAAATGTCACATTGAGAGATGAGGTGAATTCCCTCAAATCTCAACTAGATCAAACACATCCTAATGATAATAGCGATCTAGTTACACGTCACACACAATTGAGTTTAGAGAATGATTCTCTTAAAACTCAAGTGCGCGAGCTCAAAGCATGGGTGTCCACCTTGGATACCAACATTTCTTCTTTAAAGGAGAAATATGAGCTCATGTCCTCCCGTATTGTGAGATTCAATAAGGGAAAAGGACAATTGGATGATTTGCTTGAAAACCAATTTCTGGCCACACATCGTGTTGGTCTTGGATTTGTAAAAGCGAATGCATCAAATGATCGCACCTCCTATAGTGGTGTCACTATAGATTTTGTGAGGCCTTCCTCCGGTGCATCCACAAGTGGTGTCAAAGACACTATAGGTAGCAAACCTACCAAGAAAGTCACCACTTCACCTTCTCTTCCTTTTGGCAAGAAACCCACTAAGGGTGGAAACCAAAGGCAAGGCCATGCTTACATGTACACTAACACTCATCCACGTAGGAAACCTCCTACTTCACAAGTGGATAATCATGACACATTTTATGCTCCGCACCCACAGACACGTACACAACCACACATGAGAAATACTCAGGTACGTGCTCCTATACACCTGTATGCTCATACGCATCATTCTTTCATGTATGCTCATCCTCCACATGTCATGCATGATCCATATGCTTCATATAATATGCATGTTCCCAAGCATACATATCATCCTAGAATGTACAATGCATATCCTCCACCACATCTCTATGCCAGAAATCATGTTCCTAAGAAGCATGCACCACATAGAAATCCAACACATATGCATGCAACTAGGAATAGGACTCCCAAGATTTACACTATTTGGGGTCCTAAGAACACTAGTCTTAATGATAGGAATGCTTATGTTGATTCCTATTTTCATGATGTGATTAGAAATAGTAATTATGTTGGGAAGCGGAAGTCCACTTGGACTTGGCTTCCAAAGGGCTAATCCCCTTGGACCCAACAAACATTGGGTACTATAAGCGTATGGTATATTATATAGGTACCCAAGAGTAAGAAGAAGAGCAATAAAGGTCAAACTTGCTCTAAAGGGAAAGGATGGATTCTCGAAAGTGGTTGCTCCAAACATATGACGGGAGATCCCTCATTGCTCTCCGAAGTGATTTGCATCAAGGATGGTGGAACTGTCACTTTTGGAGGTAATCAAAAGGGAACCATCATAGGAGTAGGTATCGTTGGTAATCTTTCCAAACCCTTAATTACTAACGTTTATCTTGTTAGTGGTTTGTGTCACAATCTCATTTCCATTAATCAACTTTGTGACAAAGGTTACAAGGTTAACTTTGGAGAAGGATTGTGTACTATTGTTGATTATGATTCAAATATTTTATTTTCCGGTATTAGGCATAAAAATATTTATTATTTAAGCTTGCCTAAAACCGTAGAACATTGCTTAGTTGCTAACATAAGTGAACAATTATTATGGCATCGCCGTTTTGGTCTTGTTCACTTCAAGCACTTATATAAATTAGCTAAGCATGATCTAGTCAAAGATTTTCCTACGATTGCTTTTAATAAGAAAAACTATTGTGATTCATGTCAAAGAGTTAAACTAAGTAAATCTTCATTTAAGCTTAAAGAAGGGATTTCTTCTAAGAGGCCCCTAGAACTTCTTCATCTAGATTTATTTGGGCCAACTAGAACCGCTTATTTAGGTAATACTCATTATGGATTAGTTGTCATCGACGACTTTTCTAGATTTACTTGGGTTTCATTCTTAACTAATAAGAATAAAGCTTATGAAGAGTTTACCAAATTTGCAAAGAAGATTCAGAATTTCTTAGGATCCACCATTATCACTATCCGTAGTGATCATGGAGAAGAATTTGAGAATGAATCTTTTACTAAGTTTTGTGATGACACCGGGATAACTCATAATTTTTCCTTCCCTCGGGCACCACCACAAAATGGTGTTGTAGAGAGAAAGAATAGGACTCTTATTGAGTGTGCATGCACTATGCTTCATGATAGTCATCTTGGACTACAATTTTGGGCAGAGGCGGTGCACACGGCATGTTATGTGCTCAATAGGATCCTAGTGAGACCCCGAACGAACAAAACTTGTTTTGAGTTGTTTTATGATAAAAAGCCTCAAGTAAAATATTTTCGTGTTTTTGGTTCAAAATGTTTTATAAAGAACACAGTTGGTAATTTAGACAAATTTGAGCCAAGATCCGATGAAGGAATTTTTGTTGGATATTCCACACGTAGCAAAGCCTACTGGATATACAACAAAACTTCTTCAACGATTGAGGAATCTCTTCATGTATCTTTTTATGAAGATTTTGATTTTCCTTATGTTGATGATGATAATGTAGATACTCTTTGTGATTCTCTTAATAATGTTAAGATTAATGATTCTATTGTTGAGACTAACACTTCTAACGAAATTGTTGAAGTTGTTCCTAGTAATACAGGTATACCAAAGCTTACCCGACCGTTCGCAATCATCCCCATAACCAAATTATTGGAGATATTGGTGTTGGTGTTCGAACGAGATCGAGAGTTGAAGAATTCTCTCATTGCACATTTGTCTCTACCATTGAGCCAAAGAACATCCAAGAAGCTTGTGAGGATAGCTCTTGGATAGTGGCAATGGAAGAAGAACTAATGCAATTCGAGAGAAACGAAGTTTGGGAACTCGTACCTCTTCCAAGTGGTCACCAAGTCATTGGGACCAAATGGATCTTCAAGAACAAGACGGATGAAAATGAGGTAATCACACGGAACAAAGCAAGGTTAGTAGCTCAAGGCTACCGGCAAGAGGAAGGTATTGATTTCGAAGAATCTTTTGCCCCCGTAGCTAGATTAGAAGCTATTAGGTTGCTTTTATCTTTTACATCCCATAAGAATTTTAAACTATTTCAAATGGATGTTAAAAGTGCATTTTTAAATGGGTTTGTCAATGAAGAAGTTTATGTTTCTCAACCTCCCGGTTTTATTCATGAAAAATTTCCAAACCATGTTTTCAAACTTAAGAAAGTGTTGTATGGGTTGAGACAAGCTCCTAGAGCTTGGTATGATCAACTTAAGACCTTTCTTTTGAATTTAGGTTTTAAAATGGGAGAAGTTGATTCTACACTCTTCATTAAAGATTATGAAAATGACATTCTTTTGATTCAAGTTTATGTAGACGATATTATTTTCGGTTCTACTAACTTTAATCTTTGTCAAGAATTTTCCAAGTCTATGAAGGATGAGTTTGAGATGAGCCACATAGGAGAGCTCACCTACTTCCTTGGATTGCAAATTCGACAAATGGAGAATGGTGTTGAGTATTGATTCCCCGGATTTGGTTTTGATGATGAACAAACATAAATATCGTGAACTAACTCTTTGTGAGCGCAGTTATGGCGATCGTCGCCAAAATTCTACTTACATCAAAAGCGACGTCTCAAGACTTTTCAAAGCGCGTGATCGTGTGCCTGAAGCTTCGTTGAAGCTCAAGGAACATTATTGAAGTCAAGAGATTCGGATTAAAGCTTTGAAGACGGTTCGTTTAGTTTATTTTAAAGTCTTCTAGCTTCTTTTCGTAGAATGTTAAGCCTTGAGTAGGACTTACATTATAATCTTCATAACGCTCATATCTTAGAGCTAGGATTATCTTAGAAGCCCATAGAATCTTTCCCGAAGCTTTATGCTTCATTTCGCGGCTTCTTGTGCATCTTAGTTGGTTCAAGAAGAAGAACCAACCGACTAGATTGTCATCTAGTCGGTTAAGAATCCTTCTTGAACCGACTAGATTTCCGTGCTCAATTCAGCCTAGGCACTGTTGACCAATTAGTCAGTGCAAGAAGGTTCACCGACCGACTAGTTGTCAAACTAGTCAGTTGGGAATCCTTCTTAGACCGACTAGTTATACTTTCATTTTTCCAGCCTAGCGTCTCTTGGCTAGTTAGTCGGTCCAAGAACATCCATCGACCGACTAGTTGTGAAACTAGTCGGTTGGAATTTGTTCTTAGACCGACTAGTTCTCCTAGTGATCAGCCTATTGAATATCAACTACTTAGTCGGTCAAAGAACACTCATCGACCGACTAGTTGTCAAACTAGTCGGTTGGCAAGTCTTCTTAGACCGCCTAGTTCTATCTCCTGAATTCTCTATCTTGGCTGTCAACCTTCTAGTCGGTCCAAGAAGAATCACCGATCGACTAGTTGCAAAACTAATCGGTCAGTGATCCTTCTTAGACCAATTAGACTGCTTCAGAAATAGATCCGTTGGGCATTTAATGCCACGATTTTGCTTCTCTCTTCTCACACTCCTATATATACTTGATGTGCTTCTAACCTAGCATTCAAGGCTGCCATTATTGAGTTTTAGAGAATCAAAGAGAAAGCATTCAATTCTCATTTCCAAGCTCTCTCTTCTCACATAGAATCTCTCCAAACTCATTGAGCCCTAATTTCCTCAAGAGAGATTCTCTTCATTGTGAGCCACTCAAGCCAAAAGCTTGATTCAAAGTCACCAACTCCATCCTAGCCTTCGATCGCTGTTCATCTTGGTGGAGCTAGGGTTTGGTGACATTCTCTCCTTCAAAATCTTCCTTGCCCTAAAATCAGTAAGTTTACTCAAGGCATAGGATTTTGTTGGTAAGTGTTTTATTGTTTCATTTACTTTGCTATTAAGTTTTTCTCTCGGTTGTGAGAGAAGATCGTGATCCCGGGTTGTGTGAGTCACGTTTTCATTTGTGTATGATTTGATCTTGTAGAGGTTTTCTACAAGAATTTCATAGTGCAAACTTGGGTTAGAGGATTCTAACTCAAGTAGACGGAGGGGATCCGGGTGTCTGGGACGTAGGATCGTCGGTAACAAGTCGGGGAGACTTGGGTGGATCCGAACCCGTTACATCGCTTGTTTGCATTGTCTTTTATTGTTTTCAATCTTTCATTCCGCATTGTTGGTTGTGTTTGCACAATAATTAGGAATTATACTCTTGATTATTTTAAAGTAATATTCACCCCCCCCCCCCCTCTAGTACTTGTGCAGTAGCTATCAGGGCATTACATTTGGTATCAGAGCCAAGTTAATAGCTATGTCTACCAACGACAACAAGACCGTTCGTCCACTTTCAGACTATAGCACCTTCAAGAACCGTGAAGGAGCTTCTTCGGTGATGGAAGGACACTCCTCAACTAGGCCTTCTTACTTCAACGGTGCCAATTATGGGTACTGGAAATGCCGGATGGAAACGTTCCTCCGGAGCACTTCACTATGGAGAGCTACGTTGACGGAGTATGTCGAGCCCGCCGAACAAGACTTCGCTAAGTGGACTACCGCGGAGGTCGTCGCGGAGGTGAACAATGCAAAGGCAATGAATGCCTTGCAATGTGCGTTGGAGCCCGAAGACTTCAACAAGATATGCACATGTAAGAGTGCATATCAAATCTGGAACTCACTCCTCATCTTGCATGAAGGAACGAGTAGGGTAAGAGACTCCAAACTCACTGTTGTAAATAAAGAATTCGAATTATTTCACATGCAACAGGGTGAGAAGATGAAGGAGTACTATGCTTGCTTCGTTGACATTACCAATGAGTTGGAGGCTCTTCGAAAGACTTACACCGAAAAGGAGAAGGTCTCAAAGATTATTGACGGACTTCCTTCTTGTTGGGAAAAGCGTACCTTCGCCATCAAGGAAGTTAACGATATGAATAAGTATACTGTCGTACAACTAATGGGTACCTTGATGTCCTATGAGGTACGCAAGGACAGTAAAATAAAGATGCAGGACAAGATGAATTCGTACTTGAAGCAAGACGAGCCGAAGAAAAAGGCGATTGCGTTCAAGGCCGCTCCATCTACATCTACCGATGATGAAGCATCGGAAGACGAGTTGGACTTAGAATCCATTGCCCTTATGGCAAAGAAGTTCAACCGATTCTTCCGAAAAGATAACTTCAAGAACAAATCTAAATTTAGTTCTACTAACGCCTCCGCTCCTTTGTGTTTTAAATGCAACAAGCCAGGACACATCAAAGCGGATTTTCCTCAAAACAAAAAAAAGGAGAAATGGAAGGCACCAAAGTTCAACAAGTCACGAAAGTACAAGAAAGGGTACAAGAAAGGGCTTATCGGCACATTCACCGACTCCGAAGAGGACTCCTCAAGTGGAGAGTCGAATGATGAACAAGTGGAGCAAGCACACATGTGCTTCATGGAAAGAGAGGAACATGATCAAGAGACCTCCTCGATGAAAGCGAGGATGAAGGCGATGAGTTAACGATGGATGACCTTAGATTAGCTAATGAACAAATTTGGTCTAAGTATTCTAAACTAGTAAATAGTCTCCAAATCTCACCTAAGCCTATCATCATCAACAACGACACCGTTGTTGAAGGCTTGAGAAATGAGATTGTAAATCTCAAATCTCAACTTGAGCATGTTCATATTGAGAATTCGGATGAACGCGAGATAGCGGATTTGATTTCTCGAAACTCAACTTTGAGTATTGAGAATGAGAATCTCAAGTCTCGTGTTTGTGTACTCATAACTCAAGTGTCCACTTTGGATACTTCAATACTTTCTCTTACCAAGAAGCATGAGTCCACATTAGGCCGAATTGATAAATTCAACAAAGGCAAGGACCATTTGGATAATATCCTAAATGATCTACTTCCTGCCAATCATCGTATTGGCTTGGGGTATAAAAAGGAAAATTCATCCAAATCTTCCACCACCTTTGTAAGGCCAACTTCCGATGCCTTAACTAGTGGGAGTAAACACCCCATGGGTAGTTCATCTACCAATGGTGCTTCCACTAGGTACACACACCCATTTGGAAAGAAACCCACTTTGGGTGGACCTCCAAAGAAGGGCCATGCATTTATGTACACCAATACTATGCCACGTAGGAACACACCTCCTACTCCACATGTTCACACGTATGATGATTTCTATGCTCCACGTCCACGAGCACGTGCACACCAAGTGAGACACACTCACGCACGTGTTCCTCCACATGCATATGTTCAACCACATCATTACTATATGAATGATTATCATCATGCACCATATCATATGTCGCCACCACCATTTCATCATGTGCCATATGCTTATCCACGTCATGCATTCCCTAAGCCACTTCCTCATAGGCCACATGCATCACGTAGAAATCAACCACATGTACATGCTCCCAATAGGAATAGGACTCCCAAGACATTCACTATTTGGGGCCCGAAGGACACTAGCATGCATGAAAAACAAGCTTACATTAATTCTTATTTCATGAATGTAGTGCACAATGATGATTATATTGGGAAGTCTAAGTCCAATTAGACTTGGCTTCCAAAGGTCTAATCTCTTAGGACCCAATGACCTTGGGTACCATGATACGATATGTTTTATCGTCAGGTACTCAAGAAAAAGAAACGGAGCAACAAATCCATATTTAGCTCCAAGGATGGGTGGATACTCGATAGCGGGTGTTCAAAACACATGACGGGTGAAGCTCAATTGCTCTCTGGAGTGGTGCCCATTGAGAATGGGAACCGAGTAGTCTTTGGAGGTAACGAGAGAGGAACCATCATTGGTGTTGGTAAAGTTGGTAACCCATCTAAACCTCTTATAAGTGATTACCTTGTTAAAGGCTTAAATCACAATCTCATTTCAATAAGCCAACTTTGTGACAAGGGATACAAAGTTAGCTTTGCAAAAGGAATGTCATATTTTTAGTAAACATAATAATAATTTGTTATTTTCTGGCACACGCTATAAGCATATATATCCTAGACATCCCCAAGTCACATGAACAATGTCTCATTGACAACACAAGTGAACAACACTTATGGCATCGACGTTTTGGTTATGTGAACTTTGGAACAATTTTTAAGCTATCCAAGTTAAATTCTATTAAAAGATTTCCTAAGCTTACTTTTCAAAAGAAAAGCTTTTGTGACTCGTGTCAACGAGGAAAACTTCCAAAGTCGTCATTCAAACCTAAGAAAAGCATTTCATCTAAACGGCCTCTAGAGCTGCTACATCTAGATCTTTTTGGGCCAACTAGAGTTGCTTCATTAGGGAATGCTCGATATGAACTTGTCATCGTTGATAACTTTTCTAGATTTACTTGGGTATTTTCTTTAAGTGATAAAAATGATGCTTTTGAAAACTTCACAATATTTGTGAAGAAAGTACAAAATCTCATTGGAACCACCATTGTCACTATTCGTAGTGATCATGGAGGGGAATTTGAGAATGAGTCTTTCTCAAATTTTTGTGATGAAGTTGGTATTACACACACCTTTTCTTTCCCTCACGCACCCCCTCAAAATGGTGTTGTTGAGAGAAAGAATAGGACGCTAGTGGAATGTGCTCGCACAATACTTGATGATAGCCAACTTGGCCATCAATTTTGGGCGGAAGCGATACATACCGCTTGCTATGTGTTTAATAGAATACTCTTGAGGCACGGCACCAAACAAACTTGTTATGAATTGTTGTTTGGTAGATTGCCTCAAGTTAAACATTTTAGAGTTTTTGGTGCAAAATGTTTTATTAAAAACACGTATGGTAGTTTGGACAAATTTGATCCAAGATCCGATGAGGGGATATTTGTTGGATATTCCTCACATAGCAAAGCCTACCGGATATACAATAAAAGAACCTCAACGATCGAGGAATCCCTTCATGTTTCATTCAATGAAAATTTTGTCCCGTCTAGAATTATCAATGATGATGACTCCATAGAAGTTATATGTGATTCTATTGGTAATTCTAATTCTATTGATTCTATTGATAATAACCCTACTGATGATTCTTTTGAGAATGTTCCTAGTGATCAGGGAGTTCCTAAATGGCTTCATACAGTTCGTGACCATCCCCATGAGCAAGTCATTGGCAACATACTTGATAGTGTCAAGACGAGATCTCAAGTCAACTACTTCGCTCATTGTGCCTTTGCCTCTTCAGTATAGCCAAAGAATATTAACGAAGCGTGCGAAGACAGTGCGTGGATCCTAGCCATGGAGGAGGAACTCATTCAGTTTGAGAGGAATGAGGTTTGGGAGCTAGTTCCATTGCCTTCGAAGAACCACACCGTTATAGGAACGAAGTGGATCTTCAAGAATAAGACCGACGAGAACCAAAACGCCGTCCGGAACAAAGCTCGGTTAGTAGCTCAAGGCTACAAGCAAGAGAAAGGTATAGATTTCAAAGAATCCTTTGCTCCTGTAGCTAGATTAGAATCTATTAGGTTGTTGTTATCTTTTGCATGCCATAAAGATTTTAAACTCTTTCAAATGGATGTAAAAAGTGTGTTTTTAAACGGAGATGTCATTGAGGAAGTTTATGTTTCTCAACCTCCGGGTTTTATAAATGAAAAGTTTCCAAATCACTTTTTCAAACTTAAGAAAGCACTTTATGGTTTGAGACAAGCTCCTAGAGCTTGGTATGACCGCCTAAAGAACTTTCTTTTGGATTTGGGTTTTAAAATGGGTGAAGTTGATTCTACACTATTTGTTAAGTATGCTAATCATGATATTATTTTAGTTCAAATTTATGTTGATGATATCATTTTCGGTGATACTAACTTCACTCTTTGCGAAGAGTTTTCTAATATCATGAAGGACCAATTTGAGATGAGCCACATGGGTGAGCTCAAATATTTCTTAGGACTCCAAATTCGCCAAATGCACGATGGAATCTTCATCCACCAAACCAAGTACACGGTGGAGTTGCTAAAGCGATTTGGAATGGAGAATGCTTCTGGCAAGAAGACTCCTATGAGCACTACTACACATCTTGATAAAGATACGGGCGGCAAAGATGTAGACATTCGTCTATATCGAGGTATGATAGGTAGTCTATTATACCTTACTGCCAGTCGGCCTGATATTATGTTTGATGTATGTGTATGTGCTTGTTATCAATCACAACCTAAGGATTCACACTTAGTAGCGGTAAAATGTATTTTCCGTTATTTAAGTTACACACACGACTACGGATTATATTATCCAAAGTCTAGCACATATAAGTTAATCTCATATAGTAACGCAGATTATGCTGGATGCAAATCCGATAGGAAAAGTACTAGTGGTACTTGCCATTTTATAGGAAATTCTCTTGTCTCTTGGTTTTCCAAGAAGCAGAACTCTGTATCACTTTCAACCACCGAGGTGGAATATATTGCCGCCGGTGCTGCATGTGCACAGGTTCTTTGGATGAGTCACACTCTTAAAGACTTTGGTATAAACTGTGATACTTGCCCTATCATGGTGGACAGCCTAAGTGTAATATGTCTCTCTAAGAATCCGGTACATCACTCCCGTACCAAACACATAGATGTCCGTCACCATTTCCTAGATGATCATGTTGCTAAAAAGGACATCATTTTAGTGTACGTTGAAACCCAGAAGCAAATCACCGATATTTTCACGAAACCACTCAAGGAAGACTCCTTTGTGCGGTTACGTCGAGAATTAGGGATTATGGGTGAATCCGAGATTTAGGATTCATATTTTTAATAATCCTGCATGATAATAATTTTTTTTATGCTCATGTTAGATTTGTTGGGATTTTGTGGATTTATGATTGGATTTTCGGAATTTATGCTAGATATGTTCATGCACGTCAAATTTATGAATTTATGGTATTTACGGGGTAGAATAAGAACGTATGAGAGTATTTAGATGTTTCATCCAAGTGTTCTTTGGAGAGAACTCAAAATTTCGAATTCACAAATTTTTGGACTCTCTTAGTCGGTCCCAGTTCATTAGCCAACCGACTAGTTTCAGTTCTAGTCGGTCAGTGATTGAACTCAGACCGACTAATTTATGCTCTAAATTTGGCTTCTCTTGCTGTTTGCTTTTTAGTCGGTCCAAGCTCATCTGCCGACCGACTAGATTGCATTCTAGTCGGTCAGCACTTGAACTCAGACCGACTAGATCTGCAGGGGCAATTCTGTCTTTGTCTCTCCCAATCGATTTATAACTCATCCGCACCGATTAGAATTCATTCTAATCGGTGCGCGATATTTCCCAAACCCTAAAACCCCGCGTCTCCTCTCCTCCCTCCGCCGTGCGCCGTCGTCTCCGGCCTCCGTCAGCCGGTGCCGTGCCCCTCTCCTCCATCCTAGGATATATCTATCTCTCTCTCTCAGTTTTAAGGGTTCGATTTCAGTTCATTTCCGATCGTTTTTATTAGGGTTCGTATTAGGGTTTCTGTTTTCGTTCGATTTCTCGTTCGATCTCGATCGTTTTTGTGTTGTCTCGTCTATATATCATGGTGAAGACACGCATCCCTGTCCGTCCTACCACTCCGTCTCCCATGACCGTCGAGCCATCAACCGACCCTAAACCTCAACCCAAACGTCGTGCCAAAACCACTCGTACGCCTACCTCTCCATCCTCTTCCTTGCCTCCCCTCAAGAAGAAGAGGAC
Source organism: Scilla litardierei (assembly GCA_030789695.1). Classification (NCBI taxonomy): domain Eukaryota; kingdom Viridiplantae; phylum Streptophyta; class Magnoliopsida; order Asparagales; family Asparagaceae; genus Scilla; species Scilla litardierei. The sequence goes on along the minus strand of CM061138.1, from coordinate 95,208,663 downwards.
TGCCGCTTCCAAGCCAAAACCCACATCTCAATCTCAACCCAAGCCCCGGACCAAGGCCAAAGAAAAGATTTTAACTTCTGGACCCTTCTGTGCTCCCACTCCTCCCTCTGACTCAGACGATGACTATATCCCGGAGTCTGGGCCTATCGAGAAGGCTCCTACTCCTCCTCCTCGATCTTCCTCTTGTCCGTCTAAGGGAAGGCTCCCATGCCTTCTGGTGGGGTTGATATCACGTTGTGTCGCGATGACCCGATGTGTCTTGCGGCATACAACCGTATCGAGCACTGTCCGTTGATCCTCGAGCACTTTGTCCAGTTTTCTGATTTTCCTAAGCTCGCCGATCTCCTGTCGTATAGCGGCCTACTAGATTATCTTCGCCATGATCCCAAGGCGAATCCTCATCCATATCCTCGACTCGTCAAACTCTTTTATGCCAATCGAGTACGGGGTGAGTATGATGACACCCACTGCATTGAGACCACTGTCTTGGGGACACCCATTGTCCTCACGGTAGAGATCTTAGGGCAGTTGATTGGTGTCTCCTCCTCTGGCCTGCTCCCCTCTGATATCTCCGTGGATAATATCCACGATCTTGACCAGTCCATGCTTGCTGAGATGTTCCACGTCATTCCTCCCGCCATGATTGGCGTTCCATCGAAATCCTTCAAGCCGAATGCGTGGGTCCTGAATTTGATTCTGAAGTCATTTCTTCTACCGAAGTACGGCTCCTCCAACTTGCCCTCCCAGCCATTCCTGAAGCTTATCTACGCTCTTTTTATGGGGAGCGAGATAAATTTGGCCCCCATCATCTTGGATAAGATGGATTCCTTTGAGTGTATCAGGAAGTCCACAAAGTCAGCTCATATTCCATATCCTTGCCTGTTGACTCTAGTATTTCGTCACTTTGGTGTTCCTCTCCCACCTGATGATCAGCGTCCGTTGGGTCCTCCCCTGAATGCGACTGCCGTCAAGAAGTCTCTTACGGCCTTGCGTCGCATTCAGAGGACTACCCCTTCTGCTCATCCTCCACCTTCTCGCCCTGACTCTTCAGCTTCTCGGAGCCGTCAGGAGGCTCGTATTGCTCGATGTGAGGAAATGCTTGCTCGCATCTGTTATCACTTGGGCATTGAGGTTCCTCCTACAGTTTCTGATAAGGAGGCCACGGCTGATGCTGATCTTGAGGAGCTTGTTGCTTCTCCTGCTCGTGCCCCCGAGGGTACTTCTGTTGGCACTGCTTCTGCTCCTGCTCCTGATCGATGCCCCGGTATGCACACGCACCCGGGACAAGCGACTCGTAGTCTTACCGCAAGCGCACGGTGTAGCGGCGAGCGGATATCGAACTCAATGAGGAACAATGACAATGTCTCTTTCCAAAAACCTAGCTATCAAAATGGTCGAGAATGATTCGGGGTGAAATTGTCACAATCGTCAAATGTCTATGGAAATATCAATAAAATAAAATCGCCTAGGGATAGGGAATCCCCGCTACGGACCGTATCTCATCGTTGTGATTCGTAGGTTTCATCATCGCTAGACTTGAATCTTAGGTGAACTAGTCGCAACTAGATGTGGAACCAAGCTCACGCTCTCGCGCTATTGCCGGTCTATAGCAAACCTAGGTTAGGGCCCACTCTCGTGCAAACCCTAACATAAGCCGCTAGCATTAGGATCGACATCATCGTTCAATCGTATCTCGAGCCCACTCTCGTGCAAACTCGAGCTACGACCTAGGTTGAGATAGTTCCTACCCGTCCAATCTCTTACAAACGGATATTGGTATAGAATTACGATTGAAAACCCTAGCCTTGGTCCAATCTCTTGCAAACCAATCCTAGAGGAGTCCAATCGTAAATCTAAATCGAATTTCTAGGGCTTCCTATCAATTGGGACCCAATCTCTTACAAATCCCAATCGATATGAATCCCTAGCTATCCGTAATTTATCAATCCCAACCTAACCCTAATCAATTCTAGCAAGAATTTCACCAATTCATCACAATTCAGAAATAGGGTTCATATGGTTCATCCCTATGCCCTAGGACAATAAAACTACTCACTAATCATCATGCAATTCATAAGAAAATCAATAACAAAATCAACACAATTCATTGCAATAGAGAAATTATCAACAAAAATGGGGTTTTTGATAAGAAGAGAGACAAACCAATGAGAATCCAATAGCATCCAACAAAAGTAGCCTTTCTAATCTCTCCAAAAAGCCTTAATCTAATTATCTAAAAAGCTCTCTAAAAAGGCTGCCAAAAGTATCAAAAAGTTCCTCTAAACTAGGGCAAAAACTGGGTTTAAATACCCCTCAAAATCGCCCAGAAATTCGTGACAAAAATGCCCCTGCACAGACCAGAAATCGCACTTTACGCAGCAGGCGGGGCGGCTCACTCGGCCGAGTGACAAACCCTGTACATTTACAGTAAGTCGGGGATTTTCGGGGGTCTGTCTTCGGAAGTGACTCGGCCGAGTGGCTTTACTCACTCGGCCGAGGGGAATTCAGTACTCGGCCGAGTCGGAACCCTCAGTCGCCTGTACATTTCCAGTAAGTCGGCTCCTTCGATGGTGGATTTTCCCGTGCCACTCGGGCGAGGGGATTTCCATACTCGGTCGAGTGGACTATCGTCCCTCGGCCGAGTGCACGCTAATTTCCTTCTGTGGTGCGTGTCCGGTCTGGTCGGCCGAGCGGTCTTCTTGCTCGGCCGAGTGAGTGCTTCACTCGACCGAGTGAGATGTTGCAGATGCCCAATCTTCATCTTTTCGCTTCCTCGTCGCTCCTACGAAGTTCCTTCTCCTTCCACTCGTCTTCCATCGCCGAATAGTCCTCAGAAGAGCCTTGGGTGACACTCCGGAGTGGGTACAAATCCTCTTGATCTCAAAATCACTCCGAATCGCTCTATATCTCCTGAAATACGACAAAAACAAGAAATCGTGAAAAGCATCGCAATATTGTCAAATAATCGTGAAAAACGCGATATGAGCGATCAAAGCGGCATGCAAACATGCAGAAAAAGGGTGTAAAATATGGAGTGATCAGCTCCCGAGAGCACTCCTGCTGCCACCATTCCTTCGGTGGACACTCCAGTCGTTCCCGAGACTTCTACTACCCCTTATGCATAGCCTGTTGCTGCTGCTGATCCTGCCTCCGCCTCCTTAGCTTGCGTTGGAGGACTCTCCCATGTGCACTTGGATGATCTATTTTGTCGTGAGAGAGTGGGGTAGGATAGTTGGGTGGTTATGTATTTTTGATGTATTTTTGGATGTTTTGGTGATACATTTTGATGTATGTTCGTTTTGATGTCTGTTGAGACATGTGTTGTATGTTGTGCACCGATCTGATGATCGTTTATATTTGTGTTGGCGGATGTATACCTTTTGATGTATCCTGTTTTATATATAAATATATACACACACACACACATCGTGTTGCCATTTACTTCAGTGTGCACATTATATTTCTTTTTGTCTCTGATGTTGATTTCGTCGCTCGACGATTATATTGATTAAATAGAATTGTTTCTATGAAAACATAGAATTGTTTTCCATGCACTAAATTCACTAAGAATGTTGATATTGGAGAGTATGTTCCATAACTCAATACGTGAAATTGATTTGAGTTTTGATGATTTCATTTTTCGATTTTCGACTATGGTCTCGTTAGCACGCTTTGATTTTCTTCGTTATTTTACATTGGTGTCATTTGGACCGTGGTCGTATTCTTCGACTCTCGTGCTTTTATTTTAGCCATTATTGTTGTCGTTGATCTCCTCCCGCTCTTTTTGCTAATGCCAAAGGGGGAGAGAATTAATAATGACGATGTGCTAAATGATAATTTAAAGTAATTTACCATGAATCTAATTTGATATGTTAGATTCAGGGGGAGTTAAGATATAAAAATGGGTTTAGATCCTAAATTTCAATAATTGGGTTCATATTTTATACTTTTCTCGTCTGCTTGATGCGTATGATTATTATTTAATACGGAATTAACGTGTCATCGATGCAGGGGAAGTAAGTAAATTTCATTTGACTCATTATTATTGATTATTATTTATGTTGGTTTGTCATCACCAAAAAGGGGGAGAATGTTGAGTATTGATTCCCCGGATTTGGTTTTGATGATGAACAAATATAAATATCGTGAACTAACTCTTTGTGAGCGCAGTTATGGAGATCGTCGCCAAAATTCTACGTACATCAAAAGCGACGTCTCAAGACTTCTTAAAGCGCGTGATCGTGTGCCTGAAGCTTCGTTGAAGCTCAAGGAGCATTATTGAAGTCAAGATATTCGGATTAAAGCTTTGAAGACGGTTCGTCTAGTTTATTTTATAGTCTTCTAGCTTCTTTTCGTAGAATGTTAAGCCTTGAGTAGGACTTACAGTATAATCTTCATAACGCTCATATCTTAGAGCTAGGATTATCTTAGAAGCCCATAGAATCTTTCCCGAAGCTTTATGCTTCATTTGGCAGCTTCTTGTGCATCTTAGTTGGTTCAAGAAGAAGAACCAACCGACTAGATTGTCATATAGTCGGTTAAGAATCCTTCTTGAACCGACTAGATTTCCTTGCTCAATTCAGCCTAGGCATTGTTGACCAATTAGTCGGTGCAAGAAGGTTCACCGACCGACTAGTTGTCAAACTAGTCGGTTGGGAATCCTTCTTAGACTGACTAGTTATACTTTCATTTTTCCAGCCTCGGTCCAAGAACATCCATCGACCGACTAGTTGTGAAACTAGTCGGTTGGAATTTGTTCTTAGACCGACTAGTTCTCCTAGTGATCAGCCTATTGAATATCAACTACTTAGTCGGTCAAAGAACACTCCCCGACCGACTAGTTGTCAAACTAGTCGGTTGGCAAGTCTTCTTAGACCGACTAGTTCTATCTCCTGAATTCTCTATCTTGGCTGTCAACCTTCTAGTCGGTCCAAGAAGAATCACCGACCGACTAGTTGCAAAACTAATCGGTCAGTGATCCTTCTTAGACCGATTAGACTGCTTCAGAAATAGATCCGTTGGGTATTTAATGCCACGATTTTGCTTCTCTCTTCTCACACTCCTATATATACTTGATGTGCTTCTAACCTAGCATTCAAGGCTGCCATTATTGAGTTTTAGAGAATTAAAGAGAAAGCATTCAATTCTCATTTCCAAGCTCTCTCTTCTCACATAGAATCTCTCCAAACTCCTTGAGCCCTAATTTCCTCAAGAGAGATTCTCTTCATTGTGAGCCACTCAAGCCAAGAGCTTGATTCAAAGTCACCAACTCCATCATAGCCTTCGATCGCTGTTCATCTTGGTGGAGCTAGGGTTTGGTGACATTCTCGCCTTCAAAATCTTCCTTGCCCTAAAATCAGTAAGTTTACTCAAGGCATAGGATTTTGTTGGTAAGTGTTTTATTGTTTCATTTACTTTGCTATTAAGTTTTTCTCTCGGTTGTGAGAGAAGATCGTGATCCCGGGTTGTGGGAGTCACGTTTTCATTTGTGTATGATTTGATCTTGTAAAGGTTTTCTACAAGAATTTCATAGTGCAAACTTGGGTTAGAGGATTCTAACTCAAGTAGCCGGAGGGGATCCGGGTGTCTGGGACGTAGGATCGCCGGTAACACGTCGGGGAGACTTGGGTGGATCCGAACCCGTTACATCGCTTGTTTGCATTGTCTTTTATTGTTGTCAATCTTTTATTCCGCATTGTTGGTTGTGTTTGCACAATAATTAGGAATTATACTCTTGATTATTTTAAAGTACTATTCACCCCCCCCCCCCCGCTAGTACTTGTGCAGTAGCTATCAAGGCATTACAAATGGCACATTCATACATCAGACAAAGTACACAGGAGAGCTTATTAAGTGATTCGGGATGGAATCTTCTTCGAGCAAAAGGACTCCCATGAGTACTACTACTCATCTATACAAGGCTGAAAGCGGAAAATAAGTAGACGTTCGTCTATATCGAGGTATGATCGGTAGCTTACTTTACTTAACCGCTAGTAGGGCCGATATCATGTTTTCCGTTTGCCTTTGTGCTAGATATCAAGCTAGACCTAAGGAGTCACACTTGATTGCGGTTAAACGAATATTTCGTTATCTCAATCAATCTCTAGACTATGGGTTACTTTACCCTAAATCTAGCACATATGAGTTAATCTCATATAGTGATGTCGGCTTTGTCGGATGCAAGTCTGACAGGAAAAGTACTAGTGGCACTTGCCATTTCTTAGGAAATTCCTTAGTTCTTGGTTTTCTAAGAAACAGAATTCGGTGGCATTGTCTACGACTGAAGCGGAATATATTGCCGCGGGTCTTGCATGTGCACAATTTCTTTGGATGAGACACACTCTTATGGACTATGGTGTCAACTGTGATACTTGCTCGATCATGGTTGATAAACAAAGTGCCATGTCTTTCCAAGAATCCGGTACACTACTCCCGTACCAAACACATAGACGTGAGACACCATTTTATAAATGATCAAGTAGTTAAGAAGGACATCATCTTAGAGTACATTGAAACCCAAAAACAAATTGCTGATATCTTCAGTAACCCTCTTAAAGAAGATTCATTTGTGAGGTTGCGTGGAGAATTGGGAATTATGGGTGAATCTGAAATCTAGAAGCTCAAACATTCATGTTATAACTCTTTTAGAGCTCATATCATTTTGTTGCCAATCTTCATGTGCTTTATTATATATATACGTTTAAGAAAGGCAATTGTGATTTAATTGATTTCATGAGTTTTTGAGATTGATTGTAGTGATTTGTGTCTCAATGGATTTATTGTTTTTTTACATTTTTTACGATGTATTTGTGATTAGAGTATAGGTCATAGGGTGAGTGTTCTTATTCTCTGGAAGTCTATCTCACTGTGCATTTTTGGACCAGGACAGACGACTGTCATTCCTTCGACAGTCGACTGCCCTACTCTATCTCCTCAGTCTGAGAATTGGTATCTTTCGTACAGCTGACTGATGACTGTTTTACAGTCGACTGTTATTTTAACAGGCGACTGCATTTTAGTCATCAGGCGACTGTTCTCTCTGTCAACTTTTCTTCAAAGCTCTCTGTCTTATTGATGAACTGTATGGTTTCTCGGCCAGTCGATTGATGCATAACTTACAGTCGACTGTCCAATGGACAGGCGACTGCATGTTATTTGCCAGTTGACTGCCCCTCTTTCTGAGCTTTATTTTTATCACCTCATCCAGTCGACTGACTTCTGTTCATCAGTCGACTGTCTGTTGTTGAGACGGTTCAAGTGCTTTAATCTGAGCCGTCGATTCATTGATCTAACGGCACAGATTATTTCCCCAACTTTTATATTCGATGAATCTGTTCTTTACCCATGTCGACTCTCTCTCTCTCCTCCGATTGCAACTTCGTCTTCCCGCTCGATTTTCACTCGATTTCCAGTAGATTCTCGCTCGAATCTTCTTCGTGGGAACTCTACCTCCTTTTTCGCGTGGCTGCTCGTGAGCTGCTTGTGATTTGATTAGTTTCTCACCAGATTCGTGCTCTCGACTGCTTGACCTAGCTTTCGATCGGTCAAGTAAACTCATGGCTCTTTTCGGTCATCTCTTTCCTAAAGTTTCTCTCGACTTCCTTGATGAGCCGGTTCCTTCACTGATGCCTGATCCGACTCCCTCCTCGCCTCCATCTTCTGGAGAACCTCTTCATATCACTGTCAGTGACCCCATCCCCTCTGAGAATGCTGCTGAACACACTTCTCATCCAGCTGATCATCCTCCTCGTCCTCCACCGTCTGTTCCCCTCGAGGATTTTCTTCTTGGTCGGTTGAGTGATCGTGTCGTAGCTCTAGAGAAACTTTCCACTTCTATGGACGAGAAGCTCAACCTGCTATTGGATCTTCAGTACAAATCATTTTTGCGTCATGTTTTTGCCATCCCCGCTGAGCTTCAGGCTCTGTTTGCGAAATCTGAGGAGACTGCCCCTGCTCGTGTTCCTCCACCTCCAGGCTTTGTGCCTATTTCTTCTGGTGTTCCGACCCTCGTTGCCCAGACTCATGTTCATGATCGTGCGGATTCATCTGATGTTCGTGCTTCGTCTTCTCTTCTAAGAGGAAGACTCCAGCTTTTCCTACACGTCGCTCTGCTAGGCTCATTTTCTGATCTTCTGGTCGCCCGTCGGACCCCTCTGTCATTCTTATCGACTGAGATTGCTGCTGTTGCTGTTGTTCACTCACCTGAAGACCTAGATTTTGTTTTGTATGGTCTCCTTTTGTTTGGGATGAGTGATTCATCTGCTGATGATGTTCTGTGTCTGGATGATGTTTGACATTATATATGTATTGTGATGTACTTTGCTGTTGTCATGATGATGTATTTTTGTCTTGATCATGATGTATTTTTTTGTGATGGACATGTAGATGTCCATCCGTTGATGTACTCATCGTTTATATATATCTATATATGATGTTGCTGTTTATCTTGTGTCACACTATGCTATACTGCTTATCTTATCTGTGTGATGTATGTTATGTTGTCTCCATGTATGCTCTACTCTCTCTGATGTGCTTTTGAGACAATATATGAATTTGATATTCAATTTTCCATGCTATCTCTGGTATGATGCATTTGTGAAATCACTTTTGAAACTATTTTTGTGTGTTCATCTAAAATGTTGATATTGGACTTCAATTCCATTACTCACATGTGTATGTGATTTTATGAGTTTTGATTCTATATATCTTTATACTCCTTGATTGTTGTTAGTTCGCATTTAGCACTGTTATTGTTGTTGTTATTTACTCCCACCTTTTTGGATAATGCCATAGGGAGAGATAAATAAACATACAAGATTCATAATGAATGTGCTAAGTATGTTCTAACACTTGAATCTAAGATTGAAGTTGCCTTAGATTCAGGGGGAGTAAGATTACAATGAATAGGGATTGTAATTCCTAGGTTTTTTGAATTTATATTCATGCATTCCTTACGCATTTGCTTCAATTGATATGTAGAAGCCCTAATATTTGTTGACTAACTTGATTGGCATCTATGTCGGGGGAGTATGTTTTCATTGCGCACAATTATTTATCTTTTTGTTTATGTTTGTTTGTCATCATCAAAAAGGGGGAGAATGTTGAGTATTGGACTTCTCCCTACTTGGTGTTAATGATGAGCAAACATAAATACTTGTGACTAATCCCATATTTTACAGTTAATCCATTACCTAAGCTATTTATGAAAATCTACTAGAAATAGATGACTCACAAACTACATTGAAGGCAAATGACATGAATTGGTTGATCGTAGATAATGATTGAAGCTCTGTGAAGACTTCAAGCTCATACGATGGAAAGAAGAGATTATTCGTCAATGTAATTTTTCTTTTATCTCTTCTAGTATGTAGCTTAGAAGTAGAACTTTGATGGAGCACTCACACACATCTACATTCAGTCATAGGACTTCATTAGATCAATTGTCCTTTGATTCCAATTCATTTCTTTATTGATTGTGCTAGGATTGTTTATAACAGTCGACTGCTGAACACTTTACAGTCGCCTGTCTCAAAAACAGTCGACTGTGTTTTGTTCTACAGTCGCCTGTTATGCACAGACTATTGCAATATAGTTTTGGGCCTTCTCTGATTATTTTACACAGGCTACTGATGAACGATTCACAAGCGCCTGTCCAAGTGACAGTCGACTGTGTTTTGTAAATCAGTCGCATGTCTATCTTTTGCCCAAACTGGTTTGATCTGTCTTTCACGGCCAGTCGACTACTGTTGAATATTCAGTCGACTGTCTATACTGCAACAGTTGTCTGTCTGTGAGTCATTTCTTTGACTCAGCTCTCTGAAAATTTCTCAGGCTTTTGATAGTCGTCTGTTTAAGGATTTACAGTCGCATGCTCTGATTAACAGTCGACTGTGTTCATTGCATCAGTCGTCTGTCCTGTTACTTGTGAGATTTCCAGTATTAGTCTAACTTACCCATCTCTCGACCAGTCGCATGTCCAAGAAATTACAGTCGTCTGTTGATTTAACAGTCGACTGTCTTTTCTTCATCAGTCGACTGTCCACGTGATAAGTTACCGTTATGAATTCTCACCTACCCTTGCTGACTGTGCAACAGTCGACTGTGGATTGTTCAACGTCGACTGTCGCGAGTTCAGATTCTATCCGTTGAGATTTTTCTCACGGATTCCAATTGGGTTTTTGCATAAACTGTTTTGTGGATTTGAGAAAACTATAAATAGAGCTTTTACTGTTCCATTGGAAGGTTACTCATTCATTTGTAAAATCTCTTAAGCTTTCATTTCCAAAGATCAAAGCTCTCAAATCCAAAGCCCTAAGTATTTCCAAATCGTGTTCTCTTGCTCTCCAACCTAGAACCAAAGAGTGATCTTCTAGGCAATCGGTGCAGTAAAGAGAAAGGACTTCTCCTCTCTTCCAAGAGAGTTATTCAACACACATCACACTCCACCTTCAAGTTTTATTTCAAGGCATAGGTGATTGTAAGTGTTATTTTCATTATTTCATAACTTTTGTTATTTGAGTTGTGCTCTCGGTTATTAGAGTGGTTTTGCTTGCTCCCTGGTTGTGGGAGTCATGGACATCGATTGTATTCGATTGCACTTGTAGGGTTTCTACCAGTGGGCTTTAAGGACACCTCAAGTTAGGGTTCTAACTTGAGTATCCGGTGGTATCCGGGTGGTAGGGACGTAGGATTACCGGGAACAAGTCGGGAGTTGACTTGAGTAATCCGAACCCTTGAAACATCTCTGTGTTTGCGTGTGTTTCATTGTGGGTTGTTTTTTCTATTCCGCACTATTTGTTGGATTGCATTTTATTTGGTGAAAATTCCTTTTAAATTTGCATAAACACTATTCAACTCCCCTTCTAGTGTTTTCCCCATAGACAGGGTCCTTACAGAGGACTCATATCCCTATAAAAGAAGAAGACTCCTCCCTTGGAGAAGCAATCCCATTGAATCCCAAAGAGCCAAAAAATCTCCAGAGATCATCTCCTACATCCTTGGCCAAATTTCTCCATCCAAGCTTCAAAAAGATCATCAAATTCATGGAGGAAGGAGTTCGACGGACGACACTGAAAAGTACATAACTTTCTCCACAGATCTCGAAGTGACGAGCTGTTTGCGTCGGGATGCTTACAACTCAATGCTCTACACTACGATGATATTGTTTTGATTTTAATCTATGTATTTAAATCAGTGCTTTTATTTTAACGTGAGTTGTATTGTGAATAGTGTCACTCCCCGCTCCCCATGATACTTGGGAATTTCGAAACTTTTCCAGATAAGCTGAAGAGGCAAGAGTGATAAATAAATAAAGGGAGAGAGAGTACAAAGAGAGAGAGACACAGGTCACTGCACACATGATGTAATAGTACAAGCAATGCTCCCAAAAGTCCACAACAACCAAATGAGAAGACAATATACAGAAAACACAATCAACTCATATACATATAAATAAAGTACAGATACAACATCTGACAACATTATACATATACAATCAATGTACAAGGTACACATCAACCTATAAAAACAACCCCTAAAACCCAAGCTACAACTCACACTCTCTACCATGGACCTCCACTTCCAAATCATTAAACTCCAAGGAATCTCTAAACTCTAGTGATCTCCAAAGATCTACTGCCTGTGGGAAAAGAGATGAGGGCACGTCAAAGCATGTCTAGTAGGATATCCAACTCTTATGGTACATTATTTAAAAAAGCATGCAACTGCGTTGAATGACATGTTATAACATCAAGGAAATGAAACTTAAATATAAACAGAAAAGCTACAACATATGTCATGATTTAATAGAATGCAAAGGAAACATAAGGTACACACGAAGGCACGGAATTAGCTACAAAAGTGAAGCACAAGAGAAGAGCCAAAATTTACAATATTTTAATTGAATGTGCCATTCATACATCCAAGCATTTCATTATATGCTTACAATTTTCTTTAGGCATGGTTATGGAATAGTAGTGTCATACATAGATGGGGTATGTGGTCATGTTGACATGGCTTTAGGATTATATAATCTTTCCATTCTATAACGCATCTTAATTTCATAACAAGGGTCATGCACCTAAGTGCTATGCCGATCATCATATCCACATCATAATAACGAACCGCATCATTTAAATCCATGTCATGCATATCACCAACACCCAAATGTGCATAACACTAAAGAGGAATGCAACTTTCACAACCATAAGATGGAAATAAACAAAGTATGGTTATCAACATTAAATTTCAAGCATTTCATTGATTATTGTTTGGAAAACTGGGTACAACGTGGAATATAAGAGACTGGACCTCATCCAGGGTGGGTGGCAACTATTACCCCACCAGTGGTACACGAGCACTATTTTCTTAACGGGACCGCTCGAACTCTGCCTAATCCACTTGACGGGAGTGTGAGTGAGAACCAATACCATATCACATCAAATAACCTTGCACCCATGGGGTATCATATATCACATCATCTCCTCTACATCATTCTAGTCCCGTCCTTATAATCACATACTTAGGTTGGTGTATGTAGTAGTAGCGTTGATTTGTATCCTAGATGATGTATATATGTATCTTAATATGGTAATGAAAAGATTTATTTGTATACATCTGTTGTTTCTGATGTTTGTGGAGCATTGCCTGTGCTGTCCCAGCATGTGCGCAGTGACCTGCCTCTTTTCTTTTGTACTCTCTCTTCTTTTCTTTTATTTATCACCCTCGCCTCTTCAGGAATACTTGGGACAGTTTCGAAAATCAACGGGTATCCTGGGGAGCGAGGTGTGACAAATAGCTTCATTCAGGAGATATCTTTGGGCATATAATCTTTTGTTTTATTCTTGGAATGGTTCGATCATCACCTGGAAGCGTGATCAAGGTGTAACGATTAGATCACCATCTGGAAGTGTGATCAGATTGTAATGGTAGGATCACCACCTGTAAGTGTGATCAGATTTCTTTTTTATGGTTATCAAAAAGGGATTGAAATCCTCAAAGGATTTGGGGTCGGAGCATAGGCGGGATGCTTAGGCGGTGAGACACTCCGTTGAAAGCATTTGCTTGCGTATCTCTTTATCTGTAATTGTGTGCTTTGCATTATTCTGTTGCAGGCTAAATTTTTAATTTGTGCCATACACCTCATTCGCCCCCAGGGTGGTTTTCAATTTTGACTATTGATAAAGTGACATTATTTGTTCTATTGTTAAGAAATAGTTCATTTTGAACCCATAAAATGCATTGCTAAACCATATTAAAAATTTATGATTTTTTGTAAATAAGTATATATGAACTTGTAGATCATTAAGGGCTGATAGGATTATCCATAAAATAGCTCAATATATGATATTAAGCCTATTTCTTAGATAATTTCCTAAGGCGTCACCTTAGGAACACTCTTCCCGTGTGTGTGTGTGTGTGTGTGTGTGTGTGTGTGTGTGTGTGTGTAAAAATAATGCGTATCATATGATATATGAGACTTAGCCTCATATGTAGCCATCAAAACTTACATTGCCGTTATTTTTGGAAGATCAGAACCGTTCATTTTGATCTACGTATTCTAAGACCCTAAAACAACAAGTTTCAGGTGAACCCAAGGGGGTTTAATTGTTCATCCATTCGTCATAAACGTTCTATTCATGCAAAACCGTTAAATTTGCGACGGGTGGATGAAGGAAAAAATCCCTTAGATTCACCTTATATTCAGTGTTTTAGGGTTTTAAAATATGTAGATCAAAATGAACGGTTCCGATCCTCCACAAAAATAGCGGAGTTGAGAGTTTTGAAGGCATAAATGAGGCTAAGCCTTATATGTCATATGATACTCATTATTCTCATGTGTGTGCGCGCACGCGTGTGTACGTGCGTGTGTGTGTGTGTGTGTGTGTGTGTGTGTGTGTTCGTTCATTCGGAGCAGTAAGGGCAGTCCATTCGAAGCAAAAAGTGTCGATATAAGCAGTTCTTTTTTTTGTATCAAAATATAAAATGAGATTAAAGGTGAATGCACCAAGATGCACCGCTTTTTCAGAACGAGCCCGAGATCCATATACATATATAATGTATATGTATTGCCAATATAAGAAATTTCCTATTTTATAGCACATAAAAACCTTCCCTCATTTTTTGAATTTTTTTCTAAAACCTTAAATATGCATGAACCCTATGGGGATTTGATATTTGATCAACTAATTACAAAACCCCATATTTTTCTAAAACCGTTGATTTTGCAACAATCGAATCAAGTGATAAATAGCATTAGATTCATTTGATTTTTGGTATGTTGATCATCCATCCATGATGTATAGATCATATCTTTAAAAAAATTAATAAATATAAATGATGTATATGCACGTAGCACGTAAATTTTCCCACGCTAACAGTACATATACATTACTCTCCCTCATGTGTGTACACACACACACACACAATAATAAATAGGTATGGGTTTAAGCGAGCTTATAACAATGATACCTACATTTAAATCATTTAATAATTAGATTAATGGGACCGAGTACTATGTGGGTTGATGGTTACAAAATTCTAATTAAACCCCTAAATGGTTCAAGTATTTGACATGCCAAATTTTCCATGAACCCTGACCCAATTTACAGGCCAAGTCTAAGGATTTAAAAAAGACCTCATCTTTTTTTTCAAAAAAGATCTTGTGTTAAACATGCACTTACGGTCTACCTCGGTTAAATGATGTGTTGAACCATCAAATATATAAAAAGTAAAGGTTCATTTTCACAAAATAATTTTATTTTCACTGTTTTTCACATTACTATCTTGAAATACTTAAATTACAAAATGCTACCATATATTTAAGTTTCCCTAATTTTCTCTTCTCATACATCAATGCCAAATGTTAAATAACCACTTATCCTTATTCGTTTTAAAACCAACTCCTTGTTGAGAATCAATCTCAATGGTGGAGGCCATAGATCATATGTGTGTGTGTGTGTGTGTGTGTGTGTGTGTGGATACCAAAAGTGTTAATGTTAAAAATTGTCTTTGCGCAGGCCCTAGGAGAGAAACGTTTGGGAGATTGCCGCGTCGGCCTTCAGGCCGGACTCCGATGCCTAGCTGTGGCACTTCCAAGTACGCCCACTTCCATTCAGGCGTTGTCGAGTTCAGCGGCCACTTCCAAGTACGCCCACTGCCAGACCTATTTCTAGAGGAGAGGGCACAGCTGACAGAGCTACCGTCGAGATCAAACTGTCCTCTGCCAGATCCGACCTTTTGTCGTCGAGATAAACCAATTACCGGCTCCGATTGCAGTGCGCCGCCGCGATTGATTGCTCCGATCGCTCTGCCGTCATCTGTCCAATCGTCTGTCCGATCGTCATTCCGATCGTCTGTCTGCCGTCATCTGTCCGGCGTCATTCCGATCGTCTGTCCGATCGTCTGTCCGCCGTCATCCGTCATCTGTCCGATTGTCCGGCCATCGATCTGTTTGCAGTTGCTCCGATCATTACCAGGATCACCGTCATCTGTCCGATTGCTCCGACCGTTTGCTCCGATCGCTTATCTCTCCAGATCGATTGCACCGACCATCAGCTCCGATCGATTAGGCATGTTTGCAGCCGTCCGATTGCATTGCAACATCGCTGGACCCGTGCTAGTTTGGCTTGCTCCAGGAAGCCCGATCATGGCTTCTCGGGGTCAGATGGATTCTCGGGGTCAGGCACCTCCAGACCTCGCTACGGGGTTCCCTCCCCTCCGACATGCTATGGGGAGAGCAGATCCTGCATGTATCAATGCAGGAAACCCTTATCATCGGTGTTCGTCATATTGTCATCAACGGATTTCATCTGCTACTCCTAAGACCGTACCTAATCTTGTTGATCTGAATGATAAAGCTATTGGCAAGCCTTTGGCTCCTTTGAAGGTGGCAAAATCGGGGCGTGATGCATAGAGTTCGCTTTTTTCGGTTGGCCGTCCCGTTGAGGAAAATAGCAAATGCAAATACTTTTTCTCCCCCATGAGATTCCATCTGGTAAGGCTATCCCTTGGATCCCTAAAGAAGCGGTATCTACAAATGTCGCAAAATGGAGTCGTACTCTGGCTGGTTATGTTGTGGGAGACAAACCATTTTACTCACATATTCGAGCATGTGTACATCGGTTGTGGCACCCTAAAGGAAAGCTTCAGGTTCACTCAAGGGACAATGGTTTCTTCTTCTTTGAATTTGAGTTAGAAGAAGATTGCAGCAGGGTTCTCCAAGAAGGGCCTTGGATGTTTGATAAAAGGGTGATTGTACTGCGACGCTGGACTCCAGAACTTACAATGGATAGAGATCTTCTGTCCTCAATTCCAGTATGGGTGAGATTTGCTGACCTACCGTCGAAATTTTGGTCTACTGAATGCATTAGTATTATTGCTAGCTCTGTAGGTAAGCCTTTATTTGTAGATAAGGCTACGGCTTCTGGAGAACGGTACTCTTATGCTAGATGTTTTGTGGAAGTTGAGGCAAAGACAAAATTACCTAGTACCATTGAGGTTAGGGTGGAGGAGAAGGGAAATTCGATCATTGGAGTGGAGTATGAAAACCTGCCTCCAAGTTGTTTGGCATGTGAGTGTTTTGGGCACTCTTCTGGCCAGTGTCCCTTCAAGAAGGTATGTGTGGAGAAATCTAAGTCATCTTCAAATGGGGATGGTAATGTGTTGGTTCCTGAAGAAAATGCTACAGGTAGATATCATTCAGCTACATGTGGAGGTCCGTCAGCTACAAAGAACCCAACAAATGTTGAGTACACTGCATCAGATGTTTCTAATAATGTTCCTTGTATTTTTGAGACTGGTGGTCCATCTTCTGTATATCCTACGGAAAATGTCCGTATAGATGATCCTGATAATGTTGGTAACGATGATGAGGCCGATGAAGACTACGAGAATGAGTGGATGGAGGAGTTTAATGGGGATGCTACTGTGGAGAATCAAGAGTGGGAGGAGGAAATGCGCCACTTTGCACCATCATTGAAGTCGATTAAAAAGAAATATATAGATCTCCCTCGTCGAAAAAGTTTAAGAGTATCACGAAACTCTAAATTTTAGGACTCCCTGCCCGAGTTGAGATGTTGGATAATTTATGGTTGTTTTCATTAGAGTTTTTTATGTTTGAATCATCTGTAATCCAAAATTGTAATTGATGTGTTATATGAATAAAGTTGCTAACCCTTCAAAAAAAAGATGGATACCAAGGGTCATTTACAATCATGGTGGATACCAAAGGTCCTAATACCAAAGGTCACAATGCCTATTCATAACACTTCCCTTTATCCATCATTGTAAACTCGACATATGAATACTTTAGGATTCATAGTGCTTATGAGCATCACAAGGGGTGGATACTTCAGGATCCTGGTTTAGAGACTACAAGTCTCTTTAACTTCACCTGTTCTGTGGATATCACTAAAGGTGGATACTTCTGGATCCAGAGTTAATGTGGTTGCCTCGTTAAAACCTTTGGCTATGAAAACCCAGTGGGAAAACCATAGTCAAGGAAAAAGAGTACAACTCTACATTTAACCCCCCCCCCATCTGTACAAGCTTCAGGCTTGCATATCTCCTAGGCATCTATACATCAATCTCATCTACAACGTTCCAAGAAAAAATACAAAATACAAGCATCACTCTTCTATACAAATATCGCTCATATATGGCAGCTACTGAATCCAAGGGAGCTCCTCTGAAGATGTGTGCTCTGTCTCATCGCCTTTGATGTAAACTTCTCAAGGATGAGCTAGAAAAGTGGCATGGTCTGCAAACTCGGTAGATAGCTCCACGTCTCTAGTCTCTGACCGATTCGTCATTGTGTCTGCGAGTTACTTCAAGGTGTAGCTATGCATACTCTTGATTTGCTTCTTGGATGATGAGCTTCTCGAAAAGGCAGTATGATGTTTGCCTTAGTCAAATGCTTTGCAGATTTCCAAGAAGTGGCATGTCCTTCGAGTTGGTCATCGTGATGATTTATTACATGCATCTACAAATATGTTTAACATGGAGGATGATCCTTTATAGTAGTGACCCTTGGAGGTAGCGCAGAAGATGTGTAGCTCCGGTCTAGTGACGCGCTACAGGCGTTGCACTGTATCTGGCTAAACAGATTTACTGCCGATGCTATATAGAGAAGCATGCAGTTGACCAGATAAAGGAGTGTATCAAAGACACACAAGTAAGGCACTTCAGGATCTAGGATATTCTTCCCCTCTTCCAGCGAACGAAAAAGGTCTTTATGTAAATTAATACAACCAATTGGTGTATTTAGTGGATTACAATTGTTCCTGTATCTTCATCAACTTCGGGTGTATGAAGTTAAATGTCACATGATTTTCATCTTCTGGATGTTATTTTCATCTGCCGGATAATATTTTCATCTTCTCGATGAGAGTTTCATCTTCTGGATGATGTGTTCATCTTCTGGATGATAAGTCTGTAAGCCAAGAGTTTTGCCTAGGTCTTTCATATCATATTTGATAGTTAGGCTTAAACAGATATTTCGATTTTCTCTTCAGGAGATCCGATGAGATTTGAGTCATTTGAAAATATAATCCCAAATCATTTTCGTTGCTCTTTTAAAGATGCAAAGACAACCTTTATTAGGATTCCTTATATTGATAAGGAACTTTATTGGTTGAATTATATATATTTCATAGCATAGACGTCTCAAAGTCTATTCAGACAAGGAAGGAAATTAGGAATAAATCCATAAGGGTATGTTGTCACAATATCCATAGCAGCAAAAACCACAAAATTTTCCTTTGCCAATCGCATGATTTTGGCAAACATAAGCAGGGGCCTGATGCAACAGTTTTATTTCGTAAGTGAGTCAATCTCATCTTAGTTGCTTCCTGGTTTCGACGAAATGAACCTATAAGCTATAGCATGTCGCTTATATCATACGATTTTATTTATTTATTATTTGTGTTTATTCAATACTCATTATACCTACATGTTTGATATCTTTTGATATCAGGACTTCAGTTCTAAACACTTCACATTTCATAAGTGAGTCCAGCTCAACTTATTATTGACTCATTCTACATTTTGGCCAATCGCTACGTTTGCTTCAGGAAACAGAGTGTGGAACGATATTTATAATTATCATTTAAGCGTCTAAATGAAATGCGAGTAATTGTCGACAAGTGTGTTTGTATCCAAACACCTCCCTATGTACATACATTATTCAATAATATTTTAATTTATTCCAGATTCATCTCTTCTAGAGGTTCTAGAAAGGGAGAGGATATGCAGATGAGCTCACTTTTGTAATGACCCAAATTTTAATGTACGCGTATTTATACGTGTTTGGCGTAAATGCGTACATATTATTTTTGGAAGTATACTTGTATTTTTATTTTAATTATTTGGGTGGAAATATTTTTATAAGATTTTAAACTCATCATTTGATATTAGTGAATAGTAGTATTTGGATGAATACCATGTATTTAAGGTGTATAAGGTATTTCTTCTCGTATTTTTATTTTTCATTAAATACAAATTGAGAAAAATTTTAACCATGACAACACACTAGTGCGGTGTCATCTTATGAGTTAAAGAGATAACACATGGCTAAGATCTTGGCTTGATGAAGGGTGGAGAGGATTTTAGGGAAAACAATTTTCAAGGCAAAGAAAAATCAAAAAGAAAAAAACTCAAAAATCTCTCTCCCCCCCTCATTTCAGCCTTGGCTGAAAATACCACCCTTTTTCTCCCCTTTGCTCCCCCTTCCCACCACCACTCTCCTCCCTAAGCACCACCCATCCCACCACCAAAACCCCACATCCATTCCTCATCATTCTACCTCCAAATTCTCTCCAAAAATTCCAATTTTGAAGGCCAAGCTAGGAGGTTGGAGGAGGAGACTAGGAGGCCAAAAAATTCATCAAGGAAATAAGAAGGGCCAAAGAAAATTTTGGAGGACTTTTGAAGGTAGAAATTCCTATCCCTTATAGTAGGATTTAGTTTTAGGACTAAGAATTCCATTTATGTTAATATGTTATGTGAAATTAGCTAGATGAACAACATACTGAAATTTACACAGAATTGGCTGAGACTTTGGTAGCTTGCTGCACTTAATTGGCTACATGGAAATGCATGAAAAAAAATATGTTGCTCATATTGAAATCCTTAATAACTTTCATGTTTACAAGTTTTGCAAATTTGAACTGAAAACTAGGGTAAAAATTCAGTTTCTGAAACTGGTCTGTTTTTAGACAGTCTGGACACCCTTCAGTAAAATGAGTAGAAAACCCTGCACACTTAATGAAACGTAATAATCTTGGTGCCGTTGGAAAGCTGGCTTCAAGATCTTCAACGTGTAATTTTTCACAAATTTTTACTCTGTCTTTAACTGGTAGTAATTTGGACTTGGAAATGCCCCAGTTTCTGTTTCTACAGACTGAAACTGTGCCTGTTATGAGAAAAATCACCATAATTCATATACTTGGAATTATTCTCTGAAATTTGGTGTGGTTATGTAGAACCCATAGATCTACAACTTTGAGGAGGGACCAGAAGCTAAATCTGACTGTAGATAGGTCGGCAGTAGCATTCTTTCTGTTGTGACAGTTTAGACAGATTCATGTGTTAACTTTGCTTAGAAATTGTTATGTTGTATTTTTGTCTTAAGCTGAATTTGATCATGTTAATTGCCATACTTTGTCAATTTATGTTTTATTCAATTTCAGTTATTAATCAGTTCATATATTATGTCGGATGTGATGATGATGATGAGAAATATGTCTAACTTAAGTTAAAGTTGTTTATGCTATTTGTGCTCACAATAGTACGCTCTTGAGATACGTTTTTATGAGGATGTTCATGAAATGTTTTCATTTTGGAAAAGGATGTAATTAAGTGAATGGAAAGACGATGTTCGTTGTTTAAAACACGACATCAGTGAAGTGATGATGAAAGTAATGGAAAGATGTAAAAGCGGTAGTAGAGGCCGCTAGACGATGAAACGATAAAATGTTCTAAAAACTGAAAGTGAGCAGAGAGTTTGACATCGGAGGACTTGGTCTATTTTTGAAATGGGTGAGACTCCAGATGTGGGTTTGGGAGAAACACGGGTAAATTTTAGGTGTTAAGGAGTGGACAGTAGTACGATAATCTCGCCCGATGTGTCGCCCCCGGAAGGGGAGCTTGAGAGGGCTAGAGAGGCCGCTGGTGTGCTCGTGTCGCACCATGATGGTAAATGATGGTTTTCTCCGTTTGTCCCATGAAAAACCGAGATGAGTCTCGCTCTAGTACCTTGCCCCGTTCGGGTACGGAGTTACAAGAGGCCCCTCCAGTGCACGTGTCACTGAAGTGGTAGCACTTTTCACCCACCCTGGGTGAAGTCCGCCTCCTTAGCGTCCTACGATTTGCACGAGTTCCAAACATGTGAATCAACAACTTATAGTAATTGTCTTTAATTTATAAATGTTGTTATTGTAATGCCCTACGTAGCTACTGCACAAGTACTAGAGGGGGGTGAATAGTACTTTAAAATAATTAAGAGGATAATTCCTAATTATCTTGCAAATTTCAACCAACAATGCGGAAATGCGAAAATGTAAATATTAGACAACAAAAAAACAATCGCAAACAAGCAATTTAACGGGTTCGGATCCACCCAAGTCTCCCTGACTTGTTCCCGGTGATCCTACGTCCCAAACACCCGGATCCCCTCCGGATACTTGAGTTAGAAACTTCTAACTCAAATTTGCACTATGAAATGCTTGTGAAAAACCTTCACAAAGTCAAATCATACACAAATGAAATTGTGACTCTCACAACCCGGGATCACAAACAAACTCTCACAACCGAGAGTAAAACACTTACAATATGAAAGTAAATGAAATACGAAATTGCTTACCGATAAAATCCTATGCCTTGAGTAAAACTTACGATTTAGGGCAAAACGGATTTTGGGGAAGATGAAGAGGCACCAAACCCTAGCTCCAAGTAGATGACCAGCAATGGAGTCCTAGGTGGATGTTGGTGACCTAGAATCAAGCACTTGGCTTGGAAGGCTCACAATCAATGAATCTCTCTTTTGAAATAAGAGTGAGGGAGAGATTCTTGAAAGGAAATGAAAGAGCTTTGAATGAGATTTAATGCTTCTCTTTTGATCTCTAAAGTTCACTTAATATCATCCTTGAGTGCAATGAATGTAGCACTCCAAGTATATATATGATGGAGGAAAGAGAGAGCAAAAAATCGTGGCATTTAATGCTCCAACGGCTCTATTCTGAAGCAAACTAGTCGGTCAAAGAAGGATGACTGACCGACTAGTTCATCAACTAGTCGGTCGGTCAATCAACATGAACCGACTAAGAGATGAACAGCCAAATGAATAAGTTCAGACTGAAGAGAACTAGTCGGTCCAAGAAGACTTGCCAACCGACTAGTTTCACAACTAGTCGGTCAGTGAGTGAACTTAGACCGACTAAGAGATAAAACAAATAGTCTGAGAACAAAATGATTTAGTCGGTCCAAGAGCAAATGTTGACTGACTAGTTCATCAACTAGTCGGTCGCCAAATGTACATAGGCCGACTAAAGATAAACAGTAAGTTAGGCTGTACAGTAGAAGCTCAACTAGTCGGTCCAAGAAGAAACACTGACCGACTAGTTTCACAACTAGTCGGTCGGTGAACCTTCTTTGACCGACTAACTGTAAACAGTAATTGAGTTAGAATTGAAGGAGGCAAACTAGTCGGTTCAAGAAGCTTTGCTGACCGACTAGATCACCATCTAGTCGGTTGGTTCTTCTTCTTGAACCAACTAACATGCACAAGAAGTCGCGAATCGAAGCGCGAAGCTTCGGGAAAGTTCGTATGGACTTCTACTAAGATCCTAGCTCTATGATATGAGCGTTATGAAGATTAAAACGTAAGACCTACTCAAGGCTTAACATTCTACGATACGAAGCTAGAAGACAATAAATTAAACTTGACGAATCGTCTTCAAAAGCTTCAATCGAATCTTCATGACTTCAATAATGGTCCATAAGCTTCAACGAAGCTTTAGGCATACGATCACGCGCTTTGAGAAGACTTGAGACGTTGCTTTAGATGTTCATATGAATTTGGCGACGATCTCCATAACTGCGCTCACAAAGAGTTAGTTCACGATATATTTATGTTGGTTCATCATCCAAAACCAAATCCGGGGAGTCCAATACTCAACATTCTCCCCCTTTTTGGTGATGACAAACCAACATAAATAATAATCAAAAATAATGATTCAAATGAAATTTACTTACTCCCCCTGCATTGATGACACGTTAGTTCCAAATTAAATAATAATCATACGCATCAAGCAGACGAGTAAATTATAAAATGTGAATCAATTATTGAAATATCGGATTTGAAATCCATTTTTATATTTTAACTCCCCCTGAATCTAACATATCAAATTAGATTCTTGGGAAAATGCTTTAAATTATCATTTAGTGCACATGTCATTATTATATCTCCCCCCCTTTGGCATAAGCAAAAAGAGCGGGAGGAGATCAACGACAACAACAATGGCCAAAAATAAAAGCACGGGAGTCGTAGAATACGACAACTGTCCAAATGACACCAAAGGAAAATACGAAGGAAATCAAAGCGTGTCAATGAGACCAAAGTCGAAAATCGATAAATAAAATCATCAAAAATCAAATTAATTTTACGAATTGAGTTATGGAATATACTCTCCAATATCAACATTCTTGGTTAATTTAGTGCATGGAAAACAATTCTATGTTTCCATAGAAATAATTTCTATTTAACCAAGTTATTATCGTCGAGCGACGAAATCAAACATCAGAGACATAAAAAGAATATAATGTGCACAAGAGTATAAATGTCAACATCGATGTATATATATATATATATGAAACATGAGTACATCAAAAGTATACATCGCCGATATACATAAACGATCCTCGGATCGAAGCACAAAATACAACATCATATCACAGCATATATCAGAGTATCATAAAACATACAAAAAATCTCAAAACTCCATCTGAGATACATCAAAATACATCCAAAAGTATCAAAAATCATAACCACCCTCTATCCTACCCAACTCTCGCATACTAGATCTATCATCCAAAGTGCACTAAGAGAGTCCTCAGAGAAGCTCAGGAGGCAGCGGGAGGATCTGCAGCAGCAGCAGGCTCTGAAGCAGGAGTGGTCACTGGAATGGCAGGTGTGTCAACAGGAGCGACGGGAGTGGCCTCGGGAGCAGCAACAGAAGAAGTATCCACCGCATGTATGGTGGCACCAGGAGTGCTCTCGGGATCACCG
The DNA here is from genome assembly GCA_030789695.1 of Scilla litardierei. Taxonomy (NCBI): domain Eukaryota; kingdom Viridiplantae; phylum Streptophyta; class Magnoliopsida; order Asparagales; family Asparagaceae; genus Scilla; species Scilla litardierei. Next base: position 95,184,380 of record CM061138.1, on the reverse strand, counting down.
GCAGAAGTAGCAGCAGCACCAGAAGTAGCAGCAGCAGCTGGAGTACCCTCAGGGACACGAACAGCAGATCCAAGGAGCTCCTCGAGCTCATCATCATCCATCTCCTCCTCGTTAGAAACAGACGGAGGGATATCAATACCCAAACGAGAAGCGATACGAGCAAGAATCTCCTCAGATCGAGCACAGCGAGACTCCACACGTTTCAATGAACGTGCGAGGTCAGCAAGAGTAGGAGAGGGAGCAGGAGCAGCTAAAGCAGAGGCTGAAGCAGACGGGGTCGTCCTCTGAACATGACGAAGCACCGCAAGAGACTTCTTGACGGCCGTCGCATTCAGAGGGGGACCGAGGGGACGCTCATCATCAGGGGGCAGAGGGACACGGAAGTGACGGAAAACAAGTGTCAAAAGGCATGGATATGGGATGTGAGCAGATTTCGTGGACTTTCGGATGCACTCGAAAGAATCCATCTTATCGAGAATGATCCTAGCCCAGTTAATCTCGCTCCCCATGAAGATGGCATAAATCAGTTTGAGGAATGGCTAGGATGGCAAAGAAGATGATCTGTACTTCGGAAGGAGGCACGACTTCAAGATCAGATTAAGTACCCAAGCATTCGGCTTGAAGGACTTCGAGGGAACGCCAATCATGGCAGGAGGAATCTCATGAAAGATCTCAGCGAGCATCACCTGATCAAGCTCAGAAATGTCATCGAATGAAATATCAGAAGGAAGAAGGCCAGACGAGGAGACACCAATCAAATCTCCTAAGACTTCTGCCGTGAGGACTATCAGTGTCCCCAAGAGAGTAGTTTCAATAGAGTGGGTCTCGTCGTACTGACCGCGAACCCTATTGGCGTAGAATAGCTTGACAAGGTGAGGGTATGGGTGTGGATTCGCCTTAGGGTCATACCGAAGATAATCGATAAGACCGCTAGACGACAGAAGTCAGCTAGGCCTGGGAAGTCAGAGAACTGTACGAAGTGCTCCAACAGCAGCGGGCAGTGTTCGATACGGTTATATGCCGCGAGACACATCGGGTCGTCGCGACATGAAGAGATATCGACACCGCCAACTGGCGTCGGACCCTTCCCCTTAGGCTGACGGGTGCTAGATCGGGGTGGAGGAGTAGGATCCCTATGGCTAGGCTCGGTCTCAGGGATATATTCCGTGTCGAAATCATCGGGAGGAGAGGGAGCACGGAATGAAGCAGGGGATACGGTTTGCTTCCTAGGCTGAGATCGGGGCTTAGCGGTTGCCGTCCTCTTCTTCTTAAGAGGAGGCGAAGACGACGATGGATGGGTGGATTTAGATCGGCGTTTGGGTTGTGAGGGTTCCCTAGGAGGTGACTCTGCGGTCATAGGAGACGGGCTCGAGGGTCGGAACGGTATTTTTGTCTTCGCCATAAGCGTGACGAGACAAACGTAATCAAATTCGATCGAAATCTAAAACCCCAAAGCAAACCCTAGCCGAACTGAAAACGAGTGTAACCTAACCCTAAAAGCTGAAAAAGAACCCTAAACAGCTAGGAGAGGGAGGAGATACCTAGGGAGGAGAGAGATGATCGGAAAAACGGCCGGAGATCGATCGGAATCGACGGAGGAGGTGGAGAGGCACGGGGGTTTTTGGCTGAGAAGAGAGTATGAACCGACTGGAATGAAGAATAGTCGGTTTGGGGAGAGTTAAAAACGATTGGAAGTCGAAAAGACGCAACTGTCCCCGTTGCATTTAGTCGGTCACAGTTCAAGCGCTGACCGACTAGATGAGGATCTAGTCGGTCGGCCAATGAGCTTGAACCGACTAAGTGCAAACAGTAACTGAAGCCAAAATTTAGGGCATGAGTTAGTCGGTCTGAGTTCATTCACTGACCGACTAGATGATGATCTAGTCGGTCGGTCAATGAACATGAACCGACTAACAGAGTTCAAAAATTTGAAATTTCGAAATTTTGAGTTCTCTCCTAATTGCACTTGGACGAAACATCGTAATACTCTCATTAATCATTATACTACCCCATTAAACATCGAAAAACTTAAATTTGACGTTCATGAGTAAATCGAGCACAAATTCCGAAAATTCAACGAAAAATCCAGAAAATTCCAATACATCAAGCATGTGCAAATATAACGAAATTGAAAGCATGCAAGATTATTGAACAAAATATGAATCCGAAATCTCGGATTCACCCATAATCTCCAATTCTCGACGCAACCGCACAAAGGAGTCTTCCTTTATGGGTTTCGTGAAAATATCGGCGATTTGCTTCTGGGTTTCAACGTACACTAAAATGATGTCCTTTTTAGCAACATGATCATCTAAGAAATGGTGACGGACATCTATGTGTTTCGAACGGGAATGGTGTACCGGATTCTTAGAGAGACAAATTGCACTTTGGTTGTCCACCATGATAGGGCAAGTATCACAGTTTATACCAAAGTCTTTAAGAGTGTGTCTCATCCAAAGAAACTGAGCACACGCGGCACCGACGGCAATATATATTCCGCCTCGTTGGTTGAAAGTGATACGGAATTCTGCTTCTTGGAAAACTAAGAGACAAGAGAATTTCCTATAAAATGGCAAGTGCCACTAGTACTTTTCCTGTCGGATTTGCATCCCGCATAATCTGCGTCACTATATGAGATTAACTCATACATGCTAGATTTTGGATAAAGTAATCCAAAATCAAGTGTGTAACTTAAATAATGGAAAATACGTTTTACCGCTACTAAGTGAGATTCCTTAGGTTGAGACTGATAACGAGCACATACACATACGGCAAACATAATATCGGGCCTACTTGCGGTAAGATATAGTAAACTACCTATCATACCTCGATATAGACGAATGTCTACATCTTTACCGCCCGTATCCTTATCAAGATGTGTAGTCGTGCTCATTGGAGTCTTCTTCCCGGAGGCATTCTACATTCCAAATCGTTTTAGCAACTCCACCGTGTACTTGGTTTGGTGGATGAAGATTGCATCGTTCATTTGGCGAATTTGGAGACCTAAGAAATATTTAAGCTCACTCATGTTGCTCATCTTAAATTGATCCTTCATCACATTAGAAAACTCTTCGCAAAGAGTGAAGTTAGTAGCACCGAAAATGATATCATCAACATATATTTGAACTAAAATTATATCATTATTCGAATACTTAACAAATAATGTCGAATCAACTTCTTCCATTTTAAAACCTAAATCCAAAAGAAAATTCTTTAAACGGTCATACCAAGCTCGAGGAGCTTGTCTCAAACCGTAAAGTGCTTTCTTAAGTTTGAAAACGCGATTTGGAAATTTTTCATTTATAAACCCCGGAGGTTGAGAAACGTAAACTTCCTCAACAACATCTCCGTTTAAAAATGCACTTTTAACATCCATTTGAAAGAGTTTAAAATCTTTATGGCATGCAAAAGATAACAATAATCTAATAGATTCTAATCTAGCTACCGGAGCGAAGGATTCTTCGAAATCAATACCTTCCTCTTGACGGTAGCCTTGAGCAACTAACCGAGCTTTGTTCCGGACGACGATTTGGTTTTCGTCGGTCTTGTTCTTGAAAATCCACTTCGTTCCTATAATGGTGTGGTTCTTCGATGGCAATGGAACAAGCTCCCTGTAACGGTCTGAATTTTTCAATACAACTATTCACGTATTTTCATTTTTTAAACTATTTTATAATGGTTTGTTAGGAGTTTTACGATTTACCAAAAATTTCTCATCAAAATATTTTGAGATATCAGACTAGTCATGAAGTATTTTGGTACGATCAGGTTTCATCAAATACCTCAAAAAGATCTGATAAAAATTCATTTTCAGATATTACCGTTTTGGCTTAATGAATTTATTTTCTATACAAATATCTTCAAAACATTTTCAAACTTCTACTGTAACCTTCTATGATCAATTAGGGCTTTCCATATTAATTTCGTAATTTTCTGAAGTCAAATCAATAGGGAACCCGCTGACCCGCTTCCTAAACATTTTGGCCCAAAACTCGTATCTCCGTAGCTCAAACCCCGAAACGGATCTCGTATTCGCGATCCTCGCGACGACACGAACCCGTGGGTATGTTTTCGTAATTTTTCGGACACGTTTACTAGTAGGGGCAAAAATTGTAATTTTGTATTTTTGTCATTATCTACTAATTACGTTTTAACCTTTTTACTTATTACTAATTACCTTAACCAATGATGTAATCACTTATGACAGCCCTCCCCACGTTTTCACGTGGAAAATCTTAGCCTGCGATTTTCAACATCTACTCAACCAGCCATCTACCTCATTTAATTTTCCTAATTAATGTCATTGACTAACTTAATTACTAACCTCTATTTAATCACCCTCTCCACTCGTGAAACCTACCCATCTTCTCCTCAACTGACGCATGCAAACCCCCCCCCCCCCCCCCCCAACGCCCGATACCCACTAACCCATCTCTCTCCCTCCGTTACTCTCTCCCCCTATTCGCACGGCCTCCCCCTCCCCGCTTCGTTTCAAACCCAAACCCACCGGCGAGCTCCCCGCTCCCCCTTCTCCGATCAGCTCCACCGAGCCTCACCCTTCTACGAATGCTGCTACACCCTCGTACCGCTCCCCGCACCCCCGTTGCGCTCTCCCCTACCGTCGGCGACCCCGCACGCAGACCCCCCTCTCTCGCCAACAGCCCCCGCCCTCCTCTCTGCTCCGTCAGCCCGGAGCTCCGCCCACGACGACGCCGGATCACACGACGCCGACGTGCTCCTCGCAGCTCGACCCAACGCCAAGCACCGCCCGCCTCCTCTCCTGGCCATCGTCGAAGCTCCTCCGAGCTCGAACGCCAGTCAAGCTCTTCGTCGCTGCATCGCCAAGACCCCCGCCACCAATGCCACGAAGCAGCAACGCCGTCCGAGCTCTCCTCCGACGTGTGCTGTCGACTACCGCCCGGAGCTGCTCGATCCCGGCCTTCGCTCAGCCCTCCGATCGACGAGCTCGACTACCTTGACGTCGAACTCCCCCGCTGCAGTCCGAGCCTCCGTCTTCATCGACGAAGCACGGCCACGTCACCCCCGAGCTCCCACGGCGAGCTCGCCGTCTGCCTACCCCCGCTCACCCGAACACACCGCCCTCCTCTCGCCGGCCTGCAGCTCCGCTCCGAAGAACCCCCTCCTACTCCCCTCACTCTCGCTCTCTTCGTCGACACGAACCCCCGAGGTCGGAGCTCCTCCGCCCCATACCGCCGCCTGCCTCCTCCGATGCCGCCGTCAACGAGCAAAGAGCCCCCATGCAACGGTTAACGACGAAGCAGCGTAAGTTTGCACAGTGGCAAACTTGTAAATACGGAGAAGTTTCGTATTTACGTTTTATTAAATAATTATTAATTGGGTTTTAGAGTTTTTAATCCATAACTAAATATACAGTGGCCAGAAAAATATAAGACTAGGCCTAGAAAATCAGAAATGACATTCTGGACCCAATGGCACTAGTTTCGTCTCAATTGGACGCTTAGATTTTCCGGAATTAATTTTTAAACCTAAAAATTAAATACGTGATTTTCGTTTAAAAATCCGTAACTTATTATTTTCATGTACAACTTATACTTTGTAAAAATATATGCTATAGCACTCTTCGGTACGATCATTTTGACAGCTCACTTGAACCATTCCGATGCAGATTGCATCCAGAATAAATGTTTGAATAAATACGTTACTAATTGAAAAATAGTTTTTAAATTGTTTTTGAGCTTTTGAAAATTATAAAAATTAATGTAAGCTTCAGAAAAATATTTCCTCCTACGATAAAATTATTTTCCTTATATCTAGGCTATAGAAAAATTTAGAACGCTTTTTGACTGCGTTTCAATCCATTTAAAAATCGAAACGACCAAATTATTTACATAGAAATGTCGCGTTCTTTAACCAATTGTTTCTTGTGTTTGCAGGTACCAATCCTCGTGCACCAGCTTCTCTAGCTCCAACCTCGTCTTGCTACGACGAGCTTGAAATTAGTAAGTCACAACTAATTCTAAAATTAGAAAATTAGATAAGTGCCCCTGTATGAACCTAGGACAACACTACAGCCTCTGAACGGCTACTTGACTTGGCCCGAACTAGAAATCTAATCTAATAGGAAAGTAATCAACTATAGATTACTTTGCCAACTTTCAACTTTGGTGGTTGTTAAACACAAACATCAACTTGGGTAAATTGTGTGCTAACAAAACTACCACCCTTAAACCAACAAATTTTGTATTCCATGTTAGTTGGACTTGTTTTTATTCTCAAATTTCTTAGCATCTGCTCTACTTTATTTTCTGGTTTTAAAACCAGTGGTCCTGGTTAACTATCATCGTGAACAAGGAATTGATAACATCTTGAAACAATACTAGACACCCCGAAATGTTGGACTTGTCTTTATCCTCACTTCGCTTGGCTAGCTTGCTTTGAAAAGAATGTCTGGCTTTCTGGTTTTCAATAAGAAAGTCAACCAGTTGACTTGGTTTGACTATCAATATGTGGAACAGCTTGTATCTTGTGGAATATCGTGTGGAACATCTCGTGGAACATCATGAAAAGGAAATGTACATAGAACACTTGACACATCACTGGGGTTTGGGGTAACTCATAGTTTGAGAGAGTGCAGGAGTGACTGGAGTTCAATCTACATGTCTAGCTGCCTGGGTTTTTGGCAATCATGTCTAGCTGCCTGGGTTTTTGGCAATCATGTTTAGCTGCCTGTGTTTTCAGCAAACAAAAATATGCTGCCCGTGTCAGCATCCTGTCTAGCTGCCTGTGTTTTCGGCATTCGTCTGGGTCGCGCCCAGGCAAGAGATGAACTCGATGGTCACATATTGTACTCTCCGACTTGAGTCACGTAGTGTAGTTACTTTTGCACAGTCACTTTTACTTTACGCACTACAGTCACCTTTACTTTACACGTTCCATGCACGTTACTTACTACACTTGTGCAGTCACCAGTTCTTTACGCGTCGTACTTTTAGCTACAGCAGTAGTACGTTTCACTTGCTTAGCCTGCTTTACACTTGCACTACTACCGTACAGTTGTTCTCTCCTTTCAGTTCAGATTGCCTTTACTTTTCAGTTGTGTACAGTTGTTGTTCAGTACTTTACTTTTTTACTCTGGTCTGCTTGTACGTAGTTACTTTTGTCATACTTGTGCACTGCTTCTTTTCTATATTTAGAATTGTTGTGACTTACCTACGGTTCCATCTCTGTGGCACCGCAGACGACGTACAGATGAAGGTAGATGCTCCTGAGCTAATAGCGCCAGAATTCGACCGCAGCTTCCAAAGTTATTTTCACTTATGTACTTTTCTTCTTTCATGTATATTCTGTTGGGACATCTTGTACAGTATGGATTGTAATAATTGGACAATATTTGAGTATTTTTGTACATCTCTGCATCGTGGCTATTTTGTTTTCACTGGTAACCTGCAGGACCTGCGCAATATCAAAAAGTAACGGGCCCCCGAGAGCGGGTCGTTACACTCCCAAACCTCATTTCTCTCGAATTGAATGAGTTCCTCCTCCATGGCAAGGATCCAAGCACTATCTTCGCACGCTTCGTTAATATTCTTTGGCTCTATCGAGGAGGCAAAGGCACAATGAGTGAAGTAGTTGACTTGAGATCTCGTCTTGACACTATCAAGGATATTGCCAATGACTTGCTCATGAGGATGGTCACGAACGGTATGAAGTCGTTTAGGAATTCCCTGATCACTAGGAACATTCTCAAAAGATTCATTAGTTGGGTTAGTCTCAATAGAATCAATAGAATTAGAATTACCAATTGAATCACATAAGACATCCATGGAGTCATCATCATTAGTAATTCTAGTTGGGACAAAACCTTCATTAAATGAAACATGAAGCGATTCCTCGATTGTTGAGGTTCGTTTGTTGTATATCCGGTATGCTTTGCTACGGGAGGAATATCCAACAAATATCCCCTCATCGGATCTTGGATCGAATTTGTCCAAACTACAATACGTGTTTTTAATAAAACATTTTGAACCAAAAACTCGAAAATGTTTAACTTGAGGCAACCTACCAAACAACAATTCATAAAAAGTTTGTTTGGTGCCGGGCCTCAAAAGTATCCTATTAAACACATTGCAAGCGGTATATACCGCTTCTGCCCAAAATTGATGGCCAAGTTGGCTATCATCAAGCATAGTGCGAACACATTCCACTAGCGTCCTATTCTTTCTCTCAACAACACCATTTTAAGGAGGTGCACGAGGGAATGAAAAGGTGTGTGTAATACCAAATTCATCACAAAAGTTCTCAAAAGACTCATTCTCAAATTCCCCTCCATGATCACTACGAATAGTGACAATGGTGGTTCCAATGAGATTTTGTAATTTCTTAACAAATATTGTGAAGTTTTCAAAAGCATCATTTTTATTACTTAAGGCAAATACCCAAGTAAATCTAGAAAAGTCATCAACGATGACAGGTCCATATCGTGCATTTCCTAATGAAGCAACTCTAGTTGGCCCAAATAAATCTAGATGTAACAGCTCTAGTGGCCGCTTAGAAGAAATGCTTTTCTTAGGTTTAAATAACGATTTTGGAAGCTTGCCTTGTTGACACGAGTCACAAAAGCTTTTCTTTTGAAAGACAAGCTTAGGGAAGCCTCTAATAGAATTTAACTTGGAAAGCTTAAATAGTGTTCCAAAGTTCATATGACCAAAACGTCGATGCCATAAGTGTTGTTCACTTGTGTTAGCAATGAGACAGTGTTCATGTGATCTTGGAAGATCTAGGATATATATATCCTTATGGCATGTGCCGGAAAATAATAATTCATCATTATCTTTTCTTAAAATATGGCACATTCCTTTTGCAAAGCTAACTTTGTAACCTTTGTCACAAAGTTGGCTTATTGAAATAAGATTGTGGTTTAATCCTTTAACAAGGTAAACATCACTTATTAGTGGTTTAGAAGGATTACCCACTTTGCCAACACCTATGATGGTTCCGCTCTCGTTGCCTCCAAAGACTACCCGTTTTCCATTTGCAATGGGCATCACTCCGGATAGCAATTGAGCATCACACGTCATGTGTTTTGAACACCCACTATCGAGTATCCAATTATTCTTGGAGCCAAATTTAGATTTGTTACTCCGTTTCTTTCTCTTGAGTACCTATAAATAGAAAATATCGTATCATGGTACCCAAGGTCATTGGGTCCAAAAAGATTAGACCTTTGGAAGCCAAGTCCAAGTGGACTTAGACTTCCCCACATAATTATCACTATGCACAACATTCATGAAATACGAATTCATGTAAATTTGTTTTTCATTCATGCTTGTGTCCTTTGGGCTCCAAATAGTGAAGATTTTGGGAGCCCTAATCCTATTGGGAGCATGCATGCGTTGTTGATTTCTACGTGATGCATGTCGTGGATAGGCATAAGGAACATGATGAAATGGTGCATTATGAGAATGGTTCATATGATGATGTGGATGAACATATGCATGTGGAGGAACACGTGCGTGAGGGTGTCTCACATGGTGTGCACATGCCCGTGGATGTGGTGCATAAAAATCATCATATGTGTGAGCATGTGGAGTAGGACGTGTGTTCCTACGTGGCATCGTATTTGTGTACATATAGGCATGACCTTTCTTTGGAGGTCCACCCAAAGTGGGTTTCTTTCCAAAAGAGGGTGTGTACGAGGTGGAAGCACCATCGGTAGATGAACTACCAATAGAGTGTTTGCTCCCACTTGTCGAAGCATCGGAAGTTGGCCTAATAAAGGTAGTAGACGATTTGGATGAATTTCCCATCGTATACCCCAAGCCAATGTGGTGATTGGCCGGAAGTAAGTCACTTAGGATTTTATCCAAATGGTCCTTACCCTTATTGAATTTATTAATTCGGCCCAATGTGCACTCATATTTCTCGGTGAGAGAATGCATAGAAGCATCCAAAGTGGATACTTGTGATGTGAGCACATAAACACGAGATTTGAGATTCTCATTCTCAATACTCAAAGTCGAGTTTTGAGAAGTCAAATCCGCCATCTTTTGTTCCTCCGAATCCTCAATGCTAACATGTTCAAGTTGAGACTTGAGATTTACAATCTCATTTCTCAACTCTTTAACAACGGTGTCGTTGTTGGTGATGATAGATTTAGGCGAGGTTTGGATGCTAGCTAAATCATCTTTTACCTTAGTATATCTATTTACTAATTTAGTGTATTTAGACCATATTTGCTCATTAGCATTTCTAAGGTTATCCATTGTTACCTCATCGCCTTCATTGTCGCTATCATCAGAGGAGGAATCTTTATCTTGCTCCTCTCTAGCCATGAAGCACATGTGTGCTTGCTCCACTTGCTCATCGTCTGACTCTCCACTTGACGAGTCCTCGGAGTCGGAGAATTTTCCGACAAGTCCCTTTTTGTACCCTTTCTTATACTTCTTTAACTTGTCGAACTTTGGCGCCTTCCACTTCTCCTTGTGCTTGTTTTGAGGACACTCCGCTTTCATGTGTCCTGGCTTGTTGCATTTGAAACACAAAGGAGAGGAGGCGTTAGTAGAACTAAACTTCGATTTGTTTTTGAAGTTACCTTTCCGGAAGAACAGGTTGAACTTCTTTGCCATGAGGGCCATGGACTCCAAGTCCAACTCTTCTTCCGATTCTTCATCATCGGTGGATGTTGATGTTGATGGAGCGGCCTTGAAAGCAATAGCCTTTTTCTTTGGCTCGTCTTGCTTCAAGTAGGACTTCATCTTGTCATGCAACTTTAACTTGCTATCCTTGCGTACCTCATAAGACATTAAGGTACCCATTAGTTGAACAACGGTATATGTTTTCATATCATTACCTTCCTCGATGGCGAAGGTACGTTTCTCCCAACAAGAAGGAAGTCCATCGATGATCTTCGAGACTTTCTCCTTTTGGATGTAGGTCTTACCAAGAGCCTCCAACTCGTTGGTGATGTCGACGAAGCGAGCATAGTACTCCTTCATCTTCTCACCCTGTAGCATATGAAATAGTTCATAATCTTTATTTACAACTACGAGTTTAGAGTCTCTTACCCTACTCGTTCCTTCATGCAAGATGAGGAGGGAGTTCCATATTTGATATGCACTCTTACATGTGCATATCTTATTGAAGTCCTCGGGCTCCAAAGCGCATTGCAAGGCATTCATTGCCTTGGCATTGCTTACCTCCGCGGCGACCTCCGTGGTAGTCCACTTCTCGAAATCTTCTTCAGCGGTCTCGACATACTCCTTCATCGTGGCTCTCCATAATGAAGCACTCCGGAGGAAAGTTTTCATCCGGCATTTCCAGTACCCGTAGTTGGTACCGTTGAAGAAGGGAGGCCTCGTTGAGGAGTGTCCTTCCATCACCGAAGAAGCTCCTTCTCGGTTCCATAAGGTGTTGTAGTCTGAAGGTGGACGAACGGCTTTGTTGTCGTTGGAAGACATAGCTAGGTACTTGGCTCTGATACCAAATGTAATACCCTACGTAGCTATTGCACAAGTACTAGAGGGGGGGTGAATAGTACTTTAAAATAATTAAGATTCCTAATTATCTTGCAAATTTCAACCAACAATGCGGAAATGCGGAAATGTAAATGTTAGACAACAAAGAAAACAATCGCAAACAAGCAATTTAACGGGTTCGGATCCACCCAAGTCTCCCCGACTTGTTCCCGGTGATCCTACGTCCCAAACACCCGGATCCCCTCCGGATACTTAAGTTAGAAACTTCTAACTCAAATTTGTACTATGAAATACTTGTGAAAAACCTTCACAAAGTCAAATCATACACAAATGAAATTGTGACTCCCACAACCCGGGATCACAAACAAACTCTCACAACCGAGAGTAAAACACTTACAATATGAAAGTAAATGAAATACGAAATTGCTTACCGACAAAATCCTATGCCTTGAGTAAAACTTACGATTAAGGGCAAAACGGATTTTGGGGAAGATGAAGAGGCACCAAACCCTAGCTCCAAGTAGATGACCAGCAATGGAGTCCTAGGTGGATGTTGGTGACCTAGAATCAAGCACTTGGCTTGGAAGGCTCACAATCAATGAATCTCTCTTTTGAAATAAGAGTGAGGGAGAGATTCTTGAAAGGAAATGAAAGAGCTTTGAATGAGATTTAATGCTTATCTTTTGATCTCTAAAGTTCACTTAATATCAGCCTTGAGTGCAATGAATGCAGCACTCCAAGTATATATAGGATGGAGGAAAGAGAGAGCAAAAATCGTGGCATTTAATGCTCCAACGGCTCTATTCTGAAGCAAACTAGTCAGTCAAAGAAGGATGACTGACCGACTAGTTCATCAACTAGTCGGTCGGTCAATCAACATGAACCAACTAAGAGATGAACAGCCAAATGAATAAGTTCAGACTGAAGAGAACTAGTCGGTCCAAGAAGACTTGCCAACCGACTAGTTTCACAACTAGTCGGTCGGTGACTGAACTTAGACCGACTAAGAGATAAAACAAATAGTCTGAGAACAAAATGATTTAGTCGGTCCAAGAGCAAATGTTGACTGACTAGTTCATCAACTAGTCAGTCGCCAAATGTACATAGACCGACTAACGATAAACAGTAAGTTAGGCTGTACAGTAGAAGCTCAACTAGTCGGTCCAAGAAGAAACACTGACCGACTAGTTTCACAACTAGTCGGTCGGTGAACCTTCTTTGACCGGCTAACTGTAAACAGTAAGTGAGCTAGAATTGAAGGAGGCAAACTAGTCGGTTCAAGAAGCTTTGCTGACCGACTAGATCACCATCTAGTCGGTTGGTTCTTCTTCTTGAACCAACTAACATGCACAAGAAGTCGCGAATCGAAGCGCGAAGCTTCGGGAAAATTCGTATGGACTTCTACTAAGATCCTAGCTCTAAGATATGAGCGTTATGAAGATTAAAACGTAAGACCTACTCAAGGCTTAACATTATACGATACGAAGCTAGAAGACAATAAATTAAACTTGACGAACCGTCTTCAAAAGCTTCAATCGAATCTTCATGGCTTCAATAGTGGTCCATAAGCTTCAACGAAGCTTTAGGCATACGATCACGCGCTTTGAGAAGTCTCGAGACGTAGCTTTAGATGTTCATATGAATTTGGCGATGATCTCCATAACTGCGCTCACACAGAGTTAGTTCACGATATATTTATGTTTGTTCATCATCCAAAACCAAATCCGGGGAGTCCAATACTCAACAATTATCTCATGTCTCCTTACTTTTGTTTACTTTAATGCTGCTATCCCATGGTAACAAGTCTTATGCTTCCTTTCAATATCTGCATGTCATAATATGGTTTCATATGCATGTTTTGCAAGTTCTCATAACTAAATTCGCATGTTGGAATGTGATCACTTTTATGCACCATGAACCTTATTTGTTAGACCACCCACCCTAGATAGGCAGACCAGTTCTAAAACTGGGTTCTACTAGAGTGTTAGGAGTTTCTACTCGGTCATGCGTTGACGTGTCCCCGTTGACTTTCAGGTTGTATGAGTTGGAGGTTGGAGTTAGAGGCTGGAGCTTTGGAGTTGGTGAACAGTTGTTGGATTGGGTGGCGAGGGGTATGATGAGAGACTTGTACTTTTGGTGTTTCTTTTTCGGGTAGACCTTTGTACTTAGGGTTGTGACAATGAGGATGTTGGAGTTGTATAAATTGGATCTGGACTTGGAGTTGTATAACATTATGGTTGTCTCAGTGTAGCTTCTCTCTTTTGTACAGATGGTGTATATAAAAGGTTGTCTCATTGTATAAATAAAATGAAATATTGTATTTTTGTTTATTTTCTCAGTGTTTTATCTGTGATGGAGCTTTACTTGTACTTCCCAGTACGTGCGCAGTGACCTGTAGTGTTCTTTTACTTTCTTCCCTTCTCTCTTTCTACGTAACACTCGCCTCTTCGGGAATACCAGATACGGATTCGTACTTATCGGGTATCCTGGGGACCGAGTCGTTACAATTTTCCTGTGGTGGTATTTAAAGGTCTCCAGGAGTTTTTCTCTCATTGGAGCCTCGTGATATGTCCTATCATTCATTGAGGACATTCACTTCTGCTACGGTGGATTGCATCCATCATTTTTAGTATGTCAATCATAGCTGGATTTTTAGCAGCAGGGATGCGTGAATTTGACAATATTCGGATTTTCAGTAAATATGTCAGAAAACTGTTTAACAGTTTCAGAAGTGTGGATCTTCAGGATCTCATCACGGTTCATGATATTTGAAATTGTCAAGACCTAATACTAGGAATTTAAAGAGTTCTGAATATGGAGGATCTTCAGGATCTAATCTTCACTATCAATTCTTTATATGATGACCCATCAAAGGCACAATCTATGAGATTTGCTCTAAATGATTCCCCCATTTGGAGTGCTCGGTATCTATTTATCGGGGTTAATTACGCCCGATAAATAGTTCTAAGATTGCATATTGATGGTTTATAGCTATGGGGATGTGGACACATCATGGCACAATCTATAAGATGTTTTCTAAACGCTTCCCCCGTTAGGGATTCTCGGAAACTGTTTATATGACGTGATCAGGCTCGTATAAGTAGGTTATAAGGAGGCGTTTTGATGGTATGCAGTGTAATTGCATGTCCCCATGCAGTCACCAAGCAACTGGATTTTTAACGGATGAGTAATCCGTTTAAATCATTTTAATGATCAATTCATATAACCATTTTGGCTGTGAACACACACTCCATGATGTTCAACTTTATTCCAATTGCAAATTATGGCTAATTTCAAATTATTATCCAATGTTCCCGCCATTTAATAATGTGTCATATATATTGTGAAAAAAAACTGGACTGCGGTTGGATAATAGGTTTGATTATTACCATTTTCAGAGAATATATAGATGAGATACTAAGGTACATCATCAGCCCTATGTAGGGAGTGGATAAGTCCACTTTTATCCCTCAAGTACTCTCAAGAGACCTAGAGGTCTTATCATTTTAACGATGATAGTAAATATAATATTTTAAATTCTATTAGAGGAAGTTTTGAGAGTCAATGTCCACGCGTAATGGAGATGATCTCTTAATCATTTTTTCCGTTAAATGGGACATTGAAAACACACTCTTCTGAAGAAACTTCATGTTCTTTAGATTTATAGGATGGGTTAATGATGTCTTGCATCATCAATCCAAGGTGACATATTATATCGTTCCAAATTTAAAACTTAGACGATTATGGACACGCCAAGACGATTATGGACACGTCAGGTGTTACATTTAATTCCTCCTTTTGAATTTATGTAGGGCAGATGAAAGTCCATTTGAACACTCAGTATTCTTGAGTCATTCATGAGGGATTTCGTTTTAACGAATATCCATCGAAACTGGGTAAGTTTCTATTCTTGATTGAGAGTACAGGACATCGTCATATAGAGTATTCATGTTTGCAAAGCTTGAATCTCAAGTCAGACGTCCCAAAAAATAGTTTCTACTAGACTATTATTAGGGAGAAATGCTTTTGAAAGCATACGTCTATAATTATGTTGGAACTTACTAATAATTATGTTATGGCGATATATTTAAATTTGTTTTCAAAAGTCTATTTGTCCTAGGGGAGTAGCTAAGTATACAATAGCTAGATCGACTTTCGTCTTTAGACTAGCTTTGTATATACTATCTATGGCATAAATTAATGACCATTTTATATTGCAATAGCAGTATGGGTCTATTCCAGAACTTCTAGGTCTGGAGTTAGTTTGCCATTGCTTATTCCATATCGAGGATATCATATCTTCCCTTTCCCTTTTTATATCAGGACATAGTTGGTCATGGACTTTCCCTGTTTTCAGTCTTCCATATTGTTATTTATAAGGAAGAAGAAACACTAGTCTTACTAGAAGATGTATACAAGGGAATGAGCTAGTTTCCATACTTCCACTTCATATTTATGTGGGACTTTTGAAAGTCCATTTGAATGCTCAAGTGTGGTCTTCAGGTCATTAATTTCTTGAGTCATCAAGGTTTAATGTGGATAGAGAAACATGCTTAAGGAAAATAAATTCGTAGCTGCGAATTTCATAATATATTTGTCACGCCCCGCTTCCCAAGAATGTGGAGGCGAGACGTGAGGAGGTCCGCTCAGACGTGGAGCTGTGAAGCTGCAGTCTGATAAGCGTATAAAATATCAATTGGCAGGTCCTTGCAAGTGCAACACGGGACAACAATAATAACAAAGAAAGAGAGAGATAAAATATTCAATCTCAGAACATCCACAATAAATTTCAACATCACAGAAAAGCCACCAGGCTAAAAGAAAAATCGGAAGGAAGGTACAAGAGACTGAAAAGAGGCCTAAGGCATGGCCGACATAATACATATCATCAACAAGAAAAGAGAGGTGCTACGCACCGACAGCCTAACAACGACTAAGCAGAAAACAACAACAGCTAGAAGGAGCTCTAGGACTGGTCTCCTATGTCCTCGAACTCAACACCTGCAACCTGCTCGTCCTCAACGACCAACTCTGGCTCACAATCTAACATGTGACACCCAAAAGAGTAAAGGGGCACATGTCAGCAAGTCTAAAAGACTTGTGCAAGGAAACTGAAAGGAATGTAAACTAGCAACCTAGCAGTTATAAGAAGATGCAATGACATGGCATTTAAGTATGATGCAACAGTTTAAAAGAGAGGCAAGCACGCACGATGTAGCAAAAGCTACCAAATCACTAATCACTTATCATTTAACACTTATCACTTATCACTATTAATCACTTAAACACTAGAGATTTCGCCTGCAGGCTGGAGTGGCGGATCAGGCCATCTCGTGCTCTGGTGACGCATATCTCTTACTCACTTAAACACTAGAGATTTCGCCTGCAGGCTGGAGTGGTGGATCAGGCCATCTCGTGCTCTGGTGACGCATATCTCTTACCCCACCCCTACGTGTATCGAGCATTTGCTCGCTTCTGGATCACGGGCCAGGAAGTGTATTTGGCATAGGGTTGTGCCCACGAGAAGTGGGTGCCTAGCCGGTATCCGAGCGTTGGGGTTTCCAACTACAGGGCTCGCTTCTGGAACACGAGCCAGGAAACACTAGTATTGTAGCGTGTGCTACGAATGCAACAATCAATTTGGATGACATGTAAGATGCAATGCATGACAGTTAAAAGTGCGTACAGATAAGGAAAGTAAACGTGACAGTTTAGTATGCATGATTTACAAGTTTAAAGAGTTGGATCTAGCTTCGTTGTCAAGCTAGATCAATTGAGGTGACGGATCTAGTTTCGTTGTCAAACTAGATCAAGTAGGCGTCTAGCCAGCTATCATTTCACTGACTAGTCTCTTTTACGCTAAAAACGAGGAAGTGGCCTAAAACATGGCCCTACACAAGAGTTGGCAAGTTTCACTTGCCTGCTATACATGCTGGTATCACAATTCTCAAGTCCGATCACAGATTCACAAGGTCCAGAGCTCCCACGCTCAGTCCAACAATCAGCCTACAGTCCCGTATTTTTAAGTTGGATTAGTGAGTTAACCAAAACATCAAAAATATAGTTTTTTTTATCTTGTTAGCATGCAGTGTGGGTTCCTACGGGTCAGGTATACCTTAACACGACGCGAGAGCTACACTGGCGTCGGGTAGCGACGCCAGGGGTTGGATTCCTGTAGCGCGTATGGTAACGGTGTCGGCTCGGAACGGAAATGGGTCACGAAGAAGCATGTATTACGTCCAGGCAAGCTCTGTCCCTTCCTTCTCTTCTTCTCCCTAGCTCAACCATTATCCCCCTATCATTACTTCCTCTTGCAGGGGGATATAGCTCGTGGACGACAGCGGCATGGAGAAGCGGCGCACGGATCAGGGCGGAAATGGTTGCGGGGAGTCGCTGCGGGGGTTCGACGGCCAGAGAGCAGCGCCAATAGGGTCCGTGTGCGGCGGCGCCGTCGTGAACATCAGCGAAATCGCTGATGTGCCTGCTGCGCGAGTTGCAGCGCGACCTGCGGCGCTTGCAAGGGTGGCAACGTCGGCGGAGGAGACTGACGGCGGGGGGGAGGCCGCGGATAGGGCGGCGATGGGTTGGAGCACAGAGAACGTCGGGGTTGGGGCTTGAACTAAGAGGGGGCGGCGGCGCCGCGATTTCGAGAGGAGGCGGTGACCTCTCGCTGTGGTCGCCGGCGGGGGCGTTCGGCGCAAGGGCGGAGGAGATCGCGGGGGAGGCGGCGATGGCGGCGGATCACCGGAGGGCGCCGGGGGTGAGAGAGGGATGCGAGGTAGAGGGAGAGGAATCGGGGTTTATTTGGGGAGAAAAATGTTGGCGGCGGCTGCGTAAATTTTTGGGAATAGAATAGGGTTAGGGTTAATTTTAATAGTTGGGGATTGCTAAAGGTATTTAAACCTAGGGTTAATTGTGTTAGGGGTAAAGAGATGGAGGGTGTGCAATTAGGGGTATGTCTAGGGGATCATAGAGGATAAGATTTGGAGGGATATAAAGAAAATAATTAGGGATTTAAACAGATTGACATCAATTTTTCGAAATTGAATCTGATTAGGCAAATCAACGGTCGAGATTTCTCCGAGCGATATCTTTCAATCCGGGCGTCAGAAAATTAATCCGAAAATACCGGGGCGATCGTGGAGACGAGACGCACAGATCTACGGAGCCCGATCGTGCGTAACGCCTACCAAGAATTTACGTAAAATTGGGAACGGCGTTTCGAGTCAATTGACTAAAACGCCCCAAAACGATCGCAACGGCACATCGCATCGCTAATTTCAGAATCTAGAAATAGTCAAATAAAATACGTGCACGATAAAGCACGTGCACGCAGAAAATACGAATGGTCGGAAAGCGGCCGTTACAATATTTCTCACTTATCTATTAAGCCCCGACTTCAGGAGTGAGCTTATACACAAGGTTAGATTCAAGAATCTTTCCTTGTAAAGTGAGATTACTCTAAAAAGAGTTAGCGGTGTCATGACATACTTTTGGTGTCCATATTGGTTTATATAAACCATAGATTTACTAGATCTATATACCGCGAAATGCGTATTTTTAAGAAGAGCGCATCAATAGTTTTCATATAATCCCTCGTATTTTTTATTTTCATATTATTTGAGCAAAAGGGTGTTGAAATTTGAATTTGAACTTCTGGTTCAATTATCAATATAGATATGATTTTAAACTTTTAATAGATCATTATCATGTGCCATAATCACAATGGAAGTACGTATGCATGAATAAAATGTAAAAATAAATCATGCAAACAACATAGTGCATTCATCACAGGCAGTTCACGATACATATAAAACAATTATATACATGAAAAACAACCTAAGTAATGTACACCAAACAAGATATTATAATGAATTGTTCATTAATCTTTTGTTCGGAAGATGCCTTAAAATATATGACCCATCCTCGAAAATTTAATGGCACTTTAACCCAAAAAGAAATGTTCGTGAGGTAAATGGTGGGCTTCTGGCCGCATGCGGTACGCACCGGGTCAATCATGTCATGTTCAGAAAAAGTTAAAAACTGAACGCACCCGAAAACATATTTTATCGATATGCCCAAGTAACATTTTATCCCCAAAAACATTTATAATATCAATCCCCTTCCATTTTATTCCCTGATTTTTCTGTAATTTTCCAGAATTTTTCCAGATTTTTCTGAATTTTTCTGGATTTTTCTGCAATTTTTAGGGAATATATGGGTATTTTCTAAATTTATTATATATATAAATATATATAAGTAAACTTTATTTTTCAGAAAAAAATTAAAGGTTTAGGCCTGCGGGCCCGAGGTCCGTGGGCTTCAGGCCCGTTAGGCTTTTTACACATTTTCCGAGTGTTAAGCATGATATTATCTCTTGTACTTCTAGAATAGTAAAGCATGCTATTATCTCTAATTCGATTTTCCAGACCATTCAATTTATGCTTACATCGTTTAAGATCTTTCAGGTCGCATTACCATTCTTATCAACACCAACATAAAGTACAGATATGACCCTCAAATCCTGACAAATCATAATTCTGCATAGTTGGAGAACATAGCAATCTGACTTGGATCTCAGAATCAGGTGGAACCATCTATGTGGAGTTTTATAAGAATAATTTTAAGTTGAAGCAACACAGCTTGGATTGAAACACATGCTTAAATCAATCAATATGCATATATTTTTCTTCGTTTTCTATCACTTCCAGGGAGTTAAAAACTTTGTGCTATATATCCTTGGAGATTTGATCACATCTTATTAAAGCACATAGCCATAAGAGAATACTTTATGGCTTTATGCTCAGTTTACATAAACTTTCCAATAGTCTAATAACATCAAGCAAGAGAATACACAATGATCATTACAATATTAACAAGGAGATCAACAAAATGCATAATACAGAACTACATGAATAAGAGGTTAATTGTCCTTGATGTACTTGATTTGGTTGATGAGATGGTGAGAACCTACTTAAGTTCATTTTGAAACTCAGAATCACATGCATTCAAAAGTGCAAAGTTATTTTTGATGGGCAGATAGCCCTACTATTTGACGAGGCATCATTTTGTTTTATAGTGGTCAATTGAGGTAACTGACATTTAAAAGATATGCAAAACAACACTGAAACATGTGAGTGAACTGAAATTGCACTTAGAAGCACATTAACAGTCCATCGGTTCTGAAATAGTGATATGAACAAAGACAAAAATAGTAAGATCTAGGTCCGGATTATGCCAGTACAAGAGATGATCGGACGACAATGATCCTTGGAAATCAAGTGACAAAAGGGAGTAAGTGCTCTAACACCATGATAGAACTTATTTTATTTTGTAAGTAGGTCTCTAGATCCTTAATCATGTTTTAAATCTAGAAAATTAGATATGAGCATATAAAAATGCGATTTTGATCTAAATACAAAATTAGATCTAAATAGTCATGATCATGAAAAAAGATGGAATTTTTGCAAAAATCTAGAAATACCTCTAGATCGCGTGTGCTACGAAGCTTTTTCAGCGCATCGATTCCTCTTTCGAGACGTCACGAAAAATTCGTCAGAGCTTCGCCACATCTTTTCCTTCTCTACGAGCGTAATTGTGCTGATACCGTGTTGAGAATCAATCTCTATGGTGGAGGCCATAAATCATATATATATATATATATTAAGATGAATACCAAGGGTCATTTACAATCATGGTGGATACCAATTCCTAATACCAAAGGTCACAAGGCCTATTCATAACACTTCTATAATTCACGTGTCCGTGAAGGACAAAAATGTTATAAAAATGATGTAATTACACGTGTTAACTGGGATGATAGAGATTTAACAGATGTTAATTATTTGGAAAAAGTTAATGGTGTTGTGAAGGAGAAACATGTTTGTAGAAGGTTGAGGCTATGAAACATATAGCCTCCTTTATATAGTATTCATATTGGTTACTTATGTGGGTGGATACCCAATAGGCGGCCCAATGGGTCCTATTCATAACACTTCCCCTTATCCAACCAACGTGGTATACTCGACTTATGAATACTGAATGATTCATTAGTACTAATGAGTATCTTAAAGGGTGGATACTTCTAGATCCAAGTTAGTGATGACTACCTCGTTAAAAACCTTTAGCTATGGAAAACTCTGTGGGAAAAAACCAATAGCGAAGGGAAAAGAGTACATCACTCCATAACTTCCCCTGATATGGGGATGTGTCGAGGGGTGGATACTTCTGGATCCAGAGTCAATGTGGTTGCCTCGTTAAAACCTTGACTATGGAAAACCCTATGGGAAAAACCACTAGCCAAGGAAAAAGAGTACAACTCTACAGTTGACTCCCCCTTATCAGATCAAGCTTCAGGCTTGCAGATATCCTATACATCTATACATTAATATCATATGCGTCTATACATCCATCTCATCTACAACATTCCGAAAGTAAATGTAAAGTACAAACATCACTCATCTATACAAGTTTCACTCATAAAAGGCAGTAGCTGAAACTAAAGGAGCGCTGCAAACTTAGTAGACAGCTTCACGTCTCTATCGTCATTGTCTGCGAGATACTTCATGACCTGGCTTTGTATGTTCTTGAACTGCTTCTTGGGTGATGAACTTCTCGGGATGGTAGGAGGATGTAGACTTGGGAGGATTCTGTGTAGATCTTCCGGAGGTGGATGTCCCTTCTATGCTATTCATCGCGATGATCTGTAACCTGCATATGCAAATACATTTAACATGGAGGATTTTTTCTCGACCCTTGGAGATAGCGCAGAAGCTACATATCTCTGGTCAGTGGTGCGCTGCAGTCGCTGCACTGTACCTGGCTAATAGCTGGACTGCTAACGCTCAAAAGAGATGCATGCAGTTGGCCAAGTAAAAGAGTGTTTCAAAGACACTTAAGGTACTTCTGTTCTTCCCCTCTTCCAGCTAACGGAAAGAGGTCTTTTAATGTGTATCCATACAACCAAATAGGTGTATTTAGTGGATAATGATTTTCATGTTTCTTCATCAATCGTTATTGTATGAAGTTTTCATCTTCGGGATGATTAATAATAGTTCATCTTCAGGATGATTAATGTCATCTTCAGGATGATAGTTCATCTCCAGGATGATAGTTCATCTTCAGGATGATTAATATCATCGTCAGGATGATAGTTCATCTCCAGGATGATAGTTCATCTTCAGGATGATTAATGTCATCGTCAGGATGATAGTTCATCTCCAGAATGATAGTTCATCTTCAGGATGTTGTATTCTGTAAGCCAAGAATTTATGCCTAGCTGGGATTTCATATCATATCATATCATATTTGATGGATATGATTTAACAGATATTTCGGTATTTTCTCTTCAGGAGATCTGATAATATTTTGAGTTATTAAAATAATCTCAATTCTTTTAATTTGCTCTCTTAAAAACAATACTGTTTTTAAGAGGTGCAAATAACAACCTTTTAGTATGAGTCCTTTAAGGATCTATGTCTAGGTTGTCTTTCCTTTAATCATATTATTAATATGTGTCCCATAAAAAGGAAAGTAAAGAAAAAATTTATATATGCAGTTAAAGAAATTTTATATAGGTAATGTTGTCACATCCAATAGCAACATCAACTAAAATTTCCCTCTTTTTGCCATTCGTTGGGTTACGCCTTGACATAAACCAGTCGATGCATCAAATTCATCTTGTAAGTGAGTTCAGCTCATCTTACCTGATTACTTCCTGGTTTGAGCGATTTATACCTCTAAAGCTATAGCAAATTATAATGCTTATAGCTAACGATTTTATTATAATTCTCCTACAATACTCATTTATCTCACAGGATTTGATATCATTTTTGATATCAGGACTTCAGGTCCATACACCCCATATTTCACAAGTGAGTCCAGCTCACCTTATTATTGCATCATTCCACATTATTATAATTTGGCCAAATCTCTATGTTTACTTCAGGCAAAGCAGAGTTGTGGAAACGATATTTTATATTTAACTGGAAAAGTGAAATATGAGAGAATTTGTCGACAAAATGTGTTCTTGCCCAAAACTCACCCCGTACGTACTATAATCATTTGATTTCTCCCAGAAGTGTCTCCTTCACGACGCGTTGAAGAAGTGAAGGTTCTGGGACGGGTAAAGAATATGGACAGATACAAAATGTGTCCTTAGCAACCAAGTTGCAATAAGCTTCTGGATTTGAGCTCACTTTCCTATGGTGGTATTACTTTTTCGGTCTCTAGTAGTAGATTTCTCTCTTTGGAGCCTAGTGGTATGTCCTCTCATCTCTTAAGGACATCCACTTCTGCTGCTAGTGGATTGCATATATGTCATCCTAGCTAGATTATTTGCAGCAGGGATGTGAAAGTTTGACAATATTTAAATTGTCAGTCTGATTATAATCAGATCATATGTATCTACTTTTTAAATGGTCAATTTGAGATTCAGGCTCATAGATGATTTGAACCAAATAGGGAATTTGAAGGATCTTCAGGATCCTTATTACAATCAACACACAATCTATAAGATGTGTACTAATGCCTTACTCATACGAGATTTTGGAATCTATTCATCAAAGATGGTTAGTCCTGATGAATGTGTTCACTTTATGGCATCATGACGGTTTATGTAGTGTTGCTTCAGGAACACGGTACAACGTTGCAGACGTACCATCTTTAAGATGTGCTCTAAACCCATTCTTAGAAAATGTTTATATGGAGTTGATCAGGCTCATATAAAAAGGTTCTAATGGTGTGTTTAGCTGAGTGTACGCAACCACTGTTGCTAATTATTTATGATTTCCCATTTTTATCCAATGTTAATAATGATCATTTTAGAGGATATTTTGATGAGTACACTAAATGTACATCATTAGTCCTATTAAGGGAGTGGACAAAACCTATTTATATCCCTTAAATACTCTCAAGAGACCTAAAGGTCTTCATTATCATTAATGATGATAGTAAGCATAGCATCTAATTTATTTTTGAGGATGTATGAGGGTCAATGTCTACATGAAGTGGAAATGATTTCATAATCTTTTTGCCCATTTATATGAGATAAAGAAAATGCACCCATCTGAATAAACATTGTTTTCTTTAGATATATAGGATTTGTTTAAACAAACATCAATCCTGGGGCAGCATATTTATCGTTCCTAAGTTAAGACTTGGACGATTTTGGACACTTCAGGTGTTCCAAACTTTCCTATTTTTGAATTTATTTTAGGACAAAGCTTCAGGCTTTATTTATTTTGAGAGTAATAGACATCATCCTTTTAGAGTATTCAGGCTTAAAAAGTCCTGAATTTAAAAAAAAAGAAGTCACAGAAAAGATTTTCTAAATGACTAATACTGTAAAATACTTTTTAAAAGTGTTTATATTAAAAGTATATATAAACACTTAAACTCGCTAAGAAATATGGTATGGAAACAAATTAAAAATTGTGTTTATAAAATTTATTTGTCCTCTAGGAGTGGCTAATTATACAATAAGTAGGTCGACTTTCGTCGGTTTGCCATTTCATACTCCATATCCAGTAATATTTTCCCTTATTTTTTTTATTTTAGGTCATGTTTGATCTTGAACTTCCCCTGATTTCAATTTTCCTTATTTATAAAGGACAATAAAGATTAGTCTTACTAAGAAGACATAGGCAAGGGTTTGAGCAAATTATTTTATACTTCCACTTTTCTAATTAATTAGAGACTTTTAAAAGTCTATTTGAATGCTCGAGTATGGCTTCAGGCCATTTTCTTGAGTCGTTCAAATTTTATGTGGATAGTTCATCATGCACAAAGGGAACAAATACGTGGGTGCGTAATATATTTTTCACTTATTTATCAAGCCACGACTTCAGGCGTATGCTTATATTTAAGCCTAGATTAAAAAATCTTTCCTTGTAAAAATAAAGGAGAGTACTCTTTTAAAGAGTTTAGCGGTATTATGGAAAACTTCTGGTATCCATATTGGATTATATAGATCATAGATCTTATAGATCAATTTACCGCGAAGTGTGCATCTTTTATAAAGATAACAGTTATAATTTTCGCATAATCCATCGTATTTGTTTTGTTTTGACATTAAATATGATGTGAACTTTATGTTCAATTTTCAATAAAGATATGATATTTAAACTTGTTGAAATATTATTTAATTTGTTTGTGCCATAATATTTAATCTTAGTATGAGTATTATCATGAAAAACAGTTATATAAGAAAATAGACTAAGTTTTAACATGCAAACAAAATATTAAATCAATTGTGCATTAATCTAGTTGTTCATAAGATGTCTTGAATTTTTATAACACATACCCAAAAATTTCATAGGAATTTAAACCAAAAAAGAAAATTTAATGGGTACGTGGCGGCGGCAGAGGCTTCTGGCCGTCCGCGGTATGCGCCGTGTCAATTAGATTAAGAAAAATTTAAACCGAACATGTCATTCATCGTTAACGACAAATAAAATTTTATCTCCCGAAATATTAATATTTACTATAACCCCCTCCAAATTACTTTCCTGATGTTTCAGGAATTTTCCAGAATTTTTTCAAAATTTTTAGGATTTTTCCGGAATTTTCTGGGATTTATTCGGTAATTTCTGAATTTAATATATATTAAAATATATATTATATAAAGATTTCAGAAATTAATTAAAATAATATTAGGCCAGCGGGCTTCGGTCCCGTTAGGCATGTTTTCTCTTTATTTATGTATATTTTTACACTTTTATGGGCTGTAACCCAACAAAATAAGAGGAATATTAATATTATTTATTAAAAATAAATTAATTTGTGTCCGCGGGCTTCACGCCCGTTAGAATACTTGTTTATTGATTTTCAAGAAAATTTATGGACTAAGCCCACTCAACAAGTTAAAATTAATTTAAATTTTAATTATGTTTCAGTGTTGGCTTCAGGCCCATCAAGAAAAAGAGGAAAACAATTTTAATTTTAATACATTTGTATTTATTTGATGGGCTTCAGGCCCATTTGGGGTTCTAACATAATATCAATCAACTAATCTGATTTTTTTCTTATTGGGCTGCTGGCCCAAGAAAAAGGCCCATGAGGGTAAAAATGTGAGAATTATTTTTGTTTGGGCTTCAGGCCAAAACAATTTAATTTCAGATTTATTATTATTATTATTATTATTATTATTATTATTATTATTATTATTATTATTATTTTAGTTGGGCTTTTAGCCTAACAGCCCAAAACGGGCTTCCCCTAACCCTAACCCTAATTTTGGGTTAGGGTTTGGGGAGGGGGCAACCGCCACTGGCGGCTAGCCCTCCCCAACCGCCGGCCGCGCCTGCTGGGCGCAGCTGGGGGCCGCGCCTGCTGGCCACGCCCGTCGCGTCGGCAGGCGCGGTTGGCCGCCGCGCCTGTCGGGCGCGGCAGGGGCCGCGCCTTCTGGGCATGACAGTTTCCACCGCCACGCCCGGAGGCGCGACATGCTTTTTCTGCCGGATTTTTGGCCGGATTTTACGCCGGATCTGTCAGATCTTTGGCGTGGAGGGGCTATCGGCTTCAGGCCGTTCATGAGTTTATCAGATTTTGATTTTTAAATTATGGGGCATCAAGAACAAAATTCTGCACAAAATGATCTGATAAAATCTACCAAATAACAGATAGATTAGCTAAAAATTAAATTTTTAATCAGTTTAGCCTATAAACAATTAAGTTTTTGATCTAATAAGTTAGATTCATGCATAAACAATCATTTATTTTATTCTAGATCACAAAAAAATTGAACTTTTAATATGTTATCAGATCTAGAAAAACGTTTATGCTTATCCACTAAATCTGTCCGCCAGATCTAGAGAAGTTTGATAAGGGATGCCCGAAAAGAAACTCTGCATCGTCTTGCGAAGCTTTGCGGCGCGGAAAAAAATGACGGAGCTTCCGTCGGGCGCCTTCCTCTCACGAGCCGTCGCTTCTTCCATCGAGCGTGATCGTGCTGATAACGTGTTGTGAAGGAGAAACAGGTTTGGAGAAGGTTGAGGCTAGGAAACCACTAGCCTCCTTTATATAGTATTCATATTAGTTACTCATGTGGGTGGATATCCAATAGGCCCAATAGGTTCTATTCATAACAAATGATAATATTATGTAATTTAATAATTTTAGGAAGATATTGAAGGAACACCGTCAAACATAAAGGGTGAATCTAACGATGCGGGTTGACACAGGAGCCGCATTGACCCTAGGGGTGGCAAAATTGACCCGACCCGACCCGACCCGACCCGAACCCGGCCTCTTGGGTCGGGTATGGGTAGTGGCCAATCCGGGTCGAGTCGAATTCGGGTCAACCCGACCGACCCGGATAAAAATCCGGGTCGGGTACGGGTTTGACCCCTCGACCCGGTTGACCCGAATTCGACCCGTATTTTCACTTTTTTCACCCCAACCCGACCCGGACCCGACCCGAACCCGAACAAGAACCCGAACCCGAACCCGACCTTTTTTGAAAAATAATCACTATTTCACATCAAACCCGACCCGAACCCGACCCGAACCCGACCCGTAAGACAAACCGGGTCGGGTACGGGTCACCCGGGTTACGACCGGGTCGGGTTCGGGTATCCGAACCCTGACCCGAATTTAATTCGGGTCGGGTTCGGGTTTACCCTTATTCGGGTCGGGTCAAACCTGACCCGACCCGAACCCGACCCGACCCGCCCGTCTGCCACCCCTAATTGACCCACGAGACAAATGGAGAAAAATACCGAATGTTTGCTCGCTCCCAAAAAAAATTAAAATAAACTAAAATAAAGGGGAAAAAAAACCTGTACCTGCTATCCTCCGCTTTCCTTCAGCTCACCGGTCTTCTCCAAGTGTCTGCAGCTTCTGCAAATTTCTTGACACCTTATCTCTCTCACTTCCCTCATTTGGAGCAGGTGATTGATTACTCTCAATTCTCTCTCTCCTGTTGATTGGTTCAATTAAGTGTAGATTAGATGATGTTTCTGTTACATATCAATCAATTTTGGAGCCCTAATCCCATCCAAACCTTCAGATTACTTCTATTGAGGGATTACAGCTACTATCATGCTGTTTGCTCTGCAATCTTTGTGGAGCTGACAGCAAGAGTTGCTACTTTGGGTAAACTTCGTGCTTCATTGCTTTCAATTTAATGTAGCCTTATTTATTTTTTTTGCTTTTAGTTAATTTGATTTCTTCTTCTTCTTTGTGTTTATCCCAGCATTTTGATACAAGATGGATACCGATGGCGATTTGCTTCTGCTGGTCACGCGAAACTTGGTGGGATTGTGTCAATTAATTTCGGTAAAGGGTTTGACTTGGCCACAGCCTTGCTCTACATGTTTGATTATTTGCATCAAAGAGACAAAGCTTGCAATGTACTGTAGGTAAATTAGTCTTTATACACAAGTTCGGCTGCCACAGAAGAAACATTGACTAGAAACCTTCCTTCACAATGAATGACTCTACTCTTCAGCTTCT
Source organism: Scilla litardierei (assembly GCA_030789695.1). Lineage (NCBI taxonomy): Eukaryota > Viridiplantae > Streptophyta > Magnoliopsida > Asparagales > Asparagaceae > Scilla > Scilla litardierei. The sequence continues at coordinate 95,155,470 of CM061138.1, read as the reverse complement.
AATTGAACCAACAACTTAACATAGACTGACCTCAGAGTTTTACTTGAGATGTTTAGGGGGGAACAAATTATAGGGTACCTGAATACACTTGTAATGCAGTTGGGTAACTTTAGAATTTTTTCCATTTTTACCCGGGCACGTATTTGGTACTTCATATATAGTTCTTTCACAAACTCCACACTGACACGTTAGCCAGATTTCTTGTTAGTTCTTTATTTTCAGCTGCTGTTTTGTGTGAAACGACATTTACTTTATGATCTGCATCTATTTTAGTTATAAATACTCATATACATATCCAGACAAATGCTTGAAGAAAGGAAATAAGAACTTTTTGTTGTACATGTTGTTTAGACTTACATGGGAAATGTATGTTTGGGTGGGGTTTGGGGCTGTTGATTGGTCAATTTAGTCTAAAGTGATGCCCATCTTCTTCTCAAGTTACCTTCGTATTTGTGCTTTATCTTTTATATTGTTTTGCATCATTAAATTTTAGATTAGAATGTAGTTGCATATCCTCTTAATTTCTTTTGCTTTGGTACTTTATTTCTGTCTATAGTGCTGATCTTAGTTTCTTATCCCTTTACCGGATTAATTATATTAAATTAGTAAATTATTTAGTAAAAATTCAGTATTTTCATTCATTTAAGTATTTATAAAGACAACTGACCTCTAAATTGATATTGACATGAATGCAAAGTTTTTTTTAAAAAGTCTCTCCATGAATAATTCGAAGGATTTACTTCTCCAATTGTGATGGGTGATTCCATTGTTGTGGATATTTTCATATGGTAATATTGTAATCATTATGGACAAATAGCATCAAGTATTAGTTCAGATTAAACTTTTGTTTTTATTCCTTTTTTTCTTGGTGTTTTATCCTTCAATGTTCATTTCATTAATTTACCCTCATAATTTTGATTTGATGTGCTTAATTGATTGGTTCTTTTTTAAAGAAACGATATACCCTTATGTAGGCTTCGGTTGACCCGCTTAATTTTGATTTACCTTGCTTGATTGATCAGTTCTTTTCTGAATAAAGGGTGTAGCCCTATCGTTAAACATAGGATGTCTCATTTCCTAAACGCAATCACTTTACTTGAGTTTGGCTGTAGTTGCTTAATTGATTAATTTGGATTAAAAATATATGTACATCCTAGTTTAATTTCTTTTGCCTTGGTGCATGTAAAGTGATTGGAAATATATGTACATCCCTCACGTCAATCTTACTTTATTTTCTTGTTATTAAGAAGACACCAGAAATGCTAAGAAAATGTGGCATATTTCCAACTTCACAAGAAAAAAAGAAAGAGCAAAGAGAATACAATGGGAGAATACTTTTCAAAAAATAGCAAATGGTTGGTTTAGTGTAATGATTAACTCAGGCCGATAAGAATCCATTTAGAGGTACATGTCTTACTCATACTTGGACTAATTCAGGGCTATCAATTTACTTAGGTTCATTGTCAATGAGGATTGCGCTCAATTTGTGTTCCTAACTCACTAGCATATTAAATATAACAGGTTCTTCATAAGGGGTGAGTGGTTACCAGAAGAATTTGTTCTGTTAATGAGATGATGTGTTAGTTAATTTTATAATCAATCTGATAACACTAATATACATGCATATGTATACAACAATACAGCATGGATATGCAATTCTTTTCACTGACCAGCTAAATGGATTTCATGCCGGCTAAGCATCAAACGGAGCCGACCCCTAACATACCACATTCCCATAGTTGTAATATTGCATGTACCCATTTCCATTCAGTATATCAAAGTGCTCTTATTCTTTGTAACCTTAGTTTACACGATAGTGACCAAACCCCGTTAAGGCCTTCTTGACCCACCTAACTTATTGCTGGGTTTGGTAGGTGAAAATTCCCACATGTTTTTTCCTTTTGTTTTCATTTTCTTCATTTTCTTCTTTTTTTTTCTTTTTTTGAATCGATATAATATCAATGCATTTATATGTGTTGGCGGGTTTGATGATACGGGAAAGTGGGTAGGATTATATATAACAAGAACTAAAGGCAAAATACAAAAAATATGCTTAATAGCTTAAATTTTTTATTGGGCACCTTATTTAGAATATTATATGCTTACATAAAATAGTATTTTTACGGTTAACAATAAATTGACATAAGATGAACTAATTAGCATAAACAATCGACATAGAAGAGATGCACGTGAAGAATTTCCAATCGAAAGAGAGCAATAGATCATCAAAGTGTCAAGTTTTTTAACAAAACAAACAAATGGTGTTTGTGTGGGGAAAAATGTTCCAAAGGTGATTTCTTACATATGGTTAGGCTAGAGCCGAACACAAGGTTTTAGGTATCGGTTTCGGAGAGGGTATCGCTCTCTCGAAAATTTAAGTTTCGGTATCGGTATCGTCCGTTTCGGCGGTATCGGACGTGGGTTTCGGTTGGTCAGTATCGGTAGTTTTAAATACATAAAATCTATCAGATATGTAAAAAACTAAAGTAGCTAGAATTTTGCCTTGCACACCCACCGTTTTACTTTGCGCACGTATCACTTATTTGCAAGTTTGCCTTGGAGTTGCTTTGCGTACCTACCATTTTGCTTTGTGCACATATCACTTATTTACAAAGTTGCCATAAAATATCTTCCTATACACATTTAACTTATTTACAAGTTTACCATTCACAATATCCCCCCTCTCTCACGCATTATCCCCCCTCTCTCTCGCGGTCCCCCCCTCTCTCACGGTCCCCCCCTCCTCCCTCTCTCGCGGTCCCCCCTCTCTCTCGTTCTCTCCCGGAAGCGGCAGCAACGGCATCAGGCGGCAGGCGGCGGGCGGAGGCGAGGCGAGGCGAGGCGGCGACGGCGACGGCGCGGCGGCGGCGGCGACCGGTAAGTTTGATTTTTTTTTCAGTTTCTTCTTCTTCTTCCTCTTTTTTTTGATTTTGGCATGTTTCTTACCCATTTGCTGGCCGAAACCCTAGGGTTTCGGCCAGTTTCGTCCGATACTGGGCGAAACCGGCCGAAACCCTCCGAAACCCTAGGGTTTCGGCCGATACCGATTTTTTGATGCCGTTTCGGACCGGTACTGGGCGGTACCGGTCCGATACGCCCGATACCAAGAGGTATCGGGCGATACCTCAAACCTTGGCCGAACATGTACCATCTTCATGAATGACTCATGCCATTCTTATGATCACGCTGTGTGTTGATTGGCTACAAAATCATGTGATTTAAACACTATTTTACTTTAGATGAAATAGTCTTATTTGTAGGGTTGGCAAAATGAGCCCGACCTGACCCGAACCCGGCATCTTTAACCGGGTATGGATAGAGGCCAATCCGTGTCAAATAGGAAACGGGTTGACCCGACCAGACCCGGATAGAATCCGGGTCGGGTATGGGTTTGGCATGTCAACCCGGATGACCTGAATTCGACTCGGTTTACTTTCTCTCTATATATAAAAATTTATAAAATAACTTCAATACATAGTTGCAATGGGAGTTGTGCCAATACGATTTGAATTGTTGTCCTCGTCTTTAAGAGGTCATGGATTCAATTTCCTTTACATACAACTTTTTTATTAATTTTATTACTTTCGTTAATAAAATGGTAACATTAATTATACTTCCTTGTTGTCATCAGTGTGGTTTAAACGACGAGCTACTGGAAATTATGCAACACTTAATAAATTATCGGTGGCTCTTAATAAATAGCTGGATATCGAAAAAGAAGCAGTAGTGTATATGTCAAATCTTAACCTGACTGATTAACCCGAACCCGACCCGGAAATTTTCCGGGTCACCCGAACCCAACTCGGATTGAATCTGGGTCGGGTTATGGTTTACCCCTATCTCAATCCGGGTCGGGTTCGAGTTTACCCCGATCCGGGTCGGGTCAAATCTGACCCGACCTGAACCCGAACCTACCCGACCCGTTTGCCACCACTACTTATTTGTTCTACTATTGAAAATATTGACAAACCATTCTGATGCGGACCCGCATCCGCAAACCCCAAGGGCCGGCGGCTACATGGGTGGGACCCACCCACGTTTAGTGACCTACGTGTGGCGTAGGAGGGTTAGTCTAGGGGTATTCTAGTCTTTGTGGACTAGATTCGTAATTCCCCGCCTTTTCTATTTATTAGGGCTAGCCGTCTTTTATTTCTTTTATGCTTATTTTGTGAAGACATTTGTAGACATCTTTTGTGAGGGATTTAGGCTTTGTTCTGTCCAATCAAAGCTAGGAGAGCGAGTCTCCTCTCGAAGGAGACTCATTATCTATCAAAATATTGTTCTTCACAATCTCAAGTCCACTAAAAATCATCTTTTTACATTTTTCCTCCTTTAAAAATCTGAACTTTATTGATTCGATTCACCGGATCGTATCAAATTGGTATCAAAGCCCTAGATCCAAATGGCGGCGAGTACTCGATCGAAGGCGGATGCGATTGATGAGAGGATTCAAGGGCTACGGGAGGATCTCAACCGAGAGATCGAAGAGCGATTCGAAGGGTTGAAGAAAACAATGGGGGATTCACTCAAGGATCACGCCCATTCGCAAGAAGACATCTAGATCGAGCTTAGGGGGATGAGGACGGATGCCGCGCAACAAGGACGAGATCTCCGAGAATTGAAGGAGATGATCCAAGCCCTCGCCATGGCGAAAGGAGGAGATCGAGGCAAGGGAACCCTAGAGGGGGGCGGATCTACCCTAGAATCAGCCTCTCTAGGGCAAACGGGAACAACGGCGGCAACCCCCCATCAAATCGACGGCGCGGAAGGACCAACGGACCCGCACGGGTCCGTACAAGTCGCGGCAGGCCCAATCGGGCCTGCCCTAGGGCCGACGGCCCCGCCCAGGCTTTCCCATGCCTGGGCGAGACCGCCCGGCCAACCGGGGGCCTCGGCGCCCCCGGCGAGCTTCCCCAGGCCCTCCCTGGCCTGGGTGGAGCCGCCGGGGCCACCAGGGGCCTCGGCCGACTCCGGCGGGCCCGGGGTGCAGGCGGCACCCCCCGCCTGGGCCACGGGAGGTGCGGCACCCCCATCCGGGGGTGCGGGAGAGGGCTGCGTCCCATTTCAGGGCCCGGCGAGTTGGGCCGGGCCTTCCGAGGCCGTGACGGGTTGGGCCGGCCCACCTGGGGGCCCGGCGACTTCGTCCCGCCCTTTCGGGGGTGTGGCGGGGTTCGTTCCCCATTCTGGGAGGACTTTGGGGACTATGGGAGGCGGATGGGCTTCGGGAGCAGCTATTGGGACCCCGGCGGGCCAGTTTTGGAGAGCAGAGACCATTCCGCCTGGGCCGAGGCCCAATTTTGCACGGCCACCAGAGTTTCCGGGGCACTATCACCAGCCCGAGGCGTGGGAGAGACCTGCATGGCCAGAGGAGCTGTACGGGGTTGACGGGGGAGGCCCTAGGGCAGCTCGGGGTGGCGAGGTGGTCCGGGGTGGTGACCGAGGCGGAGATAGGGGGCAGCTAGGCGACATCAACGCAGATCGGCGGTTGATGAAGCTGAAGATGCCGACCTTTGACGGCACCGACCCTGATGGGTGGATCTACCGAGCAGAGAGGTATTTCCAGGTGATGGGGCTGACGGAGCAGGAGGTCCTGAAGGCCATCGGGATTTACTTTGAGGGGAATGCTCTGGCTTGGTACCGGTGGAAGATAGCCCGGTCCCCCTTTCGGACCTGGGAGGAGTTGTCAGCGATGATCGTGGATCGATTCCAGGATACTCCAGGGGGAGATTTCTACGAGCAGTTATCTGCTCTGAGGCAGGAGGGAACGGTCAGGGATTATGTAGAGAAGTTCGAGATGCTGAATAGTAGGGTGAAGGGGGTGACCGACGAGGTGATGATCGGGAATTTCATGAGGGGACTGAAGCCCTCCATACGAGCAGAGCTGATGATGCAGAGCCCAGGGACACTGGAGGATGTCCTTCGCCTGGCCCATAAGGCGGAGGAGAAGCATGCGGAGGAGAGGAGCACTCGGGGAACTTGGGGAGCCCAGAGCCAGCGTAGTCAGACGGCACCGGTCCCACCTCCGGGGGTTACAGTGGCACCAGGGGACGCGGAAATGAAGAAAGAGGAAACCCGACCAGTGATCCCTGGTAGGCGGATGACTGAGGCTGATATGAGGGCAAGGCGTGCCGCAGGCCTCTGTTTCAGATGCGATGAGAAGTTCAGTCCCGGTCATCGATGTGCGAGCAGGCTGATGCAGATCGTGATAATGCCGGACGAGGGGGAGTATGCAGAGGAGAGAGAGCCAGTGATGACGGAAGAGAGCGAGGTTGAGCACGCACATCTGGATGTAGCGGAGGTGTCCCTGAACTCCTTGGTAGGGGTAACCACGAACCATGCCATGAAGTTGTCAGGGCGATTGGACGACGCGCCGGTGACGGTACTCATAGACAGTGGGGCTACCCACAACTTCATCTCTCGACATTTGGTGGATCGTCATAGGTTGCAGGTGAGCACCTTGGAGACTTTTACGGTCCTCTCCGGGACAGGAAGGAGGGAGGAGACCAGTGGGATGTGCAAGGGGCTGAGTCTGACCTTACAAGGAGTGCAGATCGTGGAAGACTTCTTGCCCCTAGAGTTGCACAATATCGATGTGATTTTGGGCGTGCAGTGGCTGAGGGGGTTGGGCGAGGTGAAGATGAATTGGAAGCAACTTAGGATGGAATTCCAGGAGGGGGGTCGCACGGTGGTTCTGACAGGTGACCCTAGTCTCTGTTTTCCCTCGGGGGCCTTCAAAGCCAGATCTCCACCTTGAGGACAATGTGGCTCTTTTAGGGGGCGGTATTGATGCGGACCCGCATCCGCAAACCCCAAGGGCCGGCGGCTACATGGGTGGGACCCACCCACGTTTAGTGACCTACGTGCGGCGTAGGAGGGTTAGTCTAGGGGTATTCTAGTCTTTGTGGACTAGATTAGTAATTCCCTGCTTTTTCTATTTATTAGGGCTAGCCGTCTTTTATTTCTTTTATGCTTATTTTGTGAAGACATTTGTAGGCATCTTTTGTGAGGGATTTAGGCTTTGTTCCGTGCAATCAAAGCTAGGAGAGCGAGTCTCCTCTCGAAAGAGACTCATTATCTATCAAAATATTGTTCTTCACAATCTCAAGTCCACTAAAAATCATCTTTTTACATTTTTCCTCCTTTAAAAATCTGAACTTTATTGATTCGATCCACCGGATCGTATCACATTCATAGGCATCATGAAGATTACGATGGATGGCATCCTTGTCCATTAGATGATCTACATTGTGATGTTATCTGCATCAGGGGTTAAGTGAAGACTACCTTAACATCTTGTCAGTCTATGCGCGTGTGCACATGTAAAGAGACCGAAAGAGTAATGAAAAATCATATGGCATAATGCCCCCCTTTTGGGATAAAAAATCTGACTATTGACAACATTGTTGATGTTGATCACCGTGTTGCAAAACACAGATGTACTAAAAACTCTTTTGGTTTTGATTTGAGTTTTCATGTATCTAGGTTTTAAGATAGATTTAATATGTGGTGTTAATTATATAAGCAAGGGGTTTGTAGTTGACTTTTTGGCCACCATAGAAGAAAATTATTTCATATGTCATATGAAAACCAGTAATCTTATGTATGTGTGTCATTCCCTTTTGTGATAAAAAATCTGACTATTGACAACATTGTTGATGTTGATCACCGTGTTGCGAAACACAGATGTACTAAAAACTCTTTTGATTTTGATTTGATTTTTCATGTATCTAGGTTTTAAGATAGATTTAATATGTGGTGTTAATTATATAAGCAAGGGGTTTGTAGTTGACTTTTTGGCCACCATAGAAGAAAATTATTTCATATGTCATATGAAAACCAGTAATCTTATGTATGTGTGTCATTGTGTGCAAGTGATACGGTGTTCCTAAGGCGACTCTTTTTTAGAACCTAAAGAATTGGTGAAAAATCCTAATGTGGACGGTTCACATGTATAATTCATTTGGTTCATTTTGATATACATGTTCTAAAATACCTGGTTTTTTATTCTGGTGCCTTTTAAATGTGTAGCTGGTGGTCACAAAATGAACAGCTTTTCAACATATAAGGAAGCTAACAATGCCATTTTATAGATGATGATAAGGTGTCTAGATCACATGTTTATTCTATACACAACCATTTAGGGTATTTTGGTCACACTGAATGGGCTGAACCATCCATGGGAATGGATTGTGGTGTGATTTTAGGTCAATCCCCTAAATACCACACGAGTCATCATATCAAGTGCTGGAAATTTGTGCACTAGAGAAAAACATACATGTGGATCATTCGTAAGAATTCACCGTGTTCAACAAATTCTTAGGCGATTGGGAATGAAAAGTCATATTTTTTGTTATCATTTGTGCATCCTCAATCCGACATCACATCGGACATCACGATCTGACGTGATCATGACGTGATCATGATCTGATATTCGTTCTATTGTGTCCATGAAGCCAGTCCCAACTTTTGGGATGAAGACTAAGATGATGATGATGATTAGTGCATGTTCAAATGTTTGTAATTGAATGGAAGTTTGGATCACTTGATTGATGGGTAATAATATCTAAATCCCTTGATTTTTTCGTACCCTATCCCTTAAGAAACATGTTAACCATGAAGAATGGTGATGGTCGCCCTGTGGAGGTTCCACAAGTTCATAAGCAGCTAAACTACAACACAAGAAACTTCCACTTGTGAGATCATCCCCCCCTCAACCCAAACATCCCTAGCATGACCAGACACATCCAAGAATGCACACAATAACATATATGTTGAGAGTATTTTTCTTCCTTCACGCAGACCGTTCCTTTCCAGATAAAGGTATTAAAGGTATTTGATTATTCAATCCTTAGAGCACAAGATAGCATTTTAATCATCAAAAAGAAAGAAAATGATTAGTAGTTTCTTATATATATATTTTTAAAATCCACTTTTTGACCCCGTTGGTTTTGGTTTATTATTGTTGTATTAGCCCAGTGAAACGAGTTGGAGTGGAAGTTCAACCTTTTTTATTTTAGCTCTCTACTTGTTTTATAACTGAAAAGTGTAAGGTCTCTGTTCTTTCTTTACTTCTCAGGCGGATACTCGCAATGAAGGGAAATTTTTATAATCCTATTGGAGTGAAAGATTCAAAATTTATAATTGGATACGTTAACTCTTGGGTAGCACTTTTTTGGATTTTCTTTGTTTGGGTGGGAAGCCAAAGCCGTATTCAATTTACTGGTTGTAAATGAACTAGTCATAACCCGTGACCTAAGGGCACGGTTAATTTAAAATATTCCCCCTTCAAAATCGTAGATCTCCTAATTTTAAACGAACAATAATAATTAAAGCGCGATAATTGTTATTTAGTTCCCCAAAAATTTTAGTTCCTCCCAAAATTTAGTTTTCCTAGAGAATTTAGTTCCACCAAAAATTTTAATTCCCTCTAAAATTTAGTTTACCCTCCCCCATTATTTAGTTCCCCAAAAATTTTAGAGTTTTCCTCTCAAATTTTTCACAAACTCTCATATTACACATTGATTCCTCAAGATTTATTTCCAACCGTCTTTTTATCCACCATTTGGTCTTAGTCAGCAACCCCATTCAAAAATATCACTCAGTTGTATAATAGATAGATAGTCATAACCCATGCCCTTATGGCACATCACAGTCAAAACTTTCCCCCACTCAAAATATTTCCCCATAATAAAAATCCTCTCCCATTCAAAATCTTTCCTCCCTCGAATAATGTCCACCCAAGCAAAATCTTTCCCGCATTCAAAACAACCTGCATTCAAAAATCTTCCCCCATTCAAATTAGGGAATATGATATGGCTATGATGCATGTGTGTGCATGTGTGTGATTTTGATCATTCTCATCTAATGGTGAAAGTACATAATTTTGATCATTGGCAAATCACATCATAAATGTAGCCCAATAATATCATTTCCTTCTCAGGCTATCACGTATGAAGGGTTTAATCCGGACTAATAATATCTAATATGATACGCAATTGACTGATCTATATCTAGGTTGACTAATATTTGAAATCAATTGATGCACGGTTCTAAAGTAGATTGTGTGTAACACACAACAAATATGACAACTTCATTTAAACTAACACAGAGAAATGTTCAGATCCAAGATAATTGATATCATATAGTTTTGTGCCTGAAGTAACTAAATAAATTTGTTGTAACTAAATCTTAAGTTCCTTCAAATAAGCTGGAACAAAGGACATGGAAAGAAAACAGTTTAGCTATATGAAGTTGCTCAAACTAAATATAAACGAAAAATATTCTGAAGCAATTAAATAAAAAGCAGCAACATGCAAACTATCGGATTCAAAGAAACATAAAATAAATGAAAACTTAGGTACCTCGTTCTTTTCATTTTCCATCAACTTGTCAACCAAATGAGATCCAATTAATCCAGCTCCCCCAAACCCCCAGACAACAGAATTCTCATGTTTCTCATGTTGGCGTGTCAGAAGATGAGATCAATCACTACCAAGTTAGATTTCGCTCTTAAAAATAAAAGAAAGAAATCAAGCCTAAAATCACATCTCAATCGTTTTTACGTCATATGCAACATGTTCTTTAGAGTTTCACGAAGTAAAAAGAGCTCATAAGATCAATGACCCCTATAAGAACCAAATTCTTTAAACTGCAAATTACTACCCGTTTGTATTCCAGCAGTTTACATTTACCAATAAATCAATTTTAAGGAATCTGAACGTCATAAGCTACTTCCATATAGAAATCCAACAACCATTCCTGATGCCTTTATTATCCACTGATGCATACACAAAAGGAATAACACTAAACCCAACTATTCGACTCCTATAACAATCCAAATTCAAAAAAGAAGGGTTTTTCCTTGTAATTTATCCAGTTATATTCTTCAAATCAAGAAAATGCTAAGTACTTGCACTCCAATTTTCAGATCAAGATTTAACTCCACCTTCAAAACAAAGACGAAGACGACGCAAAAATGTTCAAACTGGAGATGAATTTGAGATAGAAGTACGATCCCGATCTTAAGGAAACCATCTACTGCCTTGTTGAGAAAAGGATTCTCCATGTCAATGACGACCTCTCAGAAAACATGGGATCACCGAAAACAAACCCATCTTTGCTCTTGGACCCCTCACGCAAGCAAGCATCCAAAATTCATCCAAGTCTTCAAGCATCCAAGGATCCTAGCTCAAGGCAAAAGTCCATTGATCATGCATCTTGGCCATCCCACGCAAGCAAGCAAGAAATTTCTCAAGCATCCTAAGACAAAGTCATTGAAGCAAGGCAACTCACACATCCAAGCATACAAGGGGTTCCTCTCCATCTCAAGACTTATGCAACCAACGTCAAGAATATGGGTGGCAAACGGATCGTGTCAAGGTTGACCCTACCCGGATAAGGGTAAACCCGAACCCGACCCGGATTAAATCCGGGTCAAGGTTCGGATACCCGTATTCTAACCCATTGTCAATAATTTCATGTAAATTTTAAGGATAGTATCAATCAAACCTACTTGAGACCCAACTATATCACATTATCTATCCAACTTTAATTAATATAAAAAAATGTTATTTTCTTGATTGCAAATATGACACCATGTTATAACCAGTTGGTTTAACAAAACATCAAATTAGAATAAATAGTGAAGTGATTCCCCTGCAGATTCATAAGCTTGTAAAGAAAAGTTCTTATGGAGTATAGAAGTAAAACATGTAACAATGTAGCAATGATCTGTCTATATAAACTTAAAACGACCAAACCGTTACTTAAGACTGAAGTCAACGACCGTACACTTGCAAAGCAAAAAACTATTCTAATTTGATCATTGCTACATGTAAAATTCCCCATGTTGGTTTCCTTGAAGATCTAAGACCCCCCTCAAAATATTCCAAAAATATTCCAAAATTCTAAACCAAGCCATAAATGAACAGTGCACTTAGATTTTGAAATATTTTGAGGGGGAATTTTATGGTCTTTTTAAGGTTTCCTTGAAAAATTAAACAAAACAGAGCAAAAAAATAAACAAAACAAAACAGAGGATGGTCGTAAACTGCGTTTGAATTTTCCTCAAAAATTAGCCGTGGCATGCTTCTTCATCTTTGAAAGAATTTTTTTTTGATTAATCGCATAAGCCAAGAGAATTTGAGAATGTAGCAACACCTAACCAAATAGCGATCACATTTCAATCATCAAGAAATGAAGAATGCAGTAAAAAAGAGAAATTTGCATCACAAGAAGTAAAAGAGGAGAAACCATCCTCTTGAACACTAAAAATTGATTTCCAACACAAACCATCAATCATAATATCTTAAACGCATAATTCAATCCAACCATATTCACATACAAAACTATAAAATAGTACTTATTTCAAAAAAACCTCAAGCAAACAATTCCAAATCTTCACCAATCTAAATCCAAATTACTTATTACGCTAATTCATCAACAAACCAACAAATACCATTCATTTAACAAATCTGTAATTTTAGCCTGTTTGGATCAATACACTAGGGGGTGAATAATGTATATTAAAAAAATTAACTGTTGCAATTAAAGAGTTTCTTCTAATTGCTTAAGATGTGCAGAAAGTAAAGTATGTAGAAAATGTAAATCAAAAGCAAACACAGAGATGTATCCTGGTTCGGATCCTTGTGATCCTACTCCAGTCCTCTACTCCCAGTAGAGATTTTCAATCCACTATAATCACTTGCCCCACAAGCACAAACTTGCAAAAATGACGACACTCCCCGTGTCCCAAACTTTGTACAATCTCTAAATAGAGATTCAAACCTGTTAAATAATGAAATATAAAAAACACCTATAGCCTTGTTATGAATTTAAAATGAAATTCAAGGATGGTGTTTAAAAGGAGACTTCAAGATGTATATGATATGTAATGAAGAACAATACTTGAAGTTCTCTGGTTCATAAAAGAAGAGAGAGATCAATCGATTTCTTCTTGCAATTATGAACACAAACAACTTTCCAAAATGATGTTGAAAAAGACAAAATTGATTTAAGGAAGAAAACTTCAATTCTCAAAAGATCTATGATTAAGAATATTGAAGTTCTTCCGTTCTCATAAGAAGAGAGAAACATATGGATTTCTTCTTACAAATGAGAATGAGAACAACTAAGGCAAGATTGCTTAGAATCAACAGTTCTAGAGAAGAGAGAAAGAAGAAAGTTGTGTGAAAAGAATGATGGGTATGCCCTCCTATTTATAGGATTTTTGAATAGTTACAAACGGATGAAAATGGGGGGAAAAGAGTTTTCTAACGTTCAGAGACGGTCTGGAAAATTTCAAAGCAAACGGTCATAAAAACTGCATTAGTCGACTAAAGTAGTGTTAGTCGACTAAAAGTCAAAAGTTGGAATTTTTGACTGAAATTTTAACGATAGGTTTCTGAAGTAGATTGAATACTGCTCAGAAATTTTTAGGTCAAAATTCGAATAAAAAGTTTTTAGTCGACTAATGGTTGACTTAGTCGACCAGGACACAAAAATGTGAATTTTGACTTATTTGAAAAAAGGGTTGGTAGGATATGTTATTAGGAACCTAGGACTTAGATGAATTTCATATTCAAGGCTCTGAAATCTATAAAGTATAAAAATACATTAGTCCGTAGATTTCCGTAGATATGTATGTTGAGCTTCATGTGAGTATTTGAGATGTCTTTGTACAGGGATTCCTTATCAAGTGATTATTGTCTAAGCGTGGATATATTGGGAAACTGCACATCTGCATAGATAGAGTGAGTAGCAATAATAATAGTTGTCACATCAAAATCATAGTGAATAGAGTAGGAAAGTGAACATGGGATTATGAAATCCCAACAAAATCAACAAACCAAATAAAAGCAGTTCAAGCTTCACCGTTGTCACCTTTTTATCAAGAAAAGCATCCAAAGCTTGGCACGTCCCAACGGTAGTAATATTTTTCCTTCTCCCGGCAGCGTCGGAGTGATCCCACAAACAACCACATAATACCCATCTTTAGACTCTAACATATAAAAGCACTGCAATAAAAGCCACCCAGATCAATATCCATGTCATTAGAACACCAAAATCCGACAAATTTAGGACATGTGTCAAGTCTCAAAGACATTGGCCTTGTATTTTGCATAGATATCGTAGTGCTTGGAGCTGATGCTGAGATCCTCGACGATCTCAGAGATGTGGAGGGGGTCGACAGAATTGGCGATGTCAATGTCGGCAGGGATCGTTGAGGCTCCCTCCAATCTCATTATTGTTTTCAAAGAATTGTTCATATCTTATACAATTAACTTCAACAAATACTAATGTTTTGGGTCAGTGACATTATGATGCTTCAAAATGCAAGTACTTTAGGCTCATCAAGATTCTTGAACTTGTAAACGAATAATGACCTCAACTCATCGGGCGATTCGGTGCTTTCATTTTGTGTAGCACTTTGGCATTCTGGAACATACTGCAAGATTGCATGAAAAACCTAAAAAACATATAACCATCTATCAAAATTTTATGGTTTCTTTTGTTTTTTGTCCAAAACCATATAATCCTGCAAGTTTCTCAAGTCATGTGCCAATTTCACTTTCAAACAGGAGAAAGAATTAAATAACGGCATCAGTTGATGTTTGTGGAAACTTTATACACAACGACAATTTCACAAAACCGAATGCATTTAACTCTCCAGAGAGATTTGATTCTTTCACAACAACAGGAGAAAGAATCAAATAATGACATCACTTGACTCTCTGTTTTTGACAACTTTTAGGAGAAAGAATCAAACCGAATCCATTTAACTCTCCTATTTTTGACGACTCTGGATGACCCTCAAGAGAAAGAATCAAATCTCAAGAGAAAGAATCAAACCTCATCGAATCCATTTAACTCTCTCCATCCGGATGATCCTATAATTTCCTGTAATTTACTCATAAATTAATTTCCTGTAATTTACTCATTCATAATGCTCTCAAATTTCACAAAACCTTAAAACCCTAAATTTTATTATCAAAAGAAAAAAGCAGCTTTACCTTCTTCTGATTCGAGTAAAGGGACTGCAGAGTCTTAGTGCAGTCGTTGAATGTGACCTGATGCTGATCCAACTGGTCGTCATTTTAAACAAAAACAACAAGAAATCCATCAAAAACCAGTGATCAGACACAAAAACATCAATAAATCTATCAAACAACCATCGATCATACACAAATGGATTTGACTATGGAGAGATAAATTTACTTGAAAGGATCTCATCTGAATGTCGATTACCTTGCAATCAAAATAGGAAATCTTTAGGTTCATGATATTGTAGGGAGATATTGGTTTCTTATTCTCACATGTGGATATTTTTGCCGTCACATCGGAATCGAAGAGCGATCTCAGAACTGAAACTTTGGAGAACGCCTCTCGCGAGTGGCCTAAAATGAAGCAAACATCTGGGAATTAGATTGCAGAGGTAACTATATTGGCGGTACACAGTGATAAGAACTCATGGGCTCATTTTAGCCTTGATTAATGTTATATCTAATTTTTATCAAACAAGGATATCTTTTGTGCTAAAAATTCAAGCATAAATTATGTCATATATGAAGAAGACATTAGTCAAAACTAAATACAATCCACAAATTAAAGAGATTACCATATGATTCAGATTGAAGTCCTGCAAATCTCATATATTGCTCACATTTTTCGCTCCCAGCAACACATCTCTGCGGAAATTTGTTTAAAACAAAATTCATTTAAGCAAATCATCATACACCCCCATCATCATGATTGCTCACAAAAACAAAAACACAAAACATAGAGAAGCCCATTAGAATTCTTAATCAAACAAATTAAATAAACCTATTACAAAGGAAGATGCTAAATATAGAGAAAACCCCATCAAATAAATTCCATAAAAAGTAGAAAAAACATGATTTTTTTTCTGTGTTGCAACCTTCAAATTTTGGTGTTCTCTTTAAAACAAACCCAGATCGGTGACGATGTTGCCCTCTTCTTTAAAAGAGACAGATTAGGCCACCCGGCCTCCTCAATCGCCTCCTCCGCGGTGCCTTCGGTGGGCGTCTTCTCCTTCTCCGTCGCCGGAGCATCCACCGCTGGAGTAGCATGAGGTTGCTCTTCGGTTGGCTTCTTGTTATCCTCCTCGGGCTTCGACTCGGTGATGTCGACCTCGGTCATAGGCGCAAACTTTGTCGGTTTGGGTTGCGTCTCTCCAGACATGTCAACGATTCGAGAGAGCGGGGGGTGTTTAGAGGAACAGTAATTTAGAAAGAGAAAGGAAGTGTTAGGGTTTGAGAAGACACAGATTGAGAGATGAGGGTAGAGATAGCTTGGTCAGCTGATGGGTTTAGGGGGAGGGTGGTCTGACTTTGGGTTTACCTCAACCCATTTTCCTCCCCACAAATCTCAGCCGTGTGATCTCCTCTGGATTGAAATCTGATCGCCACGTCAGCGATCTGTGTGATCGTCACAGCAGCGATCCGTGTGCAGGCTAAGAGAGGTGGATAAAGCTATGGCTAGGGTTTTCCCTCCCAAAGTTAAGATTTCCCTCCAAGATTTTCACAAAATCTCATCTTAACCGTTGATTTCTCATGATTAAATCTCATTCGTCTTTCTATTAACCTTTTTGTTCTAGTCAGCTTATCCTAGACAACAAACCAATTAAAAAACATCCATCAAATGTGTAATAGATATCTGCAATGTCCAAATCTTCCCTGTATTCGCATCCAGTTAAGCGAGTATGGATGTTAAAATTAGTATCGTATTCCATTTGTTATGTACATGTCTAGTATCTCAATGTAAACGAGTGCTAGTAGACATGGATGTTGTGGTAGCTGTAATGATTAATACCTGCTCCACACCTACTAAATAACGTGCATTATTTACAAGATTCAGATGGTCTCAAAAAGATATTTTGTTTTTATATTTCGTTAGGGTTAGGGTTATATTGTTTTTATATTTCGTTACTCCTATTTATATGTAATAATATTTTATGATTAGTATATTAGTGTTTTTCACTGTAAGTTAGTAATACATCTTTTGTACTTGCTATTGGAAGTGTTTATCTTGATGTGTTAACATACGACGTTGAGTTTCCTACCATAACTTGTCTTTATTCTATTCTTCACAACATATTTGTACATATTATAGCATCTAAAGCTTTACTTATTGTGGATGGAAAGCCGTAATGGATGATGAGATAACTTTACTTCGTCTCATTCTAATTCTTGGTATCGGGTTCCTCTTCCTCCTTGTCAGTCTGTTATTGGTTGTCATTGGGTCAATACTATCAATGTAAATCTTAATGGCATTCTTAAAAAGTTGAAAGCTTTGCCCAGTTGTCATAGGTTATAATTAGATTTATGGCCCTAATTATTGTAAGATCTTTTTCCCATCACCAATATATCTTTTGTAAGACTATTTATCTAGTTGGCAGCAATTTTCCATTAGCCATTGTATCAGCTTGATTAAAAAAATGCACTGTTTCATGGTGATCTTCATGAGGAATTGTACATAGAGTAACATCCTTATTAGTATGTTGAATAAATGATTATAGAGATTTTAATTTTTTGTCTCAAGAAGTTCTTTAAATATATTCCGTTGGTGTACACGACCGTTTGCTCAACATCATTAGAGTTCAGATTTTGTGATTCCTTTTTGACAAGAGATCAGACATGTTAGGAGTTTGATCTTACATCCTGAAATAAGATATTTTTGTGCATTGACCGCACTTTAAATTGGAAAATACTGTTCAATCCCATGATTAAAAAGAAACCAGAAGAAAGCTTTGTGATGCGATCATCACTTATAGGATGAGAAGGCGCGGCGGAGCAATTTCGGCAACTTCGGGGGCAAATTTGTAAATTCTAAACTTTGGGGGGCTTTTGTGTAAAAAGACCGAAATCTGTAATTTGGTCTTTATTACGCTAGGGCCGGCCTACTGGGGGATTATGCTTGATTCTATTTGTGAAAACCCTAGTCTAAGGTGTCCACAGACATCAACCCGGAGTTCTTAGGCATTCTTCTCAAATTGAAAGCTAGAAGAGTGCATCTTTTCGAATTGGGACAAGTTATCTAGTTATTTTCATATTCTCCTTTAATAAAAATCCTTTATTTTTCATATTTCTCAATAAAAATCCCACCTTATTCCACAAAAAGCCCTAGTTCGTATTACTTTGGTATAAACCATGTCGATCCATGATGACTACGAGATCCAGGTATAGAATCGACGCGTTGGAAGAGAAGATGGAGAAGTTTGAAGGCGAAATCCACGACTTGATTAAGAAGAGCACGGATGACCAAAAGGACGATTTGGATCGAAGATTCGCGCAACTCACGAAGCCATCAATTAAACGAATCTCTCCATTGGACATATGAACCAAACAGTGGCAGCGCTTACCAAGAAAATAGATGAAGCCCTAGATCTGGAGCAAAAGTCGAAAACTTTGGCGAAGGAAAAGGAGAAGATGTAAAATTTTGAGGAGGTGCTACTTTTTGATGCCGATAACTACTTCGTGGAGGAAGAAGATGCGCCCTTGATGGAAGAACACCCACCACGAATCCTAAAAACAACAGAAGAGGGCAACCAATCCCCAAGAGCCATCCACAAGGCCGGTCGAACTCATAGGAAGCTTCCCAGATTCGACCGGAGCAGCAGAACCACCGGCTGTCCCCTAGACTTGTCGACAGGGCCGGCCGGGGCCTGCAAGCCCTCTGCAGGGTCGGCCGGCCCTGCAGAGGGCCCTGGGGGGCTGTCGACAGCCCCTGCCGAGGCCAAGGCAGGGGCCGTCGACCCCTTTTCAGCAGCAAGGGGGCCGCCGGAGCCTTTTCAGGCCCCGGGTGGGCCGTCGGATCATTTCCAGGCCTTGGGTGGGCCGTCGAGTAGATTTCAGCAGCCGAAGGGTCTTGATTTCAAACAGGACCGAACATCAGGATTTGGGACTGACACGCATTCGCAGGCATACGGTGCAGTTTCTGGAGATTGGCGGGGGCTTCGGGGCCCTACGAGGACTACAATCGATATCACGAGGATGATCGTGGAGGAGCAGATTGGGGAGAAGCTGCGTGGGATGGAGTTGATGGAGGGAAACAGAACCTGGTGGGAGACTATGGTTATGACGTACCTCCTTCCTCGCCGCCACCATATCATCAGGGGAGAGTTTCACATAGAGGGTTTACTACAGAGAACATGGCCAGGAAGCTGAAAATGCCTATTTTGAGGCAGAGGACCAAGACAGATGGTTATACATGATTGAGCGGTATTTCGAGGTGTTGACGGTTCAAGAGACAGAGTGGCTGAGGGCAGTTGGGGTCTGCCTGGAGGGAGAGGCACGGTCGTGGTACCGGTGGACACAGCAGCAGTGGCCCTTCCGCTCTTGGGAGGATTTCACGACACGCCTACTGGACCGCTTCGGGGAGGTGCATGCGGGCGACACATATGAGAAGTTGAATGCTTTAAGGCAGGATGGGACGGTTAGAGAGTACATCAAGAAGTTCGAGGTGCTAGTGGGCTGAGTCCATATGGTGTCAGGAGAGTCCTTTGAGAGTTGTTTTATGAAGGGGCTGAGGATCCAGAAGCCCACAGATTTTTTAGATTGGATGAACCTCGCGAGGATGGTAGAGGACAGACTGGCAGATGAGAGGAGAGCCTGGGGACGTGGGGAGGTCCTTTTCGGGGCAGGTACCTGTAGGTGGACAAAAGGCGGCTACAGGGGGCATCAGCCACATGCGGGACATCGGCCAGCAAAGAGAAGGGTGTTGAGGTACGACTAGGGGGCAGATACGGCAGATGACAGAGGCTGAGATGCGAGAAAAGCGTGCCAAGGGATTATGCTTCAAGTGTGACGAAAAGTTCTCTCCAGGGCATCAGTGTGGTGACTGTACCTTGCAAATATTGATAATGAACGATGACAAGGATGAAGAGGGCATGGTAGAGCTGGAGGTTGGCGAGGAGGATCAAGAGCACATGCACTTGGACATAGCGGATGTGTCCCTCAATTCCGTGGTGGGGTTCACACCGAACCAAACCATGAAATTGGTGGGACACATTGCAGAGTTGGAGGTGACGGTGTTGGTGGATAGTGGGGCTACCCATAATTGCATTTCACGTAGGCTAGTGGAGAGGCAGAGGTTTAAGCTCAGTGACACCAGTCGTTTTAGAGTGGTGCTGGGGACGGGGCAGGTGCGCAGAGCAGCGGTGTATGTCGAGTCTTGCTTCTTACTATTCAGGGGGTTCAGATCATCGCCGACTTCTTTCCTCTGGAGCTGTGGAGCATATATCATCCTTGGCATGAAGTGGTTGCAGACCCTAGGAGATACGAAGGCCAACAGAAAGCTTCTGAGGCTGGAGTATTAGGAGGGGAGACAGACAGTAGTGTTGCAGGGAGACCCCAGTCTATGTCGTTCCGTGGTTTCTTATAAATCATGGCTAGAGCTCTCCAGTTAACAGGAGGAGGTTTCTTGGTGGATTTCAGGGGTTGTCATTTGAGGACACGGGTGATCGACAGGAGCAGGAGATAGTGCCAGAGTTGGAGTAGCTGCTGAGCCAGTATGAGGGGGGTTTTCCGACTCCGCAGGGTCTTCCACCACCACGGGACCATGAGCACGCGATTGTTTTGAGGGAGGGGACGTCCCCAATCAGCGTGCGTCCCTATCAATATCCTCTAAGTACAGAAGGATGAGATTGAGAGGATGGTATGGGAGATGTTGCAGGCAGAGGTGATCCAGCTGAGCATGAGCCCATTTTCTAGTCCGGTCGTGCTCGTGAAGAAGGATGGCAGCTGGTGCTTCTATGTAGACTACCTGGCTTTAAATAAGGAGACGATGCCTGACAAATGGCCTATTCCGGTAATTGATGAGCTGCTTGGGGCGACAGTGTTCTCGAAGATCGATTTGAAATTTGGGTACCATCAGATTCGGACGAGGGCGGCAGATGTTTCGAAGACGGTGTACAGGATGCATGCATGAGGGGCACTACGAGTTCCTCGTCATGCCCTTTAGATTCACGAATGCCCCAGCGACGTTCCATGCAAGCCTTGATGAACAAGGTCTTTCGCTCCTACCTGCGGAGGTTTGTGCTAGTTTTTTTTGATGATATACTGATTTATAGCCACAGTTTGGAGAAGCATGTAGGGCACTTGCAGGTAGTGTTGTAGGAGCTACAGGAGCATCAATTGTTCGCCAATAGGAAGAAGTGTCTCTTTCGGCAGCCCCATGTGGAGTACCTGGGACATGTAGCGGCGGCAGAGGGGGTGGCGGTAGATAGGTTGAAGATTGATGCTTTGTTGGAGTGGCTCTGCCCTACGACGTTGCGAGGCCTGCAGGGATTCTTGGGCGTGACATTGTATTATTGAAAGTTTGTCCAGTGGTATAGCATGATAGCATAGCCGTTGACGAAGCAGCTGAACAAGGACAACTTCCACTGGAGGATGAGACGACCAGGCATTTGAGGTCCTGAAGTAGGCGATGACGACGTACCCGTGTTAGCCTTGCCAGATTTCAGCAGACCATTCGTGGTGTAGACGTATCGGACCGGTACCGTCCAGTACCGGTCCGAAACTGCTAGATAAAATCGGGATTGGCCGAAACCCTAGGGTTTCGGCCGGTTTCGCCCAGTATCGGGCGATATTGGCTGAAACCCTAGCAAATGTGAAAGAAGCTGACAAAAATCGAAAAATAAGAGGAAGAAGAGGAGAAACATGGCCAGGGTTTCGGCCGGTTTCGCCCAGTATCGGTCGATATTGGCTGAAACCCTAGCAAATGTGAAAGAAGCTGACAAAAATCGAAAAATAAGAGGAAGAAGAGGAGAAACATGGAAGAAACTGCAAAAAAACGAAAATCAAACTTACCTCGCCGCGCCGCCGTTCCGCCGTGCCTCGCCGTCGCCTGCCACCGCGCCTCGCCTACTGCCGCTCCCGTGCCGCTCCTACCGCTCCCGTGGGGGAGAGAGAGAGATCCCGTGGGAGAGAGAGAAGACCGCGTGAGAATTTTGAATGGTAAACTTGTAAATAATTTATATGTGTACTGTGTAGATGTGTAGAATAAGATATTTTATGGCAAACTTGTAAATAAGTGATATGTGCACAAAGCAAAATGGTAGGTGCACAAAGCAACTCCAAGGCAAACTTGCAAATAAGTGGTACGTGCGCAAAGTAAAACGGTGGGTGTGCAAGGCAAAACTTTAGCTGCTTTAGTTTTTTACGTATCTGATAGATTTTATGTATTTAAAACTATCGATACTGACCAACCGAAACCCACGTCCGATACTGCCGAAACGGACGATACCGATACCGAAACTTAAATTTTCGAGAGAGCGATACCGAGACCAAAACCGAGACATCAAACCTTGGTGTAGACGGATGCGTCAGGATACTGTTTAGTGGTTATGCATGATTAGCATCCATTGGCTTATTTTAGTCAAGTCCTGTCAGCACGAGCGCGGCTGAAGTCGATTGATGAGATGGAGCTGATGGTGATATTGCTCTCCATACAGAAGTGTCCGCCCTATTTACTTGGGAGGAGGTTTATTATGCAGACCGACCAGAGGAGTTTGAAGTATCTCTTGGAGCAGCACATGGTCACAGAGGAGCATCAGAAGTGGCTCTCCAAGCTGGTGCATTATAGGTTTTGGCCAGGCTTGGAGAACAAGGCAACAGACGCCTTGTCTCACAGGGAGGAGGTGGCAGAGGTAACATCGATTTTAGTGAATGTCTTGCTGACTGGGAGCCTCTAGTGAGAGATATAGGCTGATAAGGAGCTGACTCTGGTACATGAGGCGCTACAGCAGGGGTCTGCAAACTATTTTGGATACACATTGAGTGAGTAGAGGCTGTTGTACCAGGGGCGGTTGGTGCTACCATGAGCTTCTTTCCACATACCGATATCTTTCAGGAGTTCCATGGCAGTTCGATGGGAGGACATCGGGGGCGCAACCGACCTACAGGAGGATGGCCAAGGAGTTGTACTGACCTGGGATGAATAGGGACATCGCTAGGATGGTCGCGAAGTGTGACGTTTGCCAGTGTCACAAATATTTAGCGATGTCTCCCGTAGGATTACTTTAGCCACTCGCCCTGCTAGAGAGGGTCTGGGAGGATATCAGCATGAACTTCATCGAGGGGCTATCACGGTCGGAGGGCTTCACTGTCATATTTGTTGTGGTGGATCGCCTCAACAAGTATGCTCATTTCATCCCCTTGCGGTATCCTTATACGACGGTGACAGTGGCCACAACGTTCATGAAGGAGATCGTTCACTTACACGGGTTCCCTGCCTCCATTGTTTCAGACATCGACAATTCTTTATGAGCAGTTTCTGGAAGGAGCTATTCAAGGTGCATGGGACCATACTGAAGAGGAGCACAGCCTATCACCCACAGACAGACGATCAGACAGAGATGGTGAATAGAAGCGTGGGTACATACTTGCACTGCTTTGCTTCAGAGCTACCTAAGCAATGGGCGAAGTGGTTGGCATGGGCTGAATATTGGTACAACACCTCCTATCACTTGAAGGCGCAGTGCACCCCTTTTCGCTTCCTCTACAGGCGGGTTCCCCTACATGTGATTCACTACAGCACGCACATAGGAGGGATGTGCAGTTCGAGGTTGGTGACTGGGTTTATCTAAAATTGCGGCCATATAGACAAAAGACCGTTGCACATCATAGCAATGAAAAGCTGGCGGCCCGTTAGTTTGGTCCATTTGAGGTTGTGGCCAAGATTGGGAAGGTGACGTACCGCTTGAATCTACCTACGACATTCACCATCCATCCAGTGTTCCACGTGTCACACTTACGGCACGTCATTGGGGACCACACACTTTCACCTACTCTCCCACCCACTTTGACTGACGACATGGAAGTATTGCTAGAGCCCCAGGAGGTCAGGGGGGTTCACCAGAGCGCAACATGGACACATGATGTTCTCATTAGATGGTGAGGTCTACCAGATCGCGATGCTACGTGGGAGTCTAACGAGGTGATCAAGCGGCAATTTCCAGACTTCCACCTTGAGGACAAGGTGGTTTTTTGGGAGGGAGTATTGATGCGATCATCACTTATAGGCTAGGGCCGGCCTGTAATTTGGTCTTTATTAGGCTAGGGCCGGCCTAATGGGGGATTAAGCTTGATTCTATTCGTGAAAACCGTAGTCCAAGGTGTCCACGGACATCACCTCGGAATTCTTAGGCTTTCTTCTCGAATTGAAAGCTAGGAGAGTGCCTCTTCTCAAATTGGGGCAAGTTATCTAGTTGTTTTCAGATTCTCCATTTATAAAAATCCTTTCTTTTACCTATTTCTCACTAAAAATCCCACCTTTATTTCACAAAAAGCACTAGTTCGTATCACTTTGTTAGGACTAGTGTATATGGCTATAATGACAGATCTGTAATTTCTAGTCATGGGAGCGTTTTTGTAATTTTGGGGGTCCAGGCGCAGATTTGTAATTTTGGATAAAAACCATAGGTCAGGGTTATTATGGTAATTTAGGGACGTCGACTCAAAAGAAGTCTTATTATAAATAAAGGAAATGATTAGAGAGGGGAAATTATGCTTGATTATTGTGAGAAATTACTCTAGGCATCCATAGAATCCTAGATTGGGAGATTTATGCTTTGATCTCGAATACAAAGATTGGAGAGCAGCTTCTTCTCTTAAATAAGTCAATTATCTTTTGTAGTTCCACTTTAAATCAATAAAAATCCCAACTCTTTCCTTTCAATCATAAAAATTTCCTTTTTATTCTGAGATCATTTTAAATTGGTATTAGAGCAGTACGATCCACATGGCGAGTCGGCGACCACAAGATCAAAGGAGAAGTACAAAGCTTTGAGAAAACGTACGATGGAGAGATCAAAGATTTGAAGAAATATGGAGGAATACAGATCTGAGGTTAGATCTGAGATTAAGGTAGAGATCGAAGAAGTATCTAAGGCGCCGGCTGCCAGGATGGAGTCCTTCATGCAAGACTTGATGCAACAACTATCCCACATAGTCAGATCTGAATTTCAGCTGATGAAAAGTTGTGGTCTAGACATCAACTCAGATCCGGAGTAAAAGGCGACATCTTTGAAGCAGAAAGGAAGGAAAGTCGACAGCTTTGACTCGAATCTGCATACAGACAACAAAGATCGGCGTAAGGAGATAAGCAGGGGGCTTGCCGACCCTCCCCAGGGGCTTGCCGACCCCTGGGGACGGTGGCCGAACCTGTAAGCTGCCATGCAAGCCCCTGGCGGCTTGCAGAGCCTACATGCCGGTGGTAGCTGTTAGGAACCAACAAAAGATACGATTTTTATTGATAAAATAGTAGCTAGAATAAGATAATTGAGCGCAAAAGAGGTGCGCTCTCCTCCCAAGACGCCGAAGAGGACGTCCCCACTCGTTTAATCTAGATCTAACCTAAAGATGCTCGAGAGAATATCAATCATCAATCATCCTCTAACAAAGGCGGCTACCCCCTATTTATAAAAGAAACTAGGTTTTCCTAGGCTAAAGAGGCACGCGCGCACACCAAAGGGGGCAGGGGTTTAGACCCACATAGGTCTATCAATACTCCCCCTCCAAAGAGCCACCTTGTCCTCAAGGTGGTGCCTGCAAGTCCCGGCGGTGCTAATCCGAGTGGGAGTTGCCCTCTCCTCCGATTCCTTCGTCCTCCACGTCATCATCCTCGTCGGCTTCCGCTGTCAACACTTGCAGCTTTCGATCCACACAGCGGTGTCCGGGAGTGAAGCGCTTGTCGCACATGAAACAGAGCCCATTTTGCCTCTTCTCCCTCATCTCCGCATCGATCATCCTTCGGAATGGGCCCCCAGCTGGTGGGGGGTTGTTTTGTTCTCCTGTCTTCTCCAGTCCCACCTGAACTGCCTCAGTAGTGGCTCCCGCTTCGCCTGCTCCAGTCGAGTTGCCCCGCTGTAACTGCCTACTGTAGCTGCCCCCGCCTCTCCTATCCTCAGTCCGGGACTCCTCTACCATTTGCGCCATCTCGATGACCTCTGAAAGCCCCCTGGGCTTGTAGGGTCTCACTACAGCTCGAAGGCTGGGTCGTAGCCCCTTCAAGAATGTGCCCTCAAGTGACTCGTCAGACACCCCACTGCCAGTGTCTCAAATCTCTCGATATACTTACACACCGGCCCCTCCTGCCTGAGGGCATACAGCTACTCGTGCAGGTTCCCCAGACTGGGATCTCGGAACTTCTCCAGAATCAGGTCCTTCAGCTCCTCCCAGCCGCGAATCTGCTGCCTCCTCTCCTTCCACTGGTACCAACCCAGAGCTCTCCCCTCCATGCAAATAGCCGCGGCTTCCAACTTCTGTGCCTCTGTCATGCAGTATGTTGCAAAATACCTCTCTGCTGTGAATAGCCAGGTATGCGGATCCTCTCCCGTGAAGAGCGGTATCTCCAGCTTCCGCACCCTGAATTCTCTGCCAAAGTGCCCCTCCTCTCGATGATGCGGACGGTAGTAGTGCTGATACCTCTCCTGGCGCCGCTCGTAGCCCCCATGGGGCCCTCCTCCTTAGTCTCCGTACCCCTCATCACCCTCAAACCTGCCCTCTGGCCACTCATGGTAGTCTCGGTACCCTCCTCCGGCGCCTGCGGTGTCTCTCCTGGTGGTGGGGCGGTGGCTGTCATCTCCTGTCATCAAATCGGGGGTTGGGGGGTCCCGATAACCCTCGTTGTAGTCTCTGTGCTCCTGAAATTCCCCAGGTCCCAAATCCTCCTCGAAACCACGTGTCGGAGCCTCTCGCCGTGGCTGTCCCTGCTGAAAACCCCTGAAATTGCCGCCAACAGCTCCTGGAAAGTTGTGCGGCTGCCTGGAAGAGTCGACAGGGCCGCGGCCTACCTGGGGCAGGGCCGCCAGCCTCGCCCGGTGGTCCTAGGGGCCCCAGCGGCCCCCCCGTGGGTCGGGGGGGGGGGGTCGCCGTACCCCCAGGGGGTTCGCCGCCCTTGGGCAAACCCAGGGGGGTTCGTCGGCCCCGCCCAGTGGTCCTGGGGGCCCCAGCGGCCCCCCGTGGGTCGGGGGGTTCGCCGCCCCCTGGGGGTCCGCCGCCCCTGGGCGAACCAAGGGGGTTCGCCGGCCCCCCTGGGGGTCCGCTGCCCCTGGGCAAGCCCAGGGGGGTTCGCCGGCCCCCCGGCGGCTATCCTGGGGGCCGGCGGGCCCCTGGGGGGATTGCCGCTGCCCCCTCCCTTTTCGCGTGCCCTCCCGCGTGATTGATCGAGGTCGCCGGTCCATCCTTGGGCTTCCGCGGCCTTTCGCCTAACCTCTTCTCGATAATCGACCCTCCACGGCTCCTTTTCATCATCCTCGGCCAAATCCTCCACCAAAAAGTCGTTTTGCGGATCAAAGCTCTCAATTTTCTCCTTCCCCTTGCCTAAAGGTGGCGTCTTTCCCGCTGATTTAGGGTTCCCATCCCCTTGGTTGTTCGTCGCCAATTGATTTAGGGTTCCCATCAATTGCGCGAATTGTTCGTCGTGCTTCGCTTGATTCGCCGCCAATTGGTTGACGGAAGCCGTCAACTTTGCCACGGATTCATCGTTTGCCGCCAACGATTTCTTGATCCCGTCGATCTCGCTTGTAAATTTCGCCTCCAACGCCTCAATTTTGTCTTGCGATCTCGTCGAAGCCGCCATGGATCGTCTCATGCTCTGATACCAAAATGTTAGGAACCAACAAAAGATACGATTTTTATTGATAAAATAGTAGTTAGAACAAGATAATTGAGCGCAAAAGAGGTGCGCTCTCCTCCCAAGACGCCGAAGAGGACGTCCGCACTCGTTTAATCTAGATCTAACCTAAAGACGCTCGAGAGAATATCAATCATCAAGCATCCCCTAACAAAGGCGGCTACCCCCTATTTATTAAAAAAAAATTAGGTTTTCCTAGGCTAAAGAGGCGCGCGCGCACACCAAAGGGGGCCGGTGGCTAGCCATGGGCCTGGGCCCATGGTGCGGCTGGGGCTTAGACCCAC
Source organism: Scilla litardierei (assembly GCA_030789695.1). Classification (NCBI taxonomy): domain Eukaryota; kingdom Viridiplantae; phylum Streptophyta; class Magnoliopsida; order Asparagales; family Asparagaceae; genus Scilla; species Scilla litardierei. The sequence continues at coordinate 95,127,532 of CM061138.1, read as the reverse complement.
ACGGGTCTATCAGTAGCCTGTAGGCCTGCTGGGCCTACCCGTAGGCCTACAGGGCCCGCAGGCATTGCTCGCGGCCTTACAGGGCCGGCATGGCATATTCGCGCCCTTCTGGGCCCGCAAAAGCCTGACGATGATCGTCGAGGCCCGCCATGGTCCTATGACGCTTTTCGGACTTGTCTTAGCCTGACGACATTCTCTAGGACCCGTCTTGGCCCGTCGACGTTTTTACGGGGCCACATGTCTCATGGTTTTCAATTGGACGACCTCTCGAGCTTGATTCAGGAGGGGATGAGCACCATCAGTCGCAGAGAAGTGACCCACGCACTTCATGCACCACCTTGAGGACAATGTGGATTTTCAGAGGCGGAGTAATGTTAGGACTAAGGTCTATGGCCATTTGGACAGTTCTATAATTCTGGACACGAGGGCATTTTTGTAATTTTGGGGGTTTTGGGACAGATTTGTAATTTTGGATAAAAACCATAGGTTAGGGATATTATGGTAATTTAGGGGTGGTGACTCAAAAGGAATCGTATTATAAATAAAGGGAAAGATTAGAGAGGGTGGAATTATGCTTGATTATGGTGAGAGATTACTCTAGGCATCTATAGAACCCTAAATTGGGATATTTCGGCTTTGATCTCGAATATAAAGCTTGGAGAGGGCGTCCTCTCCTAAAGGGGTTAATTATCTTTTGTAGTTTCACTTTAAATCAATAAAATCACAACTTTCCCCTTTTCACTATAAAAATTCCATTTTATTCTAATTTTCGACGAAGACGGTATCAAGCTTCTCCATGGGAAGTTAATGAGCATGATTTGAAGATACATTAGTACAGAGCATGGGTTGCCATCTGTATTAAGATTAAACTGCCAAAGCCAAAGCCTATGATTACCCGATCAATTACTTGGTGATTAGAGACATAGGTTGTTGGAATAAACCCAAGAGACGAAGGGATAATGGAAATATCAGAATGGTACCTTATATATGAATGAAGAACTCCATACTTGAATGTTGAAGGTTTGCTGCCTGATGTTTCTAGTATGATGGTGCAATGATCAGAGTGTATTGATTTATATGCACCAAGCTTGTTGATTTAAGTTTTAGATATAATTACTTAGCAAGTGCAGGAACACATTCTAAGGTTTGTGTGGAGTAAATTCATTGAAGAGTGATGATTGAAGAGTGATGATGCATGCAAGCCGTTGCATTCATTTTGATGTTTTGGCTGAATAGCCAGAATCATCATCATCATCATCGCTTTCATCCTAAAAATTAGGATCAGCTTCATGGATTTAATAGAAAAATGTTGGATCATATCACATCGGATCATGATGTCAGATACTCGTTTCCCAAGAATAACGATCTAAAGCATTTTCTTTCGTCAAACTACGATCTTACATGGCTCTCCATCCATGTATTCTTCGGCATACCTCTCCTTCATTTGATCTCAACACTCATATATTCTGTCTTTTTAACGGGCACATCTATAGGTCTTTGACGTATATATTCAAATCTCAAGCAATGTTTTCTTATCTTCTATATGGATCACACCTACATTTCCTCGCATATTCGTTTACCTACATTCGCTCGCGTATTCTCTTATCTCATGCTATGTCAGATACTTGTTTACCTTAACTTTTCTAGGATTTCCATCCATCTACTGTAATATTCAGATATCTGTCACATCAGACATCCATATTCTGTTCATACTTCGTGGTGATAGCCCAACATTTTGTAGCATATTAAAAAAACTGGTCTAATCACCATTCTATAAAATTTAGCATTTCTGAATAGCCGGAATAGAAGGTTTAAAAGAAGAAGCTCGTTCTCAGACTGATTCAAAGTAGGCACATACTGCATTGTTAGCATTGATGCTAATATTGAATTGCGAAACCATGGTAAAACCAGGGGGTCGTTGTGCTCAAGCAAAATGTAAAAGTGCTGTTTGTAGCTGAATGTTGACCTTCTTTCTCTTAATTCTAAAGAATACATATTTTGAGCAAGTCTCATGCATTAGCCAACCATAATTTTTTATACATATTCTGAAAAATCCCATCTGTTATGGTGCGCTTGTTGCTATGTCACTTTGAGGTGGTTTCTTTTTTATTTTGTTAATTTTTTTGTTCTTTTCTTCTTCTTCTTCTTCTTCTTCTTCATACTCCTTTTTTGTGTGGGTTGGGGGATCGGGGTGTTTGGATGCCTTCATTGGGAGACATTCTTCTTCCTGAGTTGAGTACTAGTCAAGCAGAACACATGATGTATGCCCAGTTAGCTGCCGTTTTTTTGGCTATGCAGATTACACTTGTGCATTAAACCCAGAAACATTCCTTTAAATTCCCCTAGACATCAATGGTTGAGATGTAATGCTCTGGTTGTTATCATTATCTTCTCGCCCTGCCAAGTCTATATCATATAATTGTTATCACCTATTTCAAAACAAGAAGAAAGTAAGCTCCTATTGTCATACATAAAAAGTAAATAATGATGTCATATTAAAAAAAATTTAAAAGACAGACATGAAAGAAATACATTAAGTTAGAAGTAGGGTACAAGTGAGAGAAAAGGATGATAGTGCAGTTAGACAGATATTTCAGTGTTCTTAGTTCTTGCACTTTATGTCTTTGAAGTGTAGGGCACTTCTCCTAACGAAAAAATTTCATGTCCGTCACACTTGGATGCAACACGTGTGTCCATCCTTGTCCGACACTTACAGCATTGTTATTCACCTCAAATTATGTACCATGTGAAGTTATTATGCAATCTCTTGACACAAGATATTGCTTTATAGACCATTCTACTAAAAGTATGATTCATTGTTATAAGAAAATAGGCTTAATATATATTTGGGTAAATGACTGGAAAATACCCTAACGTTTTAGCGTTTCTCACAAAAATAACTTATCGTTCATTTTGGGACACATTGGTCCCAAACGTTTGGTAAAATTGACAACGTTGTACCCTTTTTGAGTTTGGCGTCAGAAAAGCTTTTCACGTGATATCACGTGATACGAATTGGACAATTATGCACACACAGCTTCAAAACGTATGTAAATCGGGGATGGACTAACATTAGCCTGCGAACGAGGTGGCTTCATCTGAGCTAGCGCAAACTTAACGGCGGGAAGGTGGAGGAGCTCCTGCAAGGAAGAAAGAGGACGGGTAAGTATGAGAGTAAAATTGTAGATTTAATGTGTAATTTTTGTTCTAATTATATGTGATTATTTTTTTTGTAAAGGAAGAAATGAGCTATGAGGATAGCAGCAGCAGCAGCAGAGATCACCGGAAAGATCTAGATTTTGAAACCGATTATGATGATTTCAAGCTGTGTGACTGTGGATTGAGGACGCCAAGGAGGACATCATGGTCGCAAGATAACCCAGGGAGAAGGTTTTGGTCGTGTCCTAAATCTGAGAAGTCCAAGAGATGCAAAATGTTCAAGTGGAAGGATACATCCCACTCGGAATTCTCAAAGAAGGTGATACGTCACCTAATGGATGAATCTGAGAGGAGGGTGCCCGAGCTGGGAAATGAAGAAAATGATGTGATGCTTATGGTGACAGAGGCAAGGATGGTAGAGGCAGAGATTAAATTGGATAAGGCTGTAGGTGTTCGTGATGATAACAATTTGAAGCTGATGGAAAACAATGATAATCTGCAGAGCATCATGAAGGAGTTCAGTCTAATGAAGCTGTGTTTGATTGCCAATGTGGGGCTTATAATTATGTTGTTTGTGGTGATGAATAACAAGCCAGAGTGATGATGAGTCAGAGAGGGTAAGGATGAGGAATGCATCTGTTAGGAATGTTTTAGATTTGTGATGTATCAGAGTAGTGATGAGATTTGAATGTATGTGATGTTAGGAATGTATCTGGTTGAACATGTATGTCATATTGGTAGGTCAATGAAACATTGTACCCATTATGAAACATGTGTATGAGATTGTGTAATATGTGGCTTGCACTCTGTATCAATATGTGCCTGATGTGATGAGCTATGCAAACAGAAACCATTTAGTATTTGAAGCAGCAAACAGAATCATGAAATACTGACATACCACATTTCATACAGACTAAGCATGGCATAGCAGCAGCATGACAAACTGACAGTTAATACAGACTTAACATTTCATACAGACTAAGCAGCAGCAAACACAGATCCAACACAGACTAAGCATAACACATCAAAACCCATACTGACATACCATATTTCCAAACAAATCATGACATAACACATATCCTGTAGTGACCCTGTGCTATGAGGAACAAACACTGGAGAGGGGGTGAATAGTGTTTTATAGAATTATAAGGAATTTACGCCAAATAAAACCATACTTAACCAACAAATGCGGAATATAAGAAATGAACAACCCAAGCAAGAATGCAAAGCTAACATGCAATGTATCCTGGTTCGGTGCCACCCAAGTCTCCCCGACTTGTTACCGGTGCCCTACTCCAGCAACACCCGGATCCCCTCCGGATACTCTAGCAAACCGCTAGAGATTTCCTTTAGCCCACTTGTGGAAAACCTCCAACAAGTGCAATCGACTTACAATCGATGTCCGTGTATCCCACAACCCGGGAACATGCAAAGTCCTTAATCCCACAACCTGGGACTAAGCACACTCTCACAAACCGAGAGTAAAACGAAATCTTGACTCCCACAACTTGGGATCAAGCCAATCCTCTCACCACCGTGAGTATACAACAAATATGAAGTATAAAGAATGAAATATAAAACTTCTTACCACAAAATCCTATGCCTTGAGAAATACTTACCAATTTAGGGCAAGAATGGATTTTGAGGAAAATGATATCACCAAACCCTAGCTCCACCAAGATGAGCAGCAATAGATGGCTAGGGAGGAGTTGGTGACTTGGATTCAAGCTCTTAGCTTGAGAAGCTCACAAGGAATGAGAATCTCTCTTGAGGAATTGGGCTCAAAGAGTAAGGGAGAGATTCTTGTGAGATGCGAGAGCTTGGAATAGGAGTTGAATGGCTCTCTTCAAAGATGTGAAAATGTCTAATTTCAGCCTTGGATCCCTGGTTAGAAGCACTCAAACTTATATAGGGAAGAGAGAAAACGGTCACAAAATTCGTGGCATTAAATGCTACAACGGCTCTATTCTGAAGCTGCTTAATCGGTCTAAGAAGGATCACTGATCGATTAGTTTTGCAACTAGTCGATCGGTGAACCTTCTTGGACCGACTAGATGGTTGACAGAGAAGATGGTGAAATCATGGGTAAGAACTAGTCGGTCTAAGAAGGATGATCAACCGACTAGATTGACAACTAGTCGGTCAGTGAACCTTCTTGGACCGACTAGATTGGCTTTTAATCGATTAACCATCCTTCTTGAACCAACTAACTGGTCAACAGTACAAAGGTCGAATTTCACACGGAAAACTAGTCGGTCTGAGAAGAGACACCAACCGACTAGATCGTCATCTAGTCGGTCGGTGAACCTTCTTGGACCGACTAATTGGTCAACAAATGGTCTTGAATTGATTAGGATAACTAGTCGGTCTGAGAAGGATTTCCAACCGACTAAATCGTCATCTAGTCAGTCGGTGAACCTTCTTGGACCGACTAATTGACCAACAGTGAAAGGGCTGAATAAAGCAAGGATATCTAGTCGGTTCAAGAAGGATTTCTAACCGATTAGATCGTCATCTAGTCGGTTGGTTCTTCTTCTTGAACCAACTAAGATGCATATGAAGCCGTGAAATGAAACGATAGGCTACGGGAAAGTTTCTAATGGCTTCTAAGGCAATCCTAGAGATACGATATGAAAGTTATGAAGATTTCTAGTCAAGTACTACTCAAGGCTTAACATTCTACTAAACCGAAGCTAGAAGACAATATAAATAACATGACGAACCGTCTTCGAAGCTTCAACATGGAGAATCCGAATCCCTTGACTTCATGAATACTCCTTGAGCTTCAACAAAGCTCCAGCCACAACGATCACGCGTTCTGAGGAAGTCTTGGGACGTCGCTTGAGATGAACAAATTAATTTGGCGACGATCTCCATAATTCTTCATGGACTTGAGTCTTTTAGTTGAATGACTTGAATATCTTCAACGTCATGGTCTTCGAAGCTTTTGACTCATCCATTCCTGTCTTCTATTTGGATTGAATCTCCATTCATTTGTTGATGCCATTGGCTTGAGGTTTGAAGTAGCCTTTGAGTTCTTCAAGTCAATGCTTCACCTTTGTTGATCTACCAAGTCCTCCACTTGAATCAACACATGGTCACTTTTGATCTTCTTGAATCTAATTGGTGACTTTTTAGCTAACTGCAATCACAAGAGTTAGTCACAATGATTTGTGTTTGATCATCATCAAAATCAAGGTGGAGAGTCCAATACTCAACATTCTCCCCATTTTTGATGATGACAAACCAAATATAAACAAAACAAATAATTGCGCATTAAATATACTTACTCCCCCTGTAATGATGCCAATAAAGTTAATATCAATAATCAATAGCATCATTCAGCAGTTAATAGTGTATGTATCACATGAGGTTGTGTATATATCGCATGAATGAAATATGCATACACAACTCAAATCATATAGGTGATACACATCATAAACATGAGCATGATTACCAACATATATATAATGTAATCAATATAAACCAATGCTCCCCCTGAATCATATACATGAATGATCATACATAAAGTCTATATGATTCAAGTTATTGTTTAACACTCAACATTTAATAAGCACATCTTGTTTATTTCTCTCCCCCTTTGTCATTAACAAAAAGATATGGGGGTATAGAAACAACACATGCAACAATAGAGTTGAAAACATAAAGGTATGACAATTGTAAAGTTACCAATTGTAAAGTTCTCTAATATAAAGTTACCAATTGAAAACAGAATATCAAAATAAAGATATCAATTGCAAGAGCACATATCCAACAACTCAACCACCCTCAATTATAAAAAAATAAGCAATAAGCATATGAGATAAAAGATTACAATAAATACTAATTGTAAAGAGTAGTGTGAGCAGTGTTAGAAAAGTGACAAAGCAAAAATCATGACATCACTTGTGAAAGAAAAAACAAGTGAACAAATAGTGTCAAATATCCAAACAAACTCAATTATCACAAGATTTATAACATGAAGCATAAAGTGATAGACAGTCTTGTGATACCAATAGTATACTTGGCAAGATAAATGACATGAACATGATGAACCACATTATCGTGGAATCAAAATCATCACATTGACATAGATCAATATTTTTAGCCAATTTAGTGCATTGAAAACAATTCTATGTTTTCATACAGGTAAATCTATTTAATCAATATAATCGTCGAGCGACGAAGTAAACAAACATGACTATAGAAATTCTTAACCATGTGTACAAAGTTATGTTATAATAACACACATTAAGTATAATGGCATGTGATATCAATAGTAGACATACCAAGTCATCTCCAAAAGTATCTCCAGCTAAACTCCACAAAGCATCACCCAAATTAAGCATACCTAATATAAGTGAAGTGTGCGATGTGGGGTGACAAGGTGATACAATGAAAATGAATATCAAATATCTATATCACGCAAAAGTGTTATGCTAAAATAGAGATAGTAACATCATAAAACGTATGGCATACACAATTCTAGCACCCTAGGAAACTAATTGAAATAATGTTCAAAAGAACCATAGTACTAGCATGCATTCCAAAATGGGTTATTTAGTACCGACCCCTGTGTTTTCTCAAAAATTAGTACCACACCCTATGGTTTCAATAATTAGTAAGACCCCCCTGCCATAGGGGGGTGCTACTAATTTTTGAGAAAACACCGGGGGGTGATACTAATTGTGGCGAAAAACTTGCGGTGCCAAAGGGCTATGGCAGGGGTGATACTAATTTTTGAGAAAACACCGGGGGGTGATACTAATTGTGGCGAAAAACTTGCGGTGCCAAAGGGGGGTCTTACTAATTATTGAAACCATAGGGGGGTGGTACTAATTTTGGAGAAAACAAAGGGGGTCGGTACTAAATAACCCTTCCAAAATAGATACTCACATAATGAGTCAAAGATAAGCATGGAATGTCATGAGCATAAGGAAGATAAGCACTATATCATACGCTCAAAACTAGCATCAAACAAGATCATGTAAAGATGATATCCAATATAAATAGTCTAACAATTGTAAATATGATACCAAATGTAAATATGATATGTAGAGATGATACCAATTGTATTATAACAGAGTATGGCAAGCAGGCAAATACTGTCAAAATCATGATATTACTTGAGAAGGAAACCAAGTGAACAAATAGAGACATGATTTCATCCTAGCTCAATTATCACAAAGGATTCAACATGAGGCATAATGTGACAAAATATCTTTTGAGCAAAGGCATGAAGATAGTCTACGATCAAAGTCACAAGGTAGGTCATAAACGAGTAAAGTTATCATGAACATCGCAAGCATGCATACCAATTGTGCGAATAGAATAAAAAGACTTGTTAAGCACAATATAATCGGAGGTAGCATCAAAGAAGTCATAGTGCATCAAGATATATTCATGGAAGAATATCTATGACAGAATATACATATCATCAAACACAATATAAAGCTTATGTGATCGTGTAAAGCACAAGTTATCTCAAACATCTCATCAAAATAGCATAAAATATGAGCGTGAGATGAGAGATGACATAGTGAGAAATATAGCTTGAAGATCACTAACTAATATGAATGAATGTTATGTCACTTGTGAAAATATCATACATGAAAGATTTAGCTATAGACATGAAAGATCTCTTGAATAAAATTATAGCTAAACATCAGTCATGAAGTAATTAAAATGACAAGTAACATACATTGATCACCCCAAATCATATCAATACGTCTCATAAAGATAATCATACAATTCATAGGAAAAGTATGAGATGTGTGGTGATACAATGAACAAATATGCATAAAGATCCTAAATCATTAATCTTATACATGGCATGAATTATGCATAACATGATGAAGTATAGCATGCCAGCAAGAAATGAATCTTAAATGAAGGAATTGAAAATTTTTCAATGAAGATTAAGATCAATATACTTAATACAGTCTAATAAACAAGCAAGAATGTCATACATATCAGTTATCATATCCAGAACATATAACAATCTTCACACAGAAGAATGCATGTGAGGAATACGATGTGTGATGACAACGTGTTCCAAAGATATGAACATCAATAAACAACTAACCAAATCATTGTATGAATGTTATAGCTACCATGATACATGAGTCGTAATAAGACATACATGAACATGGCAGTCATATAAACAAACAATTTTCATGAGGCTGTGATAAGAATGGGCTAATGAAGAAGTGTGCTATATTACACAAATCGAATATTTTAAAATACCAATTGTAAACATGGTAGTCAAAACCAATATATTAAAATACCAATTGTACAAAACACATACTTACAACCATTTAGCTCTCCCTATATGTGTGCATCTCCAATGCACCATCCTTTCCTTTGAATTGATCCATCATTTGTAAACCAAGGAGTGTGTAGGGTAGGCATCTTGCACAACAATCTGACAATTCAACAATTGGTGGTATCCAAAAACTTTTTGGATCCAATAGGTTAATGAACAAAACCAAGTAGTCCAATAACCAATCATTTACCAATTGTAAATAACACTCATCAATAGAAATGCATGACATGCATTGAAATGAGTTAAGATAATCATGAAAATCATGCAAATCAGGAATTAACAATTCTCAACCATTAGAAATTTAGGTACACCTAGATTAATAATTCCTATGCATATGTTTTAATCACAATACATTATACAAGCAATCATCATTATGAATACACACATCTAATACAAAGTGTGTGCAGAAAGATTCCTCGTTCAATATGCATACGTGCACAAAATAAACATTCACGGCACACCACATATTGAAGGAAGACATGAAAAGTAATACCACAAAGAGTGTGCATGAAAAGCATAAAGTATTAAATTTCAAAACCAAATTTCTCTTTCCCTTTGGCATATCAACAAGATATGAAGATGCAAATTGATAATAAATCACCAAAGGTTAGAGAAATCAACTAATTTATATGCACAACATAATACGAATGAAATGCAATGACATATATATGAACATAACATGATAGCAATCAAAACATGTCATACTCCCACACAATCATACAAACTATGCAAACTTGAGAGTAGTGGACGAACTTACATATATATATGGGTACAAAAAGACAATCATACAAGCATGGTACACAAGCAATGAAACGCAATATGAGTCGCAAGAGAATATGTCATTCATAATATACGATTCTATATGTGTGTTCATACCATGCCTAGAAACAATTTTAGGAATCCAAAAGATAGTGATTTGGGATTCTTAAGAAGAGGTTGTAGAGGCATGAGTAGGAAGTTGGGATGCACGCTTGTGAAATGGAACATAAATATACGCGTGTCCCGAGTGTGAAACATGCAAATGAACATTAGTTCTAACATGAAATTTTTTAAGCCACATGTTATAAATAATCCTCGAATAAACATATGAGTAAGGATTATGAATACACAATGCACATCAGTCAAGAATTTGACACACGTGAAATACATAGACATGAATGACATACAAGACACATAATATGCAAACATAGGATATGCATGAGATAGTCTCAAACACAAAGTGACATCTACATGCATTCAACACACATGGATACCAAATGTAAGAATATACTTACAACATTAAGCTCCCCCTACTTTGGTGCATCACTTAAGCACCATCAACTCCATTAGAATGAAAGTCTTTGCAAATCAAGGAGTTGGTAGGGTTGGTATCCCAATGAGGATTGAACCTAGAAAACATAATTTTGGTATCCAAAAACTTTTTTGGATCCTATGGGTTAGTCAACAAGTTTAACAAACTAAATTCAAATTATTGTAACACATATCTTAATGTAATCATATATAATGTTTATGTTGCATGTAATCATGTTACTAGATAAATATTTAACCAAATACATGCATATACCAATTATACCAAAAATAAGTATATATATTATAATCCAAACGCATGTCAAGTATCACAAGCAACAAACCATGAATATGAGTCAACACATGTGTTGCAAAAAAGGAACATGAAAATCACAAACACAATGATTTACTAATAATCATGCAATGGAAATCAAATTCAATATGAATTTACGTTTCTAATCACACAAGAGCATCCAAGACCAAAATGCAAACAAAAGAGTAAATCAATTCTTAACACAAATGCTTTGGTACCCATAAAATGAATATAAGCTTATGGTACCAAGCAAGGAAGGGTCAACGGAAACCAACCCTTCGGAAACCAAGTCCAAGAGGACCGTGATTTCCCAACATAATCATCATTCATAATAATATCATTAATATAAGATTGCACATACATATCCTTAGCATGAATGCTAGTGTTCTTCGGACTCCAAATAGTGTATGATTTGGGTATCCTCTTCCTAGTTGTTGCATGCACAAAAGGTTGATCTCTACGTGGTGCATGAGGCCTAGGAACATGAGATCTAGCAAGAGCATGAGGAACATTGTGTTGTGCTAAAGCATGATGATGAGCATATGATTTATGGTGTGGTGTTGCATACATATGTGGATGAATATGAGGTGTGTATGCATGAGGATGATCATGAGAATAAACATGCACATGTGGATGTGATGTGTGATCATAAGCATGTGAAGGTGCATGAACATGAGTACGTTCATGAGAGTGTCTCAAATGAGTGTTTGCACGTGCTCGTGGATGTGGAACATAAAAACCATCATTCGTGTGAACAGGTGGGGTAGGATGTGTGTTCCTACGTGGCATAGTATTGGTGTACATAAATGCATGACCCTTCTTTGGAGGTCCACCCAAAGTAGGTTTCTTTCCAAAGGAGGGAGGAATAGGAGTGGTGGTTTCCTTAGTAGTAGAACTACCCAAGTTGTTATAGACACCACTCGTGGATGCACCGGAGGATGGCCTCACAAAATCTATAGTTACTTCACTATAAGAGATGCGTGCATTGGATGCACTTACCTTAGAATAACCAAGGCCAACACGATGGTTTGCCGGTAGTTGATTCTTTAGCAAATCATCCAAATTGTCCTTTCCCTTGTTGAATCTCTCAACAATGGAGGACATGAGCTCATATTTCTTCGAAATTGAAGAAATAGTAGCATCCAAGGTGGATGCATGTGTGGTGAGCTCGTGCACTTGGGATTTGAGATCCTCATTCTCAATGCCCAAGCAAGTGTTTTGAGAGTGAAGATTTTTAATCTCAAGATCGTTACTATCCACGATGGAAACACGATCAAGTTGAGATTTGAGGGACTCCACCTCATCTCTCAACATGCCATCTTGAGTAAGCAAACTTGCTTTCTCAATAGCGAGTGTCTCAACAATGGTGTCATTGTTAGAGGTGCTACATGAAGATGTGTTAGATTGACTAGCAATCGTATTCTTAGCATCACAATATTTATGCATAAGCTTTTGATATTTATCAAATAATTGCTTAAGTTCAATTTTAAGATCATCCGTTGTTACCTCTTCATCGTCGCTATCGCTTTCACTTGAGTCGCTTGATTCGTCACTCGAGTCGTCCTCTCGTGCCATCAAGCCCATGAATGAATCTCTTTCATCATTGGAGGAAGAACACTCCGAGGTGGACTCTTCTTGCTCCGCTAGCATGTGCCATATTTGATATGCCGTTGCCTTGGACACATGCATAAGAATGTCATAAGTTAAATAATCAAGCAAGATCTCCATTACATCTTGATGTTTCTTCACCAATTCTTTTTGCTCATTTGTCCACTTATGTACGGAAGTGGTAGGTGCGCGAAAGGGCTTCTCCACAAGCTTCCAATAATCCTCATCGATAGATTGAATATGGGCCTTCATCTTCACACACCAAATTTGATAATTGGGCCCGAGGAGATATGGTGGAAGAGGGCATCGAGTGTTGTTGTTGGTTGCCATAGCTATTACCTCGCTCTGATACCAATTGTAGTGACCCTGTGCTATGAGGAACAAACACTAGAGGGGGGTGAATAGTGTTTTATAGAATTATAAGGAATTTACGCCAAATAAAACCCTACTTAACCAACAAATGCGGAATATAAGAAATGAACAACCCAAGTAAGAATGCAAAGCTAACATGCAATGTATCCTTGTTCGGTGCCACCCAAGTCTCCCTGAATTGTTACCGGTGCCTTACTCCAGCAACACCCGGATCCCCTCCGGATACTCTAGCAAACCGCTAGAGATTTCCTTTAGCCCACTTGTGGAAAACCTCTAACAAGTGCAATCGACCTACAATCGATGTCCGTGTATCCCACAACCCGGGAACACGCAAAGTCCTTAATCCCACAACCTGGGACTAAGCACACTCTCACAAACCAAGAGTAAAACGAAATCTTGACTCCCACAACTTGGGATCAAGCCAATCCTCTCACCACCGTGAGTATACAACAAATATGAAGTATAAAGAATGAAATATAAAACATCTTACCACAAAATCCTATGCCTTGAGAAATACTTACCAATTTAGGGCAAGAATGGATTTTGAGGAAGAGTAGATCACCAAACCCTAGCTCCACCAAGATGAGCAGCAATAGATGGCTAGGGAGGAGTTGGTGACTTGGATTCAAGCTCTTAGCTTGAGAAGCTCACAAGGAATGAGAATCTCTCTTGAGGAATTGGGCTCAAAGAGTAAGGGAGAGATTCTTGTGAGATGAGAGAGCTTGGAATAGGAGTTGAATGGCTCTCTTCAAAGATGTGAAAATGTCTTTAATTTCAGCCTTGGATCCCTGGTTAGAAGCACTCAAACTTATATAGGGAAGAGAGAAAACTGTCACAAAATTCGTGGCATTAAATGCTCCAACGGCTCTATTCTGAAGCTGCTTAATCGATCTAAGAAGGATCACTGACCGATTAGTTTTGCAACGAGTCGGTCGGTGAACCTTTTTGGACCGACTAGATGGTTGACAGAGAAGATGGTGAAATCATGGGTAAGAACTAGTCGGTCTAAGAAGGATGATCAACCGATTAGATTGACAACTAGTCGGTCAGTGAACCTTCTTGGACCGACTAGATTGGCTTTTAATCGATTAACCATCCTTCTTGAACCAACTAACTGGTCAACAGTACAAAGGTCGAATTTCACACGGAAAACTAGTCGGTCTGAGAAGAGACACCAACCGACTAGATCGTCATTTAGTCGGTCGGTGAACCTTCTTGGACCGACTAATTGGTCAACAAATGGTCTTGAATTGATTAGGATAACTTGTCGGTCTGAGAAGGATTTCCAACCGACTAAATCGTCATCTAGTCAGTCAGTGAACCTTCTTGGACCGACTAATTGACCAACAGTGAATGGGCTGAATTAAGCAAGGATATCTAGTCGGTTCAAGAAGGATTTCCAACCGATTAGATCGTCATCTAGTCGGTTGGTTCTTCTTCTTGAACCAACTAAGATGCATATGAAGCCGTGAAATGAAATGATAGGCTACGGGAAAGTTTATAATGGCTTCTAAGGCAATCCTAGAGATACGATATGAAAGCTATGAAGATTTTTAGGCAAGTACTACTCAAGGCTTAACATTCTACTAAACCGAAGCTAGAAGACAATATAAATAACATGACGAACCGTCTTCGAAGCTTCAACATGGAGAATCTGAATCCCTTGACTTCATGAATACTTCCTGAGCTTCAACAAAGCTCCATGCACAACGATCACGCGTTCTGAGGAAGTCTTGGGACGTCGCTTGAGATGAACAAATTACTTTGGCGACGATCTCCATAATTCTTCATGGACTTGAGTCTTTTAGTTGAATGACTTGAATATCTTCAACGTCATGGTCTTCGAAGCTTTTGACTCATCCATTCCTGTCTTCTATTTGGATTGAATCTCCATTCATTTGTTGATGCCATTGGCTTGAGGTTTGAAGTAGCCTTTGAGTTCTTCAAGCCAATGCTTCACCTTTGTTGATATACCAAGTCCTCCACTTGAATCAACACGTGTAGTCACTTTTGATCTTCTTGAATCTAATTGGTGACTTTTTAGCTAACTGCAATCACAAGAGTTAGTCACAATGATTTGTGTTTGATCATCATCAAAATCAAGGTGGAGAGTCCAATACTCAACATATCCAAACAATAGCAGCAGTAAACACAGAAACAGTTACACAACCAACCACTAACAGCTGGACATATGCATAAGCACAGATGTACTGCTGTCTCCAAACTAGAAATTTTTCATAGATATTGCCCATAGATATTGCTCAAGTAGAAACAGAATACATTGTTCATATGTATTGCTCAAATACAAACTATATACTAACACACAGACAAAACATCAACATTGTCCAAGCTAGATATTGTCAGAATACACTAACACTAACAGATAGCTGTACTGCTGTCTCTACCACCAACATTGCCAAAATACATTGTTCATAGATACTGATGTTTCTACCACCAACATTGCCCAAATACATTGTTCATAGATGCTGCTGTCTCTACCACCAACATTGTTAATAGACATTGTTCATAGATACTGCTGTCTCTACCACCAACATTGTTAATAGACATTGTTCATAGATACTGCTGTCTCTACCACCAACATTGTTAATAGACATTGACACACACAGATATCGCTCATAAACATGAACTATGCAGTCATCATGCTACACCAAACAAACTCAGATGCTTGAGGCTGCACTGCTGTTTCCAAGCTGAGTACTCCTAGTCATCACTCTATGATGTACTACCTTTGCCTTCTTCAGCCCTCCCTTGTGCAAATGTCCTCGATGTGGATGATGATGATGTTGGGTCACACCAATGCCAGCCCCACCTGGAAGATTTGGTTGAGTGATCCCACATCCACTGTTATGATTGGGGCCTTGGGGTTGTTGAGAAGTCTGGAAACACACAAATATCAGACATGTATCAGAGATATATCACTAATATGTATCAGACATGTTCCAGACATATATAACAAGAAAGAATAAATCAGACATATATCAGAAGTATATCACTAGCACATGTCAGACATATAGCACTTACAACAGGATGATGTTGTTGGGGCACACCAATGCCAGCCCCACCTTGAAGATTTGGTTGAGTGATCCCACGTTCACTTTGCCTGGGGCCTTGGTGCTGTTGAGAAGTCTGGAAACACACAAATATAAGACATGTATCAGACATATATCAGACATTTATAACAAGAATAAATAAGACATATATCAGAAGTTTATCACTAGTATATGTCAGACATATATCACTTACAACAGAATGGACTTGACCACCACGGGCAGAAGAAATTTGTCTTGCTCCCAATCTTCTTCCTCCTATATGACTATGGGCTTGCTGTTGGATAGGTGTATTCTGTAAACAGTTATCATTATGATGAAATCACAAGTCATATATCACAATAACAATTACAGCATAAAATGACAAAAGTAATCAGGTATGATGCAATCACAAGTCATATAGCACTGACAGCTGGAGGTACCTAACCACCCCTGCTAGAAGAAATTTGTCTTGCTCCCAATCTTCTGCCTCCTCTTTGACTATGGGCTTGCTGTTGGGTAGGGGTACTCTGTAAACAGTTACGAGGAAATCAAAAGTCATATATCACAATAACAATTACAGCATGAAATGACAAATGTAAGCAAGCATGTTGAAATCACAAGGCATATATCACTTACAACTGGAGGTACTTGACCACCCCTGCCAGAAGAATGTTTTCTTGATCTCAATCTTCTGCCTCCTCTATGACTCTGGGCTTGTTAGGCAGGGATACTCTGTAAAAAGTTCTGATGAAATCACAATAACAATATAGCAGGGGTGTTCTGAAATGGCAGTTCAATAATTAACTTACAACATGGGTATTCTGGGCATCTGAGCTCTGGCTTCTACTATCAACATTGATACCAGCCCTCCTCAACAAAGCTAAAAACTTTGGTTGAATCTCTTTGCTGAGCTCCTTCTGTTGAGATTTTGGCCTCCCTCTAGGAAGTGCAAATCTTGAAGATGGATTTGGGGCTGATGGACTCCTCTTATTGTGCCCAACTTCATGACAGTTTTGGCAGGTTTGTGTCTGTCCCTGTCTAGACAGTTGGCTTGAGCTTGCTTTTGAGCTAGTCCTTGATCTTGATTTTGACCTAGGTTCAAATTCACCCTTCCTACTCTTCTTAGCAGGCCTTCCAGGCTGCTTGGTAAATGATGGTGGCACCAACTCAGAATAAGTGGTCATTGGCCAAAATCTTGAATCAGGAATTGGGTTGATCATGCCTGCATATGCTTGCATATAGGCAGTCTTTGTGTAATATCTGTGCACATAATCCTCTGGATTTTTATTCACAGCTATCAGAGCTGCACATGCATGGACGCAAGGAATTCATGTCCTCTCCCAATACATGCAGTCACAAGTTCTTGCCAACACATTCAATGTGTACACCCATTGTCTTGTCTAACCTCATACTGCCCCTTTCCAGCATAAACCACAAAAAGACCTGTACATTTCCTCTTCAACTTCATCACCTTCTCCAGAATCCTGGGGCATGTCTCTCCAATCCACTTGCCTGCACTGGTTTTCTTCTTTTGAAACCTAATCATCAGTTGCCTCCTAATCGTTTCAAGGCAAGTTATGATTGGTTTATCCCTAGCCTCTAAAATGAACTTGTTGAATGATTCAGAGATATCTTTTACAACTAAATCACAACAACTATCATCTGTGAAGTAGCACCTACACCAAGCATCCATCCTCACATCACAAATCCATTTAACGGCTTCTGGTGAGATCTTGTAGAATTCCTCAATTGCAGCTAGGCAGTCCTCCTCCACAAAAGCTCCAGTAATCTTCTATATCAGCTGCCTATATAACATTGGCCTGAACTCCTTTCTGAAGTTGTCATACATATGTCGCAAGCAAAACCTGTGGTGTCCTCTAGGCAAGACATCCTTAAATGTCTCCAGCAGTCCCTTCTGTCTGTCTGATATGAAGGTGAACTGTCCTTCATTGTTCACATCAAGTGCCTCAAGCAAGCAGGTCATGAACCACGTCCAAGTGTCTTTTGATTCATTATGGCCAATGGGAACATTGCATTGTTCACATCTCTGCTTGTAGCACTAAGCAACACTCCCCCAATATCTAACTTCAGAAAAGTTCCATCAAGTCCAATGAATGGCCTGCATCCGTCTTTGAAACCCTTAACCTGACAAGGGTATGTGATAAAAATTCCACTAAATATTGGTTCATCATCCACATCTCTAGGCCTCGACCTAACTCTGCAAAAAGTGCCAGGGATTCTCTGTAATAGGGCATGTGAGTAGTTTCATAGTTGCTTAAACTGCAACTTGTAGGAGCCTTCTATATAAGCATTGGCAAAGCTCCTAGACCTGTATAACTTTTTATCTTGCCTAATATCTAGGCTATATTCCCTGCTCAGATTCTTCCTCAACACTTTGATGGGCAGATGGGGTTGGTCTCTTATGTGTTCAACATATTTTTTGCCAATCCATTAAAATATCACTTGAAAATTGGTCCTCATAACGTGGCATCCTGAATGTGTTGTCAGTTTCTTCACTGCCCAGAATTCTCTGCTGCTATCCCAAGAGCCTGAACACACCCATCCACACATGTTAATGCACTCCACAGAAATTCTGCATCATTCGTTCTTCTTGAATTTAAAATCGTATCCATTTCGTATTGCATGCTCTCTTAACAACTCCATGAATTCTCTTGGAGTTGCAAACTTCATTCCAACCTCCAGTTTTGGGTTATCCATATCAACATTATGCACAAAATTTCCCCCTCTGCATGTCATCTCATCACCACGGCCTCCTATGCTCCTAATCCCATCTGAATTATCTGTCTGTGGCCCATTCATTATGTGGCTCACATTCTGGGCCTCCATACATATGGATGCCATCAGTCCTCATCTTTTTTTAGTGCAGTGTCTTCACCCAACAGTCTACCCAACTCAACACCATCTTCATCCTCCAAATTTACATCACCTTCATCCACCAATTCAACATCATCCTCACTGATTCCACATTCAACAACAACATCATCTGTTGGTTCATACTCATCATCTGTATCTGACTCAATGTATCCTTCTCCTTGGATTCCTTCCATATGGTGCACACTTGGTTGCTCACTTGCATCATGCATAGCCTCTGCTGTATCATCCATTTCTTTCTCATCATGTCCAGTCTCAGTTGTATCATCCATTGCTTCCTCATCATGCATAGCCTATGTTGTATCATCTTCAACAATGTCATCCTGAAACTCTGACTGCAACTCTGCAAGACACTCTGCACTTTCCTCCTACAACTCTGCAATACACTCAGCCCTTGCCTCCTGAACATCTGCCCTTGCATCCTGCAACTCTGCTTGACACTCTGCCATTCACATTTCCTCCTGAAAATGTGAATGGCAGAGTGTCAAATTCTGCCATCCTGCAACATATAACATAAAGACTTAGCAGATAACCATAATTAGCATTGACAAATTCACAACATTACTTGGATTAACAGACATAGTTACATGCACCATATAGTTTCTACAACAGACCATACTTAGCATACTGCTTAATTGACTTTCAAATTCTACTACCTCACGCAACACAAAGTCATCATCTAAAATCTCTCAATTTTGTATCCTAATTCAACCATTTCTACCAATTACCACTGTAATTTAACTGATTTTCGACAAAAAATTTATAAATTTATAAATTTATTTACCATCTTGCTTTTTGATGCTGCAATTCTTCAACTTGCTTCGATCCCCGACCTCCAGCAGCCCCTCTTTCTCCCCCCTTTCGTGTGTTGCCCTCCGATCTTCACATTCTTCATCTTCCACCCTTCAATTTTAGCAATTTCTTCTATCTCCCGCAATTTCCTTTCTTTCCCCCAATTTTTTCGCCCTAGATTTCCCTCTCCCGCGAATTCTGTTTGGGGACACGACAAAAGGTAAGTTATTTCTCGTTAACCCTTTTTTAAGTCAGGGGCAAAATGGGCAGTTTGTAAAAAAGTTAACCCCCGTTAGCCAATTTTCATTCTGGGTACCAATGTGTCCCAAAATGAACGATAAAATATTTTTATGAGAAACGCTGAAACATTAGGGTATTTTCCAGTCATTAACCCTATATATTTATATGAGTCATACATGCCTATTTAGCTGTGTCCTTGTGTCTAGAGTTCAATTGATTGCTGTGTCTGACACCTGTTTTGTGTAACACCTGTGTCTATGTCTCCAATATGTACCTTCATCCATACTTGCCTATTCCTATGCTTTTTTTTATTTTCTTTGAGTCCTAATTAGGTCCTTTACACTGGAAGAGCACGCAGATCTCCTAAGAACATGTAAAATGAATTGGGGATAATTGCACAACACTAGCTGAGACATGGTTTGATGATCAAGATTTGATTCTTATTCCCAAGTTTCTAACAATTTATATCATGTCTTCATCCTCATTCACGTATTAACAAGAATAAGGTGCAAGTGGTCAAGCACTGAGGAAATAGGGCACACAATAGGAATAAGAGGACAACCCCCTCCCATCCACGACCTAGATAACTTGTTCTGAATTGTAGTAAATTAGCAATTTGGAATGATAAAATCAACATTCTGGATCTTTAAAACCTATTACACATTATTCTCAGCATGTGGTTATTTGATTCCTGACAATTAGTGAAATTTGTGGATGTAAAGAATATACAAATCTTTTGGCAAGAGTAGAGGATATTGCCAGATAATTTATTTGAAAAAAAACCAATTCCAAATGCTTATATATTGAAATTAAAATTGCTTAGAAGAAAAGGTGTAACTAGAATTTTTTTATCACTGTTAAGCACACAAACATATGCATAAATGTGGTTGAAACTTGAAATACAAAAACTCTTTGACAATCCTCTACAATTTGTTTCTCATCCCAAATTAAAATATTTCATTCCTAATGAGCATCCAAAGAAGCCTATCTGTTACGTACCATGTTTTAGACCAGTATTGTTCTTCTACGTATCGGGTTTCGTTCTACATATCAAACCATTCCGGGTTCCTGATACATTGTAGAGGATCACACCTTAGAAAAGACATTGCTTATCTCTTGAAGATCAATGCCAGTAGCACTGCATATCTATCTTATTAATATGGGGATATAACATTTTTCTTATCATATTGCTACCAAACTTTGGTGATACTTCTGTAAATTTTACTCATCCATAATGTTTGTACTCCATGATTCCATCGGGATTTCTAGAGTTGGGCTTTAATTTCTAATCATGATAGGCACTCAAGCTGTTACTTACCGCAATGTATCTTTAGTTTCAACTTTACTGATGCTCTTATTTCAAGATACGTCTTTCATGGTCAAAATGGTAGCTTCTTAACCATTCCTTATTGAGTTTTAATGTATAAACTCTTGTTATGAAAATTACATCAGGTACCATCAACTTTTTAATATTATAACCAAAAGCGATTGCAATAATGGATGATAGTGGACCGAGAGAAAATGGGAGGCACAAGGCAGATCAATACAAATCAGTTCACACTCAGGTATCCCACATATGCGTCACTAGATTAACTTGGTTTATTTACTTTTTATTATTTGTCCCTATATCATACTGGTCTGGAGTCTGGACGACTCCAAGACACTGTATGTTCTTTGCTATTCAAAGTGTTTTAATGTTTTGGGCTGTAACCAGCAGTCATTTATTGAATATAGGCCATATGTATCTCTAGTTCACTTCTCATTTCTGTAGCTATGACAATTCTAGATGTTGGTGTGATGATAAATGTCAGTGTCATATCAAAATTTTCTTTTTAGTGTCTTCTTTTCCCCCATGTATCTCTTGGATATAAACTATACTGAAAATATATTCATGTCTTTGTTGGAAGTTTTATTTATTTAGGAAAAGCTTAAGTTCTAAAAAGGGTAAACTTCTTTTTAAACCCTAACTCCACTTTTTTTGGATCCATGAAGGCAGAAGCGGAACAAGTCATTCCATAATGTAGCGGAAGAACTCTTAAAGATCTAGGAGTTGGAGATATTCTCTCCAACCTGATGTTCTGGTTGGCGTTCTTCTATTTAGAAGAACTTTCAGAATGACACACAAGAAAAAGAAACACTCTCATTCTCTCCCAATTTCTTCTATTATTTTATATTTCTAAAGTATTAGGAAAGCATGGATTGGATCTTCTTCTCCGGACAGTTTGTGCATAGTGAAGAACTTTGGATAGGAGGTTTTGTTCCGCAAGGAGATTGACACTTTGGCAATTTGAACATAAGGTCAAAGTCAACCTCATAGGGAAGAGTTCCACTAGCCTAACCCTACATGCCAGATTATTAGATTTGTTGACAATTAGTATTTTTATTACCATTGCTTTCACTACATTCTATCCCTTCTGTACCTAAGGCTACTAAGGATATTGATTACCATTGCTACGACTGCATTCTCAGGCACTATCAGACAATGTTTTTTGATAACTATCATGAGTTAGAGAGTGCTATTGACGGGTGGAAAGCTTTGGAATTTGAGTATGGTTTTGATGATGCTGGAATAGAGTGATTCAACTCATCTAACAAGTTTCTTGTGGTTGACAAAAAGCTTATAAATGATTAACATCACGAGTTTCAAGACTTCATTAAAAACCTACAAGCTAAAGGAAATATGCTTATGATAGGAACCAAAACAAAATTTGATTTTTATTAATAAAACTGAAATAAAAGAAGATAACTTTACCACAATTGAAGATGTGATCACTCTCCCAAGACGCCAATTGTATAGGATGTCCGCACTCTCCCGAAGAACGATGGATAATCTCACAGCTCTTTTAATAATTCTACCACAAATAGCCTAAGGAAATCTCTCCCCACCCATGGTATATATATACTAATCAAAGAAAATACAATTTTACAGAAAAACCCAAAAAGACTGGAAATTTCTAAAACGCCCCTAAAAATCCGAAAATTTCCAAAACGACCATAATGCAAAATGTTCCTAATGGGCCAAAAGTACAGATCTATCATTACTCCGTCACCGAAAACCACATTGTTCTCAAGGTGGTGCATGAAGTCCACGACGGTCCTACTCCAAGTGGAGATGTCCATCTCCCCTCGGCTCTTCTTCCTCCATCATATCTTTCTCGTCTTTCCCCGCTATCAGCATGCGCACTCCACAATGGTGCCCTGTGGTGAACCTCTCATCACATCTAATGCACAACCCCTTCTGCCTCCTCTCTCGCATCTCCGCATCCGTCATTTTCCTGAACTGCTCTCCTTACAGTTGCACCATGCTCTTCTCTTGACTGGACGAGTCTGTCTCTATCGAAGTCGTCTGATGTCCTCCAATCGCAGGCTGGATATGGAAAGAGGAGCCGCCTCCAGTCCCTCTAGATTTCTTTTCATCCATCAGCCGATTCTCTACCATCTGGACCAACTCCATGGCATCCATCAGATCTCAGGGCCTCTGCAGACAAAGCTCTGTGCGAATGGTGGCCTTCAGCCTCTTTATGAAGCTGCTCTCTAGTGTCTCATCAGAGATCTCTCGAACTCGCCCTGACAGTGCCTCGAACCGCTCTCTATACTCCTTTACCGTGACGTCTTGCTGGAGAGCTAGCAACTGCTCCTGCAAATTTCCTCCACTCGCCTCACAAAACCTCTTTACCAGGTAGTCCTTAAGCTTCCAAGATAGGAAACGATGACGCTGCTCTCTCTACTCGAACCAAGAGAGTGCATTCCCTTCCAGACATACCACCGTCGCCTCTATCTTTTGCTCCTCTGTCATGCGGGATACTGAAAAAAAATATATTCACCCTGTATATCCAGTCATATGGATAATCACACTCAAAGATGTGCATCTTCAACTTCCGGATTCTGCTATCCACTCCAAAATTCCCCTGCTCAGCTCGTCCCTCGTAGTGTATAGGGCGGTGGGGCTGTTATGTACATCTCCAGCGGTCTCTATGCCCCTCCAAGCCCCTCCGTTACCCCCATCTCTGTCCGCATAATCACCCCAGTCATCTCAGTTATTATAGAAACCCTGATCATCCTGCTCCATGTTCCCCTCTTCGTCATTGTCTACTATATACTCATAAGTTGGGGATGGGTGTCGTCGTCTTTGTGCAGCATATCGAGGGCCGTGGGGTTCTCGAAACTCATCACCGTCATCGTCGGGCTTTCACAAGTATTTTGGAGTGTCGTCGTAGTCGTAACGCATCGCCAGGGGCCTCAAGGCCCTCGTCGGGTTCTCGTCGCCCTCCTGGATGCTTGAATCTGCGCTGTTTGGGGTTAGGGGGCTGTCGCCCCTGCTGGAGGAGCGGCAACCCTTGTCTTGTGCCTAGGAGGGGCGCTTGCTGGAGGGGCGGCAGCCCCTGGCTTGCGCCTAGGGGGCGACAGCCCCTGTGGGGAGCCCGAGAGGGCCTGACGTCCCTGTTTTGCTGCCGGCATCGCTCTTTGCCTTTGTTTGACATCCTAGGGTTTGTGGGGTTGATTTCCTCCATCATGAGCTCATCCTCATCCTCCTTGAAATCGTTGTCGGTATCAGAAAGTAACCCTTCTTCGTATTCTTCCATCTTCCCCTTTCCATTCTCCAAAGTCGTCGCCTTTTGCCCAAAGTTAGGGTTTTTGTCGGCGTCGTTTCCTTTCACCACAATGCGCGCGAGTTGTTGTATGATTTGCGCTAGGACGTCTCCTTGTTTCTTTTGAGTCTCTAATATCCTCGCTAGGGGTTTTGCTTTGCTTCGTTAGGGTTTCATCATGTTTCGCTAGGGTTTGCTTCATGCCCTAGAATTTGCTGGTGTATCTCCTCCAAAGCTTCGGTCGTGTCTTTAGATCTCGTCGCCGTCGCCATGGATCTTGATGCTTTGATACCAAATTGATATGAACCAAAACAAAATCTAATTTTACTTATAAAACTAAAATAAAAGAAGATAATTTGACCACAATTGAAGAGGTGATCGCTCTCCCAAGACACCAATTGTAGATGACGTCCGCACTCTTCTGAAGTAAAGGAATAATCTCATCACTCTTTTAATAATTCTCTCACAAATAGCCTAACGAAATCCCTCCCCGCCCATGTCCTATAAATACTAATCAAAGAAAATACAATTTTGCAGAAAACCCTAAAAATCCGAAAATTTTCAAAACACACATGTCTCAAAACGCCCATAATGGACCAAAAGTGCAGATCTATTAGCTTATCAAAGAATGCAAGGTTTCTAGCCTCACTAACAAACTTCTTCCGATTTGGTTTGACTTTGCTATAGATCTTTTGATACAAGCAAGGTGACATTAGCCTCATGCAAAGCTATCAGAATATATTATCAACATAAACAAAACTCTAAGCCCAAATTCGAAATGAATGACAATGGTAATCTAGTTGAAGATAATGAAAATCCCCCCAACAATCCGAACAAAAAAACTTTTAAGCCCAGGGGCAAGACTTTTAAGAGAGACTAATTTCAGACTCCTAACCAAAAACAAAGGGAGCATATAAATTAGCTCAGCCAGAAATTTGAAAAGTTTGGTTCATCTGTGAAGAACTAATCATATGGCGAAAACATGCTTCTATGTGCCTTTTAAACCAGGAAGAAATTATGAAAATGTTGGACCAGAAGTCAATGTGGTGGAATTAAACTCAACAACATTCGGTTGTTTCATCTATATCCTTAATCTCTTTGTTCATTCTAAGCCAATGGTTAGATTTCGGAGCCAATATTTATTACTCTTGGTTTTAAACTATCACCAATCATGTGGAAAGGATACTGATGTGATCGCAAAACAGGGGCATTTTTGTAATTTTGGGCTAGAAGCGTATTTTCGTAATTTGTGTGATTTTGGGGAAAATCAGTCAGTATAAATAGATGGTGGCTAGGGTTAAGGATTTTCATGCTGAAAATGCTGAAAATTGTAAAGGAAATCATCTAGGAGTTGGATAGAACCCTAAATCTTGGAGAGTTAGGCTTTGCTCTCGAATCTAAAGCTAGGAGAGCGGCCTCCTCTCGAATCGAGGCCACCTATCTTATTATCTTTATTCAAAATTCAATCAAAATCCCAACTTTTTTTTTTCCAAAATCCACTACAAAAATCCTAATTTTATTTTTATTTATCTTGCGGTTCACATCAAATTGGTATTAGAGCCCTCGATTTTGGCATACATTGCGACGATAATGAAATTCAGAAGGGAAATATGAAAGCGAGATGGGAGAATTGAAGAAATCAGTGGAGGAGATAAGGAATTCAATGGTCTCCATTGAATCCGAGGTGAAGGCATCAATCGACTTTATCAACTTTATCAGAGCCTAGTTGGAGGCGTTAGATGCGAAGTTGGAATCGTTCATGTAAACCCTAATGCAATGCTTCTCGTAGCAATTTTCGGATCCAAAAGGGAAGAAGAATTCAGATCTGGACAACGCCGTAGACAACAATCAGGATCTAGGGCAAAAGGCGTAATTTTCAGCAAAGAGAAAAACAATTAAAGAATTTGAGAAAGTGCTACTGTTGGAGTCAGATCTCGACTGCGAGGAGGCAGCGTAAGACAACACGAGGGCGGCGACCCCCGAAACCTCGTTGGGGGCACTATGACTCTTGGACAGGTCGTATGGGACCTCGCATTCCTTAGGCGGGCTGCTAGGGTCTCGGCCAGCTTCAGTTGAGTCGACAGGGGCCACGGATCACTGGTGGCCTGTTGGGAGTTGCGGGAGCAGTTGAGGATTTGTCGAGACACCGACTATGATTTGGAGGACTTTTGGGGACCCTACGACCTTGGTTTTACGAGAGAGACTCTGATGACGTGTGTCGAACTACGAGGAACTCGATGATTATCATGATGAATTCGAAAACTACGAGGATAGAGGAGTCGTCGATTGGAGAGATGGCGGTTGGGAGGCGACGGTGGAGAAAAAGAAGGCCGATTTTGAAACTTTTATGAATCGCGGGGCCCGCACTGGCAGTAATATTATGACCAGTACCGAGGGAAAGCATCACAAGGGGTTTTTAACACTGACAGTAGAGTTAGAAAATTAAAGATGTTGATATTTGAAAGAGAAGACTCTTATATGTGGATCTATCGGACGGAGAGTTACTTTGAGGTGACTTGCCTTACGAAAGCGAAGAAACTGAAAGTGGTTAGGATATGTTTGGGATGTGAAGCCTTATCCTGGTATCGATGGAGAGCAGAGCCGGCCTATGCATTCATGAGAAATTTAAAGACCGCATGCTTTTCAGATTTCGCGGCACCCAGGGGACACTTACATGAGCAGCTCTTTGTCCTTAGATAGGAATGGACCGTTAGGGACTACAACAAAAAGTTTGAGATACTATTAGGCCGCAATCGATGATTGTTAGAGAAGTCCTTGGATGGGAGCTTTAATGCTTTATGAATGGTCTCAAGGCAAACATTCGGTCTGAGCTACACATATAGAGATCGATAGGGTTACTAGACATAATGGAGTTAG
The DNA here is from genome assembly GCA_030789695.1 of Scilla litardierei. NCBI lineage: Eukaryota > Viridiplantae > Streptophyta > Magnoliopsida > Asparagales > Asparagaceae > Scilla > Scilla litardierei. The sequence continues at coordinate 95,100,028 of CM061138.1, read as the reverse complement.
CCCAGATGATAGATGACCGGCTCGTAGAGGGCGTGCCAAGGGAGTGATGAGCAGTGTACCTTTCCACACTAATGAACGGCGATACAAAAATTCCAGACTACATGGGTCTAGACGAGACAGGAGAGGATCACCGAGCCTAGAGCTGACAACAGGTTCAAGCATCTTATCGAAGTCAAGATTCAGAATAAACGTAAACAGGAAATATGCTTTCAATGTGACGAGAAATTCATGCCAGAACATCATTGTTGGTACCACGCTCTCCAGGTCTGAATGGTCGAAGATGATGAAGGCATGGCACCTGTGGAAGAGGAATCATGAGGGGCGTGCACCATCATTTGAAGTAATGTGCCTTGTGGATTCCATGACACCACCTTGAGGATAAGGTAGTTTTTTTGGGGGGCGGGGTAATGATGTGATCACAAATCAGTGGTATTTTTTTTAATTTTAGACTAGAAAGATATTTTCATAATTTCTGCAATTTTGGATGAAATCAGCCATTATAAATAGCCATTATAAATAGATGACAGCTAGGGTTAGAGATTTTCATGCTGAAAATTTGAAGTAAATTCTCCAGGAGTTGGATAGAACCCTAGATCTTGGAGAGTTAGGCATTGCTTTCGAATCTAAAGCTAGGAGAGCGGCCTCCTCTCGAATCGAGGCTACCTATTTTGTTATCTTTATTCAAAATTCAATAAAAATCTGACCTTTTTTTCAAAATCCACTGCAAAACCCCTAATTTTATCTTTATTTCTCTTGCGGTTCACATCACATACCTATCAACTTTTTTTATTGGAAAAATGACATCCCCTTTTTACCCACAATGGAAACTTAACCTTTTGATTGGAGAGTTGTTCCTATGAAAAATGCTCAATGTGGTAGACACAAACCAGATTGTTGATTCTCGTATAGGACTGGCTTGTGAGATTCCACGGCTATTAGTAGCACATGATGTATTTAGTTGCATCACGTCAGCTAATACGGTAATACCCATACACTACGATTACCGTTATCAAATGATATAATCAGGTAACGTTGAGTTTACACTCTTAATGAGTTCACTGCATGCATTGTTTTTTTTTCTTTTTTTCTTTTTTTTTTGGGGGGGGGGGGGGGGGGGGTTTCTATCAAAGTTATCCATTGAGGGCTCACCTATATGAATCGTAAAAGCCACGATTGTAGGACCGTTAATTGCTAAAACTTGGTGAGACAATTATTGATGCATATTATATGTGCTTTTGTTAATATATAGTAAGTGTAGAAATTAGAGATAGTGTATTTTAAGAGAAATGTCAGAGAGAGTTTTCTCTACCAATATTGTATTATTTATGGAGTTTACTTTTTCACAATATTTAACATTTTACATTCCAATACTCTCACTCAAGCTAGAGCATATATGCCATATATACACACCTTGTTACAAATAAAATCAACTCGTGACTTTTTCAAGGATTTAATACATATATTTGCCACCTGATTTGTAAAACTAAAATTATTGGTCTCAATCACATTCTTCTATCTGTTGAACTGTGTTGCACACAGTCTCAACATGTTGGTTCTTTCATGAAAGATATGATTATTTGCAATATAAGTAGCTAGTTGATTATTTCATGGTAGATAAAGAGAAACCAAGTTCATCAAGTATTTGCTGAATCGATACCAACTTTCATGTGGTATCTGTCATAAGACGGTTCAGACTGCGCACTCAACCTTTAGGATCGGATGCTTCTTTTCATTACGTGAAGATTTTTCTCCTAAAAATACAAAATGTTGTAATGGACCTATGATCAAATGGTGATCATGTCCAATCTGTATCAGAGAAATCGACAGTCATGTGGTGTCCATAATCTGAATAAAGGCCTCGACATGGTGCACTTGTCAAGTACCTAAATATTTGTATAATAGCATCCTAGTGTTTGATTCTAGGATCAAACATAAACTTACTCACCACACATTGAAAAAATGGTCAAGTCATTGTAAGATAATTTAGCTTTCCAACAAGCCGTTCATATGTTTCCGAGTCATGTAATGGCTCCACCTAAGCTTGCATAAACTTGGAGTTAGGATCCATAGGTGCATTAACCCGTTCTGCATCCTAATATCACAACTTCTAATAGCATTTCAAGTGCATGCTTCCTATGTACTCAACCGTACCACCTCAAGACTGAGGAAATACCGATAAGATTCAAGATCTTTCGTATGTAAATTTTGCTAAATAAATGCACTTAATTTCTTGATGCCTTTAACATCATCTTCAATGATAACGATGCCATTTACTTATAAAACAGTCCTATGTCATTGAAGCCGATAAAACAATGACAGATCATTTTGACTTTTCTGTAATGCAAAATTTATCACCATATTAGTGAATATATCAAACCACCCTCGGGTAGACTGGCTCAAGCTATATAATGATTTTGGTAGCATACAAACTCTTCCCATCTTCCCCCATAAGCAATAAACCCAAAAGATTGCTCCATATATATTTCCTTCTCTAAAATTCCCTTAAAATGCATTCTTCATATCTAGGGTTATTTAGTACCGACCCCCTGTGTTTTCTCCAAAATTAGTACCACCTACATATGGTTTCAATAATTAGTAAGACCCCCCGGTGTTTTCTCAAAAATTAGTATCACCCCCCTATGGCAGGGGGGTCTTACTAATTATTGAAACCATAGGGGGGTTGTACTAATTTTTGAGAAAACACAGGGGGTCGGTACTAAGTAACCCTCATATCTATCAACGATAAGTGATTAGTAGTAGCAAGAGAAATAAGAAGGTTGATAGAAATCATAGTTGCCACCAGAGAAAATGCCTTACATGGTTGATGTCATAACTCTATGAGTATCCTTTGGCAACAAAATAAGCTTTCAATCTAGATAATGAGTAATCTGGGTTCAACTTTATGGTGTGCATCCACTTGCAACTAACTACCTTCTTGTCTGGAGGAGCATCCATCAGATTTGAGGTTTCATTCTGCTTTAATATTGTCATTTCCTTTAACATAACACTCCTATCAATCTGGATGAGACAAGGTTTATGACAAAGACTTGGGAGTAGGATGAGAATCAATTGAAGATGGGAAGGAACCATATGAAGGTAAGAGATGAGCATATGAAACAAATTTATGAAGTAGGCGAGCAGTGCATTGATGAGGACCTTTATGAACTGCAATTAGATCAGTTATAATCTTACCTTCATTCGTAGAAAAATGAGGAGATGGAACAGCTAATGAAGATATTACATGTGTTGAAGATGGAGGAGCTATAGCATTTGGACTTTTATGATAAACATGGTAATCTCAAAATTCTTCGATGGCAAAGCTTATGTCACTGCAGACTATCTCAGAAGGTACACCAATACGAAATTCATCATATATAGTTTGTGGAGGAACTGAAAGTGCAATCTTTCTTAACAGACAAAAAATAAGGTAGTGTCTTCACAAAAGTCGCTTTTGACAAAAAAATATTGATTCATTGTGTGACAATAATATGTACATCATTTTTGTATGCATGCATATCCTAAGAAAATACTTAAAATTATAAGGATTAAGTTTTGTAATATCTGGACGATGGATACGAATAAGTCACATACCCAAATATTTTTGGAGCTACAAGAAAGATCAACTAATGTATATACTACTTGATAAGGAATGCTAATATTTAGAACAGTGTATAGCATATAATTAATCAAAAATGTCTGAATTAAGATCTACATAAACCCAGAAGCTTTTAAAAACATTTATATGAATATGGAGTGTCATATATATCTTAAGTAAATGTCTGAATTTACGTTGAGCAACTCCATTTAGTTAAGGTGTATAAATTAACGATATTGATGTAAGATACCAAACTGAGACATAAATTGAGTAAAATTTTAAAGTACTCCATTGTATTGTCACTTATCAAAGTGCGAACAAACATACCAAACTAAATTGATTCTTTATTTCAACACAAGAGATTTTAAAGATAGATAAAACTTCAAATCTACTATTCAACAAATATAACCAAGTCATATGAGAGTAATTATCAACAAAACTAAAAAATATTTAAAATCAAAATAGATTCAATTGAACATGATACCTAAATATTAGAGTGAACAATTGTAAATAGGCAGCTAGGATGTTTATTGATCCTAGAAGAAAAAGACACATGGTGGTGCTTCCCTAACACGACTCACAATCTCGACTAGCGGACTTAATAAACTTAGGAGTAAGAATTTTCAAACCATGTAACGATGAGTGTCCAAGCTAAGAATAAACGGTAAGAGTGGTAGTAGCACTGGAACAAGCAATTGAAGCGGTCCCTATATCTGAATGGTATAGTCCTTCATACCCATGCTTTAAGCCAATCTTCTTCTTTGTTACCGTATCTTGAAAAATACAACAATCATGAAAGGTTACTGAGCAATTCAAAGAACAAGTCAACTGACCAACTTGGAACAGATTAAAGAAAAATTTAGACAAATACAAAAAGAGGATAATGACAATGAATGTGTGACGTTAACCGTGCCTTAACCATCAATTGATGATGTAGAATCATTAGCCAATATCATAGCCCGAGTCTGTAGAATAACTAGAGTGCAAACCACTTGACTTTCCCATTATAAGATCAAATGCACTTGAATATGGTCTAAGTCTTAAGATTGATGCAGAAAGACACGTTATGTTGCTACTAGTTAGATTAAAGCTGATGTGGATGAGGATGGCAACATCTAAGCATTACGAAACTTTTGGAATAGCTGATAACTCCTCATTCGATATGTTCACCTTCCTTGATTCAGTGTACTCCTGGAAAGAAGCAGCATGTGCTGATCCAACTGGTGCCTTCCCATGCAGCTTTCAACACAAACTTTGTGGCTTTCCTTGCAATAATGGTAAAATCTTTTTTTGAAACGTATTCACATAAGCACGCCTATTACAATCATACATGCCACGACCCCCAATTCGATTAAAGCCACCTATGCAGCCTCTTCCACAATCTTCTTTATCTAACGACCTTCATGTCTCCCGCAAACTCCTGTAATTACTCAGTATATGTGTTGAGTGGCAAGAGTTGATCGACCAAATGCACTAGCAGACACCTTAGGGTGTTTTGAAAAGACGTACTGCAGCGTATGAAATGTCTCATATAAAGATCTCATTAATGAATTGCCAATAATCTGTGAGCGTGTTGTATTATAATCGTAAACTCTTCAAGAAAGTCAATACCGCTATATATTCCTGCTATTCCTGTATTTTTCTTATTGTTGATGAGATCGGCGATAAAATATTTAACTTATAATACATGGAGAATTTTGCAATGTTGTGAGTCTTCTCCGGCGTACACATAAGAAATATCATATGCTTTAAAAAGATTATTTTTTCAAGAGAACATCATGTCCAAGAACTCAACATCTTAGTTGTCTATTAAGGTATCATCAAATGTAAAATCTCTTTCTCCCGCAAGTTCATCATCTTTGTCCAGCAAGTTCATCATCTGATTAAGAATTTGGTTATTATCTTGATTGATGTGGGGATCTAGTCTATATCAGATTGGATTTTTAGAGTCATTAGGTTTTGAGTTACTTTCCATTGAAGTTTTGTAAGAACTTGAGTCTTTTAAGTTATTTTCTTATTTTAGTAGTTTAGTCCCACAACGGTTGTGGTAGAGGATTGTGAGTTTTGTAAGCCTATTAAAAAGTCATGGAATTATTTTATTTTTTATTAAATAAATTGATTAAAATTCTATGTAAATTTTTATTTGTATTTTTCAAATCTTTTGCATTGAGAGTGCGATTGTAGGTTTAATTACCTAAGCGTATGGTTTGAAAAATCTGTGTAAGGCGTGTGAGTCGGTAATGATCGGGTCTAGAGGGTGCGAGGTTTGAATGTTATTAAATCCCTAAAAATTTCCCCAAATTCCATATCACAATTTCCTTCTCTCTTTCGTCTTGCATTAAATTTGGTATTAGATCTAAATCTTGACTTTCTTTACTTTTTTCTCTTTAATCTTTTCTTTTAGATAGGTTTTAGTTCAAAAAATAAAAAAGAATAAAATCAATCAAAAAGAGATAAAAAATCAATTAAAATAGAAAAAATCAAAAAAAAGAAAGAAAACCAAAAATTCAAAATTGAACTATTCATCATCATTTTCAATTCACCTCCCCTGTTCAAACCCTAACACTAACCTAAACTCAATCCCAAGCCCCAACCTACATGTAGCTTCACTGTCACCATCATCCTATTGAACCTCTGCTGCTACCGGCATCTTCAACAATAAGCTTCGCTGCTGCTGTCAATGCATGCCTCCTCTCTTTGCTATCATAGTCATCGTCAACGCCACCCTACCTCCTCATCATTGTCACCATCTTCTGTCGTCGCCAATGCCACCACTCTTCCATTTACCATTGCCTTCAAAAAAGTCACTGACTTTGTCCTCATCAATCATCGCTACCATCATCGTTGTAACCAAAAGGACCTCAATAACATCCTCTGCAAGTTCATCATAGCCTGCTAACATCACAACACCCTTCTCTGACGAAGGGTTGAAGGACTCAGCTCATTCTCGTGCTGAATATAAATCAATCAGCGTTGATCGAGCCATTTTATAATAGTAGCGGCTCTATCGAGCCGTTTAAGGACAAATCGAGCCGTCTAATCGGGCTGACTTGAAATGCCGATACTATTCATTGTCTCAAATTCGAGCCAACACTATTCGCCGGCTAGGACCCCGATCTGAGCTACATTGACTGCATCAAGCTGTTGCTGCTACTACGTGTCTTCCTATTTTAGGGTTCTTTTTTGGATTTTCCAGTATTGCTATGGTAACCCAAGCACATTTTGAGCATATTGTAATATTTTTAAGTATGTTTTTGAGATTTTCACATGAAATTTTCAGCCCTAACTAAATTATGTGGATCAAATCTTTATAAGCATTGGAGATCTTACATAGTGCGTCAAAGCTAATCTTCACTCCAAGTAACTCCAATCTGATCAAAATAAAAAATTTCTACTAAATTTTGTTCAAATTAGTTGATATCGTTGATAATTACATAATTTTTTAGTCTCGAGTTGTGTGTTGCAACATAATATTTAGAATTGTATCTTCTTCAGCATGTAGATTTGAATTTTAGTATTTTATTTTGTTTATTTGCATAATTAGTGCATGCATGTAGTTTGTTTTTAGGATCATGAATTAACATCTGTGTGATTGCTTGACATTGCATGCTATTACGTAAACGTAAAACCACAAGGCCCGATATGGAAGACAAATCAATTCAGAGATTAAAAGTTCACTTCAAAATATATTTCTAGAACTTACAATTTACAGAAACCAAATATAAGATCTCATAGAAACCATAGGAAAAACTTAAAGAAGGTTAAAATTTTAAGAACGAAGCACAAATCACATTTAAGAATGAATCTTGTAATATGATAATTCAAGACTGGAATAGTAGAAATCAGAATAATAGAAGATGTGATAATAGTTTTAAAGATAACTTTTGGCAAGATAATATCACTTATTGGATTAGGATAGATGCTCCCATTTTTGATGAAACATATAATCTTTATTTAAACTTTATCAGTTGGTTAACAGAGTTTGAAACATGTTCAATTTGCTAAGATAAAACTTATAAGGTCAACCTGTTGGGTTTTTGCGGACCCTCAGGACTAAAATCCGTGCATGTCCTAAGTCGGACGGACCACGGAAGCAAAAAATATGCAGCGGAAAATTATATGTTCATCTAATTAACATGCAGCCCTAAGGAATCAGACCCTTAGCCAGGATCTCTGCCAACTCGGGGTGGATCTGACTACCCCAAGAGGGATCTAAACTACTGCGAATAATTAAACCAAAAGCTTCTAAAAAACATACCCAGAATCTTGCCCTGGGACAGGCAAGATATACCGCACCGTCTTCCGAGCCGCTCCCTGTCCCACGTCGAGCCGCTTCTCGAACCGCTCCGCATCCCGAGGCGAGCAATCCTCGTATCGCCGAGCCAACCACATGTCGAAGAAAGTTTCACGCGAGTGAAAGCCTTCGCCAAGATTTCGGATCCGAATCCGAATCCGAATTCCTTCGTGGCTTTGCTAGAGCCTTTCAGGAGTAAGGCAGAAATATATGGGGAAGAAGAATTAATTTAAGCTTTGATCTGAGCGTGCTCCAACGTTTTTGGGAGACGCTTAGATCTTGAGCTTGGGACAAGTTTGGAGGAAGGGGGGATGCCCCTATTTATATAGGCGGCTGACTCTCCCCTTTTCTCCACAATCGATGTGGGACTAAAGTTTGGAGTTAGTAAATTCAATTTAGTTTGCCTTTCACAAAGGCCAAACTTCCGTGAATTTTAACTCCCTTCCGTTGAGCTTCATGATTGATACAACATATCAATTCGAAGGGCGTCCAACGGTGAACGCATAGGAAAAAACGGCAAGTCAATCAGAGTCCGTTTGGCCCTCCAATTGATCGCCCAAAGATCAGCCCATGGCTTGATTTTCGTCCAAAACCAGCCGTAAAAAACTGCTCTGTCCTAGGTTTCAGAAAACCTGTTCTGCGGGACCCACCGGGCCAGCTGGGCGAGCCCAGACCAGGACGCCTGGTCTGGGTGCGCCCAGCCTGGGCGCCTGGACTGGGCCAGGCGCCTGGGCCTGGTCCGCGCCCAAGCCCAGGTCGCCTGGCCCTGGTCTGGGCAGGCGCCCAGGCCAGACTAAGTCTGGTCTGGGTCAACCTGGTCTGATCTAGTCTGGCCTGGGTCAACCTGGTCTGATCCATGCACAGTTTGGGCATGGGTCAGACCCCTTTGAGCTGTTTTTGGCTGTAACTTGGGCATTTGGCGTCCGATTTGGACGTCGTTCAAATCTGGGTTTAGACCGGGACATTTCCGTCTTACCCGTAAACTTTTCCTTGTGTTTATATCATTAAATATTGCCGTAAACTATTTACAACACATTTAATCCGGTTTGCATCAAATGCAAAATAGTCCCTATCTAAGCTTAAATTATTATATTGCATCAAATGCAATTGATCTGAGGGTACATCCCTCTACACAATCAAGATTTTCAGACATCGATAGAGAGATAATGAGAAAGAGAGCATCTAAGACATATACATACATGGAATGAGATGAAAGTTAAACTCAAAGAGAAATATCTACCTCCCACTGATAGCAGCCGTCTCCTAGAACAATTGAACAACCTAAATCAGGGAAGCATGGCTGTAGAAGAATTAATGACTAGGTTTAATGATTTATTTGTTAAGAATGAGTTACAAGAAGATCCTTAATATACATTAGTTACATTTTGTTCTGATTTGAGATCAAATATTAGATGTGGGATGCTGTCCCATAATGTAAATAATACGTAACAAGTATTCAAAATAGATTTAAATTTGGAGTCCATGAGACCATGAGACCATTTATAGACAAGAAGCTTATTTTTAAAGCCAATGAGCAGCCTAAACGGTCAGTGAGAGCACGACTCAGTCTGAATATACTGACCACTACGTAGAAATGAAAATGTTAAGATTAGAGAGTCATTTTAACGAACGTTTGTAGTGGTATAATGTTTCAAATGTCATGATTTTGATCATTTTGTTAGTATCCCAATATGAACTTACATATAGGAGAAGTTAGTAATAAAGATGGATTAATCGAAGAAGAATACATTCAACCTAAAGGTACTAGTGATGAAAATAATTATATAAAGGAATTTAGTGACCATATATATATGTATATGTATATATATGTATAGAGAATAATGGCTATCATACGTCATATGAGGCCTTGCCTCATATTTCCTCTCACATAAAGCAACTAAGTACAACCAAATACAAGTCCATGTGGGCTTGTACTTGATTGCTTTATGTGAAAGGAAATATGAGACAAGGCCTCATATGTCGTATGATACCAATTAATCCCATATGTATATATGTATGTATATATGTGTATATATATGTATATATGTGTATATATATGTATATATGTGTATATATATGTATATATATGTATAGGGATTACTGGGTATCATACGTCATATGAGAGGGTGTCTCATATGCCCTCTCACATAAATGGGGTCAAGTGCAACAAGTACAAGTCCATGTGGGCTTTATGTGAGATGGCATATGAGACACCCTCTCATATGGCATATGTCATGTTTTCTTTTTGGAAAGTTAGTGTGGATCTATATTAGATGAACAAAATTTACAGAATAATGTGGGATATAAGGGAGGCAGAATGGGTAGAGAGAGGAGATGACACAAGCACCGTCACTCTCTACTAACTATTCTAACCTTCTAAAAAGAAACGAAAATAAAGTAAAGTAAAATGAGCCATACAAACACTCAACCCTCATCTCTAAACTCCCAATTAGACATAGCTTCAGCGGCCTCTGGGTCATTGAGGTCCAGATCTTTTATTGCTATCCTGACATCTGTTGCAATATCTTCAAATAGTTGGGTCTTAGGCCTCTTAATATCATCGAATATCCGCCTATTCCTTTCCCTCCAGATATGCCAAACCATAGCTGCAAGGATGGTTTTTGCTAGCAGACATAGTGCACTCTTCTTATTATAATTTGCCAGCAAATGATCACCCACTTCAGCAAGCAAAGGTTCCACCATAGTAAAGTCGCCCAATTTGAGTAGGCTCCTACGCAAAATGTAACAAGAGTAACCACATTCAAAATATAGGTGTTTTATGCTCTCCTCCACTCCATCATCACAAAGAACACACTGGCTAGGAGAATTAATCCCTCATTTGATTAGTAGATCTCTAGTAAGCAATTTTCCGTGGAAAGCACGTAATAGTGTTATTGCCATCTTAGGAATGTGGTTTTTGTACCAAACCAGCCTGGAATATGGAAATATAGTACCTGGCGTCCTAGTTCCTTCCCAATCATCCTTGAAGTGAAAGATAGGACCAGGAGCCCACTCCCAAGTGTCTGTGCCTTGCTGAAGAGAGATTTGTTGTAACATGGGGAGAATATGCTGAATATACTGATCATCAACCCAACCTGAAGGACCCCAATAATCACGAACCCTTTTACTATCAGCATCCGGTGGAATCTCATATAGGTCCCTCAGTGGCCCGCATGGTAGCCAATTGTCATGCCAGAAGAGCGTAGTGCTGACATGTCATATGTGTATATATATATGTATATATGTATAGCAAAAAATGTACCTAAGAATGACCTCGGGTAGAGATACCTGAGCACACCCCCGCTGTTCGGGGGTTGTGAGTATTTTTTTTGAAAATTTTTTTTGCAGTAGGTAGATATACTTGTTATGTAGCTCCCCACAAAATTTCAGGTCATTCCGACACCGTTTGAGCCTCCGTTCATCGATTTCAAAAACGTTGCGCAAAACTGTCCAGAATTCTGGACAGTTTTGCGCAACGTTTTTGAAATCGATGAACGGATGCTCAAACGGTGTCGGATTGACCTGAAATTTTGTGGGGAGCTACATAACAAGTATATCTACCTACTGCAACAAAAAATTTCAAAAACATATACTCACAAACCCCGAACAGCGGGGGTGTGCTCAGGTATCTCTACCCGAGGTCATTCTTAGGCACATTTCCCTCATATGTATATATGTGTATATATATATATATTATATCATTAGGTGTCTTGCTACGAAACCTAATAATAAGGTATATTAGCGAATGATTAGTATTTCCTTTACGAACATTAAAATTGGAGATAGGTCTTTTAAAGTGATGATTGACGGATGTAGTTATACAAATTTTATTATCGAGTCAACTATGGAGAAGATGGGACTAAAAGTTAAACTTCACCAATGGCCTTATAACGTTAAATAGGTTGATAACTAACATGTTATCTAACGCTATCGGTGCTTATCCAGTTCTAGAGCTATTAGGATCACATCTAGCTATTAGGATCACATCTGGTGTGTATCATACATATAGATGATACACATACTCTGCTAGTTAGACATTGGTTGTTTGAGATGTTGCATATTTTGGGAAAAGCCAACATATACATATTTTTATATGGAGAACAAAATTGTGTTAACCCTTAGCTGATCCAAGAGCATAGCTAGAAATTAAAAGAATGGGTTGATTTATAGTAAACTACTAACACAATTATATTATCATATGATTTTGAGTTCCTTAGAGTTCGGTCTTGATCATGTCCCCAATGCATTCTCTGAGCATTTTGCATATCATTCGTGTGCTTTACATCCCGAAACTTGTGAAATTCTTGCAAGAAACTATGATACTCGTTAGTCTGTTATAGAATCAAATATAAATTAAATTTACAGTTATAGACAATGAGATGATTAGAGCTTACCTAGAGATGTTTGTCATTAACCCATGTAGAGGCTTTGCATACATTATAGAGGTTACTGAGGAGCTTTGTTGAGTATTGATCACGATGCAATTGATTCGAATATTCACAGATGCTTAATGACAAATACTCACCAGCAGCATTCAATACTCGTCTTGCACCTCTGCCACCATAGAACTGATTACATTATATATATGTACACAATAGTGTTATTCCTATCACCATTCATTAGGTGATAAAATTCTCAAACTGGGAAAGTTTGAAGAATGATGGTGATCTGGGCTACATCAAATTGGATTTTTCAGAGTGGTGTTTGAGTCGCTAGTCTTTTTAGTTTTTTCTTATTTTAGTAGTTTGATGCCCACATTGGTTGTGGTAGAGATGAGACAAATTGTAAGCCTATATTTAAAGGCACTAGAATTGTTTTATTTTTCATTTAAAAAATTGATTAAAATTTTTGGTAAATTTTTGTATACATTTTTCAAATCTTTTGTATGAGAGTGTGAAAGTGGGTTTGGTTCTATGGGCGAGAGGTTTGAAAATCTTCCCTTGTGAGGTGCGTAAATCAATAATAATCAATTCTCCGGGATGTGAGTTTCGAACGTTACCAATTCCCTAAATTACTCACATAACAATTTCCCTTTCACTCATGTCTTGCGTCACTTATCTTATTCCCACTTTGAGGAACTTCTCTGTGGTTGCCTGTCTGTCAATTCATACTTCCATATACCACGAAGACTTAGTGAGAACTCTTTCACTTTAAGTAGAATAGAATGATGGTGTCCAATGAGAACAGGTCAGAGAAGTGTCACCATCAGATATTGACGCCAGAGATGGCCTCATCAACATCAGGACAATGTTTTCATTAAAGATTCGTGCTGGAGATGGCTTCAACGGCATTATAACAATGTCATTTTCGAAGATTCAGGCCAGAGATGGTTTTGCTGGTATTGGAATGTCATTAAGAATCAAGTTGGGACTAGCTGTGTTGTCATCGTGTTAGTGTCGGCATCGATAAATCAAGTTGAAACTAGCTTCGATGATGTCGTCGTCAATGAATCAGGGCTAGACTAGCTTCACTTTCGGTGTGGCAAAGTTGCTGTCAAGAAACAAAGGCGGGACTAGCTTCACATGCCATGGTAGCGTCATCGTCGAGAAACATGTCTAGAAATTGGGTCACTCATCGAGGAAGATAGCTCTGAGTTTCTTCAGCATGTTAGTTGTCGAATGAAGTCATCGTTGATGTGGATCGGGTCGTCAATGGTGGATCCTTGCCATCATGGTGTATGGATGGTGGTGACGATTTGATGTTCTGATGTTTGGCAATGGCAGCATGATTGGAAGGGCGGTGGCGACGTGTTAAGATTAGGGTTAGGACTAAGCTAACATATTTTAGATTAAGATGAGGGTTACGGTTTCCATTTAGATACCACAGAGAAATCAAAGATAGGATACTTTGAGAGAAAGAATAGTTAGTTCTCTCTACCAATACTTTATTATTTATAGAGTTTACAATTTACACAAAAGACCTTACTATGTCATATTTTACACTCTTAACGGTGAAGGAGCATAATTCAAGGATTAATACATCAAGCATCTCTAATGCAGAACACGAATGATTTTAGGGATTTTGGGGAATTTGGAAAAAAGAACAAGATAATTAGGATTCCAAAGCTTCGCACCAAGGAAGATGTGACCTTTCACCGGTGGGGGGAACTTTTCACCGGGTTCGGAGAAATTTCTCAATTTTCCTTCATTCATTGATTCGTCGATTTTCAAAGATACAACTTTATAGCCTTTATCTAGGCTTACAACACAACACTTCTCCTAACCCATCTTATGTGGGACTAAACTCACCAAAAAGACAGACTTTTAAAAGACTCAAAATGAACTAAAGACTAAAATACAAATACAACTATGATCGTATCCCTATCATTCTCACATGCTTAAGAAATTCACCTCCTTGTGAAGATAAGCAGAAGTAGCATAACTGTGTAGAAATCAATAGTCCTATGCAATTAGAGAATACACGTCCACAAACTCTTGAAGTGTCATGATGTAGACTGGTAGAAGCATGTCCTTTGATAAATTCTCCCAATTGATGAAAGATAGGAAAGCATTTGATACGGCTCAGCAGCAGCAGGGGGCGGCGGCTAGTCATGATGGGGGTCCGGTTCAAGGGATGCGGGTCTACCATCGGAGGCGACGACTTGGGTCCAACTCGGACCCGGTCCCAAACTTGTGATTACTCACAAGGGGGGAGGGCAAAGGGGTAATTAGACAATTATTAACCCCTCCCCCAATAAAGGGGCCGGCCGGCCCTAGGGTGTGGTTTATCGAAGAATTGATCAAGGTATTTTCTATTCCTAGTGCTCTAGTTTATTCCCTAGTTGCTAGTTAATTAATTTTAGCCCTAGATCTATTTTATTCGCAATTTAAATATTAGTTCAGATCTGTTCTTCGCTATAAAACCCTAGATTAGTAGTCCACAAGCCATAAAAATCCTACCTTTAATTCCCACAAAAAGCCCTAGTCGCATCAAATTGGTATCAGAGCGGTTGATCCATGGCGAACACGCGAGCAACGGAGCGGATTGAAGTCTTGGAAGGGAAAGTTGAGCGGATTGAAGCCCAAATCAGTAAGGGTTTCATCGATCTAAGGAAAGAAGATGCGGAGATGGCCGCGGAGATCCGGAAGGAGATGAAGGAAAATCAAGAGAAGACGGAGGCCAAGATGGCGGAGATAAAAGAAAATCAAGGGAGAACGGATGTGAAATTATCGGAATTGACGGAGGCCATAGCGGCGTTGACCGCTCATCTCATCCCAAAGGCGGATCCAAGCAAAAAGGAGCCACCTTTGGCGAAGGACAAAGGAAAAAAGGTAATTTGTTTTGAAGAACATCCGGGTTTTGACGACGACGGAGGCTTTGACCAAGAAGACAACGCGTGGGGGACCCACCAAGACCACGCACCGCCGCGCCGTGAAGAACAAGTGGCCGGGGGAGGGTTTCCGACTCGGCGGCACCCGCCGAACACCCCGATTTGGCCGCCGGCCCCCCCGAATGTTCCTGGGGGGTCGGCGAACCCCAGTGGGGGCGGCGGAGGGCCGCCGGGGGCCTGGGAGGGGCGGGCGCACCTGCCGCCCCCCCCGGCAGCCTCGGCGGGCAATTCCGCAGCCGCCTGGGGCCCGCCGGCCCAATTCCAGGGCCAGCCGGCCCAGGCGGCGCCCTGGGGGGCCTCGGCCGACCCCAGAGGGGGGATCCGAGGCCCGCCCGACCCCTGGGGGGCCCACCGGCCCCCCAGGATGTTCGACAGTTGATTCCGCAGGGTCCCCGTCCCCCGGGAGCCCCACCCGAGGTTCGTAGAGCGCAATTTGGAGGTTTTCAGACTTTTGGGGGACCCGGCGGAGGATTGCAGCAGGGTGGAGGGCCCCACCAGATCACAGGAGGCCCGTCGACTCAGCCCCCACCCTTTGGGGGAGTGACGGGAGATTAGAGAGCGTACCAGGATCCTCCAGGAGGCCACCAGGCGGAGTTTGGACACCATCAGGGAGACTGGCAGGGGCACGGAGCAGAGGGGGGCTACCGTGAGCGGGCTGAGGCGTATGTTCCAGACAGGCGACAGGGATACCAGCACAGGGGAGGATTCCAGCCGCAGGAGAGAGGTGGATTCGCGGGCGAGAGGCGTCTGAGGAAGCTGGAGGTGCCTGTTTTTGAGGGAGGCGACCCAGACGACTGGCTGTACTGGGTGGAGAGGTACTTGGAGGTGTCCGCTGTCCCAGGGGAGGATTGGCTATGGGCGATAGGGGTCTGCCTGGAGGGAGAGGCTTTGGGCTGGTTCCGTTGGACCGATCAGCAGCGGCCTTTTCAGACCTGGGCTAAGTTTACGACGCTCTTGACAGAGCGGTTTGGAGGAGGTCCGGCTGGCGGCGTGTTCGAGAGGCTGTACTCGCTGAAGCAGGAGGGGAGCGTGGGTGATTACATCAAGAAGTTCGAGTCGCTCTGCCACCGAGTTCGGGGAGTCTCTGAGGAGTCCTTGGAGGGCTGTTTCATGAAGGGGCTGAAGCCCACGGTGCGGTCGGGGCTGAGACAGTTCGAGCCCGTTGGGTTGCGGGGGATGATGACACTGGCCAGGAAAGTAGAGGATCACCAGGAGACAGAGCGGGGGGCCCGCGGGACGTGGGGAGGTGCCACATTCCGGAGTCAGGCGGCTACGGCAGGGCAGAGGACAACACCTACTACAGGGACCACCCCAGTGCAGGGGGTGACGGCCGCAGCTGGGAGCGGTACTGACAGGAGGCAGGAGCCCCGTGGTGGGGGGCAGGTGCGGAGGATGACGGATGCTGAGATCCGGGAGAAGCGGTTGAAGGGGCTGTGCTTCAGATGTGATGAGAAGTTCACCCCCGGACACCGATGCGCCGCTCGGACTCTCCAGATACTGATAGCTGGCGATGAGGAGGGAGAGGATGAGGTCATCACCCTAGAGGCAGGAGAGGATGAGGAGGAGATGGAGCATCAGCACTTAGACCTTGCAGAGGTGTCCCCTCAATTCCGTGGTGGGGTTCACACCGAACCACACCATGAAATTGGTGGGACATGTGGGTAGCCAGGAGGCGATAGTTTTGATCGACAGTGGGGCCACCCACAACTTCATTTCCAGCAGACTGGCGGAGGCACATGGTTTGCAGATGAGCGGCACTGGGAGGTATGGAGTGATGCTCGGCACGGGACAGGTGACACATAGCACTGGTGTCTACCGCGGGGTGGTTGTGGCGGTTCGGGGGAGCAGATCGTCGCCGATTTCCTGCCTTTGGAGCTAGGAAGTACAGATGTCATCCTGGGGATGAAGTGGTTACAGACTCTCGGGGAGACCAGGACCAACTGGAAGCTGCTGAGGATGGAGTATCAGCACGGGGGGAGGACAGTAGTGTTACAGGGGGACCCCAGCCTCTGTCGTTCCCTGGTGTCTTACAAGGCCATGTCCATGGCTATCCACACCGCAGGAGGGGGATACTTGGTGGAGCTACAGGCAGTGACAGCGTCGGTACAGAGTGAGGACACCCCACAGACAGTAGCACCGGAGGTCGAGGAGCTGTTGGCACAGTTTGAGGAGGTCTTCCAGACACCGCAGGGGCTGCCACCCCACAGAGATCATGAGCACGCCATTGTTTTGAGAGAGGGCGTGTCTCCCATTAGTGTGCGGCCTTACAGGTACCCCCAGGTACAGAAGGATGAGATAGAGTGGTTGGTGGAGGAGATGCTGCAGGCAGGGGTGATCCAACCGAGCACTAGCCCTTTCTCTAGCCCAGTACTGTTGGTGAAGAAGAAGGATGGCAGCTGGAGATTCTGCGTGGATTACAGGGCCCTCAATAAGGAAACAGTGGCAGATAAATTCTCCATCCCTGTGATAGATGAGCTTTTGGATGAACTCCACGGGGCAGCTTATTTTTCCAAAATTGATCTGAAGTCGGGTTACCACCAGATACGGATGAGGGCGGCCGACGTGCCAAAGACCGCTTTTAGGACTCACGAGGGGCATTATGAGTTCCTAGTCATGCCATTCGGCTTGACGAATGCACCGGCGACATTCCAGGCTTTGATGAACAAGGTCTTCCGACCTTTTCTGAGGAGGTTTGTGTTGGTCTTCTTTGATGACATACTGGTGTACAGCCGCAGTATGGAGGAGCACGTGGGACATCTGAGAGCAGTATTGCATGAGCTACAGGAGCAGCAACTCTGTGCGAATAAGAAGAAGTGTCTGTTCGGCCAGCCACAGGTGGAGTACTTGGGCCACGTGGTGTCAGCAGAGGGAGTGGCAGCCGACATGACCAAGATTGCAGCCATGTTAGATTGGCCTGTACCCTCTACCTTACGGGGACTGCGCGGCTTTTTGGGTTTGACAGGGTATTACAGGAAGTTTGTCCAGGGATATAGCATGATTGCTTGGCCTCTCACCGAGCAACTGAAGAAAGACAACTTCCACTGGAGCGAGGAGGCTACCAGGGCATTTGAGGCCCTGAAGCAGGCGATGACGTCGGTGCCAGTTTTGGGGCTCCCAGATTTCAGCAGACCGTTTGTGATAGACACCGACGCATCAGGGTATGGCCTGGGGACGGTGTTGATGCAGGACCAGAGGCCAATTGCTTTCTTTAGCCAGACCCTGTCAGCACGGGCGAGGCTGAAGTCAGTTTATGAGAGGGAGCTGATGGCGATTGTACTAGCTATTCAGAAGTGGCGGCCCTACCTGTTGGGTAGGAAGTTCATAGTGCGGACCGACCAGCGGAGTTTGAAGTACTTATTGGAGCAGCGTATGGTCACCGAGGAGCATCAGAGATGGCTCTCCAAGCTGGTGCATTTTACCTTCGAGATACAGTACCGCCCAGGTTTGGAGAACAAGGCGGCTGACGCCCTGTCGCGTCGCGAGGAGATTGCTGAGGTCGCGGCCATCTCAGCACCCGTCCTCTTGGATTGGGAGCCCTTGAGTAGGGAGATAGAGGCTGATGCAGATTTGACGAGGATCCGTGAGGCACTGCAGCAGGGGTCCTCGGACTTTCAGGGATACAGCCTGGAGGGACAGAGGGTGCTATACCACGGCCGGCTGGTGATTCCCAGGGGGTCCGCCCACATCCCCATGATCTTTCAGGAGTTCCACGACAGCGCCATTGGGGGGCACTCCGGGGTACAGCAGACTTACCGGTGGATGGCGAGGGAGTTATATTGGCCTGGGATGAAGAGGGACATTGCCCAGCGGATAGCAGAATGTGACGTGTGCCAGCGTCACAAATATTTGGCAATGGCACCAGCGGGACTATTACAGCCATTAGCTTTGCCAGAGCGAGTATGGGAGGATATCAGTATGGATTTCATTGAGGGGTTGCCGCGATCAGAGGGGTACAGTTCCATATTAGTGGTGGTCGATCGGCAGCAAGTACGCCCATTTTATACCTCTCAGACACCCATACACTGCAGTTACGGTGGCAGCAGCATTTATGAGGGAGGTGGTTCGCCTGCACGGGTTTCCGGGCTCCATAGTATCAGATCGGGACAATGTGTTCATCAGCAGCTTTTGGAAGGAGTTATTTAAGGTGCAGGGGACCAAGCTACGGAGGAGCACGGCCTATCACCCGCAGACAGATGGACAGACGGAGGTGGTGAATAGGAGTGTGGAGACATACCTGAGGTGCTTCGCGTCAGAGTCGCCGAGACAGTGGGCCAGGTGGTTGGCATGGGCTGAATACTGGTACAACACCTCGTACCATTCAGCAGCACAGAGCACCCCATTCCGGATCCTCTATGGCCGTGACCCTCCACATTTGATACATTACAGCAGAGGTGCTACGCCGGTGTCCCAGGTAGAGGAGCACTTGACTGAGCGGGATAGGTACTTGGAGGAGTTGAAGAAACATTTGTTGAGGACCCAGCAGATCATGAAGACCAAGGCAGATGCACACCGGCGAGATGAGCAGTTTGAGGTGGGGGACCGCGTGTACCTGAAGCTCCGACCGTACCGGCAGAGGACCTTGGCTCGTCGGAGCAATGAGAAGTTAGCGGCCCGTTACTATGGACCTTTCGAGGTGACCGCTCAGATCGGAAAGGTGGCCTATAGACTGCAGTTATCCACCACGTCGACCATTCACCCGGTGTTCCACATTTCACAGTTGCGCTGTGCCATCGGAAATCATACTCTGTCACCCACTCTCCCACCCACTTTGACAGATGACATGGAGGTGCTCCTGGAGCCTCAGGAGTTGACAGGGATTCGGCAGACCGCAGGCGGGGTTCAGGAGGTGAGGATTCGTTGGCAGGGTCTACCCGATTACGATGCTACTTGGGAGGCTGCTTCAGTGATCCGCGACCAGTTCCCAGATTTCCACCTTGAGGACAAGGTGGCACTTTTGGGGGGGAGTAATGATGCGGCTCAGCAGCAGCAGGGGGCGGCGGCTAGTCATGATGGGGGTCCGGTTCAAGGGATGCGGGTCTACCATCGGAGGCGACGACTTGGGTCCAACTCGGACCCGGTCCCAAACTTGTGATTACTCACAAGGGGGGAGGGCAAAGGGGTAATTAGACAATTATTAACCCCTCCCCCAATAAAGGGGCCGGCCGGCCCTAGGGTGTGGTTTATCGAAGAATTGATCAAGGTATTTTCTATTCCTAGTGCTCTAGTTTATTCCCTAGTTGCTAGTTAATTAATTTTAGCCCTAGATCTATTTTATTCGCAATTTAAATATTAGTTCAGATCTGTTCTTCGCTATAAAACCCTAGATTAGTAGTCCACAAGCCATAAAAATCCTACCTTTAATCCCCACAAAAAGCCCTAGTCGCATCAGCATTCAGCACCTATTTGTTAGTTAGGGGAGGAGGATCTGGGATCACAAACTCAATATGCTCAATCGGATTCAGCGATGATTCTTTCCGCAGTGCTGGAGCACGGTCCATAAAGGGTCCCCGATAAGTCTCTGGCTCAGGTTGCAATGGTGGATCAAGTTCTGTCACCGGCTCAGAATGTGACACAGGATCAAGCTCTGGTTCAGGCTCTGATTGTAGTATTGAATCAATCTCTGGTTCAGACTTTGACTCGGGTTCACGTTCAGGCTCTTACAGAGACTCTAATACTACCTCAGGCTCCAAGTCAGGCTCAGGCTCTAACTGTGTCTCAATCTCTGGATCTGGATCAGACTTCAGCTCTTGTTCAAGCTCACACTTTGCCTCAGGATTTGGATCAAACTCTGATGTGGCTTAGGCTTAAGTTTGTATGCTTGAAGAAGAATGTCGTGTATCTCACATATCCGTTCTATAAGATCCTCTCTTACTTTCAAGCTTGAGGATTGCTGGGGTGCGTGGGGAATGTACCGATGCTTGGAAGAAAATCGATATCGAAGAGCAGATTTAAATGTTGACCATCGATGAAAAGGAACTTGAAGACTCAAGCACCAAGATAGCGCTTTTTCACCTAGCTTGAGATAGTCATGCTTATATTTTGCTTCGTTAGATACATCAAAATGGGAGAAGAACTTTTCAAGATAGTTTGCTCAATCATCATCTCCGAATTTATCCTTGAAGCCATAAAAGAATGGTAATTGTCTCCACTTCTCAAGCTCAAAATTTGTTCTGGAAGTATAGTCATTGCAATAATCATCATAGTAATCACGGTTGCATCCCATAATTTAGAAAAGATTTGCTTGTATGGAGGGCACCTATATGCGTAATCGGCTGAATCAGCTATCTACTGGTGCGAACTGTTCTGAATTTGGGCTTCAAATGGATCCAGCATCTTTAAAAGAGCTCGACTGTGCAGAAAATTCCAGAAAAATTCCAGAGAAAATACCCAAAAATTGAAAATGGCACAGTTCGAGCCGAGCCGCAACTCATTGTGAGCCGTTGACCGGGTCAACGCTTGGGCGTGTCGTTGACCGGGTCAAACGGCTTGGCTGAGCCGGCTCGGGAGTCGACTCCTCGGCTCAGTCGACTTGAGCCGGCTCCCGTTCGGTTCGGGGTCGGCTCGTCCGAGCTGATTAACAGTGTCGGCTCAGCTCGTGTATGGTTCGGCTCGACCGAACCGACAATGTAGCATGTCGGCGTCGATGCCGAATTTCGACGATTTCGTCGGTGATTTCACCACTTCCTTTGTGCTGCGGGTTTGTCTGAGAGCTGCACACCTCCTGGTGGGGTCATCGGCTCCGGTCTTCACCGGCGGTGGCGCTGGTGAACCTGAAGATTTGACACCGTTGGGGTTTTGAAAGTTCAGGCTACAGCGACGGCGTTTCTGGGTGAAGTTGGTGTCACCGATGATGCGGGAGGCTCGAGGTGGGAGCGGCGGCGGTCGTGGGGGCCCAGGAAGCATCGGTGGCTGGTCTTTGTCGAATCGTTGATTTTACTCACCGGAGATGATGTTTTCGGGTACTGGCGGGGTTGGCAAGCGTGGAAGGATGTCGTAGTGGTGGATGTGCATATCGGAAGGGACCTTTCACAGGTGGGGAACCTTTTACAGGTTTTGGAGAAATTTCTCAATTTTCCTTCATTCATTAATCGTCGATTTCCAAAGATACAACTCTAGATCCTTTATATTGGCTTACAACCCTACACTTCTCTTAACCCATTCGATGTGGGACTAAACTCACTCAAAAAACTTAGACTCCTAAAAGACTCAAAATGAACTAAAGACTAAAATATAAAGGGTAAATGACATTAAAATATCCTAACGTTTGGGCCATTTTCACTTATATACTCTAACGTTCATTTTGGTGAACTTTGATACCCAAATCTAAATTTGATGCAGGATTGGAGGAGGAAATATTGTCTGAAGAGGCCTCCAAATACATGCATTCCATCAGTCTTCCTATGTCTGGGATGCACAATGTTTTCAGCCTCATCTTCAGACAATATTTCCTCCTCCAATCCTGCATCAAATTTAGATATGGGTATCAAAGTTTACCAAAATGAACGTTAGGGTATATAAGTGAAAATGGCACAAACGTTGGGGTATTTTAATGTCATTTACCCAAATATAAATACAACTTTAATCGTAGCCATATCAAAATCTCATAATGCAAAAAAATGCCACTAAACAATGGTTCAAGGGTGAAAGCTACCTTAAATTAATGATGTAAATTTGCTTTGTAGTGGCATTGTTGAGAGTTTTATTTATTTTGGAAAGGCTCAAGTTTTAAGATGGGTAAAATTCTTCTTAAACATGAAACCTTTTTTTAATCCATTAAGGGAGAAGCACAACAAATTGTTTGGTAACTCTTTCTGATGAACTTGCCTGAACAGAGATTACTCCAATATGGTCTAAACTTTTTTCAAATTTTTTTTTGATATAGGCATTAAGTTAATAAAGATAACAATTTGGAGGTCAACTTCATGCTTAAACAAACATGATTTGGTTCTGTAATTTCCTTCGCATCTTGGAAACAATAGAATTGTCCCGTATGATGCATTGCTTATTGCATGTCTCTTTCTTAAGCGGAACAGGAAAGAGAAATAATATGATGTTGTTATTAGCTAATGACCACAGTGCTAACACACGTTTGGTTCTATTGTATCCCTTACCTCTTTCTGTCTTTGATGGTACTACAGTGGATGATACCGCAGCATCAGATGAAGGACCACCATGCCTTAAAACTCATGTCCATCATGACTGAACGTGATAATGCCATCCAAGAACGCAACATAGCACTGTCTGAAAAGAAAGCGGCCTTGGCTGAGCGAGATATGGCTACCCTCCAAAGGGATGCTGCAATCGCTGAGCGCAATACTGCCCTCATGGAACGTGATAATGCTATCGCTGCTCTTGAGTATGCTAGGGAGAATGGCCTGAATGGAAGCAGTGTGCCTGGATGCCCTCCCGGGTGCACTGCTCCCCGTGGGACAAAGCACTTTCACCACTATCAGAACCATCAACTGCAACACCACGTTCATGTTCACCCTGGGCCTCCACCTCCTCAGTTAGCCAATGATCCGTATAACCACTCGAGTGAGATGCACGTGACCGAGGCATATCCCGTCTCAACAGCTTCAGAAGGTGTTGTAAAGGCCCGAAAGGTTAAACGGCAAAGAAACGAGACCAAGGCTCAACAAATCCACATTCAAGCCACTGCCGTCCCCAGGAAGACAAAGTCAAGAAAGAGTAAGCGGATTAGTTGTGGTGATGATTTAAACAAGCAGGCAACCTATGTGAAGCCGCTAAACGAGTGGAGGGGGGAGCTGGGAGGAAGCGTGGAGGACCTAAAGAAGCAAGGTACGAAGCACCACAATGAATGGAAGGATCAAGACTTGGGACTAAACCAAGTCACATTTGATGAGACAACGATGCCTGTGCCCGTGTGCTCGTGCACCGGGAAGTACCAGCCGTGTTACAAGTGGGGAAACGGTGGGTGGCAGTCCGCTTGCTGCACGACGACACTGTCCATGTACCCTCTGCCGGTGATGCCAAACAAACGGCATGCCCGAGTTGGTGGACGGAAGATGAGTGGGAGTGCCTTCACGAAGCTACTGAGTCGGCTGGCGGCTGAGGGACACGATCTCTCAGTAGCAGTTGACCTCAAGGATCACTGGGCTAAGCATGGAACGAACCGGTACATAACTATCAAATGACGGGGTTTTTGTAGCCGTGTAGTGCTTTTAGCGTTAGGGAAGGGGGAGATGAGGAAATGGTGCATTTGTCATGGTCTATCTTGGGAGAAATGATGGGTTCGAAGTTTCTTGTAAAGGGTAGTGTTATTTTGTGGATGGTAGGTGATAATGTTATGTCCATTAGGAGAGGACTCCACTGCCCTGGAAATATTTGGGAATGGATCTGTTCCCTGAAGAGATGACAAGTATGATGCATCATGTTATGTAAATATCTGTTATCAGAAATTTTTAGGATTCATGTTTGATGGCTTCTGAGCTTCACAAAAGAGTGTTCCTCAGTGAGCAGGTGATGGGAGCTCCATTGCAGAGAACACAGTTACACAGGTTAAAAAGCAATGCACTCTACATGAGAACACAGGTTATTTAGCCGTGGGGGTTTAACTAACCGTTTATAGTCGTTATTCTTGTCTTCTAGTGGGTTGTTTGGGCTGTTTTGAGAGGCTGTTTGGGTTGTTTTGAGAGGGAGGTTTTAGCACCTCTATACTCTTGTAGAAATCCTTTGAGACCCAAATAGCTTGGAAAAAGCATTCTCCTCTTCCATTCTTCTCCTTCACTTAAAGCATGTTTTAGAGGCTGAAAACCTAGCATAAGGAGAAGCTTCCAAGTGCATCAAGCTAATCATCAAGTTCACCCTCCAGAACTCTAGCAGCTATTACACAGATATGTTGGGATATTGAGACCCATCCAAGTGGATTTTGATGATGTGCGCAAGTGATATATAGACTAATAATTTCATTTCAAGTGTATGTAAATTACTTTATAGATTTGGAGCCATTGTGACGCAAATAGGAGAACTTGACGCCACGATCAAGAACGCTACAAATTGAAGCTTATGATGATCTTGAATCGTGAATCAATTGAATATTTGAGCAAGAGAAGTTAGCTCAAGATCAAGAATGAAAAATGAAGAGCTAAAATTGTGTTTGTGTGAGTAATTGCATAGAATTGTAAGGCCATAGTATATTACACACACTTGCAAAAATCATTGAAAAATGTATTTATATAATATAATTTTTATAAATTAGTTTTGAAGTATTTTTAAGTATGTATATTAAGGTATCCCAAAATAGCCGACTATTTTGGACTGATAGCCGACTATTTCTTTCAGAGATTTTCTCAAAACTCTCTATCAAAATAATAGCCGACTATTTGATAAAATAGCCGACTATCTGGAGGTGATAGCCAACTATCTGGGAAGATAGCCGACTATCTGGGAAGATAGCCAACTATCTGGGTCAACTTGAGACAGATTTGGAAATTTGCCTTGATTTTTGCTAGCCGTTAGAGTTGACTTTTGGAACTTATTTCAAGCTATTTTTGAGCAGATTTTAAGCCTCTATTTGCCTATAAATAGATGGGTTTCAGTAGTTTAATATACAACATTCTAATTGATAAATATTCTCTCTATTGCTCAAAAGCTCTCAAGCTCCATTTTCTGTGTTCTAATTCAAAAAGGCTACTGTTTTAATTCGTGTGCTAAATCTTCCTTAAAGATCATTCTCAGTATTTTATTTAGCGTTTCTTTTTGTATACTTTTTCATTTTGATCTCCAAGCTTAAACGCTTTTATTTTGAGATTCAAAACACAAGTCTTTTGATTTTAATCTTTTTGCTAGTTTTAAAGTTCATATTTTGTCAAAGTTTAAAATACTTGACTATTGATCTCTAAAGTCCAAGAGCAAATTTTAGAGAATCAATTTTCAAGACAAACGTTTTTTATCAAATCGTATTTTATTTAATATCATTCATTTGATCAAAATCTTAGTTTTTCTTAAGCCATGTTTCATGCATATACTATTGGCTTATAGAAAATCATTGTACTCTTTTTCATATCATTTGTGAAGTCTTTGGAGAAGACTTGTTGTTGTAATTCCCGTAATTATAAGTGAAAGTGTGTTGGAAATACTAGTTGGTGGAAACTAGGTGTTTGCGTAGAAATCCTAGTTGGTTGTAACTAAGTGTTGGAAATTATTAGCGAGGGAAGCTAGGTGCTTCTATTGCGTGATGCAATATAGTGGATTAAATCCCGAAGTGAGTATGGGACTGGACGTAGGCCTAGGTTGGGCCGAACCAGGATAAAATTCTTTTGTATTTGTGTTGTGATCTCTCTCTCTCTCTCTCTCTCTCTCTCTCTCTCTCTCTCTCTCTTGTAAGGGACCCTGCGGGGCTACACACACTAGAGGGGGGGTGAATAGTGTAATAGCAAGCAAAGTGCTTAATTAAAAGTTACTAAAATTAAAGCACAATAAGCATCAGAA
The DNA here is from genome assembly GCA_030789695.1 of Scilla litardierei. Lineage (NCBI taxonomy): Eukaryota > Viridiplantae > Streptophyta > Magnoliopsida > Asparagales > Asparagaceae > Scilla > Scilla litardierei. The sequence goes on along the minus strand of CM061138.1, from coordinate 95,073,358 downwards.
AATAAACAGAGTGCTCAACAACAACAATCGCAAACACAATGATTTTACCATGGTTCCCCAAAACTTGGGTACGTCCAGCCACACCAATATCCACTAAATTCCCACACATAGAAGTGAATACAAAATCCCACAAAGGGATACCTCACACAGAGGATTTAGGATTCCCACAAAGAGATATCCTTACTCTCACACAAAGAGACCTCACACAGAGGATTTGTTCTTTCACACAGAAAGAACCAAACTCCCACAAAGAGAGTAACTAATTCCCACAAAGAGAATTAGGGTTACAAAGGTGAAACGAAATAACACTTACCTATGCCTTGATATGATCTTACCAATGTGAAGAAGAAGTCATGCAAGTGAATGACCAAGTGCTTGAGATTAGCTTTGATTGCACTTGATGATCTTTCTCTCTTCTAGGAATGAATCCTAACACTTCTCACTTGAGTGTATGAAATGAAGAGAAGAAAGATGTTCTCCAAGAAGAGGAATGAGATTGAAATCCCTTGAAGAAATTCCCTAGAGCTTAGATGCTATAGCATAAGAATGAAGCTCTAATTAGGGAATGTGAGAGGAGTGGCTTAGAGAAGAGATTAAATGATCTTCTATGAATTTCTAACCCTTTTCAAGAGTTCTAAATGAACTAAGCCAATCCATATATATAGGAAGCCAAGAAGAGCCTATAAACACAGCCAAAAACCCAAAGGGAAGAAATCTGCAACGGCTAGATTATGGCAGTTTACGGCAAGAACAGTCGACTGATGATCATTAGACAGTCGACTGATCAACGGCTAGAAAATATCCCAACGGCTATAATCTGAGCCAGGATAGTCGACTGATGAAGACGAAACAGTCGACTGAAAACAGGACAGGCGCCTGTTAGTCCTTCAGCAGGCGGGGATGGAATAAAACAGAGAGCTGCACTCTTTCTCCAGATAAGCAGACATGCGACTGATGTCAATAATACAGTCGACTGTCTTATAGTCAGCCGACTGTAATTCCTTCATAAGTCGTCTGCTGTATAAGATGGAGAAAAGATATAGAGAGATGCATATTTCGCACTTACGCCTTTCAGACGACTGATGGCCATTTCACAGGCGATTGTAAATATACAGGCGACTGTAAAAACAGTAACAGACGACTGTCTTGCAAATTGGGATGAAGCCCATAAAATGCAAGAAGCGCACAGGCGACTGTCGACCAATTCGCAGGCGATTGTAAGACTATAGGCGAATGTGAATTGAACATCAGTCGACTGATGTGAAAAGCTCAAGATGAGTCAATTGAAAAGTTGACTTGAGATGTGCATCACAGTCGACTGTAGAAGGCTCGACAGGCGACTGGAAATCTCCCAGTTGACTGTAAAACCTTCAGCAGGCGACTGCAGGAGAGCCAGAGACTCCAAATGATTCTTTGGGCTAGATGAATGACGTGCGTTTATATTTCATATATTCACGCATGTCTTCTTTTGTGTTTTTCCGTTATTTTCCGCCGTCTCGTATCCGTTTTCTCGTATTTTCTTGTTTTCTTTCACTTCTCCGTGTTTTTGCGTGTTTGCAGGAGTTTGCCAGCGTATGACACATAACGACGATATCATAGGTCCCCGGAACAACGGGAGGAGTCACGCGTGATCCAGGGGGTCAAACGACCAAGATTTCCATCTTTCAGCCCCCGACCCGATCGGTTGGATACTTCAACCGATCGGGTGATGCACGCTTGCACGACCCGGACAGCAGCTGAAGCGAAGTATGCATCAACCGACCGGGTCGGAGACCGGTTCAGCCCGACTGTCTTCTCTTGAAATTGAAGCTGAATTCCAACCGATCGGGTGACCTTCACCCGATCAGTTCATCTGTAGCCGATTTCCTAAGAAACGACACGGAGAGCTCACCTGACGGCCAGCTGAACGTGCCAAAACGTCGCAACTTACTGTCTTTTGGGTGACGTTTCCAACTATCAACCGATCGGTTCACCCGACGACACCAAGCTCCAAACGACGAGCTGCTTCCGCCAACCGATCGTGTCGTCTGACCGGGTGATGTTTCTGAAAATCGCTGCCGAAGATCGCAGCAGGTCACCCGATCGGTTGATTCTTCAACCGATCGGGTGACGTCGTTTTCTATATATATTAGCCCTAGGTTTTCAGAAACGAGAGCTATGTTTTTGGGCTGTTGTATTTTCCTGTTTTCTCTCCATTTTGTGACGGCTGGAATTTATTTGACATTTGTAAGTTATCTGATCTTTACCAAACTTTAATATAGTGTTATTTGCATTGCTTTTACTACTTTTCAATCGCCGGATTATGTTTTTAACGGTCAATTTTCATTTAGATTGCTTTTTACCTAAAATGTGTGAGTAGTTCCCAAATCTGGGATTTTTGTGGAAACCCCTTCGCGGGTTCTCCCTAATGCGTCCATAGGATTAGGAAATCGATAGGGATTAGGAATCTATTGGTTACGCGGGGTGTTTCATTGTCATCGGCGGGAAAAAGACCGCCTTTGACCGTTGGGCCAAGGGGGGGATAAACTTGGCGGTTGACTCCCTAGCCATAGCTCACGTCCTTAGCGTAGACATCGAATCCTAACGCGTGAGAACGGCAGGACGAGATGTCGGGAGTTATTGTTGCGAGCTTAGTGCTCCCGGAGTCGGTCAGTGTTAATGGACATGGGAATGCCCACTGACAGAACCCGGGTATTCCGACGTATCATCCTGGGCACCGACCGGAATATCGGGCCCATGGGACACTGGTATCACTCTTAGAGACAACGTCTCACCATTAGACCCTAATTCCGATCGTTGTCCTATCTGTCGGTCGTATTAGCGAGAATCACATGATAGGGTGGAAACCGAAGTCCCGGGTTTCCCTTTATATTGTTTATCCCTCGCATTCTATTTCCGTGACAACCTATCTACTGATTCGGGCTAGCTCACCCATAGGGTAAATTGGGTCCTTTCTGACACAAGCACAACCACGCCTCCCTGAGTTCGACCCCCAAGCCACACTACAACACCTTGCGCTTGCGGTTATAAATATTTAAATCTCGCGCCCTCAATCCTATTGCACACCTTGCACATGATCACGCAAACCTATGTGACGTCAAGCTCTATGGCGCCGTTGTCGGGGAGGCAACGTGCTTGTTATTTTTGGATCTTTTGAACCATTGAGTCTAGCTCACATCTCTATCTCGCGATAATTTTCGCATTCTTCTTTTTTCATTTTTCATTTTTCATTTTTATTTTCTATTTTATCTGTTTCTCTCCCACTTTTTGCTTCACGGGTGTTTGTTGCTTTTAATGCGCAGGAACACAAGGAGTCTTGACGACTTGATTCCTGTTGATCCTGAGATAAACGCCACCCTAAGGCGTCTGGCCGCAGAGAAGCGAAGAAGAGAAGAGTCCGAAGCCATGGGGGAGAATACCCCACTGCATAAGTCCCTGCTGGAGTACTCGATGCCATCCATCGGGTCCACCTCCTCCATCCGACCTCCTGCTATTACGGCACAGAGCTTCGAGCTCAAGCCGTCCTTAGTGACGTGGATCCAGCAGGATCAATTCTCTGGGGCACCCATGGAGAGCCCCATCGAACATCTGGACTCCTTCCTCGAGAAATGTGACACGTTCCGGATAAATGGTGTCACAGCTGAAGCAATCCGTCTGAAGCTATTCCCCTTCTCTCTGCGGGATAAGGCCAAGATCTGGCTTAGTGGAAAGGACCCGAACGCGTTCAACACTTGGGAGAAGCTCTCAAACGCCTTCCTGACTAAATTCTTTCCTCCGGGGAAGACCATGAAGCTAAGGAGTGGGATCTCCTCCTTCTCCCAAGCTAGCCACGAGTCCCTGCATGAAGCTTGGACAAGATATAAAGAAATGCAGTGGAGATGCCCTCATCACGAGCTTCCCAAGTGACAGATAATTAATCTGTTCTATAACGGATTGAGGGATGACTTGAAGTCTTCGATGGACGCCGCGGCTGGGGGGTCCTTCATGTCCATAAGTGAAGAAGATGCCGAGAACATATTGGAAAATATGGCTTCGAACAATGAGCGGTGGTGTGACGAGCGAGCCACACCTAGATCTGGGGGTATCCACGGGGTCGAGGACGTTGACAAATAATCCAGCAAGTTTGACTTGCTGTCGACCCAGATCTCCGTGCTCATGGTAGGAGCCGGTGGTGCCGGTACACAACAGATTGCGGCGGTGGAAGCAGAAGTCATGGGGGACTTCGAGGGTGGTGACATCTCACCCCCGGTGGACCAAGCGAGCACACTATTCTACAATCCTACGGGAAACATGCCGTATCCACCACGGACTAGCTCCAACCCGGCCTACTCTCCAAACAACCGGAACCACCCCAACCTTAGCTACCGGGCACCCTATCAGCAGCCGCCTCCTCAGCAGCAGCAGCAGCTAGTATATCAGCCACCCAGGCAACTGCAGCAGCAGTTTCAGCAGCAGCAGCCTCCACATCAATATCAGCAATACCCCCCAAGGAACCAGCAGCCCTTTCAGCAGCAGCAACAGCAACAATATGGCCAGCAGAGGACCATCTCTCCGGTTGAGTCCCTCTTGACTCAATACATAACCAACCAGGAGAAGATAAATTTGAAGCTGGAAATGGGGCAGAGGGCTCTCACTGACCAGGTAACCCAGCTGGGGTTACAGGTGACGAACCTTCAAAGGTCGCAAAATTTATTACCGCCACAACCGGAAGTGAACCCGAGGGGAGCAAACCAGACTTTGGCACTCACGCATGAGCATGCGAATGTGTCTGCTATCGTGTTGAGAAGCGGAATGCAAATTCCTACCAGAGTGCCTGCCAAGGAACCGGAAGCACCGTTGGTCGTAGGGCGACCAATTGAAAAAGCCAATGACAACGGTGCTTCTTCACCAAAAACTACGACTCCGGAGGGAGTCACTGAAGAGGAGAAGAAGAAAGACGAGGAAGGGAGCCTCAAAGTATTCAAGCCCGTTGTGCCTTTTCCACAACGGCTAGCCCAAGCCAAGATATACGATAAGTATGGCAAATTCTTTGCTATGGTCAAGGATCTAAGCTTGCAAATCCCCTTCCTCAAAGCTATCGAGACGATTCCCTCCTACGCAAATTTTTTAAAGGATTTGGTGACAAGAGGGTCCAGAAAGGAGAAGGTCGTATTAACGGCGGAATGCAGCGCTCTTATTCAGAGAGCAAATCCGCCTAAGCTTAAAGACCCGGGGAGCTTCTCTATCCCTTGTGCGATCGGGGAGGTAAAGATCCATCGCGTGCTCGTCGATCTTGGAGCGAGCGTCAGTTTAATGCCCATGTCGCTATATAGGAGGATAGGAATGGGCGACCTGGAGCCCACCGGTATGACCCTACAGCTTGCAGACCGATCAGTTAAATATCCGGTGGGGGTTGTAGATGACCTGCCTATCAACGTAAGTGGGGTGCATGTGCCAGTGGACTTCGTCGTCATGGACATGCCTGAAGATACGCATACCCACATCATCCTTGGACGGCCCTTCATGGCCACTACCGGCGTTTTAATATATGTGAAGAATGGGAAGCTTTCCCTTAACGTCGGCAACGAAAAAGTCGAGTTTGACTTAGGGTTGTCAATGAAGCACCCCAACCCCCCAGATGATCCAGGATGCAATATGCTGGAGATAGAAGAAGAAAGAGTTGTGGAAGCAGGCGCCTGGGAAATACTTTCAAGGAACCCCCCCGACAGCTTGGGGGACTTAGAAGAACATGACGGCCTGAAGAAAGATGATGTTGCTGGGAAAGCAGATGCGGCACATACGGTCCCTCCCGGATTTCAAAAAGCCCCTCCGACGAGGAGGAAAGGGAAAGAGCCCATGGGGCTAACCTGTGATGAGATCCGGATCTTGAAACGAGTGGCGGTAGACGCCAATATAAGGGAGAAGCCCCCGGATCCCGTTAACGAAGGGAGGGTCGTTGAGCAAGTCTACTTGTCACCGACGACAACACCAAAAGCCACAAACTCCGAATCTGAAGCGATGCCGATCTTAGGGCATCACCCCCGTCCACCTTGAATATCATCTACGGGCGTCGAGCAAACGACGTTAAACAAAAGCGCTTCATGGGAGGCAACCCATGCTCTAAACTTTTATCTTCGTTTTAGGATTATTTTTAGTTTTATTTTTACTATTTTAATAAATAAATCCAGCCGCGGGAACTTCCGTCGAGAGACTTAGGCCATTCGTGAATTTTTGCAGGAAACAAGCCCTCACCTGATCGGGTGACCAATCAACCGATGGGTGAGACGTATCAGACAATGGCCGTATCTGTTCTCCAACGAACCGGTCGGGTGAAGCAATGTGAGACCGTCTCTACTCCCACCGTCTCCATTCCCTCCACTGTCGTCCCCACAGATCCACCACACTCCACTTTCGTCACTCCACATGTACGCCGCAAGAAATTGCGAGTGCGCTGGCGTTCACTTCCTCCCCCATCATCACCTACCCCCGTACCCCCACCATCCACCACCACATTGGTCGCTATTTCACTTCCACTTACCGTCATCACCTCCACACCACCCATTGTCCACACTTCCTCCACACCCACTGATCCATCACCTCGACCACTTTATCCACTTCTCCGCACACCAGTCACCTCTCCCGCCCACTCCCCCGCATCTCCCACTTCTTTCACCGAGGAGGACGAGGACGATTCCTCTCCTGCTTTTTGATTTCATTTTGTTTTCTGACGTCCCCCTTGCATATCTCTGTATTTTCACGATCATATCATATCGCTAGCATTGACACGTCTAGCTTGGGGGAAGTCAATTTTTCTGTATTTTGTCGTGTGATGTTTTCTTTGTGTGCTTGTTATATTGTTGTGTCGTGTGATTTTCTGTCTTTATTTTCTGTTCATATGTCGTGTTGTGTGATTTTCTTTATTTTCCTTTTTTCGTATGTGTGTTTTTCTTGTTTTTCATTTCTTTTTGTGTCGGCGCGTATTCCCCCCCATTTTCTTTGCCCACCCGTATTCAATCTTATTGCATTGAGGGCAATGCAAGTTTCAGCTTGGGGGAGTCGCACTTCGTGCGTCATTTGCGTTTTTTTTCTTCATTTTTTGAGTCGTTTTCATCGTGTTTTTATTTTTTCTTTTCTTCTTTGTATCTCTTTCTCCAAGAGATGACCCCTATGTTGAATTGCCACAAAAATCACACACACGCCTAGCATGGCTTCGATAATCACATTCACTAACCCTAGGAAGCCGAGTCCTCTTGCATTTCATGCATCGTGGGTCCACTTAGCTTTTTTGTGGGTCATGTGTCGTGACTAGCTGTTTGGTGTGCTTCTACTTTGTGATTGTGTTTTATATACCTGTCCAGGAATGACCCCTAGATTATCATGCTTCGATTTGAATATGCGGTATTTGCCTCTCTTATTTGCTTCTGTATGCATGAATATATATATATATATCGTATGCTTCATTTCGCATGTGTCGGGATTCCACAGTTAGGACTAGGATAACCCATTTTGGCCTATGCTCTGATTAGCGAAAAAATCTCCTTTGCCCAAGTGTTTAGAATCCAATTTCTTTTTTATTTTACTTGGTGCAAATCCCCTCGTCGTGTCCCGTTCTCCCACTTGGGAGAGTACACACGTGTATATACCCCAAAATCCAAGAAAAACCCAAAAAAAGAGAAAAGAGAAAAGAAAAAAATACATATGTATAGCCAAAAATCCAAAAAATACATATATCCAAAACCCAAAAAAAAATTGTATGTGAATATTTTCCTACATACCGAGAATAAAGGAAAGGCGATAATTTGCACCGAGTGTTCTACTCCACATCATCTCAACCCCCATCGCTTTCGAAAACACTTGGAATAGGGAATTTCTAGCTATTATCTAGGCGATAGTGTGATGATGTCCAAGTCCCTAGCTGTGGAGTCCCTGACACATGATATGTTTCGATTCTCACTTTCTTCTCATGCATGCTTGAGCCATATATTCACCGCTTATTTCAAATCGAATCGATACTTGGGTCTTTTCTTGGATTTGTGTATATGGAGCTTATAACACAATGTAGATAGTGACACCGTCTATTAGCACACGACCACACTCACTCGAGCTTCACCGCATGGGCCCACGGCACTTGTCTGAACTCGTTCCCTTTGGTTTAATGATGTGATTTGGCGTTTGCTTGCTTGTTGTGGCGTTTTTTATTTTTGTTGGCCCTAACGGGCAATTTAGGATTTAGAGTTCTCTTTTTCTCTCTTCCTCTCTATTTTCTCCCTCCGAGCTCCTACTCTCACTCGTCTTCCTCGAGGACGAGGAAGGTTTCAACTATTAGATTTTGACGTGCGTTTATATTTCATATATTCACGCACGTCTTCTTTTGTGTTTTTCCGTTATTTTCCGCCGTCTCGTATCCGTTTTCTCGTATTTTCTTGTTTTCTTTCACTTCTCCGTGTTTTTGCGTGTTTGCAGGAGTTTGCCAGCGTAGGGGACACATAACGACGATATCATAAGTCCCCAGAGCAACGGGAGGAGTCACGCGTGATCCAGGGGGTCAAACGACCAAGATTTCCATCTTTCAGCCCCCCACCCGATTGGTTGGATACTTCAACCAATCGGGTGATGCACGCGTGCATGACCCGTACAGCAGCTGAAGCGAAGTATGCATCAACCGACCGGGTCGGAGACCGGTTCAGCCCGACTGTCTTCTCTGGAAATTGAAGCTGAATTCCAACCGATCGGGTGACCTTCACCCGATCGGTTCATCTGTAGCCGATTCCCCAAAGACACGACACGGAGAGCTCACCCGACGGCCAGCTGACCGTGCCAAAACGTCGCAACTACTGTCTTTTGGGCGACGTTTCCAACCGATCGGTTCACCCGACGACACCAAGCTCCAAACGACGAGCTGCTTCTGCCAACCGATCGTGTCGCCTGACCGGGTGATGTTTCTGAAAATCGCTGCCGAAGATCGCATCTGGTCACCCGATCGGTTGATTCTTCAACCGATCGGGTGACGTCGTTTTCTATATATATTAGCCCTAGGTTTTCAGAAACGAGAGTTGTGTTTTTTGGGCTCTTGTATTTTCCTGTTTTCTCTCCATTTTGTGACGGCTGGAATTTATTTGACATTTGTAAGTTGTCTGATCTTTACCAAACTTTAATATAGTGTTATTTGCATTGCTTTTACTACTTTTCAATCGCCGGATTATGTTTTAACGGTCGATTTTCATTTAGATTGCTTTTTACCTCAAATGTGTGAGTAGTTCCCAAATCTGGGATTTTAGTGGAAACCCCTTCGCGGGTTCTCCCTAATGCGTCCATAGGATTAGGAAATCGATAGGGATTAGGAATCTATTGGTTACGCTGGGTGTTTCATTGTCATCGGCGGGAAAAAGACCGCCTTTGACCGTTGGGCCAAGGGGGGATAAACTTGGCGGTTGACTCCCTAGCCATAGCTCACGCCCTTAGCGTAGACATCAAATCCTAGCGCGTGGGAACGGCAGGACGAGATGTCGGGAGTTATCGTTGCGAGCTTAGTGCTCCCGGAGTCGGTCAGTGTTAATGGACATGGGAATGCCCACTGACCGAACCCGGGTAGTCCGGCGTATCATCCTGGGCACCGACCGGAATATCGGGCCCATGGGACACTAGTATCACTCTTAGAGGCAACGTCTCACCATTAGACCCTAATTCCGATCATTGTCATATCCGCCGGTCGTATTAGCGAGAATCACATGATAGGGTGGAAACCGAAGTCCCGGGTTTCCCTTTATATTGTTTATCCCTCGCATTCTATTTCCGTGACAACCCATCTACCAATTCGGGCTAGCTCACCCATGGGGTAAATTGGGTCCTTTCTGACACAAGCACAACCACGCCTCCCTGAGTTCGACCCCCAAGCCACACTACAACACCGTGCGCTTGCGGTTATAAATATTTAAATCTCGCGCCCCCAATCCTATTGCACACCTTGCACATGATCACGCAAACCTAGGGGATGTCAATGAACCTATTGGGTTGGATTCTATGATAATCCTAAGGCTCACTAAGATGGTGAAATGCATATGCATGAGAGTATGACCATCTATCAAGGCATTACAATAGTCCTAGACTCAAAAAGAGAAATGCAAGTAAATGAAATTACATGGATTACAAATTGCATCTCCTAGAGTCTGAGTCTTCAAGCTCAATATACCTTGATGCTCCCCATCATCTCCAAGCTTTGGCACTCCTTGATGAGCTTCCCTTCATCAAGCTCCAAGCTTTGGCAATGCTCCTCTAGATGTCCATCCAACATCATGCTCCAAGCTTTGGCTTCATTAGATGATCTACATGACTTCATCCAAGCTTGAGCACACCATCACTCTTGGAGGTATTTAAGATATTCCTTGTAATATCCTCCAAGCATTATGCTTTGTCTCACCAACATATAATCATTAAGATAAACTGAGACTAAAACATAAGAATGATTAGCACACTAACATAATGTATTGATCATCATCAAAACAACGTTAGTCTTGAAACCAAGAACTAACATCTCTCTCTAACTCATTAATTATTGCTTGAATATTTATTTCGATGCATCATATATTCAAGCTTAATATTTTGTTGATTAAATACAAATTCGAGGCAACTCGATTTGAGACTTAGACAACTCGTAGAATGATTTTTTTAATTGAGCTAAAAGGTTTATTACTTGTGACAACTATATTCAACCCTCCCTTCTAGTGTTGTCTGCCATACATAGGATCCCACACATGGTATCAGAGTAAGGTAAAAGGTGATGGCATCAACTTCTCACCATTCCAAAGGACTCAACACTCAGCGTCCACCTTTGTTTGACGGATCAAACTATGCGAATTGGAAGATTCGAATAATGATTCACATACAATACGTAGACAATGACGTATGGACCATCGCTAAAAACAAGTACACGCAACCTGAGGCAGAAATGGAGAAATGGACTACATACGAAAAAAAAGAGAGGTAATCTAAATGCAAAAGCAATGAATTCTTTATTTTGTGCATTAACAGGTACCGAATTCAACCAAGTGTCGCAATGCACAATGGCATATCAAATATGGCATCGGTAAACTATGAAGTTACAGAGAAGGTAAAGGAATCTAAGCTAAACATGCTATATTCTAAATTTGAAAGTTTCAAAATGGAAGAAGGAGAAAGTATTAGCAATGTCAATACTCGTTTTGTTAATATTACTATTGAGCTTGCAGGACTTGGTAAGAAAATCTCTGAATATGATCAGGTAATGAAGATTGTTCCATCGCTTCGTCCCGAATGGAAAGGAAAGATTACCGCCATTCGTGAAGCTAACAACATGAAGACAATCACTCTAGAGGAGCTGATCGGAAATCTCATGGCTTATGAGATTGAGTTGGAAGAAGATAAACAAATCGAGGAGAAACCAAAGATGAACAACTTGGCGTTTAGAGCAAATGAAGAGAGCCCAGATTTAGAACCTTCCGAAAGAAACGAAGACGAGCTAGCCTTCATTACAAGGAAATTCAGAAAATTCCTTCGAGGTAAATTCGACAAACGTAAATCTCGTTTCACTAACGATATTATTTGATTTGGATGCAATAAACCAGGACACGTTCGAAGAGATTGCCCCTTGGAGAAAAATCATGACCAAGGAAAAGGCAGGGAAAAAAGAAAGGGATATAAGACGGCGCTGAAGAGATAAAAAGCTTGTAAAGCCAAAGAAAAGGGCATTTGCAGCTTTTGACCAAAGTGATGTATCGAGCTCGGACGAATCATCATCATCATCTGACGACGAAGATGAACCCAGAGGAGAGCATGCACACATGTGCTTCATGGCGTCAACATCGTCAAAGGTAATTAATTTCGACCCATCTTCACATCATTATAGCAATGACGACCTATTTAGTGATAGCGATGATGATAGAGGTAGTGATTCTGATTTTGATATTAAAGGTGCAATTGAGGAATTATGCAACGTTCATGAAAATCTCATTACAGAACATCATAAATTGAATAAAAACATATGAGTTGCACTAAGAAAAAGGAAGAACTTGAGAAAGAGAATGAAGAACTAGTCAATAAACATAAATCTCTTTTGGAAGAGGTCGATTGTATGAAAAACAAGATAAATGACCTAGACAACATATTGACCACCACAAAGAGAAAATTTGATTATTTATCCAAGATTGTTGAAAATTTTAATAAAGGAAAGGGAAAACTTGATGATATAATTGATGGACAAAAAGTTTCGGGGAGTAGGACCGGTTTAGGATATAAAAAATCCAACCCTAAGCATATAGAGAAGCATAGTTGGAATTCTCACTTGAAAAGCAATTACATCAAGATGTGGATTCCCAGAAACGGCACAAATGAAGTGAAGCAAATGTACATGAATGAATTTTTCGTAAAGTTCATTTAAACAAGAATTATACATATATGTGTGATGGAAATACTAAACTGCATTGGGTTTGGCTTCCATTAAAATGAGATTTACTCTCATCTAACTTCCCCCGGACCCAAAAGAAAAGGGTACAAAAATTGTATTTGTTTTTAGGTACCAATGGATACATGGAATAGCAAAAGTGTCTCTCTCTCAAAATTCGCTCGCATATGAAAGTGAAGAGAAGGCAAAAAGAAATAATAGTAAGAAATTTGAGTTAAATTATTTTTGAATAAGGTAATATTTTGTAAATTATTTTTCAGCAGTAGAATTGTGTTCTTAATTATTATATGTTAATATAAACCGGTTTGGCATGATTTTAAATAAGATATAAAACAGTTTTTGACCAAGCTGCCAGATAGCTGACTATCTGGGTGACTGTTGGTATTTAATTACAGTCGACTGTTGGGTTTGTGGTTTCAGGTTTTGGGCTATCTTATTGGGGTTTTACCTTGATCATTCACTTATACCCATTAATGATGAGAGATCTAAACCATTGATTTTAATCCTAAGGCTATGGTTCACTAGAGTTAGAGTTAAACCCTAGGTTTACCCCTTTCGCATCTTCTACCCTCATAGCCGACTATAGTTCTCTCTTCCTCTCCAAAACTTAAAATTTTCAGATATCTCAAGGATCTCAAGAGCTTTTGTGAAGGAATTTCAGAGAAGATCCATCTCCATTCTAGGTATGTCTTCATCTCATCTATATTTCATCTCTCTAGATATTCATCACATTTTTAGAGCCATGGTTAGAGGAACCTCAATTAAGAAAAAGTGGATGGAAGAATCCTCATCTCAACATCTTTCAGAAAAGGAACTCATTCTTCCTTACATCATCAAACCGGATCTTATCTTTACTTTTGAGATCAACTCACATGGGACAATCCGCCAAGAGAGGTTTGTCAAAATAAGTGATCTTGAAAATTATGGGATTCATATAATCTTATAATACCAAGGCCTAACCGATCTATTTTCTCACCGCAACAAATGTAGGTGTTTACCAAGGTTAATTAACCTATTTTATACCAATATGACCGTAAACACCTCCAACACCACAGGAGAATCTAGAATCACAACCAAAGTCTTTGACTCCACTATCAATCTTAATGTTGAAAACCTAGGTTTGAGACTTGGCATACCTAGCACGGGGGCACTTCTCCGTGAAATTGAGATGACAGACAAAGATGTCCTTAAGCTCATGTACAAGAAAGGAAAATTCTACATGGCTAGCCTACCCACTAGCTACCTCACCTCCAAAGCGCGAATTCTCGTGAACATTCTCTCATATAATATCAATTAAAGGGAGGAAGTAGAGCCGTACTTTCTCTTAACCAAGTTAAGTGCGGGTATGCAATGCTAGCCAAGAATAGAGACAATTGATCTCGAATCATCTTCAGCAACATTGTCCATAGCTCAATTTCTATGAACCCCACTTCCCCGCTCCATCACAGATATTATCTCACATATATCTTTGTCTCCACATGTATTAACATTCAGAGTGAAACCCATTTCTTTGAACCAATGACCTTATTTGATTCGCGAGCTCTTAATAGAATGGGCCTTAGCATGGACCCGGACCTTGGAGAAGAGGGTGATGAAGAAGAAGGTGAAAGTGATGAGGGAGAAGGTGAAGGTGAAAGTGATGAAGGAGAAGCAAAAGAAGAAGAGGAAGAGGAAGCTGATGAGAGGCAACCTATGGAAAAGGCAAAGCTTCATTCTCGGAGGACATCCCTCTATATATGCTTTCATTCCAAAGAGCCATCTTTGCTAAGTTTGAGAAAATGGAGGCTCAAGCAAACGATCACATGAATAGCTTGAGGGATAATGTGTTTCAAAAGAATGAAAGCCTCAAAGTGATGCTGAAGAATTGGCATGATATTGCTGATGTCGTCATTGAAGAAGTCAAAGATGAGCTTGAGAAGCTCAAGAAGGATATTCGAGGGGAATAGCTTCATGTCATTTGGGATGCTTGTTTACATATGTTATTTTGAACTTTTTTTGAACTATTATAGTTTGTATTAATATGCCACAATCTTAAATTTCTCACAAATTTTGTGCTCTTATGTGAGAAGGGAATGTAATATTTTGGAACCTATGTGATGGTGTGTAAGGTGTAATGATGATGTGTTTTGCTTGTTAAAATCTTCGTATGGTTGTGTTATACTATATGCTATCTTGCCAATTGGATATCGCTCTTATGCAAATCTTGAATATTTTTTGGGGATATTGAGACATCCAATATTATGCTATCTCACCTATGTCACTCTTTATTTCACTTGGTATTGATTTTACAAATTTTCATATACCACACTTGGTATCTTTTTTGAATTGGTATATTTTTTTAATGTGACAAGGGGGAGAAGAGAATAAGCTCACAATGCCTATAAAATAATTCATGAAATCCTTGAATTGGAAATAATATGAAAATCATGCTTATGTGAAATCTTATTGGTAACTAGCTTTGATGCAGGGGGAGTAACCTCTCCATAGCGATCATGCTCATGCATCTCAGCAGGGGGAGCGTAAGTAATGTTTGTATTCATATTATTTTTATATTTTATATCATTTGTTGCCATCATCAAAAAGGAAAAGAGTGTTGGGATATTGAGACCCACACAAGTGGATTTTGATGATGTGCACTATGGACTAATGATTTCATTTTAAGTGTATGTAGATTATGTAAGGATTGTCTTACCCTTGCAATACTAACAATAACACACTATATGGGGTGAATAGTGTGTTGGCAATAAATTGTCCAATTAAAATTAAACTTGCAAATGCGGAATAATAAATGCAAGAGGAAATAATTGACACAATCAATCCAAACGCAAACACAAGATTTTATCCTGGTTCCCCAAACTTGGGTACGTCCAGCCACACCAATATTCACTATAATCCCACAAAGAGAAGTGAATACAAATCCCACAAAGAGATACCTCACCAAGAGGATTTTACCCTATACAAGGACCCAACCAACCCTACACAGGGGTCAAATTCCCACCAAGAGAATTTCTAACTCCCACTCAGAGAATTAGGGTTAGCCCTACATTAGGACACCAAACTCCCACTAAGAGAGTTACTCCCACAAAGAGAGTTATTCCCACTAAGAGAATATTCTAATTCCACAAAGAGATAAACTCCCACAAAGAGAGAAAAACTAATTCCCACAAAGAGAATTAGTGTTACAAAGAAACACCAAGTAAAATAAATACTCTTACCTATGCCTTGAGACGATTACTCATAGATGGATGCAAGGCATGGAAGAGGATCTCCAAGTGTTGAGATTTGCTTGAAAGCACTTGGATGATTTCCCTTGAGCTGGACTTCAATGCATGAAGAGGAATGAGAGCTCAAAGAGGGAAATAAGAGAGTTTGAGAGTGGCTTAATCAATCTTTAATGATTTGCAATGGCATCAAGAAGTTCCTATGAACTCAGCCCTCTCATATATATAGGAACCTTATATCAACCCTCAAAACCCAAGGAAACAGCTAAAAACAAAAGGCTGCAACCGCTAGTTTCTGGGCAGAAACGTCATTGACAGTCGACTGATGAACAAATTGTTGGATCTGGATCGTAGCCAAGAGGGGGGGTGAATAGGCTATTAAAAATATCCGTGCAACCCACGAACAATCACACACAGTTATAAGCACAGGCAGGGCAAAAAGAATGCAATCACGGAGTACGCACAGATATACCCTGGTTCGGTCGTCCCTACGACTTACTCCAGCCCCGAAAGCAACTACTAGATAGATATGTAATCAAGTACAGCTACAATGAGTCAAGATCCCAAATCTACTCTCACCTACCTTGTACGCACACCACGTGCTCTACACTCTCAATCTAGTCAGATGTTCTCCCTCCGTGACGACTCCCAAAGTCGTCAAGTCCCCAAAAAGTAACACAGAAGGTAAAGTTTCCCCTACAGAGATCGCTATACCAATACAAATATAAATAAATAGATTTTTAGGCATGCTCAGTAATGGTGTGTCGTCTCTGTCATTCAGCGTGTGGTCAGATCAATCTGACAAGTAGTAGTCTCTGATGTCCCATCAATAATTCGGCTCCTATCTCGATAAAACTTGCGTCTTCCACCAAAGGTTGAAACCTGCGACACCTCACCAAAGATTGAAACTTGCAGGACCTTACCAAAAATCAAAGCTTGCGGCACAAAACAAAGTGCGGCTCTTCCCTTAGGATTTGTGCGTCTGTCAACAATTGAAGGCCAGCCCCTTTTTAATCAATACTTCGGCTCCTCCCCTTTATTTAATTAGCTGTTGCATGCGGTAGGGCTTCAGAAAATTCGGCAGCAGGTCCTTCAATAGTTGCGGCCAGCACTGTGCACCAATGTCACGTTGTGTCCTTGATGACCTGCAAAATAGGCACATGGGTTAAAGTTTAATCAACTAATGAGATTAGCATATGGGGGACAATGGCGCATGGGGTAGCACAAATTTCGCATGCATGCTCTCAATGTTTGGGCGCCTCTCTGCTGCACAAAAGCTTGTGTCCTATGCATTAAAAAAATTAAGAGATGAAAGAATAAGTATGAACTTCCCTTGATCTTGACAACAAGCGGATGTGCACATGGATCTTCAAAGTATTCGGCTTGGAACTCGTGAAGAGCTTGAAGTCCTTTTATTTTCCAGCCGCCCTCTTAAATTTTTGGAGGTGCTCTTGAGAAAAACAAAGTTACGGCTTGCACCTCTTTTTGAAATAGCTTAGGGTATGATGTATTGGCTTGTAGGTAAAAATGAAGGAGGACTTTCAAAAGGAGGGGAGAGAAATAAGATTCGGCCCCTTAAAATAATTATTGGGAGAGGTTGCTCTTTGGAAAAAAATTTGTGCGGCTCTCCCTGGATTTTTTGTGCGGCTCTCTCAGAATTTATTTTATGCGGGCTCTTTTAATATCTCATAGGATGCGTAAGTTATATAAGAGGGGCTATAGGTTTTTTTGAACGGCCATAGGGATCCAATGGTTAGAAAGAATTCGGCTAGGGGGAGATCCAAAGGCTAGGGATGAGAGTATTGATTTGATCACCTCTCTTTGAATAGGAATATGATAATGGCCAAGTCTCTAATTGATATGATCAAATCCTCCTTGGAATCAAATTTGTTCCATCCCTCTTTATATTGATCAAGTCCAATTTGAACTTGTGCACCCATTAATCTCCATCACATTCGCTTAGTCATCTCTTCAATGATTTACCGTCTTGCCATTCCTGAAACACTTAAGACACATGTTAAAAACGTTCACAATTGTTTGTCATCATCAAACCATAAATCCTAGATCGTTGTATCCAACACTCTCCCCCTTTTGATGATGACAAACCAATAGAGATTTGCACTTACCGATTTTTAGCAATATCATCGTGTGTGAAGTGTAGTGGAGAGGTGTATGCAAAACAAGTAATACATGAAGTTCAAGCACACAGGCATGCAATACAATAGCACTAGTTTGTCTACCATGCTCCCCCTATTTTCATGCTTCCCCTTGAACATGTATTCACCCAGCAAATAATAATACCCCAAGACTACTATTCTAAATCTTTCAATATTTCTCCCCCTTTGTCATCATCAAAAGTGTATTCTTGAGGATTAAAACATACCACATGCAAAAAGAGAGCATTATTAACTATAACTAGCATTTGCATGTCGTCATTCTATAATTAGCACTTCAAATCCAATGATAATAATAATTAGAATTCAACACCATCGTGTAAGTGTAATTATTAAACATAGAAGTACAGAGGGAGATACTTTTACAAATGCAACCAAAACCAATCCATCATTTTCCAAATAACCTCATATCACCTAGGATTGATTTTCCCCACCTCATTAAAAATGAGTTCAAGGTACCACACCCCAAAACATTGCCTATAAGGACTCTTAGATGTGGGGGTGTCATTGCTTGACGAGTAAATACACCAACGCTAAAGTTTACCCGTAAAGCTTATGTTGGATACTCGTGGGTAGTGTATTTGCCATGAATTGTATCCATTTTTCATACAAAGCAATTTTCATGTTTTTTTTCATATTCATTTCCTTTGTTTTGTGCTCAATTTTTATTCATGGCAATTCACATCATATCCCTTAGATTTTTTCAGTTAATAATCATCCTACATTCACTTTCCAATATTCATAAATAGTATCTCCAAAAGTACGACATAGTCTAATATTCGTGGAAGTGAAAGTAGGTGTAGAAATCATATTATCAATTCATCGAACTTGGCATGGCTATTAAGAAATAAAACATACGCATGTAGCCATGATAATAATACTACAATTTCTACAAGGATATGATCATCATTCATTTGTATCACTAGAACGATGCAAAGAGAAAGATATGCATTAAGCTCCAATTTTTTTTGCTTTTTCAATTTTTTAATGCATGAAGTACTAAAGCAAACATGAGATGCAATCACACAAACAAAAACAAAAAAATCTTGCACACATAGCAATGCAACTACTAGCACACAAACAAAGAAAAGTCACGCACACAAAAAGCTACGAAGGTATGCATTAAGTTCAAAGAGAAAGATATACCTTCGCGTCGTCGTTTGACTAAGGAGCTAGAAAATAATGAGACATTCAATTTATCGCTCCTTGTCAAATTTCCATCCACCTACAAAAGAGGTGTCGTGTGTGACCTTGGAATCCAACAAGGTCCACTAGTGTTAGTCAACAAAGATTTAGGAACCCATATTTGTTTGAATTTAATATTGGAGTTCCTATATTTGCAATGATACGATGTGTTACCAACACTATCACACGTAAAACACTTTGCATAAACATTTTTAGCAATAGAGGGCACATTGTGAAATTTTTTATACTTAGTCTTGTCAACATTTTTAGCGCTAAATCCAAGGCCACGCCTATTATTGCCATATAATTGATTTCCAAGAATAATGTCCAAATTTTGTTTTCCAATGGAAAATCTCTTTAATGACAATTCTAGGGTGATGACTTTGGATTTCAAGACATTGTTTTCATTCACAAGCAAAGTGCATTTACTAATAAAAGCTTGCTTGTTTTCCTCTTCTTTCTTTTTAAAATCCCTCATTTTTTCTTTAAGTTCAAGATTTAGCATGTTAATCTTTTCAGAAAGCAATTCATTTTCAACTTCAAGCTTTGTCTTATCTAGCTTATACATGCTAATATCCTTTAATTAAGAGGGACATGAAAGACAATCAGTTTTTTCAGGCAAGCTAGCTTTATCTTTTTCTAACATAGTAATGTTAGATTTGCATGCAACAAGCTCTTGTTTAAGATTTTTCATTTCTATAGACATGTCATACTCAGTTTGTTGCTTATCAAAGTTATCATTCCTATAAGTATCCACATCAGCTTTTAGCTCATCAATTCTATGTTGCATTCCTTTACAAATTCTAAAAGTTCAGCTTTAGTGGGAGATTCTACCTCATTGTGTTTGGCCATCAATGACATGCAGGAGTGGGCTTCATGTTTCTCATCCTCCTCCTCAGCTTCGCTATCCATGTCCCACGTCAGCACTTTCGTTTTTCCTTTTGCAACTTGAGCTGTGTGTTGTTGTGGGCAATCTTTTATGTGGTGCCCTTTCTTCCTGCATTTAAAACATTCATTTCTATTAATAGCTTTCTGATCATAGGAGTTTCTACCAAAATTATAATTATTAGAACGAATGAACCTTTTTCCCATCTCAGATCTTCCTTGATCAGTCTGAATGTATCTTCTGAAGTTTCTGACCATTAGAGCTTGCTCTTCATCAAGATCGTCGTCGTTAGCTTGAAGAGCTAATGGTGTGGAAGCTTTGGTCTTCTCTTCAGGTTTCTCTCTGGCTTCTATACTCTGCAACTCAAGCTCATGTGACATTAGGTTGCCTATCAAGTCCTCCACTTTCATTGTTGATAAGTCCTTAGCTTCTTGAATAGCGGTGACTTTAGGCCTGAACGAGCTTGGTAGCGCCCTTAAGATCTTTCGTACCTGTTCATGGCTAGAATATGGCTTACCGAGGGAACTGGATTTGTAGACGATGTCCGTGAACCTCGCAAACATCTCTTTCACAGATTCTGTTGGTAGCATGCGGAAGCTCTCATACTCTGTGCAAAGCAACGCAAGTCTGGATTCCTTCACTTGCGATGCTCCCTCGTGTGTCACCTCCAGAGTATGCCAGATTTCCTGCGCAGTTAGACAATGTGAGATACGATTAAACTCAGATTTATCAAGAGAGCATATAAGCGCATTCATAGCTTTACCATTAAGAGTATAAAGTTTTTTATCAGCTAAATCCCACTTGTCTTTAGGCTTAATCATAACAGTGTCTTCAATTTTAATAGTGGGTAGACTATAACCATTTTCAACAATATCCCACACATCATAATCAACAGACACTAAATAGATTTTCATCCTAGCCTTCCAATATGCAAAGTCTACACCGTTAAACTTAGGGGGACGGGCTATAAACTGACCTTCAGCAAAAGCACAATCAGATATATTCATGGTCATCTAAAAATCTAGACTAGATCCTCTAAACTGGCTCTGATACCACTTGTTGGATCTGGATCGTAGCCTAGAGGGGGGGGTTGAATAGGCTATTAAAAATATTCGTGCAACCCACGAACAATCACACGCAGTTATAAGCACAGGCAGGGTAAAAAGAATGCAATCACGAAGTACGCACAGATATACCCTGGTTCGGTCGTCCCTACGACTTACTCCAGCCCCGAAAGCAACTACTAGATAGATATGTAATCAAGTACAGCTACAATGAGTCAAGATCCTACATCTACTCTCACCTAGCTCGTACGCACACCACGTGCTCTACACTCTCAATCTAGTCAGATGCTCTCCCTCCGTGACGACTCCCAAAGTCGTCAAGTCCCCAAAAAGTAACACAGAAGGTAAAGTTTCCCCTACAGAGATCGATATACCAATAAAAAGATAAATAAATAGAGTTTTAGGAATGCTCAGTAATGGTGTGTCGTCTCTGTCGTTCAGCGCGTGGTCAGATCAATCTGACAAGTAGTAGTCTCTGATGTCCCATCAATAATTCGGCTCCCCTCTCGATAAAACTTGCGTCTTCCACCAAAGGTTGAAACCTGCGACACCTCACCAAAGATTGAAACTTGCAGGACCTTACCAAAAATCAAAGCTTGCGGCACAAAGCAAAGTGCGGCTCTTCCCTTAGGATTTGTGCGTCTGTCAATAATTGAAGGCCGGCCCCTTTTTAATCAATACTTCGGATCCTCCCCTTTATTTAATTAGCTGTTGCATGCGGTAGGGCTTCAGAAAATTCGGCAGCAGGTCCTTCAATAGTTGCGGCCAGCACTGTGCACCAATGTCACGTTGTGTCCTTGATGTCCTACAAAATAGGCACATGGGTTAAACTTTAATCAACTAATGAGATTAGCATATAGGGGACAATGGCGCATGGGGTAGCACAAATTTTGCCTGCATGCTCTCAATGTTTGGGCGCCTCTCTGCTGCACAAAAGCTTGTGTCCTATGCATTAAAAAAATTAAGAGATGAAAGAATAAGTATGAACTTCCCTTGATCTTGACAACAAGCGGATGTGCACATGGATCTTCAAAGTATTCGGCTTGGAACTTGTGAAGAGCTTGAAGTCCTTTTATTTTCCAGCCGCCCTCTTAAATTTTTGGAGGTGCTCTTGAGAAAAACAAAGTTACGGCTTGCACCTCTTTTTGAAATAGCTTAGGGTATGATGTATTGGCTTGTAGGTAAAAATGAAGGAGGACTTTCAAAAGGAGTGGAGAGAAATAAGATTCGGCCCTTTAAAAATAATTATTGGGAGAGGTTGCTCTTTGGAAAAAAATTTGTGCGGCTCTCCCTGGATTTTTTTTGCGGCTCTCTCAGAATTTATTTTATGCGGGCTCTTTTATTATCTCATAGGATGCGTAAGTTATATAAGAGGGGCTATAGGTTTTTTGGAACGGCCATAGGGATCCAATGGTTAGAAAGAATTCGGCTAGGGGGAGATCCAAAGGCTAGGGATGAGAGTATTGATTTGATCACCTCTCTTTGAATATGAATAGGATAATGGCCAAGTCTCTAATTGATATGATCAAATCCTCCTTGGAATCAAATTTTTTCCATTCCTCTTTATATTGATCAAGTCCAATTTGAACTTGTGCACCCATTAATCTCCATCACATTCGCTTAGTCATCTCTTCAATGCTTTACTGTCTTGCCATTCCTGAAACACTTAAGACACATGTTAAAAACGTTCACAATTGTTTGTCATCATCAAACCATAAATCCTAGATCGTTGTATCCAACACAAATGACAGTCGACTGTCCAACGGCTAGAAAATATCCAACGACTATAATCTGAGCCATGACAGTCGACTGATGAAGTCGATACAGTCGACTGTGAACAGGACAGGTGCCTGTAAAACCTTCAGCAGACGACTGCTACAGGGGATGGAATAAACAGAGAGCTGCACTCTTTCTCCAGATAAGCATACAGGCGACTGATGACAATAATACAGTCGACTGTAAAATAGACAGGCGACTGTAAACCCTTCATCAGTCGGCTGTTGCAGGAGATGGAGAAATACAGAGAGAGGCAGAATATGCACTTACGCTACTCATACGACTGTTGACCAATTCACAGGCGATTGTAAATATACAGGCGAATGTAAACTGAGCATCAGTCGACTGATGCGAAAAGCTCAAGTAGAGTCTATAGAAATGTTGACTTGAGCCGTGCATCACAGTCGACTGTAGAAGGATCGACAGGCGACTGGAAATCACCCAGTCGATTGTGTATCCTTCAGCAGGCAACTGATGGAGAACCAGAGACTCCAAATGAGTCTTTGGTCAAGATGAGCCTATTGGGTTGGATTCTATGATAATCCTAAGGCTCACTAAGATGGTTAAATGCATATGCATGTATGAGTTAGACCATCTATCAAGGCATTACATTAACCTAGACTCAAATGAGAGAGAAAGCAATAAAGGAAATATTACATGGATTACATTGCTTTCCTTAGAGTCTATGTCTTCAATCTTGATGCCTTTATGCTCCCCATCATCTCCAAGCTTTGGCACCCCTTGAGTCCAAGCTTTGGCACTTCTCCACTTGTTGTCCATCCTTGCACCAAGTGCTTAAATGATATTCTGAAATGTAACTTATAAGACTAAAACAAGAGAGTCATTAGCAACAACATAATGTTGTGATCATCATCAAAATAACGTTGGTATAAAACATCAATACTCAACAATCTCCCCCTTTTTGATGATGACACACATTATGTAAAACATAAAGAAATAAAGCACAATGCTAAAAAGCTCCCCCTACTTATATGCACCAAGTGTAAAATGAGATATACAATAATAAATACTCATTATACCAAATGAAACAATGAGACATCATGGTGACATATAATAGGTAGACATGGATTACATAAACCAATTGCAATAGACAATATCATGCAAACATGAATGGTTTATACAATCCCATATATCTCTCCCCAAATGCATATGTATGAAATACAAGAATTATATTTACATAATGCATATATATCTCCCCCTTGACATCGTCAAAAAGTTGGACATCATAAATATCTCCCTTTGTCATCTTAATCAAAGATGTGACAATATGCAAGATATAAGGAGATGTATGATACCAAATTTGAAAAATTTAGTGGGCATCAATCACTATCCCATGCTCCCCCTAGATCATAGAAAAGGTCAAATCTTGACTTCTAGGATCTAATACCAATTGTAAAGTAGAAGATAAACAATCTCCAACAATTGAGATAATACCAATTGTAGACAATGAATCTTGGAATAATCCTCGTTACCAATTGATATACAAATATTGGAGTCATGGGCCTAAAGTGTATCAAAGCAATAGATATGGAAAAATCAAGCTTCAATGATACACAATGACATTGCCTACATGAAATATAACATGAAACATGTTGGCAATATCCAAGAGGTTTAGTTTGAGACCAAAACTAACCAATAGTAGACAATGATCTCAAACACATCCTGAAATGAGAGTCAAAATATGTTTTAAGATATTTTAAACATACAACATATTAACTCCCCCATTGACATACATATGGATCAACAAATGCATGTATGTCAATGTCTTCCCCAAGATTCCCATTTTCATGAAAAAAATAAATTTGAAAACACTTTCAAAATCATGAAACACACACAGACAATGGGTATGCTAAAAAAATATTTAAGCACAATACACATGCAATATGCATATGTGTGAGGAACCTAAACATTAGGGAACCAAACCCAAGAGGAGTTTGATTTCCTAATGTAATCACATGAGATGATCACATCTCTAACTAGAGAGTTGATGTAACTATCCCTCTCTTGCACACTAACCTTAGTAGGAATCCATAAACTCAAGGATTTCCTAGGCAAGGGTTTTGCCTTTGCAAGAGGGGTGGATGTGGCATGCTTAGGTGTAGAAACGAATTTCTTGGCATGCATAGAATGAGGATTTTGCTTCTTAGCAAAAAATGAAGAGTTTTCATTCTTCCTCATCACCTTGTGATTTACATGCTTCTTGTTGGTGTTATTATTATACAAGAAGGCATGGTGATTCTTCTTAGGTGCTTTATCAATATTTCTTGTATTAGCACCATAAGAGGAATTAGAGGTGGGTTTGGATACCACATTTTGAATATATCCCAAGCCTCCTCTATGATTTGCCGGATTTTGTTTTTCGAGCAAATTGTGGAGTGAATCCCTAGAATACACAAATCTTTTGAGCTTACGGGATTCCTCTTCACATTTCAACGTAAGTTGTTGAATGCGAGTTTCTAAGCTAAGGTTTTGAGTAATAAGATTATCATTAGACAAACTCAATTCCTTAACTTGAGAGAGAAGTGTGTCTCTCTCACTAATGTCATAATCAAGCATTTCATCATGAATTACACTAGCAATTTCTAGTTCAAGCAATCTACTCTTAGCAATCTTATATTTTGCTTTTAATTTATTGTAAGAGTTGATGCACTTACTATCGTTTTTGGATACCATACCAAAACGATATTCAAGCTGCTCGTATGAGATCTTCTCCTCATTCTCATCATCGTCTTCTTCCTTGCTAGAGCTTGATGATGAATTCTCTCCGACTGCCATGAGGCATGATTCCTCATAGGAGTTGAGCCAAGCTTCCAACTCATCTTCATTTAAGCCAGAGGGGATTGGTGTAGGAACATCAATTGCTACAAAGCACGCGTGAGCATCCTCCTTTGCATCCTCTTCTTCGTTACTTGATGTATCCTCACTTGAATCAGCAAATGTCCCGACAAGCCCCTTGTGGTTTTTGGACTTGGACTTCCCTTTCCAAAACTTCTTCCCTTTACCCTTGCAAGTCTCTTTGTTGGGTTTGGAAGGGCATTCAGTGGATAGATGACCTTTTTCACTGCAAGTGTAACAAGTAGGAACCTTATTAGAATTGGAGGCAAACTTTGACAAAGACTTACCTTACTTGCACTTGAGGAATGCCTTGAATTGCTTGGCAAGATCCTCAATTTCTTCTCCACTCACCTCTCCTAGCTCATCTTCTTCACTATGAGCTTCTCGATGGAATTTCTTCCTCCATTTGATTGGCTCCTCCTTGGCATGGAATGCAGCCCCCTTGTGCTTCTCCGGCTTCTCGGGCTTCGATGGTTGAATCTCCTTCTTGTGTTGAAGCTTTACTTCGTACGCCATGAGATTTCCAATGCACTCCTCAACGGTGTATTTGGACGTGTCATATAACTCCAAAATTCCGTTGGCCTTTGACTCCCAATGAGGTGTGAGAGAGTCAAGGATCTTCTCTACACGATCCTCTTCGAAAATCATCTTCCCAAGTCCCTCCAAAGCATTCACGATATCTGTGAACCTTGTGAATATCTCTAAAATGCTTTCTCCTTCCTGCATCTTAAACATTTCATATTTAGATCTAAACACAGTTTGTTTAGATTTCTTTACCTTTGTAGTCCCTTCATGACATATCTCCAAAGTATGCCAAATTTCATTGGCCGTTTTGCACATGGAGATGCGGTTGAACTCATTTGCTGAGAGGGCGCAATGGAATGCATTCATAGCCCTCACATTGAATTTGATCGAGTCCTTCTCCGCCTTTGTCCTTGAAGCCGCAGGTGTAGTGGGCTTCTCAAATGGCACCTCTGTAATATCACATAGGTCTTGACCCTCCATGTAGATCATCATTCTGATCTTCCAACTTGGGTAGTTGGTTCCGTTGAAGAGCAGGGGTCGAACGGTTGAATGATCTTCTTCATGAGACGCGGATGAGGCGTTGAATGCCATCGTTGCAGTATGCTATAACCTCGCTTTGATACCAATTGTAAGGATCGCATTACCCTTGCAATACTAACAACAACACACTGAGGGAGGTGAATAGTGTGTTGGCAATAAATGCAAAAGGAAATAATTGACACAATCAATCCAAACGCAAACACAAGATTTTACCCTGGTTCCCCAAACTTGGGTACGTCTAGCCACACCAATATTCACTATAATCCCACAAAGAGAAGTGAATACAAATCCCATAAAGAGATACCTCACCAAGAGGATTTTGCCCTACACAAGGACCCAACCAACCCTACACAGGGGTCAAACTTCCACCAAGAGAATTACTAACTCCCACTTGGAGAATTAGGGTTAGCCCTACACTAGGACACCAAACTCCCACTAAGAGAGTTATTCCCACAAAGAGAGTATTCCCACTAAGAGAATATCCTAATCCCACAAAGAGATAAACTCCCACAAAGAGAGAAAGACTAATTTCCACAAAGAGAATTAGTGTTACAAAGAAACACCAAGTAAAATAAATACTGTTACCTATGCCTTGAGATGCTTACTCATAGATGAATGTAAGACATGGAAGAGGATCTCCAAGTGTTGAGATTTGCTTGAAAGCACTTGAATGATTTCCCTTGAGCTGGACTTCAATGCATGAAGAGGAATGAGAGCTCAAAGAGGGAAATGAGAGAGTTTGAGAGTGGCTTAATCAATCTTTAATGATTTGCAATGGCATCAATAAGTTCCTATAAACTCAGCCCTCTCATATATATAGGAACCATATATCAACCCTCAAAACTCAAGAAAATAGCTAAAAGCAAAAAGCTGCAACCGCTAGTTTCTGGGCAGAAACGTCATTGACAGTCGACTGATGAACAAATGATAGTCGACTGTCCAACGCTAGAAAATATCCAACGGCTATAATCTGAGCCACGACAGTCGACTGATGAAGTCGATACAGTCGACTGTGAACAGGACAGGCGCCTGTAAAACCTACAACAGGCGACTGCTACAGGGGATGGAATAAACAGAGAGTTGCACTCTTTCTCCAGATAAGCATACATGCGACTGATGATAATTATACAGTCGACTGTAACAGGTGACTATAAACCCTTCATCAGTCGGCTACTGCAGGAGATGGAGAAATACAGAGAGAGGCAGAATATGCACTTACGCTACTCAGACGACTGTTGACCAATTCACAGGTGACTGTAAACTGAGCATCAGTCAACTGATGCGAAAAGCTCAAGTAGAGTCTATAGAAATGTTGACTTGAGCCGTGCATCACAGTCGACTGTAGAAGGATTGACAGGCGACTGGAAATCACCTATTCGACTGTGAATCCTTCAACAGGCGACTGATGGAGAACCAAAGACTCCAAATGAGTCTTTGGTCAAGATGAGCCTATTGGATTGGATTCTATGATAATCCTAAGGCTCACTAAGATGGTTAAATGCATATGCATGTATGAGTTAGACCATCTATCAAGGCATTACATTAACCTAGACTCAGATGAGAGAGAAAGCAATAAAGGAAATATTACATGGATTACTGACGTGCGTTTATATTTTATATATTCACACATGTCTTCTCCGTGATTTTCCATTGTTTTCCGTTGTTTCGTATCTATTCTTTTGTGATTTTTAGTTTCTCTTCACTTTCTTTGTGTTTGCATGAACTTGCAGGAGATTGCCAGCATAGGGGACATATAAAGCAAATATCATGACTCCCCGGAGCAACGGGAGGCGTTGCACGAGAATCCGAGGGCCATACGTCAAGTTAGAGCATATATCAGCCCCCAACCGATCGACCGATCGGTTGGACAGTTCCAACCAATCGGTTCGTGCACACATATCTGACTCGAGCAAAAGGCAAGAAAGAGCAGATCCCACCCGATCGGTTCAGTGATCGGGTGGTGGCCGCAGTACTCTCTGTTTTTGAAGCTGAATTCCAACCGATCAGTTGACTTGTCAACCGATCGGTTCACCTGTAGCCGAAGCTTCCCTAGCTACGAACCGGACGACTACACCCGATCGGTTCAGTGATCGGGTGAAGTATCTCAAGGGCTGAAGACCGGTTCAACGCTTGTCTCAACCGATCGGTTGATGCTTCAACCGATCGGTTGGACGCTTATTATATATATAGCCCTAGGGTTTTCCCAGAAACGGAACCCCCTTTTTCTTAAGCGTTTTTTGGGATTTTGGCGGCTGCTAATTTATTTTGTTTTGTAAGTTCTCTGATCGACTTGATATTTTGATATTGCTTTAATACCATCATTTGCTTCTCTTTTCTATTGCTTGATCTTAATTCTGATGGCTGAATTTTGTGTTATTGAATTTCTTGCGATGAATTGTGAGTAGTTTCCTAATCTGGGGCATTGGTGGAAACCCCTTCGTGGGTTCTCCCTAGAACGACCATAGGATTAGGGTTTCGATAGGATATAGTAGATGGTTACGTGGGGCGTTTCTTGTCATTGGCGGGAGAAAGATCGCCTCTGACCGTCGGGCCAAGGGGAAATAAAACTGGCGTTTGATCCCCTAGCCACAGCTCACACCCTTAGCGTAGACATTGATTCATAGCACATGGGAATGGCAGGATGAAATGTCGGGAGTAATCGTGACGAGCTTAGTGCTCCCGGAGTCGGTCGGCGTTAATGGACATGGGAATGCCCACCGTCTGAACCCGGGTAGACCTAGCGTATCATCCTGGGCATCGACCGGAATATCGGGCCCATGGGACGCTAGGTATCACTTTTAGAGGCAACGTCTCACCACTAAACCCTAGAATCCGATCGTATTCCTATCCGCCGGTCGTAATAGAGAGAACACATGATAGGGTGGAAACCAAAGTCCTAGGTTACCTTTTATATCGTATACCTTTCCGTAGTTTCATTTCGTGACATCCCACCTAGCGATAGGGCTAGCTCATCCGCCGGGTGATCCTGTTCTTGTTTGATATTAAGCACATCACACGCATCCCCGTGTTCGACCCCCAAGCCACACTACAACCCCGTGCGCTTGTGGTTATAAATATTTAAATCTGGTATCCCCGTTCCGATTACACATTGCTAAAACTAGGGGACGTTAATTACATTGCTTTCCTTAGAGTCTATGTCTTCAATCTTGATGCCTTGATGCTCCCCATCATCTCCAAGCTTTGGCACCCCTTGAGTCCAAGATTTGGCCCTTCTCCACTTGTTGTCCATCTTTGCACCAAGTGTTTAGACTCCAAAAATGATATTCTGAAATGTAACTTATGAGACTAAAACAAGAGAGTCATTAGCAACAACATAATGTTGTGATCATCATCAAAATAACATTGGTATGAAAGACCAATACTCAACGGATTATTTTATAGATTTGGAGCATTGTGATGCAAATCGGAGAACTTGAAGCCACGATCAAGAAAGGTACAAATTGAAGCTTATGATGATCTTGAATCATGAATCAAATGATGATTTGAGCAATGGAAGTTAGCTCAAGATCAAGAATGAAGAATGAAGAGCAAAAGGTGTGTTTGTGTAAGTAATTGCGTAGAATTGTAAAGACATAGTATATTACACACACGCACTTGCAAAAATCACTGAAAAATGTTTTTAAAGTATATTGTTATGAATAGGCCCATTGGGCCAATTGGGTATCCAACCCACTATTGAAAGTTATAAATACAAGGGTAGGGGGCTCTTAACCCTCTACACCTACTTCCCTATATTTTCCCTTCACAACACGTTATCAGCACGATCACGCTCGTTGGAGGAGACGGCGGCTCGCGGGGAAGGAGATCCATCAATCGCTCAGATTCAAGAAGATCGTAATCTTCTCAACGGGGAGCGAAAAGGGCATCCTTCACCAACCGTCGCCTAGATTCCTCGTCGAATCTAGAGGTAAAAATCCAAACTTTTTAGATCTAAACTTGCTTTTCTCATTAGATCTGCATGTTTTAGGATCAAAAAGTTTATAAACACGGTGAAATTCAACTTTTTTAATAGATCTGCATGTTTAAAACAATAAAAACTTGTTTTTTAGCGATCAAAATTGTTGAAAAATTCGATTCCCCCCCCCCCCCCCCGCCCCCCCGCCCCCCCCCGCCTTTGATCCAAAAATCCGCACGCCCGTCGGGCGGAACGGCGGCGCGCCTCTAGCGCCGCCGGCGGAAAACGAACGCCGCGGCCTCAGGCCGCGGCAGCCGCGGCACTGCGTCGCGGCCCCAGGCCGTGGCCCTGCGTCGCGGCCTCAGGCCGCGGCCCGCAGCCGCGGCCCGTCGCCGCCACGACGGCCGCGTCCTACGCGGCCAGCCGTCGCGGCGACACGCCGCGGGCCCCCCCTAAGGTTTCCTGAAACCCTAACCCTAGCGGGCTATTTTTCGGGGGAGGCCCAATATTAACCCTAATGGGTTGTTTTCATGGCCCAAAAGGCCAGAAAATTAGCCCATTCACATAAATTATTTTTCTTTTATTTATTTTTGGCCCTAAAAAGCCCAAAATAGTTAAAAGAAATTTTGAAAGGGTTTAAAGCGGTAAAATAAAACATTAAAATATGGATCAAAAGGCAAAAAAATTTCAAAAAAAAAAGTTTTTGCACGTCGCACACAAATTTAAATTATTTTAAATGCCTGTGTTTTTGATTATCTGCGTGGTTGTATGTCTCGAATATATTATCTGCGTGGATGTGCAAATTTTAGACTATGTTTTTAGGGATCAGCCAGGTTTCCGACACCGTTTTAAAATTCCTGCAATTTTTCTTTTTTTTGAGAGAAATTTTGTATGTGAGGATGAAAATGTAAAAAAGAAGACCGAAGGACACCAAAAAGAAGCTGAAGGCGTTCGCTCAATGAAGATAAGTGCTTCTCTCTGAAGTTCCCGAGTTGTACTTTAATTTTCATGCATTTTATTTTTGATGTAACTTCGGACTGGACTTCTTTTTATTTTTTCGGTGTCGGCTGGCTGATCCCCATAGTCCTAAATTATTTTTCTGTTTCATTGCTTATGCATTAACTGCGTGGTTGTTACTTAGTTTAAATACCATGTTTAATGTCACAATGAAACCACTTAACAGCATGCGTGATTGTTAATTTTTAGTAATTAATTATTCATAGTACCTGAAAAAAAAAGCATGTATGTTAAAATCACATTAATTAAATTCATGCTATGAAAATATTTACATGCGTGGATGTCTATCTTACTCAGTTAAATGATACATGCTGTTTTTCTTTACATTGCTAGATCATAAAATGGCCAGACTCGCAAATGTCCACTTCTCGGTCCTGAAGGCCGATGGGTCAAACTACCTGAGTTGGCAGTTGGACCTGAAGTTCCATCTGCGCTCTCATGGTTTCAGTCTCACACAGACTGAAAAGGCAACAACAAGTACTGCCCCAGCAAACAAGGAGGCTTCAGTGGAAGCACCTCATACAGAGGAAGTTTCCGATATATTAAAGGTGAAAGCCATTATATATATCAGGAAACACTTAGACTCGACCTTAAAGGACGAGTACCTCACTGTAGAGGACCCTTACGAGCTGTGGGATGCACTCGAGGAGAGGTACAGACACCAGAGGGATGTCATACTCCCCCGTGCACAGTACGAGTGGACTCACCTCCGCATACAGGATTTCAAATCCGTAGCGGAGTACAACTCAGCTCTCTTCCGCATCACCTCACGCCTGAAGTTGTGCGGTGAACCAGTGACGGAGAAGATATTGCTGGAAAAGACGTTCACGTCTTTCCACGAAAAGGACATGATCCTTATGCAACAATATAGAGAGAGGAAGTTCACAAAGTACTCTGACCTGCTTTCATGCCTGCTTATGGCTGAACAGAACAGAGACATGTTGGTTGCCACCCACAACCTGCGCCCTCCTGGCTCCGCTCCATTGCCACCTCCTGCAGAGGCTCACTTCCAGTCTTCCCTGAAGAAGAAGACGGACAAAAAGGCAAAATTCCAGAAATGGAAAGAACAGAAGCAGCGGAAGAAGGCCACTCTCCCAGCTCCTCCCCAGAACCAGAAGTTCGTGGACAAGAAGAAGAAGAGGATTCCCAACAAAGGAGGCACTCCCAAGAAAGACTGGGAGGACAAATGCTCCAAATGCGGGATGTCGGGCCACTGGTCCAGAATCTGCCGCACAGCAAAACACCTCCAGGACCTCTACCAGGCAAGCCTCAAGCCTCGAGCTGAGACAAACCTGATTGAGAGCGCAGCGTTGGCAGAGACCTCATGGACTCCTGAAGATTTCATGGGAGATGACACTCTCTAGATCTGGACCACTTTTATGCAATTAGCAATGTATCTTCAATTTTATGCATCGTATCTAGTTCTATTTTCCATGTCAAACAATATCTTTTTGAGCATTTATTTATGAAAGTGAATCTTTTATCTATATTTATTGCTTGAATGTCTTTCCCCCTTTTTTAGATATGGAACTTATCTGCCTAGTGGACAGTGCATCGACGCACTCGATCCTTCAAAACTTAGACTACTTCACGAGCATAAGTAGTTATTCTGGCCCACTGAGAACAATCTCAGGACCAGCAAACATAATCGAAGGATCAGGGGAAGCAATTATATTGCTCCCCGGCAACACACAAATAACACTTAAAAATGCGTTATACTCCCCAAAATCCATCCGAAACCTCCTAAGTTTTAAAGACATCCGTTTAAACGGATATCACTTAGAGACGGTCGAGGAAGATAAAAGGGAATACTTGCTTGTAACGGCTCTTACAAATGGTTCAAAAACCATTGTGGAACGTTTCAAGGGACTCCCCTTGGGACTCTACCAAACAAGTATACAAACTCCAGAAACATCCATGGTGGAGCACCTACAGTGCCCCTAAACACCAGAATTCCAACTCTGGCACAGTCGACTGGGACACCCTGGTTCGGTTATGATGTACCGCATCATAAAGAACTCCAGGGGCATTGACCTGAAGAACCTGAAGATTCTTCAAAAAGGCAAATTCCCATGTCCACCCTGTTACAAGGGTAAACTGATCACGAGACCCTCTCCACTGAAAGTGGATGTGGAGTCTCCCAGTTTTCTGGAAAGAATCCACGGAGACATTTGTGGGCCGATTCACCCATCAAGTGGCCCGTTCAGGTACTTTATGGTCCTGATAGACGCATCTACTAAGTGGTCACATGTGTGCCTACTGTCCACCCGTAACCTAGCACTATCTAAGCTTTTAGCTCAGATAATAAAGTTACGGGCCCACTTCCCCGACCACCAGATAAAGAAACTTCGTCTGGACAATGCGGGGGAGTTTACGTCACAAGTCTTTTTAGACTATTGCCAAGCTCAGGGAATTGAAGTCGAACATCCTGTAGCACATGTTCACACCCAAAATGGGTTAGCAGAATCTCTAATTAAGAGACTGCAATGGATCGCTCGTCCATTATTACTTCAATCCCAGATGCCAGTGAATGCGTGGGGTCATACAATTTTGCATGCTGCATCTTTAATAAAATTAAGACCCTCTGGAGGTCAGTCATCTTCTCCAATGCAACTAGCACTTGGAGCCCCACCAATTGTCTCACATTTGAGAATATTTGGTTGTGCAGTATACGTCCCCATAGCACCACCACAAAGGACAAAGATGGGTCCACAACGTCGCCTAGGCATTTATGTTGGGTTTGACACCCCCTCCATAATTAGATTCCTAGAACCCCTTACGGGGGACGTCTTTAAGGCACGTCTAGAAGACTATGAATTCGATGAAACATCGTTTCCAAGACTAGGCTCACAGACAAAGAAGCCCGAAGCTTCAGAAAGTATCACTTGGGATACAAAAACTTTATGTCACTTTGATCCGCCAACAAGCCAGTGTGAGGAGGAGGTCCTGAAGATTCTCCACATCCAAAACACTATCCATCTCTTGCCGGACAAATTTACTGACAACCAGAAGATTGTCAAATCACACGTCTCTGCTGCTAACACTCCAGCTAGGATTGACATACCGCAAAATGGATGCAACCCGCCTGCAGCAGAAATGGTTGGACCTCTCAAAAAGAGAGGACGACCACCGGGATCCAAGGACCAAGTCCCTCGAAAGAGCAGGACCCTTGGCAATGGTAAACAAATACCACCACAGGATGCTAATTTAAGCCCTGCTACCCCATCTCTCCCAAACTCTCATGAAGAGGAAAAACCGGGAGAAAATGAAGTATCGATACACTATGTACGAACTGGGGAGTATTGGGACAGAAAAAGCACAACAATAGATGACACATTTGCGTGTAATATTGCCATCAACGTCATGTACTGCGACGATGATATTGAACCACGCTCTCTGACAGAATGTCAAAGCAGAGATGATTGGCCAAAGTGGAAAGCGGCAATAGGAGTGGAGTTGGATTCACTCACCAAACGTAAGGTCTTCGGACCAATAGTCCAGACACCAAAAGGTGTAAAACCTGTGGGTTATAAATGGGTATTTGTTAGAAAACGAAATGAACAGAATGAGATCGTACGCTACAAAGCAAGGCTTGTAGCGCAGGGTTTTACCCAACGTCCTGGGGTGGATTTTGAAGCCACATACTCCCCGGTCATGGACGCGATCACCTTCTGATTCCTCATTGGCATAACAGCACAAGAGTGTTTAGATATGCAACTCATGGACGTGGTTACTGCATACCTATATGGCAACCTAGACCGAGACAGCTATATGAGATTGCCTGACGGTTATTCTTTGCCTGCAGCACTAAAAGAGAGAGAACGTGACATCTACTCAGTAAAACTGCAAAGGTCATTATATGGTCTAAAACAATCTGGAAGGATGTGGTATAACAGACTAAGCGACTTCCTTGCACATCAAGGATTTAAAAACGACCCAGTCTGGCCTTGCATCTTTATAAGAGCAAAGGCAACAGGATTTGTAATTATAGCCGTCTATGTAGACGACTTAAACCTCATCGGATCTCCTGAAGAGATCGCAAAGATTTCTAGAAGCCTGACAGAAACTTTCGAGATGAAAGACCTCGGAAAATCAAAATTCTGTTTAGGCCTTCAGATAGAGCATCTTAAAGATGGGATCCTGTTACACCAGTCAACTTACACATCGAACTTATTGAAAAAGTTTCAGATGGACAAGTGCCACCCCCTCAGCACTCCGATGGTCGTCAGATCATTGGATGTACACAAAGACCCCTTCCGGCCGCTGGAAGAGTGGGAGGAAGTACTAGGCCCCGAAGTGCCCTATTTAAGTGCTATCGGTGCACTCCTTTACCTGGCTAACTGCACTCGCCCTGACATAGCGTTTGCAGTAAACTTACTAGCCAGATATAGTGCTGCACCTACACAGCGACACTGGGCCGGAGTTAAGCATCTTCTGCGCTACCTCCAAGGGTCCATAGACTTAGGTCTATTCTACAGGAAAGGGGCATCAACTGGTTTAGTTGGTTATGCTGACGCAGGTTACAGGTCTGATCCTCATACAGAGAAGTCTCAGACCGGATACATGTTCACATATGGCGGCACCGCCATATCCTGGAGATCTGTGAAGCAGACCATGACGACCGTCTCATCCACCCACTCAGAGCTATTAGCGATCTTCGAAGTAAGCAAGGAATGCTTCTGGCTACGCTCGGTGATCCAGCACATACTCACCTCCACCGGCCTGACGACCGGCGTTCTTGCACCCACTACACTCCATGAAGACAATGCAGCATGTATAGCCCAGCTACAGGACGGCTACATCAAAGGTGACAAGACGAAGCATATCTCCCCCAAGTTCTTCTGGACGCACGACCTTCAGAAGCAAAAGCAGATTGAGGTACAGAAGATCCAATCATGTAATAACTTGGCGGATTTGCTTACCAAATCCCTGCCTACTAGTATCTTTGAGAAACTTGTATATGGGATTGGGATGAGGAGAGTGAGTAAATGTAAACTGGGTCAGGATGAGAGAACTATGAACTCATAGATACATAGGAGACTGATGTATAGATTCATAGGAAATCTGCAAGCCTGAAGCTTGGTCAGATAAGGGGGAGTCAACTGCAGAGTTGTACTCTTTTCCCTTGGCTACATGTTTTTTCCCACTGGGTTTTCCGTAGTCAAGGTTTTGACGAGGCAACCTCGTTGACTCTGGATCCTGAAGTATCCACCCCTAGACACATCCCCAAAACAGGGGAAGTTATGGGTTAACTGTTCTTTCTTTAACAAGACAGTTACCCTAACTCGGATCCTGAAGAATCCACCTCTTATTTCAATGTTGATTGGATAAGTGGAAGTGTTATGAATAGGCCCATTGGGCCAATTGGGTATCCAACCCACTATTGAAAGTTATAAATACAAGGGTAGGGGGCTCTTAACCCTCTACACCTATTTCCCTATATTTTCCCTTCACAACATATATTACTTGATGTATTTCTATAATATAATTTTTATAAAATAGTTTTGAAGTATTTTGAAGTATATATATTAGGGTTTTTAGCATATTTGTCCCTTAAATCTTGCGTATTTTGATATCCGTCCCTCAAATCTTCATATTTACCCTCAAGTCCCTCAAAAGTTAGTATTTAACCTTAATAGTCCCTCTCACTAACTATCTGTTAAAATCTTAACGGAAATGGGAATATTCTGTTAGTATTTAACCTTAATTTTCCCTTAAGTCCCTCAAAAGTTAGTATTTAACCTTAATAGTCCCTTAAATTTTGAACGTTAACCTTAATAGTCCCTTAATTTAATGGAATATTCCCATTTCCGTTAAGATTTTAACAGATAGTTAGTGAGAGGGACTATTAAGGTTAAATACTAACTTTTGAGGGACTTGAGGGCAAATATGAAGATTTGAGGGACGGATATCAAAATACGCAAGATTTAAGGGACGAATATGCTAAAAACCCAATATATTAAGGTATCCCAAAATAGCTGACTATTTTGGACTGATAGCAGACTATTTCTGTCAGAGATTTTCTCAAAACTCTCTGTCAAAATAATAGACGACTATTTGATAAAAAATAGCTGACTATCTAGATGTGATAGCCGACTATCTGGGTCAACTTGAGACAGATTTGGAAATCTGTCTTGATTTTTGCTAGTCGTTAGCTAGCCGTTAGAATAGACTTTTGGAGCTGATTTCAAGCTATTTTTGAGCAGATTTTAAGCCTCTATTTGCCTATAAATAGATATGTTTCAGTAGTTTAATATACAACATTCTAATTGATAAATATTCTCTCTATTGCTCAAAAGCTCTCAAGCTCCATTTTCTTTGTTCTAATTCAAAAAGGCTACTGTTTTAATTCGTTTGCTAAATCTTTCTTAAAGATCATTCTCAATATTTTATTTAGCCTTTCTTTTTGAATACCTTTTCAGTTTGATCTCCAAGCTTAAACGCTTTTATTTTGAGATTCAAAATACAAGTCTTTTGATTTTAATCTTTGTGCTAGTTTTAAAATTCATATTTTTGTCAAATATTAAAGTACTTGACTATTGATCTCTAAAGCCCAAGAGCAAATTTTAGAGAATCAATTTTCAAGACAAACGTTTTTTATCAAATCGTATTTTATTGAATATCATTCATTTGATCAAAATCTTCGTTTTTCTTAAGCCACGTTTCACGCATATACTATTGGCATATAGGAAATCATTGTACTCTTTTTCATATCATTTGTGAAGTCTTTGGAGAAGACTCGTTCTTGTACTTCCTGTAATTATAAGGGAAAGTGTGTTGGAAATCCTAGTTGGTGGAAACTAGGTGTTTGCGTAGACATCCTAGTTGGTTGTAACTAAGTGTTGGAAATTCCTAGTGAGGGAAGCTAGGTGCTTGTATTGCGTGTTGCAATATAGTGGATTAAATCCCGAAGTGAGTAGGGGGACTGGACGTAGGCCATGTTGGAAGCAACGATCTAGGATCTTGGTTTGATGATGACAAACGTGTCGGTATATCTAATGTGTGTGTTCAGTGTGTTTCAGGCTATCTTCACTATTTGACGGAATTGCTATTCATATAGCACATTGGGAGAGTTGGAGACTTGGTCAATGGAGAGCAAAGTGGACCAAGTCAAACTTACTTAAGAGATTAGGTTGATTCAAAAGAAATGAGTATTTGATCAAATCAATTAGATGAATTTGTTGCTACCCATACCCTATTCAAACTTCTATTCCCAATCAAAATACAAAATCCCTATCTCTTAGGGATTCTCTCCAAAAACCCTAGGCTACCCTATATATATATGATTGGGAGAGAAGAGAAAAATTGGGGATATAAAAAAATATTAAGAGGGGCTAAAATTATTGGTGCGGCCTACATCAAATATAATGTGTGGCAACAAAAAAAGAAAACCCTAACATTTTATACCATTGCCGCAAGCCAAATACTTCAAAAATATTAAAAACCCTATATCCTAAGCCGCAGCCTACAAAAACAAGATAGCCAAAAACCTATTCTCTATATACACAATCAAGAAGGCCCGGTCATTCATCTCCTTGCCGCATCACCTATCCATCATTGTGAAGCAGACACCGCCTCAAGAAGAAGCTGCGGAGACCATCTCGAAGTTGAGAGAACGGAGAAGCTCGCCGTCGACGAACCCGATCAACCGCTGCTGCCAATGTAAAGACGTCGCCATCACCGTAAGTCGTCGGTGTCGAAGAAGCCGCTGTACACCGCTGAACGCCACCATCGAAGCTCGCCATTACCCAAGCACCGCCGCTGTCAAGCTCTGCTCAACATCAAGAAGAAGGAGTCGAACGTCGCTGTGAAGGAGTTCGACTCAGTTGCAATCCCGCCGCCGGTGAACGTCATCCTCGCCGCTGTCGTTGCCAACGGCCGCCAGAAGCGAAGCCCACGCCTAGCTGCTGCTGCGACAGGAGAAGGGCACGAAGTCGCCACCGTCGTATCGTCGTTGACGAAGACTGCCGACGAGCGAAGCAACGTCGCCGCTGCTGCTCGGAGACGGAGTAACGCTGTCCTTGCCGTCGTCTGAAGAAGCACTGCATCATCGCTGAAGAGATCGCCGCTGTCACTCGAAGAAGCCCATCGCTGCATCGCCGTTGAAACCGCCGCCGAGTTGACGTCGCCGAGAGCCTCGCAGTCGCCGCTGCTGATCTGGTCGGAGATCGCCGAAGTCGGAGCACCGGAGAACTGATCGCTGTCGTGACGAGGTGGCGCCCACGGAGACTACTGCTGCTCATATCGCCGCCACCTGAACGCTCCTCGCCAAGAAGATCATCGGAACGCCGGAGGAGAAGAAGAAGCCGCTGCCGTCGGAAGAAGCCTCCATTGTCATCAAAAGCTCACCGCTGCATGCCCTAGTTGAACGAGAGCCGCACGATATGAGGAACCAACGGCTGCGATTGCGTGCGAATTAAAACGAAGCCCAGAATTGAACGCTGACGTGTGCATCCTCTCGTGCGTGGAAACGAAGTTGGAGCGAACGACTGCGATCACTCCTTCAAAGTTAATCGACGGTGGGGATTAACTTCATCAAATGAAATTTGCTGAAGCGCGCTTCATTTGCTGCTGACGTGGATGGCCATGCGAAGGAAATTGAATTAAGGGGTTTGCTGTGCGCACAGTCCGCAATTATTTTGAGCTGACCTGGAATTGCTCTACGCACCGACTGCCAATTTATTAAGGAGTTACCGAGCGCACAGACCGCCAGTTTATAAGGATTTGAACTGAATTTCTTTACACACAGACCAGTGTGTATTTCGCAATCCAGGAGTTAGATTGAGACACCGTTTGCGTCAGATTGGAGCTGACGACGTGCTGATTGACAGAGACGCCTACACGGACACAAACTGAGCATTTCTAAACCCTTAAACTCTTTTATTTGTGTTTTAGTGTAACGTTCTCTGTAGGGGAAACTTTACCCTTTTTCTGTGACTATTTTGGGACTTGTCTAGTTGGGACTAGACAAGTGGGACCCAGCTAGTTTAGGACTAGCTGGTAGAAAGCTTTGCTAGGATTGATAGTGAGAGGAAACACTGTGTGTGGGGTACTGAGAGTCCGACGAGTGTAGAGACGTAGAGGGTGCTCTGAGCGTGCTCTAACTTGTGACTTTGTACCTATTGCACTGTTCAATCTAGTATTAGCTTTGGGGGCTGGAGTAGGTCGTTGGGACGACCGAACCAGGGTAAATTTGATGTGTACTCTGTGTCTGCTCTTTATTTACTCTGGTTGTGCTTTTAACTGCGTGTGATTTCTCGTGGGTTGCACGAGAATTTTTATTAGCCTATTCCCCCCACGAGAATTTTTATTAGCCTATTCCCCCCCCCCCTCTAGGCTAGGATCCAGATCCAACAGGCCAAGGTTAGGCCGAACCCGAATAAAATTCTTTGTGTTTGCGTTGTGATCTCTCTCTCTCTCTAACTCATTATTTATTGCTTGAATTTTTATTCTGCCGCATCTTATATTCAAGCTTAATATTTTGTTGATTAAGTACAAATTTGATGCAACTCGGTTTGAGACTTAGGCAACTCGTAGAAGGACTTTTTTTAATTGAGCTAAAAGGTTTATTATTTGTGACAACTATATTCAACCCACCTTCTAGTGTTGTCTGCCATACACAGGATCACATGTGGTATCAGAGCAAGGTAAAAGGTGATGGCATCAAC
The DNA here is from genome assembly GCA_030789695.1 of Scilla litardierei. NCBI lineage: Eukaryota > Viridiplantae > Streptophyta > Magnoliopsida > Asparagales > Asparagaceae > Scilla > Scilla litardierei. The sequence goes on along the minus strand of CM061138.1, from coordinate 95,032,115 downwards.
TTATCACCACATCAAAGGACTCAACACTCAACACCCAACGTCCACTTTTGTTTGACGGCGCAAACTATGCGAATTGGAAGATTCGAATAATGATTCACATACAATCCGTAGACATTGACATTTGTACCATCACTAAAAACAAGTACACTCAACCGAAGGCGGAAATGGAGAAATGGACTGCAGACGAAAAAAAGAGAGGTAATCTAAATGCAAAAGCAATGAATTCTTTATCATGTGCATTAACAGGTATCGAATTCAACCGTGCGTCACAATGCACAACGGCACATCAAATATGGCATACTTTAGAGGTAAGCCACGAAGGTACAGAGAAGGGAAAGGAATATAGGATAAACATGTTATATTTTAAATTTAAAGGTTTCAAAATGGAAGAAGGAGAAAGTATTAGCAATGTCAATACTCGTTTTACTAACATTACTAATGAGCTTGCAGGACTAGGCAAGAAAATCCCTGAATATGATCCGGTAATGAAGATTGTTCGATCGCTTCGTCCCGAATGGAAAGAAAATACTACCGCCATTCGTGAAGCTAACAACATGAAGACAATCATTTTAGAGGAGCTAATGGGAAATCTCATGGCTTATGAGATTTAGTTGGAAGAAGATAAACAAATCAAGGAGAAACCAAAGAAGAAAAACTTGGCATTTACAGCAAATGAAGAGAGCTCAGATTCAAAACCTTCCGAAAGAAACGAAGACGAGATAGCCTTCATTACAAGGAAATTCAGAAAATTCCTTCGAGGTAAGTTCGATAAACGTAAATCTCGTTTCACTAACGATATTATTTGTTTTGGATGCAATAAACCAGGACACGTTCGAAGAGATTGCCCCTTGGAGAAAAATCACGACTAAGGAAAAGGTAAGGAAAAAGAAAGAGATAGAAGACGGAGCCGAAGAGATAAAAAGCTTGTAAAGCCAAAGAAACGGGCGTTTCCAGCTTTTGTCTAAAGTGATGTATCGAGCTCAGATGAATCATCATCATCATCTGACGACGAAGATGAACCCAGAGGAGAGCATGCACACATGTGCTTCATGGCGTAGACATCATCAAAGGTAATTAATTCCAACCCATCTTCGCATCATTATAGCAATGACGACCAACTTAGTGATAGCAATGATGATAGTGGTAGTGATTCTGATTTGGATATTAAAGGTTCATATGAGGAATTATGCAATGTTCATGAAAATCTCATTAGAGAACATCATAAAATGAATAAAAAATATAAAAGTTGCACCAAGAAAAAAGAAGAACTTGAGAACTAGCCAATAAAAATAAATCTCTTTTGGAAGAGGTCGATGGTATGAAAAACAAGATAAATGACCTAGACAACATAGTGACCACCACAAAGAGAAAATGTGATGATTTATCCAAGATTGTTGAAAATTGTAATAAAGGAAAGGGAAAACTTGATGATATAATTGATCGACAAAAAGCTTCGGGGAGTAGGACCGGTTTAGGATATAAAAAATCCAACCCTAAGCATATAGAGCAGCATTGTAGGAATTCTCACTTGAAAAGCAGGTACATCAAGACGTGGATCCCCAGAAACGGCACAAACAAAGTGAAGCAAAGGTACGTGAATGAATTTTTTCGTAAAGTTCATTTAAACCAGAATTATACATATATATGTAATGGAAATACTAAACCGCATTGGGTTTGGCTTCCATTAAAATGAGATCAACTCTCATCTACTTCCCCAAACCCAAAAGAAAAGGCTACCAAAATTGTATTTGTTTTTAGGTACAAACGGATATAGGGAATAGCAAAAGTGTCTCTCTTTCAAAATTCGCTCGCATTTGAAAGTGAAGAGAAGGAAAAAATAAATAATAGTAAGAAAATTGAGTTAAATTATTTTTGAATAAGGTAATATTCTGTAAATTATTTTTCAGCAGTAGAATTAGGTTCTAAATGATTATATGTTAATATAACCCAGTTCGGCATTATTTTAAATAAGATATAAAACTGTTTTTGACCAAGCTGCCAGATAGCCGGCCATCTGGGTGACTATTGGTATTTAATTACAGCCAACTGTTGGGTTTGTGGTTTCGGGGTTTGGGCTATCTTATTGGGTTTTTACCATGATCATTCACTTATACCCTTTAAGGATGAGAGATCTAAACCATTGGTTTTAATCCTAATGCTATGGTTCACTAGAGTTAGAGTAAAACCCTAGTTTTACCCCTTTTCTCATCTTCTACCCTCATAGCCGACTATAGCTCTCTCTTCCTCCCCAAAACTTAAAATTTTCAGATATCTCAAGGATCTCAAGAGCTTTTGTGAAGAAATTTCAGAGAACATCCATCTCCATTCTAGGTATATCTTCATCTCATCAATATTTCATCTCTTTACATATTCATCACATTTTTAGAGATGTGGTTAGAGGAACCTCAATTAAGAAAAAGAGGATGAAAGAATCCTCATCTCAACCTCTTTCAGAGAAGGAACTCATCCTTCCTTACCTCATCAAACATGATTTTATCTCTACTTTTGAGATCAACTCACATAGGACAATCCTCTAAGAGAGGTTTGTCAAAATTAGTGATCTTGAAAATTATGGGATTCATATGATCTTATAATACCAAGGCCTAACCGATCTATTTTCTCACCGCAACAAATGTAGGTGGTTGCCAAGGTTAATTAACCTATTTTATACCAATATGTCCGTAAACACCTCCAACACCACCGGAGAATCTAGAATCACAACCAAAGTCTTTGACTCCACTATCAATCTTAATGTTGAAAACCTAGGATTGAGACTTAGCATACCTAGCACGGGGGCACTTCTCCGTGAAATTGAGATGACGGATAAAGATTTCCATAAGCTCATGTACAAGAAAGGAAAATTCTACAAGGCTAGCTTACCCACTAGCTACCTCACCTCTAAAGCACGAATTCTCGTGAACATTCTCTCTTATAATATCAATCAAAGGGGGGTAGTAGAGCAGTACTTTCTCTTAACCAAGCTAAGTGCATGTATGCCATGCTAGCCAAGATAAGAGACAATTGGTCTCAAATCATCTTCAGCAACATTGTCCATAGCTCAATTTCTGTGAACCACACTTCCCCGCTCCATCACGGATATTATCTCACATATATCTTTGTCTCCGACAGCATTAACATTGAGAGTTAAAGTCATTTCATTGAACCAACGACCTTATTTGATTCGGGAGCTCTTAATAGAATGGGCCTTAGCATGGACCCGGGCCTTGGAGAAGAGGGTGATGAAGAAGAAGGTGACAGTGATGAGGAGAAGGTGAAGGTGAGGGAGAAGGTGAAGGCCTCGAACTCAACGTGCAATTGATCAACGAGGTAAGAGATCGAGCCCTCGCAACCATCATCAAGCAGAAAACCCGCATGGCTCGATACTACAACTCCAGAGTCAAGGGTGCCTCGTCTCAAATGATGTGAGAACTACTCCCAAGCGCAGGAGATCGTGCAAGTAATATCCTAGTGAGTCCAGGTATCGAATCCGCGGGACAACTGACCTGCAAAACTACGAACGTCAATCTGTAAAGAGTAATAATACGATGTTACCAACCACCTATCAGGTATAATCAAGAGTATCAAGATTTTGGAATAAGAAACGAAAATCCTGCAATATTTACGGTGACTTCGGTAGGGATACAAGTATGGGGAGTATGTGTTGGGTTTGATTTCGTTAGTGTGTGTGCAATCAATGATTATCAATACCTTTTCTATAACTCAACGTTTCGTCCGGTCAGGGCACGAGAACGTCGGAAAGTATGGCGATCAAGCGAATAAAAACGTGCCAAAGGATTAATCATGTGAAACGTCAACTTCATAAATGAAATCACCACTCATCACGAATAAGTCCGCAAAGATCAGATTCGAATCAAGCATGCACACGTCTCCGTATAACATACTCAAACAATATATAACTAGAAATTGACGAAGCACGCAATTATACAATTAAAATAGGACGAAAAGATATAGAAATTAATGAATACGACACCCTAACTACGTCAACACGAACACATATGAAGTGGATGTGCTACGGTTGTGAGTTCATTAGGAGTTAATAATCGCTGAAATATCATGTCTTTTATATAACTCAACGCTTCACCCGGTCAAGGCGTGAAGACGTCGGAAGATGAATCGATAAAAACTAGTCAAAATAGCCGTATACGTATCACTAGCAACATTGATTTCATTAAACGATAAACGCAACAATAAGTTCAGATTAGTGAACATGAGTTGGCTAGCCTTGTCAGGGCCTAGCCATATGGGATGTAAACAATATCGACAATAAGCAAATACCCAACAAATACGTTGTAGAAATCAATGTTACGAGCAATTTTGACATGATAATAGGGCTAAAGACATGAAATTTAGCGAATAAATACTCCTAACTACATCACAACCATAGCACAAGGAGATTAGCCACGCATGGTGTAAAGAAAATCAGATTTCATAGCCAAATACATCGTTTTAATAGCCAAAATACAATGAAATACACCAAATACGGGGTATAAGTTCAAGAATTTATCACCAAATCTCCACTTTAGAACCCAAAACTCCCTTAGAATAGGAAGAATAGCCTCTGGAATTTTTCAGAATTTTCCCCTGGAGAAATACACTCAGTAGCCGCTCCAAAAGTCCCAAAATACGCCAGAATACCCCCAAAAACCCTAGAATACGCTTATATAATAGCATTGCGGGTTTGGGGGCTTAACGGGTTCAAAACCCGCTCTAAAACCCAATATCCACGAGCGGAGCAAATAATGGCCGTTGGATCGATGCGGGATTCGTTGTGGAGCTGCCACGTGTCCCCCGCTATCGGATCTGCTCGCATCGCGCCCGCATCGCGAATACGACTCCGCGTTCAGCTTGGAATACTTTGTGACTGTTGGATCGAAGATTGGGCGGTCGAGATCTCGCCGCGTCGTCGCCCGGCTCAGAGCTGATGCGCATCATTTCAGGCCGTTGGATTGGTCGGGCAACGACTGAGATTTCGCCACGTCGACCGTGCGATATGTAAGTCGCGATTTCGCTTTTGATTTCGAGCGGGGACGATTCACGTCGTTCGATCGAAATCGAACGGAGCTTGCTTCGCCACGTCGCCCGCTCCGCCGCTGAATGTGATTCGAATCGGAGTCCATCGTAGTCGTCTGCTCGAGCGGGCGGTCGACGAGATCGCGCCACGCGTCCCTAATTTATCCCGCTTCCGCTCCGATCTAGCTTCAATCGAGCCCGTTGGATTTGAGATCAGCGACCACAAATACGCCACGTCGCCCCCAACGTCGATGCGTTTGGAAAGAATGAGCGCCGTTGGATTGAGCGGGAGCGGCTCGGATCACGCCACGTGGCGTGCACTGATTGGTTCTCGACCGTATTTATCGTATTTTGAGCGTATTTCTCCATTTAATTGGTATTCTGCATTCAAAAATACACAGTAATTAGCACAGATCTCAGAAAAATACAAATAAATAGTCGTTGGAATCGTGAGATCGAGACCAAGCCATGAAAAATATAAAAAGTGTAGAAATAATCAGTTAATTACTGTTTTATGCACAAATCAAGTAATTTCTCCAATAAATGATGATATAGAAAATACGAACGTATTAGAGAACAATTAGGCATCATATGGGCACAAAATAGGACTAATTAGGGGGTTAAATACGCAATATTCACTCCGAATCACACCCCCCAACTAGCGTTTTGCTAGTCCCTAGCAAAAAAAAGCGATGAATACGGATGATTAATAAAATAATAAATTCTATCAATTGCTTATGGTATGGCTCAATGGTACGCTTTTCAACATGATCCTGGCCATCAATATACACAATCCATGCACAGGATCAATCACATGAAATTTTCTCTAGTTTAATTTGAATAAATAACATACAAGCATCGTTTTGCGCAAGCGAAAGTATAACACGTCGTTATATTTTAGTCTTCTCATTTCCAAGGAATTGGCCTATCAGAACAATCATTCAAAACATGGGTATTGAAGTTGCTCAGTATATTCACCATTTCTTTTCTTTTATTAGTTCCGCGTAACGCGCATCAAGCAACATTTGCGGAAAAAAAATATAACTTGGATCGCTCCATCAAATGAGTGAGGTTCCGGTCAATGGCTCCCAAATCAGACGATAATAGGGCATTAGGCCAAAAAGGACCCCTCGGACTGTACTACTCGAGCCAACCAAGTTATTTATTTATTGGCACACTTGTTCGATTCATTCATTTTTCATAGCCAAGTTTTTTTTTCGTAAGCAACTCAACACCCATAAATCGAACATAAACATCAATAACAAAGGCCAAGTTTCCTTTTTAACTTGAAGACTTTTCTAATAAAACGTGTATACTTAAGCTTTTTCATCACATTAGCATGCATGGAATAAATTCAAACTATTTCGAGATATTAATCATGGCAATTGAAAATTTTCATGAATAGCATATTAACGAGCAATTCCATGAAGAAAAAAAATTCATATTTCAGGCCATAAGCAATTTTTAGAACTCAATTAACGCATAATCACCTGCATTTGAGGTATACGAAGGAGTTTAAAATGGTGAGATTGGTGGTTCATTCTTTCCTTATGCCATGCTTTTGAAAAAAAAAATCCTAAGGTCTCATACACACCCCCCCAACTAAAGATGGACATTGTCCTCAATGTCGAAGAGGGTACGAGTTTATTCAAAGCAAGCATCCTAGAAAGCATATAAAAATCTACACTACTGGAAAGAACACACCGTGGTCAAATGGCGGATCACGAATCTTTGATGGTGGAGGAAGTTGTTCAATTTGCTCCTTGCGCTCCTCGGCGATTATTCTTCCTCCAAAGGCTAAATTGGACCCCAGCAACACAACTCCAAGCATCTCTATAAGTTGTTTACCATTGTCCTGCAAGAGACGAGTTATGTCAGTCCAAATTAGTTTAAAATTCTTTGCCACAAACATATTCCAAATGTAGTCATCAAAGTAAGTAAAGTAAACTAAAGCAGGTTGATGACTACTCCCTGAAAGATATGCACTACTCTCGGTATGATGCTCAGTCAATGTGGAGAGGGATAAATGATTTTGGGAAAAAACTGAGGGAGGGGATGGTTTGGACCCAATAGCGATGATCTTAGAACTCCTGTCCCTAGTCGTCTCCTCCTCCTGTTCATCCAAAATTGCTAGCTCGTCCTCTCTTTTGCACACACTTCCTGCCATGTCAATGTGTTCCTTCGTGACTTCATCGTGGCATGGCTCGCTCGGTGTACCTGCAATAAAAGATAAACTCACATTAGATTCTAGAAATTGAATTTCAAAAGATTTATTTTCTTCTAAGCAAGTGAAAATCAGCTTAAGATTTTCAATAGATTGCTGAATCTGCCGACTCCGAGCGAGAAATTTCTCTTGGAATTGATGGGACGTGGCCTCCTGTGTCTGAATAAGCAGTTGAACTTCCTCTTTCAAGTGTTGCAAAGGTACGTCTACGCTTTGCTCTCCTTGACCAAGGCTTGAAGGCTCCGTTGAATCGCACTCTGAAGTCTCTTTCATGATTTCTTCATTCTCTTCTAAAGACTCCATATAATTCCACGCCTCTGTCAACGTCATGACTCCCAAGAATTCCTGCAGCTGTGGTCGTAGTCCACCTAGGAATGACTCCATAAGCTCTTTCTTTGTAAACCCATGCTGCGGATAGCTCGATATTATGTCTGTGAACCTCCTCCAGGCCTGAAAGAAAGTTTCACAATTAGTCTGATTAAAACCAACGATCTTGAGCTTCTCCATCCTATGTTTGTGTGCATTATTATTCTCTGCATCATGCCAAGTATTCGTGCGCTAGAATTTCATGAGTTCCAGGTACTCCATTTTTTTTGACTTTTTTTCATAAAGAGAAAACAAAAGAAAAATCCTAATAAAAATCCTAAACTATAAGATGGAAGGATCTCACCGAATGTTCCTCCAAACGAACTGAAATCGTAGCTTACAATTACTGTTATCCCCGGCAACGGCGCCAAAAACTTGCCTCCTCTCAAATGATGTGAGAACTACTCCCAAGCGCAGGAGATCGTGCAAGTAATATCCTAGTGAGTCCAGGTATCTAATCCGCGGGACAACTGACCTGCAAAACTACGAACGTCAATCTGTAAAGAGTAATAATACGATGTTACCAACCACCTATCAGGTATAATCAAGAGTATCAAGATTTTGGAATAAGAAACGAAAATCCTGCAATATTTACGGTGACTTCGGTAGGGATACAAGTATGGGGAGTATGTGTTGGGTTTGATTTCGTTAGTGTGTGTGCAATCAATGATTATCAATACCTTTTCTATAACTCAACGTTTCGTCCGGTCAGGGCACGAGAACGTCGGAAAGTATGGCGATCAAGCGAATAAAAACGTGCCAAAGGATTAATCATGTGAAACGTCAACTTCATAAATGAAATCACCACTCATCACGAATAAGTCCGCAAAGATCAGATTCGAATCAAGCATGCACACGTCTCCGTATAACATACTCAAACAATATATAACTAGAAATTGACGAAGCACGCAATTATACAATTAAAATAGGGCGAAAAGATATAGAAATTAATGAATACAACACCCTAACTACGTCAACATCAACACATATGAAGTGGATGTGCTACGGTTGTGAGTTCATTAGGAGTTAATAATCGCTGAAATATCATGTCTTTTATATAACTCAACGCTTCACCTGGTCAAGGCGTGAAGACGTCGGAAGATGAATCGATAAAAACTAGTCAAAATAGCCGTATACGTATCACTAGCATCATTGATTTCATTAAACGATAAACGCAACAATAAGTTCAGATTAGTGAACATGAGTTGGCTAGCCTTGTCAGGGCCTAGCCATATGGGATGTAAACAATATCGACAATGAGCAAATACCCAACAAATACGTTGTAGAAATCAATGTTACGAGCAATTTTGACATGATAATAGGGCTAAAGACATGAAATTTAGCGAATAAATACTCCTAACTACATCACAACCATAGCACAAGGAGATTAGCCACGCATGGTGTAAAGAAAATCAGATTTCATAGCCAAATACATCGTTTTAATAGCCAAAATACAATGAAATACACCAAATACGGGGTATAAGTTCAAGAATTTATCACCAAATCTCCACTTTAGAACCCAAAACTCCCTTAGAATAGGAAGAATAGCCTCTGAAATTTTTCAGAATTTTCCCCTGGAGAAATACACTCAGTAGCCGCTCCAAAAGTCCCAAAATACGCCAGAATACCCCCAAAAACCATAGAACGCTTATATAATAGCATTGCGGGTTTGGGGGCTTAACGGGTTCAAAACCCACTCTAAAACCCAATATCCACGAGCGGAGCAAATAATGGCCGTTGGATCGATGCGGGATTCGTTGTGGAGCTGCCACGTGTCCCCAGCTATCGGATCTGCTCGCATCGCGCCCGCATCGCGAATACGACTCCGCGTTCAGCTTGGAATACTTCGTGACCGTTGGATCGAAGATTGGGCGGTCGAGATCTCGCCGCGTCGTCGCCCGGCTCAGCGCTGATGCGCATCATTTCAGGCCGTTGGATTGGTCGGGCAACGGCGGACATTTCGCCACGTTGGCCATGCGATATGTAAGTCGCAATTTCGCTTTTGATTTCGAGCGGGGACGATTCACGTCGTTCGATCGAAATCGAACGGAGCTTGCTTCGCCACGTCGCCCGCTCCGCCGCTGAATGTGATTCGAATCGGAGTCCATCGTAGTCATCTGCTCGAGCGGGCGGTCGACGAGATCGCGCCACGCGTCCCTAATTTATCCCGCTTCCGCTCCGATCTAGCTTCAATCGAGCCCGTTGGATTTGAGATCAGCGACCACAAATACGCCACGTCGCCCCCAGCGTTGCTGCGTTTGGAAAGAATGAGCGCCGTTGGATTGAGCGGGAGCGGCTCGGATCACGCCACGTGGCGTGCACTGATTGGTTCTCGACCGTATTTATCGTATTTTGAGCGTATTTCTCCATTTAATTGGTATTCTGCATTCAAAAATACACAGTAATTAGCACAGATCTCAGAAAAATACAAATAAATAGTCGTTGGAATCGTGAGATTGAGACCAAGCCATGAAAAATATAAAAAGTGTAGAAATAATCAGTTAATTACTGTTTTGTGCACAAATCAAGTAATTTCTCCAATAAATGATGATATAGAAAATACGAACGTATTAGAGAACAATTAGGCATCATATGGGCACAAAATAGGACTAATTAGGGGGTTAAATACGCAATATTCACTCCGAATCAAAGGGCCGGAGCTTCTGTGTGGGTGACTTAGTCTTACAAAAGGTGGCTTTTTCTCTGGATATCGCTCAGCTAGGAAAGCTCGTTGCTAAATGGGAAGGCCTCTATAAGGTGATCGATGTCCTTAGCCCCGCAACCTATCGACCCTCTACCATGGAAGGCAAAGAGCTCGTTCATACATGTAATGCTGAGCACTTGCGAAAATTCTACCAATAGACGTGAGACGAAGCGAGTGAGCTACACTTATTTGTTTCTTTCTTCGTTTGTACTTTATCGAGCTAATAACTGCATTTCAAGCGTGAAGTCAATTTTGTCTTACTTTACACATTATCTAGAATGCATGGGTTAGTCTGATTTTTCCCAACAGATACCCTTGCAGGACGCTCAGCTAGGGCTGTTGACGAACAGAACGTTCGACGAACTACTCGTGAACAAGCTCGGTACATGTTCGTTTACGTTCGTTTAGGAAGCTTAATGAACAAGCTTGAACAGATTTTTAGAGCTCGGTTAGTAAACGAACAGAGCTTGAACATAACTGTGTTCGTTCATTTATGTTCATGAACAAGCTCGTTAAGTGTTCGTGAACAAGCTCGTTAAATGATGTTCATGAACAAGCTCGTTAAGTGTTCGTGAACGAACATGTACCGAAAATAGAAATTTAGACAAATACTATATTTTTATTAAGTTTGGAATGGATGCTTATAATGGAATATGTGTAGCTATTATGCTGGATTTGTTTGTTTTTGTCCTGTAAATATTTTATCCTTTTATTTAATTGATTTAGTCATTGGCAATAATGTTTAAATATTATTGTTCCTGATGAAAAAATTGACATTCGTTTGATTGTTTGAAAATATGTTCATGAACAAAATTAATTTGTGTTCACGAACATGTTCTTGAACATGTTCACGAACAAGCTCGATAAGTCTTGTTAACGAACAGAATATTCGATTAACTACTCGTGAACAAGCTCGGTAAATGTTCATTTACGTTCGTTTATGTTCGTTTGGTAAGCTTAACGAACAAGCTTGAACAGGTTTTTAGAGCTCGGTTAGTAAACGAACAGAGCTTGAACATAGATTTTGTTCATGAACAAAACCAAGCTACTCGTTCAAGCTCGTTCAAGCTCGTTTGTCAACAGCCTTACGCTCAGCTATACGAATAGAGTGGCATCTCCCCTTTACGGGCCGACCGAGCTATACGATCGGGACGAGCTAGCTTTACCCTCGTGGGTCGCTCGGTTATACGAACACATGGGCATCTCCCCTTCGCGGGCCGACCGAGCTACACAATCGGGGACCAACGATCTTTATCCTCGCGGGCTGCTCGGCTATACCAACGGAAGGGCATCCCCCCTTCGCGGGCCGACCGAGCTATATGATCCGGATGAGCGATCTTTACCCTCGCGGGCCGCTCGAATATATGAGTGGAGGGGCATCCCCCTCGCGGTTAAACCTGATCACGGTTCGATTCCAATTCGGTTCTGGTTGCGAACTGTCGGTTCTGGTTCCAGCAAAAGCTGGAACCGGAACCGAACAACTTTAGAAGCGGTTCGGTTCCGGTTCCGATTCCGATTCTAGGCAGGTTCCCGTTTCGGTTACGGTTCAAGTCCGGTTCCTGTTCCGGTTCAAGTCCGGTTTCTATTCTGGTTCCGGTTCGGGTTCGGGTTCGGGTTCGGGTTCGGGTTCGGGTTCGGGTTCGGGTTCGGGGCTACTTCGATAATAATCTTATGCTACAAAGTGTCTCCAAAACACTAATAAATAGATGGAGAGGGGATTGTATAAAATTCCCATTGAAATCTGATATTTTAAGCTACGTTAGCAAAGGAAACTCAAAAAATCTTACTACAAAACTTTGAGCTATAACCATGTTCCGATTTGATTTAGCCATGCAGTCTTTGATCCTTGGACCAAGAAAGATATACACATATCTCTATTAATCACGTAGTTCATTTGCCTCTTAATTAAGGTCAACTGAACTAGTTCCGAAATTGGTGAACCGGAATCACTGGTTCCGGTTCAGTTCTGCAAAAGTCCAAACCGAAACTAAACCAAATTGGCTACGGGTAATCGGACGAGTGGAGGGTTCTGCAAAACAAGTCGAGCAGCGTCACTGCCTTCTTCAGACGAGTGGAGGGTTCTCTTCTTTTGCAAAGGGTAATCGGACCTTGAGCTCATGGCCGAGGGCATCGGGGATGGGGGCCGAAAGCAGAGTCAAGCCTTCAGCAATAGTGGCCGGGATAGGAGCTGATTGCACGGGTGCCAAAGACGACCTTCCAGAGGTTAAGCTCGGATGTTCCCCTTCCTCGGATGACATCTGGCTGGGACGAAGCGAGGGACGAGCAGACGAGCTACCGCCCTCTTACGCTTCTCCATAAGAAACTTTCATAGCTTGAGAGCCACCTTCTCGAATTCTGGGCCAACCATTTCTGCAAGAAGAAAGAAGATTAAGGTGAGCAATCATGAAGAAAGAATCAAGACAATAAGCGTTACCATTGCTCCATAAGACAATTTTCATCAAGCCATTGTCTAGCAAATGCCTGATCGACCTCTCCTCATGGGGGCGGCTCAATAGAAATATGGTCGGTCCAGCCTCGACAGTGGATAGCCCTAGTTCCTCAGATGCAAAAGGATTGAGTCTACCCCCAATGAGTGAGAAATGTAACTGCACCCAAAATGTTAGCAAATACAAAGATATATTTTCTAGTTATAAGACGGGCCAGGGAGATCCTGTTCTTTTAGGCAATGATGTGATGGCATATGCCTCGAGGGTCAGTTTCGACTTATTCAACAAGTAGAGCATAATAAAGTTGACCACATGAGAAATGGCACAAGGTACGAGCTGACAAAAGGTGATTTCTAGAAAATTCAAGACATCAAGAATAAAGGGGTAGAGAGAAAAGTGAAGACCAAATTGGAAAGCTTTCACATACACCTTAACTTTTCACCTTTTGGGAAAACTGATCCTCTCATTTACCTCAGATATCAGGTACTAATAAGGAAGGGAGAGATAATCTGTTCAGATCATGTCAGTTAAAGAAAAAGAAAGTTTGGGAACTAAATCCAAGACTTCTTGATGCACATTGGGCGATTTGCAAGCTCGTAGAATGTGAAGCGTAAGTTCCATAAGTAGTCCCTTGCCCTTGCCAAGGGCTGAGTTATTTTGGGGGATCGACGATCGATTGGGGCCTCAAGCTGGAATACCTCTCTGATTCTCAACATTGGACACAAAATAGAAGATACAAAGAGAAGCACATGCAAGGAAGAATGACTAACTTAACAGATGTTGACGAAGAGCGGGAAAGCTAAGACATCGGTGAAGCTTCTAAGAAACGAAAATAGAAGAGTTTGGCACTCTATCTCTTTCCTATTTATATCAGAGAACTTATTCCCTGACCAAGCTTGGCCGTCCATATGGAATCATGTGTCAACATCCAGAATCACTGACATCCCGAACCTCATACCGAAGCAGCAAACGAACCAAAGTAATAGAAATTTTGACTGTTAAATTCAAATACTCCCGCGTCGACTGTCGTGCCCATTTACTGAGATATTTCACATCATTCAACCTCAACCGACTCTGCGTTTAAGCTCAAGCGTATTCCTACATTGGGTCGGCCCACAAAGCCAAGATAGATATTTTGTCAAAGGGGAGAAGCACATACGGAGTGCGGGCCTGAGCCCAATAGCATAAGGACTCTCTGAGTAAAGAAAGCCGCTTAGTCAAAGCACCAATTCATGTGTCCGTTGGCAAAGTAAATGAACAGCAGTTAACCTCATTCCCATGGATGATTCTGCCACCATAAAGGTGAAGACGTTACATGCTAACAACACGGTAGAGAAATCACTACCTAAAATTAGGAGGAGCGACGACAAAATAAGAATTCACGCTCCATGGATACTAAGCACTAGATACTCTAATAAACCATACTCATATTTTCCATTTATATTTCTTCCTCCATAGCTCAACGTGACAATGATAGGACGATCTTCCAATAAGTCGAGCCTAGCTGTCCCGAGCATTCTCTAAGTCTCATGGAGATTTGGGTCAGAACTCAGATCCGACCCTCTGATGATTTGTTGTGTTACAGATTGCTCAGCAGATAGCTCGAAACATCTCGGAGATAGATCAAGCTACTTCCAACAGCTAGAATTAAGCTCTCCCAGAACCAGGACCAATCTTTCTTGGGTCTCTTCTGTCTACCAACGAAGCACCATGTCAACAGAAACATCTTCGTCAGAATCACTCTATTGTTAGACTAAATTACTAGTCAACACTAGTTCTCCACAGTAAACTTCCGAATTCAAAACGATACAACCTTTTAATAATACATATTGTTTCGAGACTTCCTATTTTTATAATTAAATAGTAATAATCAATTGACCAACTGACGAAGAAACACTGCCAGATTTTTATGGAATTTCCGGCCACTTAAGGGCATGTTCTTTTCGTTGATTGTTTGTTTGAAAAGGTGAAAAAAACACTATTCACTCACTGTTCCACTACTGTTCATTGGATTCCTAAACTTTGTTTTTTGTGTGCGTTCTTTTGTCAAATTTTTGAATAGAGATTCTAGGCTGAGGTGGCAGGCATTTTGGAATTCCTAATGGAGTTTTTGGAGTCACTGCAAAAAGCCAGGATTACAAAGAATCCCAACTTTTGTGGGCCCCATGTGCACCACTCCACCCAATCTGAGATCAACAAGTTTTCTTTATTGCATTGAAATGGTGGACAACTGCTATATGCATATAATCTTGCCCAATTTCGTAACCATTTAATTATTTTAAGAATTAATTAGTTTGTATATTAAATAATTAATTTAGTTTTACGTATTTAATTTAGGTTTAAATAGCAAAAATTAAATTTGAGTAGAATCCACAATACTTTCCAACATACAACTTTCAACAACAACAAAAACACACTAAACGGAGTGAAACTCACCTCAACTTTCCAACTCCACAATCACATCATACTTTCCAACAAAAGAACACACTACACATCAATTTCTCTCCCATCAGATTCCTAACTCTTCAACTTTCCCAAATATACTTCAAACGAAAAGAACATGCCCTAAGTTTCTTTGCTTGTGGCCAGATTACACGTTTAATTAGGGCATGTTCTTTTGCCATCTTCTCGCGGAATCCAGCCTGCTCTCGCACTGTTCATCCGCTGCTGAGGCGGATTCTCAGCCCCCTTTCCATTTTCCGTTCTTTGCTCGCAACTTTCGTAGACGGGAATTTGCTGACGTGGAGGGGGCTTTGCGGAATCTCGTGGGCGATGGCTTTTCCTCGCGAAGAGCTTCGATTTCGCGAGATTCCTGCCTGTGGTGGGTCCCTCATGCGTGTGGTCACCTTCAATGCTTGGCGTGTTGCGCCATCTGCCCCCCTTGTCGCTGCCTGTTCGCCTTCACTTCTGCCAAAAGCCCTAGCCTCCATCCCCCTCCTTCGGACCTCTCGCACAGTTAACCCTAAAAGTGTGGGTCTTCTCCCCTTGCTGCTCAAAGCGATCGCCTTTCTTGGGCTGCCAAATAGATCCGCGGCAGCTGGATCCACGGGGGTGCCCAAGGAAGTGTGCATGTGCAGATCGGAGGTTCGCTTGGAGAGAGGAAGGAGGTATTGAGGTAAAAATAGGGTTTTTACTTGCAATTCGTGTTAATTTTTATCATTTCTTTGGCAAAAAGGCCGAAATCCCTAAATCTATTTCTCCAACTTGCTTCATTTGGTGGATCTGATGGGCTGTGCTCGGGGGGACTTCACACGGCAGGTGAATCTCCTTGAGGGGAGGAGCAGCGTGAATCGGTAGGCTGTTGTCTTCGCGGAAGGTATAATTTCGCTCTGATTTGCTTGTGGTGGCTTTTGATAGATTGTTTTGATGCAACGAGCTTGCTGCCGAAAGAGCTATTTGAGATGTTATGCGTGGGTTGGTAGTTTGCATGTTGGTCATGGAGGCAACGGCAGTAAAAATAAGTCCCAGAAATGACTTTTTTTCACAACAAATCAGCAAGACACAACATACAACGCTTGATTTTTGCAATACACCACATTGCATGCAAGATGAACCCTTAACTGAGGTCGGTTACATTTTATAAATTGCCCAATGATGAAAATAAAAAATGAAATTGAGAAATGTAAATAATGATGGCTTGTTGGTGCATTGCGTTGGGACGCTTGATTATTTTCAATAAATCAGCAATGCGTAATTGATGTCGGGTTATTCTGAGGGCAATAAGTTGAGGATTCATGCATGTCATGTAATGGGGTTGAGTGTTGCAGATATCATGGTGTATTAAATGCAGCCCAATGATGACGAGGTAATAATTCAATACGTATGATTTACGTATATCTAGAGTACAAGCAGGCAGGAAGGTTCCTTCATTCAACATATTGTGACGAACAGTCCCTTAAGAATGAACAGAGGCAAAATAAAAGAAGGTGGATGATAAGGTGCTATGGGTATAAGCAGCACATGACATCTTCATTACATGGGTGAATAGGAACGAGAAGGAATGAAATTAATACGTTTTTCGTGATATGTTAAGATGAAGGAGCAACCGCCTGGACACAAAGATGGACAAAAAAATTATTACCTGAGGGCACAATATAATTTAAAGTCAACTTTCAATTGTTGTTGATTGTGACTAAGCCATACGTTTTTCTGTTGTACGTCAAAAAGTTTTTTGTATGGTTCACTATTTTATAGAATTGGTGTGGGAGATGTTGGATTACTACGTGCCATATAAAATTTAGGGTAGCTTGTTATCTTCTGTAATTGATCTATTATTTTTAGAATGTCATATGTATGTATCACCTTATGCATGGTATTATGTTTGAAATAAATACGGTATAGATGGATGAAAATGGAGATCAGTTGGGTTGTGAAACATGTGAAGCAGCCGCTTTGACGATCGTTATAGTCATGGTGAACCTGTTACTACACAACGAGGCCAGGACAAACCGATTACCTAAAGAGCCATCTGAATTGCGTGAGCATCATCGAAACTCCCACATGAATAGAATTCTGGACGGGAGTGAAAGTAGTTGTTTACACTACTTAAGAATGCGGAGACATGCATTCATAAATCTGGCAAATATATTGAGAGGGAGGGGTCTTCTCAACGACACTGTTCATGTGTCAGTAGAGGAGCAGCTTGCAATGTTTCTTCATATCGTTGGTCACAAGTCAAAGAACAGAGTAATGCAAGTTGACTTCATCAGGTCAAGTTCTACCGTTAGCAGGTACTTTAACCGAGTAATGCAGGCAATTGGCAACTTGCGTGAGACGTTTATGAAGCAAGCTCCTAATGAGACACCTCCTGAGATTATCAATAATCCTATTTGGTACCCATATTTCAAGGTAAAGGATTATTCTTGGTTAGTTACAACGTATTAGATGTATTGAGTGAAGGTTCATTTAGTATTTTCATCGTTGTTTGGTCTTGCAGGATTGCATTGGAATGATTGATGGGACCCATATCGATGCCATGTTACCCCCTCAATCTTGTTCCTCGCTTTAGAGGACGTAAAGGGGTGACACAAAATGTCCTCGCAGCTGTTACGCCCAATAAAAGATTCACATACGTAATGGCAGGGTGGGAAGGATCGGCAAATGATTTTACTGTCCTTAAAGATGCGCTGTCTTTTCCACCCCCGCAAGGTCTTCGAGTGTATGAAGGTAATATGCACACCGTTACCTACATAATACACATTAATAGGTATGGTTTCTAAGGAATTTATACTCACAATGCGTTTCTGAATGTAGGAAAATATTATCTATGCGATGCTGGTTATACTACAATGCCAGGGTTCATATCACCCTACAGGGGCGTGCGATACCACCTGAAGGACCATACTGACCGTGTTCCTAGAAATCGCAAAGAGCTATTCAACCGCAGTCATTCTTCATTGCGAACAAAGATAGAGTCGACCTTCGGAATACTTAAGAACAAGTTTAAGATATTGACGTCGAAGCCCCACTATCCATTCCCCAGTCAGGTCGATACCGTCCTAGCGTGCACTATACTGCATAATTATATCCAAGTAGCTGATCCACATGACCCCCAGCTAAACGAGGAGGTGGGTGTGGATGAGGAGGACGGTGATGTTACCGATGATCATGAGGAAGAGATTTTGGATCTATCCCAACAGTTGCCCATACGGGACCAAACACAGCAACGGGACGAATGGAAAATGCGAAGGGATCAAATCGCATGGGACATGTGGGTCGACTATTGTAACATACATAACAATGGTAGCACAGTTGAACAAGGCATGTGATGTAGGCTTTTAATTTTGTTGTCTGTGGGTCCATGCGGAGTCCTTATGAATTTTAATATGTAGTCCATCAAGGTTGATTGTGTTTGGAATTACAATCCTTATACTCTAAATGTTTTTGATATACATGCAATATATGTTATCTATATAGGATTTCTCAGATGTGAATTTGCCCTATTAACTCTTACATCTTGTAGGCATGGCAGGGTCATCTTCGCAGCCCGGACAGGGTAGTGAGCCAATGCCCCCCTTGTATGACCAGACATATGTGAACCAGTGGAGTGTTGAAGGCCATGGGACTGATCCAATGCTTGGGAGACCGATGCCGCGTAGGAACATTGATTCTCCTTATCAGTCGCCGCCCTGCCATGGTGGAGGGTCTGGCATGCCATATCAACAATTCCATCCATATGGCATGCCAATGCATATGCAACCAACACAAGGATATTTGCAAATGCTTTAAGGGGGGGTTTCAATCCATGTATTAGTCCTTCCCCACAAAGTGCTTTCAATAAGCCATCTTCACAAAGTGGGAATGAACATACGGGGGGTAGTGGGTCGTCGAGGAAGTCGGGACGACGGGATGATGAGGGAGAAGGTTCGGTGTCAAGTCCTAGCAAAAGGGCTAAGCTGCAAACTGCCAAGGGGCCTAAAAACCTAATTTGGCAGTGGGAACATGACTTGTCCCTCATTCCGTTCCTTGCTGACCAGGCCAAGCAAGGCAATAAGGCGGACAAGACATTCAAGCCTACGGCATTTACCCAAGCAGCTGCCCATATCAATGCTATTTTTGGTACATCCTACACAAGCACGAATGTCAGGAATCATATGAAAGGGTTGCACCGACGCATGACCGATGTGTCAACGTGCCTCAGTATTAGTGGCGCTGGATGGTGTCCTGATAAGAAGATGATAGTGCTGGATGATGAGGTGTATGCACCATGGGCAAAGGTATGACCATTTACATTGAGGGCTAAAGAATTAGTGATCCCAGTTGTTAGTATAAAAGGCCTAATTAACAAGGTTATGTACTTGTAGGCTAACCCAAGGTTGAAACAATATGTTAATCAACCGTTGTCATGGCTTGATGAGCTGTATATCGTCATAGGAGATGACGAGGCAAAGGGGCTTTTTAGGAGGTCCATGTTCCAATCGTTTGAACCCCAAGCAGATTCTGTGGATGGGGCAGATGCAACTCATGCACAGACACCTGACGATGATATCCCCCATGACATCCCCCCGGCAGGATCGACGGGGAATATTCATGCCGGGCCAAGCTTTGCTACACCTCCGTCTGTTACGAGGAAGAAAAGTCGTCGTCGGGGTACAAACGACATCCAGGATAGGATGGATAGGCTTGTAGACACAGTAGAGAAGGTTGCCACTGCAATTAGTACATCTCATAAAGATTGGACCGAAAAGCTAGCCGATACGTTGTATGGATACACCGAGCATCCAGGAAATTTATTGGATGTCGTGTACGAATATCTTTTTGACAACGAGCGTGAAGGCCGCAAGTTTTTGGCTAAGCCCGATGGGGCCCGAAGGCGTATGTTGAAGAATAAAATTGAGATGATACAACGGGAACGGGCGGAAGATGGTGGAGGGGAAGATGGGGATGACGACCCCTTGGACTTGGATTGAGGGTGGTTGGTGGAGGTGAGTCAATGGAGTGTGGTGGTGGTGAAATGAAGAAGTTGAGGTGATGTGAAATGTCGGTTGGATGTTTACGTTAGCATGAGATCTAGGTCTCTTATGTGGTGTATAATTATGTGTCATGTACATGCGGAGTGGTGTTGGAGTAGGGAATGAGTTTTCTGTGCAAGTAGTGGCTGAAAAATATTGCTATGGGTATCTTGAGCTCTTAGTAGGTCTATGTGTTTGTGTATGGGAGGAGGCATGTTGATCTTGGGTGAACTATGAACCTTTAACCTGATTTCATGACTTTTGTGATGTTCTTGGCGGAAATTTGAAGCTTGATAGTTTTTATTTAATTTTTTCTTGCTCTGGTTTGAAATTTGAAGCATGAGAAATTTTGTTGCTAGTTGAAGTTGTTTATGCCATAAGTTTTATTGATATTTGTTGCATTTTGCATCATTCCAGTATTTCATGAATTTTGTCTAGCTCTTGTTTGCTACTTGATCATTTCCAATATGACAGGACCCTTGCCCAATGATGAAGCATAGCAATAGAATCAATTCAATATGTTAGTAACCATTGCCAGGCCAAGCACAAATTTATTGGCTTCTCATTTTCTCATAGCTTAATCCCATTGCCAGGCCAAGCACAAAAAAACTTCCATGTCAAGCACAAAAAAATTGGAAGGTAGGCTTCTCATTTTCTCATAGCTTAATCCCTTGCCCAATGATGTTGCATAGAAAAAGGTACCATTTAATATGATTAATCCCAAATAATTGGAAGGTAGGCTTGATGAGCCAGCAACCTTATTTGGGATTTTGAATTATTTCAAGTCTCCTGAGGGCAATAGAATATATGTTGGCATCTTCAGTGTGCATGTTTCAGCTGCAGTAGCCATATTTCTGTGCTTGACATGGAATTTTATTTCGATTGAACTGGGAATGAAAGGCTGGAGGAAATTTTTTTGGGAAGCCCATGCTATTTGATTGCTTCACCTGCAGATGGAATACAATGTGCTTAGACTTGCAGTTTGTTGGTTTGTATCCAAGGTGTGGGTTTGTATGGGCACATATGTGTGTACCCATGTTTCTCACATAAGCTGCAGTACTACTATATTTTACCCATGTTTCTCACATATGCTTCAAGATGCTATGCAAAACATACAGCCAAGTGCATTCTTTTGGTACCCAAGTTGGGCTGATATGCTTCAGGCAAGTGCATATGTTTAAAGTGGTAGGGAGATAAGCTGAAGTATTGTGTTTTCTGGGGTTTGTGAATACTAACATGTGGGAATATGAGTGCTTTCAGTAAAACATCATATATTTTTGGGTGTGTGTTGTCTTTTTTGGCATTCCCTATCAGTTTGCTGATCTGCAGTTTTTTAAGTGTGGTCCTATATTTGCAGTTTTTTCAGTATTTCTCACAATTTTTTGGATGAGACAGAAGCAAGTTTTTTGGCTACATTTTTTTCATCTCTTGTTAGGCTGATAGTATGATATGTTGGCAGGTTTATATGAGCTTGTTAGGCTGATAAGATGCAATGTGTTGGATGATGCAATTTTTTGGTACCCTTGGTTGGCTGATATGCTGCAGTACTACTACTGCTTTTGTTTCTCACAAATGCTTCTCACATATGCCCTTGCTCACATATGCTGCTCCCTAATTCTGGGGTTTCTCATACATGCTTCTCACATATGTTCCTCACTAATTCTGGGCTTTCTCATATATGTTTCTCACATATGCTTCTCACATAAGCTGCAGTACTACTATATTTTTTGTACCCATGTTTCTCACATATGCTTCAGGATGCTATGCAAAACATACAGCCAAGTGCATTCTTTTGGTACCCAAGTTGGGCTGATATGCTTCAGGCAAGTGCATATGTTTAAAGTGGTAGGGAGATAAGCTGAAGTATTGTGTTTTCTGGGGTTTGTGAATACTAACATGTGGGAATATGAGTGCTTTCAGTAAAACATCATATATTTTTGGGTGTGTGTTGTCTTTTTTGGCATTCCCTATCAGTTTGCTGATCTGCAGTTTTTTAAGTGTGGTCCTATATTTGCAGTTTTTTCAGTATTTCTCACAATTTTTTGGATGAGACAGATGCAAGTTTTTTGGCTACATTTTTTTCATCTCTTGTTAGGCTGATAGTATGATATGTTGGCAGGTTTATATGAGCTTGTTAGGCTGATAAGATGCAATGTGTTGGATGATGCAATTTTTTGGTACCCTTGGTTGGCTGATATGCTGCAGTACTACTACTGCTTTTGTTTCTCACAAATGCTTCTCACATATGCCCTTGCTCACATATGCTGCTCCCTAATTTTGGGGTTTCTCATACATGCTTCTCACATATGTTCCTCACTAATTCTGGGCTTTCTCATATATGTTTCTCACATATGCTTCTCACATATGCTGCAGTACTACTATATTTTTTGTACCCATGTTTCTCACATATGCTTCAGGATGCTATGCAAAACATACAGCCAAGTGCATTCTTTTGGTACCCAAGTTGGGCTGATATGCTTCAGGCAAGTGCATATGTTTAAAGTGGTAGGGAGATAAGTTGAAGTACTGTGTTTTCTGGGGTTTGTGAATACTAACATGTGGGAATATGAGTGCTTTCAGTAAAACATCATATATTTTTGGGTGTGTTGTCTATTTTGGCATTCCCTATCAGTTTGCTGATCTGCAGTTTTTTCAGTTTGATCCTATGTTTGCAGTTTTTTTCAGTTTGATCCTATGTTTTCAGTTATTACTACTATATTCACTGCTTTCACATGAGATTTTTTTCCTACTTCACTTTTCATGTTTGAGCTTCAACTTGGAGGTTTCTGTGCATGTACTGACATTTGCTGTGGGCTTTTCCTGCCTAATTTATTCAGCAATGTGCATTTGGATTGGCCTTGGAATTTTTTGGTTCCTCTATTTGCATGGTGTGATAGTAAGAGGGGATTTTTTGTATTAAGGCATTATCTTGTTTTTGGGCAACCAGCTTCCACATTCCTTGTCCTGTGAAAATTGTTTCAGCTTCCTTTTGTTCCTTTCAGCTACATGTTGAAATGTTTTGGGCTTGTCTTGGAATTTTTGGCTGTGATTTGTCATGGGATAATTCAGAATTTCCTTCTCATGTGAGTAGCCTTGGCATGCATGGTTTCTTTGCCAAGAGAGCAGTGCACTATAGGTGAACTCTATGAATTTTTATCCCAATAGCCCAATGATGCAAAACATGAAAGCGGTGAAATAAAATCTTAATTTCCCAATTATATGGATGGTAGGCAGGATGGTTCCTTAAGTAAGGAGCAACCGCCAGCAACCTAGTTGGGCAAATGAGGAATATAACTTCCTGAGGGCTATAAAAGATTCCTAGTTTTCAATCTATTTGCATTGCGTATACGTTGCATGCCTTGGCGAATGTCCATAAGGCTGAAGGATTCTGGGATATATTGGCTAAATGTGCTTCTTCATGTCCATGTCCATATGTTGGCTTATTGGGCTTTTTTATTGCTGTTCTGTATATGTTTCATGTCTATAGATAGGAATCTTGCCTCAATTATGAGTTCTATACGTTTTACTTTTCATTCTAATTGGGTAATTGAAACATGTAAATTCCTGAGTGCTATACGTTTTTCTTTTCATTCTAATTGTTACGAACACGAATTTTATTTGCTTATGGGTTTTTACATGTCCAATATACTTGCTTGCTTCTGAAAACTGGCGGATACGTTGACTTCAGTGCTTATTATATTTTCCCAGGTATGACTCCAACTTGCTCATATCAATTTATTTATAAAATTCTTTTTCTACTAACATTACACACTATTAATGTAGCTTTTGTTTTTGTTTTCCCAGGCACACATGAGTTCAGGCTCCAACACTTCTATTCGCTCCCGCTTTCGGAATCCGAACAGGGTACCTGAGTTGGATACGGATGATGGAGACTCGAAGAGGTGCCACTGTGGTGAGTGGGGACCGAGGAAGACCTCTTGGACTCTTACGAACCCTGGCAGACGGTTCTGGAGCTGTCCGTCGCGCGTCGGCCAGTGTGATTACTTTGAATGGAAGGACCCACCTCACAGTGAGTGGTCTTCGTTTGTTATCCGGCACTTAATGGCAGCGTATGAAAGAGGAGGAATACGTGAAATCCCTGCGAGCGTACCGAATGATATGAGGTGGGGTGAGATTGACAGGAGGTTGGCTAGGGTCGAAGGTCAATTGGAGACTAACACCGCTAGGGTGGATACCTTACTATCCGAGTTCACCTCGCTGAAGTTAGTTTTGTTTTCTATCCTAGGTCTAGGTGTTATTATTTTGCTTATGTTGTATAACAATAACTAATGCTTTGGATTGTATGTTGGTTGATGGTTGGAACGTTTGTATCTTGAGATTTATGTTGGTTGATGGTTGGCTTTGGGAGTACTTGGGATTTATAACTTTTAATACTATCCTTGCCTTGTATCTTGTCAATCAGTCTGATTGCGTGTATTTTCTGGCTTGTATTTCTGCCCAATTTTTATTATTCTGTCATTCTAGTTTGCTTGTCTATACTCATGCTTCGTCCAGGCCATTTTTTATCGTAGATAATAATCGGGCAAAATTTTGGAATGTACATGACATTCTTTACTCTGTCGCATGCCTGGCCGCATTCCATTAGGCCTTTTTCATTCCGGTATTTAATCGGAGTATTGTTGTATTTGGTTTTTGCATTGGACCTGCAAGTGTAAAAAAATAACCCAAAATGATCTCTTTTTATTTAAGAGGTTAACCTTACCTAGGTTCACCCTATCCTACATTCCAACTTTCCACCTCCAACTTTCTTTAACCAAACGAAAACACTACACAAAGTAGGACCCACCTCAACTTTCCATCTCCACAATCCAACGCCACTTTCCTACAAAAGAACACACTACACAAGCTTTTCTCTCTCATCAGATTCCTCACTCCCTCAACTTTCCCAATTTCACATTCCTGCAAAAGAACAGGCCCTTACTAGCTTGGAAAAAGGAACAACAACAATATAACAACATAAAAATAATATTTACTTTATATTTGTTCCTAAATGAAATCTGAAAAAAAAAATATCCAAACATTATTTACTATTATCTATTTTCTTAATACATTTGCTTTACCTAATATTTATTGTATTTTTTATTTAAATTATGAAATTCAAACAAGCCCCGAAAAAAATTCAGTTGCTTCCATAGGGAATTTGATCTATACTCTCATGATATAAATCTCGAATGCTCCGTTTTTGACAAAGCATCTAACTGACATGCAATTAAAAATAAAATATAAACAGTTTAATTTACAAAAAAACTAAAAACAAATATAAAATAAATTTAGAAATTTCTTTTCTTAAAAAATAAATCGGTGCCTCAGACCGTCCTAGTTTAAGTAATTTTCAACATTTTGCAAGATCAACCTGCATGTAGCCTGTGTAACTTCGTCATCATCAGCAACCGAGATCTAAAAAATTATGCTCTCAGTAATACTAAAACCTTCAAAAATAAAAATCAAAATTTCCAAAACCAGAGTAGAAAATGATTTATAAACAATTAAAAACAGCAAAAGAGTGTCAGATTGAAAAGTATCAGCATCCGATTTATCAGACAGGGATAACTGTATTCGATTTAGCTCTCATCATCCACACAAATATATGAAAATAAAACAAATTACAAACTCCTGCAAATTAATTGAGAACAAAAAAAAGTTTTGATTTTCAAAGCAATAAAAACTGAAATGGCGATGATGGTTGATGTCATATCTTCGTATCCAAAAGATTAGAATATCATTGCATCCAATCTGAGAGATTTGACGAATCGCTTTCGAAAAGAACTCGTCATTCATCTTTCAGAATCTTAAAATGAAGATAAAATGTAAAAATTAAGAAATAAGAAAAACAATTTGAGATGATTTATTTAACACGAAAAAATTAAGAGAACGGACGGCGATGAGAAGAGGGGAGAACCGTGAGGCAGTTCGGGGTGAGAAGAGGGGTCCCCATAAATTTATAGGGAAACCAACGATGGGGATGAGTTAGGGTTTATATCCTAGGGCTCATATTTGATGGATTTAAAGAGGCAGCCTCTGACGGCACAATGACGTCAAAAGGGCCAGGGCCCATTCTCGATTAGTCGTGGCAAAATTTATCCGATCCGACCCGATCCGATTAGGGCGTGTTCTTTTGCACAGAGTAGGCGTTGGAATGGGCTTCTGGGCACTGTTCGTGTACAGGTCCGGGGATTCCAAGCTCACATTCCTTCAAGCCGTTCTTTTGGGTTAAAAAGAGAATTGGGAATTGGCGTGCGTGGCCGCGTTTTTTTTGGAATCCAGGGCATTGTCAGAAGTTTTTTGTTTTGGGTTGGAATACAAAGGAATATGCTGGTTTTGTGGGGCCCGTTGTCACTATCAAGCTCATCTCTCTCTCTATCCCTCCTCCAACTCACCTCCTTTCCACTTTCTCCTTCCAATTCTTCAATCCCAAAAGAACACAAGAATAGAATGTGGACCTCACTTTCTATTCCAAAGCATACTTTCCATACTCCATTCCACCCAAAAGAACACAAAACTCCATTTTCTCTCTCCTAGGAATACAAACTTTCCCCAATTCCATTTTTCCTATTCCAGCAAAAGAACAGGCCCTTAGTATCCGGCCCCCTAATCCAGGTATGGGTACTATCCTAACCAGGTCGGGTCGAAAACGGGTTGACCTGATTAATCTGGATAAATTACGGGTTGGGTTTGGATTTGACCCGGTAACCCGATTTGACCCGTTTTTCATCCGGTTGCCTATGAAATGTTAACTTGTATAATATTAAATATTGGATACAGACTGTGTAAACTTGTATAATATTAAATATTGGATACTTGTTGTCTCGATTTTTGTATCTTTGGAACTTGGAAGTTGGAACAAACTTGTATAATATTAAATATTGGATACAGACTGTCATGACCGTCACTGCCCTTACACAGTTACCCTTATTTAATGACATTAATGAATCATCATCATTCATTTGCACAGAGGCAGTGCAGAGACCCGAGACGAGAGAATCAAAAGGCAAAAGCAATTGAGATTTGCGATCAAAAACTCTAGCCCTCCCAGTTGCAACTTCCAACAAAAAAAATCCAGCTATTTATTCGGGCCCTGGCCCCTGGGGCGACCTCGTGACAGCCGCGACAACCGGAGGCTCGTTTCGTACGTTCGGCGACCGACCGACCGATCGATTCTGCGTGTTAATGTCCTCAGATATTCCCATCAGTGCGATGTCACTCTCGTGAGTCTTGTCTCCATATTTCTCCATATTTTGATCTATTTATCTCTCCTTCTTCTCCATATTCTTCGTGGTTGGTTCTTCTTTATCTCTCCTTCTCGATTTCTCCTTCTATTTCTCTTGTTCTATATCTCTAATTCTCCATCGTTTGATATTATTTCATGCTTAGCCTATAGATCTGAGGCAGATCAAGCTGTGCATCTCCATATTTGAGAAAGGATCTTGCGAGCTGAGACACAAAAGAGCCTACTTTGGTTTGCGATCTGAGAAACGAGAAGAAAAGGGATCAAAAAAGCATCGGACTTGGTAAGTTGCTCCTTTTTTTTGAGATGAAAATGTATTGTTGAAATCTTAAGATCTGGAGTAAATTTTGGCACCCATACTCTTGAAAATGATTTTTTGTCTTCTTATTTAATTGAATTTGCATCTGAGATCTCCATTGAAAGGGCAACCCATCTTTCTGATTCTTTCCTGTATATGTATTTTTTCAATGAGAATATTTTGGAAAAGTTTGTTATGTATATCTTATCTTGTCCTGATGTGTATAATATTATCATTGCTTGGTTGAAAATTTGTCATTTTGAAAAATCAAATTTAGAACACCCGAGAATAAACCTTGTTAATGAGAAAAAAATTATGTATATAATAAGCATATCAAATCCTTTATATAACGTAAAGAAGATAGAGGAGATTAAGCAATTTTGCTAATAAATTGATGAAGGGTAAGATAAGAACATCACCATTTTTTGTTAGATAAATTAAATGATCATATTTATATTCCATGCGTGCATGCACTTAAATTCATGCCGTCCTTTTGGCACACCATGAATATTTTATGAATACAAAGACTCAATTCGAATTTTGGAAGTTTTCGTCAAATAAACACTTTCTATTCTTTGCCTAGAAACGAATAAATTTTATTGTATTGTATTGTTGAAATTTTGAAATGATATAAATTCAAAATTGTTATTGATGATGTTATAATTTTGTTTTCATGTTCACAACCTATAGAATCTGAAAATTTGATAAATCCAGTAATTGATACCATTAGTATACATGATAACAGTGAGGCTGAATTGCATTGTAGTAGTGCGAATATGGTTAAAGAGCAAGAGACAAGCGTTTCTATCCAAAGAAATATTGCTAGTAAGAAACAGAAAAAAGTTACTAGGCGTGTATGGAATTTATTCACAAAGCTGCCGAAAAAACCAGGAGAAATATTGATGGCACAATGTAAGAAATGTGGGAAAGAATATATTGCAGAGAGTAATTATGGAAAAAAGAATTTGGTTAGACATATTGAGAATTGTCCAGCCTTAACTTCTATTGGTGTTAGTCAAATGTTGTCGTCAAGTTCAGGTGGGGGAGTAACAATGAGAACATCTAATTTTAATCAAGACAAGTTTAGAGAACTTCTCGTCAAGGCACCAACGAAGCAAAATTTACCTTTTCTCTTTGTTGAATATGAGGGAATTTGAGAATTGCATACTTGTCTAAATGCTCAAGTTAAGCATATTTGTAGAAACACAGCAAAAGCCGATGTTCTTAAGTAGTATACCAACGAGAACAAGAAGATTAAGAATGTCTTGAATTTTAGCACGGGAAGGATAAATTTAACTTCAAATTTATGGACTTTCATTGCCACCGATGGCTATATATGCCTCACTGCATATTTTATAGACAATGAGTATAGATTGTAGAAAAGAGTGCTGAACTTTTGCATCATGACTCCTCCTCACACCGGTGTTGCATTATGTGAAAAAGTATTCAATTCATTGGTTGAATGTAATATTGAAGATAAGTTGTTTTCGTTTACTTTGGTGTATTTGTTGAGATGCTGAAATATCAACTTAATTTGAAGCAAGCATTATTTGGGAATGAAGATTTCTTTCATGTATGTTGTTGCGCTCATATAGTAAATTTAATTGTGCAAGATGGTTTAAAATGCATGGATAATTGTGTGGTAAAAATCCGAGATAGCATTAAATATCTTAAAGGATCCCAAGTAAGAAAGAAGAAGTTTTTGGAATGTGTTTCGCATGCACGTTTCATGGTGTCAAAACGGTCCGCCTGGGCCGGCACGGTGTGTCGACCTGTATTCATCAATACGACTATTTACGTATTTGACGTATTTTCACATTTTAAAAGTATTTTATAATGGTTGGTGAGGAGTTTTATATCAAAAATGATTTCAAAATTTGATCACTCCTTATTTTACACCCTTTTTCTGCATGTTTGCATGCCATTTGGATCGCCCAAATCATGTTTTTCACGATATATCGACGATATTGCGATGCTTTTCACGATTTGTTGTTTTTGTCGCATTTCAGGTGATTTGGCGCGATTTGGAGTGATCATGAGATGCGCTCACGATAGACGGCCACCGACGACCTCCCCGAGGGGTATTTTGCTGTTGGAGAGGAGCGGAAGAAGAATGGACGTCGCAGGAGCGACGAGGAGGCCAAAATAAGCAGAATGGGCATTTTTTGTGTCCCACTCGGCCGAGTGGAGGAGCCACTCGGCCGACCAGCGAGACACCGCTCGGCCGACCCGTTCAGACACGATTTCCATGTGTACTCGGCCGAGCGACAGAGACCACATCGGCCGAGTGACGATACCACGTCCGCCCGAGTGGCGCCCAGACGAAGCCCCTCCAGAATATCGAAGTTACTGTTTTTCGGCCATCTGAGCTTCAGAAGACCCACTCGGCCGAGTGGTAAATCCCGTCCGCCCGAGTGAAGTGAAGCCATCGGCCGAGTGACGACAACTCACTCGGCCAAGCCGCCCCCGAACTGGAGACACCTGAAGCCCACGACTTACTGGAAATTGACAGGGTTTTCACTCGGCCGAGCGACTTTTGTCACTCGGCCGAGTGCGATGCGCTGCCTGTAGCGAAATTTGCGGAAAACAGGCTGTGCAGGGGCGTTTTGGTCAGGATTTTTAGACGATTTTTGGGGCTATTTAAGCTCTGTTTTTACCCTAGTTTTGGGAGCCATCTCTCAGATTTTTTGCAGCTTTTTGAGTCTACTTTTTAGCTTTATTAATTGTGATTGGAGAAGAGAAAAACTTGGATTTTTTGTCGGATTAATTGAAGATCTACATTGGTTTGCATTTCTCTTCCCCAAAAACTCTATTTTTATTGTTTATATCATTGTTGTGATGAATTCCATTGCCTATTTCATTGATTATTTTCGTGCTATTGCTATGATTTGTGAGTAGTCTCCACGTCTCGGGGCGTGGGGATGAACCCTACAAGCCCTATTTCCTATTTGTGTTGAATTGGTAGAAATTGAGCAAGGATTGTTATTAGGGATTAGATTGGGATCGAATTACTACGGATGGCTAGGTATTCATATCAATTGGGATTTGCAAGAGATTGGATCCCAATTTGATAGGAAGCCCTAGAAATCCGAATTGGGTTGGAGTCGGATTTTCGAAATATCGGTTTGCAAGAGATTGGACCGATACTAGGACCTCCGGTTGCAATTCCGTGCCGATACCCGTTTGCAAGAGATTGGACGGGTAGGAACTATCCTAATTTAGATTGTGGACCGAGTTTGCAAGAGATTGGGCTCGGTGCGCAATTGGACGATGATGTTGATCCTAATGCTAGCTTCCCTAGGCTAGGGTTTGCAAGAGATTGGACCCAAACCTAGGATAGCTATAGACCGGCAACAGCGCGAGAGCGTGAGCTTGGTTCCACATTTAGTTGCAACTAGTTCATCCAAATTCTCATTCTAGCGATTTCGATACCGGCAAACCACATTTATGAAATACGGTGAGTAGTGGGGATTCCCCTTTCCCTAGACGTTCTTTATTTGATTTGATATTTCGCAAATTTGTCTGACGATTGTGACAGGATCGCCCAAGGCAATTATCTCTGTTCCTAAATAGCCAGGTTGATCAGGAGCAAGCACGGTCTTTCGTCCTCCCTGTGTTCGATACCCGCTCGCCACCATACCGTGCGCTTGCGGTAAAACTACAACCGTCGCCTCGGGACGTGTATCCGGGGTGCGATCAAGTTTTTGGCGCCGTTGCCGGGGAGGGCATTTTGACGGTACTCGGCACCGACCACCCGGTTATTTCTTCTTACTTTCTTCCTTTACTTCCCTCTCTATCTTATCCTAACTTCATTCGTAGCCCTATTTGCATATTCTCCCCGTATTTTGCATAAGATCTTAACAGGGAGAATGGGGGATGCTACGCCAACGATAGAACTCAGTCGAGAAGACTATGACTCCTTCACAGACCTCCTTAAAGAGCTTGTCGACGAGGTCCACACTACCGGAGCATTTGCTATCGATATCAAGGACCCCGACGAACAACTATTTGCTAGCTTTGTGATGGACCAAATCTCCCCGGAAGGGACTATCGGAGGCAATGTCAGAGTTGACGTGGTCGACGACAAATTGTATTTCGAAGACAGTAGAGCAAATGTCGAAGAGCACTATGCTCCCGAAGAACCCTTCGAGCAAACCGACATTCCGGGTGTCACACTTTATGACGCTCACTCTTGTTTTTACGAATCGTCTGATGTGTTTCTTGATTCCAGGTACGAACTGGAGCAGAGTGAAGGTTTTGGCGATGCTAGCACTGAATCAGAGGGCGCCTACTTCGATGCCTCATCCTCACTAAGTAGCGAGTCCGACTCGTCACAAGAAAGCATGCCACCTGAACATGAGCTAAACCCGGATGACGAGGAAGAAGCCGAATTCATGCAAGCTGATAAAGTGGAAGGAGCAGCGCCACCTCAGGTAGAGCTTAAACAATTACCGCCGAATCTAAGGTATGCCTTTTTGGGTAATAAATTGACTTTTCCGGTGATAGTCAATTCCCACCTCACACAAGATCAACTTGAAAAACTCCTAGACGTCCTTAGGAGCCACAAAGATGTCTTGGGATACACTATTTCCGATCTAAAAGGAATAAGCCCTAGGCTTTGCACGCATCGGATCCATCTGGAGGATACCGAAGCCACCTCCATAGAGCCTCAAAGGCGGTTGAACCCGAACATGAAGGAGGTGGTTAAAAAGGAAATCCTAAAATTGCTTGAAGCCGGTATAATTTATCCTATCTCTGACAGTAGATGGGTTAGCCCCGTCCACGTCGTCCCCAAGAAAGGAGGGATGACTGTCATAAAAAATGACAAAGGTGAGCCAATATCCACGCGCACTGTCACGGGATGGCGAATGTGCATTGACTATAGGAGACTCAATAAAGCCACCCGAAAGGACCATTACCCATTGCCATTCATCGATCAAATGCTTGAACGCCTCGCGAACCATAAATACTTTTGCTATCTAGACGGGTATTCGGGTTTCTTCCAAATCCCTTTGCACGAAGATGACCAAGAAAAGACAACTTTCACTTGTCCCTATGGCACCTACGCATACCGTAGGATGCCGTTCGGCCTTTGTAATGCTCCCGCCACTTTTCAAAGATGTATGACATCCATATTTTCCGATTATATTGAAAATATTATGGAAGTTTTTATGGATGATTTCTCGGTTTACGGAAGTGAGTTTGACTCTTGCTTGGAGAATCTCACTAAAGTCCTAAAAAGGTGCCGACAAAACAATCTCACTCTCAACTGGGAGAAGTGTCACTTCATGGTCACGGAAGGTATAGTTCTCGGGTATCTTGTTTCCTCAAGAGGAATCGAGTAGATAAAGCTAAAATTGAGGTAATCGAAAAACTTCCTCCTCCTATTAATGTCAAGGGCATTAGAGGCTTCCTTGGTCACGCGGGGTTTTACCGCCGCTTCATTAAGGATTTCGCCTCGATTGCCCGACCACTTACTTCCTTACTCGCTAAAGATGTTCCTTTTGACTTTTCAGGAGAATGCTTGCAAGCTTTCAACACCTTGAAGGAAGCGCTAGTTTCAGCGCCCATCATTCAACCGCCGGATTGGAGCCTCCCTTTTGAGCTAATGTGCGATGCTAGCGACCAAGCCATTGGAGCGGTATTGGGACAAAGGAAAGATAGGAAGCTTCATGCGATATACTACGCAAGCAAGACATTGGACGACGCGCAGAAAAACTATACAACTACCGAAAAGGAGCTTCTAGCGGTCGTCTATTCCATAGAGAAGTTTCGCTCCTACCTCCTCGGTTCCAAGGTGATTGTCCACACCGACCATGCGGCATTGAAGTATCTTTTAAACAAGAAGGAGGCCAAACCCCGGTTGATTAGGTGGATACTCTTGTTGCAAGAATTCGACCTAGAGATCAGAGATAAGAAGGGTACAGACAATGTCGTGGCGGATCATTTATCTAGGCTCATTCGCGACAAGGAGGATGAGAGCTTACCTATTGACGACACATTTGTTGATGAGAGGCTATATGCGGTAAGGACTGAGGAAGTACCTTGGTACGCGGACTTCGTCAACTACTTGGCGTGCGGAATCAAACCGCATGGGATGTCCACGCAACAAAAGAGGAGATTTATGCATGAGGTCCGTAGCTATTTTTGGGAAGATCCTTACCTTTTCAAGATATGCAAAGATAGTGTCATTCGTAGGTGTGTTTCTAAAGAGGAGGCAACGTCTATCATTTTGCATTGCCACGGTCTACCATGCGGGGGACATCATGCCGCCTCTAAAACAACCGCTAAGATCTTGCAGAGCGGATTCTTCTGGCCCACAATGTTTAAAGACACCCACGCTTTTGTGAAGGGTTGCGATAGATGTCAACGGACCGGGAATATCTACAAGCGCAATGAGATGCCGATGAGACCCATCCAGGAGATTGAGCTTTTTGATTGTTGGGGAGTAGACTTCATGGGGCCTTTTCCGTCGAGCAATGGCAACAAGTACATCCTATTGGCCGTTGACTATGTCTCAAAATGGGTGGAAGCTATTGCCACCCCTACTAATGATGCAAGGGTCGTCTCCAAATTCTTCAAGCAAAATATCTTTCCGCGCTTCGGAGTGCCGCGTACCTTGATAAGCGACGGGGGAAGCCACTTCATAGATAACAAGTTTGAAGCCATGCTAAAGAAGTACGGGGTAAATCATAGAGTTGGAATGGCTTATCACCCCCAGACAAGCGGCCAAGTAGAAGTCTCAAATAGAGAAATCAAGCAAATTCTCGAGAAAACCGTGGATCGGTCTAGAAAGGATTGGTCAATGAAGTTAAACGATGCTCTATGGGCCTATCGCACGGCCTTTCGCACCCCCATCGGTACCACACCGTTCCGCCTAGTTTATGGGAAGGCTTGCCACTTGCCGGTAGAGTTGGAACACCGCGCATATTGGGCCATCAAGACCTTTAATTACGATTATAAGAGTGCGGCGGTGAGGCGACTCTTAGACATCAACGAACTTGATGAAATAAGGAGAGACGCCTATGAGAGCTCGAGAATTTACAAGGAAAGGACCAAGATTTTCCACGATGCCCGCATAACTGTCACGGACTTCAAGGTGGGAGACAAGGTCTTGCTCTACAATTCCCGACTCCGACTATTTCCCGGTAAGTTGAGGTCACGTTGGTCGGGACCTTTCACCATCAAGCACATACAACCGGGAGGAGCTTTCGAGTTGGAAAGCAAGGATGGTGCCACATTCAAAGTAAATGGTCAAAGGCTCAAGCACTATTCCGAGGGGATCCCGACGGGCGAAACCAATAGAGTATATCTGCTTAAAGAGCGGTCGGATGATCTCTCGGACCTCCTTGATGAGGTGATAGAGGAAGCGATTCCTCACTCAATTGGTGCCCTTTTTGATGAAGAATTTGATGAAGGCCCGGATTTAGGCCAAGATGAAAAGATTGAAGACGATTCCCCCGACTTCTCCGCTGATGAAGATGAAGGCGACGCTGATGTCGTGAGGATTCGAGAGCTCTGCAAGCTCTCGAAATTAAAGTCTCCAAAGAAAGCTCCGCCGGCACGGAAATCGGCATCGCCGGTTAAGCCGTTGACCGGGGCAAATGCTAGCTTGGGGGAGCCTCCCCCCAACACTATTTGAGATAGGAGACCACCGCGGGAGAACGCTACGCCGCCACGTTCGAATCCAAGCGCGCTCCCCGGGAAGTTTGACGGGTGCATCTCATATGCACCAAACATCCCGCATTGATTGAAAACTATAGGGGGTCGAGCTCACGACCTAAAACGAGCGCTTTTCGGGAGGCAACCCGACGGTTTTTGCTTTATTTTTACTTTTTCTTTATTTTCGTTTTAGAAATTTTTAGTATTTTGAGTCATCCGACCAAAAATTTTGTGATAACGGGTCCTATTTTTCTTGACAGGAGAGAAGATAGGTAGATCATCATGAGGAGGATGAACGAGACGACGAGGAGCGCCCCAAGAAGGCGCTCGACGCTCAGGAGGAGGAGGAAATCGACTGGAGAAAGAAAGACGGAGTTTAGAGCCAAAACGAAGATAAACAGCAGAAATTAAGGCTCACTCGGCCGAGTATACTAGTCACTCGGCCGAGTCCAGAAGTTCGTTCGGCCGAGCCGCTCGCGAACGAGGGAAGTCTGCTGTACCCAACTCTCTGTCTATTTTCCTCATTTCATTATAACTGTTACTCGGCCGAGTATATATATTCACTCGGCCGAGTAAAACGGATACCCTCCTAGGGCGAGTCATGCCGAGTAGCTTGAGTCACTCGGCCGAATGGACTTACTCCACTCAGCCGAGGCTGGCAAAGCCACTCGGCCGAAGCGATATCGGGGAGAAATTTTTATTTGCCTCGCTCGGCCGAGTGACTACGTCACTCGGCCGAGTCGTAACTTTCTATTATATAAGTGACGAAGGGGCACGGATTTCGAAATCTAAAATTCCCAAATCCGCCCGCGCCCCCTCGCCTACCCTCGCCCGATTTCCCTTCGCCCAACCGCCACTCGCCCGACCACGCCCGCGCACGCCGCCGCTCGGCCAGCCACCACCGGCCGACCGACGCCGCGCCCCGCCCGAGTCGCCGCCGGCGGCCTCGTCTCCGATCGCCTCCGGTATAGCTCGATTTGCCCGTTTTCTTCTCTTTTTGCGTAGTTTTTGAGGATCCGTGTATTAATCGAACCCCTAACCCGAATCAATTCCCATATCTATCTGTTATACCCCTATTGCTCCATACATTTTGATTATTACTCGCTGATATCGCTTTTCCATGCGCATGTTACTTTTTGGAGCTTAGGGGAGGCCAGGGGAGCTCCTACGGGCTGTTTCGGACTTCGTGGAGGCGCGGACTTCGCACGCTTCCACCGCTTAGCACTCGCGGCGTGTTTTGGTACACTCTTTCCACTCTTTTTGCACACGCCGCACTCTTTCACTTTTCGGCGCGCTCTGGGCCGATATGCCGCCCCGGACACGGCCTCGGACGAGGAGACCTTCCGCTAAGCGGAAGAGGTCGGATGACGCCGGCCCCGCCCACGAGGCGGAAGAGTCTCCTCCTCCTTCCCCCACACACGCCGTCCACCCAGCACAGCCTGCAGGCCCCGCACACCCCGCACAGCCTGCAGTGCACCCACAGCCCGCACAGCCTCTCCCCGCCGATCCACAGCCACCACCACCGGCTCCACTGGTCGGGCCGCTCGGGATTACGTTCCGAGACGACGCACACCGCGCCGTCTTCGAGCGTATCTCCCAGCGCTCGATCGTACCCTCCAGGTTCGCACACCTCGCTGACCTAGGACGCCTGGGGGTACTTGAGGGGATGCTCACGTTGTACGACAACGTGGGCTGGCGATATTTTTTCCAGGTGTCGGCGGATACTTTTACCCGTCCGACACTTGAGGTTTTGAGTTCGATCGCCCGGACCGATGAGGGATGCTCATTCCGGTTCATGGATCGAGAGTGCCAGGTCACTCTCGATATGATGAGAGCATTCTTCTCATGGCCCGCAGTCCCCGGAGCCGATCGCGGATACGGCCCTACCCACATCCCCCCACCTTCTTTTGACGCCGGCGCCTTCTGGGCCCGGATTACAGGCCACCACGCCGCCTTTGACCCTAGTAGGGCCAAGGCCTCGGCCATTGTACACCCCTGCCTACGTATTGCCCAGCGCCTTATGGCGACCACCTTTCTGGCCAGATATGAGCCGGGCACGATGTCTACGCCAGAGCTCTACATGCTCTATGCGATGACACATCCCAGAGCTCTATCTAGGGATGGACACGAGCTTGTCCCCGCCGTCGTGATCGACATTGCGGCTTGGTTTCTAGACCGTATCATTGTGTCGGTGGGCGCTCGCTCACCGATATGCTGCGGCGGTCTGATCACCTTGCTTACCATGATGACCGGCGAGGACCTACCCGACGACCTGCGACGCGTTCCGGGCCCCACTTCCTTGTCGATAGACGTTATGGCCCGGATGAAGATGCTGCGTCCGCATGGCGAGCGTCACTGGGTCTGGTTGCACGGCCCCTATGGGGCCGATTACATGATTCTTCCGAGCCCTGCTCGGACTCTGATTGCACCAGCCCACGTTGACTGGATTCCGGCGATGGATGTCCTCATCCCCGCCGCCTACGTGCTCGAGGCCGAGGAGGCCGAGCAGGCCCCTGCTGCACACCCTGCCGAGCCCGCTGCCGACCCCGTCGACCCTGTGGCCCCTCAGCCTGTTTCTGACGTTTCCGCTGCTCTTGACACTTCTGTCCCCACCTCTGCCAGTGTCGAGAGTACTCTTGCTGAGCCCACTTCCACCACTGTCACCACTTCCGAGGCTGTCCCCACCACTCCCGATGCCACCTCTGGCCCTCTGTCCGTGGAGCCTCTTTGCTCCGCTCTCCCCGAGCGCCCGCAGACCTTTGTTGAGAGTGGAGAGCCCTCGTTCGCCGCGGTCGTGGAGACCATGGCTAGCATGATCTCCGCTGGGATTGCGCCTTTTGGTACACACACTTCCACCCCAGCGGTTGAGTCCTCTGTCTCCACAGCTGCCGTATTCTCCGAGAGCGTCGTGGCGTCTGTCCACACTTCTGGGCCACTGACCTCTCTTGCCACCTCGTTGCCACCTTTGCACGCTTCTTTTGCTGCCGCTGCCTCCACTTCTCACCAACCGGCGTCCCGGCCTCACACTGAGGCCAGGCCCACATTTGCTGGCGCGGCACCTTTTGTCCCCTTCCCTGCTGAGCCCGTTACATACTCCACGCGCGTACGCCAGCCTCGCCCTGCGCAGCCTAGACCGGTGCGTCCCTCTGCACCACCCCCGCCCGACACTGTACTGCAGAGCATACGTGCTCTTGAGGTGGCGGTGAGTGGTCTTAGAGGAGACCTTAGGACCCTGTCCTCCACCGTCTCTACGATGGCTGGACGCTTCGAGCTGATCCCCCAGATCCACTACTGCCTTACACAGGTTCAGGAGCGTCTCCCACGCGTACCCCCGCCCACCCAGCAGGTTCCCACACACACTAGACCTGCTTCCACTTCCACGCCCGCCCCAGCTCAGCAGCCTACACCACCACCACCACCCCCTCCGCCTCAGGACGGAGACGGCGCGGCACCGCCTTCTTAGGCACTCTTGATGCCTTTATCCATTCCTGCCGTTGTGCTGCCCGTCTCTGCTAGGTCCTGTTGCACTTTTGTCCACCCCCCCTCCTCTCACTTATTTTGGGATTATATTTCTGATCATATCTTTTTGGTGCATATCATATCATATCTACTTGGGATTCTCATTTTGATCACATTTATATATATCTTTTTGTGAGAGAGGGAGCGTTTTTGGTGCCGTATTTATTTTCATATCACTCCTGTTTGTGCTTGCATCATTTCCGCATCATATTTTCACTTCTTTTTTTCCTTTCATTATCTTTTTTTTTCCCATCATGCATGCATCCTCACTTGCCCCTCACATTACTTGTCTCTCTGTGTGCCACACTTTGCACATTGAGGACACTGTGCCGTTTAGCTTGGGGGAGTGAGCTCTCACGTTCTTTTTCGATTTGCCACCTTTATTTTCAGTTTTTCACACCGCTTTTCACTTTTGCACTCATTTTTCGTTATTTTCCTTTTGTTTTGCCATGCATCACGTTTTCCTTACTTCCCTGTGTGCCGCATTGCATAGTTCTATTTTCCTTTTATCTTTACTTCTTTCTTTTTCATCTCATGCTAGAGATGAATTTTCTGTGATGATGTCTACGTGGAGTTAGCTTATTCTATATGCATGACTATATTTGTCGTGTCTTAGATTTCATTTCTGATATCATATGCTATGACTTGCTTTGCATTTAGGAGTAGTAACCCACACTTTTGCCTCATGAAAATGGATGAAATTTTATTATTAGCTGAGCCTGAATATTCATATGTATGCTATCACAGAGAACACACCAAGATTCACGCATTGAATGCCTATGTCTGGAGTACTGATTTCTTTTCCTTTATCACTTCTATATGCATGAATTGTACACTTCACTTCCGGATGATTGAATGATGATTAGCTATGATATATCTGGATTAGTTAGCTTTTTTGTGATCGCAACTGAGTAGATTAGATTACCCTGCTGAAGTTGTCGTGCATGTCTTATAGAGTGAGCCGAGAGTTATATTTATTTCTTTCTCCACAAATCTTGAACATCATTTCTCTACTTTTAAAAATCATTGGTGAATCTCCCTTTAGTGATTCTATTTTATGGCATTTCCCCTGCTATTAATTCCTAGCTCCAAATCTCTTATTCCAAAAAAAAGGAGAAGAATAAAAGAGAGAAAAACATTCTTGTATATCATTACCTCTCTCTGAGTTGGGATCATTGTATATATATTGCTTATTGCAAAAGAAAAGAAAAAAAAGGAGAAAAGAGGAAAAATCCTCAATAGAAGATCCCATCTCGCTTACTTTCTTTCTTCTTTCCCTTCTTTGCCTTTGGAGCTATATAAAAATGGGGATGTAAATATTTTTGTGCCACCACGCTTATAGATAAGCTTGGGGGAGGGGATCCATTGATGTGTGAGAGAGTGACTACTTGACATCGCACGACAACCTAGGCTAAGTAATATTCTATACTCGGTGAGATTGTTTCTAGCTTTACGAAATCCAGAAATCTAAGCCTAACATTCATTTCATGAAATCCATACTTTTCTATTCTCTCTATTCTATGATGTGATACTCTTATACTCCAGATAGAAAGCGTTTAATTGAAAAGTGTGTGATCCGAGATTTGTATACCGCTTTAGATGATTCAGGCGATGTTAATTTTAAAATTATTCCGTTTTTCATGATTATACCGTTGTTCGTGGGTTTTCTATTTTCTACTTGCACTATTCTACTATGATATCAAAATGAGATTCTTTGACATGTATCTCTCATTCGGTGCATGCTATAAGAGTAAGTGAAACCCACGTCCTGAGAAAATGATCTAGCACCCTTCCTCTTCGCTTCTTCTTTTCTTTCTTTCTTTATTTTCGTTTGGTTTTCATTCTTCTTCGTTTTTCATTTTTTTTCGTTTTTCGTCGTTTTTGTTTTCCGAATCCACCGGGTTCGCTTTTTACTTATCTTCCTCGAGGACGAGTAAGAGGCAAGCTTGGGGGATTTTAATCACTCCTTATTTTACACCCTTTTTCCGCATGTTTGCATGCCATTTGGATCGCCCAAATCATGTTTTTCACGATATATCGACGATATTGCGATGCTTTTCACGATTTGTTGTTTTTGTCGCATTTCAGGTGATTTGGCGCGATTTGGAGTGATCATGAGATGCGCTCACGATAGACGGCCACCGACGACCTCCCCGAGGGGTATTTTGCTGTTGAAGAGGAGCGGAAGAAGAATGGACGTCGCAGGAGCGACGAGGAGGCCAAAATAAGCAGAATGGGCATTTTTTGTGTCCCACTCGGCCGAGTGGAGGAGCCACTCGGCCGACCAGCGAGACACCGCTCGGCCGACCCGTTCAGACACGATTTCCGTGTGTACTCGGCCGAGCGACAGAGACCACATCGGCCGAGTGACGATACCACGTCCGCCCGAGTGGCGCCCAGACGAAGCCCCTCCAGAATATCGAAGTTACTGTTTTTCGGCCATCTGAGCTTCAGAAGACCCACTCGGCCGAGTGGTAAATCCCGTCCGCCCGAGTGAAGTGAAGCCATCGGCCGAGTGACGACAACTCACTCGGCCGAGCCGCCCCCGAACTGGAGACCCCTGAAGCCCACGACTTACTGGAAATTGACAGGGTTTTCACTCGGCCGAGCGACTTTTGTCACTCGGCCGAGTGCGATGCGCTGCCTGTAGCGAAATTTGCGGAAAACAGGCTGTGCAGGGGCGTTTTGGTCAGGATTTTTAGACGATTTTTGGGGCTATTTAAGCTCTATTTTTACCCTAGTTTTGGGAGCCATCTCTCAGATTTTTTGCAGCTTTTTGAGTCTACTTTTTAGCTTTATTAATTGTGATTGGAGAAGAGAAAAACTTGGATTTTTTGTTGGATTAATTGAAGATCTACATTGGTTTGCATTTCTCTTCCCCAAAAACTCTATTTTTATTGTTTATATCATTGTTGTGATGAATTCCATTGCCTATTTCATTGATTATTTTCGTGCTATTGCTATGATTTGTGAGTAGTCTCCACGTCTCGGGGCGTGGGGATGAACCCTACAAGCCCTATTTCCTATTTGTGTTGAATTGGTAGAAATTGAGCTAGGATTGTTATTAGGGATTAGATTGGGATCGAATTACTACGGATGACTAGGTATTCATATCAATTGGGATTTGCAAGAGATTGGATCCCAATTTGATAGGAAGCCCTAGAAATCCGAATTGGGTTGGAGTCGGATTTTCGAAATATCGGTTTGCAAGAGATTGGACCGATACTAGGACCTCCGGTTGCAATTCCGTGCCGATACCCGTTTGCAAGAGATTGGACGGGTAGGAACTATCCTAATTTAGATTGTGGACCGAGTTTGCAAGAGATTGGGCTCGGTGCGCAATTGGACGATGATGTTGATCCTAATGCTAGCTTCCCTAGGCTAGGGTTTGCAAGAGATTGGACCCAAACCTAGGATAGCTATAGACCGGCAACAGCGCGAGAGCGTGAGCTTGGTTCCACATTTAG
This sequence comes from Scilla litardierei, assembly GCA_030789695.1. Classification (NCBI taxonomy): domain Eukaryota; kingdom Viridiplantae; phylum Streptophyta; class Magnoliopsida; order Asparagales; family Asparagaceae; genus Scilla; species Scilla litardierei. The sequence continues at coordinate 94,989,700 of CM061138.1, read as the reverse complement.
TTGCAACTAGTTCATCCAAATTCTCATTCTAGCGATTTCGATACCGGCAAACCACATTTATGAAATACGGTGAGTAGTGGGGATTCCCCTTTCCCTAGACGTTCTTTATTTGATTTGATATTTCGCAAATTTGTCTGACGATTGTGACAGGATCGCCCAAGGCAATTATCTCTGTTCCTAAATAGCCAGGTTGATCAGGAGCAAGCACGGTCTTTCGTCCTCCCTGTGTTCGATACCCGCTCGCCACCATACCGTGCGCTTGCGGTAAAACTACAACAGTCGCCTCGGGACGTGTATCCGGGGTGCGATCAAAATTCCTTATTAAAAATATTTTGAAGCATCAAACTAGTATGATTCTATATAAATATTATCAAAACAATTTCAAACTTCTACAGTATGATTCTACGGTCGATTAGTACCCCCGATATTAATTTAGTAATTTTCCGGAGTCAAATCGACCTATAACCCGCAAACCCGCATCCTAAACGTTTTGGCCCAAAACTCGTATCTTCGTAGCTCAAGCTACGAAATAGATCTCGTATTCGCGATCTTCACGTTGATACAAACCCGTGGCTAGATTTTCGTAATTTTTCGGAGTCGTTTAACTTCAGGGGCAAAAATTGTAATTTTACTAATTACACTTCCCTAATCACCTTTTAAACTATCCTAATTACCCTTAATTTTCTTTCCTATCTTCTGTCAGCAACTACCTCTTAACCCAGCAGCCCATGTGTTAAGCTTTAGCCCTAAAATTCCATGTTTAGTCTTCACTCACCCACCTACTCTCATTAATCCCATTGACTAATGGGATTTTTAATTACCAAGTAACCATTATTTAAACCCCCCTAACTCTCTCTTCCCCGTTCAAAAAACCCAACCCAGGCTTCCTCCCCAAGCTCATCCACTCCCTCCGTCCGTTCGAAACAGAGCTCCCCCCGTCCGAACCTATCCCCTTGGCTTCGCCGAGCTCCCCTCGACCCCATTCGAACCCCACAAGCCCACCTCCGATCATCCTCAGCCACGCCTTCCCTCTCCCCGACGTTCTCCCTCTCGCTCACATTCTCTCCGACTAGAGCCCACGCCATGCGACCCTGTAAGGATCGCCTTACCCTTGCAATACTAACAACAAACACTCTAAAGGGGGGTGAATATAGTAATGGCAATAAATTATGCAATTAAAATTAAACTTGCGATGCGGAATAATAAGTGCAAGAGGAATTAATTAACACAATCAATCCAAACACAAACACAAGAATTACCCTGGTTCCCCAAACTTGGGTACATCCAGCCACACCAATATCCACTATAATTCTCACACATAGAAGTGAATACAATCTCACATAGAGATACCTCACACAGTGGATTTGGATTCTCACACAGAGAAATCCTTACTCTCACACAGAGAGACCTCACACAGATGATTTAGGATTTCCACAAAGAGATATCATTGCTTTCACACAGATAGATTTAAACTCATACACACAGAGATCTCAACCAACCCTCACACAGAAGGTTATACTCTCACACAGAGAGTAACTAGCTCTCGCACAGAAAGCTGGGGTTTCAATGACATAACAAAGTAAAACAAATACTCTTACCTATGCCTTGAGATGAACTTACGCATAAATGAATGCAAGGCATGGAAGAGGATCTCCAAGTGATGAGATCTGCTAGAATTGCACTTGGATGATTTCCCTTGAGCTTGACTTCAGTGCATGAAGGAGATTTAGAGCTCTAAGAGGGAAATGAGAGAGTTTGAGAGTGGCTTATTTAATCTATAAGGATTTTCAATTGCATCAAGAAGTTCTTATGAAATCAGCCCTCTCATATATATAGGAACCCTATATCTACTCTCAAAACCCAAGGAAATAGCCAAAACAAAAAGCTGTAACGGCTAGTTTCTGGGCTGAAACGTCACTGACAGTCGACTGATGAACAAATGACAGTCGACTGTCTAACGGCTAAATAAATCCCAACGGCTATAATCTGAGCCTTGACAGTCGACTGTAAAACAGACAGTCGACTGTATATCCTTCATCAGGCGACTGCTGCAGGAGATGGACTAACTCCCAGTATTCATATAGGCGACTGATGAACAAATGACAGTCGACTGTAAAATAGACAGGCGACTGCTTATCCTTCATCAGTCGACTGCTGCAGGAGATGGAGAAAAACAGAGAGATGCAATATTCGCACTTACGCCTTTCAGACGACTGTTGACCATTTCACATGCGACTGTAAATATACATGCGACTGTAAATTGAACATCAGTTGACTGATGCGAAAAGCTCAAGTAGAGTCAATAAAAGGTTGACTTGAGCAGTGCACCACAGTCGACTGTAGAAGGCTAGACAGGCCACTGGAATCACCCAGTCGACTGTAAAACCTTCAGCAGACGACTGTTGGAAAGCCAGAGACTGCAAATGAGTCTTTGGGCAAGATGAGCCTATTGGGTTGGATTCTATGATAATCCTAAGGCTCTCTAAGATGGGTAAATGTATATGCATGAATGAGTAGACCATCTATCAAGACATTACATTAAAACTAGACTCAAAAAGAGAGAAATCAATAAATAAAATATTACATGGATTACAATGCTTTTCTTAGAGTCCATGGCTTCAATCTTGATGCCTTGATGCTCCCCATCATCTCCAAGCTTTGGCACCCCTTGAGTCCAAGCTTTTGACATTCTTCACTTGATGTACATCCTTGCATCAAGTGTTTAGTCTCCAAAAATGATATTCTTGAAAAGTAACTAAGAGACTAAAACAAGAGAGTCATTAACAACAACATAATGTTGTGATCATCATCAAAATAACCTTGGTATGAAACACCAATACTCAACAATATCCCCCTTTTTGTTGATGACACACATTATGTAAAACATAAAGAGAATAAAACATAATACTAATGAGCTCTCCCTACTTATATGCACCAATTGTAAAATGAGATACACAATTGTAAATACTCATTTTACCAAATGAAATAATAAGACACCATTGGTGACATATAATAGGTATGGATTACATAAACCAATTGCAATAGAGAATAATCATGCACACATGAATGGTTTATACAATCCCACGTATCTCTTCCCATAGATATATCTCTCTCCCAATATGCATATGAATGAAATACAAGATTTACATAATGCATATATCTCTCATCCTTGACATCGTCAAAAAGATGGACATAAAAAATATCTCTCTTAACATCTTAACCAAAGATGTGACAATATGCCAGAGTAAAGAAATGTATGATATCAAATTGTAAAAATTTAGTGGGTATCAATCACTATCCCATGCTCCCCTTAGATCATAGAAATGGTCAAAAACTTTTGACTTATATGATCTAATATCAATTGTAAAGTGGGAGATAAACAATCTCTAACAATTGAGATAATACCAATTGTAGAAAAAGAATCTTGAAAGATAATCCTCTTTACCAATTTGAAAACATTAATTGGAGCCATTGGCCTAAAGTGTATCAAAGCAATAGATATGGAAAAATCAAGCTTCATTGATACACAATGACATTGCCAAAAGGAGATATAACATGAAACATGTTGGCAATAACAATGGGTTGAGGTTTAAACCATCATAACCAATTGGAGAATGACACCAATTGAAACAATGATCCCAAAAACAACCCGAAATAGTTAAAATATGTTTTAAAATATTTTTTAAACATACAACATATTAACTCCCCCATTGTCATACATATAGATAAAAAAATGCATTCATGACAATGTATTCCCCAAGGTCCCATTTTCATGAACAAAATTTGAAAACATTTTCAAAATCATGAAACACACACAAATAATGGGTATGCTAAAAATAAACATTTAAGTATAATGCACATGCAATTTGCATATGTGTGAGGAACCTAAACATTAGGGAACCAAACCCAATATGAGTTCGATTTCCTAATGTAATCACATAAGGTGATCATATCCCTAACTAGAGAGTTGATGTAACTATCTCTCTCTTGAACACTACACTTAGTGGAAATTCATAAACTCAAGGATGTCCTAGGCAAGGGTTTTACCTTAGCAAGAGGTGTGAATGTGGCATACTTAGGTGTAGAAAATATTTTCTTAGCATGCATGAATTGAGGATTTTGCTTCTTAGCAAAAAATGAAGAGTTTTCATTTTTCTTCACCACCTTGTGATTTACATGCTTCTTGTTGGTGTTATTGTTATACAAGAAAGCATGGTGATTCTTCTTAGGTGCTTTTGCAATATTTCTTGTATTTGCACCAAAAGAATAACTAGATGTGGGTTTGGTAACCACCTTTGGAGTGTATCCCAAACCTCCTCTATGGTTTACCGGATGTTGTTTTTCAAGCAAACCGTGGAGTGAATCCCTAGCATGAACAAAGCTAATAAGCTTATGGGATTTCTCTTTGCATTTCAACGTAAGTTGTTGAATGCGAGTTTCTAAGCTAAGATTTTGAGCTACTAATTTTTCATTGGTTGTGCTTAATTCCTTAACTTGAGAGAGAAGTGTGTCTCTCTCACTAGTGTCACAAACATGCAAAGCATCATGATTATTTACACTAGTAGATTCTAAAGCATGCACCCTACTCATAGCATTCTTAAATTTAGCTTTCAATTTATCATATGAGTCGATGCACTTACTTGTCAAGTTGGAGGTCACATTGAAGCGGTATTCAAGCTCCTTGGAGGATAGTTTTTCCTCCTCAACTTCCTCATCGCTTTCCTCCTCGCTACAGCTTGACGAAGACTCTTCCCCATTAGCCATGGAGCACATTTCTTTGTTGGAGTTGAGCCACGCCTTTATCTCTGCATCGCTTGAGTTAGAGGAGATTGATGAAGAATCATCAAAAGCCGCAAAGCACTTGTGAGCTTGCTCCTTGTCATCATCTTCTTCTTCACTTGATGTATCCTCATCGAAGTCATCAATTGTGCAAACAAGTCCCTTCTGTTGGTTCTTGAATTTGGACTTGCCTTTCCCATGCTTCTTCCCTTTCCCTTTATAAGTCTCTTTGTCGGGCTTGGAAGGGCATTCGGTAGAAAGATGACATTTTCCTCTACAATTGAAACAAATAGAATTGTTAGACTTGGAGGCAAACTTTGACAAAGATTTACCTTGCTTGCCCTTGAGGAATGCCTTAAATTGCTTGAATTGCTAGGCAAGCTCGATGTAATCATCATCGCTAACATCATCTTCTCCATCATCTTCACTCGGAGCTTCTCGATGGAATTTCTTTCTCCACTCGATTGGCTCCTTCTCGGCATGGAATGCAATCCCCTTTTGCTTCGGGCTTGGATGGTTGAATCTCCTTCTTGTGTTGAAGCTTTACTTCATATGCCATGCGATTCCCAATGCACTCCTCAACGGTGTATTTGGACATGTCGTTAGACTCCAAAATACCGTTGGCCTTTGACTCCCATTGAGATGTGAGCGAGTCAAGGATCTTCTCCACTCGATCCTCTTGGAAAATCACCTTTCCAAGTCCTTCCAAAACGTTCACGATTTCTGTGAACCTTGTAAACATCTCCGAGATGTTTTCACCTTCCTACATCTTAAACAACTCATATTTAGATCTAAATATGCACTGTTTAGATTTCTTTACCTTCGAAGTCCCTTCATGAGAAATCTCCAATGTATGCTAAATTTCGTTAGCCGTTTTGCACATAGAGATGCGGTTGAACTCATTTGAAGTGAGGGCGCAATGGAATGCATTCATAGCCCTCGCATTAAATTTGATCGAGTCCTTCTATGCTTTTGTCTTTGAAGCCGCGGGTGTAGTAGGCTTCTCAAATGGCGACTCTGTGATGTCCCAAAGGTCTTGACCCTCTAAGTAGATCATCATCTTGATCTTCCAACTTGGTAGTTGGTTCCGTTGAAGAGCGGGGGTCGAACGGTTGATAGACCTTTTTCATGAGACATGGATGAAGTGTTGTATACCATCGTTGTTGTATGCTTCAACCTCGCTCTGATACCAATTGTAAGGATCGCCTTACCCTTGCAATACTAACAACAAACACTCTAAGGGGGGTGAATAGAGTAATGGCAATAAATTGTGCAATTAAAATTAAACTTGCAAATGTGGAATAATAAGTGCAAGAGGAATTAATTAACACAATCAATCCAAACACAAACACAAGAATTACCCTAGTTCCTTAAACTTGGGTACGTCCAGCCACACCAGTATCCACTATAATTCTCACACAGAGAAGTGAATACAATCTCACACAAAGATACCTCACACAGAGGATATGAATTCTCACACAGAGAAATCCTTACTCTCACACAGAGAGATCTCACACAGAGGATTTAGGATTCCCACAAAGAGATATCCTTGCTTTCACACAGAAAGACTTAAACTCTCACACAGAGAAATCTCAACCAACCCTAACACAGAAGGTTATACTCTCACACAGAGAGTAACTAGCTCTCACACAGAAAGCTAGGGTTTCAATAAAATAACAACGTAAAACAAATACTCTTACATATGCCTTGAGATGAACTTACGCATAAATGATGCAAGGCATGGAAGAGGATCTCCAAGTGATGAGATTTGCTAGAATTGCACTTGGATGATTTCTCTTGAGCTTGACTTCATTGCATGAAGGAGATTTAGAGCTTTAAGAGGGAAATGAGAGAGTTTGAGAGTGGCTTATTTAATCTCTAAGGATTTTCAATTGCATCAAGAAGTTCTTATGAAATCAGCCCCCTCATATATATATAGGAACCCTATATCAACTCTCAAAACCCAAGGAAATAACCAAAAACAAAAGGCTGTAACAGCTAGTATCTGGGCTGAAACGTCACTGACAGTCGACTGATGAACAAATGATAGTCGACTGTCCAACGGCTAAATAAATCCCAACGGCTATAATCTGAGTCTTGACAGTCGACTGTAGAAGACTACACAGTCGACTGTAAAACAGACAGTCAATTGTATATCCTTCATCAGGCGACTGCTGCATGGGATGGAATAAAACAAAGAGTTGCAACTAACTCACAGTATGCATACAGGCGACTGATGAACAAATGACAGTCGACTGTAAAATAGACAGGCGACTGTTTATCCTTCATCAGTCGACTGCTGCAGGAGATGGAGAAAAACAGAGAGATGCAATATTCGCATTTACGCCTTTCAGACGACTGTTGACCATTTCATATGCGACTGTAAATATATAGGCGACTGTAAATTGAACATCAGTCGACTGATACGAAAAGCTCAAGTAGAGTCAATAAAAGGTTGACTTGAGCAGTGCACCACAGTCGACTGTAGAAGGCTCGACAAGCCACTGGAATCACCCAGTCGATTGTAAAACCTTCAGCAGACGACTGTTGGAAAGCCAGAGACTGCAAATGAGTCTTTGGGCAAGATGAGCCTATTGGGTTGGATTCTATGATAATCCTAAGGCTCTCTAAGATGGTTAAATGCATATGCATGAATGAGTAGACCATCTATCAAGGCATTACATTAAAACTAGACTCAAAAAGAGAGAAAACAATAAATAAAATATTACATGGATTACAATGCTTTCCTTAGAGTCTATGGCTTCAATCTTGATGCCTTGATGCTCCCCATCATCTCCAAGCTTTGGCACCCCTTGAGTCCAAGCCTTTGCCATTCTTCACTTGATGTACATCCTTGCACCAAGTGTTTAGTCTCCAAAAATAATATTCTTGAAAAGTAACTAAGAGACTAAAACAAGAGAGTCATTAGCAACAACATAATGTTGTGATCATCATCAAAATAACCTTGGTATGAAACACTAATACTCAACAGATCAATGCACGTCGACAAAGCCCGCTCCCCAGCTCCTCCCTCTGCTCGTACTTCGACCTCCGCACACTGCCAAGGCAGCTCCGATGACCGCCTCCTCCGTCGAACGATATCGTCACCGCCGAGTGCCAGTATCCCCCCAAGCTGCCAAAGGCAGTGGCTGCCTTCCCTTCTGCTCCACCGAGCTTCGGTCGTCGCCTGTTCCGCTAGGCCTCTGCCTCCTCTCCTCTGCGCTCATCGGACCCTGCCACCGTACGCTACCGTCACCAAGAGCCGCAACCTCTTCCCTCCGATCTGCCCCAGCTTCACCACCATCCCCATCGAGCTCTCCGACAAGCTACACCCACTAAGTAGCAGTGCCTATGCTGCTTCGAGCTCCGCAGCCCTGCCTCTCCATCGAGCCACGCTCCACCGCACCACAACCACGTCGAAGCCCCGCCACCCCGCAAGACGACCGGCCTCCTCATCCTCTCCGCTCCAGCCCCCCAGCTCTCCCCGTAATGGCAGCACCACTCTTCCCACCGACATCGTCGGTGCCGCCCTCAGCCCATGCTGGTCGCCGCCGCTCCAGCCTCTCGTCACCGTTGACCGCCATTCGCTCCAGCGTCGCCTCCGTCTTCAACCTCCGCTGGCGACACCTCTGCTGCCCCTTGCAGCAACACGAAAGAGGAATGAGGGAGAGTTTAAAACCAAGTATACCAATGCGTATACGTATATACGTATATGAATACATATATAATTATATATTAAAGGGTTATTTCTTTAAAATTAGTAGTAAATAATCTAGTGAGCAGAAAAATACCCAGTAAGGCCCAGAAAACCAGAAACGACGAAACGGACTCATTGACGTTGGTTTCATCGCCATAGGGCGAGTATATTTCCCTCGGCAAATTTTTTAAGCTTAAATCTAATTAGGTTGTTTTCATTTAAAAATCAATATCTTAAGATTTTCATGTACACTAACGTACGAGAAAAATATATGTTGTAGTACTAGTTAATACGATCATTTTGACCCCTTGTTGGAAGAATTCTGATGTATGGTTTTTACTAGAGAAATCTTGAAAAATATAATGAAAAATAGTTTTCTAGTTTTTAATTAGTTTTAATTGATTTTAAGCTGTTATAAATTATGAAAAATACCTATGAGTCTTATAAAAATATTTTCTTGCTATATAAAATTATTTTACTCCCAGCTATCCCATCTAAAAATATTTAGTACGTATTTTGATGAGTCTTAAGCTATCATAAAAATACGAACACGTTAAGAAAATGGATAGAAAATAGTGTAGTCATTAACTAATGATTTCTTGTGTTTACAGGTACCGATTCTCGTGCACCAGCTCCCTTGGAAGCTCTAGCTCCAACCTCATCTTACTACGACGATCTCGATAACAGTAAGTCACCCTAATTCTAATTTTAGAAATATAAACAAGTGCACTAGTATAAACTTAGGATGTTGCAAATAGTCTCAGAACAACTATTGATCGAACGAATGGTTAGAGACCTAAGTAACTAGGGAAACCAGCAACTACAGAACGACTATTGACTTAAACAAACAATTTTCATATTCCATGTTTGTTGGACTTGTCTCTGTCCTCAAATTTCTTAGCATCCGCCTTATTTAACTTTCTGGTTTTCAGTAAGAAAGTCAACCAGTGGTCCGGGTTTAACTATCGTAGTAAATAAGAAACTATCCTACTTTGGTTAACATAATCGATGGAATAGATGTGGTTATTGGCGTTCTTAATATTGGTGTCATCCGGTGTCTATGATCGTTTGTGCCAAAGTTTGGATCACCCTGCTTGCGGGGATAGTGACCTGCTTGGCCAAACCTGACTGGCCGTGTATGCATGGACCAATGTTTTAAGTCTCAATCATCAACAGTTTGTAAATACCTTCAAAAGAAGTCACTTCAACTTCCTCATCATCGTGATCTCTCTCTTGTCAAGTTCACCCTTATCTACCATGTTATGAAACTTGTCACTTGCAACTTCGCATGAAACATTGTTACACTTGTGCACTTATGTTAAAATAGTTACATCACCTGTTGCATGCCATGCTAACAATTTATCTTGTGGAATATCATGTGGAATATCTTATGGAATATCCTATGGAACAACTTGTGGAACATCCCGTACGAAACAAGTACATAGAACACTTGACACTTCACTAGGGTTTTGGGGTAACTCACAGTTTGAGAGAGTGTGGGAGTGACTGGAGTTCATCTTCCCGTACCGTTGCCTGTGTTTCGGCATCCCGTCCCGCTGCCTATGTTTCGGCAAAATACATGTACCGCTGCATGTGTTTCGGCATTTGTCTGGGTGAGCGCACTCAGGCAAGAGACGAACTCAATGGTCACATATTATACTCTCCAACTTGAGTCACGTAGTTCTAGTGTAGTTACTTTTGCACAGTCACCTTTACTTTACGCATTACAGTCACCTTTACTTTATGTATTACAGTCCCCTTTACTTTACGCATTGCATGCACTTCTGTACAGTCACCTTTACTTTACGCATTGCATGCACGTTACTTATTACACATGTGCAGCTACCAGTACTTACTTATCGCTCTGGTATGCATGACTGCATTTACTTTACTTGTCACACTTGTGGTTAGCTACTTCTTTAGCATACTCCCATACTTAGCTTGCTTATATTGTGCACTGCTTTAATTTCTATTTTTAGAATTGTTGTGACTTACCTACGGTTCCATCATCATGGCACCGCAGACGACGCACCTGTGGAGGTAGATGTTCTTGAATCGACAGCGCCAGAGTTCGACCTTGAGACCGCAGCTTTCAGAGTTATTTGCACTTATGTACTTCCTTTCTTCCATGTATATTTGTTGGAACATTGTTGTGCAGTATGGTTGTAATAAATGGACACTATTTGGGTATTTTTGTACATCTCTGCATCGTGTCTATTTTGTTTTCACTGGTTAACTGCAGACCTGCGAATAAATCACATAAGTAATGGCCCCCTGAGAGCGGGTCGTTGCACCCGGCCCGGGCCCGGCAGACCCGACCCGGGCTTATTCAAAACCCATGCTGAGTTGGCCCAGCCCGGCCGGGGAGGACCCCCGCCCAGCCCGGCCCGGCTTTTTTAGCCTATGGGAGGCTTTTTTAAGCCTCAGGGGGCTTTTTTATCCCGCGGGCTAAAACCCGGGCTGGGCACCCCAGCCTAGCCCGGCCCTGGTCCCGGGCCCGGGCCGATCAACAGGCCATTGATCGACCCTCGGCCCCGACCCGGGCCGGCGGGCCGCCGGTCCTTTTTGACACCATGATGCATGATCACTCCACATTTTACACCTTTTTTCCGCATGTTTGCATGCCATTTAGATCGCTCAAATCACGTTTTTCACGATTTATCGACAATATTACGATACTTTTCACGATTTGTTGTTTTTGTCGTATTTCAGGAGATTTGGAGCGATTCCTAGATACACCTACTCCGGAGTGTCACCGAAGACTTCCCTGAGGGGTATTTTCAGATTGGAGAGGAGCGGAAGAAGAAAGAACATCGTAGGAGCGACGAGGAGGCAAAAACACTCAGAATGGGCATTTTTAGTGTCTCACTTGGCCGAGTGAAGGAGTCACTCGGCCGATCAGCGAGACTCCGCTCGGCCGGCCAGATCGAACACGCTTCAAGTGTGCACTCGGCCGAGCATCAGAAGCCGCCTCGGCCGAGTGACGTATCCCGTCCGCCCGAGTGGCACTCAGACGACGCCCATCAAAAACTCCCAACTAACTGTTTTTCGTCAGTCTGAGCAGCAGAAGACCCACTCGGCCGAGTGGCAATTGCCGACCGCCCGAGTGAAGATAAGCCCATAGGCCGAGTGACGACAACTCACTCGGCCGAGTGACGCCCGAAGTGAAGACCCCCAAGACCCCGGACTTACTGGAAATTCTCAGGGTCTTTCACTCGGCCGAGCGACTTTTGTCACTCGGCCGAGTGAGCCGAGCGCCTGTAGCGGAAAACACGATTTTGAAGAGGCGCAGGGGCATTTTGGTCACGGATTTTTGGGCAGTTTTGGGGGGTATTTAACCCCTGATTCTAACCTAGGTTAGGGAGCTTTTTCCTTACTTTTTGGCAGCCTTTTAGATTAAACTTTTTAGCTTTTGATTCTTGTGATTAGAGAGGAGAGAAAAGGTTTATTTTGTTGGATTCTTGAAGAACTACATTGGTTTGTCTCCCTCTTCATTAAAAATCTTATTTTTATTGCTTATTTGAATATTGCCATGAATTCTATTGCTATTTCAATTGATTATTCTTCTGTTTGTGAAATGATTTGTGAGTAGTCCCAACGTCTTAGGGCGTGGGGATGAACCCTACGAGCCCAATTTCCGATTTGTGATGATTTGGTAGAACTATTGCTAGAATTGCTATTATGGTTAGTTTGTGATCGATATATTACGGATAGCTAGGTGTTCATATCGATTGGGATTTGCAAGAGATTGGATCCCAATTCGATAGAAAACCCTAGAAATCCAAATTGGGTTGAAATTGAGTTTTCGTAGTATCGGTTTGCAAGAGATTGGACCGATACTAGGGTTCTCGGTTGCAATTCTATACCGATACCCGTTTGCAAGAGATTGGACGGGTAGGAACTATCCCAACCTAGGTCGCAGCCCGAGTTTGGACGAGAGTGGGCTCGGGATGCGATTGAACGATGATGTTGATCCTAATGCTAGCTTGCCTAGGCTAGGTTTTGCAAGAGATTGGGCCCGAGCCTAGGTTAGCTATAGACCGGCAACAGCGCGAGAGCGTGAGCTAGGTTTTACATTCAGTTGCAACTAGTTCATCCGAAATTCTACTCTAGCAATTGTGATACCAGTGAATCACATTGACGAAATACGGTGAGTAGCGGGGATTCCCTATTCCCTAGGCGTCTTTATTTGATTTTATATCTCTATACTTTATTTGACGATTGTGACAACACCGCCGAAAGGCAAATTCCCTCTTTTCTGTCCTTATAGCCAGGTTGTCCGGAGAAGGCACTGTCATACGTCCTCCCTGTGTTCGATACCCGCTCGCCGCTACACCGTGCGCTTACGGTAAAACTACACGGTCGCTCTTTTGGGTGTACGCCCAGAAGCGATCAAGTTTTTGGCGCCGTTGCCGGGGAGGCGATTGTGTTTGATCCTACCACCCTAGCTATTTCCTTCTTTTTGTTTTATTTCTTTATTTTTATCTAACCCTTCCATTGTGCTAATCACTTCTGCATGGGATGGAATAAAACAAAGAGTTGCAACTAACTCACAGTATGCATACAGGCGACTGATGAACAAATGACAGTCGACTGTAAAATAGACAGGCGACTGTTTATCCTTCATCAGTCGACTGCTGCAGGAGATGGAGAAAAACAGAGAGATGCAATATTCGCATTTACGCCTTTCAGACGACTGTTGACCATTTCATATGCGACTGTAAATATATAGGCGACTGTAAATTGAACATCAGTCGACTGATACGAAAAGCTCAAGTAGAGTCAATAAAAGGTTGACTTGAGCAGTGCACCACAGTCGACTGTAGAAGGCTCGACAAGCCACTGGAATCACCCAGTCGATTGTAAAACCTTCAGCAGACGACTGTTGGAAAGCCAGAGACTGCAAATGAGTCTTTGGGCAAGATGAGCCTATTGGGTTGGATTCTATGATAATCCTAAGGCTCTCTAAGATGGGTAAATGTATATGCATGAATGAGTAGACCATCTATCAAGACATTACATTAAAACTAGACTCAAAAAGAGAGAAATCAATAAATAAAATATTACATGGATTACAATGCTTTTCTTAGAGTCCATGGCTTCAATCTTGATGCCTTGATGCTCCCCATCATCTCCAAGCTTTGGCACCCCTTGAGTCCAAGCTTTTGACATTCTTCACTTGATGTACATCCTTGCATCAAGTGTTTAGTCTCCAAAAATGATATTCTTGAAAAGTAACTAAGAGACTAAAACAAGAGAGTCATTAACAACAACATAATGTTGTGATCATCATCAAAATAACCTTGGTATGAAACACCAATACTCAACAATATCCCCCTTTTTGTTGATGACACACATTATGTAAAACATAAAGAGAATAAAACATAATACTAATGAGCTCTCCCTACTTATATGCACCAATTGTAAAATGAGATACACAATTGTAAATACTCATTATACCAAATGAAATAATAAGACACCATTGGTGACATATAATAGGTATGGATTACATAAACCAATTGCAATAGAGAATAATCATGCACACATGAATGGTTTATACAATCCCACGTATCTCTTCCCATAGATATATCTCTCTCCCAATATGCATATGAATGAAATACAAGATTTACATAATGCATATATCTCTCATCCTTGACATCGTCAAAAAGATGGACATAAAAAATATCTCTCTTAACATCTTAACCAAAGATGTGACAATATGCCAGAGTAAAGAAATGTATGATATCAAATTGTAAAAATTTAGTGGGTATCAATCACTATCACATGCTCCCCTTAGATCATAGAAATGGTCAAAAACTTTTGACTTATATGATCTAATATCAATTGTAAAGTGGGAGATAAACAATCTCTAACAATTGAGATAATACCAATTGTAGAAAAAGAATCTTGAAAGATAATCCTCTTTACCAATTTGAAAACATTAATTGGAGCCATTGGCCTAAAGTGTATCAAAGCAATAGATATGGAAAAATCAAGCTTCATTGATACACAATGACATTGCCAAAAGGAGATATAACATGAAACATGTTGGCAATAACAATGGGTTGAGGTTTAAACCATCATAACCAATTGGAGAATGACACCAATTGAAACAATGATCCCAAAAACAACCCGAAATAGTTAAAATATGTTTTAAAATATTTTTTAAACATACAACATATTAACTCCCCCATTGTCATACATATAGATAAAAAAATGCATTCATGACAATGTATTCCCCAAGGTCCCATTTTCATGAACAAAATTTGAAAACATTTTCAAAATCATGAAACACACACAAATAATGGGTATGCTAAAAATAAACATTTAAGTATAATGCACATGCAATTTGCATATGTGTGAGGAACCTAAACATTAGGGAACCAAACCCAATATGAGTTCGATTTCCTAATGTAATCACATAAGGTGATCATATCCCTAACTAGAGAGTTGATGTAACTATCTCTCTCTTGAACACTACACTTAGTGGAAATTCATAAACTCAAGGATGTCCTAGGCAAGGGTTTTACCTTAGCAAGAGGTGTGAATGTGGCATACTTAGGTGTAGAAAATATTTTCTTAGCATGCATGAATTGAGGATTTTGCTTCTTAGCAAAAAAATGAAGAGTTTTCATTTTTCTTCACCACCTTGTGATTTACATGCTTCTTGTTGGTGTTATTGTTATACAAGAAAGCATGGTGATTCTTCTTAGGTGCTTTTGCAATATTTCTTGTATTTGCACCAAAAGAATAACTAGATGTGGGTTTGGTAACCACCTTTGGAGTGTATCCCAAACCTCCTCTATGGTTTACCGGATGTTGTTTTTCAAGCAAACCGTGGAGTGAATCCCTAGCATGAACAAAGCTAATAAGCTTATGGGATTTCTCTTTGCATTTCAACGTAAGTTGTTGAATGCGAGTTTCTAAGCTAAGATTTTGAGCTACTAATTTTTCATTGGTTGTGCTTAATTCCTTAACTTGAGAGAGAAGTGTGTCTCTCTCACTAGTGTCACAAACATGCAAAGCATCATGATTATTTACACTAGTAGATTCTAAAGCATGCACCCTACTCATAGCATTCTTAAATTTAGCTTTCAATTTATCATATGAGTCGATGCACTTACTTGTCAAGTTGGAGGTCACATTGAAGCGGTATTCGAGCTCCTTGGAGGATAGTTTTTCCTCCTCAACTTCCTCATCGCTTTCCTCCTCGCTACAGCTTGACGAAGACTCTTCCCCATTAGCCATGGAGCACATTTCTTTGTTGGAGTTGAGCCACGCCTTTATCTCTGCATCGCTTGAGTTAGAGGAGATTGATGAAGAATCATCAAAAGCCGTAAAGCACTTGTGAGCTTGCTCCTTGTCATCATCTTCTTCTTCACTTGATGTATCCTCATCGAAGTCATCAATTGTGCAAACAAGTCCCTTCTGTTGGTTCTTGAATTTGGACTTGCCTTTCCCATGCTTCTTCCCTTTCCCTTTATAAGTCTCTTTGTCGGGCTTGGAAGGGCATTCGGTAGAAAGATGACATTTTCCTCTACAATTGAAACAAATAGAATTGTTAGACTTGGAGGCAAACTTTGACAAAGATTTACCTTGCTTGCCCTTGAGGAATGCCTTAAATTGCTTGAATTGCTAGGCAAGCTCGATGTAATCATCATCGCTAACATCATCTTCTCCATCATCTTCACTCGGAGCTTCTCGATGGAATTTCTTTCTCCACTCGATTGGCTCCTTCTCGGCATGGAATGCAATCCCCTTTTGCTTCGGGCTTGGATGGTTGAATCTCCTTCTTGTGTTGAAGCTTTACTTCATATGCCATGCGATTCCCAATGCACTCCTCAACGGTGTATTTGGACATGTCGTTAGACTCCAAAATACCGTTGGCCTTTGACTCCCATTGAGATGTGAGCGAGTCAAGGATCTTCTCCACTCGATCCTCTTGGAAAATCACCTTTCCAAGTCCTTCCAAAACGTTCACGATTTCTGTGAACCTTGTAAACATCTCCGAGATGTTTTCACCTTCCTACATCTTAAACAACTCATATTTAGATCTAAATATGCACTGTTTAGATTTCTTTACCTTCGAAGTCCCTTCATGAGAAATCTCCAATGTATGCTAAATTTCGTTAGCCGTTTTGCACATAGAGATGCGGTTGAACTCATTTGAAGTGAGGGCGCAATGGAATGCATTCATAGCCCTCGCATTAAATTTGATCGAGTCCTTCTATGCTTTTGTCTTTGAAGCCGCGGGTGTAGTAGGCTTCTCAAATGGCGACTCTGTGATGTCCCAAAGGTCTTGACCCTCTAAGTAGATCATCATCTTGATCTTCCAACTTGGTAGTTGGTTCCGTTGAAGAGCGGGGGTCGAACGGTTGATAGACCTTTTTCATGAGACATGGATGAAGTGTTGTATACCATCGTTGTTGTATGCTTCAACCTCGCTCTGATACCAATTGTAAGGATCGCCTTACCCTTGCAATACTAACAACAAACACTCTAAGGGGGGTGAATAGAGTAATGGCAATAAATTGTGCAATTAAAATTAAACTTGCAAATGTGGAATAATAAGTGCAAGAGGAATTAATTAACACAATCAATCCAAACACAAACACAAGAATTACCCTAGTTCCTTAAACTTGGGTACGTCCAGCCACACCAGTATCCACTATAATTCTCACACAGAGAAGTGAATACAATCTCACACAAAGATACCTCACACAGAGGATATGAATTCTCACACAGAGAAATCCTTACTCTCACACAGAGAGATCTCACACAGAGGATTTAGGATTCCCACAAAGAGATATCCTTGCTTTCACACAGAAAGACTTAAACTCTCACACAGAGAAATCTCAACCAACCCTAACACAGAAGGTTATACTCTCACACAGAGAGTAACTAGCTCTCACACAGAAAGCTAGGGTTTCAATAAAATAACAACGTAAAACAAATACTCTTACATATGCCTTGAGATGAACTTACGCATAAATGATGCAAGGCATGGAAGAGGATCTCCAAGTGATGAGATTTGCTAGAATTGCACTTGGATGATTTCTCTTGAGCTTGACTTCATTGCATGAAGGAGATTTAGAGCTTTAAGAGGGAAATGAGAGAGTTTGAGAGTGGCTTATTTAATCTCTAAGGATTTTCAATTGCATCAAGAAGTTCTTATGAAATCAGCCCCCTCATATATATATAGGAACCCTATATCAACTCTCAAAACCCAAGGAAATAACCAAAAACAAAAGGCTGTAACAGCTAGTATCTGGGCTGAAACGTCACTGACAGTCGACTGATGAACAAATGATAGTCGACTGTCCAACGGCTAAATAAATCCCAACGGCTATAATCTGAGTCTTGACAGTCGACTGTAGAAGACTACACAGTCGACTGTAAAACAGACAGTCAATTGTATATCCTTCATCAGGCGACTGCTGCATGGGATGGAATAAAACAAAGAGTTGCAACTAACTCACAGTATGCATACAGGCGACTGATGAACAAATGACAGTCGACTGTAAAATAGACAGGCGACTGTTTATCCTTCATCAGTCGACTGCTGCAGGAGATGGAGAAAAACAGAGAGATGCAATATTCGCATTTACGCCTTTCAGACGACTGTTGACCATTTCATATGCGACTGTAAATATATAGGCGACTGTAAATTGAACATCAGTCGACTGATACGAAAAGCTCAAGTAGAGTCAATAAAAGGTTGACTTGAGCAGTGCACCACAGTCGACTGTAGAAGGCTCGACAAGCCACTGGAATCACCCAGTCGATTGTAAAACCTTCAGCAGACGACTGTTGGAAAGCCAGAGACTGCAAATGAGTCTTTGGGCAAGATGAGCCTATTGGGTTGGATTCTATGATAATCCTAAGGCTCTCTAAGATGGTTAAATGCATATGCATGAATGAGTAGACCATCTATCAAGGCATTACATTAAAACTAGACTCAAAAAGAGAGAAAACAATAAATAAAATATTACATGGATTACAATGCTTTCCTTAGAGTCTATGGCTTCAATCTTGATGCCTTGATGCTCCCCATCATCTCCAAGCTTTGGCACCCCTTGAGTCCAAGCCTTTGCCATTCTTCACTTGATGTACATCCTTGCACCAAGTGTTTAGTCTCCAAAAATAATATTCTTGAAAAGTAACTAAGAGACTAAAACAAGAGAGTCATTAGCAACAACATAATGTTGTGATCATCATCAAAATAACCTTGGTATGAAACACCAATACTCAACAGATCAATGCACGTCGACAAAGCCCGCTCCCCAGCTCCTCCCTCTGCTCGTACTTCGACCTCCGCACACTGCCAAGGCAGCTCCGATGACCGCCTCCTCCGTCGAACGATATCGTCACCGCCGAGTGCCAGTATCCCCCCAAGCTGCCAAAGGCAGTGGCTGCCTTCCCTTCTGCTCCACCGAGCTTCGGTCGTCGCCTGTTCCGCTAGGCCTCTGCCTCCTCTCCTCTGCGCTCATCGGACCCTGCCACCGTACGCTACCGTCACCAAGAGCCGCAACCTCTTCCCTCCGATCTGCCCCAGCTTCACCACCATCCCCATCGAGCTCTCCGACAAGCTACACCCACTAAGTAGCAGTGCCTATGCTGCTCCGAGCTCCGCAGCCCTGCCTCTCCATCGAGCCACGCTCCACCGCACCACAACCACGTCGAAGCCCCGCCACCCCGCAAGACGACCGGCCTCCTCATCCTCTCCGCTCCAGCCCCCCAGCTCTCCCCGTAATGGCAGCACCACTCTTCCCACCGACATCGTCGGTGCCGCCCTCAGCCCATGCTGGTCGCCGCCGCTCCAGCCTCTCGTCACCGTTGACCGCCATTCGCTCCAGCGTCGCCTCCGTCTTCAACCTCCGCTGGCGACACCTCTGCTGCCCCTTGCAGCAACACGAAAGAGGAATGAGGGAGAGTTTAAAACCAAGTATACCAATGCGTATACGTATATACGTATATGAATACATATATAATTATATATTAAAGGGTTATTTCTTTAAAATTAGTAGTAAATAATCTAGTGAGCAGAAAAATACCCAGTAAGGCCCAGAAAACCAGAAACGACGAAACGGACTCATTGACGTTGGTTTCATCGCCATAGGGCGAGTATATTTCCCTCGGCAAATTTTTTAAGCTTAAATCTAATTAGGTTGTTTTCATTTAAAAATCAATATCTTAAGATTTTCATGTACACTAACGTACGAGAAAAATATATGTTGTAGTACTAGTTAATACGATCATTTTGACCCCTTGTTGGAAGAATTCTGATGTATGGTTTTTACTAGAGAAATCTTGAAAAATATAATGAAAAATAGTTTTCTAGTTTTTAATTAGTTTTAATTGATTTTAAGCTGTTATAAATTATGAAAAATACCTATGAGTCTTATAAAAATATTTTCTTGCTATATAAAATTATTTTACTCCCAGCTATCCCATCTAAAAATATTTAGTACGTATTTTGATGAGTCTTAAGCTATCATAAAAATACGAACACGTTAAGAAAATGGATAGAAAATAGTGTAGTCATTAACTAATGATTTCTTGTGTTTACAGGTACCGATTCTCGTGCACCAGCTCCCTTGGAAGCTCTAGCTCCAACCTCATCTTACTACGACGATCTCGATAACAGTAAGTCACCCTAATTCTAATTTTAGAAATATAAACAAGTGCACTAGTATAAACTTAGGATGTTGCAAATAGTCTCAGAACAACTATTGATCGAACGAATGGTTAGAGACCTAAGTAACTAGGGAAACCAGCAACTACAGAACGACTATTGACTTAAACAAACAATTTTCATATTCCATGTTTGTTGGACTTGTCTCTGTCCTCAAATTTCTTAGCATCCGCCTTATTTAACTTTCTGGTTTTCAGTAAGAAAGTCAACCAGTGGTCCGGGTTTAACTATCGTAGTAAATAAGAAACTATCCTACTTTGGTTAACATAATCGATGGAATAGATGTGGTTATTGGCGTTCTTAATATTGGTGTCATCCGGTGTCTATGATCGTTTGTGCCAAAGTTTGGATCACCCTGCTTGCGGGGATAGTGACCTGCTTGGCCAAACCTGACTGGCCGTGTATGCATGGACCAATGTTTTAAGTCTCAATCATCAACAGTTTGTAAATACCTTCAAAAGAAGTCACTTCAACTTCCTCATCATCGTGATCTCTCTCTTGTCAAGTTCACCCTTATCTACCATGTTATGAAACTTGTCACTTGCAACTTCGCATGAAACATTGTTACACTTGTGCACTTATGTTAAAATAGTTACATCACCTGTTGCATGCCATGCTAACAATTTATCTTGTGGAATATCATGTGGAATATCTTATGGAATATCCTATGGAACAACTTGTGGAACATCCCGTACGAAACAAGTACATAGAACACTTGACACTTCACTAGGGTTTTGGGGTAACTCACAGTTTGAGAGAGTGTGGGAGTGACTGGAGTTCATCTTCCCGTACCGTTGCCTGTGTTTCGGCATCCCGTCCCGCTGCCTATGTTTCGGCAAAATACATGTACCGCTGCATGTGTTTCGGCATTTGTCTGGGTGAGCGCACTCAGGCAAGAGACGAACTCAATGGTCACATATTATACTCTCCAACTTGAGTCACGTAGTTCTAGTGTAGTTACTTTTGCACAGTCACCTTTACTTTACGCATTACAGTCACCTTTACTTTATGTATTACAGTCCCCTTTACTTTACGCATTGCATGCACTTCTGTACAGTCACCTTTACTTTACGCATTGCATGCACGTTACTTATTACACATGTGCAGCTACCAGTACTTACTTATCGCTCTGGTATGCATGACTGCATTTACTTTACTTGTCACACTTGTGGTTAGCTACTTCTTTAGCATACTCCCATACTTAGCTTGCTTATATTGTGCACTGCTTTAATTTCTATTTTTAGAATTGTTGTGACTTACCTACGGTTCCATCATCATGGCACCGCAGACGACGCACCTGTGGAGGTAGATGTTCTTGAATCGACAGCGTCAGAGTTCGACCTTGAGACCGCAGCTTTCAGAGTTATTTGCACTTATGTACTTCCTTTCTTCCATGTATATTTGTTGGAACATTGTTGTGCAGTATGGTTGTAATAAATGGACACTATTTGGGTATTTTTGTACATCTCTGCATCGTGTCTATTTTGTTTTCACTGGTTAACTGCAGACCTGCGAATAAATCACATAAGTAATGGCCCCCTGAGAGCGGGTCGTTGCACCCGGCCCGGGCCCGGCAGACCCGACCCGGGCTTATTCAAAACCCATGCTGAGTTGGCCCAGCCCGGCCGGGGAGGACCCCCGCCCAGCCCGGCCCGGCTTTTTTAGCCTATGGGAGGCTTTTTTAAGCCTCAGGGGGCTTTTTTATCCCGCGGGCTAAAACCCGGGCTGGGCACCCCAGCCTAGCCCGGCCCTGGTCCCGGGCCCGGGCCGATCAACAGGCCATTGATCGACCCTCGGCCCCGACCCGGGCCGGCGGGCCGCCGGTCCTTTTTGACACCATGATGCATGATCACTCCACATTTTACACCTTTTTTCCGCATGTTTGCATGCCATTTAGATCGCTCAAATCACGTTTTTCACGATTTATCGACAATATTACGATACTTTTCACGATTTGTTGTTTTTGTCGTATTTCAGGAGATTTGGAGCGATTCCTAGATACACCTACTCCGGAGTGTCACCGAAGACTTCCCTGAGGGGTATTTTCAGATTGGAGAGGAGCGGAAGAAGAAAGAACATCGTAGGAGCGACGAGGAGGCAAAAACACTCAGAATGGGCATTTTTAGTGTCTCACTTGGCCGAGTGAAGGAGTCACTCGGCCGATCAGCGAGACTCCGCTCGGCCGGCCAGATCGGACACGCTTCAAGTGTGCACTCGGCCGAGCATCAGAAGCCGCCTCGGCCGAGTGACGTATCCCGTCCGCCCGAGTGGCACTCAAACGACGCCCATCAAAAACTCCCAACTTACTGTTTTTCGTCAGTCTGAGCAGCAGAAGACCCACTCGGCCGAGTGGCAATTGCCGACCGCCCGAGTGAAGATAACCCCATAGGCCGAGTGACGACAACTCACTCGGCCGAGTGACGCCCGAAGTGAAGACCCCCAAGACCCCGGACTTACTGAAAATTCTCAGGGTCTTTCACTCGGCCGAGCGACTTTTGTCACTCGGCCGAGTGAGCCGAGCGCCTGTAGCGGAAAACACGATTTTGAAGAGGCGCAGGGGCATTTTGGTCACGGATTTTTGGGCAGTTTTGGGGGGTATTTAACCCCTGATTCTAACCTAGGTTAGGGAGCTTTTTCCTTACTTTTTGGCAGCCTTTTAGATTAAACTTTTTAGCTTTTGATTCTTGTGATTAGAGAGGAGAGAAAAGGTTTATTTTGTTGGATTCTTGAAGAACTACATTGGTTTGTCTCCCTCTTCATTAAAAATCTTATTTTTATTGCTTATTTGAATATTGCCATGAATTCTATTGCTATTTCAATTGATTATTCTTCTGTTTGTGAAATGATTTGTGAGTAGTCCCAACGTCTTAGGGCGTGGGGATGAACCCTACGAGCCCAATTTCCGATTTGTGATGATTTGGTAGAACTATTGCTAGAATTGCTATTAGGGTTAGTTTGGGATCGATATATTACGGATAGCTAGGTGTTCATATCGATTGGGATTTGCAAGAGATTGGATCCCAATTCGATAGAAAACCCTAGAAATCCAAATTGGGTTGAAATTGAGTTTTCGTAGTATCGGTTTGCAAGAGATTGGACCGATAC
Organism: Scilla litardierei; assembly: GCA_030789695.1. Classification (NCBI taxonomy): domain Eukaryota; kingdom Viridiplantae; phylum Streptophyta; class Magnoliopsida; order Asparagales; family Asparagaceae; genus Scilla; species Scilla litardierei. The sequence continues at coordinate 94,966,424 of CM061138.1, read as the reverse complement.
TAGGGTTCTCGGTTGCAATTCTATACCGATACCCGTTTGCAAGAGATTGGACAGGTAGGAACTATCCCAACCTAGGTCGCAGCCCGAGTTTGGACGAGAGTGGGCTCGGGATGCGATTGAACGATGATGTTGATCCTAATGCTAGCTTGCCTAGGCTAGGTTTTGCAAGAGATTGGGCCCGAGCCTAGGTTAGCTATAGACCGGCAACAGCGCGAGAGCGTGAGCTAGGTTTTACATTCAGTTGCAACTAGTTCATCCGAAATTCTACTCTAGCAATTGTGATACCAGTGAATCACATTGACGAAATACGGTGAGTAGCGGGGATTCCCTATTCCCTAGGCGTCTTTATTTGATTTTATATCTCTATACTTTATTTGACGATTGTGACAACACCGCCGAAAGGCAAATTCCCTCTTTTCTGTCCTTATAGCCAGGTTGTCCGGAGAAGGCACTGTCATACGTCCTCCATGTGTTCGATACCCGCTCGCCGCTACACCGTGCGCTTACGGTAAAACTACACGGTCGCTCTTTTGGGTGTACGCCCAGAAGCGATCAAGTTTTTGGCGCCGTTGCCGGGGAGGCGATTGTGTTTGATCCTACCACCCTAGCTATTTCCTTCTTTTTGTTTTATTTCTTTATTTTTATCTAACCCTTCCATTGTGCTAATCACTTCTTTGAAACTTTGTTTTCCCGTGCATGTACACGAGATCCACAGCGGACCCCATCGATATATTGTTTGATCCTGAGATCGAGCGTACATTGCGGAGAATCAGAGCGGAGAGGAGACCCTATACGGAAGGGAGGTTTATGAACGTCCGGGAGAGGCCTGAAGAGTTAGCGGCAAGAATGGAGAGGATTATTTCCATTCGAGATAGGCTCCGGCCTAAGACTTCCTCCACGACCTCGTCCATAGCCATGCCGGAGTTGGCGACCGACAAGAATTTTGAGTTGAAGACTGGGCTTGTGGTTCTGATGCAGCAGGATCCATTTCATGGGAACGCCCATGAAAATCCCCACTACCACATCCAGCTCTTCCTATCAAAGTGCGCCACCTTCCAGATGTCGGGCGTTACCCTAGATGCCATCAGACTGCGCCTCTTCCCCTTCACATTAAAGGATAAAGCTCTTTATTGGTTGAGGACGCAAGCTGAAGGAGTCTTTACCACATGGGACGAGTTGGCGAGCGCGTTTATTGACAAGTTCTATCCGCCCTCCAAGACGGTAAAGATTAGGAGTGCTCTTATGTCCGTCAAGTAAGGACCTCAAGAGACACTCTACGAGGCTTGGGAGCACTTCAAAGATCTGCAGCATTAGTGCCCCCACCATAGCATTGAAGATTGGGATCTAGTCCATAGCTTCTACAATGGTCTCCAACCGGGGACCAAGCAGATTATTGATGCAGCGCTAAATGGGGCCATCCTATCGAAGACTCCCGACGAAGCTACGGCCCTAATTGAGGAGATGGCCTCGAACAATCAACAATGGGGCGACGAGCGAGGACACTCTTCGACCTCCTTGAAGCCATCTAGCATCTATGAGGAAAAGGCCGTAGCGGAGCTGACCAACAAGTTCGATTCTCTCCACAAGGTAGTGGAGAGACTGGAGAAGTATATTACAGAGCCCCAAGGAGCCCCTTCCACATCCGCACCAACGAATCAAATGTGTGATTGGCAAGACCAATCCCAAGATATGTATTTGGGAGGAGAACAAGGAGAGGGATCTTTGGAGCAAGTTCAATACGTCGCGGAGAACCAAGGATATTGGGCCAATCCGGCCACTAGAAACCATCCCGGTTTCTCCTATGCCAACAATGAAGGAGCATTGAACCCGCCGCAACAACTACCTCAACAAGCTTGACCACAACAACAACAACAACAACATTATCCACCGAGGGGGCCTCCGTAACAAAATTTCCCACCAAAGCAACAAGTTGGACCCTATAGGCCGCCCGGATACAATCAAGGGTGGAGAAATCCAAACCCTCCACAAGCTCAACAACGATCTGAATTTGAAGCTAAGGTGGAGGAGTTTATGGTCGAGCAGAAGAAGATCAATGCTTCCTTGAAGGCGGGCCAAGACTCTCTTACAACTGTCGTTGGACAAATTGCGGAGCAACTTGCGTTGCTCAATAGAACAGTCAACAGTTACCGGCTCAACCCGAGCAAAATCCACGGGGCAACACCGGCCATATCAACGCCGTGGTTGCAGTTACTACGAGAGGCGGGAAGGATACCACCCCCGTCATGATCCCAACCGAGGAGCCCGTGATAGAGAGAGTAGAGCCAAGTGAGCCGGTCATTGAAGTTGAGACGGAGAAAGAGCCGCAAGTGGAAGAAAAGTCCAGAGCGGAGCAACTGATTGAAGAGAGGCGTTTTATGCCACCGATCTCATTCCCTCAGAGACTTGCTAGAGCAAAGATGGAGAAGCGACTAGCAAAGTTTCTCGAGTATTTGAGAGGGGTAAGCCTCAATATCCCCTTCCTCGACGCTATCGTGGAAATCCCGACATACGCCAAGTTCCTAAAAGATTTGATTACGAGAAGAAAGAGGAAGGAGAAAATCATGCTCGCTGAGGAGGGGTCTTGATTCACCAAGAGAGAGAAGGAGCCCGCCAAATTCAAAGACCCGGGGAGTTTTCGAATTCCTTGCACCTTAGGCGGCGTCCCTCTACAAAAGGCGTTAGTGGACTTAGGGGCTAGTGTTAGCCTCATGCCTCTCTCTATGTTCCGAAGACTAAACACAGGCACAAAATTGAAGCCTACCAACATGCGGATACAACTAGCCGATGGTTGGATCACAAGGCCGGTAGGGATCGCAGATGACATCCCGTTACAAGTCCCAGGGGGCATATGTTTTCCATGCGACTTCGTGATCATGGATGTCAAGTAGGAGGGAGATACGTCGCTAATACTTGGGCGCCCGTTCCTCGCCACCGCCGGTGTCATTGTCGACGTACGAGAAGGGACTCTAACATTGAATGTCGGCAACATCGAGGTGGAGCTTCATATACCCAAGGCAATGAAACACATGCCTTATCATGAGGAGCTGGACTATATGGACCTCCTTGATGAGGTTATTGAGGAGGCGATCCCCCATTCCATCGGCGCTCTATTCAAGGAAGATTTTGAGGAAGGGCCGGACTTGGGCCAAGAAGAAAAGATGGAGCATTCCCCCGACCTCTCCATGGAAATTGATGAAGGCGACGCTGACGTCGCGAGAATTCGAGAGCTCTGCAAGCTCTTAAAGATGAAGACTCCAAAGAAAGCCCCACCGATACGAAAATCGGTGTCACCGGTGAAGCCGAGGCCCGGAGCAAGCACTAGCTTGGGGGAGCGACCCCCCAACACTACCCGAGGCGAAGGAGCACCGAGGAAGAACGCACCGCCACAACATCCAAATTCAAGCGTTCTTCCCAATAAATTCGACGGGTGCATCTCATATGCACCCAATATCCCGCATTAAATTGGAAATCAAAGGGGGTCGAGCTCAAGACCTTAAACGAGCGCTTGTCGGGAGGCAACCCGACGGTTATCGCTTTATTTTTACTTTTCCCTTTATTTTTGTTTTAGAAAGTATTAGTGTTTTGAGTCGTTTGCCTAAAAATTTCGTGATAACTGGTCCTATTTTTCTTTGACAGGAGAGGAGAACGGGGTACCTATCATTAGGAGGATGAGCAAGGCGACGAGGAGCGCTCCAGGAATGCGCTCAATGCTTAGGAGGAAGATGAAATCGACTGGAGGAAGAAAAACAGAGTTTAGAGCCCAAACGAAGCCAAACAGCAGAAAACAGGACTCACTCGGCCGAGTATACTAGTCACTCGGCCGAGCACATAAGTTCGTCCGCCCAAGCGGCTCACGAACGAGAGAAGTCTGCTGTACCCAACTCTCTGTTTCTTTTCTTGATTTCAGTATAATTGCCACTCGGTCGAGTATATATCTTCACTCGGCCGAGTGAAACTGATACGCTCCTAGGGCGAGTATTGCCGAGTAGCTTGAGCCACTCGGCCGAATGGACTTTTTCCACTCGGCCGAGGATGTCAAGGCCACTTGGCTGAGTCGTAAGCGGGGAGGAATTTTCAAAAATATTTCCGTTACGTTCACTCGGCTGAGCGACTTAGTCACTCGGCCGAGTCGTAACTTTTCCTATAAAAAGGGGAGCAGGTCGGCGCGTTTTTCGAAACGAGAAAAAACCCAAAACGTGCGACCGCTCGTATCCCTCGCCCACTGCCCCCCCCCCCCCCCCCCCCCGACTCGCCCGACCGCCCGCCTCGCCGCCGCGCTCGGCCGCCCACCTCCGGCCGAGGCCGCCACACCCTTGCCCGAGTCGCCGCCGGCGATCCCACCTCCGGCCGAGCTCCGGTAACGCTATTTCGCCCTATTTTCTCCTGTTTTGCGTATTTTTTGACGATCCGTGTGTTTAACGAACCCCTAAACCAAATCAACTTCAAAATCTATCTATCATGCCCCTAACCCCCCATACATTTTGAATATTACTCGCTGATATCTTCGTTTGATGTGCAGGGTATATTGGGGAGCTTAGGGGAGCCCAAGGGAGCTTCCGGGGAGCGTTTTTGGCTTCGTGGAGGCGGCGTCTTCGCACGCATCCACTTCTTTGCTCTCGCGACGTGTCACGGTATACTCTTTCCATTTATTTTTGCACGCCGTATTTTTACTACTTTTGGTGAGCACCCGGGGCCCACATGCCGCCCCGGACACGGCCACGGTCGAGTAGAGCTTCCGCCAAGCGGAAGCGGCCGGATGAGCCCGGCCCCTCCCACGAGGTGGAGGACTCTCCCCCGCCTACACCACCACACCCCGTTCACCTCGCACAGCCTGCAGACCCCGCACACCCCGCACAGCCTGCAGAGCCCGTTCACCCCGCTCAGCCACTCCCTGCCGACCCACTACCACCACCGGCTCCACTTGTCGGGCCGCTGGGGATTACATTCCGGGACGACGCACACCGCGTCGTTTTGAGCGCATTTCCCAGCGCTCGATTGTACCCTCCAGGTTCGCACACCTTGCAGACCTAGGACGCCTGGGGGTACTTGAGGGGTTGCTCACGTTGTATGACACCGTGGGCTGGCGAGATTTTTTCCAAGTGTCGGCGGACACCTTTGTCCGTCCGACACTTGAGGTGCTTAGTTCTATTGCCCGGACCGACGAGGGATGCTCGTTCAGGTCTATGGACCGGGAGTGCCAGGTCACTCTCGGTATGATGAGAGCATTCTTTTCGTGGCCCGATATCCCCGGGGCCGACCGTGGTTACGTCCCCACTCACATTCCCCCACCTTCCTTCGACTCACACGCTTTCTGGGCCCGGATCACGGGTTTACCAGCTGCCTTTGACCCTAGTAGGGCCAAGGCCTCAGCCATCGTCCATCCCTGCCTCCGCATAGCTCAGCGCCTCATGGCGACTACCTTTTTGGTGAGGTATGAGCCTGGGACGATGTCCACGCTAGAGCTTTATATGCTCTATGCGATGACGTGTCCCAGAGTTCTAGCTAGGGAGAGTGACGACTTGGTCCCCGCCGTCGTGATTGATATCGCGAGCTGGTTTTTGGACCGCATCATCGTATCGGTGGGCGCTCGCTCACCGATATGTTGCGGCGGTCTGATCACCCTGCTCGCCCTGATGACCGGCGAGGACCTTCCGGCTGACCTGCGATGAGCCCCGGGCCCCACTTCACTGTCCATAGACGTCATGGCCCGGATGAAGATGCTTCGTCCGCACGGCCAGCGGCACTGGGTTTGGTTGCACGGTCCATTCGGTGCTGATTACATGATCCTTCTGAGCCCAGCTCGGACACAGATAGCACCAGCACAGGTGGACTGGCTTCCGGCGATGGATCTCCTGATCCCCGCCGCCTACGTGCTTGAGGCCGAGGAGGCCGAGCAGGCTGAGCAGGCCCACGCTGCACCCGTTGACCCCGTGGCCCCTCAGCAGCCTGATATTTCTGCTGCTCCCGACACCTCTGTCCAAACTTCTGCCGGTGTCGGGAGTACACTCGCTAAGACCACCTCCACTACCTCCACGCCCACCACCACTCCCACCACAGCTGGCCCTCTGTCCGTTGAGCCCCTTTGCTCCGCGCTACCCGAGCGCCCACCCACTATTATTGAGAGCGGAGAGCCCTCTTTTGCTGCCGTCGTGGAGACCGTGGTTGTCACCCATGTCTCCACCGCAGCCGTACTTTCTGAGAGTGTCGTGACGTCTGTTCCCACGTCTGTGTCACTAACCTCTCTAGCCGCCTCGTCACCACTTTTATACTCCACTTCCACTGCTGCTGCTTCCACCTCATACCAGCCTGCGCCCCAGCCTCGCACTGAGGCTAGGCCCACACTTGCGAGCACAGCACCCTTCCTCCACATGCCTGCTGAGCCCATCCACTACACCACCCGAGTCCGCCAGCCCCGTCCTGCACAGCACAGACAGGTGCGTCCCCCCTGCACCACCTCCCCCCGACACTGTACTTCAGAGCATTCGTGCTCTCGAGGGGGCGGTGAGTGCCCTCAGAGGTGACCTCAGGACCATGTCTACCACCGTCACCGCTATGGCCAGCCGCTTCGACCTACTTTCGGGCATTCACTATTGCCTCACTCAGATTCTCGAGCGGCTTCCTCGCGTACCCACACCCACCCAGCAGGTACCCACCCCCACTCATACACACACCCAGCCTGCTCCCACACCCACACCCGCCCAGCAGACTGTTCCCCAGCCACCACCACCTCCTCCTCCACCTCAGGACGGAGACGGCGCAGCCCCACCCTCTTAGGCACCCTTGATGCCATTGATCTTTTTTGCCGTCGTGCTGCCCGTCTCTGCTCGGTCCTGATGATTTTTGCCCACCCCCTCCCCTCACTGTTTATGGGTCCACATTTTGTTCATATCTTTCTATATCATTTTTGGGAGAGAGGGAGAGATTTTTGGTGTCACACACTTATATCTGTTTCACTCCTATATCTGCATGCATCCTGTCCGCATCATATTTTCATTTCGTTATTTTTATTTTCTTTTTCCTCATGCATGCATCCTCACTTTCCCCTCACATTACACGTCTCTCGGTGTGCCACACTTCGCACATTGAGGACACTGTGCACTTTAGCTTGGGGGAGTGAGTTCTCACGTTCTTTATGATTTACCACCTTTATTTTTAGTTTTTTTTCCGCCATTTTCTGCATTTGCACTCATTTTCATCACTTTTTCCTTTTTTACCATGCATCACGTTTTCTCTCATTTTCTTTGTGTGCTGCATTGTAATTAGTTTCATTTTCCCTTTTTATCTTTTGCTTCTTTCATCTCATGCTAGAGATGATTTTTATGTGATGATGATGACGTGGAGTTAGCTTTCTCTATATATGCATGCTATATTTGTCATGTCTTGGATTTTATTTCTGATATTATATGCTGTGATTTGCCTTGCATTTAGAGATAGTAACCCACGCTTTTTCCGCATGAAAATGGATGAAATTTTATTATTAGCTGAGTCTGAATATTCATATGTATGCTATCGTAGAAAACACACCAAGATTCACGCATTGGATGCTTATATCTGGAGTACCGTTTTCTTTTCCTATATCACTTCTATTTGCATGATTTGTACATTTCACTTCAGGATGATTGAATGATGTTAGCTATGATAAATCTGGATTAGTTTTGCTTTTTTGTGATCGAAACTGAGTAGATTAGATTACCCTGCTGAAGTTGTCGTGCACATCTTATAGAGTGAACTGAGAGACATATTTATTTCTTTCTCCACATATCTTGAATATTTATTCTCTATTTTAAAATCATTGGTGAAACTCCCCTTAGCGATTCTAGTATTTGGCATTTCCCTCGTTATTAAAATCCTAGCTCCAAATTTCCCAAAACTAAAAAGAAAAAGAAAAATTCTTGTATATCCTTCTTTCTCTTTGATTTGGGATCATTGTGTATATATGCTATAAAAAAGAGAAAAAGAAAAGAAAAAGAAAAGAAAAAGAAAAGAAAAGAGGAAAGAATCTCAAATAACGATCCCATCTCATGTTCTCTCTTTCTTCTCTCTTTTTGTTTTTATTTTTGTTTTCTTTTGCATTTGGAGCTTCAAAAGAAATGGGGAATGTAAATATCATTTTTATGCCACCACGCTTATAGATAAGCTTAGGGGAGAGAATCCAATGACGTGTGAGAGAGTGACTACTTGACGGTGCATGACAACCTAGGCTAAGTAATATTCTATACTCGGTAAGATTGTTTTAGCTTCACGAAATCCAGAAATCTATGCCTAGCACTCATTTCATGAAATCCACGCTTTTCTATTCTTTCTATTCTATTGCGTGATATTCTTATACTCCTCATAGAAAGCATTCAATTGAAAAGTGTGTGATCTGCGATATTGTATACCGCTTTAAATGATTCAGACGATGTTAATCTTAGAATTATTCCATTTTTCATGCTATATCAATATTCTTGGGTTTTCTATCTCTATTTGCACCATTATACAATGATATCGAAATAAAAGTCTTTGACATGCGTTTTACATTCGGTGCATGCTATATGAGTAAGCAAAACCCACGTCCTGAGAAAAATGATCTAGCAGCTTCCCTCTTCGCTTTCTTCTTTCTTCTTCGTTTTTCGTTTTCCGTTTTTCCATCTTTTTCATTTTCTAAATTCATCGGGTTTGCCTTTTACTTATCTTCCTCGAGGACAAGTAAGAGGTAAGCTTGGGGGATTTTGATCACTCCACATTTTACACCTTTTTTCCGCATGTTTGCATGCTATTTAGATCGCTCAAATCACGTTTTTCATGATTTATCGACAATATTGCGATACTTTTCACGATTTGTTGTATTTGTCGTATTTCAGGAGATTTGGAGCGATTTGGAGTGGTTCCGAGATACACCTACTCCGGAGTGTCACCGAAGACTTCCCTGAGGGGTATTTTCAGATTGGAGAGGAGCGGAAGAAGAAAGAACGTCGTAGGAGCGACGAGGAGGCAAAAACACTCAGAATGGGCATTTTTAGTGTCTCACTCGACCGAGTGAAGGAGTCACTCGGCCGATCAGCGAGACCCCGCTCGGCCGGTCAGATCGGACACGCTTCAAGTGTGCACTCGGCCGAGCATCAGAAGCCGCCTCGGCCGAGTGACGTATCCCGTCCGCCCGAGTGGCACTCAGACGACGCCCATCAAAAACTCCCAACTAACTGTTTTTCGTCAGTCTGAGCAGCAGAAGACCCACTCGGCCGAGTGGCAATTACCGACCGCCCGAGTGAAGATAAGCCCATCAGCCGAGTGACGACAACTCACTCGGCCGAGTGACGCCTGAAGTGAAGACCCCCAAGACCCCGGACTTACTGGAAATTCTCAGGGTCTTTCACTCGGCCGAGCGACTTTTGTCACTCGGCCGAGTGAGCCGAGCGCCTGTAGCGGAAAACACGATTTTGAAGAGGCGCAGGGGCATTTTGGTCACGGATTTTTGGGCAGTTTTGGGGGGTATTTAACCCCTGATTCTAACCTAGGTTAGGGAGCTTTTTCCTTACTTTTTGGCAGCCTTTTAGATTAAACTTTTTAGCTTTTGATTCTTGTGATTAGAGAGGAGAGAAAAGGTTTATTTTGTTGGATTCTTGAAGAACTACATTGGTTTGTCTCCCTCTTTATTAAAAATCTTATTTCTATTGCTTATTTGAATATTGCCATGAATTCTATTGCTATTTCAATTGATTATTCTTCTGTTTGTGAAATGATTTGTGAGTAGTCCCAACGTCTTAGGGCGTGGGGATGAACCCTACGAGCCCAATTTCCGATTTGTGATGATTTGGTAGAACTATTGCTAGAATTGCTATTAGGGTTAGTTTGGGATCGATATATTACGGATAGCTAGGTGTTCATATCGATTGGGATTTGCAAGAGATTGGATCCCAATTCGATAGGAAACCCTAGAAATCCGAATTGGGTTGAAATTGAGTTTTCGTAGTATCGGTTTGCAAGAGATTGGACCGATACTAGGGTTCTCGGTTGCAATTCTATACCGATACCCGTTTGCAAGAGATTGGACGGGTAGGAACTATCCCAACCTAGGTCGCAGCCCGAGGTTGCACGAGAGTGGGCTCGGGATGCGATTGAACGATGACATTGATCCTAATGCTAGCTTGCCTAGGCTAGGGTTTGCAAGAGATTGGGCCCGAGCCTAGGTTAGCTATAGACCGGCAACAGCGCGAGAGCGTGAGCTAGGTTTTACATTCAGTTGCAACTAGTTCATCCGAAATTCTACTCTAGCAATTGTGATACCAGTGAATCACATTGACGAAATACGGTGAGTAGCGGGGATTCCCTATTCCCTAGGCGTCTTTATTTGATTTTATATCTCTATACTTTATTTGACGATTGTGACAACACCGCCGAAAGGCAAATTCCCTCTTTTCTGTCCTTATAGCCAGGTTGTCCGGAGAAGGCACTGTCATACGTCCTCCCTGTGTTCGATACCCGCTCGCCGCTACACCGTGCGCTTGCGGTAAAACTACACGGTCGCTCTTTTGGGTGTATGCCCGGAAGCGATCAATGCACATTTACAATTGAAAAATGGTTTAATTGAAAAATGGTTTAAGGCAAGATGTGCCTACTAGATGGAACTCCATATTTCTCATGCTTACCAATGCCTTGTGCTATCAACATGCATTTCTTCAATTAAAGTTTGTTGATAGCAATTATATTTATTGTCCGACACTAGAGGAGTGTGGTAAAGCTTTCAAGATTGCAAACTTTTTGGGTTGTTTCTACAACGTTACATGCATTATCCTACCTCCAATTTGTTTTTTCCTCAAGTATTTATGCTTCAGCATACTTTGAAACCGGGTATGGATGATAATAATGAATTTATTAGTAATATTGCCAAAGAGATGTATAAAAAGTTTGATAAATATTGGGGTTCCTACAACTTGTTGCTTGCCATCGCATGCATTTTAGACCTACGATACAAGATTCAATTTGTGGAATTTTGCTACTCCCGGTTGTATGTTAAAGGTTCTAAAGAGTTTGACAGGGGTGAAAACTAAATTATTTTCATTATACCATGAGTATGCAAGCAAGATAGCAAATGAGATGCATCCTAGTACATCATGTGTGCAAAACACAAGTCAATTTCCTCATGGAACTACTACGCTTTATACTCAAGATTGCATGGATGCAATGAAGGTAATTTATTTATTTTGTAAATTTATTTTCATCACATACATGTATGCATTTATATATATGCTTTTTAATTGTTTTTGTGATTTTAATCTAGGAATTTGATTCATTTGAGAGAATGGAATTTTCGGATAGTTCTCATAAAACACAACTTGAATTGTATCTGGATGAGTCTCGAATGTCTAGAGATATCAATTTGGATATTCTTGTTTTTTTGGAAGTCAAATCAATTTCAATTTCCGATTCTCTCTCTAATGGCAAGAGATATATTGTCTGTTCCTATTTCAACCGTTGCATCGGAAAGTGCATTTAGTATTGGTGGTAGAATCTTAAGTGAAACCCGTTCCATGCTTAATCCTGCAAATGTGGAAGCTCTAATTTGCACGCGTGATTGGTTATATGGCGATGGATTGAAAGGTATTTCATTGATTAATTAAATTTATTATAATTTTTAGTTTGCTGAAAGGTTCTATTATATGACTTATGCTTTTTGACTTCTTTATAAAATAGATATCACGTCACAAGTGGAGGATCTCACCGAAGATGTTTTGGACATTGATACTGTGGAATCTCAATCCACTCAAAGCTTAAACACCGTTAACTTAGAAACCTAATGGTAGATCTCACAATTATTGAGGTATGGCTTATTTCTTTTGCCAGATCTGTCTCATGTTTTCTTCATTAGTCATGAGTCTTGTGTGGAATCTTCAGCATGTTGGATGGAATCTTCAGCCATTTCCATCCAAGCCTCACTTCTGTCAAGTGCACACATCAACTGCACATTGTATCTACATGTTCTGTTCTAGGTTTAATTTAAACTTTAGAATTTTATTTTCAAAACATTGTCTCTAGAATTTTATTTCAAACTATTGTTACCGATTCAAACTATCTACGAATTCAATGCTTTTACATTCCTCAAATGCGGAAACTTTGAGGACCTTTTTTGCATTCCAGACCCCATATTTGGTTGTGCTAGCAATGAAATATGCTACTTTACCAAAGTTCTGTGCTTATTCATTCAGATTCTGTAAATGTGTAACGCCTCGCTCCCCAGGATACCCGGTAAGTACGAATCCATCCCAGGTGATCCCAGAGTAGCGAGTGTTACGAAGGAAGAAAAGAAAAATAATACCATTGATTCAGCAGGTCCACTACGCACTGCTGGGATAGTACCTGTAGTATTCCCACAACCAAACATAGAGAACAAATAACTAATGAACAACACAGAATAACAACACCACCAACCAGAGCACGACACTAAAAGTACATCATCCACATATACATACTGCAATAACTGATACACCATCTCAGTTCTACCCCACAAGTAAGCCCCAAGTACAACAACTCTCTATCTGCTCTCTGTTGAGTATTGGACTTCTCCCTACTTGGTGTTAACGATGAGCAAACATAAATACTTATGACCAATCCCCTATTTTGCAGTTAATCCATTGCCTAAGCTTATTACGAAGATCTACTTACAATGGATGACCCTCAAAGATCATTGAAATCAAATGAAATGGATTGGATGATCGTAGATGGTGATTGAAGCTTCTAGAAGACTTCAAGCTTATGCGTTGGATAGAAGAGAGAATTCGTCAAATGTAACCTTCTTCTTTCTTTTCTAGTATGTAGCTTAGAGTAGAACTTTGTTGAAGCACACACACATTTTCATTTTAGTCTTAGGATATCATTAGATCAACCTTCCTTAGACTCTAATTTATTTCTATCTAGATTGTGCATGTCTTGTTTATAACAGTCGACTGCTGAACGTTTTACAGTCTCCTGTCTCAAAAACAATCGACTGTGTTTAGTTCTACAGTCGTCTGTTATGCACAAACTTTTACAGTCTAGTTTTGGGCTTCTCTGCTTTAACTCTCACAGGTGACTTATGAACGATTCACAGGCGCATGTCCAAGTGGCAGTCGACTGTTTTTTGTGAATCAGTCGCATGTCTGTCTTTAGCCCAAAGTCTATCTGTCTGTTTATTCTGGCCAGTCGACTTATGTTGGATTTACAGTCGACTATCCAATGGAACAGTCGACTTTCAATGCTACAACAGTCGTCTGTCATTGAGCCGATTTGATGACTCAACTCTCTAGAAAATCTCAAGGTTTTGACAGTCCTCTGCAGAAGGAATTGCAGTCGCCTATTCAGATTAACAGTCGACTGTCTTCTCCTCATCAGTCGTCTATCCTGTTCTTCCAGATGTTTTCCATATTTCTTCAACTTACCCAACTTCGGCCAGTGATCGGAGCCCCGAGGATGTGCAAACACGCAACCGGGGCACGCGACTCGCTAGTCTAACCGCAAGCGCACAGTGTAGCGGCGAGCGGGTATCGAACACGAGGAGGGCAAATGACGGTGTCTTCTTCAATCCACCTGGCTATATGAAAAGTCGAGAAATATTCGCTAGAAAGCGGTCACAGTCGTTCAATTGTATAAAAGAAATAACAAATTAATAAAGACGCCTAGGGGTAGGGAATCCCCGCTACAAACCGTATCTCGTCATTGTGATTCGTAGGTGTCACAATTGCTTGACTTGAAATTCAGGTGAACTAGTTTTAACTAAATGTAGAACCAAGCTCACGCTCTCGCGCTATTGTCGGTCTATAGCAAACCTAGGGTAGGGTACAATCTCTTACAAACCCTAACCTAGGCAAGCTAGCGTGAAGAACAACATCATCGTTCAATCGTATCTCGAGCCCACTCTCGTGCAAACTCGAGCTACGACCTAGGTTGGGATAGTTCCTACCCGTCCAATCTCTTGCAAACGGGTATTGGTATAGAATTGCAATCGAAAACCCTAGTTTCGGTCCAATCTCTTGCAAACCGATTACGGAGAAATTCAATTGTAACCCAATTCGAATTTTTAGGGCTTCCTATCGAGTTAGGATCCAATCTCTTGCAAATCCCAATCGGTATGAATCCCTAGCTATTCGTATTATAGCAATCCCAAACTAACCCTAATCAATTCTAGCAATAATTTCACCAATTCATCACAAATTAGAAATATGGTTCGTAGGGTTCATCCCTTCGCCCTAAGACGATAAAACTACTCACAATTCATAATGAAATTCAATAGAAATTCACAAATAAAATCAATAGAATTCATTGCAATATTCAATATATCAATAAAAATGGAGTTTTTGATAGGGAGAGAGACAAACCAATGAAGAACCAATAGCATCCAACAAAAATAACACTTTTCTCTCCCCCCTAAAAGCTAAATCTAATCTCCTAAACGTAATCTAAAAAAGGCTGCAAAAAGTTCTGAAAAAGCTCTCTAAACTAGGTTAAAAACTGGGGTTAAATACCCCCCAACATCGCCCAAAAAACTGTGACGAAAATGCCCCTACGCAGCCTCAGAATCGCAGTTTACGCTACAGGCAGCGCGGCTCACTCGGCCGAGTGACAAATGTCATTCGGCCGAGTGACAAACCCTGACAAATTCCAGTAACTTCGGACTTTTTGGGGTCGGCTCCTCGGGAGTCACTCGGCCGAGTGACTTTCTTTGCTTCGGCCGAGGGGACTTCTTCACTCGGCCGAGTCGGAACTCGGGAATCGACTGTAAAATTACAGTAAGTCTGGGATTTTTGTTGCCGTCGTCTTGATGCCACTCGGGCGAGTGGTGTCTCCGTGGTTCGGCCGAGTGGGCTGGCGATGCTCGGCCGAGTGCACGCTGATACTCAGTCTTATGCGTGTCCGATCTGGTCGGCCGAGCGGGCTCTCGATGGTCGGCCGAGTGACTCCTTCACTCGGCCGAGTGACATGCTCAAAATGCCCAATCTTCATATTTTTGCTCCCTCGTCGCTCCTACGACGTTCTTTCTTCTTCCACTCCTCTCCAATAGAAAAATTCCACTCGAAGGAGTCACGGGTGACACTCCGGAGTGGGTGCATCTCAGAATCACTCCAAATCGCTCGAAATCTCCTGAAATTCGACAAAAACAAGAAATCGTGAAAAGCATCGCAATATTGCCGAAAAATCGTGAAAAGCGCGATTCGAGCGATCAAAATGGCATGCAAACATGCAGAAAAAAGGTGTAAAATATGGAGTGATCAAAATCCCCCAAGCTTACCTCTTACTCGTCCTCGAGGAAGATGAGTAAAAAGCGAACCCGGTGGACAAAGAAAAATAGAAACAGTGGAAAGGCGGAAAATGAAAAACGAAAAACAAAGTAAAAAGCGAAGAGGGAAGCCGCTAGATCATTTTTCTCAGGACGTGGGTTTTTCTTACTCATATAGCACGCATCGAATGTAAAACACATGTCAAAGACTTTTATCTCGATATCATAGTATAATGATGCATTTGAAATAGAAAACCCAAGAATATCGATATAGTATGAAAAATGGAATAATTCTAGAATTAGCATCATCTGAAGCATCTAAAGCGGTATACAATATCGTAGATCACACACTTTTCAATTGAATGCTTTCTATAAGGAGTATAAGTGATATCACACAATAGAGTAGTAAGAATAGAAAAGTGTGGTTTTCATGAAATGAATGCTAAGCGTAGATTTCTGGATTTCGTGAAACTTTAAGCAATCTCACCGAGTATAAAATATTACTTAGCCTAGGTTGTCATGCACCGTCAAGTAGTCACTCTCTCACACATCATAGGATCCTCTCCCCCAAGCTTATCCATAAGCGTGGTGGCATATACAAAACAATATTTACATCCACGTTTCTTATGAAGCTCCAAAAGTCAAAGAAAACAAAAATAAAAGCAAAAGAGGGAAAAAAGAGAGAAAGGATATGAGATGGGATCGTTTTCGAACTTCTTTTCTCTTTTCTTCTCTTATTCTCAAATCTTTTTCTTTTTCTTTTTTTCTTTTTTTTCTCTTTTTTTAATAACATATATACACAAATGATCCCAAATCAAAGAGAAGGATATACGAGTATTTTTTTCTTTGGGTTTTGGGGAATTTGGAGCATGTGATATAATAACGGGGGAATGCCAATAATAGAATTGCCAAGGGGAGATTCACCAATGAATTTAAAATAGAGAAATAATGTTCAAGATATGTGGAGAAAGAAATAAATGTATCTCTCGGTTCACTCTATAGGACGTGCATGACAACTTCAGCAGGGTAATCTAATCCACTCAGTTTGATCTCAAAAAGCAAACTAGTTCAGATATATCAATGCTAGCAAACATTCAATCAACCTGAAGTGAAGCGTACAAATCATGTAATAAGAAGTGATATGAGAAAAGAAAGCAGTACTCCAGATATAAGCATCAATGCGTGAATCTTGGTGTGTTTTCTACGATAGCATACATATGAATCATCAGACATCAGCTAATAATAGAATTTCATCCATTTTCATACGGAAAAAGAAGTGGGTTACTATTTCTAAATGCAAAACAGAACATAGCATATGATATCAGAAACAAAAGCTATGACATGACAAAATTAGCATGCATATAGAGAAAAGCTAACACCACGTCATCATCATCACAGAAAAATCATCTCTAGCAAAAGATGAAAGAAATAAAGATAAAAGAAAAACAAGACTATTTACAATGCAGCACACGAGGAAAATAAGAAAAACGTGATGCATGGTAAAAAAATGAAAAGGTGATGAAAAATGGGTGCAAAAGCGGAAAAAACGTGAAAAAACTAAAAATAAAGGTGATAAAAGTAAAAAGTGTGAGAACTCACTCCCCCAAGCTAAAGTGCACAGTGTCCTCAATGTGCAAAGTGTGGCACACCGAGAGACGTGAAATGGGTGGGGAGGGTGAGGATGCATGCATGATAAAAAAAGGTAAAAAAATAAAAAGAAAATATGATGCGGATGTGATGCATGCAAGGATGGGAGTGATACAGATATGTGTCACCAAAAATAACTCTCCCTCTCTCCCAAAAAGATATAGAATGATGTGATCAAGATATGGCCAAAAATAGTGAGGGGATGAAGGGGGTGGGCAAAAATAATATATCGACAGGACCAGCAGAGAATGGGCAGCATAACGACAAAAAGGATCGATGGCATCTAGGGTGTGCCTAAGCTGGTGGTGCTGCACCATCTCCATCCTGTGGCGGAGGAGGAGGAGGTGGTGGTGGTCGATGTGTCGGCTGGGTGGGTGGGTGAAGTGGAGGGAGTCGTGCCACTATCTAATTCAAGCAAGCCTGAATATCGGGAAGCATGGCGACGCGGGACTCCATGGAACTGACCGCGGCAGAGAGAGCCCTAAAATCACCCCTGAGTCCACTCACAGCCCCCTCAAGAGCACAAATGCTCTGAACTAGGGCGTCAGGGGGTGGTGGAGCAGAGGGACGAACAGGTCTAGGCTGTGAAGGTCGGGGCTGTCTGATACGGGCAGTGTAAGTAATCGGGCCAGCAGGTGGGTGTGGAAAAGGTGTTGTGCTCACTAGTGGATGCCCAGCCTCAGTGCGAGGCTAGGACGCAGGCTGGGACGAGGAGGCAGCAGCAGTGGTGGAAGACAAAATCGGCAACGAGGCAGCAAGAGAGGTCGGTGACACAGGTGTGAGGACAGACATCACGACACTCTCGGATAGGACAGCTGTGGTGGAGACAGAAGGGTCGACCGCTAGGGA
Organism: Scilla litardierei; assembly: GCA_030789695.1. Classification (NCBI taxonomy): domain Eukaryota; kingdom Viridiplantae; phylum Streptophyta; class Magnoliopsida; order Asparagales; family Asparagaceae; genus Scilla; species Scilla litardierei. Next base: position 94,948,699 of record CM061138.1, on the reverse strand, counting down.
GGAAGTGTAAGGACCAAAAGGCGACACCCCAGCAGACATCAAACCGGACAGGGTCCCCACGACGGTAGCGAAGGAAGGCTCGCCGCTCTCTAGTATGGTGGGTGGACGCTCGGGGAGGAGTGAAGAAATAGGCTCAACCGAGATAGGCACAGCAGTGGTAGGGGTGGTGGTGGACGTGGTGGACGACTCAGCAAGGGTACTCCCGACACTGGCAGAAGTGGGGACAGAAGTGCCGGGAGGTGCAGAAAGTGCGGGCTCGGGCTGAGGGATCACGGGGTCAGCAGGAGGTGCAGGGTGTGCATGGGGTGCCTGCTCAGCACCCTCAGCCTCCAGAACGTAGGTAGCTGGGATGAGGAGATCCATCGCTGGGATCCAATCCTCGTGGGCTGGTCCTATATGTGTCCGAGCTGGGCTCGGGAGGATCATGTAATCGGCACTAAAAGGACCGTGCAACCACACCCAGTGCCGCTGGCCGTGGGGACGAAGCATCTTCATCCGGGCCATGACGTCTATCGAGAGTGCAGTGGGGCCCGGGGCTCGTCTAAGGTCAGCAGGTAAGTCCACGCCGGTCATCAGGGCTAGCAGAGTAATCAGACCGTCGCAGCAAATCGGTGAGCGAGCGCCCACCGAAATGATGATGCAGTCTAAGAACCAGCTAGCAATATCAATCTCAACGGCGGGGACCAGGTCATCAATATCCCTATCGAGAACTCTGGGGCGAGTCGTCGCGTAGAGCATATAGAGCTCAGGCGTAGACATCGTCCCAGGCTCTTACCTCGCCAAGAAGGTGGTCGCCATGAGGCGCTGGGCTATGCGGAGGCAGGGGTGTAGGATGGCCGAGGCCTTGGCCTTACTAGGGTCAAAGCCATGGGGGAGCCCGTGATACGTGTCCAGAACGTGGAAGTGTCAAACGATGGTGGTGGGATGTGAGTGGGTGCGTATGCTCGGTCGGGGACGGGGACATCGGGCCACTGGAAGAATGCACGGATCATGGCGAGAGTGACCTCGCACTCTCGATCCATAAGGCGAAATGTGCACCCTCCAGGGGTCCGGGCTATCGAGCTGAGTACCTCAAGTGTCGGACGGACGTAGGTGTCCGCCGACACTGACAAAAAGTCGCGCCAACCCACGTTGTGGTACAACGTGAGCATCCCCTCTAGCACCCCTAGGCGGTCCAGGTCTGCTAAGTGTGCGAACCTAGAGGGCACTATAGATCGCTGGGCGATACGCTCAAATCGGACGCGTTGTGCGTCGTCTCTGAACGTGATCCCCAGTGGCCCGACAACGGGAGCCGGTGGTGGGATAGGATCTGCGGGGACATGCTGTGCGTGGATGGGATCAGCGGGAAGCGACTGTGTGGGTGGTGGTGGCTGTGGCAGGCTAGGTGGAGGGGAGTCCTCCCTAGCGTGAGAGGGACCGGCGTCATCGGTCCTCTTCCGCTTGGAAGAGGCTCCCCGCATGCGTGGCCTAGTGCGGGGCGGTATGTGTGCCGCGAGTGCTCACCCAACTAAAATATAATGCGGCGTGCGCAATAAAGGGAACGAGTGTACCTGTACACACCGCGAGTGCAAGCCAGCAAGTGCGTGCGAAGAGCGCCGCCTCCGCGAAGCTAAAAATGCGTCCTGAAGATCCCCTAAGCTCCCCCAAGATAGCCTGCAAATCAAACAACGATATCAGCGGGTAATATTCAAAAACATGGGGGAGATGGGGTATAATAGATAGATAAACAATTTAATTTGATTTTTGGGCTCAACGGTCTACGGATCGAGAAAAATAGGAGAAAACGGCGTTTGGGAGGAAACTGAGGTGATAGGGGGGTCAGCCGGCAGCGGGGGTGTCGCCGGAGTCGGGGCGTCGGCGATCGGACGATCGCCGGCGGTGGTCGGGCGATCGGACCGGCGGCGAGGCGATTCGGGCGAGGGGGTGCTGTCGCAGGCGAGGGGAGTCGAAAGGTCGCGGGCTCGGGCGAAATTGGGTGAATAGGTGCGTTGGAATTCGTGCCGAGCCCGCAGCAGCTTATATAGGTGCAGATACGACTCGGTCGAGTGACTATGTCGCTCGGCCAAGTGACCTATCGATAAGAAAAATTTAAATTTCTCCCCGCGACTTACGACTCGGCCGAGCGGCTTATGTTCACTCGGCCGAAGGGAAAAAACTCCTTCGGCCGAGTGGCACATGCTACTCGGCAATATACAGGCTAAGAGGGTATCCGTTTCCCTCGGCAGAGTGACTAAACTTACTCGGCCGAGTGACAATTAATACGAAATGCACAAAAAAGACAGAGAGTTGGGTTCAACAGACTTCCCTTGTTGGTACCCCACTCGGCTGAATGGGTTCCTTTGCTCGGCCGAGTTGCATATGATACTCGGCCGAGTGACGTGATGTTTTCTGCTTCGGGGCTCCGTTTTCGCTCTACTCTCTGTTTTTCTTCCTCCAGTTGGTTTCTTCCTCCTCCCAAGGCCTGAGCGCATTCCTGGAGCACTCTTCCTTGCCTCTATCTTCCTCCTCATGAGAGATCTCCTTTTCTCCTCTCCTGTCATAGAAATTAAGACACGTTGTCACGGTTTTATGGGCAAAAAGACTCAAAACACTAATAAAGTCTAAAACAAAAATAAAGACCAAAATAAAAAGAATGCAAAAACCATCGGGTTGCCTCCTGACAAGCACTCGTTTAAGGTCTTGAGCTCGACCCCTTTGGATTTTCAATTAACGCTTGATGTTGGGTGCATATGAGATGCACCCGTCGAACTTGCCGGGAAGACCGCTCGGATTTGGATCGTGGTGGTGTGTGGTCTTCCTCAGTGCCCCTTCATCATGAGCAATGTTGGGGGATGACTTCCCCAAGCTTGAGCTTGTTCCAGTCCTTGGCTTCGCCGGTGACACCGATCTTCGAATCGGTGGAGCTTTCTTTGGGTTCTTCAATGTCGAGAGCTTGCAAAGCTCCCGTATTCTCGCGACATCAGCATCGCCATCATCATTCGCCATGGAGCTATTGGGAGAGTCCTCCATCTTCTCTTCTTCGACCGAATCTTGGCCTTCTTCGAAGCCATCATCATGGAGTGCACCGATGGAGTAGGGGATAGCCTCTTCAATGACCTCATCAAGGAGGTCCATATAATCTAGCTCCTCACGATACGGCATGTGCTTCATAGCCTTTGGTATATGGAGCTCGACTTCAATGTTGCCGACATTCAAGGTAAGAGTCCCTTCCCGCACATCGACGATTACACCGGCGGTGGCGAGGAATGGGCGTCCAAGTATGAGCGATGTGTCACCCTCTTCCTTGATGTCCATGATCACAAAATCACAAGGCAAGCATATGCCTCCCGGAACTTGGAGTGGGATATTCTCCGCGATCCCAACCGGCCTTGTTATCCGACCATCCGCGAGTTGAATCCTCATGTCGGTTGGCTTTAAATCCGTGCAGGTATTCAACTTTCGGAACATAGTGAGAGGCATGAGGCTCACACTAGCGCCCAAATCAACCAATGCTTTTTGTAAGGGGACGCCTCCGAGTGTGCAAGGAATCCGAAAACTCCCGGGATCTTTAAATTTGACGGGCTCCTTCTCCTTCCTGATAAACCAAGTTCCTTGTTCCGCGAGCATGATCTTCTCCTTCCTTTTCCTTCCCGTAATCAAGTCCTTTAAGAACTTCGTGTAGGACGGGATTTCCACTAAGGCATCAAGAAAAGGGATATTGAGGCTCACCCCTCTCAAGTATTCGAGGAACTTGGCTAGCCTCTTCTCGATCTTGGCTCTAGCTAGCCGTTGAGGGAAAGGCACCGGTGGCATGAATCGGCGCTCATCAACAGGCTCCTCCACTCTAGACTTTGCTCCTTCTTGCAGCTCCTTCTCTTTTTCCACCTCAATTACCGGCTCGCTCTCTTCTAGATTCTCCACCACGGGTTCCTTGATTTGAGTCATGGGGGGAGTGGTATCCTTCCCACCTCTTATTGTAAACGCAACAACCGCGTTGATATGGCCGGTGTTGCCCCGTGGATTTGGCTCGGGTTGAGCCGACAATTGTTGGTTGTTTCTATTGAGCAACGCAAGTTGCTCCCCAATTTGAGCGACGACGGTGGCGAGAGAATCTTGTCCCGCCTTCAACGTGGCGTTAATCTTTCTTTGCTCCACCATAAACTCATCCACCTTAGCTTCAAAATCTGAACGTGGTTGAGCTTGCGGAGGGTTCAGATTTCTCCACCCTTGATTATACCCGGGTGGCCTATAAGGTCCCACTTGGTTCCTATGTGGGAAGTTTTGTTGTGGTGGCCCCCCTTGGTTGATAATTCGGTTGTGGTGGTGGAGCTCAAGCTTGAGGAGGTTGTTGAGGCGGGGGGTTCAAGGCACCATCATTATTAGCATAAGAAAAACCCGGATGGTTTCTAGCGGCCGGGTTGGCCCAATATCCGGAATTCCCCGCAACATATTGAATTTGCTCCAAAGCTCCTTCTCCTTGCTCTCCTCCTACATACATGGCTTGGGATTGGTCTTGCCAATCACTCATATAGTTTGTCGGTGCGGATGTAGTAGGGGCTCCTTGCGGCTCGGTAATGAATTTCTCCAACCTCTCCACTACCTTATGGAGAGAGTCAAACTTGCTAGCAAGCTCTGCCACGGCCTTGGCCTCATAAATACTCGTGGGCTTCAAGGAGAATGACGAATGTCCTCGCTCGTCCCCCTATTGTTGGTTGTTGGAGGCCATCTCCTCTAGCAAGGCCGTAGCTTCATCGGGAGTCTTTGACAAAATAGCTCCATTTGTGGTAGCATCAATAATCTGCTTTGTGCCTGGTTGGAGTCCATTGTAGAAACTGTGGACAAGCTCCCAATCTTCAATGCTGTGATGGGGGCATTGATGTTGCAAGTCCTTGAAGCGCTCCCATGCTTCATAGAGAGTCTACTACGGTCCTTGCTTGAAGGACATGAGAGCACTTCTTATCTTCACCGTCTTGGAGGGCGGGTAAAATTTGTCGACGAAGGCACTCGCCAATTCATCCCAAGTGGTGAAGCTTCCTTCAGCTTGCGGCTTCAACCAATATAAGGCTTTGTCCTTGAGTGTGAAGGGGAAGAGGCGCAGTCTGATAGCATCCATGGAGACGCCCGGCATTTGGAAGGTGGCGCATTTTGATAGGAAGAGCTGGATGTGGTAATGGGGGTTTTCATGAGAGTTCCCATGAAAAGGATCTTGTTGCATCAGGACTACCAATCCGGTCTTCAATTCAAAAATTTTGTCGACCGCCAACTCCGGCATAGCTATGGACGAGGTCGTGGAAGAAGTCTTAGGCCGAAGCCTATCTCTAATGGAAATGATCCTCTCCATTCGCTCTGCCAATTCTTCGGGTGTCTCAGGATGGGTCATAAAATTTCCTTCTGCAACGGGTCTCCTCTCCGCTCGGATCCTCCTCAATGTACGCTCGATCTCCGGATCGTATAGTATTTCTTCGGGGTTCGCCGAGGATCTCGTGTACATGCAAGGGAGAACAAAGTTTCAAAGAAATAGTTAGCACAAAGGAATGGTAAAATAAAAATAGAAATAATAGAACAAAAAAGAAAAATAGCTAGGTAGGTAGAATCAAACACTATCGCCTCCCCGGCAACGGCGCCAAAAACTTGATCGGAGCCCCGAGGATGCGCAAACACGCAACCGGGGCACGCGACTCGCTAGTCTAACCGCAAGCGCATGATGTAGCGGCGAGCGGGTATCGAACACGAGGAGGGCAAATGACGGTGTCTTCTTCAATCCACCTGGCTATATGAAAAGTCGAGAAATATTCGCTAGAAAGCGGTCACAGTCGTTCAATTGTATAAAAGAAATAACAAATTAATAAAGACGCCTAGGGGTAGGGAATCCCCGCTACAAACCGTATCTCGTCATTGTGATTCGTAGGTGTCACAATTGCTTGACTTGAAATTCAGGTGAACTAGTTTTAACTAAATGTAGAACCAAGCTCACGCTCTCTCGCTATTGCCGGTCTATAGAAAACCTAGGGTAGGGTCCAATCTCTTGCAAACCCTAACCTAGGCAAGCTAGCGTGAAGAGCAACATCATCGTTCAATCGTATCTCGAGCCCACTCTCGTGCAAACTCGAGCTACGACCTAGGTTGGGATAGTTCCTACCCGTACAATCTCTTGCAAACGGGTATTGGTATAGAATTGCAATCGAAACCCATAGTTTCAGTCCAATCTCTTACAAACCGATTCTGGAGAAATTCAATTGTAACCCAATTCGAATTTTTAGGGCTTCCTATCGAGTTGGGATCCAATCTCTTGCAAATCCCAATCGGTATGAATCCCTAGCTATTCGTATTATAGAAATCCCAAACTAACCCTAATCAATTCTAGCAATAATTTCACCAATTCATCACAAATTAGAAATATGGTTCGTAGGGTTCATCCCTACGCCCTAAGACGATAAAACTACTCACAATTCATAATGAAATTCAATAGAAATTCACAAATAAAATCAATAGAATTCATTGCAATATTCAATATATCAATAAAAATGGAGTTTTTGATAGGGAGAGAGACAAACCAATGAAGAACCAATAGCATCCAACAAAAATAACACTTTTCTCTCCCCCCTAAAAGCTAAATCTAATCTCCTAAACGTAATCTAAAAAAGGCTGCAAAAAGTTCTGAAAAAGCTCTCTAAACTAGGTTAAATACCCCCCAAAATCGCCCAAAAAACTGTGACGAAAATGCCCCTGCGCAGCCTCAGAATCGCAGTTTACGCTACAGGCAGCGCGGCTCACTCGGCCGAGTGAGAAATGTCATTCGGCCGAGTGACAAACCCTGACAAATTCCAGTAACTTCGGACTTTTTGGGGTCGGCTCCTCGGGAGTCACTCGGCCGAGTGACTTTCTTTGCTTCGGCCGAGGGGACTTCTTCACTCGACCGAGTCAGAACTCGGGAATCGACTGTAAAATTACAGTAAGTCTGGGATTTTTGTTGCCGTCGTCTTGATGCCACTCGGGCGAGTGGTGTCTCCGTGGTTCGGCCGAGTGGGCTGGCGATGCTCGGCCGAGTGCACGCTGATACTCAGTCTTATGCGTGTCCGATTTGGTCGGTCGAGCGGGCTCTCGATGGTCGGCCGAGTGACTCCTTCACTCGGCCGAGTGACATGCTCAAAATGCCCAATCTTCATATTTTTGCTCCATCGTCGCTCCTACGACGTTCTTTCTTCTTCCACTCCTCTCCAATAGCAAAATTCCCCTCGAAGGAGTCACGGGTGACACTCCAGAGTGGGTGCATCTCAGAATCACTCCAAATCGCTCGAAATCTCCTGAAATTCGACAAAAACAAGAAATCGTGAAAAGCATCGCAATATTGCCAAAAAAATCGTGAAAAGCGCGATTCGAGCGATCAAAATGGCATGCAAACATGCAGAAAAAAGGTGTAAAATATGGAGTGATCAGCCAGTCACCTGTAGCAGGTTTTACAGTCACCTGTTGGTTCAACAGTCGACTGTCTGTGCCTCATCAGTCGACTGTCCACGTGGTAAGTTACCGTTATGAATTCTCACCTACCCTTTTTGAATATGCAGCAGTCAACTGTGAATTCGTCAACAGTCGACTGTCGTGGGCGCAGATTCTATCCGTTGAGTTTTTCCTCACGTATTTCAAAGGGGTTTTTTGCTGTTTTCGGTTGAGGGATTTGAGAAACAAATATAAAGAGCCTCTACTGTTCCATTGAGAGGCTAATGATCTTCCAACTCTCTTGCTAATAGATTCAAGCTTTCATTCTCTAATGATCAAAGCTCTCAAGCTCTAAAGCCCTAGATTTCCAATCTTCAATCTCTTGCTCTCCAACCTAGAACCAAAGAGAAATCTTCTAGGCATTTGATGCAGTCAAGAGAAAGGGCTTTCCTCTCTTCCAAGAGAGTCTTTTCAACACACAACACACTTCTCCTTCAAGTTCTACTTCAAGGCATAGGTGATTGTAAGTGTTGCTTAATTTCATATTTCATAACTTTCGTTATTTAAATTTACTCTCAGGTTGTGAGAGTGGTTTACTTGATCCCAAGTTGTGAGAGTTAATGTCAATCGATTGTATTTCGATTTCACTTGTAGGGTTGCTACAAGTGGGTTTTAAGGAAACCTCAAGTTAGAGTTCTAACTTGAGTATCCGGTTTTTAACCGAGTGGAATGGACGTAGGATTACCAGCAACAAGTCGGGAAGTGTAACGACCACTTTTCGTTGTACTTGTTCGTGCACGTGCTTTTGGCCGCGCACGTGTTTATTTTAGACTTTATTTGTTTGTGAACACTTTGGTGTGATATGCCGTTGTGAACGTCTCTGAGAGTATTAAATAGTGGCACTAATTTGGAACGACATTTCTCGAGTCGTTTTCCCACAATTTAATCTTATTCGTTGAGACGTTGCGATTTTCGCTTTTGACGGGAGACGTTTCTATTTTTAGTTTCGTCATCCGACGTCAAATTTGAGATCTGTCTTCTTAGTTAGCTTTCTCTCGTCGCCACGATCACCCCGATATTTATTTTATAATTTTTGGAGTTCATTTGACCACTTTTATATTTTTAACAAGGTTTATAATATTTTTAATAATTAAGTTTTAAATTAATTTAGACCAAATAAAATTTATTTGAGTTTAAAACGTTTTAAATAATTTTTGAGCCAAATTCCAGCTCATTTGGGCCGCACCCAAGCCTTGGGTGAGTTGGAGATGGTGAGATTTGAATTTTAAATTATTTTAAACTCCTAATCCCATTAGGATTAGCCCTAGACCTAGTCAACCCATCTACACTATATAAACAACCTTTAGGAAGACCTATTTTCGCAAGAAAATAACCCTAGCCGCTTCCAAAACTCAAATTTGACGTTGCGACGAATCGTCACAACGTTGCGACAGCCATCTCCCCGCACGACCGAAGAAACGGCCCCCGTTCCCCCGCTCAGACCGCTAGCCGCCCCCGCACCGTAGCCGCTGCACCGCTCCGCTCCATGCTCCCGCTCCGACCGAGAGGAGCCCTCGGTCTGACCGAGAGCTTGGCCCGCATCCCCGCTCCGCATCGACCCCGCACCGACCCCGCTTCGTCCCCCCGCTCAGCGCCGTGTCTGACCGAGCCGCATCTCCACACCGACCGAAGCCCGCAACGTTGCAACGGTTGCAACGTTGCAGCGCTCCGTTCCCCCGCATCCAAGGCGCCCGACCGAGACTTTCCTCCGCACCGACCGAGAGAACCAAGCCCCGCACCGACCGCAGCGCTGTGCAGCGTCATTCCCAGTGTCTGACCGAGCCGTTCTCCCGCACCGAGGCTGTCTGACCGAGAGCCAAACATCGCAACCCCGCACCCGTCGCACCACTTGCCACCGTGGGCCCCCCAAGTTCCCCAGAGGTATTGTGGGTCCCCTATTTGTCCCTAGGACTACTGTGGGCCCCACCTAGGTGCTTTCTCTCCGACGATTTGCCGTGTACGACGTTGCGACACGTCGTAGCCCGTCGTCGCACGTGCTAGCTTTGGAATCTGGAATCGTCGCTCCGGTTGCTGCTCTGAACTTTCCAACGAGGAATCTATATTGGAATCAGGACTTGGAGCGTGATCTTTTTATTCCAACCCCTGGCGTCGCTACCCGACGCCAGTGTAGCTTTCGCGTCGTGTTGAGGTAACGCTTTGCACCCCTAGGACCCCCAACCCAATTGCATGCTAATCAAGACTAAAATCAACGTTTTTAAAAGTATTTTAAATGTTTTAGCACTCACTAATCAAGATTAATAAAACGGATGTAGGCCGGTGGACTTGTGCACGTAGGAATTGTGACTTTGGACTCGTTGGACGGTGTTTCTCTGACGTTGTACTTGCAGGCAAGTGAAACTTGCCAACTCTTACTTAGGGCCATGTTTTTAGGCCACTTCCTTATTTTTAGCGTAAAAGAGACTAGTCAGTGAAATGATAGCTGGCTAGACGCCTACTTGATCTAGTTTGACAACGAAACTAGATCCGTCACCTAAATTGATCTAGCTTGACAACGAAGCTAGATCCAACACTTTAATTTGTTGATCATGCATACTAAACTGTCATGTTTACTTTCCTCACCTGTACGCTTTACTACTTGCCATGTCATGTCATCCATGCATTGAATGTCACATTCGTAGCACACGCTACAATACTTGTACTCGTACTTCCTTGTCCGGCTAGGTGCACCCCTACGCCATACTTGTTAAAAACACTTCCTGGCTCGTGATCCAGAAGCGAGCATTCCGTGTTCAGGGGTAAGGCCCTGGCTCGATACACCTGGAGGGGTAGGGATAAACGATCACTTGAGCTTAGGAGTTGGCCCGCGCAGCCACTCTAGCCAAAAGGCGGAATCTCTGTGCACGAGGTGCTTACTTTACTTGTCTTGTACTAGTGAGTGTTACTTGTAAAACTTGACATCCATGCCATGCTCGTACTTTACTTTACTTTACTTGTTGCACTCTTACTTTAACTGCCATGTCATTTCATTCATGCTAGAACTGCTAGGTTGCTTACCTTCACTTTCAGTTTCCTTGCACAAGTCTCTTGTAGACTTGCTGACATGTGCCCCTTGCTCTTTTGGGTGTCACATGTTAGACCCTGAGCCAGAGTTCGTAGCTGAGGACGTGGTGTTCGCTGACGCTGAGCCAGAGCCTACTTTTGACGAGGAGTTGGTGGACACCAGAGACCAGTCTTAGAGACTGTTTGAGTTGATTTTGCTTAGGTTGTTATTAGTTGCTGGTGCGTAGCACCATTACTTTGTTTTCGTACTTTGTACTTTTGTTGGCCATGCTGGGACCTCTTTTAGACTCTTTTCTTTTAGCCTGGTGGCTTTTCTGCGATGTTGAAATTTATTCTTCCTGGAGAGACCTCTTCGTTGATGAGCATGCAGATACAGTCGACGATCGTGGATAGGATCAAGGCTGGACAGGCTGGAGATGCTAAGCTGATGAAGATTCGGGAGCAGGTGGAAGCCGGTCTGCGGACTGACTTTTTGATTCACGAGGATGGTTCGTTGAGATTTGGAGCCAGGTTGTGTGTGCCAGATGGAGATATCAGAGAGGAATTATTGGTGGAGGCACAGAGTTTGTCGTATTCTGTTCATCCTGGTGGCACTAAGATGTATAAGGATCTTTGCCTGAACTTTTGGTGGCATGGTATGAAGAGGAGTGTGGCTCGGAGTGTAGCCAAGTGTTTGGTTTGCCAACAAGTAAAGGCAGAGCATCAGCGTATGGCAGGGTTGCTACAACCGCTTCCGATTCCAGAGTGGAAGTGGCAGCACATCACTATGGATTTCGTGACTGGACTACCTCGGAGTCCGAAGTAGAATGACGTGATATGGGTGATCGTAGACCGATTGACCAAATCCGCGCACTTTATTCCCTTCCGAGTAGGACAGTCTACTGAGACGCTAGCGAGGAGATATATAGAGGTCAATTCTTTTACTTTTCGTTTCTATTTCCTTTTCCTAGTTTAGATAGTGATGTAACGTGAATCGTGCAGGAGATCGTATGACTTCACGGAGTCCCTGTGAGTATCGTGTCAGACAGAGACACGAGATTCACATCTCAGTTTTGGCAGAGTCTGCAGAAGAGCTTGGGTACGAGTCTGAGTTTCAGCACGGCGTACCATCCGCAGACGGATGGCCAATCCGAGAGGACGATCCAGATCTTGGAGGACATGCTGATGGCGTGTATGTTGGACTTTAAGGGTTCTTGGGAGGATCATCTCCATCACGTTGAGTTTGCCTACAATAACAGCTACCAGGCGAGTATTGGCATGGCACCTTTCGCCGCGCTATATGGGAAGAAATGTCGATCGCCACTGAGCTGGGATGACATTGGAGATCGGGAGCTGTTAGGACCGGAGATGATTGTGGAGGCCGTGGATGTTGTGAGGAACATCCGGGGGAAGCTGAGGATTGCGCAGGACCGTTTCAAGCATTGGGCCGATGCTAAACGGAGGCCTTTGGAGTTTCAGCCTGGCGATCATGTCTTCCTGAAGATTTCTCCGAACCGCGGAGTTATTCGATTTGGGAAGAGAGGCAAGCTGAGTCCGAGGTACATTGGGCCGTTTGATGTCCTGGAGAGAGTTGGAGCTGTGGCTTATCGCTTGGCGTTGCCGCCGTCGCTGGAGGGAGTTCACGACGTATTTCACGTATCCCAGTTACGTCGATACGTTAGTGATCCATCCCATGCTGTGGATTTCTCGGAGATCACGGTACGTCCGGATCTGTCTTATGACCAGCAGCCAGTTGAGATTCTGGATCGTCGACAGAAGCAGCTGAGGAATAAGACCGTCAACTTGGTTCGAGTGCAGTGGCGTCACGGTTCCCCTGGTGAGTCCACCTGGGAGCGTGAGGATGAGATGAGAGAGCGCTTCCCGCACCTTTTCCCGAGCAGTGCTTGATGTTGATTCCGAGGACGGAATCATTTCTAAGGTGGGGAGGATGTAACGACCACTTTTCGTTGTACTTGTTCGTGCACGTGCTTTTGGCCGCGCACGTGTTTATTTTAGACTTTATTTGTTTGTGAACACTTTGGTGTGATATGCCGTTGTGAACGTCTCTGAGAGTATTAAATAATGGCACTAATTTGGAACGACATTTCTCGAGTCGTTTTCCCACAATTTAATCTTATTCGATGAGACGTTGCGATTTTCGCTTTTGACGGGAGACGTTTCTATTTTTAGTTTCGTCGTCCGACATCAAAATTGAGATCCGTCTTCTTAGTTAGCTTTCTCTCGTCTCCACGATCACCCCGATATTTATTTTATAATTTTTGGAGTTCATTTGACCACTTTTATATTTTTAACAAGGTTTATAATATCTTTAATAATTAAGTTTTAAATTAATTTCAGCCAAATAAAATTTATTTGAGTTTAAAACGTTTTAAATAATTTTTGAGCCAAATTCCAGCTCATTTGGGCCGCACCCAAGCCTTGGGTGAGTTGGAGATGGTGAGATTTGAATTTTAAATTATTTTAAACTCCTAATCCCATTAGGATTAGCCCTAGACCTACTCAACCCATCTACAGTATATAAACAACCTTTAGGAAGACCTATTTTCGCAAGAAAATAACCCTAGCCGCTTCCAAAACTCAAATTTGACGTTGCGACGAATCGTCGCAACGTTGCGACAGCCATCTCCCCGCACGACCGAAGAAATGGCCCCCGTTCCCCCGCTCAGACCGCTAGCCGCCCCCGTACCGCTCCGCTCCGTGCTCCCGCTCCGACCGAGAGGAGCCCTCGGTCTGACCGAGAGCTTGGCCCGCATCCCCGCTCCGCATCGACCCCGCACCGACCCCGCTTCGTCCCCCCGCTCAGCGCCGTGTCTGACCGGGCCGCATCTCCGCACCGACCGAAGCCCGCAACGTTGCAACGGTTGCAACGTTGCAGCGCTCCGTTCCCCCGCATCCAAGGCGCCCGACCGAGACTTTCCTCCGCACCGACCGAGAGAACCAAGCCCCGCACCGACCGCAGCGCTGTGCAGCGCCGTTCCCAGTGTCTGACCGAGCCGTTCTCCCGTACCGAGGCTGTCTGACCGAGAGCCAAACGTCGCAACCCGGCACCCGTCGCACCACTTGCCACCGTGGGCCCCCAAGTTCTCCAGAGGTATTGTGGGTCCCCTATTTGTCCCTAGGACTACTGTGGGCCCCACCTAGGTGCTTTCTCTCCGACGATTTTCCGTGTACGACGTTGCGACACGTCGTAGTCCGTCGTCGCACGTGCTAGCTTTGGAATCTGGAATCGTCGCTCCGGTTGTTGCTCTGAACTTTCCAACGAGGAATCTATATTGGAATCAGGACTTGGAGCGCGATCTTTTTATTCCAACCCCTGGCGTCGCTACCCGACGCCAGTGTAGCTTTCGCGTCGTGTTGAGGTAACGCTTTGCACCCCTAGGACCCCCAACCCAATTGCATGCTAATCAAGACTAAAATCAACATTTTTAAAAGTATTTTAAATGTTTTAGCACTCACTAATCAAGATTAATAAAACGGATGTAGGCCGGTGGACTTGTGCACGTTGGAATTGTGACTTTGGACTCGTTGGACGGTGTTTCTCTGACGTTGTACTTGCAGGCAAGTGAAACTTGCCAACTCTTGCTTAGGGCCATGTTTTTAGGCCACTTCCTTGTTTTTAGCGTAAAAGAGACTAGTCAGTGAAATGATAGCTGGCTAGACGCCTACTTGATCTAGTTTGACAACGAAACTAGATCCGTCACCTAAATTGATCTAGCTTGACAACGAAGCTAGATCCAACACTTTAATTTGTTGATCATGCATACTAAACTGTCATGTTTACTTTCCTCACCTGTACGCTTTACTACTTGCCATGTCATGTCATCCATGCATTGAATGTCGCATTCGTAGCACACGCTACAATACTTGTACTCGTACTTCCTTGTCCGGCTAAGTGCACCCCTACGCCATACTTGTTAAAAACACTTCCTGGCTCGTGATCCAGAAGCGAGCATTTCGTGTTCGGGGGTAAGGCCCTGGCTCGATACACGTGGATGGGTAGGGATAAACGATCACTTGAGCTTAGGAGTTGGCCCGCGCAGCCACTCTAGCCAAAAGGCGGAATCTTTGTGCATGAGGTGCTTACTTTACTTGTCTTGTACTAGTGAGTGTTACTTGTAAAACTTGACATCCATGCCATGCTCGTACTTTACTTTACTTTACTTGTTGCACTCTTACTTTAACTGCCATGTCATTGCATTCATGCTAGAACTGCTAGGTTGCTTACCTTCACTTTCAGTTTCCTTGCACAAGTCTCTTATAGACTTGCTGACATGTGTCCCTTGCTCTTTTGGGTGTCACATGTTAGACCCTAAGCCAGAGTTCGTAGCTGAGGACGTGGTGTTCGCTGACGCTGAGCCAGAGCCTACTTTTGACGAGGAGTTGGTGGACACCGGAGACCAGTCTTAGAGACTGTTTGAGTTGCTTTTTCTTAGGTTGTTGTTAGTTGCCGGTGTGTAGCACCATTACTTTGTTTTCGTACTTTGTACTTTTGTTGGCCATGCTGGGACCTCTTTTAGACTCTTTTCTTTTAGCCTGGTGGCTTTTCTGCGATGTTGAAATTTATTATTATGGATATTCTAAGATGTTTCTTTTGTCTCTTTTCGTTATTATTATCTTTGTTTCGTTTCGCGTTGCAAGGACCTGCAGTTTAAATTTGATTGACGCTTATCAGACTTGCAGCTTTGTAGCTTCAAGTCTGAGCGGACCTTCTCACGCTTCGCCTCCACGTTTTTGGGAAGCGGGGCGTGACAGGAAGTGACTTGGGTAATACGAACCCTTGAAACATCCTTGCGTTTGCATTTGTTTCAATTTGGGTTTATTTTCTATTCCGCACTATTTGTTGGTTAGGAATTTAAATTAGTGTAACTATCTTTTTAAATTCCATAAACACTATTCAACCCCCCTTCTAGTGTTTTTCCCATAGCCAAGGTCCTTACCATTGGTATCAGAGTGCAAGTTTATAGCTATGACATCCAACAACAACAACGTTCCTCCACCGACTTCGTATAACAATCACGATCGTGATGGAGCGTCCACAGTTTTCGAAGGACAATCAACGGTGCGTCCTCCGCGTTTCAATGGCACGAATTTTGGCTATTGGAAATGCCGGATGGAGACGTTCCTAAGGAATGCTTTCCTTTGGAGAACCCTCCACAAGGAATACGTCGAGCCCACCAAAGAGGATTTCGAAGAATGGACGACTTCCGAGAAATCCGTCGAAGTCAACAACGCAAAGGCAATGAACGCTCTTCAATGTGCATTAGACCCAGATGAGTTCAACAAGATATGCACATGTAAGAGTGCATATCAAATTTGGAACCATTTCGTCGTTACCCATGAGGGAACGAACAAGGTAAAACTTTCTAAACTCTATGTTGTCGTGCAAAACTTCGATATGTTTCATATGCAGGAAAATGAAAGCATAGCATCGATGTACGGACGCTTTACCGATATCACTAATGAATTGGAATCTCTTGGACAATTATATTCCCAACAAGATAAGGAAGATCATAATGGGAATGACCTCCAAATGGAAAAGAAAAGATATCGCCATCGAGGAGGTCAACGACTTGAAGGCTTACATAGTTGTGAACCTTATCGGGACTCTCATGTCTTATGAAGTAAGACGGGAGAACCGATTAAAGATTCGAGCTATGCCTATGACAAACCCTTCGGAGGCCAAGAAGAAAGCTTTGGCATTCAACGCCAATTCCTCATCCTCCGATAGTGAAGAATCAGAAAATGAGATGGACTTGTGTGAAAAGTCCAAGGTTGTAAAAACTGCTAGGCGTTAGGCGTTCGGATTGCTAGCGCCTAGCACCCAAAGCATTAATCGGGGATTAATCGGCCTAGGCGGATTTGCATTTTTAATTATTTTATTTATTTTTATATAATATATTTATGTTTATATATAAATATATACATATATTATTTAAAATACATCAAATATTTAATACATACTAAATCAAATCCAGTTTACCTACTTTAGAGTATTTGTGTGCAACAAAATAAAATTTAAAAGATACTCTTGTGCAATTAAGCCATTTACCAAAAACGCCCAGATACCGCCCAGGAACCGCCTAGGAACCACCCAGAGTACCCAGACACAGACCAGAACGTTTAGGCGGCCGATTAATCCCAAAAACGCCCAGATTGACCGCTCAGGCCATACTCGGAGCGTTTACTGGCCGCCTAGCGCCTAGGCGTCGCCTAGGCGGCCGCCCAGGCCGATTTTTAGACCACTGTAAATGGCCCAAATGGCGAAGAAGTTTCAACGCTTCTTTCACAAAGGTAAATTTTCCTCTAAGAATAGATTTGATTCTACGAATCAATCTTCCTCTTTTTGCTTTAAGTGTAATAAGCCATGGCACATCAAGAAAGATTGCACAATGCTACGAAACAAAGAGAAGTGGAAGGCTCCGAAGTACCACAAGTCTGACAAGAATAAGAAAGACAAGAAGAAAGGACTAGTAGGTATACTTGATGATTCAAGTGAAGACTCATCAAGCGAATCTGTTGATGAGAAGTGTGAAAATGCACACATGTGCTTCATGTCCCGAGAAGATTCACTCTCCGATGAAAGTGATTCTGACATGGATGAAACCGAGGTAATTATGGATGAATTGTGTATTGCTAATGAAGAATTATTTGCTAGGTATCAATCTTTAATGCTTAAATATACTAGCTTAAAGAAATTGAATGTTAGCAATACATCCATTACATGCATTATCAACAATGACACCATTATTGATACTTTAACCCTTGAGAAAGCGAATTTAGCTTCTCAAAATGTCACTTTGAGAAATGAGGTGAATACCCTCAAATCTCAACTAGATCAAACACATCCTAAGGATAATAGTGATCTAGTTTCACGACAAACACAATTGGGTTTTGTTACGACCTAAAGATCGTAGGGGCCCGACCCCCGCCCGGATCCGCTAACATACCTCATTAACTCACCATTTCACAAAAGGGCCGCCGCCTCGAAAATCCGGGGCATCATGGAGACAGGCGCGCCTTGCAGCGCTCCCCGAACCGGCCGAGGCGAACAACCGCAACCGGCCGAGGCGAACAACCGCAGCCGGCCGAGGCGAACCACCGCAGCCGCCCGACCCACCGGGGTAGCGCGCTTGGGGACGCTTGGGTAGCTAGGCCAGGCCTATTGACGGGCGCGGACGAACCCTTCCGTACCGACAGGACATACCCCATGATCGATCGGGGGGCGCGGCCGGGCCGGACAACCCCCCGATCGGGACGGCCCGCCCGATTCCCACGAATCGCGGTGCCTAGAGTAACACAGCCTAGGATAAGGACACAACTGACACATACGTCACCCGACCGCCTGAAAAAGCACCCCCTGGCGGCTGACCCGTCCGACGATTATTGCTTTCGGCCCTGACATCCCGACAAAAGCACCCCTTTGCCGTTGCGCCGCCTGACAGAAGCGGGTCAGGAACTCCTGTTCCCGACGTCCTCGTCCGAAGCTTCCGCTGACACCCGAGCCAGCTCAGCACGCCTAGTCATCACCCATCAGGTATAAATACCCCCTCTCCTCCTACGGAGAGGAGGTTGGAAAATTCTCTCTCATCTTCTATTATTCACACACGAGAGCAAAGGTCCTCCATATCTTTGTTCTCCCACCTATAGCTCGTCACGCGAGGCGGACACACAGTTAGTCCGGCCGGCGTGTCTAGCCCCCCTTTTAAGCCCTTTTACTGACTTAGGCATCGGAGGGGCTAAGGGTTGAACCCCAACCCCGCCCTTCTGACGAGTTGTTCGTGCTGCAGGAGAGCTCGCCCCTAGACCAAAGTCAGCGTCAGCCCCCCGCCGTCCAACCTTCCTCAGCTGCGTCCGGCGAGATACGACCCCGTGAGCACCACCGGCAATGGATCCAACCTCTTCACCCCACCAATCACCTGTAAAACGGCCTACCTACACCTTCTTCTCCACATAACCATCGTGCCCTTGGTTCCCCATAATACAAATTCATTGTACGCGAGTTCCACCTCGTAACAATTGGCGATGTCTGTGGGAACGAAGGGTCACACCCATGTTAGACTCCATGCCAATCTCGCGGAACCCTGACCACGGCAAGGATCCCGTGGGTCAGGAGCCGCTCTCTCTACAAATCACCCCGGCGTCCGACGCCCTTCCGGGCGTGGGTGCCGAAACCGAGCCTACTTCATCCCGTGTCGTCCTGAAGAGCTTTGAGGCCGTCACTCAGGCCAGGGGAGGCTATCAGACAACCGGAACGGGGCCACCGCCCGGCCCCTCAGAGCCCCAGAACGTGAGGCGGAACATCCGCCTTCAGTTCGAGGAGGAGGGAGAAAACGGGGGGCTCGCTGAGGAGATTGCGGCCCAGCAAAGGCTCCTGGAAGAGGAGATGGAAGTTGCGCAGCGGTGGAAGCGCCTGGGGGAGGCGGCCGCCGCGCAAAGGCGTTTGGACGAGGCGACCGCCGCGCAAAGGCGTTTGGACGAGGCGGCCGAGACCGCCCGGAGGGCTTACCAGGAAGAAGAGGCCGCCCGCCGCCAACTCCGTTTCATTGTCACGGAGCGCGAGAGGCTAAGGAGAAAAAACAGGAGCAACCAAGAGGTCCTTGAAGAGACGGCGACGGGCCGGCGGCCCGGGAACGGGCGGGACCCGTTGCTGAATAGGTCCCCGCCTGGAGGAAGCGGCCCGCATCACCAGCACCACCCCTCCGATACCCTGCACGAGGAAGCCGTTTCTCGACAACTACGCTTCCTCACCGCCGAGCGCGAGAGGCTCCTCCGCGAGAATCAGGAACGGATGGAGGCCCGAGGAGAGTTGGCCGGGAGGCACTGGCGTTGGGAGAGCCGTAGCCCACAACCCGTCGAGTCCTCGACCCAGGGAAGGAGCCCCGCCAGGCGACCGTCGGGCTACTCCCCGGGGGCGGAGGACCGTCGTCGGCCGTGGTGCGACCGAAGCCGGACCCCCGAATGGCGGAGAGGGGATGCCCCGGATCGCCCTGCCTATCCGGAGGAGGCCACGCCGCTCGCCCGGTGGATCACGTCCGCCCCAAGGCCCAAAAGGTTCAAACCCCCTCACTTGGCCACGTACAATGGGAGAGGCGACCCCCTCACGCACGTGCAACAATACCGGGGGGCGATGGAGGCACAGGATGTGGACGAGGCGTTCCTATACCGACATTTCTCCCAAAGCCTGAGGGACACCGCACTGGACTGGTACTTCGGCTTGCCCGCGAGATCTGTCGGGAGCTTTGGCGAGTTGTCCCATAAGTTCTGCCAAGAGTTCCGGGCCGGGCGGATGAAGAAGAAGCCTTTGGACTATCTCTGCACGATAGTCCAAGGAGAAGGAGAGACAACGGGTAGATACCTCCGCCGTTTTCAGGAGGAGAGACGGGCGGTGGTAACGTGCGGCGATGAGGTGCTTATGCTGGCCTTCAAAACGGGGTTGCGGACTCGGAGTCTCCACAAATCCCTGCTCCGAGACCCGCCGACCGACTATGAGGCGTTGGTTGCTATGGCGGAGAGGCACGCGTTGGCCGAAGAGACGCTCGGTGCAAAGGCCCTATTCCCCCTGGCGAAACCGACTCAAGGCGAACCCTGATCACATCCTCGACCGAGACAGGAAGAGGGAGACCGAGCTCGCGACTGGCTAGCCCAACCAAGGCGGGAACCGCCCGGGCCTCGCCCTCAAGATCGCCCTGGTCTGGCGCACGAGTTTGCTCCGGCACAAGGGCTCCCTCGAGTCGCCCCAAGACAAGAGGGCCCCCTGCGGGCCCATTACACGCAGCTCAATGCCCCCCTGATCGAGGTGATGGCCGCGGCTACACGGGCCGGTCTGCTGCTGGAGCCGCCCCGAGAAATGAAGTCGGACCCAGCCCGGATAGATTTTAAGAAATACTGCCGCTACCACCGGGACCACGGCCACGACACCGACGACTGCTTCACCCTCAAAAGGGAAATCGAGCGGCTGATCCAGGCGGGCCACCTGGGGACTTCGTCGGAGGCCGGAGACCGGACCGAGAAGATGGAAACCACCGAAGGGCACGGAGGGCAGACCCTCCGGCAAACGGCGAGCGGGAAGAGCTTCACCCCCCGAAACCCGTCATGCGCATAAACACGATATGCGGCGGACCATCTTCAGGAGGGGCATCGTCGTCAAGCAAAAAGGCGTATGCGAGACAAGTGATGACGGCGGGTCTTGGAGGGGACCAGAGAGGGAGAAGGATGGCCTACCCTCCCATTACTTTCAGTGACGAGGATCTAGAGGGGATCGAGCAGCCCCACGACGACGCCATCGTCATCGAGGCCCAGATTGGGACGGCCATCGTCAGCCACCTCCTGATCGACACGGGGATCTCTTGCGACATCCTGTTCATGTCCACAATCGAGAAGATGGGGTTAAGGCCGACGGACCTGAGACCCTGCACCGGACCCCTCGTCGGTTTCACCGGTCACTCGACCCCCATCACGGGAGTGATCACCTTGCCGATAACCCTCAGAGAAGAGCCACAGGTCGTCACTCGAATGACGATGTTCGTTGTGGTCGACATTATGTCGGCATACAACGGGATCATAGGACGACCTTACATGTCGGCCATCGGAGCGCTCCCCAGCCTTCTCCATCAGATGGTCAAGTTCCAAACCCCCCCGAGGCGTGGGGATCATACGGGGAAGCCAGAAGCTGTCTAGGAGCTGCTACGTAGGGTCGACCAAGCACAAGGGACCAGAGGTGAACCTGAAGATCGACTCCCCCAGGCGGAGTTATGACCCGCACAAGCCAGAGTTAGCTCCTGCCGATGCCGCTACCGAAGGAAACAGGATCGACCTCGCGCCCAACCCCCCTGAGAAGGACAGGCTAATCACTCCAAGGGGCGCGATGCGCCGGTCGTGGCATAGCCGGGAACTGTAAGTCCTGCACGAAATACCGTGTTCCCTTCTTTTTATCTTCGAATTTCACCTTTTCTGCATGACAATTTCAGTTCAACCCTCTCAAAGACTCCGGGGCAGGACCAATCCTCGCCACCCAAACTGGAGAGGGGCACGGGCCGAGCTGCGTACTCGCTCCCCCCCAGGAAGACCTCCGGGGTAAGTTCACTGAGCTTGGCCACCCAAACCGGAGCACCATATGCGGGGTAGGCGACGGCCCAATACCCGTCCAACTATAGAGGCTGCGGGGAGGCGACGGCCCAATACCCGCCCTCTCAAAGACTCTGGGGCAGAACCAATCCTCGCCACCCAAACTGGAGAGGGGCACGGGCCGAGCTGCGCACTCGCTCCCCCCCAGGAAGACCTCCGGGGCAAGTTCACTGAGCTTGGCCACCCAAACCGGAGCGCCATATGCGGGGTAGGCGACGGCCCAATACCCGTCCGACTATAGAGGCTGCGGGGAGGCGACGGCCCAATACCCGCCCTCTCAAAGACTCCGGGGCAGGACCAGTCCTCGCCACCCAAACCGGAGAGGGGCACGGGCCGAGCTGCGCACTCGCTCCCCCCCAAGGAAGACCTCCGGGGCAAGTTCACTGAGCTTGGCCACCCAAACCGGAGCGCCATATGCGGGGTAGGCGACGGCCCAATACCCGTCCGACTATAGAGGCTGCGGGGAGGCGACGGCCCAATACCCGCCCTCTCAAAGACTCCGGGGCAGGACCAATCCTTGCCACCCAAACCGGAGAGGGGCACGGGCCGAGCTGCGCACTCGCTCCCCCCCAGGAAGACCTACGGGGCAAGTTCAGTGAGCTTGGCCACCCAAACCGGAGCGCCATATGCGGGGTAGGCGACGGCCCAATACCCGTCCGACTATAGAGGCTGCGGGGAGGCGACGGCCCAATACCCGCCCTCTCAAAGACTCTGGGGCAGGACCGGTCCTCGCCACCCAAACCGGAGAGGGGCACGGGCCGAGCTGCGTACTCGCTCCCCCCCAGGAAGACCTCCGGGGCAAGTTCACTGAGCTTGGCCACCCAAACCGGAGCGCCATATGCGGGGTAGGCGACGGCCCAATACCCGTCCGACTATAGAGGCTGCGGGGAGGCGACGGCCCAATACCCGCCCTCTCAAAGACTCCGGGGCAGAACCAATCCTCGCCACCCAAACCGGAGAGGGGCACGGGCCGAGCTGCGCACTCGCTCCCCCCCAGGAAGACCTCCGGGGCAAGTTCACTGAGCTTGGCCACCCAAACCGGAGCGCCATATGCGGGGTAGGCGACGGCCCAATACCCGTCCGACTATAGAGGCTGCGGGGAGGCGACGGCCCAATACCCGCCCTCTCAAAGACTCCGGGGCAGGACCAGTCCTCGCCACCCAAACCGGAGAGGGGCACGGGCCGAGCTGCGTACTCGCTCCCCCCAGGAAGACCTCCGGGGCAAGTTCACTGAGCTTCGCCACCCAAACCGGAGCGCCATATGCGGGGTAGGCGACGGCCCAATACCCGTCTGACTATAGAGGCTGCGGGGAGGCGACGGCCCAATACCCGCCCTCTCAAAGACTCCGGGGCAGGACCAGTCCTCGCCACCCAAACCGGAGAGGGGCACGGGCTGAGCTGCGTACTCGCTCCCCCCCCAGGAAGACCTCCGGGGCAAGTTCACTGAGCTTGGCCACCCAAACCGGAGCGCCATATACGGGGTAGGCGACGGCCCAATACCCGTCCGACTATAGAGGCTGCGGGGAGGCGACGGCCCAATACCCGCCCTCTCAAAGACTCTGGGGCAGGACCAATCCTCGCCACCCAAACCGGAGAGGGGCACAGGCCGAGCTGCGTACTCGCTCCCCCCAGGAAGACCTCCGGGGCAAGTTCACTGAGCTTGGCCACCCAAACCGGAGCGCCATATGCGGGGTAGGCGACGGCCCAATACCCGTCCGACTATAGAGGCTGCGGGGAGGCGACGGCCCAATACCCGCCCTCTCAAAGACTCCGGGGCAGGACCAGTCCTCGCCACCCAAACCGGAGAGGGGCACGGGCCGAGCTGCGTACTCGCTCCCCCCCAAGGAAGACCTCCGGGGCAAGTTCAGTGAGCTTCGCCACCCAAACCGGAGCGCCATATGCGGGGTAGGCGACGGCCCAATACCCGTCCGACTATAGAGGCTGCGGGGAGGCGACGGCCCAATACCCGCCCTCTCAAAGACTCCAGGGCAGGACCAATCCTCGCCACCCAACCCGGAGAGGGGCACGGGCCGAGCTGTGCACTCGCTCCCCCCCAGGAAGACCTCCGGGGCAAGTTCACTGAACTTGGCCACCCAAACCGGAGCGCCATATGCGGGGTAGGCGACGGCCCAATACCCGTCCGACTATAGAGGCGGCGGGGAGGCGACGGCCCAATACCCGCCCTCTAAAAGACTCCGGGGCAGGACCAATCCTCGCCACCCAAACCGGAGAGGGGCACGGGCCGAGCTGCGCACTCGCTCCCCCCCAGGAAGACCTCCGGGGAAAGTTCACTGAGCTTGGTCACCCAACCGGAGCGCCATATGCGGGGTAGGCGACGGCCCAATACCCGTCCGACTATAGAGGCTGCGGGGAGGCGACGGCCCAATACCCGCCCTCTCAAAGACTCCGGGGCAGGACCAGTCCTCGCCACCCAAACCGGAGAGGGGCACGGGCCGAGCTACGTACTCACTCCCCCCCAGGAAGACCTCCGGGGCAAGTTCACTGAGCTTAGCCACCCAAGCCGGAGCGCTTTAGGCGGGGTACCCGACGGACCAGTACCCTCCCTCCCCCGTAAGGGCCTATCACCCCTCTCCTCAAACCTCGGGAAACTGCTCAAGGTCCGCGAATCAAGGCAACCCCTACGCAGAGCCATTCCTGAGGAGCAACGCCTGACCCCCATAAAGCCAACGCCCGAAATGACTTGTCCAACCCAAAAGGACACTCGGGACGAATGCCACTGACAAGTGCCATGCATGCCTGAGGGGTCACATCACCCGTCACCCATCGGGAACACCCCCCCTAAGAACAAAATTCCAAGACGACCCCGACTCTCAATGAAGAGTAAATGAGGGCAGAAATTCACCATTATAAATTCCCCCCCCCCTCAGCTTCCTTGAGGGGGGGAGGAAGGCGAGAGGAAGGATGTGCAGAAAGACTGATCGTTTTGCATCCCTCTCTCCCTCAAAATGTGCGGAAAATGCGAGTTTCGCCGCCCGCCGAAATACACAATCCCCCAACAGGATATTCCTCTTACACGACGGTTGCCTAGCCTGCCACTCCCCTACTTCCTTTAGACAACTTACGGCAGGCGGACGGGAGCTCCACGGGCATACAATGTCTCCCCACGGGTGCCCCGCGGACACAGGCCCGGCTGGCGGACAACCCGATGGACGGGGCATACCTGCCAAATCACCCCGCCGAGCACCTCGGCAGCCGCCCGAGGCCCCCCAACCAAGGGGGACTTGTCTCCAAGCACCGGCGTGCCCCAACGGGCTACTCCGCTTACAAACGGAAGCACCCCTCCTTCCACTCATCGACCTTCCTCGGCCTGTTTGTCCCAGGAGGCCACACAGGGGGGCTACCGCCCGTGTCCCTCCGCGCCTACCGCGTGGAGACTCCAGTCGAGGGGAGCAGCGGGGCCCCGTGGGATAGAACAACCACCAAGGACTCCCTCTCCCCCCAATTCTGGGAACTGTGGCCAAAGCCACTTCCTGGCTCCGACGCGACCATCCACCCATACGCCGAGGGGGAACCCTCTGAATCCACTCCACGCCCCTTATCAGGGGCACGACACCGGAGAAAGGCGGATCAACTACGATGAGGACATCAACCTACCTTGAGCGACACACGGTTACGCCTACGGCCCGATACAATGTTACGCCTACGGGCCGATTCAATGTTACCCCTACGGGGCGACCCTGTTTTATTAAACTATCAATAATAGCCGATGAAAAACCAAAGACTAATCCTGTTTGACCACTAGTCATAGCTCAGGTACACCTAGACCCGAGCAACCCACGAAAAAGTAGGCAACCTCGCTGTAAAATCTCTCGGGCGCACTACGCGAAATAAAGGGACTCAACACGATTCCCCCTACGCCAGGATAGAAACGGCCGCACCAAGGCATAAATCTAAGAAGGGAATTTATGCACACACAGGCGGAAAATCCCAAAAAACACAAATGCGGGGACGAACCCGGCGAATCTTTACTTTCTTTCGTTTTTACACCACAAAAAGGGGGGGGAGTCTACATAAAGCTACTTGGCGCTTCTGCCAATCACGACGCCCTCTCCCTCCACGGAATCTCCCACCGCCCCGCCGTCCTGTGGCTCGTCACCCTCCCCTCCGTCTCCTTCCCCCTCCTCGTCGTCGCTGCATGCAGCGAGCCCGTTGAGGTCGATCTCTACCGGCGGGACCAGGCCCGCCACCTTCTCCTTCATCCGAGCCAAGCAGGCTTCCCATCCCTCCACGTGGCCCTTCTCCATGCCCTCAGACATCGACTTTGCGAGGGCGGGGATGACGGTTCTCTCCTGGTACGTCCGAAATTCCTCGACCTTACGGGCCAACTCCTCCTCGACGGCCTTGGCACGCACCGCTAGGTCCTCCGCATGGGACTCCTCCCTTCTAAGGGCCTCCTCCAGCTCCTTCGCTCTCCCTCCAGCCTCGACCGCCCGCTGCTCATGATCGGACACGACCATCTTCAGGCGCTCTACCTCCGCCTCATATCGGTCGCCCCACTCCCTTTCCTTCTCCAGGTCCTCGCCAGCGCTCTTACGAACGGCAGTGAGCTCGGTGACCGCTCTAGCCACGGCGCCCTCGGCCTTGTGTATGGCCGGCACGTGCCGCATCATCCCGAGCATCAAGTTGAGGATCTGCGTAAAGAAACGCCGAAAAGTAAACCCATTTAGGGCGATCAATAAAACCCGCTGAAAAACGTCGCCCACCTTACAGAACATACCTGGACGCCATGCATCACCGCGGTCCCGCACAGACCCTCAGGCTCCACCGCTTCCAGCGCTACCCTATCGTGGGACAGGAAAATGTTCTCCGCCAACCTCGCCGCCACACCTCCATCCTCAAACACGGACTCGTCACTCGCCACTTTGTACGGCGCCCGATGAAGCGCGCCGTCGGGATAGCCCTCGACATCGGTCCTCTTGGCCTTAAACTTAGCCAAGGCGGCCTCACAGCGGGGGTCGGTTGGCGCCCTCTCGAGACCGAACACGGGACAACCATAAGGCCAAGGGTCCCATCCTCCGGATCCTGTCGGGCCACTCGACGCCTCGGCCCTATGCGACTGCCCGCTAGCTTCCGCCCCATCCCCCCCTGCAGGTGCCATCGGGCTAAGCGGCCTCGTTCGGGGCAGTTCCGCCCCACCCCCTGTCGACCCTTCGTCCCCGCCCTCCAAGTCGATGATGGGATTCACCACCCCCTCCCCGGCCCCGCCTTCCGTCGAACCGGTTCCCCCCGGCGCGTTAGGCTCAGACGACTTCGTCGGCCTCTTCCTCCTCTTTGTGGGCGCTGGCACCCCAGTCGAGCTCCCCGCCCCAACTCCCGCTCGCGACCTCTTGGGGCCGCCTCTTATCGACGATCGCCCTGCCTGCTCCGAGGCCCGCCTCATCATTTCCTCGAGGGACAGACTCATTGTGCCACCTGCCAAAGAGAGAAAGTTCAGCGTAAGCACATCAGAAGCATGAACACCAAAATCTCTCATACCTTCGGGCCAGATGTACGCCGTTATCATCTCAGCCCGAGCGAGCATCCGATAATCTCGTCCCTCCGCTGGTATGGCCATCAAAGTCTGGGCCACCACTTCCTCCTCATCCCCCAATTTCACCCCCTCTCTTGCCTTGGGATTCAGCTCCGCCCAATCAGACCTTATCAGCACATCCTCCGGCACCTCCACAAACACATACTGCTGGCGCCAAAACTTAATTTTCCTAGGCAAACCCCTAATGAGTGGATGCGTCCTCTTCGCGGAGAGATAGTAGCATGACCGCAACCTCTTGACCGAGAAGAAGTGGTGAAATAAGGTCAGAGACGGGCGAACCTGGTTGCTCACGCACAGCACTATGAACCCCACAATGGCACTGATGGCATTGGGCATCAGGCGATAGAGGGGCAGTTCCAGGAAGTTCAACACTTCCAGCAAGAACTGATGGGGGGGAAGCGCAAACCTTGCTCAAACGAAGATACGTATACTCCCACCTCCCGGTCGCCCACAAAACACACCCTTTCTTGCGGCTCCGGTTCACGAACCGAATACGGTGGCCTGACGTACATCGTGAAGATCTCCGCAACGGATTTCTTCAGCTCCGACTTGACGCCCGCAATCTCGACGGGCACCCCTCCTGTCTCCGCAGCGGAGCTTCCTTCCCCACCTACCCCCGAACCCTGACTCCGAGACGGAGACATGGAAGAAGACATTTCTAAAACGATCGTCTTACCTAACGGGTGCCGACGACTCGGGCGATTGCGCTACCCCGCTGACCGCTCCCACGAGGGCGACTCTGGCATGGTCACGGACACCTCCTACGAGCCCTAGCTGCTTGTCAAAAAAATTTTTCGCCCGACAATCAGCTTTGCTCCCCTCCCCCTCCTCACGATCTCTTTAAAGCGACGGCACAAAGCATCGCGACCGTCGAGCCCAAGACACGCGTCACCAATCCGGGCCCTGTCCACCACCTACGCGTTCTGACGCTTCACGTACTGTCAAAACCGTCAATTCCGCCACGCGTCAACACTTCAGTGGTCGGGCCGCCTCGATTCCCGCCCGCCGTCGAATCGCCAGGCTGACGTAAAGTCATGC
Organism: Scilla litardierei; assembly: GCA_030789695.1. Taxonomy (NCBI): domain Eukaryota; kingdom Viridiplantae; phylum Streptophyta; class Magnoliopsida; order Asparagales; family Asparagaceae; genus Scilla; species Scilla litardierei. The sequence continues at coordinate 94,920,489 of CM061138.1, read as the reverse complement.
GACCGCCATAAATTCCCGCCCAAATCCAGGCGAAATGATTACCCCAATTCGAAATCAGTCCATGCGCCGCTCGATCCATGGTTGAGTCCAGCCTCCGTCAGGGCGGCCATCGTAAGGAGGCGACGCTCGCTCCATGGTTGAGTCCGGCCTCCGTCAGGGCGGCCACCACAAGGCGCCGGCGCTCGACCCATGATCAAGTCCGGTCACAACACGTAGGCGGGGCTAGATCCCAGATGGAGTCTGACCCCCGACAGGGCGGCCATACAAGAAGGCGGAACACGATCCATGATTGAGTCCGAGCTCCGGCAGTACGGCCAAAACACGATCGTCTCCCCGCACCAATAAGGGTCCGATCTCTTTCGGTTCGGCCGGTGTAGGAACCCGCCCCACAACCTATCGGATTCTCGGTTCCAACCCTTGGCAAACTTCTGTATGATCCAAGCACATCCGACCCGCCACAGCACCTCCGGGCCCCGTACTGGGCATCAGAGCATCACGACCACCGGAGAACACGACTACTCTCAACTCCCCTCTCCCGAAGACTTCGGCAGAGCGAAGTTGGGGGCATTTACGTCGTCCCTCACAGAGCGGACATTCTACAAGCAAACCAAGGAGGAATACGTTTCGACACAAGACAATAACAATGTATTTACCCAGAAACCACACCATACATTGGACTTTCCACACGCTACAACAACACATTGTTTATAACCCTCTCACACGAAGGTACGGCCCTCCCCGAACCCACGATTCTAGCGGCGCCGCCTCTCATCCGACCGATCTCGCATATCTTTAACCACTTGCCGAATCGCAGCCTCCATAGCTTCTTGCAGCATCGACACACCATGCTCGTCATGATAGCGACGGATAGCGGCTTCGATCTGTTTGCCCTCAGCGTCCCGTTTCTCCTCCAATCGCCGCACCGCTAGACCCCTCTCCCTCTTCTCGGTCTTTAGGGCGACCTCCAGGTCCTCTATTTGCCGCCTCTGTAATCCGATCACCAATTCCTTGCTAGCAACTTCCGAGGTACGCTTGGACCGGATATCATCCCTCTCCCGCGTTACTTCTTGGAGCTGCTTCTCGACCATGGCTTTGGACGAATCGAAGTACGCAGCCCGCCCCTTCTCCACCCCGTAGGCCGCCCTAACCCTCTCCAGCTCCGCCTCCGTGTCCTTCAGCTTCGCCTTGACCTCGTCAAGGTTCGCCTTCGCCACGTCCAGTGACGGCCGCAGATTTACGGCCCCGCAGGGCTAACACGTTGGCGATCATCTGCATAAACCTCGAATCAACGAGACACGAACAAATAAAGTCTGCAGGCGGGGAAAGAAAGCAGGCGTACCTGCACGATGTGCCATATGGCCGAGCCGCCCAACCGTTCCGCCCCCACACGAGTCAAAGACTCACGATCGCGCGGTAACACGCAATACTCGGCGAGGCGCGCCGCCACTCCTGCGTCCTCGAATACCGACTCGTTGCCGCCGACTCGGAAAGGGAACTTGTGGAGCCGGCCATCGGGGTACGCCTCGACCTCTTCTCGGGCCCTCTTAAAACGAATAAGGGTGCTCTCGCAAGCGGGACTCGACGACACCCCCATTTCCCACGAAGGGATCCCGTATGGCCACCCTTGAGCCACGGGCGCTCGGCGAGGCGCGGCCATCGCCGGTACACGCGGATGGACGGAGGGTCCGGCCCCCCACACGGGCGCGTCAGCACGAAGATCCTCGACGGGCCCACCGGCAGAGATACCTTGCCCGGCTGCCCCCCGTCCCAGGTGCGACCTCTCCCCACGGGGGGCCCCGCCCCCACGTTCCTGGGATCCCGCCTCGCTAGCCACCCCCTTGCCTTTCCCGCGGGGATCAGAATCCTCCGAGATCGGGGCCCCGGCCGAACCTGACACCCCCTCCGGCTCCCTCATCGCGTCTTCGCCTGCAAAAGGAAAAAAGAGACAATCAGGGCGAGCCTAGCCCAGAGTTTACGAAACTTCAAAGATACCTAGGGTCCAAAAGTCCTGGGCGAGCCGACTGCTCAACGTTAGACTCGCCCAATGACGGCACGCCTCGGGCAGCTCCCTCAAAATCTGAGCTTTGGCAATATCCTCCCCGGTCAGCTCCACCCCTACATTTACAAAGGGATTCCGCGCCCCCCAATTCGACATCAGCGCCACGTCACTTGGCACCGTCACGAAGACGTACTCCCTCATCCAATCACCGACGTCGTCAGGCACCTCGAGGATGAGCTCTCGCCCTCTCCTGGCACAAACTCGATGATACATCCCCCACTTCCGAACCACGAAGAAATGCCGGAACAACACCAAGGAGGGACTCAAGGAGCAAGCAAGGCACAAAACGACAAACCCCACTAACAAGCCCCAAGAACGGGGCGCTCAGGCAAATATCGGTAACTCCAGGAAATTCAACAAGTGAAACAAATATGGGTGGATCGGAAAGCGGAGCCCCAACTCAAAGGACCGGACATAGACCCCGACCTCATTATCCCCCGGTGAACTCACCGCTTCCTCCGACCCAGGAACCCGCACCTCATAGGGTTGTCGCACAAACCGCACGCGAATCTCCCTGATGTTGATCCTATCCAACCTACGTCGGGGGGACTCAATGTCTCTCGGCACAACGGATCGCCATGACCGTCTTTCCCTGAGCCACCGCACCCCCGGCTGCGACTCCCCCTCGCCCACCAACTCCTCCTCCCCCACCCGGCTACTTCCTCCAATCTCGAATCGAGAAGCCATTGATCGGAAAGGAAGGAAATTAATTACTGTTACCTGTTGATCCCTTGAACCCGGAAGGCGATCGGAAGAAGATGGCCGGCGACGGAAGTGACAGATTAGCCAGCAAACTCCAAATAGAAATATCGAGCGCCGGAGGAGAATCGGAGAAAGACAAAAATTCCCGCCGACCGCCTCCCCAGACCCTTTTAGCAGTAAAGGTGGCCCCAGGGCCATCTCGTCCGTCAAACTCTCGCCACGCGGCGCCCATCGAGACGCCCCCGACGCCTCGACTGGCGTAAGGGTCACCTCATCCACGTGTCGCAAACACAGTCGCGGAGACGCTTCGATTTCCTCTGCCCCCTTTCAAATCATAATAATGACCACTAAGGCGGGAGTTCCGAAGCCACCGCCATCACTACCCGGTGGGTCCCGAGGCTCGTATCGATGGCCCGGAGTGTTGGATATGGTTCGCCCTCCGAGCTGAGCCGGGCTGTCGCCTCAGACTCGAAGGCCGGGGGAAATTGTTACGACCTAAAGATCGTAGGGGCCCGACCCCCGCCCGGATCCGCTAACATACCTCATTAACTCACCATTTCACAAAAGGGCCACCGCCTCGAAAATCCGGGGCATCATGGAGACAGGCGCGCCTTGCAGCGCTCCCCGAACCGGCCGAGGTGAACAACCGCAACCGGCCGAGGCGAACAACCGCAGTCGACCGAGGCGAACCACCGCAGCCGCCCGACCCACCGGGGTAGCGCGCTTGGGGACGCTTGGGTAGCTAGGCCAGGCCTATTGACGGGCGCGGACGAACCCTTCCGTACCGGCAGGCCATACCCCATGATCGATCAGGGGGCGCGGCCGGGCCGGACAACCCCCCGATCGGGACGGCCCGCCCGATTCCCGCGAACCGCGGCGTCTAGAGTAACACAGCCTAGGATAAGGACACAACTGACACATACGTCACCCGACCGCCTGACAAAGCACCCCCTGGCGGCTGACCCGTCCGACGATTATTGCTTTCGGCCCTGACATCCCGACAAAAGCACCCCTTGGCCGTTGCGTCGCCTGACAGAAGCGGGTCAGGAACTCCTGTTCCCGACGTCCTCGTCCGAAGCTTCCGCTGACACCCGAGCCAGCTCAGCACGCCTAGTCATCACCCATCAGGTATAAATACCCCCTCTCCTCCTACGGAGAGGAGGTTGGAAAATTCTCTCTCATCTTCTATTATTCACACACGAGAGCAAAGGTCCTCCATATCTTTGTTCTCCCACCTATAGCTCGTCACGCGAGGCGGACACACAGTTAGTCCGGCCGGCGTGTCTAGCCCCCCTTTTAAGCCCTTTTACTGACTTAGGCATCGGAGGGGCTAAGGGTTGAACCCCAACCCCGCCCTTCTGACGAGTTGTTCGTGCTGCAGGAGAGCTCGCCCCTAGACCAAAGTCAGCGTCAGCCCCCCGCCGTCCAACCTTCCTCAGCTGCGTCCGGCGAGATACGACCCCGTGAGCACCACCGGCAACGGATCCAACCTCTTCACCCCACCAATCACCTGTAAAACAGCCTACCTACACCTTCTTCTCCACATAACCATCGTGCCCTTGGTTCCCCATAATACAAATTCATTGTACGCGAGTTCCACCTCGTAACAGGTTTAGAGAATGATTCTCTTAAAACTCAAGTGCACGAGCCCAAAGCACGGGTGTCCACCTTGGATACCAATATTTCTTCTCTTAAGAAAAAATATGAGCTCATGTCCTCCTGTATTGTGAGATTCAATAAGAGAAAATGACAATTGGACGATTTCCTAGCAAACCAATTTTCGGCCACACATCGTGTTGGTCTTGGTTTTGTGGAAGCAAATGCATCCAATGCTCGCACCTCCTATAGTGGTGTCAATATAGACTTTGTGAGGCCATCCTCCGATGCATCCACAAGTAGTGTCAAAGACACCATAGGTAGCAAACCTACCAAAAAAGTCACAATTTCACAGTCTCTTCCTTTTGGCAAGAACCCACTAAGGGTGGAAACCAAAAGAGAAGCCATGCTTACATGTACACAAACCTTCATCTAGGTAGGAAATCTCCTACTTCACAAGTGGATAATCATGACACTTTTTATGCTCCACACCCACGAACACGTAAAAATCCACACATGAGAAATACTCATGTACGTGCTCCTAAACACCCATATGCTCATACGCATCATTCTTACATGTATGCCCATCCTCCACATGTCATGCATGACCCTTATGTTTCATACAACATGCATGTTCCCAAACATACATACAATCCTCATATGTCTAATGCATATCCACCACCTCATTTTTATGCTAGAAACCATGTTCCTAAGAAGCATGCACTACATAGAAATCTAACCACTATGCATGCAACTAGGAAAAGGACTACCAAAACATACACCATTTGAGGTCCTAAGAACACTAGCTTAAATGATAGGAATGCATATGTTGATTCCTATTTTCATGATGTTATTTATAATGGTAATTATGTTGGAAAGTGGAAGTCCACTCGGACTTGGCTTCCAAATGGCTAATCCCCTTGGACTCAATAAAAATTGGGTACCATGAGCTTATGGTATATTATGCAGGTACCCAATAGAAAGAAAAAGAGCAATAAAGATCAAACTAGCTCTAAAAGGAAAGGATGGATTCTCGACAGTGGTTGCTCCAAACACATGACGGGAGATCCTTCATTACTCTCCGAAGTGATTAGCATCAAAAACGATGCAATGGTCACTTTTGGAGGTAACCAAAAGGGAGCCATCATTGGAGTAGGTATAGTCGGAAACCCCTCCAAACCTTTAATTACTAATGTATTTTTAGTTAGTGGTTTATGTCACAACCTCATTTCCATTAGTCATCTTTGTGACAAAGGTTACAAGGTTAACTTTGGAGAAGGATTGTGTAACATTGTTGATTCTAATTCAAATGTTTTATTTACCGGTATTAGGCGTAAAAATATTTATTATTTGAGCTTGCCTAAAACCGTACAACATTGCTTATTTGCTAATACAAATGAACAACTATTATGACATCGCCATTTTGGTCATGTTCATTTCAAGCACTTATATAAGTTAGCTAAGTATGATCTAGTCAAAGTTTTTCCAAAAATTGCTTTTAGTAAGAAAACCTTTTGTGATTCATGTCAAAGAGGTAACTTAGTAAATCATCTTTTAAGCTTAAAGAAGGCATTACTTTTAAGAGGCCCCTAGAACTACTTCATCTAGATTTGTTTGGGCCAACTAGAACCGCTTCTTTGGGCAATGCTCATTACGGATTAGTTGTCGTTGACGACTTCTCTAGATTTACTTGGGTTTCATTCTTAACTAATAAGAATGAAGCTTTTGAAGAGTTTACCGTATTTGCAAAGAAGATTCAGAATCTCTTAGGATCCACCATTATCACTATCCGTAGTGATCATGGAGGAGAATTTGAGAATGAGTCTTTTACAAAGTTTTGTGATGACACCTGGATAACTCACAATTTTTCTTTTCCTTAGGCACCACCACAAAATGGTGTTGTAGAGAGAGAATAGGACTCTTATTGAGTGTGCTCGTACTATGCTCCATGATAGTCATATTGGACTAAAATTTTGGGCAGAGGCGGTGCACACGGCATGTTATGTGCTCAATAAGATCCTAGTGAGATCCCGAACGAACAAAACTTGTTTTGAGTTATTTTATGACAAAAAGCCTCAAGTTAAATATATTCGAGTTTTTGGTTCAAAATGTTTTACCAAGAACACCTTTGGTAATTTAGATAAATTTGAGCCAAGATCAGGTGAAGAAATTTTTGTTGGATATTCCATACGTAGCAAAGCCTACCGGATATACAACAAAACTTCTTCAACGATCAAGGAATCACTACACGTATCATTTTATGAAGATTTTGATTTTCCTCATGTTATTGATGATAGTGTAGATGCTATATGTGATTCTCTTAGTAATGTCAATATTAATGATTCAATTATTGAGACTAACACTACTAATGAGATTGTTGAAGATGTTCCAAGTGATGCAGGAATACCCAAAGCTTACCCAACCGTTCGCAACCATCCACATGACCAAATTATTGGAGATATTAGTGTGGGTGTTCGAACGAGGTCTAGAATTGAAGAGTTCTCTCATTGCGCATTTGTCTCTACCATTGAGCCAAATAACATCCAAGAAGCTTGTGAAGATAGCTCTTGGATAGTGGCAATGGAAGAAGAATTAATGCAATTCGAGAGAAATGAAGCTTGGAAGCTCGTTTCTCTTCCAAGTGGTCATCAAGTTATTGGAACCAAATGGATCTTCAAGAACAAGACCGATGAGAACGAGGTCATCACAAGGAACAAAGCAAGATTAGTAGCTCAAGGCTACCGGCAAGAGGAAGGTATCGATTTCGAAGAATCCTTTACCCTAGTTGCTAGATTAGAAGCTATTAGACTACTTTTATCTTTTGCATCTCATAAGAATCTTAAATTATTTCAAATAGATGTTAAAAGTGTATTTTTAAATGGGATTGTCAATGAAGAAGTGTATGTTTCTCAACCTCTCGGGTTTATTCATAAAAAATTTCCAAACCATGTTTTCAAACTTAAGAAAGCGTTGTATGGGTTGAGACAAGCTCCTATAGCTTGGTATGATCGACTCAAGACCTTTCTTTTAGATTTAGGTTTTAAAATGGGTGAAGTTGATTCAACACTTTTCATTAAGAATTATGAAAATGACATCCTATTGATTCAAGTTTATGTAGACGATATAATATTTGGTTCTACTAACTTTAATCTTTGTCAAAAAATTTCTAAGTCCATGAAGGATGAATTTGAGATGAGCCACATGGGTGAGCTCAACTATTTCCTTGGATTGCAAATTTGACAAATGAAGGATGCGACTTTCATACATCAAATCAAGTACACAGGGGAGCTTATCAAGCGATTCGGGATGGAATCTTCTTCAAGCAAAAGGACTCCCATGAGTACGACAACCCATCTACACAAGGATGAGAACGGAAAAGATGTAAACGTTCGTCTATATCGAGGTATGATCGATAACTAACTCTATTTAACTGCTAGTAGGACCAATATCATGTTTTTCGTATGCTTGTGTGCTAGATATCAAGCTAGACCTAAAAAGTCACACTTGATTGCGGTTAAACGGATTTTTCGTTATCTCAATCATTCTCCAAATTATGGGTTACTTTACCCTAAATCTAGCACATATGAGTTAATCTCATATAGTGATGCCGACTTTGCCGGATGCAAATCTGATAAGGAAAAGAACTAGTGGCACTTGCCATTTCCTAGGAAATTCCTTAGTCTCTTGGTTTTCCAAGAAACAGAACTCGGTATCATTGTCCACGACTGAAGCGGAATATATTCCCGCAGGTCTTGCATGTGCACAAGTTTTTGGATGAGACACACTCTTAGAGACTATGGTGTCAATTGTGATACTTGCCCTATCATGGTTGATAACCAAAGTGCTATATGTCTTTCCAAGAATCCGGTACATCACTCCCGTAGCAAACACATAGATGTGAGACACCACTTTATCAATGATCATGTAGCTAAGAAGGACATCATCTTAGAGTACATTGAAACCCAAAAACAAATTGTCGACATCTTCACAAAACCTCTTAAAGAAGATTCATTTGTGAGGTTGCGTGGAGAATTAGGAATTATGGGTGAATCTGAAATTTAGGAGTTCAAATTACTTGTTATAACATCTTTTGAACTCATATCATCATGTTGCCTTTCTTCATTTGATATATCATATATTGGTTTTAAGAAAGGCTATTGAAATTTCTTCGATTGCGTGAGCTTTCAGATTGTTTTAAGAGATTTATGGTATAAATGATTTATCGTTTGATATTGATTTTATGATGAGATTATGTTAGAGTAGAGGTCCTAGGGTGAGTTGTGCATATCCTCTGGATTTTAACCTCACTGTGCATTTTTTGACCATGACAGACGACTGTCTTTCCTTCGACAGTCGAGTGCCCTTCTCTATCTTCTCTGTCAGCAGACTGTATCTTTCGCCCAGACGACTTATGACAAATTTACAGTCGACTGTTAGATCAACAGGCGACTACATTTTAGTCATCAGGCGCCTGTCTATTTTGGTCAGTAGTCTCTGTTTTTATCAACTTTATTGATTCTCAGTCAGTCGACTGATAAGTATAGTACAGTCGACTGTCTCTCGGATATGCGACTGTATGTTACCTAACAGTCGACTGTCTGTTAACCTAAGCCTATCTCTTATCACTTCGACCAGTCAACTGACTTTTGTTCTACAGTCAACTGTCTCCTATTGTGTCAGTTCGCTCTTTGATCAGAGCCGTCGATTCTTTGATCCAACGGCCCAGAAATTTTACGCCCCTTCGATATTTGATTGAGAGAGTCCATTTCGATCGAAATTTTCTCTCTCACCCGATAGAAACCGCTTCGTCTCCCCGATTCAAACCCTCAGTCGATCGCTCCTCCAGTGATTTTTTTTCCGTCGTCTCATCTGTCGATTGCGTCGCTCGGACCTCGATTGTCTCTTCGTGCCTTTCGACTAGGTTTGTTTTTCCTCTCGTTGGTTCTTTCGTTCATTGTCTCTCTCGTGTGATTTTTGTTCATATCTTCAGTCGATCGTTCCTCTGTTTGTTTGATTGTGCAATGGCTCCCAAGACCAAGAACAAGGGAAAGACTATTGCTTCTAAGTGTGCTAGGGTTCCCAAGCCTACTACTGCCAAAAACAAACAACCCTATAAGGCCCGAACCAAGAAATCCGATTCTCCCTCTCGCTCGTCTTCGAGGGGTTATTCTCCTTCTTCTACGTCTTCTTCATCTGAAGCTAAGCCTCTCTTGAAGCGTCAGCGCAAGCCCATTGGTGTTCGCATCAATGAGCCTTCTGCTGAGGCTCCTCCTTCACCCTCTGTGTCGAGCTCCGAAGAAGAAACCCATGTTGCGCCAACCTCTGATCCCCTCATTCCCATTTGCCGAGATGATTTGTGCTTGGCAAAGTTTCACTCTCTCCTAGGGATCAAACTTCTTAGAGAGCGATTCATTGTCTTCACTGCTTTCACCTCTGAGAGATTATCTGAGATTTTATCTGCTACTCGCTTGGCTGACCTTTTTCGCTTCTCTCAGAGCGAGTCCCCTCGTGCTTATCCATTTTTGCTTAAGCTTTTCTATGCTAACCGCATTCGCGGTGAGTATGCTTCCACTAGAGTTACTGACACCATCGTCCAGGGGACCCCCATTCGCATTGATCCTGCTCTTTTAGGGACCATTCTTAGGATTCCCTCCACTGGATCCCTTCCTTCTGATATCTCCAGTTCAGATACTGATGAGCTTAATCAGTCTGTCCTTCGGGACATGTTCCGTGAGATACACTCTACTCTATCTTCTGGTGTTAGGTCGTCTATGTTCTCGGCTAAGGGTTGAAATGTTCACCTTGTGGTGAAGTCCAACATCCTGCCGAAGTACGGATCTTCTGACCAACCTTCCCAGGAGATACTTAGGTGTATGTATGCGATCTTCTCTGGCTTGTCCGTGAACTGGGCCGGCGTCCTCCTTGATTGGATGGACAAGGTCGACTTCACTTCTGCTTCCTCCCATATTCCTTACAGTGGTCTTCTTACACTTGTTTTTCGTCATTTTGGGATTGACTTGTCTCCATACGAGCCCGTGCCTTTTGGTCCTCTTCTAGATGCTTCTGCAAAGTCAAAGTCCTCTTCGGCTCTGCAGTCTGCATCAAAGAAGAGGAAATCCACTTCTGCTCCGTCTTCCTCCGCGGTTCCTCCTGCAGACCAGCCATCTACCTCTACTCAACCCTCTCATGACATTCTGTTTGAGATGGTTTCTGGTCTGTATGAGTTGGCGTTTCTGTCATTTCAGCATCAGGGTATGCCCTTTCCTGAGCACCTCAGGCGATTTGTTACTCCTCAGCCTCGTCCGCCTCCTCCTCCAGTCATCACTGAGATTATCTTGCACCCTGGCGTAGCTGCTACTCAGGGTGTTCCTGATGCTCCTCCTCCTCTAGAGGATACCCCTGTTGGTCCAGAGACAGTTTCATCTGCTGCTGCACCTCGTGACACTCACCCTGAGACCTAGATTTTTTTGTTTTGGTTAGGGTTGAGTAGTTATTTGTTGTATGTATGATGGACTAGTCATAACCCGTGACCATAGGTCACGTGGCATTTAAAATATTCACCCGAAAAATTTCAACCCATTCAAAATCTCTTCCCCACAAAAAATTATAGCCTCATTCAAAATAACCCCCCAAACAAAACATTTTAACATTTAAATTAAAATTTTAGTCATCCCAAGAGAATTTAGTTCACCCAAATATTTTAGTTACCCGTAAACTTTAGTTCCCTCAAAATATAAACTTTTAGTTCACCCAATATTTTAGTTCACTCCAGATTTAGTTTCCCCTAAAATATTAAATTAACATTTAATTCCTCCAAAAAAATTTCGTTCCATCCAAAATTTAGTTCATTCAGATTTTTGGAAAACTCAAAAATTTTAGTTCCTTCCAAAAAATTTTGTTAACCCAAAATCTTGCTTCATCTAGATTCAGTTTCTCCAAAATTTTAAATTTTAGTTCTCCAAAATTTAATTCCCTCTAGATTTATTCCCTTCAAAATTTTCACAAACTCTCATCCTAGCCATTGATTTATCAAGATGTAATATCAACCATATTTCTTTCTACCCTTTTATCCTAGTCAACAAACCAATTAAAAAACATCTCTCAAATGTATCCCTCAAATGTATAATAGATAATTACTTCTCTCTTATTGTTATCTCTTAATGAAACAGATGGACATTCAAAAACATCCTTCAAATGAAGTCAAAACGTTGGGTCAACCACCTCAAAGTGGTGGTTTCTTCTCACGGTACAGAAGGGGTTATGTGACAAAATAAATAAATTAATGAAGTACTACCTTCCATCATCAAGGTCATGGTTTCCTCTTACACTATAGAGGGCATTATGGGATCCAATAGTAATTGGTACATTATCATTTGTAGCCAGTAGAACTCATTTATAGTTTCACATTGCAATTAAAGAAACAGCTATTATACCATATATGTCATTAAATCAGAACTGATCATCAAAAGTTGGATGTGGGAGAAACCAAACTACAATATAAACTATAAATGGAGAAAAAGAGAGTATCTAGACACTTAATTGCATTTGGTGGTGTGAAATTTAAGGAAATTCCTAATCAACATGAAGAAACTTTATAGTTTTGCTAATGTTAGTGAGAACTGAGAGTTGCTTAAATAATCCATGCTACCTAGAATGAAGTTATAATTGGACTAACTTGTTAAATACTTAGCAAATATGAAGAATAGATGCTTATAAAACACACAGACAGACATCGCCATTTTGAACCAGGCCATCTGGCAGGGTCCATATCACCAATTCCAGTTATCCATCCAATATATTTGAGAGAACAAAACTGCAAAGAAAATTTCGGTTTGCTTGAAAAAAACATGAGAGCATGTTGTCTACAATTTTTATGTTCCAAACTTCTCTACTGCATCTTCACTTTCAAGATGCATTTGAACCTCCTCGCAAGAGAAAATGTGTAATTCATGTTCTTATCAAATTTTGAAAATGCACCACCTTATATCCCTGCAAGATATAAAAATAATATAGATGTTATATATACCATATATTGGCATATGTTCTACTCTTCCTATTCATAAGCTAACCTGGCACCACCTTACTATATAAGTCAAACTGACAACTTAAGTATTTGTACATGATCATTTAACACTAATCTGATCTGTCGTGATTAGATATGCCAAACTCACCACTTAAAATTAAAAAAACTAAAAGCAGATAAATATGAGGACTTAATCAAATTATTACACTTGTCAAATGGAAAAGGTCGCATTGGGGATTTAAAATAAAACTCATTAAATAGGGAAACAACCAATCCTTGTTAACTGTGGCAACAAAAGTTTAAAATTAACATGTACACCATATGCGTAGAAATGTGCATCAGATGTCAATTGCAATCAAATTATCCATATAGTTATAGATATTAATCATCATAATGTCTTTTCTCTCATCCTATTGATTGAAACTTTCAAACTGAGATGGCACAACCTTGGAGTGAGCAGCACATGTCAATTCATGAAATTACCCCATTTAATCAAAACTCCATGATTAAATTTCTCACCGGTGTTCAATCAATATCAATTAATATTACATCCTAATGACAGCTAAAATTGGAAGCAGAAATGATGAAATAAGCTAATAAACATTAAAAAAATATATCCTTAAAATCTATCACAGTGCAACTTATGAGATACAGATAATTTATGCACAACACCACATCAAACATATGAGGCCATCACATCAAACATATGAGGCCATCAGCATTTTGATGTTGACTATATTTGGTCACTTAAATGCACAATCCAACTTATGCACCTACTTGGCAAATGCAAAATTCCCCATACTCCCAGATGCGGGCACGATACTCACCATTGTCAACTCGTTTGTAACCAACCATGCTCTCCTCATATCGACAAACAACCAGATATCCTCAATCGCATGCCTGACCAATTTATCATCATGCTGCTGAAATGTAGCATCGCATGGTGGCTTGCAGCTTTGATATATACTCTTTTGAGGATATTTGCATCAATAACAATAAGGAACATAAATAACTTAAGATTTAGTTTGCAAACTAAGATCATTATCAACAAAACTTTGAGGTAGCTATAATCTCAAGTTCAAATACCGAGGTGATATTTGATTTTTATAGGGAAGATGACTTAATGTCAGCTATATGGATATCGTTTTCACAAATTACGACAAAAAACATAAATAGATGACAGAATAAAATTGCATGCCTACGTCATTGATCTAAACCAAGTGCCAAGCAATGCGATAACAAAGAAATGCAAAACAAAGGATAAGTCGTTCAGAATTCAATGGAAGAATACCTTTTACTCATTAGCAATATAGTTCGAAGGCTAAATTATTTAAGCCTTTTCTTTAATAGGCCTCTACAGATTTGATTCATTTGTAGAATGCATTTGTTCCTATACCGATTTTATTCATTTGTTGAATTATATATTTGATTTCCACAGTAGCATTATCTATTATCCAACATAACTACTTCATGGATGTGCACTAAAACAGCCTTCAAGCTCCCAAATGATCATCACATTCCAGCTCCTAATTCTCCTCATGCCATTTTCATCAAACACCTTCCGGGCATTGATGCTACTCCTTCATCGAATATTAAATTCAATCGGTCTCATCGAGTTCAATGTTAAATTGCATGAGAGATGGCAGAATATTAGATCAAAACCGACAACAGTTCTTTAATCCTTCGCATTCAAACATAAGATTAGAACTTACGGCAAAAATTAGATCAACCCCAGCCTTAATAAGATGAAAATTTACCTCGACAATGAATTGTAACCACGTTTCAGTTTAACCGAGTTCACCGAGCTGCGGCTCCTTCTATCGACAATTCTTTAATCCTTCACATTCAAACATAAGATTAGAACTTACGACAAAAATTACATCAAACCCAACCTTAATAAGATGAAATTTTGCCTCGACAATGAAGTGTAACTGAGTTGACGTTTCAGTTTAACCGAGTTCACCGAGCTGCAGTTCCTTCTATCGACAATGATAAAATCAACAATCAGAGCACATGCTAAAAGATCTACAAAGAAATGGTATTGATCTGCTTACCTAATTTTCCCTACTTCATATCAAATTTACAAATATAAATAACCAAATGAACCCTAATTAAATTGATTTAAGCTTAATTTACAACCTTTCCATTGATGAACAGCCAGCCATCTTTAGTTGCATTGTGCTTTTGACACCTTAGATCCAAAAACCGGTCATCTTCCAAACTTTAAAAAATCAAATTAAAAATAACGAAAACTTTAGATCCAAAAGATCGCTCAATAAAATCGATGGGGAAAATCATGAGAGAATTTACCGAAATGTCGTGCCGTGCCCTGCCTCCTTTATCCCTTTCGCCCACAGTAACAGATGCTGGTACCTTTCCATTCATGGTTGAAAAATTTTGATGGCAGAAAGGTTTTTAAAGCTCGGTTTTATGGAGAACCAGCTTTTTAAATTAACTTCCAAGGCCAAAGCATAATGATGCGAACTTTTGATAAGAGAGTGTTTTTTTTAATTTCCGATGCTGAGAAATTTTGATGCGTTCTCGTTTTTGATGATAGAGAGTTTTTTAATTTCCCAAGCACAAAGTCATCTCTTTGTTGGGAGTGTCAAAATGATATGATGCTAACATAAATTAAGTTACAGAAAGTCCCCTCTTTGATGTCTTTGTAGGGTTCATTATCACTGACGCGGTCAGACTTTAATGCCACAGAGAGACCCACGTTGTTATGTCAGCAAGAGATTTAATGCCACATGAGAGCTATCTGTTATCAAATGGGATTCAAATCCCACGCGTTCAAATAAATACAAAAGATTTTCACACCAAAATACAAATTTTTCCCTCCAAAATTTTCACAATTACTCATCCTAATCGTTGATTTCTCAAGATTGAATCACAACCGTCTTTCTATCAACTCTTTTGTCCCAGTCAGCTTGTCCTAGTCAGCCATAGAATTCAAAAAACACTGTCAAATGTATAATAGATATTTTGTGTGGTGAGGATATATGACTATGATGATGTTGTATTTTTTGTTATCATTTTGATGGACATGGTAATGTTCATATGACTTGTCCTCATGTCGTCTTTCATATGTATGTATGTATGTATGTATGATATTTCAGTTTATTTGTCTGTTTCACACATTGTATAATTGCTTATCATATCTATGTGAATTAGAGATATTGTCTCCGTATATGCTGTGTTCTTCATGTGATGTGTTTTTGAGACGATATGTAATGTTGATATTGGACTTCCCTTCCTCTAATCACGTAAGTGTATGATGTCGTTTTATGAGTTTTTGATTTTTATATCTTTAAACTCTTGTAATTGTTACTAGTTCTTATTTAGCACGATGGTGGTTGTTATTTTACTCCCACCTTTTGGATAATGCCATGGGGGGAGAGAAATAAACATATAGATTCATAATGAATGTGCTAAGTACATACTAATAACACTTGAATCTAAGATTGAGGTTGCCTTAGATTCAGGTGGAGTAAGATACAATGAATAGGTATTTTAAATGCTAGATTTCATGAATTCATTTCATTCATGCATATCTTACTCATTTGCTTCAATTGATATATATATGCCCCAATATTTATTGACTAATTTGATTGGCATCTATGTAGGGGGAGTAAGTTTTACTTTTAGCACAATTATTTATCTTTTTGTTTATGTTTGTATGTCATCATCAAAAGGAGGGAGAATGTTGAGTATTGGACTTCTCCCTACTTGGTGTTAATGATGAGCAAACATAAATATTTGTGACTAATATCCTATTTTGCAGTTAATCCATTGCCTAAGTTTATTATGAAGATCTACTTGTAATGGATGGCACTCAAAGATCATTGAAAGCAAATGAAATGGATTTGATGATTGTAGATGGTGATTGAAGCTCCTAGAAGACTTCAAGC
Source organism: Scilla litardierei (assembly GCA_030789695.1). Lineage (NCBI taxonomy): Eukaryota > Viridiplantae > Streptophyta > Magnoliopsida > Asparagales > Asparagaceae > Scilla > Scilla litardierei. The sequence continues at coordinate 94,904,198 of CM061138.1, read as the reverse complement.
TCATGCGTTGGATAAAAGAGAGAGTTCGTCAAATGTAACCTTCTTCTTTCTTTTCTAGTATGTAGCTTAGAAGTAGAACTTTGTTGGAGCACATACACATCTTCATTTCAGTCTTAGGATATCATTAGATCAACCTTCCTTAGACTCCAATTCATTTCTATCTAGACTGTGCATGTCTTGTTTATAACAGTCGACTGTTGAACATTTTACAGTCGCCTGTCTCAAAAACAATCGACTGTGTTTAGTTCTACAGTCGTCTGTTATGCACAAACTTTTACAGTCTAGTTTTGGGCTTCTCTGCTTTAACTCTCACAGGTGACTTATGAACGATTCACAGGCGCCTGTCCAAGTAACAATCGACTTTTTTTATGAATCAGTCGCATGTCTGTCTTTAGCCCAAAGTCTATCTGTCTGTTTATTCTGGCCAGTCGACTTATGTTGGATTTACAGTCGACTGTCCAATGGAACAGTCGACTGTCAATGCTACAACAGTCGTCTGTCTTTGAGCCGATTTGATGACTCAACTCTCTGGAAAATCTCAGGGTTTGACAGTCGTCTGTAGAAGGAATTACAGTCGCCTGTTCAGATTAACAGTCGACTGTCTTCTCCTCATCAGTTGTCTGTCCTGCTCTCCCAGATGTTTTCCAGATTTCTTCAACTTACCCAACTTCGACCAGTCGCCTGTAGTAGGATTTACAGACGCATGCTGGTTTAACAGTCAACTGTCTGTGCCTCATCAGTCGACTGTCCACGTGGTAAGTTACCGTTATGAATTCTCACCTACCCTTTTTGACTATGCAGCAGTCGACTGTGGATTCGTCAACAGTCGACTGTCGCGGGCGCATATTCTATCCGTTGAGTTTTTCCTCACGTATTTCAAAGGGGTTTTTGCTGTTTTCGGTTGAGGGATTTGAGAAACCTATATAAAGAGCCTCTACTATTCCATTGAGAGGTTAATGATCTTCCAACTCTCTTGCTAATAGATTCAAGCTTTCATTCTCTCAAGATCAAAGCTCTCAAGCTCTAAAGCCCGAGATTTCCAATCTTCAATCTCTTGCTCTCCAACCTAGAACCAAAGAGAAATCTTCTAGGCATTTGGTGCAGTTCAAGAGGAAGGGCTTTCCTCTCTTCCAAGAGAGTCTTTTCAACACACAACACACTTCTCCTTCAAGTTCTACTTCAAGGCATAGGTGATTGTAAGTGTTGCTTAATTTCATATTTCATAACTTTTGTTATTTGAATTTACTCTCGGGCTGTGAGAGTGGTTTGCTTGCTCCCAAGTTGTGGGAGTCAAGGCCAATTGATTGTATTTCGATTTCACTTGTAGGGTTGCTACAAGTGGGTTTTAAGGAAACCTCAAGTTAGGGTTCTAACTTGAGTATCTGGTTGTTAACCGGGTGGAAGGGACGTAGGATTACCAGGAACAAGTCAGGGAGTGACTTGCGTAATCCAAACCCTTGAAACATCCTTGTGTTTGCATTTGCTTCAATTTGGGTTTATTTTCTATTCTGCATTGTTTGTTTGTTAGGAATTTAAATTGGTGTAACTATCTTTTTTAATTGCATAAACACTATTCAACCCTCCATTCTAGTGTTTTTCCCATAGCCAGGGTCCTTACACTCTCCTCTCTCCACCCCACACTCTCAACTCTGCCACTGGACTTCACTGCTCCACCTGCCACTGACTCCAAGAACCAACGCCTGTAAAGTCAACGGGGGCACGTCAACACGCGTCCCAGTAGGATATCCCAACTTCACATTGTGTATCATTACAGGCATAAGCTATTATGCATGGAATATGACATACAGTACCATAGCATGCAAGGGAAGACGTATCGACATAATATTAAGGCAATAGTAGGAAAACGTACCTGCTACAGTGGTGTGTTGCTGTAAAAGAGAGTTAGTACTAGGAATCATATATAAAGTAAATGAGTCACGACATGGGTCAATAAGGAAATACACAAGGTGCCACCAAAAAGGAATTACACAAGTAAACAACATTTACTAATGCTACAAAATAATGAGGGTTATCAATTAAATCGTTGGTTAGCGTTTTGGAACCTAAGTAGTGGGTAGGACCCTTTTGGGACTGGACGTCCCTCCCCCAGTTGGGGTGGGACCGGAACTCCCCCAAACATGTTATGGACTGATCCAAGCATGCAATGCTGTTAACAAAGGAGCCCTTTCCACAATCCTCCTTACATCCGCCACTCCCTGCCTTATTGGCTACGTCAGGAGTGCAAACCACAACCGGTCCATCCCTCATGTCCACCTACTACTTTGGTTCCCCCAAACCCCGTGTCACACTCCTTTAAGAGGACTGAGTCATTTAACGAATTTATTTTAACATCATATCAATAATGTGGGAGTCATGTATGCATGGCTTCACAAATTCTCATATCAAAATGGGTCATGCACTGAAGTGCCATGCCCTTCAACCCAGTCACAACAATTCATCAACATATCATAACTGAAGCCATGCCATACATGTCCCCCGACATCAAGCATCCATCTTATACCTCATTCTACGAACATACACAAGGCCACATCTCCCATTTCCATGAATTTCTTTCATTGCAGCATTTCATCGAACATATGTTAGGCATTATACACATGACCACAATTATTGTAGAAATACATAACCAGGGACTTACTTTTGTAAGGGACCCTGCAGGGCTACACACACACTAGAAGGGGGTTGAATAGTGTAATGGCAAGCAAAGTGCTTAATTAAAAGTTGCTGAAATTAAAGCACAATAAGCAGCGGAAAATAAACAGAGTGCTCAACAACAACAATCGAAAACACAAGGATTTTACCCTGGTTCCCCAAAACTTGTGTACGTCCAGCCACACCAGTATTCACTATAATTCCCACAAAGAGAAGTGAATACAATCTCACACATAGATACCTCACACAGAGGATTTGGATTCCCACAAAGAGATATCCTTACTCTCACACAGAGGATTTGTTCTTTCACAGAGAAAGAAACAAACTCTCACAAAGAGAGTAACTCCCACAAAGAGAGTAACTAATTCCCACAAAGAGAATTAGGGTTTCAAAAAAAACAAAACGAAACAACACTTACCTATGCCTTGATATGATCTTACCGATGTGAAGAAGAAGGCATGCAAGTGAATGATCAAGTGCTTGAGGTTAGCTTTGATTGCACTTGTCGATCTTTCTCTCTTCTAGGAATGAATCCTAACACTTCTCACTTGAGTGTATGAAATGAAGAGAAGAAAGATGTTCTCCAAGAAAAGGAATGAGATTGAAATCCCTTGGAGAAATTTCCTAGAGCTTAGATGCTATAGCATAAGATTGAAGCTCTAATTAGGGAATGGGGGAGGAGTGGCTTAGAGAAGAGATTAAACGATCTTCTATGATTTCTTAATCCTTTCAAGAGTTCTAAATGAACTAAGCCAACTCCTATATATAGGAAGCCCAAAGGAACCCATAAAACCAGCCAAAAATCCAAAGGAAAGAAAACTGCAACGGCTAGATTTTGGCAGTTTATGACCCAGACAATCGCCTGATGAACAAGTGACAATCAACTGTCCAACGGCTAGAAAAATCCCAACGGCTATAATCTAAGCCAGGACAGTCAACTGTAGAAGACTACATATGCGACTGAAAAACAGACAGTCGACTGTATATCCTTCATTAGGCGACTGCTACAGGGGATGGAGAAAACAGAGAGTTGCAACTTACTCCAAGTATGCATACATGCGACTGATGACCAGAGTACAGTCGATTGTAAAATAGACAGGTGACACACCCAAAACCTACACCTATATTCCACCTGACGGTGTCACGATCGCCAGGCGTGGTATGGCCCCTAGGTTTCAATTCCGGGCTCAATCTGCAAGCGGATGGTGTCAAGTTGTAGTATAAATGATATCGAATCCCACATGGACGGTGATAGTGTATATGGATTCTCAGTTCACTTCTAAATCTTGAAGTGAGATAGCTATCGGGTTGGGAGAGTTGTTTGGGGTGTTGTTATTGTTTTAATAATAAAAAGGACTAGGGCATTAGGGATCACCACTGAGATTGTCAGGGATCGACGTTGGAATAGAACCCTCACGTTGCATTAGGGTTAGGGGATAAATCTCACAATTCGTACCACTCTCGTGGGTTAGAATTGTGAGGTATTTCTGTAGCTCTCGTTGACGCAATGGCGATAGCCGTCAACGTAGCGGTATAGTTCGTCAATGGATCCCCTCAAGGCACGAGCTGGGCATGGTCACGAGCCTTGATTGGATCCATCGATTTCCCTATTCGAATCCCAGAGATACCCCTTAAGCACATCAATTCCACAGACCGTGTGCATGATCTCAGTACGGGTTATCTAGGGATTCGGTATAATCGATCGAAATACTTCCCTAATCCCTAATTCAATGTAGGGATTAAGATCTACATCTTTCACCTAGAATTTTAGGGCAAACCCATCAACCCTAGAAAGATCTACTCACTCATTGCAATATTATCGGATAAAAACATCATTTTTACGGAAGAAAACATCTTAGCAATTGATAGAGTAAAGATCAAAAACTTACAGCGAGAGACGCAAAAAATAGACGAGAAATAGATCCAACAAAATTCTAGATTCCAATACGCAATCGCAAGATAGAAAAAAATAACAATCCCAAAGTTTCGATCCAAAACGTATTCAGAAATTTAATCTCAAAACTAACAAGAATCCCTAAGCTCTGCTCTCCAAAAAGTATTCAAAACTCTAAAATGAATCGCCTCCTCAATCGAATCCCAGCTCCCAGACTTCACTGCCCAAATCGCTCCCAAGCCGCATCACAAAACATTTCCAAAAATGGCCCTGGCATTGTCGACCGAGTAGGCTGCTCGGTCGAGCAGTGCGTTGCTCGTTCAGTTGCTCGGACCGAGCAGCTGTGCTGCTCGACTGAGTTTGACAGGGAATCGAAATTCTCCAAAATCCTCGCTCTGCCTGCACGGGCCGAGTCAGCTCTGCTCGGTCCGAGCAGAGCGCTGACTCGGCCACTGAAGAATTGCTCAGGCCGTGCACTGGATTACTTCAACTTTGGGGTGAAAGGTTGCTCGACCGAGCAGATGAACTGCTCGGTCCGAGCCATCCCCGTATCTGCATGTTTCTCTCGTTTGTATCCGCTCGGTCCAAGCATCTGTACTGCTCGACCGAGCAGCCTGTGAAATCTTCTCCAGAGGCTGCTGAGCTGCTCTCTCCTCCTGCTCTCTCTCCTCCACTCCTCCCGAGGATCCCAAAACATGGCGAACTCCTGTGGGCTTCACCAGTAAGCTCACAGGCGTGTCGGATGTGTCCATACCCAAGTGGGGTCCCAAATCGCTCCAAAATCCCTGAAAACTCATAAAACACTACGAAACTCGAATATAACGTCAGAAACACAATATCGTAGTAAAATATGGGATTTGGATGCGAAAATGGCATGGAATGCAATGAAATTATGATATGAAAATAGCGGAAAATATGGACACATTAAACTCACCCAAGCTTACCTCTTACTCGTCCTCGAGGAAGACGAATACTAGGTATGTTGGGAGGAAAACAAAAGAAAATAAGAAAATGAAAATAAGAAGAGGAGGAATGGAGGGTGCTAAGGATGATCGGTCCGATCTCAGGCCCAGGTAGTATATCACAATGCTCTGAATAGTAAACATACATGCTACTGGTAATTTCTAGTTTTACAAATCATATGTCTAGCATGCAATATAGGCAAAAGATAGGGATCTACTGAATTAACGCCATCTACTCATATCAATCTCATCCAATCCATAGAGTCTAATATAGAAAAGTTGGCAATGCCCTTTTCAATCACAAATACACAAGGAGCATATAGAAATCACATAGCATGCAATAGAGAATAGAAAAAGTCATGCCATTCAGTTATTCATTTCGATTCATGAAAAATCTCCAAAAACTAAAGCATTTCGTAAAGTTTAAGTATTATTAAATCTCCCCGTTATGCACCGTTTCCACTCTAATGTCATGCTCACTCATGTGATCAGTTGGTTTACCCCCCAAGCTTAGCTTGCGGCGTCGCATCTAGGAATAGGATATGAAATTTTTCTTCTTCTTCCCAGTATAAATGATAGCTTCTAATGAAAGGATACAAAACAATCTTTATTCATTTTCTTGCTTTTTCTTTTCTTTTTCACATATGAATATATACACTTCTTTTTTTTCTTCTTTTTTTTCTTTTTTTCTTTTTCAATTAGAAGCTATACTTTTTCTTTTTGGGTTTAGGAAGTGAGATGCAGTAAAGATAGCTATGGGGTGTAACCAACTGATATGTAGAGAAATATACAGATATGTGAAGAAGGAAAATAATATATCTCTTGGTTCACTCATAAGAGGTGCACAACGGTTTGATAAAATAATACCCTAACTAAACTCATAAATAGCATGGATATTTTCATTCCTTTAGACGAATACTGAAAAGGCATGCAGTAATAAGCACAATGAAAGTAGGCCTGCAAACAGACGTGAATGAGATAAAAACAGATGCTCTAAGTAGTGATGCGTGAATCCAGGTGCATTACCCAGCATAGTGCATACTAGATACTAATTCATGCATTTGATTTTCAATTCATTTCAAGCACTAAATCAGATAGATCAGCAAAAGAAATGCACGCATATAGATAGTAAAACTGAAATTTACCCTAATAGCATGTCAACAGATAGCAAGCATTGCGAATAACTACTAAGGCTACGAGAGATATCATCATGCAGAACATCCTTAGCATAAAAAGAGAAAAAGGCGGAGAAAATAAGAAAATGAAGAAAAAGAGATGCATGCATAGTAAAAAGCAGAAGATATGATGCAGAATGAGAAAAAAATAAAAAGCCGAGGAAAAGTGGTGAAAAAGTAAAATAAAAACTAAAATAAGGAGGAAAATGTAAAAGGAAAAATGAAAAAATAAAGCGATAGCGTTCATGCCCTAAGCTAAACCTAGCAGTGTCCTCACTGCTAAGAAAACGCCAGTAGGCGTGAGATGATGCTAACTAGGGTGGGGTGGGTGGGGAAAAATAAAAATAAAGAATGTACAAAAAGAAAGAAAAACATGATGCAATGCTGAAAGAAATATGATGCACGGGTGGGGTGGGTGGGGGAATGCAAAATAAAAACTGTGCAGAAAGAAAGAAAAACATGACATGATGCAATGATGAATGATATATGATGCATGTGTGGGGGCCTCCCCCAAGCTATGTGAGTGCAGGGCCCCGAACAGACAGATGGGCACAATAATAAGTAAGGGAGGCAAAAACTGGTAAGGATGACATCAAGCAGAGGCACCACCCTCTGGGGATGGTGATGGGTCACAAGGGCAGATAGGGGATCGACTGTGACGTCCAACTCAGAAGTGGAAGAAACATGCACTGCAGAAACCTGGAGAAGTGAAGCACTGAGTGGTGCAAGGGAAGTCACAGTAGCTGTCCTGGGTGGTGGGGCATGTGCAAGGATCATTGGAGGTGGTCCACGTGTCCTCAGAAGGTTAATGATGGAGTCCAAGTCTGCCTCGACTCTCGAGTGATGTGGCGCCGTCGAGTGTGCAAAGTCGTCGAAATCTCTCCGTAGGAGAGAAGTCCACTCCTCTAACGCTGTCAGGTGACCGTCTATAGTACGAGAGTCGGGTGGAGAGTGGGGGATGTGACGGTGGGTCACCACTCTCGTGAATCGGTCCCATGCAGCTAAGGCACGGTGCCTAGCATGGAAGGTAAGAGAGGGTGAGCTCGAAGGTAACTCAGCGGTGGCAGAAGAAAGAGCTGTTGTCGACACAGAAGAGTGGACAGACGTCGACACGCTCTCAGTAAAAATGGCTGCTAATAGCGAAGAGGTGGTGGCGGAGAGGAGAGTGTGGTGACCTAAAGAGATAGGAAGCGAAGCTATGAGGTCACATAGGGGTGGAAGAGTGGGGGTAGGGTCGTGCTCTGGGAAGTCAAGATCTGTGAGGTCACGAGCAGACGGGAGATCAGTGCCCTTTGGCACGGAAACGGTGGAGACAGAGGTTTGAGTCTCGGGGCAGGAGGTGGAGACAGTCCCCGAAGACTCGACTGTGGTGGAAGCGGTGAATACAGAGGTGGAAGAAACGGCTCCAGAGGGTGATGGGTGTGCAGGTGGTACTCGAAGGCCAGCTACTAGGGCAGCGATGTCGTGCAACTCGTAAACAGTGGAGCATGGGACCGCGTCATCGGCTACTGCCTCGATGGGTGCTCCTGGCGGCTCGAGGACATAGCGGGCTGGAAGTGGGTCGACCCTAGGGATCATCCAGTCAAGCTGGACAGCGGGGATGTGTGTGAGGTGAGGGGTGGGGAGCACCATGTGGAGTGTGGTGGGTGCCTACGAGATATAGCCAGTGACGATCCCCATAAGGTCGGATAATATGCATATGCTCTAGCGCGCCGAGGGTCAAGCGTATGGGGCTGACTGGGGTGTGTAGGTTATCTGGAATGTGAATATCAAGCATCCTGGCAAACATGGTAAAGAAACCACCGCAACAGATGTCCGTGGCGAAATAGGTGGTGGCAGTCTGGAATAGGCGATGACACAACCAGTTAGCTGCGTCAGAGAGCATGAATAGGTGAAGCGAGCCATCCAGGTGGAATCTCAGAGGCCGAGTCATACCCATAAGATGGGTAAGCTCTGGTAGGGACATGGTCCCAACCTCAGGCATGCAGAAGAGAGTGGTGGCTAAGTGCCACTGAGCATAGCGAAGGCATGGGTGCACGAAGCACGATGCCTTCGCCTGACTAGGGCGATACTGATCAAGGCCTGAAATACGCTCCCAAAAGGCTCGGGCATCAAATGTGTCCACATCATAGTGTGGAGAAAAAGCTGCTCTGGGCTCGGGGATGGCAAGGAAGTGAAAGAACTCGCGGATCATGGCATGTGTAATAGTGCAGTCGTGATCCATGAGCCGAAAAGTGATGCCATCACCCGCCGAGGTGCGAGCAAGGGAGCTGAGAGCCTCGAGTGCAATGTGAGTGTAGGTGGGGGCATGGACACCGAGGAAGCGGTCGAAACCAATCGCTCGATAGAGGTGATGGACCCCCTGAAGGAGTCAGAGGGATTTGAGGGTAGGCACGTCTATGAACAAAGTAGGTACGAGGCGACGCTGAGAGAGCCTAACAAAGCGCTCTCGGTGTGTGTCATCTTGGAACGTGATGCCATATGTCCGTAGATATGCAGGCAAGGCATCCCTGATGGGGGCGGGGTGTGGGGGTGATGATGTAGAGACGGTGGTGGCTGTGGAGGGAATAGGGGCAGAGGTGGCGGGGATAGCGGTGGACGTGATGGGTGTGGAAGTGGTCGGGATAAGAGCTGTGGTGGAGTGGGCGGTAGTGGTGGTGGTGGTGGTGGTGGTGGTGGTGAGTCATGCACGACACTGGGGTCTGGAAGAAGAGGTGCCCGGAGTGGGCCTCTTCCCACGAATGGGGAGTGTGGCTGCTCCTCTCGTGCGAACCATCGTATCGATGGTAATGAGAAGCTACGGTATAAAAAGATATAAAGGGAAGAGTATACCGAATGTGCGAGCGATGTGAGGGCCAAAGTATCCCCCAAGCTAGTCCTGGCTGTAGTTGCTGACGTAGGCAACGAATACCTGCAATAGAAACAATAAAAACGTCAGAATAAGGCATTAAAATGGAGGACATGCTAAATTTGGGGTGCTCGACCGAGCAGTGCTACTGCTCGGTCTAATCTGTGATACTCTGTGGGAAGTGCTGACCGAGCACTATGTCAGTAGCTTGAGCAGAGGCAGCCGTGCCCTAGGGCACAGGCACTCAGAGTGGGGGGTTGGGCGATCGGATGAGAGAGGCAGGGTAGGTGGTGGGGGAAAAGGCGTAGGGAGGTGGGGGGTTTCGGGGTGGACGGATGGGCGGTGCCGTCGGCAGCGGTGGCGCCATCAACGGCGCTGTCGACTAGAGAGGGGGGCAGTGGGAGAAAGAGAGGGAGGGACGGAGAGATAGATGGAGAGAAAGAGAAGGGGGCTGACCGGAGATCGGCGGCGGGGCGGGTGACACAGGCGGCGGACGATGGCGACAGGGGAGGGGTGAATGAGTAGGGAGTGAGGGAGAGCTCGGGGGCAAATTGTAGGGTAAAAAATTTAGGGTTAAAATTTTTTAACTTAGGTTAATTTTGACAGCGGGTTGGGTTTAAAATCCTAACTCGTTTGGGATTGGACCCACAAGATAGGATAAAACGACTTGGTCCGAGCAGCAAAGCTGCTCGACCGAGTCACTCATGCTGAGAAATTTTTTAATAAATTGAGTTGTAAAATACTCTCTTGTCTGCTCGAACGAGCAGCATACTGCTCGGTGGGCCACCTTTTGCTCGGGCCGAGCCAATACCACTCGGGCCGTGTAGGCAGAGTGATGAATTCTCCATTTTTCCAAAAGCCTGTGCAATCTGATCGAGCAGCTGACTGCTCGGTCGAGCAGATGTCTGCTCGACCCGAGCAAGAGGCTGCTCAGGCCGTGTATATGAAGCGATAATTTGCTCTTGTTTTTATTGCTGAGCTGCTCGACCGAGCAGTGTAGCTGCTCGGTCGAGTCAGTTGTGTCTCCTTTTTCCTTCTTTTTCCTTCGTTTCCTTCTTAAATTTGATTCTCTCCTCCAGCTCTCTTCCATTTAAGATGTTGATCTGCATGCGCCCCTCATGTCCTACCTGTACAAAGGAAGGATTCATCAGATTTTTGTGGTTTTATAGTTTTATCTCTAGAATATGAAATAAAAATAAGAAATTGAAAAAGAAAATCCAAAATCTAAGAAATTGGGTTGCCTCCCAATAAGCACTCGTTTTTAGTCATGAGCTCGACCCCCTTAGATTTATCGATGGTTGTTTGGTGCACGTGGAAGACGCGAGTCGTTCTTTCCGAGGGTGCAATCCGGCGGTACTTGGTATCTGGCTACTTCAAGACTCTCCCCCCGAGTAGCCTATGGTCTCTGGTTCTTCATGATTCGGAGAATGATGTAGAAGTTCCTCATCCAATACTCGGATGTATGCAGCGATCGCTTTGTGGTAGGTTGGGTCGCAGTCATCATCGATACCTGGTTTCATTGGGTCCTTCATGACCAGCTCATAAGTGAAATCTTCAATGGCTTCGTCTTCAAGAAGCTCCAAATAGCTGGCCCTTTCCTCATGAGCATGCTCTCTCATCGGTTTCTGCAGCCGGAATTCAGCTTCGATGTTCTCCATATTCAGAGAGAGTCCCTTCCCGGACATCGATCAGGATACCGGCCGTCGCCATAAAGGGACGGCCGAGTATAAGTTGGGAGATCCCTCCCTCGGGCATATCCATGATAACGAAGTCTACGGGAACATATAACCCAGGCGGTTTCTGAAGAATGACATCCCTTGCTATACCCACCGGGTAGGTGATCGAGTGGTCTGCAAGTTGGATGGACATATTCGTCTGTTCTAGTTCACTTCCAGTCTGCAACCTCTTGAAAATAGAAAGGGGCATCAAACTGATGCTAGCCCCCAGATCAATCAAAGCCCGGCTGATGGGCATCCCTCCAATGGAGCACGGCACGGTGAAGCTCCCCAGATCCGGCAGCTTCCGGGGGAGATGATTTTTGATAACGGAGGTGGAGTCCTCCATGAGCTTAATTTCTTCAGGCTTTCTCTTCCCCATGATTAGATCCTTCAAAAATTTGGCGTAAATTGGGATCTCTATGATAGCGTCCATGAACGGGATGTTCAGCTGGATTCCCTTCAATAACTCCGTGAACTTGGAGTATTTCTTCTCCATCTTGGCCAGGGCTAGCCTCTATGGGTATGGAGGGGGAGGTCGGGTAGCTTTACTCTTATCTGCATCAACGGGAGGCGTTGTTTTAGTAGGCGTGATGTATGGGGTATCCGCCTTCTCCTCAATAATTATAGGCTCTTCAACGGCCTCTTCTCTATCGCCGTCATCAACGGCTTCTTCAATAGTAACTTTCTCCTTGTTCAGCACCGGGACCATGACGGGGTCAGTCACCCGTCCACCACGTGTGGTAACAGAAACCACAGCATTAGCTTGGGCCCTTGGGTTTATCTCCGGCTGTGAGGGCAACCTTCCCTGGTTATTCAGAAGTTGGGACATCTGACCCCTCAGTTCATCAAGGGAAGAATTTATGCTCTTGAACTGGGTCGAGGTGTCCTGATTGAAACGGGCGTGACCACTCATAAAGGTCTCCAAAGTGGCCTCCAAATTTAACCGCGGCGGGTTTGGCGCATAGCCCTGCTGAGGCGGCAGGTTGAATTGATATCCTGGCGGTCGATAAGGCCCAGCTGGCCTAAATCCACCCTGCTGCTGATTCTGCTGCTGCCCATGCTACTGCTGAGGAGGGGGGTGGCGGTCTCTGAAATTGTGGAGGTTGCAGCCCTCCACTTGGGTTTTCATAAGAAACCCTGGTGATTTCTAGCAGCTGGATGCTGTCATTGATTCCGTTCCTCTCCTTGGACGTATTGCATAGATTCTGATAGTTCGGCACCATCATACTGTGTCTCACTAGGAATATAGCCCTGATCAGCAGACTCCTCTACATGATGATAACCCGATGTGCTTGGTGATGTCAGGATGGAATCCAGGCGCTGTTCAATCCTGGCCACTTGTTTGCATAGGGTCTCGATATGAGAGTCCAAGTGGCTAGTAGCCTTGACCTCAGGGGCCGGGTCACAATAGTTCTTTCTTCGCTCCATTGTTGATTGTTGGCCGCCATATGCTCTAACAAGTCTATAGCCTCTTTAAGAGACTTATCAAGTAAGGCGCCTTGCGCCGCAGCACCTATGATCATCTTGGTGCTGGATTAGAGCCTGTTATAAAAGCTCTGCACCAAATCCCAGGGCTGGATCCCGTGGTGAGGACACTGATGTTGGAGGTCCTTGAACCTCTCCCATGCCTCATAGAGTGATTCATGTGGGAGCTGCTTGAAGTTTGAGATCTCTCCATGTATCTACACTGTCTTCGAGGGTGGATAGAACTTATCCACGAAGGCAAGCGCCAGCTTCTCCCAGGTGGTGAAGTGGTTGGGAGGATGGGCCCGGAGCCAATATGAGGCTTTATCCCTCAGATTGAACGAGAAGAGTCGCAGCTTCACAGCATCATCGCTCACGTCCTTGGCCTTGAACGTGTCACACTTCGCCAAGAAGGTGTCAATATGGTGGTTGGGGTTTTCATGTGGATGCCTGTGAAAGGGATCCTGCTACATCAAATTGATTAACCCAGTCTTCAGCTTGAAGCTCGCCACTGCCAGTAGCGGTCTAAGGATGAAGGAGTTATTTCCAAATGTCGGCTTCATGTGGTCCCTAATGGACCCGGTGCGAGGAGGAGGAGGATTGTTGTTGTCCGCCATCTGAGCGGAGGAAGATGAACTTCTACTTGAGGCCCTCAAGGCCCTCGCTGTTTTCTCGATCTCGGGATCGAATAATAATTCTCTAGTAGATCCCCTGAAACGAGTGTTCATGCACCAAGAAAACTCAAACAAATACCATCAGTAGCACCGAAATAAATAAAAGAATAAAAATGGGTGGAAAGGTGAGAAGTGATTAGAGTGCTAGCAAACTCCAAAATAAAAATAGACTGAGATAAACACTATTGTCGTTCCCAGCAACGGCGCCAAAAACTTGACGCACCCGAAACCTACACCTAGATTCCACCTGGCGTTGTCACGATCGGCAGGCATGGTATGGCCCCTAGGTTTCAATTCTGGGCTCAATCCACAAGCGGACGGTGTCAAGTTATAGTATAAATGATATCGAATCCCACAGGGACGATGATAGTGTATATGGATTCTCAGTTCACTTCTAAATCTCGAAGTGAGATATCATCGGGTTGGGAGAGTTGTTTAGGGTGTTGTTGTTGTTTTACTAATAAAATAAACTAGGGCATTAGGGATCACCACTAAGATTATCGGGGATCGACATTGGAATAGAATCCTCACGTTGCAGTAGGGATAGGGGATAAATCTCACAATTCGTACCACTCTCGTGGGTTAGAATTGTGAGGTATTTCGGTAGCTCTCGTTGACGCAATGGCGGTAGCCGTCAACGTAGTGGTATAGTTCGTTGATGGATCCCCTCAAGGCACGAGCCGGGCATGGTCACGAGCTTTGATTGGATCCATCGATTTCCCTATTCGGATCCCAGAGATACCCCTTAAGCACATCAATTCCACAGACCGTGGGCATGATCTCGGTACAAGTTATCTAGGGATTCGGTATGATCGACTGAAATACTTCCCTAATCCCTAATTCAATGTAGGGATTCAGATCTACATCTTTCCCCTATGATCTTAGGGCTAACCCATCAACCCTAGAAAGATCTACACACTCATGGAAATATTATCGGATAAAAACGTCATTTTTACAGAAGAAAACATCTTAGCAATTGGTAGAGTAAAGATCAAAAACTTACAGCAAGAGACGCGGAAAATAGACGAGAAATAGATCCAACAAAATTCCAAATTCCAATATGCAATCGCAAGATAGAACCAAAATGACAATCCCAAAGTTTCGATCCAAAACGTATTCAGAAATTTAATCTCAAAACTAACAAGAATCCCTAAGCTCCGCTCTCCAAAAAGTATTCAAAACTCTAAAATGAATCGCCTCCTCAATCGAATCCCAGCTCCCCGACTTCACTGCCCAAATCGCGCCCAAGCCGCATCACAAAACATTTCCAAAAATGGCCCTGGCACTGTCGACCGAGTAGGCTGCTCGATTGAGCAGTGCGTCGCTCATTCAGTTGCTCGGACCGAGCAGTTGTGCTGCTCGACCAAGCTTGACAGGGAATCGAAATTCTCCAAAATCCTCGCTCTGCCTGCAGGGGCCGAGTCAGCTCTGCTCGGTCCGAGCAGAGCGCTGACTCTGCCAGTGAAGAATTGCTCGAGTCGTGCACTGGATTGCTTCAACTTTGGGGTGAAAGGTTGCTCGACCGAGCAGATGAACTGCTCGGTCCGAGCCATCCCCGTATCTGCCTGTTTCTCTCGTTTGTGTCTGATCGGTCCGATCATCTGTACTGCTCGACCGAGCAGTCTGTAAAATCTTCTCCTGAGGCTACTGAGCTGCTCTCTCCTCCTGCTCTCTCTCCTCCACTTCTCCAGAGGATCCCAAAACATAGCGAACTCCTGTGGAGCTTCACCAATAAGCTCACGGGCGTGTCGGATGTGTCCATACCCAAGTGGGGTCCCAAATCGCTCAAAAATCTCTCAAAACTCATAAAACAATACGAAACTCGAATATAACGTCAGAAACGCGATATCGTAGTAAAATATGGGATTTGGATGCGAAAATGGCATGGAATGCAATGAAATGATGATATGAAAATAGTGGAAAATATGGACACATCATTAGACGACCGTTTCTCCTTCGTTAGTCGACTGCTGTAGGGGATGGAGAAAAACAGAGTGTTGCAATTTTCGTAGTTACGCCTTTCAGACGAATGTTGACCATTTCATAGGCGACTTTAAATCTACAGGCACCTGTAAATACTTCATCAGTCGACTGTCTTGCAATTGGGATGAAGCCCAGAAAATGCAAGTTGCGCACAGACGACTGTTGAGCAATTCACTGGCGACTGTAGAAACACTTGCGACTGTAAATTGAACATCAGTCGACTGATGCGAAAAGCTCATGTAGATTCAATAAAAATGTTGACTTGAGCAGTGCACCACAGTCTACTGTAGAAGGTGCGACAGGCGACTGGAATCACCCAGTCGACTGTAAAACCTTCATCAGGCGACTGTTGGAGAGCCAGAGACTCCAATAAGAGTTTAAGGCATGGTGAACCTAATGGGATGATATCTATGATAATCCTAAGGCTCACTAAGATGGTTAAATGCATATGCATGAGAGTATGACCATCTATCAATGCATTACAATAATTCTAGACTTAAAAAGAGAAATGCAAGTAATAGAAATTACATGGATTGCATATTGCATCTCCTAGAGTCTAATTCTTCAAGCTCATGATATCTTGATGCTCACCATCATCTCCAAGCTTTAGCACTCCTTGATGAGCTTCCCTTCATCAAGCTCCAAGCTTTGTCAATGCTCCTCTAGATGTCCATCCATCATCATGCTCCAAGCTTTGGCTTCATTAGATGATCTTCATGACTTCATCCAAGCTTGAGCACTCCATCACTCTTGGAGGTCTTGAAGATATCTCTTGTAATATCCTCCCATCATTATGCTTTGTCTTATCAACATATAATCAATAAGATAAACTGAGACTAAAACATAAGCTTGATTAGCACACTAACACAATGTATTGATCATCATCAAAATAACGTTAGTCTTGAAACCAAGAACTAACAATCCCCCCTTTTGATGATGACAATCCATTATGTCAAAATATAATAAACATTGAAATAAACAATGTGTGCTAACAAACTCCCCCAATCAATATGCATATGTGCACAAAATATAAACATATAAAGCACAAATCATATTGATGGTTGTTATGCAAAAACATACCAATAGATAATAATGCATAAACAAGCATAAATTATATTTTTACATAACCTATTTCTCTCCCCCATTGGCATATCAAAAAGATGGGTAATAGCAAAATAGGAAAACCAAGGGCAAGAGAAATAACCATCCCATATGCACAAACATAATGTGAATGACATTCAATGTGACATATGAATGGAAAAATAATGCAAGCTAACAAAAATTCCATACACCCCAATTATCATACAAAATATGCAAATATAGGAGTAATGGACACATGCACAAACATGTGGGTACAAAATGTAAACATACAATCATGGTACCCAAGCAATAAATAACAATGTGTGTGAGCTAGCAAGTTAGAAACCAAACAAAAGTGGAGTTTGGTTTCCGTATATAGTCATATGAAAATATAACATGACGAACATATGATTCTATATACGCATTCCTATCAAGCCTAGAAACATTCTTAGGAATCCACAAAGAAAGTGATTTGGGATTCTTAGGAAGAGGTTTGGTTAAGGCATGGGTAGGAGGTGAGGGTGCACGCTTATGAGGTGGAACATAAACATTGACGTGCCCCGTGTGTGAAACATGAGATCTATCATTAGAAGCATTCACACAAGCAATTCTACCATGCATAAGAACATGTGAAGCGTGCAAAGGTTTAGCATCAATTTTAGCATGCAAGCAAAGTAAGTTATTCCTATGGGTAGATTTATCATGCATATGAACATATGAAGAAGCATTCACACCAACAGGTTGTTAAATAGACTTCTTATGCAATGAGATGTACATATATGCATGATTTCTCTTTGGCTTAGAAATAATAGTTGATTTTAGGCCAAAAGAGTTGGATGTGAATTTCTCATTAGAATGCTCCCCCATAAAATTTATTTGGGTGCTTCTAAGAGAAGAGCTTGGTTTGTTCACCTTCAATGAAGAGGATCCCAAAATCGTGTCCTGACTCCATTTGAAATTTTCAATTTGAGTAGACAATAGCTCACATTTCTTCAAAAGTGAAGAAATATTGTCATCCCTCTTGGATAGACATGAGCTAAGCTCACAACATTTTGACTTGAGAGCCAATGTCTCATCTCTCAAAATGCTGTAATAACTCTCCGAGTGCATCTTCTCCATTCAGAGTTAGAGAGAAGCATTCTCATCTCTCAAGGCACTCAATTGTGAAAGAAGAGTATCTTTCTCGGTATGCAAAGAATTAAGTTCAACATTATGTGATGCATACAGACTCTCTTTCACAGATTTGAGAAAATCACGATCAAACTCAATACGAGCTTTAAGAGATTCATTCTCTTTGCTCAACATGCACACATGAGAATCAATAGCAATCTTTTCTTGATTCAATGCAATAGTTTGTGTATCATTACGATGTTTGGATGATAAAGAAGTGTGTGTGTGTGTGTGAGCATCTCTCTCAAGCTTGTTATTATTCGCTTTGAGAGAGCCCATAAACAACACATTATCATTTTCAATAAAATTATCGCGTTGAACAAGAGAGTTACGAGATACCTCATTACCAACGATACTCTCATCATCGCAAGATTCCTCTCCACCATACTTTTCATCAAGATATTTCCATATCTCCTTGGCCGTCTCGAACTCCTTCACTTTCTTAGCAATTTTCGGAGAGAGAGCATGGAGCAAAGCATTCAACTCTTTGGCATCCGAAGTAATTAAGGACTCCTCATGCACATCAAGCCAATGGAACATGTTCTTCCTCCATATTGAGAAGTATTTGCCTTTGAAGATGGGAGGAAAGGAGAGGGGTTGTTAAGACTTAGAAGTGGGGTGAATAGTGTAATGGCAAGCAAAGTGCTTAATTAAAAGTTACTGAAATTAAAGCACAATAAGCAGCGAAAAATAAACAGAGTGCTCAACAACAACAATCGCAAACACAATGATTTTACCCTGGTTCCCAAAAACTTGTGTACGTCCAGCCACACCAGTATTCACTATAATTCCCACAAAGAGAAGTGAATACAATCTCACACAGAGGATTTGGATTCCCACAAAGAGATATCCTTACTCTCTCACAGAGGATTTGTTCTTTCACACAGAAAGAACCAAACTCTCACAAAGAGCGTAACTCCCACAAAGAGAGTAACTAATTCCCACAAATAGAATTAGGGTTTCGAAACAAAAACAAAACGAAACAACACTTACCTATGCATTGATATGATCTTACCAATGTGAAGAAGAAGGCATGCAAGTGAAGGACCAAGTGCTTGAGATTAGCTTTGATTGCACTTGTCGATCTTTCTCTCTTCTAGGAATGAATCCTAACACTTCTCACTTGAGTGTATGAAATGAAGAGAAGAAAGATTTTCTCCAAGAAAAGGAATGATATTGAGATCCCTTGGAGAAATTCCCTAGAGCTTATGCTATAGCATAAGATTGAAGCTCTAATTAGGGAATGAGGGAGGAGTGGCTTAGAGAAGAGATTAAACGATCTTCTATGATTTCCTAATCCTTTCAAGAGTTCTAAATGAACTAAGCCAACTCCTATATATATATATATATATTATGAAGCCCAAAGGAACCCATAAAACCAGCCAAAAACCCAAAGGGAAGAAATCTGCAACGGCTAGATTTTGGCAGTTTATGGCCCAGACAGTCGACTGATGAACAAGCGACAGTCGACTATCCAACGGCTAGAAAAATCCCAACGGCTATAATCTGAGCTAGGACAGTCGACTGTAGAAGACTACACAGGCGACTGAAAAACAGACAGTCGACTGTATATCCTTCATTAGGCAACTGCTGCAGGGGATGGAGAAAAACATAGAGTTGCAACTTACTCACAGTATGCATTCAGGCAACTGATGACTAGAGTACAGTCGACTGTAAAATAGACAGGCCATTGTTTCTCCTTCATCAGTCGACTGCTGTAGGGGGATGGAGAAAATAGAGAGTTGCAATTTTCGCACTTACACCTTTCAGATGACTGTTGATCATTTCACAGGCGACTGTAAATATACATGCGACTGTAAATACTTCATCAGTCGACTGTCTTGCAAATTGGGATGATAAAGGAGAGTCGACTGATGAAGGAGAGACATGCGACTGTTAAACCAACATGCGACTGTAAGTTCTTCTAAAGGCGACTGGCCGTAAGTTGGGTAAGTTAAAGAATTTTGGAAAACATTTGGGATAACAGGACAAACGACTGAAGAGGATAAAACAGTCGACTGTTAATCAGAACAGGCGACTGTAAATCCTTATACAGGCGACTGTCAAATACCCTGTGAATTTCCAGAGAGCTGAGTCAACAAATTGGCTCACAGACTGACGACTGTTGCAGCATAGACAGTCGACTGATCTAATGGACAGTCGACTGTATATTCAACATTAGTCGACTGGCCGTAAAAATACAGATCAACAAAGTTTGTGCAAAAGATAGACAGGCGACTGATTTACAAAACACAGTCGACTGTCACTTGGACAAGCGACTGTAAATCGTTCATGAGTCGCCTGTGGGAAATAAGACAGAGAAGCCCAAAACTAGATTGTAGAAGTTTGTGCATAACAGGCGACTGTAGAACAACACACAGTTGACAGTTTTTGAGACAGGCGACTGTAAAGAGTTCAGCAGTCGACTGTTATAAACAATACAGACACAATCAAAAGAGAAATGAATTGGAGTCTAAGGACGAATGATCTATTGATGTCCTAAGACTGAAAAGAGGATGTGTGTGTGCTCCATCAATGTTCTACTTCTAAGCTACATACTAGAAGAGATAAAAGAAAATTACATCGACGAATTCTCTCTTCTATCCAACGTATGATCTTGAAGTCTTCATGGAGCTTCAATCACCATCCACGATCATCCAATCCATTTCATTTGCCTTCAATGAACTTTGAGTGTCATCCATTGCAAGTATATCTTCATAATAAGCTTAGGCAGTTGATTAACTGCAAAATAAGGGGTTAGTCACAAGTATTTATGTTTGCTCATCATTAACACTAAGTATGGAGAAGTCCAATACTCAACACCAGTCGACTGTAAAACCTTCATCAAGCGACTGTTGCAGAGCCAGAGACTCCAATAAGAGTTTTAAGGCATGGTGAACCTAATGGGATGATATCTATGATAATCCTAAGGCTCACTAAGATGGTTAAATGCATATGCATGAGAGTATGATCATCTATCAATGCATTACAATAATCCTAGACTCAAAAAGAGAAATGCAAGTAATAGAAATTACATGGATGACATATTGCATCTCCTAGAGTCTAAGTCTTCAAGCTCATGATACCTTGATGCTCCCTATCATCTCCAAGCTTTAGCACTCCTTGATGAGCTTCCTTTCATCGAGCTCCAAGCTTTGTCAATGCTCTTCTAGATGTCCATCCATCATCATGCTCCAAGCTTTGGCTTCATTAGGTGATCTTCATGACTTCATCTAAGCTTGAGCACTCCATCACTCTTGGAGGTCTTTAAGATATCCCTTGTAATATCCTCCCAGCCTTATGCTTTGTCTCATCAACATATAATCAATAAGATAAACTGATACTAAAACATAAGCTTGATTAGCACACTAACACAATGTATTGATCATCATCAAAACAACGTTAGTCTTGAAACCAAGAACTAACAACTTTCATATAGAAATATTAAGCAATAATATGTGAACATGGGATAAAAAACAAAACATAATTTGAAACATCATGATACAGTTCAGTTTGCTGAAAATTTACCAACAAGCATAAACATTAGAGGGTATCAGCCATTTCCAATGCGAATTTGACAAAAGTTTATAAATGAAAGTTATAGATCTGTTCATGCTGGATTCATATATAAAATTTCATGCAAATATGTGAAATGTATGATTATTGTGAATTGTTTGGTGAAGCCTATCAAATCTGTTTTTTAGACAGATTCTGATGGCTGTAAAGATTGCTAAGTTAGGGCATGTTGCAATCAAAATTTTGTAAAACATGAACTGAGATGAAGTTGTAGATAAACTTTTTAAATTTATAACGAGACCAAAAATACAAAATTTCATGGAGTGTGCAGAGACTGAGCTCCATTTTCCTGAACCGTGTCTAGTCTGAACGACATTCAGCCATGTTGTGTAGATTGAATTTTTACTCCTACTTACTGAATTGAACATATGTTAAATTTTATATGATTTTGGGGTAGGATTTCGTGAACTACATGAATATATTTTTTTCAAATTCTATTTTGATCTAGGTTAGGATATATGCACATTTTAGCATATGCTTAATCTGCTGGAAATTTCAGAACAGATTTTTGAACATGAAAGTTAAGTTAATTCACAAGGAAACATGCATGCAAATGAAATACAAGGAGGAGCTGGGAATCCTACCTCCATGAAAGCTTCCTCTCTCCTCCTCCTCCTTCTTCCTCTTCCTCTCCTTTCCTTGGTTTCCTTTGATCTTTTCCTTTCTCTTTCTCTCTCTTTCTCCTTTCTTTCTTTCTTTTTCTTTCTTTCTTTCCTTTCTTCCCTTTTTTTCTTTTTTTTGTTTGATTTGCTGGTTACGTGAGTGGGAAGAGAGAAAACCAAAATAAAACTAAAAAAGAAAAGGGAAGAGGTGTGTAAAAAAGAAGGAGAGAGTTATGTAGAAGTGTGTGGAGTTTGCTGTGCGCGCACACACACACACACTCCTAAGCCCACTTTCTAAGCGCACACACCAAGCGCTATAAATTGCCCTCCAACTTTGGTCTATAATTACCATACCATGCCATTCACCACTTCTCCCTTGCACACACACACACACACACCCTTGTTTTACTATACACACATCTCTATCTAAGATTATGAAAATGCCACTACCCTAACTCTTTCACACTAGTCCCCTTCAAGGGTCACCCCCATACAAGCCAACATACACCCATAGCCATACATTCGTGCTCATTCAAATATCACTACATTCCAATACAATTACACTACACTATTTCTAATTACAAGTTTGCATCTCACGTGCACACTCACTACAACCATGCACACACTCACTACAACCATGCACACACATATACATATATCCTTCAAATATAATAACCACCACCACTTCTACTATAGGAGTCTCACCCGATATAAATGTAACCATATATCACATGTCCCATCATCACGACTACAAACAATAACATCCACTACTGCAAATAGTACAACCACTACCTCAACCAATACTGCATCCAATATACACATCACCCACTGATATCATCCACACATAGGCAAACACACAATATTACACGTAGCACTCCACTATGTACACTATACCGTATACGGAGAAACAGGCCATGACAAAATGTGAGTAATCGACCATACTTATACTTGATTGAATCAATACATCTTTATAAGGTAATTTGAAATTGAAGAATCAGAAAGATATAGATGAGTTAGTAAACTTTTATATATCAGCATATCAATCCTTGGGTGAGGATAGATATTTTTCTTACATTTAGTTCATTGCATGTATGAATGATTGCATGTATGAAGACTATGTATGAAGACTTGAAGATGAAATTCCTTGGCAAAATTATTAT
This sequence comes from Scilla litardierei, assembly GCA_030789695.1. Taxonomy (NCBI): domain Eukaryota; kingdom Viridiplantae; phylum Streptophyta; class Magnoliopsida; order Asparagales; family Asparagaceae; genus Scilla; species Scilla litardierei. The sequence continues at coordinate 94,881,222 of CM061138.1, read as the reverse complement.
GAAAAATTGAAGATGCGATTCCTTGTCAAAATTTCATTGCTTGGCAAAATTTGAATTACTCCAGGTATAAAGACTTGAAGACGCGATTCCTTGGCAAATTTCCTTTGCAAATTTCATAATGCTTATTTACATTTGAATGACTGCAGGTATGAAGACTTGAAGATTCTATTCATTGGCAAATTTCCCAGCGCTTAATTACATTTGAATGGCTGCAGGTATGAAGCATGAAGACTTGAAGAAGCGCTTCCTTGGCAAAATTCCCTGGCAAATTTCACAGTGCTTAATTACACGGAGCTATTAGTATTTATGCATCTTAATGACGAGAATTTTGAAGAACGCTGACGCTGATGGGCTTTGATTCAAGTGAAATTCTGAAAGCATTATCGATATGAAAGTGGTGTTGGACTTCTTATGTCCCCGTTTGTTTTTCCTTTATTTTTTTTGGTCTTTCTTGATTTTTGGAGAGAAATGGGTGTTATATGTTTCTTGATTTTTGGGAAGAAATGAAAGGAATGTGGCTTGTTGAATGTTGTTGGAGAAAAAATTGGTAGGAACACTGCTCAGCTCTCTGTTGTTTGATCTATTAAATGTTGTGAGAAAAAATTGAATGGAATGCTCTGTTAAATGTTGTGAGAATAAATTGAATGGAATGTTGTTCGTTTATCTGGTGAATGTTATAAGAAAAAAATTATACTATTTTGTTATATAATTGTGACATTTGTTTTGGATATTTGATCTGTCTACATTGTTGGATGTCTGCATTGTTGGATGATATCATTGGCAGATGCGTGCGGGTCATCTCTTTTCCCCCATGTTTTGGGGGTTTTAAATCTTTTTGATTTTTTTGTGGTTTAAGGTAGTTGACCCGAACCCGACCCGGTAAAAATCCGGGTCGGGCACGGGTGACCCGAATTTTACCCGGGTCGGGTATGGGTCTCCGTACCCTTGCCTAGATTTAATCCAGGTCAGGTTCCCAATCCGGGTCGGGTCAAATCGGACCCGACCTGGACCCGACCCGGACCCGACCCCACCCGTTTGCCACCCCTATTCTCGACACCATAAGCCCTGTTCTCTGGAGTTGTTAGACCCACATACCTACTTGCTGAATAAACTGATTATTTATTTACAAGTTTGCCTTTCAAATTTTTTTCTGTCCAGCAGAATGAGATTTTGAACCCTCGACCTTACACATTCGGAGGGATAGAGGGGAGTACTGTTGAGCTAAGCTCGGCTGGTCAGTCAAATTTCATACTGTAGTCATTAAAATGTTTTCTTCTGTTGCCATCAAACCATCTTACTCCTCCATCTTCCTCTTCTTCTCTGACGTCGCCGTCCCCCTACCATATACTGTCTCAGCGCGTCGCCGGCCAGTCTCCTTCCTCATCCCCTCCTCTCTCTCTCCCCCCCTCTCTCCCCACCACCGACCAGTCTTCTCCGCCGCAGATTTACGACATGTATTTGAGGGACTTACAAGAAATACTCATATTAAAGGGACTAACAAAACACAGAAGATTTAAGAGATGAATATCGGAAAAATCCCTTCTAAATATCCATCATATATAGGATTTATATTACAATTGGTGAAGATGTCCCATATGGCACCTTTGTCCCAGTCATACTTTTTGGGTGCCACATGTGACTCCACCTCAACCCACTTGTCCAAAGTCCACCAAAAAATGGACCTACAAATACACGCTCCCACCCAAAAACAAGAACCCAAGATATCGATACACACACACAGTTCTCACTCCTTTTCGATTGCGCGTTCGCACGCATCCTGTTCTCGGGGTTATTTTTGACGTCGTACACTTTGTGCACATGTTATTTCTAGTTTTTAGATAAATTTAAAGAATTGGATACTGTTATGAAGGGAAATATTAGGGAAATAGGTGTAGAGGGGAAGAGCCCCCGTACCCTCATATATATAGCTTTCAATAGTGGGCTTGGATACCCAATGGGCCTCATGGGCCTATTCATAACACTTCCCCTTATCCAACCAACATTGAATAAGAGGTGGATTCTTCAGGATCCGAGTTAGAGTAACTGCCTTGTTAAAGAAAGAACAGTTAACCCATAACTTCCCATGTTTTAGGGATGTGTCTAGGGGTGGATACTTCAGGATCCAGAGTCAACGAGGTTGCCTCGTCAAAACCTTGACTACGGAAAACCCAGTGGGAAAAAACCTGTAGCCAAGGGAAAAGAGTACAACTCTGCAGTTGACTCCCCCTTATCTGACCAAGCTTCAGGCTTGCAGATTTCTTATGAATCTACACATCAGTCTCCTATGTATCTATGAGTTCATAGTTCTCTCATCCTGACCCAGTTTACATTTTCTCACTCTCCTCATCCCAATCCCATATACAAGTTTCTCAAAGATACTAGTAGGCAGGGATTTGGTAAGCAAATCCGCCAAGTTATTACATGATTGGATCTTCTGTACCTCAATCTGCTTTTGCTTCTAAAGGTCGTGCGTCCAGAAGAACTTGGGGGAGATATGCTTCGTCTTGTCACCTTTGATGTAGCCGTCCTGTAGCTGGGCTATACATGCTGCATTGTCTTCATGGAGTGTAGTAGGTGCAAGAACGCCGGTCGTCAGGCCGGTGGAGGTGAGGATGTGCTGGATCACCGAGCATAGCCAGAAGCATTCCTTGCTTGCTTCGAAGATCGCTAGGAGCTCTGAGTGAGTGGATGAGACTGTCGTCATGGTCTGCTTCACAGATCTCCAGGATATGGCAGTACCGCCATATGTGAACATGTATCCGGTCTGGGACTTCTCTGTATGAGGATCGGACCTGTAACCTGCATCAGCATAACCAACTAAACCAGTTGATGCCCCTTTCCTGTAGAATAGACCTAAGTCTATGGACCCTTGGAGGTAGCGCAGAAGATGCTTAACTCTGGCCCAGTGCCGCTGTGTAGGTGCAGCACTATATCTGGCTAGTAAGTTTACTGCAAATGCTATGTAAGGGCGAGTGCAGTTAGACAGGTAAAGGAGTGCACCGATAGCACTTAAATAAGGCACTTCGGGGCCTAGTACTTCCTCCCCCTCTTCCAGCGGCCGGAAGGGGTCTTTGTGTACATCCAATGATCTGACGACCATCGGAGTGCTGAGGGGGTGGCACTTATCCATCTGAAACTTTTTCAATAAGTTCGATGTGTAAGTTGACTGGTGTAACAGGATCCCATCTTTAAGATGCTCTATCTGAAGACCTAAACAGAATTTTGATTTTCCGAGGTCTTTCATCTCGAAGGTTTCTGTCAGGCTTCTAGAAATCTTTGCGATCTCTTCAGGAGATCCGATGAGGTTTAAGTCGTCTACATAGACGGCTATAATTACAAATCCTGTTGCCTTTGCTCTTATAAAGATGCAAGGACAGACTGGGTCGTTTTTAAATCCTTGCTGTGCAAGGAAATCGCTCAGCCTGTTATACCACATCCTTCCGGATTGTTTTAGACCATATAATGATCTTTGCAGTTTCACTGAGTAGATGTCACGTTCTCTCTCTTTTAGTGCTGCAGGCAAAGAATAACCGTCACGCAATCTCATATAGATGTCTCGGTCTAGGTTTCCATATAGGTATGCAGTAACCACGTCCATGAGTTGCATATCTAAACCCTCTTGTGCTGTTAAGCCAATGAGGAATCGGAAGGTGATCGCGTCCATGACCGGGGAGTATGTGGCTTCAAAATCCACCCCAGGACGTTGGGTAAAACCCTGCGCTACAAGCCTTGCTTTGTAGCGTACGATCTCATTCTGTTCATTTCGTTTTCTAACAAATACCCATTTATAACCCACAGGTTTTACACCTTTTGGTGTCTGGACTATGGGTCCGAAGACCTTGCGTTTGGTGAGTGAATCCAACTCCACTCCTATTGCCGCTTTCCACTTTGGCCAATCATCTCTGCTTTGACATTCTGTCAGAGAGCGTGGTTCAATATCATCGTCGTAGTACGTGACGTTGATGGCAATATTACACGCAAATGTGTCATCTATTGTTGTGCTTTTTCTGTCCCAATACTCCCCAGTTCGTACATAGTGTATCGATACTTCATTTTCTCCCGGTTTTTCCTCTTCATGAGAGTTTGGGAGAGATGGGGTAGCAGGGCTTATATTAGCATCCTGTGGTGGTATTTGTTTACCATTACCAAGGGTCCTACTCTTTCGAGGGACTTGGTCCTTGGATCCCGGTGGTCGTCCTCTCTTTTTGAGAGGTCCAACCATTTCTGCTGCAGGCGGATTGCATCCATTTTGTGGTATGTCAATCCTAGCTGGAGTGTTAGCAGCAGGGACGTGTGATTTGACAATCTTCTGGTTGTCAGTAAATTTGTCCGGCAAGAGATGGACAGTGTTTTGGATGTGGAGAATCTTCAGGACCTCCTCCTCACACTGGCTTGTTGGCGGATCAAAGTGACATAATGTCTTTGTATCCCAAGTGATACTTTCTGAAGCTTCGGGCTTCTTTGTCTGTGAGCCTAGTCTTGGAAACGATGTTTCATCGAATTCACAGTCTTCTAGACGTGCCTTAAAGACGTCTCCCGTAAGGGGTTCTAGGAATCTAATTATGGTGGGTGTGTCAAACCTAACATAAATGCCTAGGCGACGTTGTGGACCCATCTTTGTCCTTTGCGGTGGTGCTATGGGGACGTATACTGCACAACCAAATATTCTCAAATGTGAGACAATTGGTGGGGCTCCAAGTGCTAGTTGCATTGGAGAAGATGACTGACCTCCAGAAGGTCTTAATGTTATTAAAGATGCAGCATGCAAAATTGCATGACCCCACGCATTCACTGGCATCTGGGATTGAAGTAATAATGGACGAGCGATCCATTGCAGTCTCTTAATTAGAGATTCTGCTAACCCATTTTGGGTTGTGAACATGCGCTACAGGATGTTCGACTTCAATTCCCTGAGCTTGGTAATAGTCTAGGAAGACTTGTGACGTAAACTCCCCCGCATTGTCCAGACGAAGTTTCTTTATCTGGTAGTCGGGGAAGTGGGCCCGTAACTTGATTATCTGAGCTAAAAGCTTAGATAGTGCTAGGTTACGGGTGGACAGTAGGCACACATGTGACCACTTAGTAGATGCGTCTATCAGGACCATAAAATACCTGAACGGACCACTTGATGGGTGAATCGGCCCACAAATGTCTCCGTGGATTCTTTCCAGAAAACTGGGGGACTCCACGTCCACTTTCAGTGGAGAGTGTCTTGTGATCAGTTTACCCTTGTAACAGGGTGGACATGGGAATTTGCCTTTTTGAAGAATCTTCAGGTTCTTCAAGTCTATACCCCTGGAGTTCTTTATGATGCGGTACATCATAACAGAACCAGGGTGTCCCAGTCGACTGTGCCAGAGTTGGAATTCTGGTGTTTGGGGGCACTGCAGGTGCTCCACCATGGATGTTTCTGGAGTTTGTATACTTGTTTGGTAGAGTCCCGAGGGGAGTCCCTTGAAACGTTCCACAATGGTTTTTGAACCATTTGTAAGAGCCGTTACAAGCAAGTATTCCATTTTATTTTCTTCGACCGTCTCTAAGTGATATCCGTTTAAACGGATGTCTTTAAAGCTTAGGAGGTTTCAGATATATTTAGGGGAGTATAACACATTTTTAAGTGTTATTTGTGTGTTGCCGGGGAGCAATATAATTGCTTCCCCTGATCCTTCGATTATGTTTGCTGGTCCTGAGATTGTTCTCAGTGGGCCAGAATAGCTACTTACGCTCGTGAAGTAGTCTATGTTTTGAAGGATCGAGTGCGTCGATGCACTGTCCACTAGGCAGATAAGTTCCATATCTAAAAAAAGGGGAAAGACATTCAAGCAATAAATGAAGAGAAAAGATCCACTTTCATAAAATAAATGCTCAAAATATTGTTTGACATGGAAATAAAACTAGATACGATGCATAAATAGAAGATACATTGCTAGTACATAGAAGTGGTCCAGATCTAGAGAGTGTCATCTCCCATGAAGTCTTCAGGAGTCCATGAGGTCTCTGCCAACGCTGCGCTCTCAATCAGGTTTGTCTCAGCTCGAGGCTTGCCTGGTAGAGGTCCTGGAGGTGTTTTGCTGTGCGGCAGATTCTGGACCAGTGGCCCGTCATTCCGCATTTAGAGCACTTGTCCTCCCAGTCTTTCTTGGGAGTGCCACCTTTGTTGGGAATCCTCTTCTGCTTCTTGTCCACGAATTTCTGGTTCTGAGGAGGAGCTGGGGGAGTGGCCTTCTTCCGCTGCGTCTGTTCTTTCCATTTCTGGAATTTTGCCTTTTTGTCCGTCTTCTTCTTCTGGGAAGACTGGAAGTGAGCCTCTGCAGGAGGTGGCAATGGAGCAGAGCCAGGAGGGCGCAGGTTATGGGTGGCAACCAATAGGTCTCTGTTCTGTTCAGCCATAAGCAGGCATGAAAGCATGTCAGAGTACTTTGTGAACTTCCTCTCTCTATATTGTTGCATAAGGATCATGTCCTTTTCGTGGAAAGACGTGAACGTCTTTTCCAACAACATCTTCTCCGTCACTGGTTCACCACACAACTTCAGGCGTGAGGTGATGCGGAAGAGAGCTGAGTTGTACTCCGCTACGGATTTGAAATCCTGTATGCGGAGGTGAGTCCACTCGTACTGTGCACGGGGGAGTATGACATCCCTCTGATGTCTGTACCTCTCCTCGAGTGCATCCCACCGCTCGTAAGGGTCCTCTTACAGTGAGGTACTCGTCCTTTAAGGTCGAGTCTAAGTGTTTCCTGATATATATAATGGCTTTCGCCTTTAATATATCGGAAACTTCCTCTGTATGAGGTGCTTCCACTGAAGCATCCTTGTTTGCTGGGGCAGTACTTGTTGTTGCCTTTTCAGTCTGTGTGAGACTGAAACCATGATAGCGCAGATGGAACTTCAGGTCCCACTTCCAACTCAGGTAGTTTGACCCATCAGCCTTCAGGACCGAAAAGTCGACATTTGCGAGTCTGGCCATTTAATGATCTAGCAATGTAAAGAAAAACAGCATGTATCATTTAACTGAGTAAGATAGACATCCATGCATGTAAACATTTTCATAGCATGAATTTAATTAATGTGATTTTAACATACATGCTTTTTTCAGATAATGTGAATAATTAATTAATAAAGATTAACATTCACGCATGCAGTTAAGAAGTTTCATTGTAACATTAAACATGGTATTTAAATTAATTAACAACCACGCAGTTAATGCATAAGCAATGACACAGAAAGAAAATGACTTAGGACTATGTGGATCAGCCAGCCGACACCGAAAAATAAAAGAAGTACAGTCCGAAGTTACATCAAAAATAAATGCATGAAAAAATAAAGTACAACTCGGGAACTTCAGAGAGAAGCCCCTATCTTCGTTGTGCGAACGCCTTCAGCTTCTTTTTGGTGTCCTTCGGTCTTCTTTTTACATTTTCATCCTCACATACAAATTTCTCTCAAAAAAAAGAAAAATTGCAGGAATTTAAAACGGTGTCGAAAACCTGGCTGATCCCTAAAAACATAGCCTAATATTGCACATCCACGTAGATAATATATTCGAGACATACAACCACGCAGATAATCAAAACACAGGCATTTAAAATAATTTAAATTTGTGTGCGACGTGTAAAAAACTCTTTTTTTTGAAATTTTTTTTACCTTTTGATCCATATTTTAATGTTTTATTTTACCGCTATAAAACCCTTTTAAAATTTCTTTTAATTATTGTGGGCTTTTTAGGGCCAAAAATAAATAAAAGAAAAATAATTTATGTGAATGTGCTAATTTTATGGCCTTTTGGGCCATAAAAACAACCCATTAGGGTTAATATTGGGCCTCCCCCGAAAAAATGGCCAGTTAGGGTTAGGGTTTCAGGAAACCCTAGGGGGGCCCGCGGCGTGTCGCCGCGACGGCTGGCCGCGTAGAACGCGGCCGCCGTGGCGGCGACGGGCCGCGGCTGCGGGCCGCGGCCGCCGCGGCGTGCGATTTCCACCGTTGGCGCTACGGAGGCGCCGCCGTTCGGCCGTACGGGCGTGCGGATTTTTGGATCAAAGGCGGGGGTAAAACGGATTTTTCAACTATTTAGATCGCTAAAAAACAGATTTTTATTGTTTTTAGGCATGCAGATCTAATAAAAAATTGAATTTTACAGTGTTTATAAACTTTTTGATCCTAAAACATGCAGATCTAATGAGAAAAGCAAGTTTAGATCTAAAAAGTTTTGATTTTTACCTCTAGATTCGACGAGGAATCTAGTCGACGGTTGGTGAAGGATGCCCTTTTCGCTCCCCGTTGAGAAGATTACGATCTTCTTGAATCTGAGCGATTGATGGATCTCCTTCCCCGCGAGCCGCCGTTTCCTCCAACGAGCGTGATCGTGCTGATAACATGTTATGAAGCGAAATATCAGGGAAATAGGTGTAGAGGGGAAGAGCTCCCCTACCCTCATATATATAGCTTTCAATAGTGGGATTGGATACCCAATGGGCCTCATGGGCCTATTCATAACAGATACAAAGTTTTTGACAATTCCCATCATATATTATACATATAAGTGTGTTTCTTAAATTCCCAAGTAGAAACAAAGTATTTCTATTTGAATTAGGCATTCTCTTTTTTTTCTCCTACTTCTTAAGTTATAACGTATTTCTTAGGACCAAACGTATTATCTGTTATTTTGATCCAAAATTTGCAAAAGATGCATTTTAGGAAAAACAGAGGTCATGTTAACATTTTTAATAAACTTATCAGTTTTTTCATATTTTTCATGTTTTTAAAAAATTTGCTAATTCAAAGCATCGAAGTAAAATTCTGCATGATATTTATACCTCTACTCTGATGAAGACCCAAGTTCACCCAGATTTATCACAAGCAGGATTTTGCCATCAATGGCGAAATCAGTAGAAATTTATTAATAGAAGAAAAGAAAATTCAAAACAACAAAAGTAAAGGAAAACGAGAGAAAATTCTCCATTGAACATTCGATAATTTTCCCTTAATCTCAGAGCTTTTATATCTATTACAATTGCCTCCTAACAATCTTCTTCAGCAGCGCTCCAGGTTGTTGTAACGGCCTAACAAATTGAATGGCAAGGCTGTAATTCGTTGGCGATGCAGAGGTTGAAGGGAACTCGCCAACGGCTATCAGACTGGGCCCCACCTTTAATACGATTTGGACAGTCCAGATTATTCCATTCGTTTCATCGAACGCTTCAGATTTAAATCCCTTCGATGGTTGGATTTCACTCATCCCTGCATCCAACAAAAGAGGTTAAAAGCCCCCTTCCCGCTAAGCTTAAGCATGTCATCTTCCTCCTCAGGATCCTCTTTGCTTATCAATGAAACCCCAGCCATGTCGCTACTTTGGGTTCTAACATTCCCTCCCCCATTACGAGACCATGCCTCAAGGTCGAATGAAGGAAAACGCCTTACCAAGTCCCAGTATGACTCCCAGGTTGCGTCTTCCACAGGCCTTTGCCGCCAGTTGATGAGCACTTGAGATATTAAAGCCATACGCTCCTTGATCACCCTTCGATCCAATATAGATTCAGGCTCTTTTATCACCTACTCCGTATAATTGGGTTGAGAATTTTGCACCACGTCCGGATCACCTACCTTCCTCTTAAGTTAAGAGACATGGAACACGGGGTGTACATGGGCGGTCTCCGACAACTCCAGCTTATAAGCCACTTCTCCGACCTTATCTAAAATTTTATAGGGACCATTATACTTAGGGGATAGTTTATGTGTCTTCCTCACTGCTATACTAATTTGTCTGTATGGCTGCAACTTAAGGTACACCCAATCCCCTTCTTTGAATTTGCGGTCAATCCTGTGCTTATCTGCATACCTTCACATCCTCTCTATATCCTTGTTAAGATTGTCTCGAAGTAATTGCAGAGTCACCTCCCTTGTGAACAATGCCTCTTCTACTGCTACGACTCCAGAAGTGTGAGGTAAATAAGAGATGAGTGTACGTAGGAGCAGCTCTTCCATACAATGCTTCAAACGGACTCATCTGAGTAGAATCTTCCATGTAGAGTTGAACCAGAATTCTGCTAACGGCAGCCATTTAACCCATTCCTGTGGTTTATGTCCACAAAAACATCGGAGATAACATTCTAGGCTACGGTAAGTAACCTCTGTCTGTCCGTCACTTTGAGGGTGGTACGCGGAACTATGAGCGAGAGTAGTACCTGTAATCTGAACAACTCCATCCAAAACTGACTGGTAAAGATTTCATCACGGTCGCTCACAATAGTGGATGGAATTCCATGGTGTTTGAAAACTCCTTCAAAGAAAACTTGAGCCACAACCTTGGCTGAAAATGGGTGTTTGAGAGGAAAGAAATGGGAATATTTAGTCAAGCAATCTACTACCACATAGATCATACTAAATCCATTGAACATAGGCAATCCTACAATGAAATCCATGGAGATACTTTCCCACACTTGACAAGAGACTGGTAGGGGTTGAAGGAGCCCAGGATAAGCTACGTTCTCCGCTTTATTCCTCTGACAATCTTCACACTCCTTAACAAATTGGCGCACTCCTCTTTTGATCCCCACACAATGGAAAGATTTCCTCAACCTGTGTAGTGTTCTCACCGCATCAGAATGCCCTCCCATAGCTGTACTGTGGAACTCTTTAAGTAATGTTTGTTGAAGCTCCAATGAATTTGGGCTGATCAACACTCTCCCTTTGTAGTAGAACACACCATCCTCCTTGGTATAATTTTGAGTTACAGGACTTCCTTGCTGCGTCTTCCCCTCCAATTCTTCAAAATAGGGATCATCTATCACCATTTTTTGATGCTGTCCATCCAATCACATTGGGGAGAAGATATGTGATACACTGAACAGAAATCTTATTTGGTGTCATCGCTGTTGTCCACCTCTCTCGATAGACTATCAGCAGCCCTATTATTCCTCACAGGTTTGTACTCCACCCTATAGTTGTAAGCTTGCAACTTCATCGACCATTTTCCTTGTAATCCCTATTGCAACATTTGGTCTAATAAATGCCTCAAGCTCTGGTGATCTGTACGGATAGTAAATTCATTCCCATCAAGTATTGATTCCATCTTGTTACTGCCAGGATAATAGCTAACAATTCTTTCTTATAAGTAGACAAGAGCAAATTCCTTCCAATGAGCTTGGTGCTGAAATACACAATAGGTTGCCTCCTTTGCATTAGAACTACTCCTATTCCCCTCCCAGACGCATCACACTCTAACACAAAATCTTCACTGAAATTTGGCATGGCTAGTACAGGAGCAGTAGACAAAACTTCCTTCAGTGCCTCAAACGATTGTTGGGCTGCTTCATTCCATTCAAAGCCATCCTTCTTCAAAAGATCTGTTAAAGGAGCTGCCAAACCCTCCGAATCCTTTAATGAATTTCCTATAATACCATGCAAGACCGAGGAACCCTCTTACTGCTTTGGTGTTCTTGGGATGCTTCCACTTTTTTTGGCTCCATAGCTACTCTTTGTTGGAAAATCACATGGCCTAAGTACACTACTGACTTTTGTCTAAAAGAACATTTGGACAACTTAACCACTAATTTCTGTTCTGCTAGGACCTGCAATACCCTTCTCAGATGCTCCAAATGGGTGTCCCAATCCTTGCTATATATTAGGATATCATCAAAAAAAACTAAAACAAATTTCCTAAGGTAAGATTTGAAGATAGTATTCGTTAGAGATTGGAATATGGAAGGGGCATTTGTCAAACAAAATCGCATTACTAAAAATTCATAGTGTCCTTCATGAGTACGAAATGCAGTTTTGAATATATCACCCTCACTCATGCGTATTTGATGATATCCTGACCTCAGATCCAACTTGGAAAAGAATTGAGCTCCAAACAATTCATCTAAGAGCTCATCTATAATGGGAATGTGAAATTTGTCATTGATGGTTTGTTGGTTGAGTGACCTATAATCAACACACATACACCAGCTTCCATCAAATTTTCTGACCATTACAACATGTGAAGCATAGGGACTTGAACTAGGCCTAATAGTTCCTGCTTTCAACATTTCAGTCACCTGTTTTCAATTTCTGTTTTGAGAAAATAAGCATGCTTGTATGGCCTAATACACACTGGTTTCACCCCCAGCTCAGTTGGAATTCTATGATCAAAAGTTCTTCTAGGTGGCAACCCTTCAGGCTCCTTGAATACTTCAGGGAATTGTGTAAGGACATCCTTCACATTTTCAGGTAATTCCTCCCCTTCAGCTTGTAGAAATTGTTGATTGGATTGTTTTGTATTTACTTCCAAAACATTCGGCTGCAACCAATATCCTTCACTCTGTTGTCTGAAAGCTTTGTGTATCTGCCTTTCATCTACTATCTGGGAATTTGAGGGTAATATTCCTTGCCATACACACTCCCTCCCTCTCATATTAAATCTCATCTGTAGTTTTTTAAAATTGAAAATGATGTCATCCATTTGCCTCGGCCGCTGTGTTCCCAACACCACCTGCTGTCCTCCCAAAGGTAGTATCATCAAACTAACTGATATGGGAATATTTTGACAATGTACAAGAACCTCTTGACAAACCCCAGTTCCTTGCAACCTTTCTCCACTAGCCACTACAACATCAAAGGGATTAGATGGTTCTATATCTAGACCCAAAGACTTCACCAGCTTAGGGTGTATGAAGTTATGCGTAAATCCAGTATCCACTAAAATACTGACGGTTTAGCCCTTAATACTTCCCCTCAGTCTAAGGGTTTGAGCAGCTGGAATTCAAATTAAAGCATGAATATAAATGGAAGGAAAGTCTTCAGTATTAATTTCCTGGAACTCCTGTGTTGCATCCTCTACTGAATTCTCTAGTCACCCACTTACACCCTCAGGTTCTCCTTCTTCTATATCCAAGATGTACAGCTATTTCTTACACTTATGGCCTCTCTCCCATTTTTAATTGCACGCAAAACTCAAACTATTTTGTCTCCTTGTTTGAATTTCTTCTGGAGTTAATATCCTCCCCTTAGGAACATACGGAGTCACTTCCTCTGCCTTGTCTCTAATTCCCCAGTTGGCTGCAATTAGTGATATTTGTGGTAAGAATTTGAGACTAAGGGTAACTTATCTTTCTTAGCTAAAACTAGTTTCTTCTCAAAATTCCTAGCTAATTGTACAACTCTTCGGTAATTCTCAGGATTTAAAGCCATGACATCAAAGCAGATTTCATATTTCAATCCATTTATGAATTTATCATGTATATATTCTTCTGGCATTTTCCGTATCAAACCCACAATTTGCTCATATTTTCCCAAGTATTCCTTCACAGTCCCAGTTTGCTTAACAGTGGAAAAAATCACATATGGCTTGTCTAATTCAGTGGGTCCAAACTGTACAACAATGTCTTCCTTAAATGTTTCCCAGTAAAAAAAATTAATCACATTAACCTCCCCCCATTCAAACCAATGTAATGCAGCCCCTCTCAAGTAAAATGAGCATGTATTCACCCAAATAACATACGGAGTATAGTTTTAACCAAAAATTTGTTGTACCTGACTTAACCATGTTAAGACATCTTCATCGCCTTTGAAAATAGGAAACTCTGGCTTGAGGATCCTCTGCTGTACATGAGGTGGGTTTTCACCTTGCACTCCCCTCCTATCTGAGCTTCTCTCCCCATTGTTATTGAGATCTCCACCCCGTTCATCCCCTTGGTTACGAGAACCCAACTCTTGATTGCTCATGCGTGCATCGTTTTTACTTTGATTGTTCAACATGATCTGGATCTGTGCAGTCATATGCTCATTTGATTGTCTCTGCGACTCCATCAACACTTGAAGTTGGGAATGAATTTGATAAAGCCTATCTTCTTGCTGTAATCGCCACGCATTGGAATCATCCTCATGCTCATCGTAAAGTGGTGGATCAGGATTAGAACTCTGGCCATAACCCCCTTCCGTCATCTAAGCCGTCTCAACAAGTGTTTTCTTCTCCCTCCCATGGTAGCGTAGCTGGTCTTTGATACCAATTTGATGAAGACCCAAGTTCACCCAGATTTATCACAAGCAGGATTTAGCAGGATTTCGACATCAATGGCGAAATCAGTAGAAATTTATTAAAAAAAGAAAAGAAAATCCAGAACAACAAAAGCAAAGGAAAACGAGAGAAAATTCTCCATTGAACATTCGATAATTTTCCCTTAATCTCATCAGCTTTTATAGCTATTACAATTGCCTCCGAACATTCTTCTTCAGCATCGCTCTAGGTTGTTGTAACGGCCTAACAAATTGAATGGCAAGGCTGTAATTCGTTGGCGATGCGGAGGTTGAAGGGAACTCGCCAACAGCTATCAGACCGGGCCCCACCTTTAATACGATTTGGACAGTCCAGATTATTCCATTCGTTTAATCGAACACTCAGATTTAAATCCCTTCGATGGTTGGATTTCACTCATCCCTGCATCCAACGAAAGAGGTTAAAAGCCCCATTCCTGCTAAGCTTAAGCCTGTCATCTTCCTCCTCAGGATCCTCTTTGCTTATTAATGAAACCCCAGCCATGTCGCTCGTTTGGGTTCTAACATACTCATTATTATTTCAGATTACAGATGAATCATGATAATGTTAAATTTTGTTTAAGCCATGAATCACGATTATTTTGTAAAACCATCCAATCAGCAACCGCCCACGATTATTCTGGAAATAACTATTCAACATGTTTTCTAAATATACTAGAAATTACCGGTGCACAAAGTACAAAGTGCACGGAGGAAAAAAAACTCCGACGAACAGGATGTGGTGCAAGCGCGCAACCGAGAGGAGACAGAAATGTGGGTGTGTGTGCTGTCATCGTCTATGGTAAAAAAACGGAGGCTAAAAGAACCAAAATGCAAAAACCCATGGAAAACACGCAAATAATGGGATGGGGGACAATGGTTTCTTTTTCTTTTTCTTAGTGGAGGCTTCCCCACGGGTGATGTGGACATTGCCACATCGAACAACACCACCGTGGGGGGTTGTCCTTAATTGTTAAATAGATAGTGCTCGGTTGTGTTTAATTCACGCCAAAAATTCTAGGGTTTTTTTCGATATTCATCCGTAAATCTTTCGAATTGGGATATTAGTCCCTTAAATATGGGTATTTGCTACTAAGTCCATCAAATAAATGTATCAACCCTTAATAGGCACTTAAATGCGAGTATTTGCTTGTAAGTCTATTAAATACACGTCTTAAACCTTAATATGATAAAAAAAGTGATGGTCTGAGATCTCATAAGTTTTTCCCTCAATTTAAAAACACATGCGAGGCTCACGTGCTAATTTCAAGGATAAGTTAGTCCAGCTCATCTTTAAGTAGAGTTTAAATGAAGTTGTGTTAATTTTTTGACAGAATAGAGACAAGAGGCGTATTAAGGATTATCATATGTATTTAATGGACATACAAGCAACTACTCTGCTTTAAGGAACTAATATCCAAATACTCATGCTTTAAGGGACGATAGACGAAAAACCCAAAATTCTATAGGCTTGAATGTATATTTTCATACCCTTCAATATTCTGGTTCGGATCGGCCAGGTTTCGGGTTGGAACGCAATCGGGTAAACTTCCCATCCTAAATCCGACCCGGTTCGGATCGAGTATCGTGGTTGGTTTACTTTCAGATACAATAAACCCGATCCGACTTCTTCACACAAACATAAAAAGATTCAAAAACCCTAACAATTTGTGCACTCGCTTTCTTCTCGCTTCGCCCCAACATCGGAGGTCGCCGGCGGCGAGTTTACAGTCACTGGATCCTGCAGTGGTCACAACCTTCGGTAAATTCTACTCTCTTTATCTGTCTCTTCATATGACCTTCATTTCTTACAGAAATATTGTAAGAAATTGAAACCCAAGCTTAGCTCCCGCAAACCCTAGGGTTTTAGAACAACGGCGTCCGCATTGGATTATTTGGCTAAGGGTTCAGATCTCTCAACACGCTGGACTAATTATTAATGTTATTTTGTACCCTTTTGGGTCACAGATTAGAAATAATGCTGAAGGTAAAAACCCCAAAGACACACAAAGCGAAAAGGGAGCTTGACAGGCGCGCTCCCAAGCTTGTAAGTTTCTTTATTTTGGTATAGGTACGGTGATTGAATGTGGTTTGCTAAACAAGAAAAGGATTCATATGATTTCCTGCTTTATTTTAGGTCGAGAACTCCAAGAAAACATTAATCCTACACGGCACAAAGACGAGCGATGTGCTGAATCATGTTTTGACCCAGATTTTTCACTTGAAAAGGGACAGTGCTATAAAATATAGCAAGAAGAATGAGAACATCCGGCCATTTGAGATCGGCGGCGAATCATCTTTGGAGTTCTTCTCACTTAAGACAGATTGCAGCCTTTTCGTGGTAAGCAAACTCTGATGCTTGTGACGTGGATCGACTTAATATGGAACTTTGCTCTTTTTAAATTAAATCAAAGGTATTCTTGTTTACAGTGCATGTTAATTTGTGCTAGAATAATTATGATTTTAAACAGGCCTTTTAAAGCTTAAATGATTTCAATGTGCCGGTTGTTAAGTCGTGTTTTTTCCTCCAAAAACTTTGTATCTATGCCCGGTAGCTGAATTTTCTCACTTTACGATTTATTGATGTGATTTTTTATAGTAACGTTTATCGTTAAGTGATGGCCACAAATTAGGCTCTAGGGTTTTAGCCTAATTGGATTGATTGACCTACCTATAATGCATGCAAGGAGGAGAGAGAAATTCGGCTCTAGTGTTTTGGAAAACTTGGAGAGCCCACAAATTCGGGTTTAGGCATGTGAGTTAGCATCTCAATGTGAGCACCTCCACCGAGCCTATAACCCCACCCAAACAGTATTAGTCTAAATCCATTAGAGTGATGAATAGCGAGTGTATTCCAATGGTTTACATGGACACTTGATTATCTTCACATGCATCTAGTATTTTGTTTCTCCTTCCCCTTTAGCTAACAACACTTAATAGAGTTGTCTCCAATTGACATGCCATCACAACTCACCAACCATTTGATAAATTTTCCCCCTTTCTTTCTTTCTTTCCTTTAATAGTGATAGGATACAGGTCTCAAACTCGGAAAACTCAAGCCAGTAGAAACTCAATAATAAATAAAAATAATTTAGTCGGCATTTATAAACAAAAAGAGTAAATAATGAGTTCTATTTGTGCACTATGCTTCCTATGTATGATGCTTTGCTGACTTTACTTAAAGCTGCGAGAAATACAGAAGATAAAATCAATATGACAGAAGGTGTTCTTTAGCTCAAATATTTTATCAAAAAAGGGTGAGTTTGTTTTCTATTGGTTGTCCTCTCAATGAATGGAGTAGGTCCCGAAGGAGTGGCTGGAAGGAAAGCAATTAGATCAGCTCCTCATCAGGCTACAACTGGTGGCTTATCTCATTGGAATACCCTCATCTATATATCTGTTGTGTGTAGCAAAGCGGAACTCTTATGTAGTCTTTGGTGGAGATAAATGTAATGTATCATACGATCACCTGTCGCAATGAATGCCCAAGAAGAATGAGGTTCAGTGTTGCTTCTTAGGAATTCGGCTCAGGCCCCAAATTAAAGGATGGTCACCAAGGTGGAGTGATTAATGGGTATGGACTCAAAGGGAATCCCGATGTGGCAAATTGGATGATACTGACTAGTAGTTCACTACTGTCTCCATACACGATATGTATATAATCCCATACGGTATGATAAAATGGAATAACGATGTGAATTCGGTTATTTTTTCCCACCTCCAATTTGATGCGAGAATGCATGCCCAAACCACCTATCCTTCAAGCTTTCCTAGGGCATTTTGATGTTAGAATATGGAGGAGGTGGTTCCAAGATTCTTTCATCAATGTTGAAGGATGAACTATGGTACTTTGGCAACCATAAGAAAGCTCAATCACAGTGATGCTTTCCATTAGATCAAAGTGCTATAAGGAGGCCTGCATCCAATGAATATGTTGAATGACTTGACTGGAAGTCTTACCCTTCTTCTAAGTGTATGCAGTACTATTTGTGTGTGTTGGATATTGGTTCACCTTAATATATTTTGATTATGAACAAACAAATGCTTGCAATAACTTATTTTGTATAGGTACAACGAAGCATTTGATGAAGTGTCAATGTTCAAGACTGGTTGCATCATATATGAATATGATATTGACATTATTAGTTCATCATTTGAGCTAATATATTGTATTATTATATCAATGATGTATATTTATTTCTTTGTATATATATTTGATGTAAAGCCTTGAAGACACACACATCATCTAATTGGTTTCGAGGTTTGGAAATCTTATATCTTCATATTTGAATCCTATCATATTGATTCTTAGTTAATTTCTTGTATACTAGTGTCATTAGTCAACCAATAAACCTTAATAGTCGACTGACACATATACGTTCTTCATTGTTCAAATCCACCCTTTATTAGTCGACTAACCCATTCATTGATTGGCTAATGCGTACTTTCAATCTTCATTGATTTGAGCTGTTAAATGATTAATCTGGACAGTAGTCGACTGACATAGAAATATGTTTTCAATTAATGTATTGACCTACTGATTAGTTAACTAACATAGATTTGTGTAATTTTAATGTTTCACTGTTAGTTGACTAAGTTGTTTTCTAGTCAAATAATTCAGATCACAAATCCTTATTTAGCTTAAACGATTATTCAACTAATGCTCTTCCTAGTCGACAAATAGCTCAGTTTTTCGGTTATGTCCTTTAGTGATATATCCATTGAATCAGCAACAGTCATATTTCTAAATATTTCTGAACATTAGAATCAACCTCTATACATAAGGATTGAGTCCTCTCGCGTTCATACGACTTGGTCTTTGTGAAACTTTGATTCTCTTACTTTCTTGTGTCAAGAAGAAAGTTAAAACTTTATCCTGATTCTGATCTTTCTTGTTCTTCATCCCATAGTAGAACAAAAAACAATTCCATAGCATTATTTTGATCCACGTGCACGTGAACTGATGGTTATATGAGACATTGTACTTTTTTTACGGTAATGTTTTCCTCGGATGTTTAAGTAGTATAAATTACTCTTTGGGTTTAAGAGTGTTTTCAATCTCAATGTGTTGAGACTGGGTGTGCAATTGGCAATGGTTAAATAATCAATTGTAAATTGCATTATTATAGATTTGTAAGAGAGAGTTGAAATCTCAAGCGGAGATACTTGAGGATTAGGGTAGGTCTGGATGATCAAAACATGATAATTCACTCGTGTTTACGATTGATCTTGATTGGTTTGTATTGTCTCTGCATTTCTTTAATTTCCATTTATGTATTATATTTTTGTTACCTAATACTGTAATATTTGGTTGTATTATTTCTTACCACTAATCTTCATTGTTTAGTGTATAAGAGTCCATCCACAAGACACTTGATATCCTAGTCTGATGAAGGATGTCATTAATAATCTATGGATCATCGCAATTCCCCAAAGGCTACTCTATAACAAGACCTCCATTGTTCAACGGTTCCAACTACAGTTACAGAAAAAATGATGATATATATCTCTAATCTTTCAATTACGAGTTGTGAAATATGGTGAAGTTGCCATATAATAAGTTTTTTACCCCGTACTTTCAATGGATATACAAGAAGAAAGTATCTGTAATCTTTAATTTCAAGGCGATGAATGTCTTATTTTGTGCCATGAACACTAACGAGTTCAACCATGTATCCACGTCCGTATCAACACATCAAATATGACACACCATTGAGGTAATATATGAAAGAACAAGCAAATCAGCTAAAATTTTGTATTTGTTTACAAGTTTGAGTTGTTGAAGATGAAATAAAAAAGACATTCTCAAAAATGTACATGCGCTTCACCGATATAACAAATCTCATAATTGCATTGTGAGAGAATTATACACAAATCTAGATAATCCGAAAGGTCCTGCATGTCCACATTTCAAAATGGGAGAGGAAGACAACTACAATTGAAGAGACAAATGATCTTTCAACTCTAACCATAGAAGACTTGATCGGAAATCTCATGGTGTATGAAATATTATTAGAAGATATGAGACAAGAGGACGTCTTAAAGAACAAATCTCTTGTGTTCCATGTTTCTTTGGATATTGACGATTCGGATAACGAGATGGGATAGACATCATTGCAAATTGCAAAGAAATTTAAGAAATTTCTTAAAGGTAGGTATGCGTCCAATAAAATTAAGGTCATTAATGATTTACCTTTATGTTTTCATTGTCAAAAGCTATAGCACATAAATAAAGATTGTCCTCTCTAATATTCAATAGAGGAACATTAACAATTTCAACAAGCTTAAAGGAGAAAGCGTTGACCGTCACTTAGGATGACTATGGCTCCGAATAATCTTTGGACGAAGATGAAGACCAACAAGAAAACATATACATGTGCTTCATGAAGATGAGGACCAACAAGAAAACATATGCATATGCTTCATGGTACATGAAGATGAGGTAACATTTGGTTTAGATGATGATATGTTTTAAGTACCTTTTATAACCAGTATAGCAGATATAATAAATTAAATGGCACATGTAAAACTTTGAAAAATAAGCATGATATATTTGTCTTTGAGCATGCTGCTATGTTATTAAGATATTCTAAAATGGATGACATGTTCAGTGAAAATTAGAAAATAGTTGAAGAAAATAGGAAGTTAAAAGATTAAAATATTATTCTTAAGATATCGTGCATTGAATAATAAGATAAACGCACTTGATAATAATATTTTCTTTATTATATGTAATATGATGATGCTGGGCTAAGTTTAATATGTGCAAAGAGAACCTAAACGAGTTATTATCTTTTCAATCTGTTACAAATAATAAATTTGGATTAAGATAGAAAAACATGCATATGAAGCATAATAAATGAAATAATGCTTATGTATATAGTAAGAATGTTTGAATTAAAAAGAAAAATTCCATTGATTATACTAAAGTGCATGATAATCATGTTTATGCTAGGTTTCATGATCTATTACATGATTTAAATAAATGGATTCCTAAAAAATTTAAGCATATATTGATAAATTTATTAGAAAAATGTGTAATTCAAAGAATTATTCTTATATACATTCAGAAAAAATTAAATCCTAAATGGATTTGGGTTCCTAATGATTAACCACAAGGGCATAATATAAAATGGGTACCATAAGTTTCATGTCCATCTGTTCATGTACCCAAAAAGAAGAAGAAAAAATAATCATACTAACATTATTTTATGTAAGAAATATCAATATTGATGTGACTTCTTTTTTTGGTAATGTCAAAGGGAGAAATGTTAAATGGAAGCATCAATTCCAGGGAAGTATGCTTATTTTAATTATAAATTTTTTATTTTTATTTTTATTATATTTGTATTTGTCATCATAAAAAAGAAGAGAATGTTAGATATTGGTTCACCTTAGTTTATGTTTTGATGAAGAACAAACAATATGTTTGCACTAACTTATTTTGTGCAACTATAATGAAGCATTCGATGAGTTATCAAGGCTCAAGATTGGTTGCATCATCCTTGACAAGAATATGAACATTATCGACACATTAGTTAAGCTCATATTGTTGTATTATTATATGAATGATATTTGTTTATTTCTTTATCTATAGATTTGATATAAAGCCATGAAAATACATACCCATCATCTAATATGGGTCAAGATTTGGAAATCATATATCTTCATACTTGAATCATATCACATTGTTAAGTTAATTCCTTATTTTTAGTGTTATTATCCACCAACAAAACATATAAGTCGACTGATATGTTTTCGTTCTTCATTTTTAAAATCCAACTTTCATTAGTCGATTAATCATTAATTCATCCATTAATACAGACTTTCAATCTTCATTGCTTAGAGCTGTCAGTCAACTAATCTAGACATTAGTCAACTAATACAGGAATATGTTTTTAATCAATGTATTGATTAATCGACTAACTTACTGATAAGTTGATTAACATAGATTTGCATGACTTTTATGTTTCACTATTAGTTGACTGCTGTGATTCCCAGCCGACTAATGCAGGTTGCAAATCCTTCTTTAGGTTGAACCATTATCGACAAATGCTCTTCCTAATCAACTAATAGCCAAGGTTTTTGACTGTCTTTTCCTGATATATCTGTCAAGTCGGTTGCAACAACCATATTTCTAAATGTTTATTAACATTGGAATTAACATCTATATATAGTGATTGAGTAGTCTCACATTCATACGACTTGACCTTGTGTAAACTTTTAATTCTATATATATATATATATATATATATATATATATATATATATATATATATATATATATATATATATATAGAGATATATATATATATCTCCAAGAACAAAATCAGAACTTAAAAATCATCATTTCACCTCATTTTGATCCATATGCACATGAATTCAATGTTATAGGAGACATTGTACTATTTCTATTGCAAAGTTTCTTTTAGGTGTTGAGGAGGAGGAGTTGCTATTTGCTTTTGAGAGTGCCTTCCATCTCATAGTGTTGCGATTGTTTGTGCAATTGGTAATAGTTGAATTGTCAAGTTGTATGTTTTACTCTTGCTGGTTTGTAAAAGGGTGATAGTGAAAATCTCAAGCGGGGAGGCTTGGGGATTGGAGTATGTCTGGAAGACCGAATCAGGATAATTACCTTGTGTTTACGATTGATATTGATGGGTTTGTATTGCCTCTATTATTTATTTAATTGCGGTTATTTTAATATATATTCCGTTGCCTATATTACTTCAGTAGTTGGTTAAATGTCTTCTTATTGCTAATCGTCATTATTTAATACATAAGAGTCCATTCACAGGGATCCAACACTGAGTTGTATACGAAATGCTTCCAGGCTCTAAGATATTGTATGAGTTAATCTCTAACAGGTAGCCTATGAGGGTCAACTGATTGCTTGGATCTGGATATCTAATGATTAGGATACTCCACCATTGCATGACATGGCAATGGCCTTATCCCAGGCCTCTCAAAGAGCACATGGAATTTTTGCCGATGGAAATCTCATTCGTTTCATTCCAGGAACCAATAAAAGGGCTATTGCATGTAGTTAATAGCAAAATGGTTATTTTAACATTGGTCACACCTTTCTAAGCTTGAAGTACAGCCTCAATTCCTAGCTGTATGATGTATAGTGCCACTGTTATTACTATTTTGCTGTCTGATTAGCCCGGGTAGAATCTTGATTCTGGAAGATTTCCTACTATTGCTTATCAAGAATGCCTTGGTTTGTTACGTTTGAATGATAATTCCTAATCCATGATAATCCCTAATCCTTCACGATATTTCCTCCTCCTCCAACCCCATTTTTCTTTTCTGACTTTTATTATAAACCTTAAATAACCAATAATGTCAAAGTATTGCATCAACCAATCTCTAATCTGCTGGACTAGCTTGGCACATTCACATTCCATTTTAAAATATAATGCTCTGGATGTTCACATTTATACCCGCAAATTCTAATTGGTTCTTTTCTTTTAAGTGATGCGGATGTATCCCGGCATAGAATTCCAAATGCCCCTGAATTGTTTAAATTCCGCACTAACCTATCCCGTTTCTGCATGAAACTTATCTAAGCGTTCTCCTTTACTTTATGAATCATTACTGTTCACCATGTTACACCAAAATCTTTTTGCCCATGCATTGTCATGACTGTCCAACTTAATGGGAGACGTCAAATATACATGCAAATGTTTCTTGTCCTATTGAGATCAAACGTTCCTCTTAACTTCACTCTCTCTGATACTAAACAAACAGTATTAATGATTGAAATTTGTCATTGAAGTAGCAGTCGTCAGCAAAGAGCTAAAATCCTATTGATGTTCGTTTCCCCCCAATTTTTTTTTGCATTAATAACAAATAATGACATGTGCCTCTTCTATATCTGCCTAGCTGACCTGGTATTTGAGTGTGGCAATCATATTTTTTTTTCTTTTTTCCTTCATCTAATCATTTATCTCTTTTTATCCGATTGTTAAAAAATTACATTATACGCGAAATCACTTATTCAGTTCCTGATGCCTGATGCCTGATCTTTGGTTCACAACTCCAGTGTGACTGTCCAACTTAATGGGAGACGTCAAATATACATGCAAATGTTTCTTGTCCTATTGAGATCAAACGTTCCTCTTAACTTCACTCTCTCTGATACTAAACAAACAGTATTAATGATTGAAATTTGTCATTGAAGTAGCAGTCGTCAGCAAAGAGCTAAAATCCTATTGATGTTCGTTTCCCCCCAATTTTTTTTTTGCATTAATAACAAATAATGACATGTGCCTCTTCTATATCTGCCTAGCTGACCTGGTATTTGAGTGTGGCAATCATATTTTTTTTCTTTTTTCCTTCATCTAATCATTTATCTCTTTTTATCCGATTGTTAAAAAATTACATTATACGCGAAATCACTTATTCAGTTCCTGATGCCTGATGCCTGATCTTTGGTTCACAACTCCAGTGTGCGGATAAAATATTGTTTCATGTGCCTAAAGCCAGGTCAGTATTTACAACTTCAAGTTTGGACATGGCCACCAGATAAATGTATGCGGGTAAAAAATCATCATAAAATCTGATCAGTTACTGTTAGTGCAATAGGGAAGCGATTCAAGTTTACCTAACTTTCCCTACTAATCTGGCAACTTTGGAAGGTAGAAGAATACAAAATATAC
Organism: Scilla litardierei; assembly: GCA_030789695.1. Lineage (NCBI taxonomy): Eukaryota > Viridiplantae > Streptophyta > Magnoliopsida > Asparagales > Asparagaceae > Scilla > Scilla litardierei. The sequence continues at coordinate 94,856,548 of CM061138.1, read as the reverse complement.
AAATATATGCCTCCAAACAGGGTGCAACAATACATACATTCAATATGTGAGGACATTGACGTTGATGTCGCTTGACGAAGAAATTATGTAGATATTTCAAATCTCTGTAACTTGGTATGGCGGAGAATGTATTCATCTGCATTATATCAATTTTGCTTTTTTCCGCCTAATCTTTATGCAATGTACCGGTTGTGTGTCAATCCATCCATAAAAATCAGATCACAGTTAATATCAAAATTCTGACACGTTCCTTTCTGAACATCAATGTTATATCAAACTTAGGCCTAAAAACGTTTTTTTGGATGTTTCTGAATGCAATTACTGAAAGAGCAAGTTCTATTTCCTAACATGCTGAGTCATCCGCTTTTACATTATGCATCCAAAAGATGTCTTTATTGAAAACAATAGTTATATCATGCATTATAGTCAACTTTGTACGGCTAAATGATGCTGGCCATTTTGGCAGGTCAACTTTGTACGACTAAATGATGCTGGCCATTTTGGCAGGTTGTTCCCATATTACAGGAATTTTTGATTTGGTTGAGGGATTTCCATCCAATTATATCACTTGCTCAACATTTAATTTTCAAATTCAGGACATATGCTCTGAATATAACTTTGTAAGCTCATAATTTCTAGATCACTTGGAGATAATTGCTAACTAATTAATGTAAAAAGTTGCCTGTCCTCAAACTAAAGAACTTTCATCTATAGGGTGTCCATGGGCCTAAATTACATGACACTGCCTCAGAGCTTCTTGAAACATGTATCATTGGGCAAATGTAATTGCGGGTGAAAGTGCCGAAACCCAATCTTTGGGTACTCGGTGACACAACCAGCGTGGATGCGGGATTGACTCTTTCTGCTCCATGGTTTTCATTTTCATGTTTCTTTTCTTTTCTTTTTGTGTTGCGTGTTTTGTTTTTCGTTGCATGTTATTTTTGTTGTTACTTTTTATGGTTTTTTTTCGGGGGGGGGGGGGGGGGGGGTGTGTGTGTGTGTGTGTGTGTGTGTGTGTGTTACAACAATATGAATGAACTTTTACCACGACTTTCTTCTTAAGTGGTTTAAATGAGATGCTTGTGGCCTTTAAAAGCTTGAAACAACCATTTGACTTGCTGAGCGGCATGCACTTATCTTCTTAATGAATTTATTAGGAAATAAATGCTTGTCACCGGTGGAGTGCTGGAAAGGACATTTGACTTTACTAATGAGCAAGGGCCCTGTTTGGGGTTGGAGCTAAGTTCATCCCTCTATTTTATTTGGGGGCATGTTAACTCCAAAATCTGTGATGTGCATTTCACTTTTATTTCAGTGTTTAAATAGCTCTATTATCTAGCCCCAGATGCAAGGAAAAGGGCGAGGATGAAAAATGCACTCCTACTGGTGGTGTCTTCTACCTTCAAAAAGGATGTAAGGGCTTCCAAAGTAGAGTTTGCATCCCCTATGAACTGGCAGATAACGTTGCTGTAACCAGATCTAAGGATTTAACATTGATTGAATTCAGTATAAGATAGCTGCTAGTGCATAAATGTTCATAAAGTAGTCAATCTAATGCTGGTTTGCCATAAATCTGACATTAAATACTTAATAACTCAACCATTTTCTTCTTGAACATTTGTGCGGAATTTATATTGGACGAGGATCTTCTGAATCATTATATATCATATTTGTACTTTTAGAGGCCTTTAACGACAATACTGGGGGATGGCTACCAGTTGTCTGGGCTGGACTAAAGCAACATGTCAATCGGAGCTCATCTGCAGTAGGGGTGGCAAAATGAAACCCGGCCCAATCCAACCCGAACTCGGCCTCTTGGGCCGGGTATGGGTTGGGGCCAATCTGGGTTGGGTTGAATCCAGGTCGACCCAATCGATCCGGATAAAATCCGGATTGGGTACGAGTTTGAGTTGTCAACCCGGATTGACCCGAATTCCACCGCTTTTATATTACAAATATATATTAAATGTAATACAACTCCTCAATGGCACCACTGGAAATGCTGGTTAGCACTCCTTATGTGTGAGGGGGTTAGTGGTTCGATTCCCAACCCGTTCATGTAAATGTTTTTTTCAATTTCAATTGATAAGATTTAAAAGGAATATATAATACAACACTAAAGCAAACCGCAATAGCTTCCTAAGCTTAGTTAGGTTGTGGATTGTCCATGTATTATTGAGGTCACTGGGTCGAGTCCTGTTGGTTGCAATTACGTTCCCTCCAAATTTAAATAACATGATTTATTGAAATGGTTTAAATAAATTAAAAATAATAAGTTAAAATACACATTTGTAGCTTGTCGGTCTTACGCATGCTTGCATGCAGACGCGAGTTTGAGGCCAGCTCTATGCAATTTGCTTCGCAGTTATTTTCACTCCTTTCAGTCAGTACCCGGCGCGAACCCGATCCGAACCCGACCCGCAAGACAAACCGGGTTGGGTACATGTGACAGTTTACAACCGAGGTCAGGTACGTGTTGTTTCTGAACATTGATCCAGATGTAATCCGGGTCGGGTCAAACCTGACTGGTCGGGTCAAACCTGACTAGAACCGAACCGAACCCGACCCTACATTGCCACCCCTAGTCTGCATGTTATGTATGTATTTATCATGAGTTGCCAGTAGGAATATGATTACTTGGTCTTGTCCTCAAAAGAAACTGCTTCCTCTGGTACAAATCTTATTCTTATACACTTCCTAGAAAATGGGTAACAAGCTCTCCCTATGCAGCCGAATAGTTATAAAGTCATGGTGCTGTTATAGGCTTCTAACAGTTCTTTTATTTCCTGAAGCAGCATGAGTTGTTTCCAACAAAATCCAACTCTGCTTATTGATATTCTAATAAAGCTTATTACTTCCCTCCCCGCATTTTTCTTTTGTTGCCGTTCTTCTTTGGTGCCCGAAACATGTTGGAGGTTTCTTTTGTTATTAAACATCCAACATACAGTTATGAGTCTATGACAATGAAATATTCGAACCATGTGATTTAAGTTCTCCGTTTTTTTGACTTTATTACGGAAAAACCAGCAGTACACTATTTGGAAACAAACGCTCAATATAAACAAATTATCATGCTTCATGCTAGTTTTTACTCCATCTCTGAAACCCTATATTTGCTTATTGTACCTGTGTTTGCAGTGTTCTTTTAATTTATAATGCCAATGCAGCTCATTCTTTTCATGAGGTTGTAAATCACTTTATTTGTGAACTGGCGACGAAAAAACTCTTGCACACACTATATGTAACTATCCCGTATTGTTAAAAATAACAAGTAGGATTTGGTTCTTGCAGTTTGGTTCTCATTCAAAGAAACGGCCCAATAATCTAGTTCTGGGGCGAATGTATGATCATCATATTTATGATCTTGTCGAGGTTGGAGTTGAAAACTTCAAACCATTAGAATCATTCGTCTATGATAAGAAGATAGCACCAAAAGCTGGATCAAAACCATTCTTTGCTTTCATTGGTGAAGGCTTTGAGAGCGTAGAAGAACTAAAACACTTGAAGGAAGTATTGCTCGATCTGTTTAGAGGAGAGGTACTGTGTGTCAATATCATTGCTTTTTAATTTTCATGGATTTAGTTCTGCTCAAGTTTATTAGCCACCACTTATTTCTGTGAAAAAAAAATACTAGAATATACATTGTTCTGATTTGTGTAGGTGGTGGAAAATTTGAACCTTGCTGGGATAGATCGTGTATTTGTTTGCACAGCCATATCTTTGACAACAGTATTCTTCACACATTGCGCTCTCCGGCTTAAAAGATCGGGTACGTCTGTTCCTAGGATGGAACTGGTAGAAGTTGGACCTTCCATGGACTTGGTAGTTCGGAGGCACCGTCTGCCCAATGAAAGCCTAAGGAAAGAAGCTATGAAGACTTCTGCTCAAAAGCCTAAGAAAAAGGTCTGTTTAACTAATTGCACTAACTGCATGTATTTTAATATTGAGGTTTCGTATCCATTGTTGTTTTAGTATATGTGCATGCTTGTGACATGTTGTGAGCCGATCATTTTCTTATTTTGCCCACAGATGAAAAACGTGAGCAGCGATGTAGTGCAAGGGAAGATAGGGAAGATCTACATGCCAGACCAGCAGGTGCATGTCTATGCCTTCTTCTTTTCTAATAGCATAGCAATATCCACAGTAACATTATTGCTTAACAAATTCTCGGTGCTCAATTGGCAACAAATGCACACCAAATCATCAATCTGTGCAGGTTGGAGACATGGCTTTATCAAGTAAGGTAAAAGGATTAAAGAGGGAGCGTCGCGAGGCTAAGATGAAAAACGCTGAGAAAGAGGAGGGGCAGTCAAAGAAAAGGAAGGCAGACCCCAGTGATGCCCAGTAGATTTTTGCACATGCACGTGATATTTTTGCTGCAGTTGGTATTATGAAAGTTTTGTTCTTAGGTATGGTGTATATCTACAAACTGCAGGAAACACCGAGGGGGTAGATTATGTATGAACACTTGTGATAACATTTAGGCGACAAACTTCTTGGTCCGTAGGTGACGGCATTTGTTGGGAACAATGCATAAGTTCAATGTTCCGTCTTACATTGTACCAACTCTTGGTTCTTGAACCAAGGCCATGTACTTGCATTTTTCAAAATCTGATTTATTTGCTAGTTTCCTGTTGGTTGAGTGAAGCAGCAAAGCTCATGTCTGATAATTGTATATTGCAGGCAGATGCATGAACTATTACTTGGGTGCACGGGTTTCTTTCTTCCCACATGCTGCACGTTTCTTTTAGAATAATTCTTTGAAAGAGTGAAATCAATCATTGACTCGGTGCTGTGTGGCTCCTGAGAAAGCAATTGATTCACTTTGTTGTAATGAATATGCCGACGGTCTAGCTTCTATAATTTTTTCAGTAAGCTCAATGCAAAGTTTCAGAGACCGGCCGAGGATCAATTGCTTCAGCGGGCGTCTGCGCCCTCTTCCTGCTCCCTCGGAGCCGCAGGATCGAACCTGCACGCTCGCTTTACTTTCCGAAGGTACCAAGAAAATTTCCATTGAGGGGAAAAGGGGAAAGCGTGTATCTAATATACATTGTTGCTTGCCGACAACGCCTCTTTCAGATTCTTTCATCAACTCTGTTTTCAGTCAAACGGCCAACCAATAGTAAACATCTATAATTTGTCCTAGCATATAAAAAAGGTGATGGATGTACGATGTTGGCTAATTCTATACACACATACGGCCTTCACACACCCCAAAAAAAAAAAATGAGTTGGACTATATACATCCCAGTTGAGGCGTACGGAGAAGATATTTTGCCAAAATGGTCAAAATAAATCCCATCATAGGTCATCTCTCCCACCCTCTTTCAATTTTTTTGCCAAATTTAGCAAAGTATCACATCCATACACCTCATTTTGAGATGTACATAGCAATTCTCAAAAAAATAAATTAAACAATTGTTTTTTAATTTACACAACATCCTCTCCCTCTCTCTCTTTCTCTCTCCCTCTCTCTCTCTCTCTCTCTCTCTCCCTCCCTACTCCACTTCGTTGTGGCCAGCTGCTATCAGCTTCCATTGGCCGTCACAGCATTCTAGCAGCACCCCCTCCCCCCACCTCGCGACCCCTCCCCTTCTCATCCTCCACACTCTTCTTTCATCCTCCACTTGCCTCCCGTATTTAGCCGTTGCCGGGTTCGGTAGCGCATGGGGGTGCATGTGCCATGGGGTGCTATGTATATGCGACGGGGCGGCATCTGGTGGAGAAGAAGAAGAAGAAGAAGAAAGAAGAGGGGGATGAAGTGCGGTGGATGTTAAAAGATGAAAAATTTTCAACGACACTCTTGTAAATTTGAATGTCAAACTTGTAAATAAAGGGAACTTCTTTGTGCACCTAACGTTTTTCTCCGTGCACAAACTGCTACATTAATTACTTCGGGCACATACTAATAAAATAGAATTATTTAAGTTTTTGCTCCGCATACAACCGAGAATCCCAAAAATACACATAATCCAAAACACCCTAAATTTAGTTTATACAATCATAAAACAAAGTTTGGACATATATTTAACGACTAAATGAGGATCTGAATCGTGATAAAAGGTTGTCGAACAAGTTTAAGCAGATCACGATAAGTAGATCACAAGAAAAATATGTATATAGAGAAGAAAAAGTTTAGGTCATGAACGAATTTTGGAAGGGAATTTTTATTAGCAGTGCACAACCGACAAAATTTTTGCTTATTGTGCTCGGGGAGAAAGTATAGATTTTGGATCATTGTTTACTAAACACGCACAACATGCAATTTTTTTGCACGTTGTGCGCGGAGAGAAAAACTTGTTCAGTGATCGAATTTTTCTCAACCCGTATAACATGCAAAATTTGTTCAGTGTTTCAAATTTTTCTTAACGCGCACAATGGGTCAGAATGTGTACGAGATACCATAAGGGCCCAATAACTCAATAGCACCATTGTCTAAAGCTTCGAATGAGATTGAATATCCGAAACACAGGAACAAGCTAACTATGAAGTCATTCAAAACTTGATCGAAGAACCCGTGTTTATTGAAGAAGCAATAGAGTCGATTACAAAAAGAACTAGTTTGAAGGGCTCCCTTGGAATAGATCTGCTATGTGATTTACATTATAAGCTAGAGAAGCACCTGAAGTATTAAACAGAATAGGTATGAGTTTTGTAATGGTTGGAGCAGCACATTCGGATTTGGCAAGAACCTCATTTTTTGGTAGTACGAAGGAGGAATTGACCCAAAAATTGGATAATGGTAAAGACGCAGTCAGGCACCGTCGGCTTACTCAAGTGCCTCCCGAACTGCGTGAAATGGTCGCCTATTACACGACTCACAAACTCTACCTGGGGTGGTGTACGTATTATTCGTCGGTGGCAAAACTGGAGAAAGGCATCTATCTTTAAATATCTTCTCAAATTTTTGGATCTTTATGTTTCTTTCGCGACACTTCAGGTTTACTTCTTTTTTTAGGTCTCGACTTCTCTGCTATGATCTTCCCAGTAGTTCATAAAAGAAAACCGAGTAGCTTGCGGGCCGGTCGTCATTGCACACTAGCTGGTCAGTGGGGGTAAGAGAGTGTTTTGTTGGTGTTTTCAGTCTCAGTGCGACCTTAATGCAAATGTCTCCATCAATAATGTGAGGGCTTTCCGGACATTCGGAACCTCCCCTTTTCTTTTTTCCGAGATTTTTGCATGTTGTGCTCGTTGAGAAAAATTGTTCAGTGTTTCAAATTTTTCTCAACGTGCACAACGTGCAAAATTTTTGCCCGTCATGCGCGTTGAGAAAGAAATAAAACACTTCACAGTTTTTTTCAACACACACAACATGCAAAAATCTTGCAAGTTGTGCACGGTGAGAAAAATTGATCAGTGTTTCAAATTTTTCTTAAAGCGCATAACGTGCAAATTTTTTATCTGTTGTGCGAGTTGAAAACAATGAAACAATTAACAATTTTTCTCAACGCGCACAAGATGCATAAATTATGCCTGTTGTGTGCATTAAGAAAAATGGTTTAAGTGTTTCATTTTTTTCTCAATGCGCACAACATGCAAAAATTTTGCCCGTTGTGCGTGTTGAGTTGTCCACTGTGCACGATGAGAAAAATTTGAAACACTGATCATTTTTTCTCAACGCACACAACATGCAAAATTTTGCATGTTGTTTGCGTTGAGAAAAACTGTTAAGTGTTTTATTTTTTCTTAACGTGCACATCGGACAACAAATTTGCCCGTTGTGCACGTGGAGAAAAAAATTTGTTTATGCCTCAAATTGAGATTATATTCAGATTTGGTGCCTCAGATTAAACATCATGTTCTTCAAGCTCGTTCTTCAAGCTTGCCTCAGATTTGGTAAACAATTTGAGGCAAAAAAATTTGGTCCCTCGCTCCCTTCTTCAGGCTCTCCTTCTTCAAGCTCATAATGTTTATCATCAAGAGAGGGATGGATATAAGGAGGACGCCTCAACCCTATCCCTATCAATTTTTATTAGTGTGAACATGCATATCAAACTTCCATTGAGGGAGTCGTTCTTCATGGTCCCACTATGTAAGGAGAAGCTTGAAGAAGGAGAAATTTTATTGGTATGTGCTTCAAACTAAACAATATTGAGCTCGTTCTTCAAGCTTGTATTCAGATTTGGTCCTCGCTCCCTCCACCGCATCAAAAAATTTGTTCAACACTTTTTACGCCCCGCACATAATCGATAAATTTTATCAGGGGTATTTCTGGGGGTTTTAAATTGTCGTTTAGTTACTTTTTCAAGCACCGTAGCAGTATGTGCGCTGAGTAGAACGGTAGGTGCACAAAGAAGTTTCCTAGATAAATGATTTATGTATTCAACAATTTGGTCTGCGCATATATCAATTCCCTGCGATGATAATTATATTCAAGAGTATTATAAGCATCAATTAATTATAAATTAATTTGCAAAAGACAATTTTTCGAAAAAAGCCAATAATTAAAAATAATTACGAAAATCAACCAAATTTAAAAATATTTGTCAAAATTGAACAATTTTTGCCATGTCAGCGTCACATGTGATTTCGCGCTAGGTTGGTAGGCGCAAAAATGACCGGTGTTGACAACCCTGACCATTATTAATTCACCGTCAAATTTTGGTCGGGGTTGCCAACCCCGGCTATTATTAATTTATCGCTAACTTTGACAATGAAGAAAAGGCAATAAAGCACTTGTCTCCATTGTCAAAATCGACAGTGAATTAATAATGATCGAGGTTGGCAACCCTAGTCAAATTTGGCAATGAATTAAGAATTGTCGGGGTTTATAACCCGACACAAAATGACAATAGCTTTTTTTATTGTCAAAGTTGGCAGTGTATTAATAATGGCCAGAGATGTTAACCCCGCCCAAATTTGGCAATGAATTAAAAATGGCCCAGGTTGGTAATCCCGGTCAAAAATGTCAATGAGTTGATAATGGTCAGGGTTGACAACTCCAGACATTTTTATCGCGAAATAACATATGGTTGTTGAATATTGGACTCCCCGGATTTGGTTTTGGATGATGAGCAAACATAAATAATTCATGAACTAACAATTTGTGAGCGCAGTATTGGAGATCGTCGCCAAATTCACGAGAACAATCAAAGCGACATCTCAAGACTTCTCAAAGCACGTATTCATTGCCTAAAGCTTCGTTGAAGCTCTTGGACCGTTTTGTAAGTCATGAAGAATTGATCGAAGCTTTCGAAGACCGTTCCTTAAGGTTTTATTTATAGTCTTTTAGCTTTGATCTATAGAATGTTAAGCCTTGAGTATATCTTACGATTCTATCTTCATAACGCTCATATCGTAGCTCTAGGATCTTAGTACAAGTTCATTCTAACTTCCTCGAAGCGTCGCGCTTCGATTCGGACTTGTTTGTGCATGTTAGTTGGTACAAGAAGAAGTACTGACCGACTAGATGGTGATCTAGTCGGTCAGCAATGCTTCTTGGACCGACTAGTTTGCTTCCTTAATTTCTTGCACCTTACTGTTTACAGTTAGTCGGTCTACGTTGACTCACCGACCGACTAGTTTGTGAACTAGTCGGTCAGTGATGCTTCTTTGACCGACTAGTTATGACTTACTGTTCATACTAAATTTCTCCTAAGCTACTGTTTATCGTTAGTCGGTCTAAGAACGTTTGGTGACCGACTAGTTGACAATCTAGTCGGTCAACTTTTGTTCTTGGACCGACTAAGTCAATTTGTATTCAGACTATTTCATTTTGCCTCTTAGTCGGTCTACGTTCACTGACTGACCGACTAGTTGTGAAACTAGTCGGTCAGAATGTCTTCTTGGACCGACTAGATTTCTAGGTCTGAATTTCTATCTCTTCTCAGTTCCTCACTTAGTCGGTCCATGTTGTTTGACTGACCGACTATTTGATGAACTAGTCGGTCAGTGGTTGTTCTTTGACCGACTAGTTGCCTCAGATTTCTATCCGTTGGGAATTGAACTAACTTGTTTTTATGGGACCCTATAAATACGAACCTAGGTCATTTCTCTCTAGGTTAGAGCTGCCATTAAGAGATTCATTGAGATTAAAAGAGATAGCCATTCTCACTCATTTCAAAAGCTCTCTTCCTCACAAGAAACCCATTCTCTCACTTTCTAGATCTAGAATCCATATTGAGAGAAGCTTGTTCTTGGTGAGCTCTTCAAGCTCTTGCTTGATTCAAGTCTCCAAATCACTCCTAGGCACCTATTGCTGGTCATTTCCTTGGTGCTAGGTCTTGGTGACTTCATCTTCCTCAAATCCTTCCTTTCACCTATTTGGTAAGAAAAACTCAAGGTATAGGATTTTGTGGTAAGATTGTTTATTTCATTATAAACTCATTTATATTGCTTGTTGATTCTCTCGGTTGTGAGAGAAGGTTGTGATCCCAGGTTGTGGGATTCACTATTGCCATTGCATGTATGATTTGATCTTGTGAAGGTTTTTCACAAGATATCATAGTGGAAATCTTGGGTTAGGGTTTCTAACCTAAGTATCCGGAGGGGATCCGGGTGGTTGGGACGTATGATCACCGGGAACAAGTCGGGGAGACTTGGGTGGATCCGAACCCAGTAACATCTATTGTTAGCGTTGTTAATTTTGTTGTTGTCATTCAATTGAAGCTTCCGCAAATTGATTTGGTAGTTGTTTGCACTATAATTAGGAATTATACTCCTTGTTATTTTTAAAGTACTATTCACCCCCCCTCTAGTACTTGTGCAGTAGCTTGTAGGGCATTACATTTGGTATCAGAGCCAGATACTTAGCTATGTCTGCCAACGACAACAAGACCGTGCGTCCACCTTCCGACTATGGCACCTTCAGGAACCGTGAAGGAGCGTCTTCGGTCATGGAAGGACATTCCTCGACTAGGCCTCCATTCTTCAACGGCGTCAATTATGGATATTGGAAATGCCGGATGGAAACGTTCCTCCGGAGCGCCTCCTTGTGGAGAATTACCATGTCGGAGTACAATGTGCCTACCGAAGAAGATTTCGACAAGTGGACCACCGCGGAGGTCGCCGCGGAGATTGCTAATGCCAAAGCAATGAATGCTTTACAATGTGCTTTGGAACCCGAAGATTTTAATAAGATATGCACATGTAAGAGTGCATATCAAATTTGGAATTCGCTCCTCATTTTGCATGAAGGAACGAGTCGGGTAAGAGATTCTAAACTCGTAGTAGTCAATAGAGATTACGAATTGTTTCACATGGAACATGGAGAAAAGATGAAGGAGTATTATGCTCGCTTCGTCGACATAATGAACGAGTTGGAAGCTCTCGGCAAAACTTACACCCAAAAGGAGAAGTGTTCGAAGATTATCGAAGGACTTCCTTCTTCTTGGGAGAAACGTACCTTCGCCATCGAGGAATGTAATGACATGAATAAATATACTGTAGTTCAATTGATGGGTACTTTGATGGCTTACGAGGTACGCAAAGATAGCAAGGTGAAGTTACAAGAAAAGATGAAGTCCTATTTGAACCAAGACGCACCTAAGAAAAAGGCGATTGCATTCAAGGCGGCTTCATCCACCTCTACCGATGATGAGGACTCGGAAGAAGAAATGGACATGGAATCCATTGCACTCATGGCAAAGAAGTTCAATCGCTTCTTCCGAAAGGGTAACTTCAAACAAAAATCTAAATTTACTTCTACTAACGCCTCTCCACCTTTGTGCTTTAAATGCAATAAGCCAGGACACATCAAAGAGGATTGTCCTCAAAACAAGCAAAAGGAGAAGTGGAAGGCGCCGAAGTTCGACAAGTCGAAGAAGTACAAAAAGGGGTACAAAAAGGGACTTGTCGGAGCAACATTCACCGACTCCGAGGATTCCTCAAGCGGAGAGTCGGACAATGAGAAAGTGAAGCAAGCGCACATGTGCTTCATGGTGAGAGAGGAGCATGATCAAGAATCTTCCTCCTCCGATGATAGCGACAACGAAGGCGATGAGGTAACCATGGATGATCTTAGGAATGCTAACTCTCAATTATGGTCTAAATACACTAAATTAGTAAATAGATATACTAAAGTAAAAGATGACCTAGCTAGCATTCAAACCTCGCCTAAGACTATCATCACCAACAATGACACCGTTGTTGAAGAGTTAAGAAATGAGATTGTTAATCTCAAATCTAAACTTGAACATGTTAGCATTGAGGATCCGGAAGAACATAAGATAGAGGAGTTGACTTCTCAAAACTCGACTTTGAGTATTGAGAATGAAAGTCTTAAATCTCGTGTTTATGTGCTCACATCGCAAGTATCCACTTTGGATACTTCTTTGCGTTCTCTCACCGAGAAATATGAGAACACATTAGGCTGAATCAATGAATTCAATAAGGGTAAGGGCCATTTGGATAATATCCTAAAAGACTTACTTCCGGCCAAACACCACATTGGCTTGGGGTATATGATGGGAAATTCATCCAAGTCGGTCACTACTTTTGTTAGGCCAACTTCCGATGCCTCACCGAGTGGGAGCAAACACTCTATTGGTAGTTCATCTACCAATGGTGGTTCCACCTCGTACACACCCTCTTTCGGAAAGAAACCCACTTTGGGTGGACCTCCAAAGAAGGGGCATGCCTACATGTACACTAATACCATGCCACGTAGGAACACACGTCCTACTCCACCGGCTCACACATATGATGATTTCTATGCTACACGTTCACGGGCACGTGCACACCATGTGAGACACCCTCATGCACGTGTTCCCACACATGCATATGTTCACCCACCTCATCATATGAATAATTCTCGTCGTGCACCATTCCATCATGTTCCGTATGCCTATCCACAACATGCATCACGTAGAAATCAACGTCGCATGCATGTACCCAATTAGGGCTCCCAAGATTTTCACTATTTGGAGCCCAAAGGACACAAGCATGGATGAAAAACAAGTGTATATGAATGCTTATTTTTCGGATGTTGTGCATAGTAGAAATTATGTGGGGAAGTCTAAGTCCAATTGGACTTGGCTTCCAAAGGTCTAACCTTTGAGGACCCAATGACCTTGGGTACCATGATATGAAATTTTCTATCTTTAGGTACTCAAGGAAAAGAAAAAGAAAAGGAGTAACAAATTTAAATTTAGCTCCAAAGGGAATTGGATACTCGATAGCGGGTGCTCCAAACACATGACGGGTGACGCTCAATTGCTCTCCGGAGTGGTTCCCATTGCAAATGGAAATCGCGTCGTATTTGGAGGCAACGAGAGCGGAACCATCGTCGGTGTTGGTAAAGTGGGTAACCCATCTAAACCCTTAATTAGTGATGTGTATCTAGTTAATGGTTTGAATCATAATCTTATTTCAATAAGCCAACTTTGTGACAAAGGTTACAAAGTTAGCTTTGCGAAAGGATTGTGTCATATTTCAAATGATAATAATAAATTATTATTTTCCGGCACACGCCATAAAGATATCTATATTTTGGATCTTCCTAAGTCATATGAACAATGTCTCGTTGCCAACACAAGTGAACAACACTTATGGCATCGACGCTTTGGACATGTGAACTTTGGAACACTTTATAAGCTTTCAAAATTAAATTCCATTAAAGGTTTTCCGAAGCTCGTTTTTGAAAAGAAAAGTTTTTGTGATTCTTGTCAACGTGGCAAGCTTCCTAAATCTTCATTTAAACCTAAGAAAAGCATTTCTACTAAACGGCCACTAGAGCTATTGCATCTAGATTTATTTGGGCCAACTAGAGTTGCTTCCTTAGGAAATGCAAGATATGGTCTCGTCATCGTCGATGATTATTCTAGATTTACATGGGTATTTTTCTTATGTAATAAAAATGAAGCTTTTGAAAACTTCACAATATTTGTGAAGAAAGTACAAAATCTCATCGGAACCACCATTGTCACTATTCGTAGTGATCATGGGGGTGAATTTGAGAATGAGTCTTTCTCAAATTTTTGTGATGATCTTGGAATTACTCACACGTTTTCTTTCCCTCGCGCACCTCCTCAAAATGGTGTTGTTGAGAGGAAGAATAGAACGCTTGTGGAGTGTGCTCGTACTATGCTCGAAGATAGTCAACTTGGTTATCAATTTTGGGCGGAAGTGGTACACACCGCTTGCTATGTGTTTAATAAAATACTTTTGAGGCCCGGCACCAAACAAACTTACTATGAATTGTTGTTTGGTAGATTGCCTCAAGTTAAACATTTTCGTGTTTTCGGCGCAAAATGTTTTATTAAAAACACATATGATAATTTGGACAAGTTTGATCCGAGATCGGATGATGGGATATTTGTTGGGTATTCCTCACGTAGCAAAGCCTACCGGATATACAACAAAAGATCCTCTACGATCCAGGAATCACTACATGTCTCTTTTAATGAGAATTTTATTACTCCTAGAATTTCAAATGATGATGACTCTATGGATGTTTTATGTGATTCGTCTGAAAATTCTAAGTCTATTGATTCTATTGATACTAACCCGACTAATGAAGTTGTTGAGAATGTTCCTAGTGATCAAGGTATTCCCAAGCGGCTTCATACCGTTCGCGACCATCCCCATGAGCAAGTCATTGGCAATATTCAAGATAGAGTCAAGACGAGATCGCAAGTCCACCACTTCGTCAATTGTGCCTTTGCCTCATCGATAGAGCCAAAGAATATATTTGAAGCGTGCGAAGATAGTGATTGGATACTTGCCATGGAGGAAGAACTCATTCAATTCGAGAGGAATGAGGTATGGGAGCTTGTTCCTTTGCCATCGAAGAACCACTCCGTCATAGGGACAAAGTGGATCTTCAAGAACAAAACCGACGAAAACCAAGTCGTCGTCCGGAACAAAGCTCGGTTAGTAGCTCAAGGCTATCGACAAGAGGAAGGTATCGATTTCGAAGAGTCCTTCGCTCCGGTAGCTAGATTAGAATCAATTAGACTACTATTGTCTTTTGCATGCCATAAAAATTTTAAATTATTTCAAATGGATGTTAAAAGTACATTTTTAAACGGAGATGTCGTTGAGGAAGTTTACGTTTCTCAACCTTTGGGCTTCATAAGTGAAAAATTTCCAAATCATGTTTTTAAACTAAAGAAAGCTCTTTATGGCTTGAGACAAGCTCCTCGAGCTTGGTATGATCGCTTAAAGAATTTTCTTTTGGATTTGAATTTTAAAATGGGCGAAGCCGATTCTACACTTTTTGTTAAGCATGCGAATAATGATATTTTATTAGTTCAAATTTATGTTGATGATATCATTTTCGGTGCTACTAACTTCACTCTTTGCGAAGAGTTTTCTAATGTTATGAAGGAACAATTTGAGATGAGCCACATGGGCGAACTCAAATATTTCTTAGGTCTCCAAATTCGCCAATTGAACGATGCAATCTTCATCCACCAAACGAAGTACACGGTGGAGTTGCTAAAGCGATTTGGAATGGAGAATGCCTCCAGGAAAAAGACTCCTATGAGCACTACAACGCATCTTGATAAAGATACGGGCGGAAAAGATGTAGACATTCGTCTATATCAAGGTATGATAGGTAGTTTACTTTATCTTACCGCAAGTAGGCCCGATATTATGTTTGCCGTTTGTATTTGTGCTCGTTATCAGTCTCAACCTAAGGATTCTCACTTAGTAGCGGTTAAACGTATTTTTCGTTATCTAAGTTACACTTTAGATTTTGGATTACTTTATCCGAAATCTAGCACATATGAGTTAGTCTCATATAGTGACGCTGATTATGCGGGATGCAAATCTGACAGGAAGAGTACTAGTGGCACTTGCCATTTTCTAGGAAATTCCCTTGTCTCTTGGTTTTCCAAGAAGCAAAATTCGGTATCACTTTCAACCACCGAGGTGGAATACATTGCCGCCGGTGCCGCTTGTGCCCAGGTTCTTTGGATGAGACACACACTGAAGGATTTTGGTATTCATTGTGATACTAGCCCTATCATGGTGGATAACCAAAGTGCTATTTGTCTTTCAAAGAATCCGGTGCACCATTCCCGATCTAAACACATAGATGTCCGACACCACTTTTTAGATGATCATGTTGCTAAAAAGGACATCATATTAGTGTACGTTGAAACCCAAAAGCAAATCGCCGATATTTTCACGAAACCCCTAAAGGAGGACTCCTTTGTGCGGTTGCGTCGAGAATTGGGGATTATGGGTGAATCCGAGATATAGGATTCATGTTTCATTCAATTATCTTGCATGCTATTATATTTCGCGATATTTCGTTCATGCTAGATTTATTGAATTTTTGGGGATTTTATGTGATTTGTTTGAATTTTTGCTCGAATTCTTTTTTTTAACGTCGTATTTAAGATTTCGACGTTTTGTGGGGTAGTTTAGATGACTAATGAGAGAGTTAAGATGTTCCATCCAAGTGTTTTTATGAAGAGAACTCATTTATCAACTTTTGGACTCTTCTAGTCGGTTTCAGTTCATCAGCCAACCGACTAGATGCTCATCTAGTCGGTCAGCTAGTGAACTCAGACCGACTAGTTCAAGCTTTAATCTTTCTATTGTCATTAACTTTCTTTAGTCGGTCACAGTACACTTACCGACCGACTAGATTGTAAACTAGTCGGTCAGTGAGTATACTACGACCGACTAACTCTAGCCCTAAAAATTTCTGTTTGCCTCTGTTTCGACTTAGTCGATTCAAGCTCATTGACCGACCGACTAGATCGTAATCTAGTCGGTCAGTGCTTGAACTGTGACCGACTAAGTGCGTTAGGGCAAACGCGTCTTTTCGCATTCCCGACCGACTTAAACACTTTCAAACCGGTTGTTTCTTCATTTAGTCGGTTGTTTTCTCTCCTCCAACTCGAAAACCCCCTAAACCCGATCGAAACCCTTCGTATTCCCGTCGACTCCGGCCACTTTTCCGGCCATCTCCGCCGTCCAACGCCGTCGACCTCTCCCCTAGGTATCTCCCTCCTTCCTAGATCTCAGTTTTCTTCCCTAGGGTGTGTTCTAGATCTCATTTTCTTTTCTAGGCTCTAGGGTTTCGGAAATTGTTCTAGGGTTTCGGTTTCTCCTTCTTAGGGTTTGTGGTTAGGATTGTTTTAGCTTAGGGTGTTTGATCCTATCTCGACGCTTGGTTGTACTCGTTGTGCCGCGATCATGGCACGAACGAGAATCCCGATTACATCTTCTGGGGCATCCCCCATGACCGTAGAGACCGGGACCGCTTCGACCCCTCCTAAGCGTACGGCCAAGACCACACGTCCCCCCTCTTCATCTTCGACTCCGTTGAAGAGGAAGAGGACATCCAAACCTAAACCTACCGGCCAATCGTCCAAGCCAAAACCTAAACCTAAAAAGTTCCGTGCTCCCACCCCTCCCGGTGAGCGTTCGGATAGTGATTCCGAGGATAACTCCGATGAGGAATACACTCCTGAACATCCCGAGAAGGCACCCACTCCACCCCCTCCTCCACCTCCTCCTAAGACCCGTAAGGCTAAGGGTAAAGCTCCAATGCCAGTCGGAGGTGTTGATATATCGTTGTGCCGCGACGACCCACAGTGTCTAGCTGCGTACAACCATATAGAGCACTGCCCGCTGCTGTTGGAACATTACGTTCAGTTTTCTGATTTCCTTGGCCTTGCTGATCTTCTCTCCTATAGTGGCCTATTGGACTACCTTTGCTTCGACCCTAAGGCAAACCCCCGACCCTATCCTCGCCTGGTCAAGCTATTTTATGCCAACCGTGTCCGGGGTCAGTACGGCGAGACCCACTCCATTGAGACTTCTGTTTTGGGGACTCCGATAGTCCTCACGGCAGAAATCTTGGGGGAGTTGATTGGTTGCTCGTCGTGTGGCCTCCTCCCGTCTGAAATCTCTGTCGACGATATCTCCTCCTTAGATCAGCGGACCCTAGGCAAAATCTTCCAGGTTGTCCCCCCAGCATTCATAGGAGTCCCTTCCAAATCTTTCAAGTCAAATGCTTGGGTGCTTAATCTGATCTTGAAGTCCTGCCTTCTTCCCAAGTATGGATCTTCTTCTCTTCCATCTCAGCCGTTTTTGAAATTGATATACGCTCTTTTCATGGGTAGCGAGATTAATTGGGCTCGCATTATACTCGATAAGATGGACTCTTTAGAGTGTATACGCAAGACCACTAAATCTGTGCATATCCCATATCCATGTCTGTTGACTTTGGTTTTCCGTCGATTCGGTGTTCCCCTGCCTCCTGATGATGAGCGTCCCTTGGGTCCTCCTCTGAACGCGACGGCCGTTAAGAAATCTCTTGCGGCACTTCGTCACGTGTAGAGGTCGATCACATCTGCTTCCCAGGCCACTCCCTCAGCTGCTGCAGCCCCCACTCCTTCTGCCACATTAGATGATGTCGTACGCTTACTTCGTCGGCACGAGTCGCGTTTGGCTCGTACCGAGGAGGTAGTTTGCAGTATGGCTCGTATGATGTGCATTGAGCTTCCTCCTTTCGTTTCTGAGGACGAGGAGATGGACGATGAGGATATTGACGATCTTGTCACTTCCTTGGCTCGTGGCGATAAGGCCACTGCTGCTGCTGCTGCTACCACATCTGCTCCTGGAGATGGCACCTCTTCCGGTGCTCCAGAGACTTCTGCACCAGTAGTTCAGTCTTCTGAGGCTGCTGCTGCTCCTGCTAACGAGCCTGCTCCTGTTTTGCCTGCTACTGTACCTGTTGAGACCCCAGCCGTTGAGCCCGTCGTCGTTTCTACTCCTGCCCCGACGATCCCGTCTGTTGACACACCTCTCCTCCCAGCAGAGCCTGAGTCCACTCCATCTACTGGACCCATGGAGACTGCTGATCCAGCCACTCCCTCGTGATCGTCAGTATCGAGGACTCTCCACTGCTCATTGGATGATGCATCTTATTGAGAGTATTTTGGGTTAGGATGGAGTTTGAGGGTTATTTTGATGTATTTTGATTTTTCTGGATGTCGGTGTTGTATTTTGATGTACTTTGGATGATGCTGATGGTTAGATGATGTATGATGTATTTTCCTTTTTGTTGTTGATATCCATGATATGTTATACTTGATGTACTCGATGTGATATCTTTTTGGATGTACTCATGATGTTTTTATATATATATACATCGATGTTCTCTATGTTTTAATTCGTCGTGCACATTTACTATTCGTTCAACGCATATGAAATGTGAATTCGTCGCTCGACGCTTGGAAGCTTGGCTAAATAGATTATATTTCTATGATTGTATAGAATTGTTTTCCATGCACAAATTTAACCAAGAATATTGAATATTGGAGAGTATGTTCCTTTACTCAATAAATGAATTAATATTTGGTATTTTTGATGATTTTAATTTTCGCTTTTAAATGATGGACAATTTGGCACACCTTGATTTGCCTTCATCGTTTTTCCCTTGTGTCAATTGGGTCCATCGTCAACATCTACGACTCCCGATGTTGGATTTTAATTTCCCTAGTTGTTGTCATTGTATGCCCCCCATTTTTTTGGGATAATGCCAAAGGGGGAGAGATAATGATAATAAATAGGGCAAATGAAAATTTAACTCAATTTCCAAGAATCTAGTTTGATATGTTAGATTCAGGGGGAGTTAAGATATATATAAGGATTTTCAAAATCCGATATTTCAAAAATCGATTCTCTTTATTTATCTTACTCGTCTGATTGATGCAATTCATATATATTCATTTTGGAATTAACGTGTCATCAATGCAGGGGGAGTAAGTATTTTTCATTTGAATCATTATTTTTGATTATTATTTATGTTGGTTTGTCATCACCAAAAAGGGGGAGAATGTTGAATATTGGACTCCCCGGATTTGGTTTTGGATGATGAGCAAACATAAATAATTCATGAACTAACAATTTGTGAGCGCAGAATTGGAGATCGTCGCCAAATTCACGAGAACAATCAAAGCGACATCTCAAGACTTCTCAAAGCACGTATTCATTGCCTAAAGCTTCGTTGAAGCTCTTGGACCGTTTTGGAAGTCATGAAGAATTGATCGAAGCTTTCGAAGACCGTTCCTTAAGGTTTTATTTATAGTCTTTTAGCTTTGATCTATAGAATGTTAAGCCTTGAGTATATCTTACGATACTATCTTCATAACGCTCATATCGTAGCTCTAGGATCTTAGTACAAGTTCATTCTAACTTCCTCGAAGCGTCGCGCTTCGATTCGGACTTGTTTGTGCATGTTAGTTGGTACAAGAAGAAGTACTGACCGACTAGATGGTGATCTAGTCGGTCAGCAACGCTTCTTGGACCGACTAGTTTGCTTCCTTAATTTCTTGCACCTTACTGTTTACAGTTAGTCGGTCTACGTTGACTCACCGACCGACTAGTTTGTGAACTAGTCGGTCAGTGATGCTTCTTTGACCGACTAGTTATGACTTACTGTTCATACTAAATTTCTCCTAAGCTACTGTTTATCGTTAGTCGGTCTAAGAACGTTTGGTGACCGACTAGTTGACAATCTAGTCGGTCAACTTTTGTTCTTGGACCGACTAAGTCAATTTGTATTCAGACTATTTCATTTTGCCTATTAGTCGGTCTACGTTCACTGACTGACCGACTAGTTATGAAACTAGTCGGTCAGAATGTCTTCTTGGACCGACTAGATTTCTAGGTCTGAATTTCTATCTCTTCTCAGTTCCTCACTTAGTCGGTCCATGTTGTTTGACTGACCGACTATTTGATGAACTAGTCGGTCAGTGGTTGTTCTTTGACTGACTAGTTGCCTCAGATTTCTATCCGTTGGGAATTGACCTAACTTGTTTTTATGGGACCCTATAAATACGAACCTAGGTCATTTCTCTCTAGGTTAGAGCTGCCATTAAGAGATTCATTGAGATTAAAAGAGATAGCCATTCTCACTCATTTCAAAAGCTCTCTTCCTCACAAGAAACCCATTCTCTCACTTTCTAGATCTAGAATCCATATTGAGAGAAGCTTGTTCTTGGTGAGCTCTTCAAGCTCTTGCTTGATTCAAGTCTCCAAATCACTCCTAGGCACCTATTGCTGGTCATTTCCTTGGTGCTAGGTCTTGGTGACTTCATCTTCCTCAAATCCTTCCTTTCACCTATTTGGTAAGAAAAACTCAAGGTATAGGATTTTGTGGTAAGATTGTTTATTTCATTATAAACTCATTTATATTGCTTGTTGATTCTCTCGGTTGTGAGAGAAGGTTGTGATCCCGGGTTGTGGGATTCACTATTGCCATTGCATGTATGATTTGATCTTGTGAAGGTTTTTCACAAGATATCATAGTGGAAATCTTGGGTTAGGGTTTCTAACCTAAGTATCCGGAGGGGATCTGGGTGGTTGGGACGTAGGATCACCGGGAACAAGTCGGGGAGACTTGGGTGGATCCGAACCCAGTAACATCTATTGTTAGCGTTGTTAATTTTGTTGTTGTCATTCAATTTAAGCTTCCGCAAATTGATTTGGTAGTTGTTTGCACTATAATTAGGAATTATACTCCTTGTTATTTTTAAAGTACTATTCACCCCCTCCTCTAGTACTTGTGCAGTAGCTTGTAGGGCATTACAATGGTCTGTTATGAATGAGCTTTTGTAGGCCCATGTGGAGCCCACTTAGGACTAGGGTATCCACCCATTATGAAATCTTTTCCTATAAATATATGGCTACACGTTCCGTAGCAGACACCTTCACAACACGTTATCAGCAGAAAGTTCTGAAATTTTCCGAAGATCCGATCTTGCGAGGTCGACGAGGAGGAGGTAGATCCACCACGCGCGGGCATCATCTTCCACGCATAGGTTTCGTGAAACGTTGCTAGATCTGGAGGACGGATCTAGAGGGAATCATACATAAAACACGATCTAAACTTATTTCTTTCGTAGAATATGTTTATATCCACCTATTTTTGGACCAAAACTCGATGTTCAAACAATAAAAATCAATTTATTTGATGAAAACATTAAAAAAAACCACCCTTTGGGGGCGAACCGCCCTTGGGGGGGGCGAGGGCGGCCGGTGTCGGACATAAAAAAACATGCGAGCGGTGTCAGACGGCCGCCCCCGCTTCAGGCCGGGGGGCGAGGGAGGGCGGGTGAACCGCCCTTTGGGCGGTGTCGGACGGCCGCCCCCCGCTTTAGGCGGGGGGGAAGGGGCGAGGGCGGGTGAACCGCCCTTTGGGCGGTGCCGGACGGCCGCCCCCTGCTTCAGGCAAGGGGGCGAGGGCGGGCGAATCGCCCTTTGGGGCGGTGATATAGGCCGCTGGCGGGGGTGGGGGGGGGGGGGTGGAGGGGGGTGGTTGGGCGGAAAGCCGCCCTTTCGGGCGGTGATATAGGCCGCCCCCCTTCAGGGGGCAGGGGGGTAGGGCGGAAAGCCGCCCGTTCGGGCGGTGATATAGGCCGCCCCCTCGCTTCAGGCGCGGGGTGGGGGGGTTGTGGGGGCGATCCGCCCCTTTTGGCGTCGGTAGTAGCAGCCCCCCCCCCCGCTTCAGGCGGGGGGGGGGGGGGGGGGGTAGGCGAGAACCGGCGGCCCCCCCCGCTACAGGCGGGGGGGGGGGGGGGGGGGGGGGGGGGCGTCAACGAGGGGGGTTAGACCGGCGGCAAAGCCGCCGGCGGGCTCAAACTAAACCGGTGGGCTCAAACTAGGGTTTACGCAAATTAAAACCCTAAAAGTTTGATTTTTGGGACGAAAAATTCGTCGTTTTTAGGCGATCTATCAAATCCCCGTATCGATCTTGCGAGATCTAGTGGTAGAGCAATCATACGTATGATTAAAAACATCGTTTTTAGTGATTTTACCTCTATATCCGTCCTCCGGATATAGCGACGGTTGAATGAAGCCCTACGCGGATGAGGACACTCGATTGAGGAAGCCTTGCACGGCACACGTGGATCTCCCGTCTCCTATCGCTTTCGCAACGAACGAAAAAAAATTTGTGGAAAAAAATTTTAGAGGCTCATGCTGATAATGTGTTATGAATCAACTAACTGGGGAGGAGCCCCCAGCTCTTTATTTATAGGCAATAGGGGAGAAAACAATAGTGGGCTACAAAGATATGGGCCTTTCTCTAGGATAGCCCAGAATCTCAACCAACTACGGTTAAATAACCGTTCACAACAGATTTCAATAATAAAAATCAAAATTTTACTACAAAAAATTAGTTTTTTATTTAAAAAGGTGTTTTTATATTAGAGCTGTGTTTTTCCCCATCTCAGTCATCAAAATCCCCACCGACCAACGTCGTTCTTAAAGTGAAAAAAAGGTTTTTTTTTTTTTTGGGGGGGGGGGGGGGGGGCGAAGCCCCCATTGCCGTTTTCCCCATGACGACGGATCGGGGTGGTTGGAAGCCACCCCTCACGGCGGACATCGCGGGGGGGGGGGGGGGGGGGGGAGCAGGCCCCCCTCTGCCGAATCGGGGGGGCGGCAGCCCCCTTCGGGCAGACAGCGGTGGGGGGGAGGGGGGACCCTGTCGATTTCATGGTGGGCCGGTAGCACACAACGCCCCCAAATCGTTACCACTTCGTGGAAAACAGACGATTTTCATGGAAAATGGCCCCGAATGCCAAAACCCTAAAACGATAATTTTCGTAACCCCGCAGGACTTGCGCGATTTTCACGGCCTTGACGGCCAACGATACAAGAAAAACACAACAAACCCTAATTAGGGTTTTTAGGATGAATTTTTAAACGTCGAACAATTTTTGGGTCACGGAATAATTTTTTTAAAATCCAACTTTCACCTTTATTTTGGTCCATACATACCTTTAATTTGGATGTCTGAAGCATGTTAATTTATACGATATATTTTAATGCCTGTAGCACAATTATATATATGTGTTTAAATCATTTAAATGCATGTTGCATAACTACATGCCTGTGATGAAAAATATATGCATACTGCATATTTTATGTTCTGCAACGCATGTTTGATACTTTGTTGTGATTTTAGATCGGCTATTTGTCACCATTTCTTTTTTCTCGCATTATTTTCTTTTTGAGAGAAATTGTGGTGAGATTACTTTTTAAAATTCCAAGACTGGCGCACGTCCCATGGAGAAGAAGACATACTTCCAAAAGATGGGGCACTATATGGGTTCCCAAGTTGTATTTTTCCTTTTTAATGGGACTGTATATGGACTTTGGTTTGTAATTTGTAAATGGTGACTAGCCAATCCACACAACAAATATCTATGTTTAGATTGCAAGATTATTTATTTTTCAAATATTTAATTGTAGCTTTATTTCCAGACTATGCCATGAATAAAATTAGTTTATTGTGCCTTATATTGCTACATTTTTTCGCTATAGATGGATAATAAATGCCTAGTGGACAGTGCTTCTACAAAGGGTGTGCACGGGTACAGGGTACCCAGATACCCGATCGGAACCTACCCGAACAGGTAGGTTCTGGGCAGATAGTTATCGGTTCTGGGTAGGTTCCGGGTATGAAAATTAGGAACTGACGGGTATTGGGTCCGGTTCCGGTTCCCGTCTATAGGAAACGGGTACCCGGAACCGGAACCGGAACCGATATTATATATATATATATATTATAATATTAATGATCAAAATATATAAGAGTGATCCACTCTATCTGTGTCTAATTTGAACTTATAATATTAGGGAGTACAACTTGAATCCTGAAGTTCTGAGCACTGCGTAAGTTCATTAATCAATGCATTTGAATCAAATATCATATTGTTCTATTATGTGTTCAAAAGAGCAGCAGAGGCAGAGGTAAACGTGAATCATTGCTTCCATATGTCTAGCTTTATCTAGTAGAAATGATTGGCCAGTATATATTTATCACTGAAGAAAGAGACTAGAGACAATATTTTACTTCCAGATTGATTTTTATTCATGTGTATTTGAGGTAATTGTCATGCAGAGATCATTTGAAAATCATTATTCGTAATGCACCACAAATTAGAGGATTTTTACTGGGTACCCGGAACCTACTCGGAACCATAGGGTCCGGGTAGGTTCCGGGTATAAGGTCCAACTGGGTAGGTTCCGGATCCAAATTTTAGGAACCGATCCCTTACCGGGTAGGGTCCGGATAACATAAAACAAACAGGGTACCCGGACCCGCACACCCCTAGCTTCTACGCACATAATCCTTCGTGACATTGGCTTTTTTCAAAGCATCAATAACTAGATGTCACTGTAAATACTATTTCCAGACCATCTAGTATAATAGAAGGATCAGTGGAAGAAAATATTTTGCTCCCCAATAATACACAAATCTCAATAAAAGATGCTCTATTTTCTCCAAGCTCGAATAGAAACTTACTAAGTTTCAAGGACATCTGCCTCAACGGATACCACCAAAAAATGATGGAAAAATATAATAATGAGTACCTATATGTAATGACTCTAAAAACGGTGCTATAACCATCGTTGAGCGTTTCAAGGGACTCCCGTCAGGTCTCTATCATACAACAATTCGAGCAATAGAAGCTAATATAACTGAGCACCAGAAGTGCAAAAATCAACCAGAGTTCTTACTCTGGCATAACAGACTCGGACACCCCGAATCGGCAATGATGCACCACATCATATCCCAATCCCGTGGACATAATTTGAAGAACATGAAGATCCTTCAAAAGGGTGATTTTTCTTGTCCTTCTTGTTTCAAAGGAAAACTGATTATGAGACCATCCCCACTTAAAGTGGACTCAGATTCTTCTAGCATTCCTAGAACGAATACATGGAGACATTTGTGGGCCTATTCACCCCTCAAGTGGCCCATTCCGGTACTTTATGGTACTAATAGATACATATTCTAAATGGTCATATGTGCACCTACTGTCCACCCGCAACGTAGGTTTTGCAAAGCTACTGGCACAAATCATCAAGTTGCGGGCACATTTTCCAGACAACCAGATTAAGAGAATATGTCTGGATAATGCTGGGGAATTTACATCACAAGTCTTTCAAGACTACTGCCAAGCAAATGTCATTGAAATTGAACATCCCGTAGCTCATGTTCACACCCAGAACGGGTTAGCTGAATCTCTTATAAAGAGACTACAATGGATCGCTCGTCCATTGCTAATGCAATCGCAGTTGCCTGTAACTGCATGGGACACACAATTTTGCATGATGCATCACTAATAAGGATAAGACCATCTGGAAGTCAAACCTATTCTCCAATGCAACTCACATATGGAACTCCACCAAATATCTCTCACGCGAGGATATTTGGATGCGCAGTCTATGTCTCCATTGCACCATCATAGAGGACAAAGATGGTTCCCCAACATCATCTAGGTATCTACGTAGGGTTGGACTCACCCACGATCATTAGATACTTGGAACCCCTAATGGGAACGCTTTTATGGCATGTCATAAAGACTGTGAGTTTGACGAAAATACTTTTTCCAAACTAGGCTTAAATTCTAAGAAGCCTAAAGCTTCAGAGACCATTTCAAGGGACACCAAGACTTTGTCCCACTTGGATCCGTGTACAAACCAATGTGAGGATAAGATCCTAAAGATCCTCCAAATACAAAACATAGTTCACATACTATGGGATAAATTCAAATGACAACAAGACGATTGTCAAATCACACGTCGCCGCTGTAAACACGCCAGCTACGATTGACATACCCAAAGATGGATGCAATCCACCTGTAGCTAAAGCCACCGTACCTCAACAAAAGAGAGGACGACCCCCAGGCTCCAAGGATAAGTTTCCTCGAAAGAAAAAAACTCCTGGAGAAAATATAACGATACCACCACAGGATGCTGAGCTCAGCCCAAATACCTCTCCCCTCATCAATTCCTAGAAGAGGAAAACATACGAGAAATATCATTAAATTATGTACTTACTGAGGAGGTGTTGGACAGAAAAAGCACTGTCATCGATGACTACTTTGCGTTCAATATTGCTAATCACATCACTGAATACGACGATGATATCGATCCAGTCTCTCTAGTAGAATGTAAACGCAGAGAGGATTGGCCAAAATGGAACGAGGCAATATGAGTAGAGCTGGACTCACTCTTGAAACGCAAAGTATTTGGACCAGTAGTTCTAACACTAAAAGGTGTAAAACATGTTGGATATAAATCGGTATTCGTAAGAAAGAAGAATGAGAATAATCAGATCGTACGCTACAAAGCACGCCTTGTAGCACAGGGTTTTTTCCAACGACCGGGAATTGATTATGAAGAGACATATTCCTCAGTCATGGATGCGATCACTTTCTGATTTATAATAAGCTTAACAGCTATGGAAGGCCTAGATATGTAGCTCATGGACGTTGTGACTGCATACCTATATGGTAATATAGATAAAGATATCTATATAAATCTTCCGAATGGTTATAAATTACCAACAAAAATGACAAATAGACATCGGGACGTCTATTCTACCAAACTCCAAAGATCATTGTATGGCCTAAAACAATCAGAAAGAATGTGGAATAACAGACTCAGTGAATTCCTTGTACAACGAGCATTTACCTATAATGAAGTCTGCCCTTGCATCTTCATAAGAGCAAAGGGAACATGATTTGTGATTATTGTCGTTTACGTAGACGATTTAAATACCATAGGATCTCCCGAAGAGATATCTGAGATATCCAAAAGCCTTACAAAGACTTTTGAGATGAAAGACCAAGACAAAACCAAATACTGCCTTGGCTTACAAATAGAACACCTCAGCAGAGAAATCCTGTTACATCAATCCACTTACACACGGAAATTGCTGTAAAATTTCCAATTGGGCAAATGTCACCCGCTGAGTACACCAATGGTCGCCAGATCATTGGACATTAAAAAAGACCCCTTCCGTCTGTTGGAAGAAGGGGAGGAAGCACTTGGTCCTGAAGTACCTTACCTAAGTGCCATTGAAGCACTTCTCTATCTAGCAAACTGCACACGTCCCGATATAGCTTTTGTAGTAAACCTATTAGCCAGATACAGTGCAGCGCCCACAAAATGCCATTGGAACGGAGTAAAGCACCTTCTGCGCTACCTCCAATGGTCAATCGATATGAGATTATATTACCAGAAAGGTGTATCCTCCAACCTAATCGGTTATGCAGATGCAGGTTACAGATCAGATCCCCACACCGAGAAGTCACAGACTGGGTTTGTGTTCACCTGTGGTGGGACAACCATTTCATGGAGATCTGTAAAGCAGACCACGACAGTAATCTCATCCAATCACTCTGAACTGATTACGATCCATGAAGCTAGCATGGAATGTTTTTGGCTACGTTCAGTCATTCACCACATCCTAGTGACGACCGACCTGAAGACGGGCGACCTTGACCAACCACCATGTTCGATGAAAATGCAGCATGCATAGCTCAACTACGAGGTGGCTACATCAAGGGTGACAGGACGAAGCACATCTCCCTAAGCTTTTCTGGACGCACGAACTACAAGAAAACAAACAGATCGACATTCAGCAAATCCAATCTTGCAACAACTTGGCAGATCTGTTTACTAAAGTACAACCCCGATGTACTTTTAGGAATCTTGTAAAAGGGATTGAGATGAGACATTTGAGAGACTTACAAGCTTGAAGCTTGTACACAACATAGGAAGTTAAAGTAGAGTTGTACTCTTTTTCCTTAGCTATTGGTTTTTTCCACTGGGTTTTCCATAGCCAAAGGTTTTAACGAGACAACCACATTAACTCTGGATCCAGAAGTATCCACCCCTAGTGATATCCATCGATCAGGGGAAGTTAAGGAGACTTCTACTCTTTTTCCTTAGTTATTGATTTTTTCCCACTGGGTTTTACATAGCCAAATGTTTTAACGAGGCAAGGCCTCCTAACTTAGGATCCAGAAGTATCTAAATCCTCATTATCAGATAAGCCTATTGAATCCCGAAGTATTCATATACCAAGCTTACAATGATGGATGGATAAGGAGAAGTGTTATGAATGGGCTTTTGTAGGCCCATGTTGTAATGCCCTGCGTAGCTACTGCACAAGTACTAGAGGGGGGGTGAATAGTACTTTAAAATAATCAAGAGTATTATTCCTAATTATTGTGCAAACATACAAACAACAATGCGGAATAGACTACAAACAACAAGAAAAGACAACGCAAACAAAGAATGTAACGGGTTCGGATCCACCCAAGTCTCCCCGACTTATTTCCGGTGATCCTACGTCCCAACCACCCGGATCCCCTCCGGATACTTGAGTTAGAAACCACTAACCCAAGATTTTGCACTATGAAATTTTTGTAGAAAAACCTCTACAAGACCAAATCATACACAATGAAAATGTGACTCCCACAACCCGGGATCACACACTTCTCTCACAACCGAGAGAACAACATACAATATCAAAGTAAATGAAATAATGAAACACTTACCACAAAATCCTATGCCTTGAGTAAACTTACCAATATTAGGGCAAGGAGGATTTTGAGGAGGAAGATGTCACCAAACCGAAGCTCCACCAATATGATCAGCGATCGAAGGCTAGGATGGAGGATGGTGACTAGAATCAAGCTCTTGGCTTGAATGGCTCACAATCAATGAATCTCTCTTGAGGAATAAGAGTGAGGGAGAGATTCTAGTGAGAAGAGATAGCTTTAGAATGGAGTTGATTTGCTTCTCTTTGATTTCTCTAAATCCAAAAATATGCAGCCTTGAATACTAGAAAAGAACCCCTCCAAGTATATATAGGATAGAGGAAAGAGAGAGGAAAAATCGTGGCAATAAATGCTCCAACGGCTCTATTCTGAAGCAGACTAGTCGGTCAAAGAAGGATCACTGACCGACTAGTTTCTCAACTAGTCGGTCGGTGATTCAACATGAACCGACTAACTGGAGAACAGCCAAAAGAGAAAGTTCAGACATAAAGAACTAGTAGGTCTAAGAAGACTTGCCAACCGACTAGTTTCACAACTAGTCGGTCGGTGAGTGTTCTTTGACCGACTAAGAGTCGAAATAGTATAGGCTGAATTGAAGTTGAACTAGTCCGTCTGAGAACAAATTCCAACCGACTAGTTTCTCAACTAGTCGGTCGACAAACGTTCTTAGACCGACTAACTCGAAACAATAGCTCAGGCGGAAATGAGTCAATGATAACTAGTCGGTCTGAGAAGGATTCCTAACCGACTAGATCGTCATCTAGTCGGTCGATGAACCTTCTTTGACCGACTAATTGATCAACAGTGCCAGGCTGAATTGAGCAAGGACATCTAGTTGGTTCAAGAGGAATTGCCGACCGACTAGATCGTCATCTAGTCGGTTGGTTCTTCTACTTGAACCAACTAAGATGCACTAGAAGCCGAGGGAAGAAGCGATAGGCTTCGGGAAAGTTTCTAATGGCTTCTAAGATAATCCTAGCTCTAAGATATGAGCGATAAGAAGATTATAATGTAAGTCCTACTCACGGCTTAATATTATATTCTATGAAGCTAGAAGACATAAAATTAAACAAGACGAACCGTCTTCAAAGCTTCAATCTTCACTTTAGACTTCAATAAAGCTCCTTGAGCTTCAACGAAGCTTCAGGCACACGATCACACATTTTGAGAAGTCTTGAGACGTCGCTTTTGATATACGTAGTAATTTGGCGACGATCTCCATAACTGCGCTCACACAGTGTTAGTTCACGATATTTATGTTTGCTCATCATCAAAACCAAATCCGGGGAATCAATACTCAACACATGTGGAGCCCACTTAGGACCAGGGTATCCACACATTATGTAATCTTTTCCTATAAATATATGGCTACAGGTTCAGTAGCAGACACATTCACAACATGGTCCATTTTGATAAATATTTTTAAATTTGGTCAAATCTTATAATTATTTTTATTTTTTGGTTGTTTTGCGAATGGTCACGATGCATTTAGATTCGAATACAACTCCCAATAGAGGGCTGAACCATTCAGCCCAACAGGGGCAAAACTTGTGCCACGATCAGCTTCAACCCATATACTCTCCCAATGGAGGGCTTAAACAGTGGCTGGAGGACGGATGGCGGAGGTGGACTCAATGGAAGGCATCGAGTACTCCAACAGGGACTTGTGAGGCGGGGTGTTCTCCCCCATGGCTTCAGGATCCTCTCTTCTTCGCTTCTCGGCGGCCAAACGCCTAAGGGTGGCGTTTATCTCTGGATCGACGGGGATCAAGTCGTCGAGACTTCTTGAACTCCTGCGCATGAAAAACAACAAATACCTGTGAAGCGACAAGTGGGAAGGAAACAGATAAGATAAGAAATAAAAATAAAAATAAAAAATAAAAATAAAAACAAGAAAATAAGAAGGAAAAAGAAGAATGCGAAAATTATCGCGAGGTAGGGAATTCCCCGGCAACGGCGCCATAAACTTGACCGGCGCCCCGGCGCGGTGCGAACGGGGGCGCGAAAATCTAAATATTTGTAACAGCAAGCGCACGGTGTTGTAGTGTGGCTTGGGGGTCGAACACAGGGAGGCGAGGATGTGCTTGTGTCAAAGAGGACCAAAATCACCCCGTGGGCGAGCTAGCCCAGATCGAATGATGGGTTGTCACGGTAAAGGAATGCAAGGTATAAACAATATGAAAATAAAACCCGGGACTTTGGTTTCCACCCCAACGAGCGACTCTCGCCGATACGGCCTACGGGTAGGATGGCGATCGGAATTAGGGTCTAATGGTGAGACGTTGCCTCTAAAAGTGGTACCGGCATCCCATGGGCCCGATATTCCGGTCGGTGCCCAGGATGATACGCCGGACTTCCCGGGTTCGATCAGTGGGCACTCCCGTGTCCATTAACACTGATCGACTCCGGGAGCACTAAGCTCACAACGATAACTCCCAACGTCTCATCCTGCCTCTCCCGCGCGCTAGGATTCGGCGTCTACGCTAAGGGCGTGAGCTATGGCTAGGGAGTCAACCGCCAAGTTTATTCCCCCTTGGCCCAACGGTCAAAGGCGGTCTTTTTCCCGCCGATGACAATAAAACACCCCGCGTAACCGTTAGATTCCTAATCCATATCGATTTCCTAACCCTATGGACGCATCGGGAAGAGCACCCGAAGGGGTTTCCGTCAAAATCCCCGGATTAGGGAACTACTCACAAATATTCATTAAAAAGCGATCTAAATGAAAATGGACCGTCAAAATCATAATCAGACAATAGGAATGCAAAGGTAGTAAAGCAATTAAGATAATACTAAAGTTTTACAAAGATCCGAAAACTTACAAAAACTGGGAAATTACAGCCGTCACAAAATGAAGAAAACAGTAAAAAATAACCAACTCCCCAATCTGGGAAACCTAGGGTTCTATTTATAGAAAACAACATCACCCGATCGGTTGACAAGTCAACCGGTCGGGTGAGCCGCTTCACAAATTTACAGCGCAATGCGGGGGTTTCACCCGGTCAGTATGAACCGGTCGGTTGGATCTGGATGCGGTCGGTTGGATCTTGGTGCCGACCGGTTGGATCTTGGTGCAGACCGGGTGAGGAGATCGGTTGGAACTTCGAGTCTTGGCTGTCGAAATTCAGCTACAGATGAACCGATCGGGTGAAGGTCACCCGATCTGTCGGCAATCAGCTCCGAATTTCCAGAGACTTTGAGCTTTTGACCCGGTCACTGAACCGACCGGGTGACTTCTCGTGAGCTCCAAGCTGCATCCGGGTGGTGCACGCGTGCATCACCCGATCGGTTGGAGATGACCAACCGACCGGGTGAGGGGCTGAAAGATGCAATCTTCGTCGTTTGACCCCCTGGATCATGCGTGACTCCTCCCGTTGCTCCGGGGACACATGATATCATCGTTTTACGCCCCAAATGTCAACAAACTCCTGCAAAACACGGAAAATACGGAAAAGTGAAAGAAAACAAGAAAACACAAGAAAACACGAGAAAACGAATAAAAGACGGCGGTAAAATACGGAAAAACACGGAAGAAAACGTGCGTAAATGTATGAAATATAAACGCACGTCAAAATCCCCCAAGCTGAACTCTTCCTCGTCCTCGAGGAAGACGAGTGAGAGTAGGAGCTCGGAGGGGAAAAATAGAGAGAAAGAGAGAAAAAGAAAACTCTATATCCTAGATCGCCCGTCAGGGCCAACAAAATCAAAAACGACACACCAAGCAAGCAAACGCCAAATCACATCACTAAACCAAGGAGTTCGAGTCCAGACAAGTGCAGTGGGCCCACACGGTGAAGCGCGAGTGAGTGTGGTCGTGCGCTACCAGTCGGTGTCACTATCTACGATGTGCAATAAAGCTCGATATACACAAATCCTGGAAACGACCCAAATACCGATTCGAATTTGAAATTGCGGTGAATATTAGCTCAAGCATGCATGAGAAGAGTATAAGAATAGAAGCGTATCATGCATCGGGGACTCCACAACTAGGGTTAAGGAAATCACACCACTATAGCCTAGATACTAGCTAAAAAGTTCCTAAGCCAAGTGTTTTCGAAACCGATGGGGGTTGAGATGATGTGGAGAAGAACACTCGGTGCAAATTCTTGCCTTCCCTTTATTCTTGGCAAGTAGGAAAATATTCACACGGGAATTTTTTTTTTTGGGTTTTGGGTATTTGTATTTTTTTTTGGATTTTTGGCTATACAATTTTTTTTTCTTTCCTTTTTGTGTTTTTCTTTTCTTTTCTCTTTTTTTTTGGATTTTTGGGTCTTTGGCTATACACATGTGTACTCTCCCAAGTGGGAGAACGGTACACGACGAGGGGATTTGCACCAAGTAAAACAAAAAGGAAATCGAAATCTAAACACTTGGGCAAAGGAAACTATTCTCGCTAATTAGAGCATGGGCCAAATGGGTTATCCTAGTCCTTAATTGTGGAATCCCGACACATGCGAAATGAAGTATACAATATATATATAGCATGCAGAAGAAGCAGACAGTAGAAGCAAATACCGCATTATTCATATCGAAACATGATAATCTAGGGGTCATTCCTGGACAGGTATATAAAGTGAATCACAAAGTAGAAGCACACCACACAGCTAGGCACGACACACGACTCACAAAAAATCTAAGTGGACCCACGATGCATGAAATGCAAGAGGACTCGATATCCTAGGGTTAGTGAGTGTGATTATCGATGCCATGCTAGGTGTGTGTGATTTTGTGGCAATTTATCATAGGGTTCATCTCTAGGGGAAAGAGATAAAAAGAAGAAAAGAAAAATTAAAAACACGATGAAAACGGCACAAAAACGAAAAAGAAAGACTCAAATGGCGCACAAAGTGCGACTCCCCCAAGCTGAAGCTTGCATTGACCTCAATGCAATAAGAGTGAGTACGTGAGGGCAATGAAAATGGGGGGGGGGGAAATACGCACCGATACAAAAAGAAATGAAAAACATGGAAAACACAGATACAAAACTGAAAATAAAGAAAAATCACGATCAAGCCACACGCCACAAAAATAGAAAACGAAAGAAGGAAAATGAACAAACTAGACGACACGACACGACACAATCAAAGCACACGACACGACACGACAAAGAGTAAAACAAGCACGCACACACAAAGAAAGTAAAACACGACAACACAGCAAAACAGACTTCCCCCAAGCTAGACATGACAATGCTAGCAATGAAATATGAACGTGAAGTGCAGAAATATGCGAGGGGGATGTCAAAAACAAACAAAGTGAAATCAAAAATCAGGAGAAGGCGAATCCTCGCCCTCCTCGGAAGAGGGAGTGGATGGGTGGGTGGGGGAAACTGGGGGTGTGCGGAGAAGCGGGGAAAGAGGTGGAGGAATAGGTGCGGTGGTGGTGTGAACGATGGGAGGGGTGTCGGTGGAGGTGGGTGGTGGTGGAAGGACGTCGATCAAGGCGGTGGTGAAAGGAATAGAAGTGGGGGGAGAAGACGTGATGGCGACAGTAGTGGGTGTAGGTGGGAGGGATTTGGAGCGCACATGCAATTTCTTGCGGCACATATATGATGTGACGGTGGAGGAGGTAGAAGGTGGTGTGGGTGCGATGGAAGTTGTCGGGAGAGGAGAAGTGGATACCGGGATGGGAATAGATGAGGGAGGGGGAGATGATCGCCTAGGTGGGGGTGGGGGAGGTGGATATGGGTGGGATGGTGGAGGAGAAGAATGTGATGGGGGAGGTGATGGAGGTGGGGATGTGTGGGAGGGTGGAGGAGAAGATCATCGAGGTGGTGAAGGTGGAAGTGGTCCGTGGATGTGAGTGAGAAGGCGAAGAATGGCGGCCACGTTC
This sequence comes from Scilla litardierei, assembly GCA_030789695.1. Classification (NCBI taxonomy): domain Eukaryota; kingdom Viridiplantae; phylum Streptophyta; class Magnoliopsida; order Asparagales; family Asparagaceae; genus Scilla; species Scilla litardierei. The sequence goes on along the minus strand of CM061138.1, from coordinate 94,821,440 downwards.
CTCTCAAGTGCGAGGAAACGTGGGTGAGTGAGAAAGGAGGACGGTGATGGGTCCGAGGGGGCAGAGGACATGACAAGATCACGGAGGGCAGCGACCTCCCTCTCAAGAGCAAGACGGGCAGAGACCTGGCGGTGACCGAAGGATGTGGACTGACGTGAGGCAGAAGTGGTGTCGGCAGGTAATGTGGGAGTAGTGCCGGCGGTAGTGGTCATGCCGGCACTAGACACAAGGCCAGAAATGGCCGCTAAAAGGTGCTCAGAAGTGATGGGGCCAGGAGCAGAAACATGGCGACTCGGGCCAGCCCCCATATCTCCCCAGGACGCAGGAGTATCCTGCTCGCCTAAGTGGGCGGCAGGGGAAGGTGGTCTACGTGCGTCCGGGGGAAAGAAAGGAAGGTGCAACCCCTCAAAGAACTCAGGGTCGGGCAGAAAAGTCCAATCCGCCACGATAGCCACAGTCATGCGAGCGGGGTTGGGGAGAATAGTGTAGGGGCGAGGGTGGTGGCCGTAATTGAATTCGAAACGACCATCGGGGCGGGGCCTAATCATGTGAATGTGCCGCAGGACGTCAAGATCTAGACGTGATGGTCCTGCGGCAGTAGGAAGATTTTGGGGGATGGGAATGTTAAACTGTGGGGAAGAAACAATGATAGTGATAATGCCCCCACAGCAGATCTTGCCCTTCCCAGCCCTGCTAATCTCGAGAAGCTTGTAAACAAGCCAATCGTCAGCATGGACAGGGACAACCGGGGCCCTGAAACTAACTCCATCATCATCACGAACAAAGGGGAAAGTCATGGCCCAGAGAATAAAAAGATCGGGGATAGTCACGGTGCCTGACTCATCCCGCGGGAAAAATGCAGATGATATGATCCTATGGGCCAGACGAAATATGGGATGGATGATGGAGGAGGCATTGGCCTTACCCCGGGGATAGCGACGGAGTATGGTGAGGCGGAACCAGAAATTATCGACGTCAAATTCCGGGGGATATCCGTAGTGCCGGATAGCGTCATTCCCTAGAATAGGGAAACCAAATATATCGCAGATGGTGTCCAGGTTTGTGCGAATGGTTTGGTTACGCACCCGAAAAGTGATGGTCGACCCCGACTCACAAACGAGGGAGGAAAGGAATTCTAGGGTGAGTGACGGGTAGGATGCCGCAGAGGCATTAAGGAAGGCCAACCAACCTAGATTAGCAAAAAGAGTCTCGACCTCGGTGAAGACACCGAGGTCGACGAGTGATTGGGTGTGGGCAAACTTGGTTGATAAATGCCCCTGAGTGTCAAGTCTGTGGTAGAAGTCTTTTTGCTCTTGGTTCCTAAATATGTATCCATGCGGGCCCAACATGGGGTCCACAGGGGGAATGATAGGCGGGGGAGGGGCAAGTGTCAGCTCACGTGTGCGGTGAGGAGGACGTGTTTGTTTTCGTTTCTTACGAGACGGTTCCTCCTCACGCAAGATACCTTTTCCTTTATCTCTCTCCCGGGCCATGTGTGTGTGGGTGATGCAAATGGGTGCAAAATACTATTAAAGTGCACACACACGAAAACCAAGCAAATAAAATATTAGGGTAAAAATTGAAATTCGAGAAGTGGAGCGAAGTTACCCCGTAGCAATTAGAGCTCCCCGCTTGTAGATGACCCAATGTCGTGCAATGGGAGAAGTGTGGAGCTGCGACACTCTTTTTTCAGCAAAAAAATCGAAAGTGGGGGTGGGTGTTGGGAATTAGGGCTAGAAAATACGAAATAGGAGAGGGAGAGAGAGGAAGAGATGGAGAAATGCGAGGGGGAGGTGGAGAGAGAGACTAATGGAGGATTTGAGGTTGTGGGAGAGGGGTTTTTGGCAGTCGGGTGCTTGGAGGAAGACGAAACGACGGAGAAACGGCGAGATCGGGCGAGGGTTTGTGAGCGGGTGGGTCGGGGGTATTTATAGGTTTTAAGTCGAACCGGTCGGGTGAGTTTTCACCCGATCGGTTGACATTAGGTCGAAAATTGATGCTGAAAAAACGCTACAGGCGACCCGATCGGTTGAGAACTCAACCGATCGGTTCGTCGCTCCACACATTTTCCCGAGAACTCAGAGTTTCTCACCCGGGACCTCAACCGGTCTCGCATTTTACCACCCGGTCGGTTGACGAATTCTGAAATTTTCCCGAGAGTTCCCCCAGGTCACCCGGTCTGCTCACCCGGTCTCATCATTCTCCACCCGGTCGGTTCATTCAGTCACTGATATGGCTGTTAGCTGATACATCCCAACCGATCAGGTGAGAACTCACCCGATCGGTTGAGGCCTTGTTTTCTGCAAAAACCCAAAAATCGCCTAAGTTCCTTCACGGAAGTTGTTTCGGCTGGATTTATTTATAAAATAGAGAAAATAAATTTAAGAAAAAGTCCTAAAAAGTGAAGCAAAAGTTTAGAACATGGGTTGCCTCTCATGAAGCGCTTTTGTTTAACGTCGTTAGCTCGACGCCCGTTGATGATGTTCATGGTGGGCGATACGGGTGATGCCCGAAATCCGGCATCTCTTCAGCTCCAGAGGTTGTGGCTATTGGTGTAGTCGGCGGCTGTAAAAAGATTTTCTCGACTACCCTCCCTTTGTCTACAGGATCCGGGGGCTTCTCCCTCAAATTGGCGTCTACCGCCATCTTTTTCAGGATCTGGACCTCATCACCGGTGAGGTCCATGGGTTCTTTTCCTTTTCTCCTCGTGGGAGGAGACTTAGGGAATCCTGGAGGGATCACATGTCGTGCGACCTCCTCACTAGCAACTTCATTCTTTGGGGAGCCAACTTGCTCTCCAAGGTCCCCCAAGCTATCGGGGGGATTCCTCGAGAGCACTTCCTAGTCACTTATTTCAACAGCTCTATCTTCTTCATTCTCCAGCATACTGATACTCGGATCGTCCGAGGGATTTGGATGCTTCATCGACAAGCCTAAGTCAAATTCAACTCTTTCTTGGCCCACATTGAGGGAAAGCTTCCCATTCTTCACGTCTATCAGCACTCCGGCGGTTGCCATAAAGGGTTGTCCAAGAATAATTGGGGTATGCTTGTCTTCCGGCATGTCCATTACCACAAAATCAACCGGTACATGTACTCCTTTCACATCGACGGGGAGGTCGTCCACTACTCCCACCGGATACTTGACCGAACGGTCAGCAAGTTGTAATGTCATGCCGATGGGCTCTAAGTCTCCCATCCCTATTCTCTTGTACAACGATATGGGCATTAAGCTGACACTCACACCAAGATCGACGAGCGCCCTCTGGATTTGCACTTTCCCAATAGAGCAAGGGATGGAGAAACTTCCGGGGTCCTTGAGCTTGGGCGTATTTGCACGCTGAATGAGTGCGCTGCACTCTGCCGTTAACATGATATTCTCTTTTCTAGATCCCCGTGTCACCAAGTCTTTCAGAAATTTGGCATATGAGGGGATTGTCTCGATGGCCTCGAGGAAGGGGATTTGTAAGCTCATATCTTTCACCATGGCAAAGAACCTGCCATACTTCTCATCGATTTTGGCCTTGGCAAGCCGTTGTGGGAAAGGCACAACGGGCTTGAACACTCTTGGGTTCCCTTCCTCGTCCTTCTTCTTCTCCTCCCTATGAACTCCCTCTGGAGTAGTTGTCTTAGGTGACGAAGCACCGTCGTCATTTAATTTCTCAGTTGGTCGTTCCACGACCAATGGTGCTTCCGGTCCTTTGGGGGGGCTCTCTCGTAGGTATTTGAGTCCCACTCCTCAAGACGATGGCAGAAACATTCTCGTGCTCATGTGTGAGCGCCAAGGTCCGATTTACCCCCCCTTGGGTTCACCTCAGGCTGTGGCGGTAAGAGATTCTGCGGTCTCTGAAGGTTCGCCACTTGCAACCCCAGCTGGGTTACCTGATCAGTGAGGACTCTTTGTCCCATCTCCAGCTTCAGATTTATTTTCTCCTGATTGGCGATGTATTGAGTCAAGAGAGACTCAACCGGAGAAATGGCCCTCTGCTGGCCGTATTGCTGCTGGGTGGGCTGCTGATTCCTAGGAGCATACTGTTGATACTGCTGTGGTGGTTGTTGTTGCTGATATTGCTGCTGCTGAAACTGCTGCTGGGGCCTAGCCGGCTGATATATCTGCTGTTATTGCTGAGCTGGTTGTTGGTAAGGTGCCCGGTAACTGAGGTTCGGATGATTCCGGTTGTTGGGAGAGTAGGCCGGGTTTGAGTTGGTTCGTGATGGAAATGGCGCATTCCCCGTAGGATTGTAAAACAATGCGCTCGCCTGATCCAATGGTGGTGAGATGTCACCACCGTCGAACTCTCCAAAAACTTCGGATTCTACCGCAGCAATCTGTTGTGAACCGGTGCCACCGGTGCCTACCATCAATGCGGAGATCTGGGTTGACAGCAAGTCAAACTTGCTTGACAATTTGTCAACGTCTTCCACTCTATGGATGCCCCCAGACCTTGGTGTGGCTCTCTCGTCACACCATCATTCATTGTTGGATGTCATATTTTCCAAAATTTGCCCGGCATCTTCTTCGCTTCTTGACATGAAGGACCCTCCAGCCGCCGCGTCCATGGAAGATTTTAAATCGTCCCTCAACCCATTATAAAACAGATTTATGATCTGCCACTTGGGAAGCTCATGGTGGGGACATCTTCTCTGCATCTCCTTGTATCTTGTCCAAGCCTCATGCAAGGACTCGTGGCTGGCCTGGTAGAAGGAGGAGATCTCACTCCTCAGCTTCATGGTCTTCCCCGGGGGAAAGAACTTCGTCAGGAAAGCATTTGAGAGCTTCTCCCAGGTGTTGAATGTATTCGGGTCCTTCCCCCTAAGCCACAGCTTGGCTTTATCTCGCAAGGAGAAGGGGAACAGCTTCAGTCGAATCGCCTCAGTTGTGACACCGTTAATCTGGAAGGTGTCACATTTCTCCAAGAAGGAGTCTAGATGCTCGATCGGGCTCTCCATGGGTGCACCCGAAAACTGATCCTGCTGGATCCTCGTCACCAAAGACGGCTTAAGCTCGAAGCTTTGGGCCGTAATAGCTGGAGGACGGATGGCGGAGGTGGACTCGATGGAAGGCATCGAGTACTCCAACAGGGACTTGTGAGGCGGGGTGTTCTCTCCCATGGCTTCAGGATCCTCTCTTCTTCGCTTCTCGGCGGCCAAATGCCTAAGGGTGGCGTTTATCTCTGGATCGACGGGGATCAAGTCGTCGAGACTTCTTGAACTCCTGCGCATGAAAAACAACAAATACCCGTGAAGCGATAAGTGGGAAGGAAACAGATAAGATAAGAAATAAAAATAAAAAATAAAAATAAAAACAAGAAAATAAAAAGGAAAAAGAAGAATGCGAAAATTATCGCGAGGTAGGGATAAGAGCTAGACACTAGGGTTCATGAGATCCTAAAATAACAAGCACGTTGCCTCCCCAGCAACGGCGCCATAAACTTGACCGGCGCCCCGGCGCGGTGCGAACGGGGGCGCGGAAATCTAAATATTTGTAACAGCAAGCGCACGGTGTTGTAGTGTGGCTTGGGGGTCGAACACAGGGAGGCGAGGATGTGCTTGTGTCAAAGAGGACCAAAATCACCCCGTGGGCGAGCTAGCCCAGATCGAATGATGGGTTGTCACGGTAAAGGAATGCAAGGTATAAACAACATGAAAATAAAACCCGGGACTTTGGTTTCCACCCCAACGAGCGACTCTCGCCGATACGGCCTACGGGTAGGATGGCGATCGGAATTAGGGTCTAATGGTGAGACGTTGCCTCTAAAAGTGGTACCGGCATCCCATGGGCCCGATATTCCGGTCGGTGCCCAGGATGATACGCCGGACTTCCCGGGTTCGATCAGTGGGCACTCCCGTGTCCATTAACACTGATCGACTCCGGGAGCACTAAGCTCGCAACGATAACTCCCAACGTCTCATCCTGCCGCTCCCGTGCGCTAGGATTCGGTGTCTACGCTAAGGGCGTGAGCTATGGCTAGGGAGTCAACCGCCAAGTTTATTCCCCCTTGGCCCAACGGTCAAAGGCGGTCTTTTTCCCGCCGATGACAATAAAACACCCCGCGTAACCGTTAGATTCCTAATCCATATCGATTTCCTAACCCTATGGACGCATCGGGAAGAGCCCCCGAAGGGGTTTCCGTCAAAATCCCCGGATTAGGGAACTACTCACAAATATTCATTAAAAAGCGATCTAAATGAAAATGGACCGTCAAAATCATAATCAGACAATAGGAATGCAAAGGTAGTAAAGCAATTAAGATAATACTAAAGTTTTACAAAGATCCGAAAACTTACAAAAACTGGGAAATTACAGCCGTCACAAAATGAAGAAAACAGTAAAAAATAACCAACTCCCGAATCTGGGAAACCTAGGGTTCTATTTATAGAAAACGACATCACCCGATCGGTTGACAAGTCAACCGGTCGGGTGAGCCGCTTCATAAAATTACAGCGCAATGCGGGGGGTCAACCGATCGGGTGAGCCGCTTCATAAAATTACAGCGCAATGCGGGGGGTTCACCCGGTCAGTATGAACCGGTCGGTTGGATCTGGATGCGGTCGGTTGGATCTTGGTGCCGACCGGTTGGATCTTGGTGCAGACCGGGTGAGGAGACCGGTTGGAACTTCGAGTCTTGGCTGTCGAAATTCAGCTACAGGTGAACCGATCGGGTGAAGGTCACCCGATCGGTTGGCAATCAGCTCCGAATTTCCAGAGACTTTGAGCTTTTGACCCGGTCACTGAACCGATCGGGTGACTTCTCGTGAGCTCCAAGCTGCGTCCGGGTGGTGCACGCGTGCATCACCCGATCAGTTGGAGATGACCAACCGACCGGGTGAGGGGCTGAAAGATGCAATCTTCGTCGTTTGACCCCTGGATCACGCGTGACTCCTCCCGTTGCTCCGGGGACACATGATATCATCGTTTTACGCCCCAAATGCCAGCAAACTCCTGCAAAACATGGAAAATACGGAAAAGTAAAAGAAAACAAGAAAACACAAGAAAACACGAGAAAATGAATAAAAGACGGCGGTAAAATACGGAAAACCACGGAAGAAAACATGCGTAAATGTATGAAATATAAACGCACGTCACTTGTGCCACGATCAGCTTCAACCCATATACTCTCCCAATGGAGGGCTTAAACAGTGGCTGAATGGTTGCCACATCAGCCTCCAACGACTGGATTACCAAATGTCTAGTGTCACGATATCAGACGCCTGGTAGTCCAGCACTAATTTTTTTTCAAATCTGAAGTAGATCAGACGCCTGGACGATACTCATCAGGCACCTAATCTACTATTGGGCACCGGACAAATGTGTTTCCAATCATATCAGACGCGTGATGTTTCAGCACCAGACGTCTGAAATGCCTGGAGTTTTTCTGCTTCTAGGAAAACAGACGTATGATCATGGCAACTAGACGTCTGATTCTAACAGATCTTGAAAAAAATAAGCGCAATCAGCTAAATGGATCTCTCTGTAATGAATGGGCTTTTGTAGGCCCATGTGGATCCCACTTGTGTTTAGGGTATCCACCCATTATGTAACCTTTTTACTATAAATATAGGGCTATGTGTTTAGTAACCATCACCTTCATAACACGTTATCAGCACCCTCGTCAACTGAGCCGAATCTTTACCGATGGATAAATCACGAGGAAGCGAATTGGGATTTCTTCTTCGGACTTCGCTAGATCAGGCGGGTAGGATCTAGAGGTAATCACTTTTTGTTCCCTAGGTCTAATATTTCATGCGCATGATGATGGATCTGTGCCAATTTTTCTTTGATCTACAAGAAATATATCTTTCTGCTTAGATCCGTATGAAAAATCATTTTTAAGCATAGATCTTTATTAAACTCAATGTTTAAACGGTAAAAATCAATTTTTTCCTGATTATAAAGATTAAAAATTGTATTTTTACAATAAAAACCAAATTTTCCTTTGAAATCTATGGATCTAGAGGGATTAACGCCCCTCCCTATCGTCGCCTGCGTGCACGCCTGCCCGCAACCAGTCGCCGCCGCCCGCTTGCGGCCTGCGGCCTGCAGCCCCCCATGCGCACGCCGCATGTGGCCTGTAGTCGCTCCCTGCGCGCGCTGCCGCCAGCGGCCTGTCGCCGTTCCCCCCACGCGCCGCCCTGCCTGTGGCCTATCGACGCAAAACCATAATTAGGGGTTTTCCGTAAAATTTTTATTCTTTTTACGATGGATATTACGGAAATTTATCGGGGTTTTTAATGAAATCCTGATCCATTTTTTAAAAGAAAACTTATTTTTGGTCCATTCAAATATTTTTAATATAAATGTAGCATGAACTTATTTATCTGCGATTAAATTCTTTTTATGCATGTAGCATGAATTTCTTTATTTGCGATTAAATATACTACATGCATGTGATGAATAAACAAATGCATGTTGCATATTTGATGTTCTGCGACAAATGCCTGATATTTTGTTGTGGTTTTCGATTGGCTATTTGTCACCATTTATTTTCCCTCGCATTTTTATTTCTTTTGAGAGAAATTGTAGTGAGGATTAAAATTGTAAAATTCCAAGACCGGTGCACGACCCATGGAGAAGAAAATCTACTTCCAGAAGAATAGGTGCAACATGTGGGTTCCTAAGTTGTATTTTCTTTTTAATGGGAATGTATATGGACTTTAATTTGTAATTTTAAAAATGGTGACTAGCCGATTCACACAACAAATATCTGTTTGGATTGCATGATTATTTATTTCTTTTCAAAAATTTAATTATTTCTTGTTTAACATGCTTAGATAAATGGCAAAGATAGCGAGTATCGACTTCGATGTATTTGAAGCTACATGCAAGAATTACTTGAGCTGGCAGTTGGATATTAAATTCCATTTGCACTCACAGGGCTTGAGTCAAGCTATTACTGAAGGAGATAAAGTGTCTGACATAGATAAGGCGAAAGCCATTATCTATATCAGACGCCATATCGATCGGACCCAGAAGGCCGAATATCTCACAGTGGAAGACTCATACGAGTTATGGTCTGTACTCGAGGATCAATACAAACATCAAAAAGATGTTATCCTTCCTCGAGCGTGCTACGAATAGGAGAACATCAATCTACAGGACTTCAAGTCCATTGTCGAGTACAACTCGGCATTATTCAGCATCACGTCACGCCTGAAGTTGTGTGGTGAAAGAGTGACAGAGGAATGCATGTTGGAGAAAACTTAAACATCCTTCCATGAGAAGGATGTTATCCTCATGCAACAATATCGTGAAAGGAAATTTATGAAATACTCAGAACTTCTCTCATGCCTTCTGATGGCAGAACAAAACAGAAACCTTTTGCTGGCCACCCATAATTTGCGCCTTGCTGGCACTGCACATGCGACTGAAGCACACAATATCTCCTCTCAGAAGAAGAAGAACAAATTCAAAAGCAGACTCCAGAAGGGAAAATCATTAAAGAAGCAGGCTAGAGGCCCCCCTCCAAAGACCAATAATGATGGGAAAAAGAAAAATGTGCGGAAGAGGAAGGACACGGGCCAGACATCTTCCCCAGGAAAGACTGGGAAGACAAATACAGTAGATGTGGCATGACTGGACACTGGTCCAGAAATTGTCGTACTCCACGCCACCTCCAGGATTTGTACCAAGCTAGCCAGAAGCCTACTGCTGAAACAAACCTGGTGGAAAATGAAGACTTGGCTCCAACTCAGTTCATCGCCGAGGATTTCTCGAACGACGACATGCTAGATTGATGATTTATCTATGTCTGCATTGAAATGTAGTTGAAAAAAAAATTTCTTTCTAGATGTTTGTTTTCTTTCAGCATGTTACTTTATTTTCAGACTTTGAATGAAATTAGCTTATTTGTGTCTTATATTGCTATACATCTCTTCTTTCTTTCTATAGATGGATAATAAATGCCTAGTGGACAGTGCTTCTATGCACACAATCCTTTGCGACATTAACTTTTTTTTCAAAGAATCAACTACTACGATGGCCCCATAAATACTATTTCCGGACCATTAAGTATAATAGAAGGATCAGGGAAAGCAGACTTTTTGCTCCCCAATAAAACACAAATCTTAATCAAAGATGCTCTTTTCTTTCCAAGCTCGCACAGAAACTTACTAAGTTTCAGAGACATCTGTCTAAACAGATACCACCTAGAAACGGTGGACAAACATGACAATGACTACTTATATGTAACGACTCTTAAAAACAGTGCTAAAACCATCGTTAAGCGTTTCGAGGGACTCCCGACGGGTCTTTATCATATAACAATTCGATCAATGAAAGCTAATATAATTGAGCACCAGAAGTGCAAAAATCAACCAGAATTCCAACTCTGGCATAACAGACTCGGACAACCCAGATCGGCAATGATGCATCGCATCATATCCCAGTCCCGTGGACATAATTTGATGAACCTGAAGTTACTTCAAAAGGGTGATTTTTCTTGTCCTCCTTGTTACAACGGTAAATTGATTACGAGACCATCGCCACTTAAAGTGGAGTCAAAGTCTCCCAGCTTCTTGGAAAGAATACATGGAGACATTTGTGGGCCTATTCACCCCCTCAAGTGGCTCATTCCGGTACTTTTTGGTACTAATAGACGCATCTTCTAAATGGTCATATGTGTGACTACTGTCCACCCGCAATGTAGCCTTTACAAAGCTACTGGCACAAATCATTAAGTTGCGGGCACATTTCACAGATAACCAAATTAAGAAAATACGTCTGGAAAATACTGGGGAATTCACATCACAAGTCTTTCTAGACTACTGCCAAGAAACTGGCATTGAAGTTGAACATCCCGTAGCTCATGTTCACACCCAGAATGGGTTGGCTGAATCTCTTATAAAGAGACTACAATGGATCGCTCGTCCATTGCTAATGCAATTTCAGTTGCATGTGACTGCATGGGGGTATGCAATCTTGCATGCTACATCACTGATAAGAATAAGACCATCTGGTAGTCAAACTTATTCTCCGACGCAACTCGCATATGGATCTCCACCAAATATCTCTCGCTTGAGGATATTTGGTTGCGCAGTCTATATCACCATCGCACCACTGCAGAGGACAAAGATGTGTCCTCAACATCGCCTAGGTATCTACATATGGTTTGACTTACCATCAATCACTAGATACCTGAAACCCCTAACGGAGGACGCTTTTAAGGCACGTCTAAAAGACTGTGAGTTTGACGAAAATACCTTTCCCAAACTAGGCTTAAATACTAAGAAGCTTAAAGCTACAAAGACAATTTCATGGGATACCAAAACTTTATCCCACTTTGATCCACGTATAAACAAATGTGAAAACGAGATCCTGAAGATCCTCCAAATACAAACCACAGTTCACATTCTATTGGACAAATTCACCGACAACCAGAAGATTGTCAGATCACACGTCCCTGCTGCAAACACGCCAGCTAGGATTGACATACCCAAAGATGGATGCAATCCATCTGCAACAGAAGCGGCCGTACCTCATCAATTGAGAGGATGACCTCGAGGCTCCAAGGATAAGTTTCCTCGAAAGAGAAAAACTCCTGGAGTAAATATAATGATACCACCACAGGATGCTGAGCTCAGTCTAAATACCTCTCCCCTCCTCAATTTCCCAGAAGAGAAAAAATATATGATAAATATCATTAAAATTTGTACGTACTTGGGAGGTACTGGACAGAAAAAGCACTGTCATTGATGACGACTTTGCGTTCGTTATTGCTAATCATGTCAATGAATATGACGATTATATCGATCCACGCTCTCAGCAGAATGTAAACGCAGAGATGATTGGTCAAAGTGGAACGAGGCAATAGGAGTAGAGCTGGACTCACTCTTGAAACGTAAAGTATTTGGACCTGTAGTCCCAACATCAAAAGGTGTAAAATCTATGGGCTATAAATGGGTATTCAAAAGAAAGATAAATGAAAATAATCAGATCATACGCTACATAGCGTGCCTGGTTGCACAAGGCATTTCCCAATGACCGGGAAAAGATTATGAAGATACATACTCTCCGATCATGGATGCGATCACTTTTCGATTTATAATTAGCTTAACAGCTACGGAAGGCCTAGATATGTAGCTCATGGACGTTGTGACTGCATACCTATATGGTAATATAGATAAAGATATCTATATGAAACTTCCAGATGGTTATAAATTACCAACAAAAATGACAAATAGATCTCGGGACGTCTATTCTGTCAAATTGCAAAGATCACTGTAAGGTCTAAAACAATCGGGAAGAATGTAGTATAACAGACTCGGTGAATTCCTTGTGCAACAAGGATTCACCAATAATGAAGTCTGCCCTTGCATCTTCATAAGAGCAAAGGGAACATGATTTGTAATTGTTACGACCTAAAGATCATGAGAGCCCGACTTTCTGTCCCCTTTCACCAAGCTCCTCACCTACGTCACTCCTCCGGCAGAAGGCCGGCGGACCCAACGCTAGGGAGCCAATCCCGCAACTCCAGAGACTGCGTTTAGCTCACCCACGGCAGAGCGCCAGGTTACCTCGGAGCCCAACATGGCCGAGGGAAGGGCGCATCCTGCTACGGTCGGTGGTAGAGCCGCACTTCTCCAGGATCCGGGTCAGTAGCACCGTACCTCGGACGCCATCAAGGCGATCCGGAGACCTGGCGACAGGGCGACCTGGCGGCCCTGAGCCGCACTCCTTTCATCATCAGGGCTACCCAGCGACCCCATCGGTAGCGCCACATCTTGGATGCGCACCAACGACCCTATGGCACATCGAATGCGACAAACAACCTAGTACCAAGTACGCTACTGACAGTAACACCGCCCGACCGTCTGGTAAAGCACCCCCTGACCGCTTAACCCCCTGGCCGCTGCGCCCCCTGACACTTAATACTTTCGGCCCTGACACCCTGACGAAAGCGCCCCTGGCCATTGCGACGTCTGACAAAAGCATAGCTGACACTCCTGTCCCTGACATCCTCGTCCGAAGCTTCCGCTGACAGCAGGGCCAGCTCAGCACGCCGAGTCAGCATGCCAGGTCAGCCCCACCTAACCACCTCCGAAAGGTATAAATACCCATTCACTTCTTACGGTAAAGGGGTTGGCAAATTTACTTTTAATTCTCATTACTCACACACAAGAGCAAAGGTCGTCCATATCTTTGTTCTTCCACTCATAGCTCGTCACGTACGGTCGACTCACCCTCAGTCCGACCTGCGTGCCTAGCCCACGCTTTAAGTCCTATTACTGACTTAGGCATCAGAGAGGCTAAGGGTTGGATCCCAACACGACCTTTCTGACGAGTTTCTCCTTGCGCAGGTTAGCTCGTCATCACTGGTCGTGCTCGCCCTCAACCTAGGCAGTTCGGCCCCTTCTTCGCATCCTACCGGATTCGATACCGTGGTCAGCTTCCGCAACAAGCTTAGCCTCATCACCCCTCTAATCACCTGTCAAATAGCCTACCTTAATCCCGTCATTAGCATAACCACCGTGCCCTTGGTTCCCCATAATACAAATTCATTGTATGCGAGTTCTACCCCGCAACAATTGGCGTCGTCTGTGGGAACGAAGGATCATACCCATGTCAGACCCCATACCAATCACCCGAAACCATGACCACGTAAAGGACCACATGGATCAAGAATACCATCCCGTGACTCTTGCGACTAATCCACCCCCGGGGGTGGAGGTCGAAACGGTCCAGGCATCGGCCCGCGCAGTGCAGCAGAGCTTCGAGGCCTTCACCAATATGATGGCAGGCTTCACAACCGCAGGAATCGAAGCACCCCGGGCCCCTCGGAGCCCCTGAACCCGAGGCGGAATCTTCACCCTCAGTTCATTGAAGAGATGTGGGACAAAGGGATCGCCGAGGAGATTGCGGCCCAGCAGAGGCTCCTGGAGGAAGAAATGGAGATCGCCCGACTGCGAAGGCGTCAAGAGGAAGTGGCGGCCGCTCAGAGACACCTGGACGAGGCAACCGAGGCCGCCCGGTAAGCCCTCCTCGACGAAGAAATGGCCCGACGCCAGCTCCGCTTCATTGCCACGGAGCGCGAAAGGCTCCAAAGGGAGAATGTCGAGATCCGGGATATCCCGGAAGCTTCGATGACGGGCGAGCGACACATGAACGAACGCAGCCCGTCGATCGCCGGGACCCCGCCTCGGGGGTGAAATCTGCCCCGTCGGTGCTTCTCCCCAAGTCGTCTGGACGAGGAGGCCATTCATGAACAGCTCTGCTTCCTCGTCGCAGAGCGCGAAAGGCTACTAAGAGAGAATCAAGAGCGGAGTGGATTCCCAGAGGCGACGGCAACGGGCCGGCGATACTGGGATGACCGCAATCTACCGCACGCCGAATCCCCAGCCCACAGAGGGAGCCCTCCCCGGCGACTGCGTCGTTATTCCCCGGGGTATGATGACCGTCAGCAGCCGAGGTGGGACCGAAGCCAAACCCCAGAGTGGCGGAGGGGACACGCGCCAGAATGCCCCTCCTACCCCGAGGAGGCCACGCCGTTGGCACGGTGGATCACATCGACCCCGAGACCCGTGAGGTTCAAGGCCCCCCATCTGGCCACCTACGGTGGAAGAGGCGACCCCCTCTCCCACGTACAATAGTACCGGGGGCGATGGAGGCACAAGATGTGGATGACGTGTTCCTATGCCGGCTTTTCTCGCAGAGCCTGAAGGACATGGTGCTGGAATGGTACTATGGCTTGTCGGCGAGATCCATTGGGAGCTTCGACGAACTATCCCACAAGTTCTGCCAAGAATTCTGGGCCGGGCACGTAAAGAAGAAGCCCTTAGACTACCTCAGCACGATCATCCAAGGGGAAGGGAGACGACTGGGAAATACCTGCGTCGCTTCCAGGATGAGAGGCGGGCGGTGGTGGCATGCGGTGATGAAGTGCTCATGCTAGCCTTCAAGACCAGACTGCGGAATCAGAGCCTCGCAAATCCTTGCTCCGGGACCCGCCGGCCGACTACGACGCGTTAGTTGCGTAGGCGGAGAGATACGCGCTGACCGAGGAGACCCTAGGCGCAAAAGAACCGGTCGCCCCCACCAGATTATCCCAGGGCAATCCCCAGTCCTATCCCAGACCAAGGCAATAAGATGGGCCCCGAGGCCACGACCAGTCGGCTCAACCAAGGCGCGACGCCGCGGGGCGTCGCCCGTAAGACCGTCCTGGCCAGGCGCGAGAATTCGCTCCGGCCCAAGAGCCTCCCCGAGCGGTCCCAAGGCTTGAGGGGCCCCTGTAGGCCCAGTACACCCAGCTCAATGCCCCTATGATAGAAGTGCTGGCCACGGTGACAAGGGCCGGGCTTCTGCCAGACCCCCCAGGGAAATGAATTCCGACCCGGCCAAGCGGGATCTCCGGAAGTATTGTCGGTACCATCGAGACCACGGCCATGATACCGACAATTGCTACACCCTCAAGCGGGAGATCGAACGATTGATCCAGGCGGGCCACCTGGGAGGTTTCGTCGAGGGCAAAAGACCAATCCAGGAGGAAAGGGCCCCGCGAGGAGCGCGAAGACCGGATCTGCCACCAGACAACGAGCGGGAGGAACCTCGCCCGTCGAAGCCGGTCATACGCATAGATGTGATATGTGGCAGGCCGTTCTTTGGAGGGTCGTCGTCGTCGAGCATGAAGGCGTACGCGCGATAGGTGATGGCAGCGGGTCTCGACGGCGATGCGAGGGAGAAAAGGGTAGCCCGACCTCCCATCACCTTTACCGACGAGGATCTGGGGAGAATCGAGCAACCACATGACGACACCATCGTCATCGAGGCTCAGATAGGGACGATCGTCATTAGCCGCCTCCTGATCGACACTGGGAGCTCCTGCGACATCCTATTCATGTCGACGGTGGAGAAGATGGGGTTGGGGTAGGCGGACCTGAGACCTTGCTCCAGGCCAATCGTCGGCTTTACTGGCCACTCGACTCCTATTGTGGGGGTAATCACCCGGTCGATGTCGCTCGGAGAGGAACCCAGGGTCGTCACCCGCATGACACAGTTCGTTGTCGTTGATATCACGTCGGCATATAACGGGATCAAATGGCGACCATACATGACAACCATAAAAGCACTCCCCAGCCTGCTCCATCAGATGGTAAATTTCCAAACTCCGCGGGGAGTGGGGTTAGTGCGGGGGAGCCAGAAGCTATCTAGGAGCTGCTACTTGGGGTCAACCAAGCACAAGGGTACGGAGCAGGCCTTACCGATCGAACTCCTCTCTGAGAGAGAGGACTTTCGCAACCAACGACCCTCGACGGGAGCGAGTCCACCCATCCGAGAAACACGAAGCACATGTTAAAACGTTACCGGCATTTGTAAGCCTTTAATGAAACGCTTTTTTTCCTTCGAATTTTCAAATCTGGCCTTCTCCACTTGAAAGTTTCAGCTTAGCATAAAAGGACTCCGGGGAGAAGGGCTACGCGACTGCTCCTCCCTCCAGACTCTGGGGCAGGGCCAACCCTCGCCACCCAAACCAGAGAAGGGCACGGGCCGGGCTATACGCCCGCTCCCCCCTCCAGTGAAGACCTCCGGGGCAAGCTTGCGAAGTTTTGCCACCCAAACCGGAGCGCCATATGCGGGGTAGGCGACGGCCCAATACCCGTCCGACTATAGAGCCTGCGGGGAGGCGACGGCCCAATACCCGCCCTCTCAAAGACTCTGGGGCAGGGCCAACCCTCGCCACCCAAACCAGAGAAGGGCACGGGCCGGGCTACGAACCCGCTCCCCCCTCCAGACTCTGGGGTAGGGCCAACCCTCGCCACCCAAACCAGAGAAGGGCACGGGCCGGGCTACGCGCCCGCTCCCCCCCTCCAGACTCTGGGGCATGGCCAATCCTCGCCACCCAAACCAGAGAAGGGCACGGGCCGGGCTATGTGCCCGCTCCCCCATCCAGTGAAGACCTCTGTGCCGATCTTGCGAAGTTTCGCCATCCAAACCAGAGCGCCATATGTGGGGTAGGCGACGGTCCAATACCCGTCCAACTATAGAGGCTGCGGAGAGGCGACGGCCCAATACCCGCCCTCTCAAAGACTCTGGGGGTAGGGCCAACCCTCGCAACCCAAACCAGAGAAGGGCACGGGCCGGGCTACGCGCCTGCTCCCCCTCCAGACTCTGGGGCAGGGCCAACCCTCGCCACCCAAACCAGAGAAGGGCACGGGCCGGGCTACACACCCGCTCCCCCCTCCAGACTCTGGGGCAGGGCCAACCCTCGTCACCCAAACCAGAGAAGGGCACGGGCCAGGCTACTCGCCTGCTCCCCCCTCCAGTGAAGACCTCCAGGGCAAGCTTACGAAGCTTCGCCACCCAAACCAAAGCGCCATATGCGGGGTAGGCAACTGCCCAATACCCGTCCGACTATAGAGGCTGCTGGGAGGCGACGGCCCAATACCTGCCCTCTCAAAAACTCTGGGGCAGGGCCAACACTCGCCACCCAAACCAGAGAAGGGCACGGGCCGGGTTACGCACCCGCTCCCCCCGTCCAGACTCTGGGGCAGGGCCAACCCTTGCCACCCAAACCAGAGAAGGGCACGGGCCGGGCTATACGCCCGCCCCTTCCAGTGAAGACCTCCGGGGCAAGCTTACGAAGCTTCGCCACCCAAACCGGAGCGCCATATGCCGGGTAGGCGACGGCCCAATACCCGTCTGACTATAGAGGCTGCGGGGAGGCGACGGCCCAATACCCGCCCTCTCAAAGACTCTGGGGCAGGGCCAACCCTCGCCACCCAAACCAGAGAAGGGCACAGGCCTGTCTACGCGCCCATTCCCCCCATCCAGACTCTGGGGCAGGGCCAACCCTCGCCACCCAAACCAGAGAAGGGCACGGGCCAGGCTACGTGCTCGCTCCCCCCTCCAAACTCTGGTGTAGGGCCAACCCTCGCCACCCAAACCAGAGAAGGGCACGGGCCGGGTTATACACCCGCTCCCCCTCCAGTGAAGACCTCCGGGGCAAGCTTACGAAGCTTTGCCACCCAAACCGGAGTGCCATATGTGGGGTAGGCGACGGCCCAATACCCGTCCGACTATAGAGGCTGCGGGGAGGCGACGGCCCAATACCTGCCCTCTCAAAGACTCTGGGACAGGGCCAACCCTCGCCACCCAAACCAGAGAAGGGCATGGGCTGGGTTACGCGCCCGCTCCCCCCGTCCAGACTCTGGGGCAGGGCCAACCCTCGTCACCCAAACCAGAGAAGGGCACGGGCCAGGCTACGCGCCCGCTCCCCCCTCCAGACTCTGGGGCAGGGCCAACCCTCACCACCCAAACTAGAGAAGGGCACGGGCCGGGCTATACGCCCGCTCCCCCCTCCAGTGAAGACCTCCAGGGCAAGCTTGCGAAGCTTCGCCACCCAAACCGGAGCGCCATATGCGGGGTAGGCGACGGCCCAGTACCCGTCCGACTATAGAGGCTGCGGGGAGGCGACGACCCAATACCTGCCCTCTCAAAGACTCTGGCAGGGCCAACCCTCACTACCCAAACCAAAGAAGGGCACGGGCCGGGCTACGCGTTCGCTCCCCCAATCCAGACTCTGGGGCAGGGCCAACCCTTACCACCCAAACCAGAGAAGGCCACGGGCCGGGCTATACGCCCGCTCCCCCCTCCAGCGAAGACCTCCAGGGCAAGCTTACAAAGCTTCGCCACCCAAACCGGAGCGCCATATGTGGGTAGGCGACGGCCCAATACCAGCCCTCTCAAAGACTCTGGGGCAGGGCCAACCCTCACCACCCAAACGAGAGAAGGGCACGGGCCGGGCTACGCGCCCGCTCCCCCCTCCAGACTCTGGTGCAGGGCCAACCCTCGCCACCCAAACCAGAGAAGGGCACGGTCCGGGCTATGCACCTGCTCCCCCTATCCAGACTCTGGGGCAGGGCCAACTCTCGCCACCCAAACCTGAGAAGGGCACGGGCCGGATTACGCGCCCGCTCCCCCCTCCAGACTTTGGGGCAGGGCCAACCCTCGCCACCCAAACCAGAGAAAGGCACTGGCCGGGTTATGCGCCCGCTCCCCCTCAAGTGAAGACCTTCGGGGCACGCTTACAAAGCTTCGCCACCCAAACCGGAGCACCATATACGGGGTAGGCGACGGCCCAATACCTGTCCGACTATAGAGGCTACGGGGAGGCGACGGCCCAATACTCGCCCTCTCAAAGACTCTGGGGCAGGGCCAACCCTCGCCACCCAAACCAGAGAAGGGCACGGGCCGGGCTACGCGCCCGCTCCCCCTCCAGACTCTGGGGCAGGGCCAACCCTCGCCACCCAAACCAGAGAAGGGCACGGGCCGGGCTATACGCCCGCTCCCCCCTCCAGAACTCTGGGGCAGGGCCAACCCTCGCCACCCAAACCAGAGAAGGACACAGGTTGGGCTACGCGCTCGCTCCTCCCTCCAGACTCTGGGGCAGGGCCAACCCTCGCCACCCAAACCAAAGAAGGGCACGGGCCGGGCTACATGCCTGCTCTCCCCATCCAGAACTCTGGGGCAGGGCCAACCCTCGCCACTCAAACCAGAGAAGGGCACGGGCCAGGCTACGTGCCCGCTCCCCCCTCCAGACTCTTGGGCAGGGCCAACCCTCGCCACCCAAACCAAAGAAGGGCACGGGCCGGGCGTAGCCCGCTCCCCCCTCCAGACTCTCCAGACTCTGGGGCAGGGCCAACCCTCGCCACCCAAACCAGAGAAGGACACGGGCCGGGCTATGCGCCCGCTACCCCCTCCAGTGAAGACCTCCGGGGCAAGCTTACGAAGATTCGTCACCCAAACCGGAGTGTCATATGCGGGGTAGGCGACGACCCAATACCCGTCCTCTCAAAGATTCTGGGGTAGGGCCAACCCTCGCCACCCAAACTAGAAAAGGGCATGGGCCGAGCTACGTGCTCGCTCCCCCCTCCAGACTCTGGGGCAGGGCCAACCATCGCCACCCAAACCAGAGAGGGCACAGGCCGGGCTACGCACCCACTCCTCTGTAGTGCCCTAGGAAGCCACTGCACATGTACTAGAGGGGGGGGTGAATAGTACTTTTAAAATAACGTGGAGTGTTATTCCTAATTATCGTGCAATTAACAAACAACGATGCGGAATAACTACAATCAAGAAATAATGCAAACGCAAACAAAATGGTTTAATGGGTTCGGATCCACCCAAGTCTCCCCGACTTATTCCCGGTGATCCTACGTCCCAACCACCCGGATCCCTTCCGGATACTTGAGTTAGAAAACCTCTAACCCAAGATTTCCAATATGACCACTTGCGAAAACCTCACAAGTGCAATCGACCTACAATCGATGACCGTGAATCCCACAACCCGGGATCACGCAAAACCTCTCACAACCGAGAGTATACAATTCAAATATAACTGAAATGAAATGCTTACCAACAAAATACCTATGCCTTGAGATTTCTTACCAAATTAGGGCAAAGAGGATTTTGATGGAGGAAGAGTCACCAAACCCTAGCTTCAAGAAGATGACCAGCAATGGAAGCCTAGGGATGAGATGATGACCTAGAATCAAGCCATTGGCTTGGAAGGCTCACAACCAATGAATCTCTCTTGAGGAATAAGAGTGAGGGAGAGATTCTTGAGAATGGGAGAGCTTGAAGATGAGAGTTGAAAGCTTCTCTTTGAATCAATAGAACTCTGGAAATAGCAGCCTTGGATCCTATGAAATAGCCCCTCCAGGTATTTAAAGGATCAAGGGAAAAGAGAGAAAGAAACGTCGCTTTCAAATCTCCAACGGAACTAAATCTGAAGCAGACTAGTCGGTCAAAGAACAACCACTGACCGACTAGTTCATCAACTAGTCGGTCGGTGAAACAACATGAACCGACTAAGAGGTGAACAATGAAGAGATGAAGATTTCAGACCTAGATAACTAGTCAGTCAAAGAAGACTTTCTGACCGACTAGTTTCACAACTAGTCGGTCGGTCAGTAAACTTAGACCGACTAAGAGTCAAAAACTAAAAGTCTGAATACAAATGATTTAGTCGGTCCAAGAACAAATGTTGACCGACTAGATCATCAACTAGTCGGTCGCCAAACGTTCTTAGACCGACTAACGATAAACAGTAGCTCAGGAGAAAACTGGCATGTACAGTAAAGCTCAACTAGTCGGTCAAAGAAGCATCACTGACCGACTAGTTCACAAACTAGTCGGTCGGTGAGTCAACGTAGACTGACTAACTGTAAACAGTACCGAGCAAGAAAAGACTAACTGAAACTAGTCGGTCCAAGAAGCTTTGCCGACCGACTAGATCACCATCTAGTCGGTCAGTTATTCTTCTTGAACCAACTAACATGCACAAGAAGTCCGAATCGAAACGCGATGCTTCGGGGAAGTTAGAATGGACTTCTACTAAGATCCTAGAGCTAAGATATGAGCGTTATGAAGAATATAATGTAAGTCATACTCAAGGCTTAACATTCTACAAAACGAAGCAAGAAGACTATAAAATAAACCTTAACGATCCGTCTTCAAAGCTTCAATCTTCATTCTCGACTTCAAAGAAGGTACAAAAGCTTCAACGAAGCTTTAGGCATGCGATCACGCGCTTTGAGAAGTCTTGAGACGTCGCTTTGGATGTTCACATGAATTTGGCGACGATCTCCATAACTGCGCTCACAAATTGTTAGTTCATGATATATTTATGTTTGCTCATCATCCAAAACCAAATCCGGGGAGTCCAATACTCAACATTCTCCCCCTTTTTGGTGATGACAAACCAACATAAATAATAATAAAAAATAATGAAGTAAATGGAATATACTTACTCCCCCTGCATTGATGACACATTAGTTCCATATGAAATAATAAGCACATACATCAAGCAGACGAGGAAAGTAAAAATTCAATTCCAATATTTGAAATTTAGGATTTGAAATCCATTTTTATTTCTTAACTCCCCCTGAATCTAACATATCAAATTAGATTCATGGTAAATTATCATTTAGCACATGCCATTATTATATCTCTCCCCCTTTGGCATAATCCAAAAAGAGCGGGAGGAAGACAATAAATCATGGCCAAATAATTTATTAAGCATGGGAGTCTAAGAATACGACCACGTCTCATATGACACCAAAATAAAATTCGAATAAAATCAAAGCGTGTCAACGAGACCATAGTCGAAAATCGAAAACTTAAATCATCAAAATATCAAATGTAAATTCACTTATTGATGAAATGAATTTACTCTCCAATATCAACATTTATAGCTATTTTTGTGCATGGAAAACAATTCTATGTTTTCATACAACTAAAGCTATTGAATCAAAATAAATCGTCGAGCGACGAAATCAATATCAGAGACATACATAACATGTGCACAAAGGAATGAACCATCAGAAGAGTGGTGCACATCATAGAATATCAAATGTCACAATATCGATCGAAAATGAACATAAAGTAAAAGCACATCAAAACTAAGTGAAGTGTGCGATGAGAAGTGACAAGGTGATAAAAGCAATACGAAAATCATCATAATAACTTTTAAAACATGTCATGCCAAAAATAGATATGAATTTCAAAGCATTTATGACATTCACAATTCTATCATGCTAGGAGAACCAAAATGATACAAATGTAAAGAAATAGATTCTAACCAAGCATGCATTCAACCCTCATGGATACCAAATGTAATATCATACTTACAACATTAAGCTCCCCCTACATTGGTGCATTACCTAAGCACCATCAACTCCGTTTGAATGAAAGTCTTCGCAAATCGAGGAGTTGGTAGGGTTGGTATCCCACGGTGGATTGAACCTAGAAAACTTCATTTTGGTATCCAAAAACCCTTTTGGATCCAATGGGTTAGACAACAAATTTGAAATACGAAATTAAAATAATTGTAACCCATGAGTTAATGTAATCAAAATCAATTTTATAATCAAATGCCTTGGTACCCATAACATGATCATAAACTCATGGTACCAAGCATTGAAGAGTTAAAGGAACTAACCCTTCGGAAACCAAGTCCAAGAGGAACTTGACTTTCCAACATATTCATCATTCAAAATAACATCATTAATATAGGATTGCACATAAACATTCATATCATGATTGCTAGTGTTCTTGGGACCCCAAATAGTGTAAATTTTGGGAATCCTCTTCCTAGTGGTTGCATGCACAAAAGGTTGATTTCTATGTGGTGCATGTGGCCTAGGAGCATGAGATCTAGCAATAGCATTATAATGAGCATGAGATCCATGATGTGGTGTAGCATACATACGTGGATAAGCATGAGGTGTGTATGCATGATGATGATTATGAGAGAAGGCATGCACATGTGGATGAGATGTTTGAACATAAGCATTAGGATGTGCATGAGCATGTTTACGTGCATGTGGGTGTCTCATATGAGTGTTTGCATGTGCTCGTGGGTGCGGAGCATAAAAATCATTATTTGCATGCACCGGTGGAGTAGGATGTGTGTTCCTACGTGGCATAGCATGTGAGTACAAAAATGCATGACCCCTCTTTGGAGGTCTACCCAAAGTGGGTTTCTTTCCAATCAGGGGTGTGTACGAAGTGGAAGCACTATTGGTAGGAGAACTACCAATGGGGTGTTTGCTCCCACTCGTCGAGGCGTCGGAAGTAGGCCTAACAAAGGTTGTAGATGATTTGGATGAGTTTCCCATCGTATACCCCAAGCCAATGTGGTGTTTGGCCGGAAGTAAGTCATTTAGGATATTATCCAAATGGCCCTTACCTTTATTGAAATCATTGATACGGCCTAACGTGCACTCATACTTCTCTTTGAGAGAATGCATCGAAGCATCCAAAGTGGATACTTGCGATGTGAGTGCATAAACACGAGATTTGAGATTCTTATTCTCAATACTCAAGGTTGAGTTTTGAGACGTCAAATCCGCCATCTTGTGTTCATCCGATTTCTCAAAATGAACATGCTCAAGTTGAGATTTGAGGTTCTTCACCTCATTTCTCAACAAGCCATTATGAGTAAGCAAACTTGCTTTCTCATTGGCGAGTGTCTCAACAATGGTGTCATTGTTGGTGATGGTAGACTTAGGAGAGGTTTGGAGGCTAACAAGTTCATCTTTGGTCTTATTATATCTATCTACTAGTTTAGTAAATTTAGACCAAATTTCTTGGTTAGCTAACCTCATTTCTTCTATAGTAGGTTCTCAGCTTTCATCCTCGCTACCATCCTCGCTTTCATCCTCGCTATCATCGAATGAGGACTTTCGATCTTTTGCCTCATTAGCCATGAAGCAAAGTTTTGCTTTCTCCACATGTCCAACATCCGACTCTCCACTTGAGGAATCCTCCTCGGAGTCAGTGAATGTGCCAACAAGTCCTTTCTTGTACTTTCTCGACTTGTCGTACTTCGATGCTTTCCCCTTCTCCTTGTGTTTGTAGAGAGGACAATCCGGTTTGATGTGTCCTGGCTTGTTGCATTTATAACACACGGGAGTAGAAGCATTAGTCGAAATAACTTTAGATTTACTCAAAAATTTACCTTTCCGGAAGAATCGATCGAACTTCCTTGCCATACGGGCAATGGATTCCATGTCCAATTCATCTTCCGATTCTTCATCATCGGTAGATGGAGCGGCCTTGAATGCAATCGCCTTTTTCTTTGGCTCGTCTTGCTTCAAGTACGCCTTCATCTTTTCCCTCATCCGGATCTTACTATCCTTGCGTACCTCATAAGACAACAAGGTACCCATTAGTTGTACGACGGTATATTTATTCATGTCATTACCTTCCTCGATGGCGAAGGTACGCTTTTCCCAACATGATGGAAGACCGTCGATAATATTTGAGCATTTTTCCTTTTGGGTGTAGGTTTTCCCAAGAGCTTCCAAGTCGTTGGATATATCCACGAAGCGAGCATAGTACTCCTTCATGGTTTCACCCTGCTCCATATGAAACAACTCAAATTCTTTGTTAGCAACGACGAGTTTAGAGTCTTTTACCATACTCGATCCTTCGTGCAAAATGAGGAGTTGGTTCCATATTTGATATGCACTCTTACATGTGCATATCTTGTTGAAGTCCTCGGGCTCCAACGCACAATTCAAGGCATTCATTGCCTTGGCATTGGCTACTTCCGCGGCGACCTCCACGGGAGTCCACTTTGCGAAATCTTCTTCGGAAGGCTCGACATACTCCGTCATGGTGGCTCTCCATAGTGAAGCGCTCCGGAGGAAAATTTGCATCCGGCATTTCCAGTACCCATAGTTGGTACCGTTGAAGTGTGGAGGCCTGACTGAGGATAGTACTTCCATAACTGAAGAAGTTCCATCGCGGTTCTTGAAGACGTTGTAGTCGTTGTTCGTCATAGCTTTGAACTTTGGCTATGTGTAGCTTTGAACCTTGGCTCTGATACCAATTGTAGTGCCCTAGGAAGCCACTGCACATGTACTAGAGGGGGGGTGAATAGTACTTTTAAAATAACGTGGAGTGTTATTCCTAATTATCGTGCAATTAACAAACAACGATGCGGAATAACTACAATCAAGAAATAATGCAAACGCAAACAAAATGATTTAATGGGTTCGGATCCACCCAAGTCTCCCCGACTTGTTCCCGGTGATCCTACGTCCCAACCACCCGGATCCCTTCCGGATACTTGAGTTAGAAAACCTCTAACCCAAGATTTCCAATATGACCACTTGCGAAAACCTCACAAGTGCAATCGACCTACAATCGATGACCGTGAATCCCACAACCCGGGATCACGCAAAACCTCTCACAACCGAGAGTATACAATTCAAATATAACTGAAATGAAATGCTTACCAACAAAATACCTATGCCTTGAGATTTCTTACCAAATTAGGGCAAAGAGGATTTTGATGGAGGAAGAGTCACCAAACCCTAGCTTCAAGAAGATGACCAGCAATGGAAGCCTAGGGATGAGATGATGACCTAGAATCAAGCCATTGGCTTGGAAGGCTCACAACCAATGAATCTCTCTTGAGGAATAAGAGTGAGGGAGAGATTCTTGAGAATGGGAGAGCTTGAAGATGAGAGTTGAAAGCTTCTCTTTGAATCAATAGAACTCTGGAAATAGCAGCCTTGGATCCTATGAAATAACCCCTCCAGGTATTTAAAGGATCAAGGGAAAAGAGAGAAAGAAACGTCGCTTTCAAATCTCCAACGGAACTAAATTTGAAGCAGACTAGTCGGTCAAAGAACAACCACTGACTGACTAGTTCATCAACTAGTCGGTCGGTGAAACAACATGAACCGACTAAGAGGTGAACAGTGAAGAGATGAAGATTTCAGACCTAGATAACTAGTCGGTCAAAGAAGACTTTCTGACCGACTAGTTTCACAACTAGTCGGTCGGTCAGCAAACTTTGACCGACTAAGAGTCAAAAACTAAAAGTCTGAATACAAATGATTTAGTCGGTCCAAGAACAAATGTTGACCGACTAGATCATCAACTAGTCGGTCGCCAAACGTTCTTAGACCGACTAACGATAAACAGTAGCTCAGGAGAAAATTGGCATGTACAGTAAAGCTCAACTAGTCGGTCAAAGAAGCATCACTGATCGACTAGTTCACAAACTAGTCGGTCGGTGAGTCAACGTAGACCGACTAACTGTAAACAGTACCGAGCAAGAAAAGACTAACTGAAACTAGTCGGTCCAAGAAGCTTTGCCGACCGACTAGATCACCATCTAGTCGGTCAGTTATTCTTCTTGAACCAACTAACATGCACAAGAAGTCCGAATCGAAGCGCGATGCTTCGGGGAAGTTAGAATGGACTTCTACTAAGATCCTAGAGCTAAGATATGAGCGTTATGAAGAATATAATGTAAGTCCTACTCAAGTCTTAACATTCTACAAAACGAAGCAAGAAGACTATAAAATAAACCTTAACGATCCGTCTTCAAAGCTTCAATCTTCATTCTCGACTTCAAAGAAGGTACAAAAGCTTCAACGAAGCTTTAGGCATGCGATCACGCGCTTTGAGAAGTCTTGAGACGTCGCTTTGGATGTTCACATGAATTTGGTGACGATCTCCATAACTGCGCTCACAAATTGTTAGTTCATGATATATTTATGTTTGCTCATCATCCAAAACCAAATCCGGGGAGTCCAATACTCAACATCCTCCCTCCAGACTCCGGGGCAGGTCCAACCCTCGCCACCCAAATCAGAGAAGGGCACTGGCCGGGCTATGCGCTCGCTCCCCCCTCCAGGGCTGACGACTTGCATCAGGTGCCGCCTGGCAAAAGCGGTTCCCAAGGGGTGTGATTCCGAGGAGCCCATTAATGATGCCAGCTCATCGCATTAACTAGGGGGAAACCGTCAACAAAATCCCTCTATAAATACCCCACTCTCCCCTTCGGAGATGAGCAGTAAGAAAGCATGGGAACTGATCTCCATCCCCTTCACCGAATATGAAAAGGCCTGGGACGCCCCGTCCAACCACGAGGGAGGTCGATGGCCACCGATGGATTCCACTTCCCCAACCGATAATCGCCTCCACACGACGATCACTGATAGGCTACTCCCCTTACCCAGGGAACAACCCGGCTACCGGTCTCCAACTTCCTTTAAACAACTTGCGGCAGGGGAATTGGAGCACCTATGGTGGACCCCGCCCCCCTTTCGGCATCCCACGCGCACGGGCACCACGGGGCATGGGCCCAAGGGAAGGGGAGGCCCTGACCGGATCTCCCCATTGGGCACTCCGGCCTCAACACTGGGCATACAGGCCTCCGCCCGGGCAGACCAGCCTCAGCAGGCCCACCTCCCAATGCCTGCCACGCCGATAGGGTATTCCCCTTACAAGTGGATCGCCAATAGGGTATTCCCCTTACACATGGGGAGCTCCACCTGCCAGTCTTCCGCCTGCTCTGAAACGGATGAAACAGTCGATTCGGAAGACTTGCGACGGACCACCACCCCCAATCAGCATCCGCCCCACCCCGATCCCCACCAGATGCGAGGGTGGAAGCCCCCACCGGGCCTCTTAACGACCCACCTGCCCACCCTCGACCTTCCCCTCGAGGCCAGACCGCCGGACATCCCCCAGGGAAGGCGACGCCTCCGTCTCCACCTCGTCCGCCGCCTCCTCCAGGGGTTCCCTTCGATGTACGGGTTCCCCGGAGAAGCCTTGCAATCACTCAGCACGACGAAGGCGAGGCAGGATATGACAAAGCAATGGAGGGGAAGGAGGGCGCCCTGCGGACAGGGGATCGATCGCCCCGACACAGGTCACAGCAAGGATGCATCCCTAATGAATCCAAACGGCGAGTCATGGCGTGTCAGCTCGCCCACAGACGATCAAGACCGGTATCCTGCCCCTAACCCTTCACGGACAGAAAGACAGAAGCAATGCAACGAGCAACAGAAAAGACGGAGAGCCGCCCTACGAACAGGAGTCCGCTCATCCTGATGCCGCGTATGGCTAGATAAAACCACGTCCCAGCCCTCCCGTGAATTGGGTCGCACTAGACCCACTATTGTAAACATTTTCGAGACCCCTTATAAAATAGTGATGAAATACACCCTCTGGGAGGAATAAAAACGAGGCAGGGAAAATTGCACGAGCCCACCCCAATGAAAAGTTAACTTATTTACGATCATTACCTAACCCCGAGGCGAGTTCACGGAGCTGGAACGTAAGTTACAGTTCGACATACCTGCATGATATGCCACACGGTGGTATCACACAGCCGCTCCGTACCCACATGAATCAAAGATTCGCGATCTCGTGGCAGCAAAGATACTCTGACAGCCGGGCCGCAACCCCAGCGTCCTCAAACATCGACTCCTCCCGGCTCACCCGATAGGGCATTCAGTGAAGATCCTCATCAGGCAGGGCCTCCACCTCGGCCCTCGTCAGCTTGAAGCGAGCGAGCGCCCTCTCGCGACTGGGGTGCGCTCCTCTCCCCATCTCCCACGGAGGAACTCCATATGGCCACCCCTCGGTGGGAGGGGACCTACGACGCTTACCTGAGGTCGGAACCCTCGGGGATGCCGTGCTGACTATCTCCGGGTGGGGTGGGCCACGAGACACGGTCCCCCCAGCTCGGGCGGAAGGAACGTCCGTTACGGACCCCTGCTGCCTCCCGCCCACCATGCCTACGGCCGGAGCCGCTGGGACGGTGTTGACTGCGTCCAGATCGGTCGATACATCTGGTGCAACCCCACCAATCCGAAGGGAAGGAGCATCAAGTCCGAGACCCTGCTGCATCTCGTTCACTCCCTCCGCAGAAGGAACCTCGTCCCTCCGTTCCTGGGCGGCCACCTCCGCGGGCGCTCCCTCGCACATCACACCTTTGCCCTTATCCACGGAGACGGTCTTCTTCGTAACCCTCACCCGGCCGCCCTCAGCACTTCCTCCCACGAAAGCATCGTGTCCTCACCTACAAAAAAAAGAAGAAAAATCGGGATAAGTCTACTTAGAGGCCCGCAAGAGGGAGAATACCGGGTGGCCAAGGCCCTCGGGCTGATCGATCAGCCTGCATCAAGTCTGCCAGTCGGTGATCCGCCTCAGGCAACACAGCCTAAATCGGAGCATTCGCAAGGAGTTCGTCCATCATTACCACCCCCATCACACTACTATTACCGCACTCGAAGAAAGGAGCCATCAGCGGACGGACTGGGAAATCACCTGGCCGATCCGTCGAAATGAGGAGATGGCCAGAAGCAGATCCCCGATAAAGGCACCGGTGGAAGCGTCGGTAAACGATGACTGGAAGCTGAGAAACGAGAGCGGATACGGAAATCGCAAGAAACTTTCCTCCAATCTTCTCCCCCGTACTTATAGCAACCCTCGGGCCATCCCGACCGTCGCCGCGCCGCCACGTGGCACCCATCGACGCATCTCTGACTCCTCGTCTGTCGTAACTTTCATATCAACCACACGTCACCTGTCCAATGGCGAAGACGCATCTACTCCCGCCACCCCTTCAAATCGTAATAATGGCTATCAGGGCAGGAACCCCGAGACCATAGCCTCCGCTCCATGACATGGTGCAAGGTCTGAGCTGTTCTCGACGGAAGGGGGAGTTATACGCCATCCAAGTCGAGCCGAGGGACCGCCCCGAACTCGAATGTCGGGGGCAATTGTTACGACCTAAAGATCGTGAGAGCCCGACTTTCTGTCCCCTTTCACCAAGCTCCCCACCTACGTCACTCCTCCGTCATGAAGGCCGACGGACCCAACGCTATGGAGCCAATCCCGCAACTCCAGAGACTGCGTTTAGCTCACCCACGGCAGAGCACCAAGTTACCTCGGAGCCCGGCACGGCTGAGGGAAGGGCGCACCCTGCTACGGTCGGTGGTAGAGCCGCACTTCTCCAGGATCCGGGTCAGTAGCACCGTACCTAGGACGCCATCAAGGCGATCCGGAGACCTAACGACCGGGCGACCTGGCGGCCCTGATCCGCACTCCTTTCATCATCAGGGCTACCCGGCGACCCCATCGGTAGCGCCACATCTTGGACGCGCACCAACAACCCTCTGGCACATCGAACGCGACGAACAACCTAGTACCAAGTACGCTACTAACAGTAACGTCACCCGACCGTCTGGCAAAGCACCCCCTGGCCGCTGCGCCCCCTGACACTTAATACTTTCGACCCTGACACCCTGACGAAAGCGCCCCTGGCAGTTGCGCCGTCTGACAAAAGCATAACCGACACTCCTGTCCCTGACATCCTCGTCCAAAGCTTCCGCTGACATCAGGGCCAGCTCAGCACGTCGAGTCAGCATGCCAGGTCAGCCCCACCTAACCACCTCCGACAGGTATAAATACACACTCACTTCTTACGGTAAAGGGGTTGGCAAATTTACTCTGAATTCTCATTACTCACACACAAGAGCAAAGGTCGTCCATATCTTTGTTCTTCCACTCATAGCTCGTCACGTACGGTTGACTCACCCTCAGTTCGACCTGCGTGCTTAGCCCCCGCTTTAAGTCCTAATACTGACTTAGGCATCGGAGAGGCTAAGGGTTGGACCCCAACCCGGCCTTTCTGACGAGTTGCTCCTTGCGCAGGTTAGCTCGTCATCACCCGTCGTGCTCGCCCTCAACCTAGGCAGTTCGACCCCTTCTCTGCATCCTACCGGATTCGATACCGTGGTCAGCTTTCGCAACAAGCTTAGCCTCATCACCCCTCTAATCACATGTCAAATAGCCTACCCTAATCCCGTCATTAGCATAACCACCGTGCCCTTGGTTCCCCATAATACAAATTCATTATACGAGAGTTCTACCCCGCAAAAGTAATCATTGTTGTCGACGTAGACGATTTAAATATCATATGCTCTCCTGGAGAGATATCTGAGATATCTAAAAGCCTCACAAAGACTTTTGAGACAAAATACCTTGGCAAAACCAGATACTGCTTTGGCTTACAAATAGAACACCTCATCGGACGAATCCTGTTACATCAATCCACTTACACAAGGAAATTAATGAAAAGTTTCTAAATGGAAAAATGTCACCCGCTGAGTACACCGATGGTCGTTAGATCATTGAATGTTCATAAAGACCCCTTCCGTCCGCTGGAAGAGGTGGAGGAAACACTTGGTCCTGAAGTACCTTACATAAGTGCCATTGGAGCACTCCTCTTTCTGGCAAACTGCACGCGTCCCGATATAGCGTTCGCAGTAAACATACTAGCTAGATACAGTTCAGCGTCCACAAAGTGCCGCTGAAATGGAGTGAAGCACCTTCTACGCCGTATCCATGGGTCAGTCGATCTGGAACCATACTATAAGAAAGGTGTATTCTCCAAAGTAATTGGTTTTGCAGATGCAGGATACAGATCAGATCCCCACATCGGAAAGTCCCAGACTGGTTTCGTATTCACCTACGGCGGGATGACCATTTCATGGAGATTTGTGAATCTGACATCGACAGCAACCTCATCCAACCACTATGAACTCATTGCGATCCATGAAGTTAACAGAGAATGCTTTTAGCTACGTTCCGTCATTCACCACATCCTAGTGACAACCGACCTGAAGATGGGCGACATTGAACCAACTACCATGTTCGAAGACAATGCATCCTGCATAGCTCAACTACGAGGTAGCTACATCAATGGTGATAGGACGAAGCACATCTCCCCTAAGCTTTTCTGGACGCACGAACTACAAGAAGATAAACAAATCGACATTCAGCAAATGCAGTCTTGCAACAACCTCGCAGATCTGTTCACTAAAGCACTGCCTCGATGTACCTTTAGAAAACTTGTAATAGGGATTGGGATGAGACAGTTGAGAGACTTACAAGCCTGAAGCTTGTACACAACAGGGGGAGTCAATGTTGTGTTGTACTCTTTTTCCCTTAACTATTGGTTTTTCCCACTGGGTTTTCCATAGCCAAAGGTTTTAACGAGACAACCACATCAACTCTGGATCCAAAAGTATCCACCCCTGGTGATATCCACCGATTAGGAAAAGTTAATGAGACTTGTACTCTTTGTCCTTAGCTATTGGTTTTTCCCATTAGGGTTTCCATAGCCAAAGTTTTAACGAGTCAAGACCTCCTAACTTAGGATCCAGAAGTATCCATATCCTCATGATTAGATAAGCTCTATGAATTCCGAAGCATTCATATACCAAGCTTACACTGATGGATGGATAAGGGGAAGTGTTATGAATGAGTTTTTGTAGGCCCATGTGGAGCCCACTTGTGTTTAGTGTATCCACCCATTATGTAACCTTTTTACTATAAATATAGAGTTACGTGTTTAATAAACGTCACCTTCACAACACTCTCCATTTTTTTTGGGTTTTTTAGGCATCAGTCCCCCCAAAAATGGGTTATTTTAAAAGAGTCTCCCAAATAATAGATTTTCCCATTTGGTCCCTTAATTTAAATAACTAACTCCAAAAGAGTCCATTTTGAACGGTAAACGTTAAAAAGCTAACACTTACCGTTAAAACCCAGATTAGCCCAAGTTAGCTTTTTAACCCTTACCGTTCAAAAGGGACTCTTTTGGAGTTAGTTATTTAAATTAAGGGACTAAATGGTAAAAACTAATATTTGGGGACTCTTTTAAAATAACCTATTTTTTTTTTTTGGAAACTGACGCCTAAAAACCCCGACTTTTCTTTGCAAAAGCCCACGGGCTAGAATTAAGCCCACGTTCAGACCGCATTCAGCCCTCCGTCGGCAGTGCTTAGAAACAACGTGCGGCCAATAATTCCACCAATCTCGCGCGCGCTCACCCTATCTCTCCGGCCTTTAAGAATCAAGACAACCGATTTCAACTCAAGAGTCACCGCGGCCGGCAGCTGAACCACGGAGCTACAAACAAACATGTGCATCCACCACCCCCACTCCCTTAACAACGTTCATTATTCAAATCCATCTGAGGTTTAAAATAAGACCCCGCAGCTGGGCGGTGATGACGAGACGTTTCGGAACGACTCGTGCCGGTGATTACGGTAAAAAAAAAACCTAATCCTTGATTTGATTTCATTTGATTTGCTCGGCCGGTTTCAGGAGGAATTGAATTGAATTAAATAGCGCGTCGAGAGACTGAAGGGGCGCTGAATTTCGCAATGCAGCATCAATTTGGGTTTGGGATGAGGAACGGCAATGGCAATGGCATTCCCCCTTGCCATCCCGCTTCCCACCACCATCGTCATCATCGCTCTCTTTCCTCATCTCAGCCCTCCGACCACTTCGTCTTCTCCCTCGACTCCTTGCCCCCGTCGCTCACCCCTCCTCTCCACTCCGCCGACATGCCGCGCAAGCCCCACCGCCGCTCCCACAGCGAGGTTCCGGCCGCGAAGGCCGAGTCCGAGGACCACGATCTGTTGTTGTTCAACGAGTTCATGAACTTCTCCGGCGAGAACAACAATTCCACGGGCAGCAGCGACAACGAAGCGGACAGCAATGGCGGCGCTCCGAACCATAAGAGCCGCCATTGCCGGAGCGCGTCCGTGGATAGCTTCGTCATGGGCAGCCAAGCGGCGTCTTGCGCCGAGTTCAGCAGCGCCGAGATCGAGAAGATCATGGCCAATGAGAAGCTGGCCGAGATCGCGCTCGCCGATCCCAAACGAGTCAAGAGGTTTCGTTATTGTTATTGCGGGGGTCTTTTCAATTGGTAAACTAAATTTCTGATTTGTTGGTTTTATTTAAATTTTTATCAGGATATTGGCCAACAGACAGTCGGCTGCTCGGTCGAAGCAGAGGAGGGTGCATTACATCTCGGAGTTGGAGCGAAGGGTGCAGACCTTGCAGACGGAAGCTACCACTTTGTCGGCGCAGCTCACTTTGCTGCAGGTTTAGAATTTTCCGAATCCTTGGGTTTAAAGAACGAGATATTTTTGCTGACGATGTTATGCTTTAACTCGACTCCTCCTCGTTGTGCTTCTGGTCTTTTTGCAGAGAGACTCTGCAGGGATCTCAAGCCTGAACAATGAGCTGAGGATTCGACTTCAGGCAATGGAGCAACAGGCACACTTAAAAGATGGTAACCCACTTCTTTTTCTATCTTAAGCTTTAGATGTTTGCATATCAGGTGTTTGCTATTATTATTTCGAGCATCCGTGCCTATTTCTCCATGTAAAGTACTCAAAATTTGTTGGCGTTGATGAGAGTCTGTCCACACTATATTGCACAAACACGGAAACGACACGGCATGATATGTCGACACTTAAACAAATTCTTAAAAAATATTGAAAATAAAAGCATCATATTCCGCACATATGTCCGACACATATCCGATGCGTTACAACTCTATGGTTGAAGTATCTATGCTACCTAGTGTCTAGATCTTTTAGCTACTGAACGAGTCTAAGAATTATGGTCCTAAAACATGCAAAATTTGGATTATCTAGCAAGAATGTCATTTTAAAGATATGCCAAGTTGTATGAATGACAATATCACCCACTACATTCCAATTAGCTTGATAGAACAGGGTTGTCAAAGCCATTTATGTTGGATGAAGTTTACATAAAATAAGATAAAGCTACAGTTTTAATTTAAAAAGAAGAGACTTATCGTGGTTGAGGCTTGTTGAGCACTGTACTTAAAGGTAGATTCAGAGTTTATGCTCGGTGCATGACATGATCGACGAACTACTCTTCAGGATACTACGAACTCTCGTCTTGTAATCATGCAAACTGGTACTGTAATCGTGCACTCGTAATACAATATTGCATCGAGCAACAAATATTGGTTCCTTCTCATAGACAGAGAGCAACGAAGAAGAAGAGTAGTGGGTAACAGAGAATGTGTGAGGAAGGCTGTTTTTGACAAGGAGTAGTCAATTCAAGTCAGTCTTCTGAGTAAGACAGATGCAAGTCAAATCAATACATACTGATTAAATCTCAAATTAGACTGACAGGAATCAAATCTCTGATGAAAAAACTGTAAGGCAATTAATCTGGTTGCAAAAATAAAGTGACAAAAATAAAAATTATGAGGAGATGCATATGAGGGCCAATTTGCATGCACATGTGAACCCCTTTACTGAGTCGCACACACCAGGTTAACGGGTTTCCAGATCAGCCATCCGGATTTTGCATTGGCCCATCTGGATTTTGCCTCGGCCCCTTACTTGGGCTCGTGCGCGTGAGAGCCTCTCCCTATTTTCTACCCATTCTAGAATCACAATAGAACAACGGAGAGAGTCCTAATATAAGCTCATCTAGGAGTGTGTTCACTTCCAATGTGTGACTAAACATAAAAGACTTCTCTTTGAATTTGTGAAATACACTACATGTCCAACAATCTAATCCATGAGCTTCTCTGAGAGATGCATTTCTTTAATCATGTCATAAATCTCAACTGGAGATGGGCTAATGCAAAGGTCTGTGAGACATCTTCTTCGCCTTTTGAAAGAAAATTTCGATGGCATCGGAGGGGGCGATGAGGCAAAATATATGGCCTTTAAGTACCCAAGGAAGGCGACCTTTATGTTTTCTTGCTTTTGCCAAATACCATCTGAGTTATGTAATACCAAGATAAGATTATGTCGTTATCGGTTCAAAAATATTACATGGAAGGAACCAATGTTTCTTTCTTTTCTATAAATATAACTGATTCACACTTAGATTATTGATGCTGAAAGAACTCATCTTTGAGAGCTTCATCAAAATGTCTACGCAAACTTGAATCTAATTGACACACTTTTGTAGTGGAGACTTTATCGATACCTAAGAGGCTCTATATGTAGTTAGAGATTTTTCTTCATAAATTGCTTAATCTTGAAGACCGCCAATTTAGAAATAGCCTTCTGAAGAGACAATTGCTATCAAGAAATTCTCATTGAACTGATATTCTACAAGTGCACAAGAACTTAAGAATACTTTGTGCTTAATAAACATGGTCTCAAGCCAAAAACAATACTAGACTTCCTCTGTTGGGATCGCAAGATGCAGGACGATTGGCGATGATTGTTGGTTATGGCTGGAGGTAGTGGAGAGAGCAGATGAAGGATCATATGCTCAAGGGGGGCCATAAGCTTTGTCCAGTCTTTTTTTTTTGCAATTGTGAGAGGCTTCATCTAGTTCATTATGCCATGAATATGTCGCTTTGACATTTTCCACATCTAGTAGCATGTTTTTGCTTGAGACATGATGAAAGTGAGAAAATATTCCTCAAGGAGGCGGGGCTGCCTGCTTGCTTTATCAGTGAATGACGAAATGGCATCAGAGTCGCTATTATAAAGAATGAAAGCAAACTAGAATTTAGAAAGGCAGAAAGGATTTCTCCCTTATATATGTTATTCATTTGTAACTTACCAATATTATGTACGAGTTGAAAAGGCTGCGACCCCCCATACACTTCACGCTACATGTAGTTTTTGCTTTGTTGGGAAGCTCTCCTTTTGCACCAATGGGGCAAGATACATCCATTTGATAATAAAAGTTGGTACACTATGCACACCTTTAATGGATTCTAAAATGCATTGGTTCAAGAGAAAGACTAGTACGGGAAGGAGGCATACTATTATAGATGATGTAGTCTTTTGACAAACCGGATTACAAGAGAAATAATCGTCTAATAAGAGCAAAAGGCTCATTGATCAACCATCTGAGGGAAAAAGTTGTAATTTTCATTGTCTGTTTGCTGAGAACTTGAAGGTGCTAACAGAAGATCTTGTTCTGAGATAAAGGAGACGACAGGAACAGCCGCATCAAGAAGAAAAGCTAGTTGTGAACTGCTTGATCCCCTCTAGCACCCCAACAGTTCCAACTAAAGAAGGTTCAGCTTGGTTGGCAGGGATAAAGTGCAGCCTAACCAAATCACTAATTTGGTTGGGTTATAGTGATTGAATTCTTGCACCTCTTACAAATTGTTGCCATAATTTCACAAGTAAACTCCAATAGAGCTCAACTTGACAATATCTATGAGCTCAATCTGCTTGCACAATTGAATCGGTAAAGTTCAAGGAGGATTCTGGATCAAGCCCAAGGTTTTAGGAAAGTGAGGCTGGGCATGTGCCCAGTCATTTCCTTATCTACACCCTTCCACCATTATCAAGCACTTGGTTTATGTGCTTCAAGTTTACCATGCCAAGTTGCCATTCTCCTTTTAGATATCTTTCACAATTTAAGCTATATGAACCACTTTATATCTTTATTAGAACCTTGCCAAATGGATAAAATGACAAGCAACTGGTGGAATATCAGACAAAATGGAGTAAAAAACAAATTCTTAGCTATCCCTCTAGACTATATGCCATTTTTCGTTCATCAATGCATTGGCTTCCTTGACTTTTCCTGATCTAATAGGGTGACGTAATTAAGCAAAGGGCAACTTCTGTATTCCACACTCAAAGTAGAGATCATGAGTCAGGACATAATATATAGATCGTCTTCATAGATCATGATAATGGTGCCTGTTATGATATGATTTAGGTGAGCAGGCACAACAATGAAGTAGTATAGTATGTATACATTACGGTCTATGCTAGGCCACACCTGCAAGAAAGCATGGCATTATTTGGTTGGAGGTTGATAATTATGCTATGCCTCTCATTGGACATGAATTCTTTGATAACCTTGTTTGATCTATATACCCATCCAAATGAGCTTATTGGTAATATAGACAGTACGAAGAGGCAAAGACCTGGCTAATGGCATAACTTATTTGGGAATTTCTAAATCAATTGGGTTTCATTGTAAATAGTCAATTTTTATACGAAAAGTTAAGGCCACATGAAAAACAACAACAAAAGATGAGTGGTATAAATAAAAATATTGATACCACTTAAACTGTTCGGAACGCGAGAGGAGAAATGAGCTTATGATGCAATGCATTGCATCATCACACGTTTGTACCAATACTGTGTGCTAGTCTTAAATCCTAAAAGTATTTATATTTATATTTAATTTTTGAACCAAAGAATTTATTTACAAGGATATGACTGATGGAAATAGTTATAACCATTTAAAATTATAATTATTGGAGCTAAACAATTGCAATCCAAACATTTTATAAATAGATATTTTCTTCTTCCCACTCAGGATATGCCAGAACTATTCTTCTGTTTAATATATGTATGTATGTATGAATGCATGTCCCTGTGTAAATTTTGAACTGCAACCAACTTTTAACACATTTTTTTGGGTCTGGGCATGGAAGATAAACTTTTAACACATTTTTTTGGGTCTGGGCATGGACTATCTTCGTACACAGATTTGTGTATACCCTTTGTAATACAAGGCAAATACCATCTTTAAAGAAAATGGAAATGTAAGTTCCTAGATTCAAGCATATTGTTTATCACATTTCCTTTATCCATCATTAAACTTATACCCTATATTATAACATAATTTATTTGAAATACCAGAGGACTTTCTTTGAATTGGGTTGATGACTAGGACAAGCTGACTAGGACAAAAGAGTTGATAGAAAGACGGTTGAGAAATGAATGGATGAGATGGGTTTTTGTTGAAAATTTTGGAGGGAATGGTTTGTATTTTGGGGAAAACCTCGGGAGAAGCAAGATCACATCATTTGATAAAGTTCATCCCCCGTTGCTGCAATGACCGAGGGTTGGGTTTAGTCTCTCTGCTTTTGGGTGGCGGGAATGAATGCAGAAGCAGCGTAACGGAGGGCCCCTATAATTAAATTCAAACTGTCTTTCGGCGAAGACTCTCTCTATCATGTTATATATACACCGAAGGGGGTGCTGAGTTTTAAATGCTGTTTGAATTCAAAACCGCAGCAGCAACATAACACACTTTTAAATTCAAACCACAATCCAAATTAAACACCATCATATGCTGCACATAGCTTCACTTTGCTTCCTTCACACTATCTGGAGAATGATATTTGTAGGATTTACATGTGGAGTCGGAAGCAAAATAGTTTCCAACCAGCTAAGTTATCAACCGTCCGCTAAATTTTCTAGGTATGCTTCCTCACATCACATGCATGCAAAAGCTAGCTCGGCATGTGTTCCCATTTGCTTCTTTCACACTATCTGGAGAATGAAATTTGAAGGATTCACATGAGGAGTCGGAAGCAAAAATAGTTTCCAACTAGCTAAGTTATCAACCGAAGGCGTCCGCGCCGAAGGCGCTCGCTAAGTTTTTGTTCTTTTAAATTGTGAAGTGGAATATTATATGTCCCAAAATTTTGGAGGGAGAAATATTTTTTTTGGAAACAAAGATTTTAAATGAACCGTGCCCGAGGGCACGGGTTATGACTAGTATATGTATACATGTTGACATCCATAAATGATTCAGAATGTGTTCCAAGATAAGTGTTAATTTTTGTTGCTCTAGCTCGCTAATTACCATACAATCTTAACATCAAAAGTTTTTGGATTAGAATCCTTTTCCAAAATGGTGAAAATATGTCGGATATTAATATTTCTTAGATATCCAGTTAATGCTTCAAAAAGTTTCTGGTGTTAAGTTGCACACTGCTGCTTGACGCATGATCTGCTGTGATAAACGCGATGATTTGTTTTCGCTCTCCTAATTAGAATGAGAAATATCCATGGCGATTTGCTCCCAGAATGTTTTCTATTCTGCTTTGTGCATACGACTAGTGTCTGACACATGAAGATGTTGCACAGCTCTGAGCGAGGCATTGACTGCCGAGGTCCAACGTCTGAAACTTGCCAGAGCCGAAGCAGGAGGCGCTCATTTATCAAGTAACTCCTCCCAATAGATCTCAATCTATCCTCAGATGTTCCAGCATCTGCAGCAGCAGTAGGAAGAAGTGTCGCTACAAAGCACGATGACGGCGAAGAGCATGAAAACGATTATAATGATCAAATGTGTAGGTGGATGTGCATAACAATAGCTTCTTACAGGATTCTTTCAAACATATGATCATGCCAAGTCACCACAGATTTTGTTCCCTTGTAAGCAATAATCAGGGTTCTTGTTGACCTTGCCAATTCTTATTGGTCAGTTGTTATGTTAACACATATTTAAATTGCACGTGCCACACTCGAGACCTAACGATGAACTTTTCTTATTGGCAGTCTTTTTTTTTGCTGTGTAACTCACAATAATAGTGCTAATGTGAATGATGAAGTTGACAACTTTGAACTAAGAAATGTATTGTTCACTGGCTGAAAGTTTTAGAGCATCTCCAATGGCATGCCAAATCTACAGATTTGGCGTGGGATTCGCTCCAACCGTCCGGCAAACGCCCGCCAGTTTTGGCGACTGTGAACGCCATTTTCGGCGTGAGCAGGAGGAAATGGCGGGTGGAGAGGGAGGGGGAAAAATGAAAGAAAAAAGTTAGAAATGGGAGGTTTTTGTAATTTTAGAAAAGTTGAAATTTATTTAATTAGATTTAGACAACTAAAATTTATTATTTCCTATAAATGTAGAAAAAATTACTTAATTTAATTAAATTTAAATAAGGAGTTGAATATGGAATATTTTTAATTAAATTTTATCTATTTTTAGAAATAAATTTTATCTAATTAACTCCCTAAAATATTGGTTACTAACTATGTTTTTAATAATTTATGTTATGTACATAATTTGAATATTCTCAAAGTTGCATCTAAATTTAGTACTGTATGTATTGATTTTTTCCTGAATTAAATAGTAAATTTGAACATATGAACATATTCAAAATAGCCAATATGATTACTACCAAATAACATTTCATGAAATACATGTCCAATATTACGCTGTCGACTTTGAATACGATATATAAATTACATTACTAAAAATACATTTATTCACTGCCATGCCTCTGCCATAAATGCTCAATCAGCTTGTTCTGAAGCTCAAAATGAGCCTCTCTGTCTTGAATCTTCTTATGTCGAGCGAGAAATAATTGGAATCGTTCGTTCGCATTGGTCTCCATATCTTCGGCTCTAGACGGTTCATAGTGACAAAATGTGGTTCCTCATCGTGTTCATCTTCCACAGTCATGTTATGTAGTATCACACAAGCAGTCATGATGTCGTGTAACACCCGTTTATCCCAAAAACGTGATGGTCCCTTGATGATTGCAAATCGTGCCTGAAGTACTCCGAAAGCTCGCTCCACATCTTTTCGATATCTTTCTTGCATAACAGCAAGGTGTTGTTTCTTTAGACCATGTGGTTGAGATATTGTTTGTACAAGGGTAGACCATTTGGGATATATCCCATCGGCCAAATAATAAACAGTCTCATAATTTTTTCCTTAGATATTATAATTAGCAAGAGGAGTCTTACCTTGTGCTAGTTGGTCAAATAAATTTAACGATTGCAGTACATTAATATCATTGTTAGAACCTGGCAATCCAAAATAAGCATGCCATATCCATAAGTCATACGAGACTACGGCCTCAAAAATAATCGTTGGTCCTCCATGACGTTATGAGTACTGTCCCGCCCAAGTAGTTGGACAATTTTTGCATGCCCAATGAATGCAGTCAAGACTACTTAACATTCCCGGAAACACTCGTTCTTCGCCTTTTCTTAGTAGCCTTGCAATGTCATCTGGAATAGGATGCCTCAAATATTCTTCTCCGAACACTTCTATGATTGCTCAACAAAACCTTTTCAAGCATTGGATTGTGGTTGACTCGCCAATCCTAATATATTCATCACAAGTATCTGCCGAAGTTCCATAGGCTAACATGCGATGTGCTGCTGTTACCTTCTTCAAAGTTGATAATCCTAATTTACCTAAACCATCTTTTGTTTGCACAAAGAAATTATCATGCTCTTTGACTCCATTGACAATGCGAAGGAACAAATTCCTTCGACATCGGAACCTTCTACGGAAAAAAGTGTCCCCATATGTAGGGTTCTCAGAAAAATAATATTGCCAAAGTCGAGAGTTACCTTCTTCTCTTCCACGGTTGATTACAACATGTCCGGGAATCGAGCCTCTACGTTTTGTTTCCCTTCTCTCTTGAAGACGACATTTAAGCAGCTTCTTTAAGACTTCCTCCTCCTCCTCTATCTCAGCCAATGCTTGCTCCCATTCTTGGAAGCAAAGATCAAGAGTCTCGCCATCGGAAGATGACGAAGAGCTGGCCCAAGATAGTTCATTTGGAAAACTCATAGTTTAATGAAATATGTTAGGTGATGGACATAGAACACAAAGATAGCATGCTCTTTATAACTTGGTTAACATTGGATTTTCAATATTGGATGCCATATCAAATAGTAACATTGGATGATGAATCAACTTTGGATACCATATCACATAGTAGCATTGGGTTGTGTATCAACATTGGATGCCATATCAAATAATAGCATTGGATGTCATATCAACATTGGATGCCATATTAATAGTAGCATTGGATGATGAATCAACATTGGATGCTATTTCAAATAGTAGCATTGGTTTGTGTATCAACATTGGATGCTATATCAAATAGTACCATTGGGTTGTGTATCAACATTGGATGCCATATCAAATAGTAGCATTGGATGTCGTATCAACATTGGATGCCATATTAATAATAGCATTGGATGATGAATCA
This sequence comes from Scilla litardierei, assembly GCA_030789695.1. Taxonomy (NCBI): domain Eukaryota; kingdom Viridiplantae; phylum Streptophyta; class Magnoliopsida; order Asparagales; family Asparagaceae; genus Scilla; species Scilla litardierei. The sequence goes on along the minus strand of CM061138.1, from coordinate 94,778,602 downwards.
GCATTGGATGCCATTTCAAATAGTAGCATTGGGTTGTGTATCAACATTGGATGCCATATGAAATAGTACCATTGGGTTGTGTATCAACATTGTATGCCATATCAAATAGTAGCACTGGATGTCATATCAACATTGGATGCCATATTAATAGTAGCATTGTATGATGAATCAACATTGGATGCCATTTCAAATAGTAGCATTGGGTTGTGTATCAACATTGGATGCCATATCAGATCCGGTGGGAGATCATGAAGGAAGCGACAGTTATGACAATGTTAACTTATCAGACTTTTAATTGATGTTTATTTTGTTTTCTGGCATGTTGTTTATGTTTGTCTTTATTTTTTAGAATGTTATTTTTGAATGTAGTTTCCTTCGGGGCAGGTTAAATAGATCTACATATGTATCATTATTCTAATTTATATTTTTAACTTTAATTTAATAAATTATTATTTTAATAATATAATAAAAAATAGTAAATATTAGGCTTATTTTAAAGCTCTCAACGAGGCCTTTCTAATTATAAATTTATTAAATTAAAATATATTAAGATAATATTAATAATAATGGAATGTTTAATTTATCATAATATTAATGATAAGATGAATAAAAAATGGAGGGTTGGGTTGTAACTCCCTCCATTTGGAGGGATGGGTTGGAGATGCTCTTAGAACTACTTATGCATTTCAATCTTATCTCCTCAAATATATCATAATATTACTTTTGTTTGATGATTCCGATTTAAAGCGGCTGATCAGTAAATGTCAGAGTTTGTGTCTCTCATTCTTTTGAATAATTAAAGCGGTTGTATGGTAAAATAACTGACATACATGTTTAGTCCCACGTCCAGATGGACATATAGTTAAGCATATACCAGTGGCTCAGATAGAATTAACGTTTTGAGTCGGTATGGTTTTGTAAGCACATGTATGGTCTGCCGCTCTTACAACAAAGGTCATCTTCAGTAATTTATTTGGGTGCCCCACGAGCCACATCCCAAACCCAACCCAACTTCCCATCATCCATGTGGGGGTTCATGTGACACATCTTCTTTTGCCACAGTACAAAAGGTGCCACGTAGGTTTGTCCCAGTAAGACAAACATCTTGTCAACATACTCCATTTGTACCAGTGGCTCAGATAGAGTTAATGTTTTTGAGTCAGCGTGGTTTTTGTAAGCACATGTAGGGTCTTCCACTCTTACAATAAAGGCCATCTTTGTCATTGAGTAGGGTAAAAACCTTATAATATAGAGATCTTCGGCACAAATGTCAAGCAGATGCATTTGTTTTATTGTTAAAAAATTGTGCATCTTGTACCCACCTAAGGAATTAATTTGAAGGGAATTGATATTGAGACATACCTAATTGCTGAATTTACAGACCTTCTAATTTTTTTGCTACTGTGTGTACAGACCGAGATTGCATTTATGCTGAGTTTACAGACCGGAAATGACGAAATTACCCTTTAGACACAGTTTTAGAAACTGATGGTGGTTGAGGCCAAGCTGAGGTTTCTGAATCCAAACAAATTAGATTTTGTTGAGAACCCAGTTAAGTGAGCGCATTCGGGCCATGGTCGCCGACTGCAGGTGGAGGAATTCTTGCATTTCCGTCGTCAAAAGAACCGCGGAACGAAGGAAATTCCAACAGCTCGCATCCAACTGAATTCAACAAACACTTGATCTCTCGTTTCGAACCCAAATGAATGTCGTTGTAACTGATTGAGGGAGGGAGGCTATTCGAAGGTCGTTACAACTAAAATTAGTTTGGAAAAATGTATAAAAGAGATAGTGATTGTAATAAGAAGTTCATCCTAAAAAATCTCAATGAAACAACTCAATTTCTGAGTTTTTCTCTTTAGCTTTAGCTTTGCATTTTTTTCCTTTTCTTTGCCTTTCTTTGCCTTTCCTTGATTCTGGGCTTGAGCCCTTGCAGTCGGAAGCATCATTGAATGATTTTGGCTCCATGTCCCGTCAGGAAAGAAGGCAGGAGCGGGGAGCCCTCTTTCTTCCCTCCTGAAAGAAACCCTAATCCTCAAATCTCATAAAAATTCCCCCATCCCCCTCTTCCATTTTCATGTTCGAATCAGAGCCCAGATCAACGTCTACTTCCATGTCTGAATGCTCAGGCTGGAATCCCCCTTGCTGATGAGGATCGTGAGCACTTGCTGGAGGCCCTCACCGAACGGCGGCAATGGAGACGACGACGGATCGAGAAGCTTTGGGATGGCTTCTCTGCGATCTAGGATGCCACGCCGCCGGGAGTTCTCCATGGCGGTGGTGCATGCCAACTTTCTTGCTGGCCAGAAAGAAAGGGGGTATTAGGGGTTTTTAAAATTTTTTGTTAAAGGGTAGTTTGGCAATTTTCGAAGTTTGTGAACTCAGTAATTAGGTAATTGTTCAATGACGAATCTGTCCAACATTAAAATTAGTTTTTTAAATGTTTTTTCATGCTTGTAAGTGTACTAGAAATTACATGTGCACATAGTGCACGATGATCGAAAAAATCTAAACACGGTATGAGGTGCACACGCATAACCAACAAAAGAGCGAGAAGAGTGGGAGTGTGTTTGCATCGTCAGGAGGAGACGTGACCCGTGCGCAACCGAAAAATAGAGAAGCGTGGGTGGGAGTGCGAGTATCGTTGGGGGTAAAAAGAGAAAACAAGGTGTTAAAGTGCAAAAAATGCCTTGGGTCAAAGTTAAAAAAGCTCGATGACAACATGTAAATATGTGGAATAGGTTGGGGCATTTGGTGTGATGAAAAAGCAATGACAATCTTGCAAATAATTGAAATGGAGGGGAGGGGGCATTTAACCCAACTCCACACAAAAACACCCCAAATTGGACCCACACTCCCACCGTTCACCAAGAGGGCCCCACTATGATTATGTGGCCAAACATATGCCACATCTCTATCAACCTCTGTGTCCTAGTAGGACAATGATAATGTGGTAAATCCTTATTTCATAGTATAGATTTCAGATACCTGTCACTCTGTTCTTTCTCTCGGTTCTTGCTAGATACAAGTAGCAGAAGTCAATAATTCTTTGGAGGCGTTTTTTTACTTATACATCCCTTAATTTAGACATAGATTAATATTCATCACTTGAAGCTGTGAATTTTATATTAGACACTTAAGTTACTTAAGTTACACCAAATTAATGCTTGTGGTTAAATTCTGTTCAAATTCTACGTATATTTCTTTAACTTTGATGGTGCCATAAATAGATATCCAGACATGCCTAAAAGGGAGTGGAAACCTATGCAAAAAAATGCATGAGAGGCTTCGGTTTGTATGTATAGGCTTTGGCCCAAAGCAAGAAGTATCAGGCTGGATTGTGAGTGAAGGCCTAACAAATGATATGTATTGTGAGCTGTAGCCTAGGTAGAAAGATTTGGGTTGTTTGGGCCGAAGCCGGCTCTGGCCCAACGACAATGGCACCAACCGACCTAATATAGAATGTTCCACTGTAAACGTCAACTAGGGTTCTGACTCATGATTATGAAATGCCCATAAGATTTTGGCTATATAAGATAATATGATTATACGATTAGGTACGATGTGCTAAGACTATGCATGTACTTTACTATTTTGATTTATTGGCAACTCGGTGCTAATTTAAGTGTCGGATGGTTTTAGGTCGGAAGTCATCTTGACCTCCTCCTAACAGTTGATCATCAGTGGTGTGTAGTTTGGATCAAAGGAGCGCACATGAAACGCAGAGAGTTTTCTACCAAGAAGATTTGAGGTCACACACACAGGTAATGTCATACACATACCATTAAATTTCATTGCTTGCCTTATGTGTACATCTGAACACATCTGAACACTTCATGTTGTTCAATGGGAATTGTGATTTATGACTGAGAGATTTCTATGTTTTTGCCCTCATTTTTAGCGATGGCAAGTAAGGGTGATACGACCCAAAACAAGGGATTCAGGGAGGAAGGCAATCTCTGTTTTTTATAGGATGGAAGGAGACCCAAGCTGAGGTAATAGAAGCTTTGCATGAGGATAGGGAGCAGTTGACGAAGTAGCGAGGAGAATGCAAAACATAGGGGACTTGCATTCATTGTGCGACCTCAATCAAAGAGGCTATGGTGGAGCATAGAAGAGGTCAAGTTCCCAAGCCAAGACTTGAAAGATAGTCAAACATTTCATGATGATGCTATGTTCATCGTCACAAATGTTTGGGGGAGAGGCATGAAGGTTGTTGGTAGATACTGCGAGCTTTTTGTGACATCTTCTTTGTAGAAACTCTTAAGTAGATGTGAATCGGTAGGAGTAGTTAGAACATTGCTTGAGAAAGCTTTGCATCTTTATCAAGTTGCTTGTAAAATTTATATGGTTACTCATCTCGTCGGTAATAATAGGCAAATCATACGGAACTCACACCTTACGTGTCAAGTTTAAGGTGGTAGGTTCACCTTCTGACTATGACGATGTCATTGGGTAAATAACATTAGCGAGGCAGGAAAGGATGGTGTCGGTACAAGACCAAATGATAAATCTCCCAGTGAAGAATGGGATCGAACACGTGCATTGTGATCAGTTGTAATCTGAAACATGCTTTGAGGCTTCACTAAAACACATGGAGGGGAATCAAGAGTGCCCATCGAGGAATTGGACTTAATGGATGAGATGCGAGCACTTGATGTTTCCAATGGGAAGGTCCTACAACTAGAGGCCTTATTGTGCAAACTGAGAGTGTCTGGTTAAGTTTCTGAAAGGAAATATGGATGTCTTTGCATGGACCCCCTCTGATATGCCCAATGTAAATCTCGAGATGATAATGCATAAGTTATAAGTAGATCTAAATTTTAAATCGGTTCAACAAAAAAAGAGAAGCATATTGGCTAAAAAGTAGAGGGTTCCTACAAGATAAATGCAAAGGCTGTTCAATACTAGCTTCATCTTTGAAATCCAGTATTCTAAGTGATTGGTGAATGTGGTATTAGTCAAGAAGGCCAATGGAAAGTGTCACATGTGCATGGGCTTTACCGATCTAAACAAACCATATCCGAAGGATAGTTGTCTACTCCCTAAACCCGATAAGTTAGCAGACAACACATCAGGATCACACATCTTAAGCTTATGGGTGTGTTCTCAAGATACAATCAAATTTTGATGCAGCCTAAGGATAAAAAGAAGACTTCATTCATTATAGATGAATGACCTTTTTGCCAAAAGGGCATTTCCTTCAGGCTAAAGAATACCTGTGCAACATATCGAAGATTGGTGCATAAGGTTTTTAGGAGATGGATGGGAAGGAATCTGGAGACATATGTAGAAAACATGTTGGTGAAGTTTGAGGATGAAGACAAACATGTGGAGGATTTGTAAGAGGTCTTTGATGAACTACGAAGGCATTACATGCACCTCAACCATAAGAAATGTGTCTTTAGGTAACCTCATGTAATTTCTAAGATTCATGATTACTTGCAAAGGAAAGAATGCAAATCCAAATAAAATACATGTGATAGTAAATATGAAGGCTCCACCTATTCCATGGGGACATCCAGGTCTTGAATACAAGTTGCCACCTCAAATGCTTTCTCTTTAAGTTGACTGAGAGGGTGTTGCCTTTTTCAAGGCTTTAAGAGGATTGTAGGAGAAAAGCACTTAAGACATATTAATTGGATGAAGGAATGTCAGGAACCCTTTTATGAATTGAAGGAACACTTGAAGCCACCACCTTTCTTGACAAGGTTGGAGAATGGGCAAATTCTATACCTATATTTAGCGGTAGCTCCTAAAATGATGAGAATTGTGCTTATTAGAGAGGAAGACTATATTTAGAAACCTATCTACTTGTTAGCAATGTTTTGAAGGCATTAGAGCTAAATTATAGTACGAAAAATAAGGCAACATATGTGGTGGTAATGCCAATTAGGAGGCATCACCCATATTTTCAAGCATATGAAATTCATTTATAGATGAATAATCGAATGAAGAAGTGTTGGGGACTGTATGCCCTTAAGATAATTATTGTTATTGTAATATACATCTCGTTTGAAATGATAGTAAGCTATTTGGTAATCTTTATCTATGATATCCTCTGTATCACTTCTATGGTTGTTGTGATTATATGATGCATGGATAAAGTCACATGACTTATGATAGGAATATTGGGATCATATTAAGATCATGATGAGATCTTGATAATGAGGTCAATGTGTCCGTCGATTATATGTCTTGAACTGTTCTTGGTTGGAGGAATATCGAGACGGGACATCGATATTCAGGTTAGACCAGTGCACATTAATCTACATCATTGGATGGTAATGAATGGCCTCATAGACCCTCGGTGTGGAGACATCGTTAGATAATGCACATGTGCTTGTTAGAAAAACAAGTTTATAGAACGACTCGCCAGAGATACTTCTGTACGGTTATCATACTTTGAGTGTCAATAGAAGATCTCTAGTGGCAGTATGTGAGGTTAGTCCTTTGACCAGAGATGTGCTAATGACCTTGCATGTGAAAAAATATACTTTGGTAGTTAACGAACATTGGCTTTATAACTGATGTGTAGGTACCTACTGAGTATGGTTGGAAGCATGTGAAGGGATTGGCCATGCTATCAGGATTCATCTCATCCGGTATGAGAGGTTAGTGTCATAGTTGAGTAAATGAATCCATAATAAATACCTAGCCAGTGTAGGAGATAAACTCATTAAAGATTTTACAAGTATCATCCAACCAATAACTATGAAATCGCATTTGACTCAAAGGGTTTAAGGTGCAATTGGGGTTGACTCTATACCGTACCATAGACACCTTAGCAACATAGTGATGACGAAGGGACTGGGTTACACAGAATCTGTCACGGTAAGGCCCAAATTATCTCAGAGAGATTTCATACTTCCAAACCAGATAATGATTGTTCTGAAAAGGGGATCGGTACGCTCAGCTAGGGCCGCTACTGATTGGTGAAATGATGTGATCATGTCCACTATGGAAGTAAGAATCGGACTATTAGAGTCTCACCTGACGATGAACTCCTCACGAAAATTTAAGGAAGAAACTTTAAGTATATATGATATACTAGGGCAAAGATCACATGGGGTTGTGATCAGAAATGAAAAAGAAAGCCAATCAGAATTTGTTAGTCGACTAATCAACCAGTAGTCGACTACTGCTTAGGCACTAGTCGACTAGACAGACTGTAATCGTTACAGAGAGTTTACTAGTCGACTAGCTACAGTCACTAGTCGACTAGTCGAATAATGCTGGCATAGCATGATGCAGAATTCCAGATATGATGCGAGATTTAATTGGGAGTCAATTCTAAATCAAATCTAATTCATATCCCAGAGTTCTAATGCAATTAAAACTCATTAAGGATGCTTATTCTTCTTTGTGTGTTTAGGGTTAGGTTGAGTTCTATACGAACACTCAATCCGAATCAGATTCGGCTCTCTCTGGCACTATATAAAGGGGTCTACCCCAGCTCTCTTAGATATATGCATACACCAATTTCTCTTGAGAAAAGGAAGAGTTTTTCCTTCTCCTTTTTCTTCGCTCTAGCAAAGCGAGGATGCCGGTTCGGGTTCTTGGGGGTCGTGAATTGTGGAGTCGTTCTTCATCCTGTGATTCATTCAGGGTGCAGGATTGGAGAAAGGAGATCAAAGGCATTGCTTGGAGGAGGTGTGTGCGATGCTTTTGGTCTTCACAGAAAGAGATTAATGATCCACGATTATCGCTTGAGTATACTCATGCAAATCTACGACCTTTATGGTTATTATTCAGTGATATAATTTCTAGATTAGCAGTAGATTATTGGTTTGATTACTAGTTAAACAATTTTGAATTTTTTGTCTTCCAATGCATGATCTAATACAGTGGTATCAAAGCCTTGCTGTAATCTAGGTTTTTATATAGATTTAAACCTACTAGAACTTTAAAAATAAGATTTTTATCATCTGAACATCATATTTATTGAAATCACCTGTCACAGGGATTAGTCGTCTAGTAGTCAACTACGAGTTGACTAATTGTGGAAGAGTCGACTAAAATATAAAGGTTAGTCGACTAATCCACCTCCAAGTGATTTGTGTAACCTGTAGATTGTGGATTAGTCGACTAGCATAGGATGACTAGTTGACTAATCTAGGAACATGCAACGTTTTTGATGATTTTAAATCTCTGATTTTAAATAGAAGATTATTCTTGATGTGTTATATGATAACCTGGATTAAATTGTTTAGTCATAATTAATCTTTAGAGATAGTAATTTTAAAAGAATTTTAAAATTATTTAAAATATTTTCATGATTGAATTATGTAGATGTTAGCTTTAATATGATTATAGGCTAAATAATTAAGGATTTTGCAACCACTTTACCGTTAGTAATCTAACCTAACGGTGTAGGATGTTACCCAGTGGTCCAAATAATTATTTAGTGAATTTATTTATAACTACTTGCAGGGTTGCTTGCTAAATTAAATAAAATCGCTTGTTGTGTTGTTGCTTGTAAAATATAGTTCGTTTACAAATTGTTTGTTCACGTAACATATTTTACACCAAAACCTAATTAATCCAAAAAATTAGTAGATAAAAATCCAAGGAAGTTGGAACTACTAAGGTGATAAATATTTTATTGGATTTGACGTTCAAATGATTTCATTGGTGTTTAACTAAGAAAGACAAGTTTGTGCAAGGTTCTTGTAATTAAGGAACATGGACTTGGTGATTCAACCCACGAAAAACCTCCTTCCCCCGTTTGTGCCTACATGGCCAAGTGATCTATTTGAATTCTCATATTCAACTAAATTACATGACTTAGTTTTTCCAACTATATCAAGTCCATTACGTTCAAAATCCTTTTAAGGATTATTCTTAGCTCTCCATCATTTCAAAGAATGTAAAGTACCTAGATTGACACTATGGTTGTTGGCGAAGGTCAAGCCTTAGTTTTTCAACTCTAGGTGATGCTTCTTTGCTACCATAAGATGGATTCATGGGATGTGAGGATGGGCCTTGTTGGTGAAGGTTAAGGGCATATTGCTAACATCCTACTGGATACGAAATAATAGGAAGGATTTGACTAGACTTTATGGGTTGTTGGCGAAGATCAGGGTCATAAAGGGTTAGGGGTAAAAACCATAATTAAGAGTTGCAAAGTATTGCAACTGGCAAAGATTTTGTCTACCAACTATGTAGTGCGATAATTTGTTGGCAAGGTCAAGGTTATCGAACTCAAGATAGTTGGATCTCAATTCCCACTAAGAAATTATATGATAATTTTTGTCTATCTTTTGGGTTGAAGATAGTCGCGAAAATTAGTGGGAGAAATAGTTAAATAAAACCTATCTAATTATTTTAAGAACATCTGCTTCATAATCATAACTCTTTTAAAATTCTTTTGCATTGATCCTTCACAAAAACAAACCCAATGGACCTAATTACAAAGATTGGCTGCGAAACATAAAGATTGCATTGACTTATGACAATTGCATATGTGCTGGATGAATCACCTCATATGACCCTAATTGATAAGTCCTCAGATGAAGAAAAAGAACTTTTCAAAATTTGGACTCAGGACTGTGAGTTAGCCAATGCCTTATGCTTGCATCCATGAACAATGAGTAACAAAGACAACACGAGAATATGGACATCCAATCCATATTTCTCCATGTAAAATAGTTATATGGAGAGCAATATCGAATAGCTAGATTCGATACCTCAAAGAAATTGTTTCATGCGAGGTTATCGGTTGGATCTTCAGTTCAAGATTATGTCCTTAAGATGATCAGTTACACCAAGGGACTTGCGAAGTTGGGGTGCATTATGGACAATGAATTATATATTTATATAATTCTTCAGTACCTTTCCATTACATACTCTCAGTTCATAATGAACTTTCATATGAACAAACTAGATTACACACTTCCGGAGATCCACAATATGTTGAGTCAGGCTGAGAGCTCCATGTTTGGAGATAAGATGCTAGTTATGCTTGCTATAACTCCTCTCCACCTAAGGCATCTGCTAAGGAAAAGAAGAATAAGCTTACCAAACCTAAGGGTGTTGTCAAAAAGGTGAAAGGGAAGAAAGATGCACATCTATCAAAGAAATGCTATCACAGTCTTAAGCCAGGCCGTTGGAAAAGGAACTGCAAGGACTACTTGGAATCCATAAGGAAGAAGGGGCATGGTGATGCCTCATCGTCGGGTGTGTATGTTATTCAAAACATATTTTCTGTATCTTTTACTACTTGGGTATTGTACACCGGAGTTGGTTCTAACATCTGTAAATCTTTACAGGGATTGAGAAAAAGTAGGAGACTGACGGAAGGTAAAATGACTCTAAAAGTGGGGACTGGAGTAAGTGTTGCTGCCATCAACATATGAGAATTCCACCTTAGCTCATTGAAGGTAAAATTTTGGTTTTATGCAATTGCTACTATGTACCGAGCATGATATATAATATTGTATCCATATCCTTATTATATAAGGGAGGATACAATTTCATTGTGAAGAATAATTTAATGAACATTTTCAATAAAGACATATCTTATGGCTTTGGTACTCTATGCAATGATGTATATGGTTTGAATATGAGCAATGTTTTGAATGTGAGCAATGTGTTAAATGTTAACAAAAGAAAAACCCCAAGAATGAACGAATCTTATCTTTGGCATTGTAGAATAGGCCATATTAGTGAGAAAAGACTTATAAAATTGCATAAAGAAGGATATCTCAATCCTTTCAATTATGAATCGTTTGCCACTTGTAAGTCTTGTCTCAAATGCAAAATGACTAAAACTCCCTTTGTAGGACAATGGGAAAGAGTTTGTGAACTCTTGGGACTCATGTATACTGATGTATGTGGCACAATGTCTACTCAAGTTATATAAGAATATTCTTATTTCATCACTTTTATTGATGACATCTTTAGATATGGATATGTGTTCTTGATGAAACACAAATCTGGGGCCTATGAAAAGTTCAAATAGTATAAGTGTGAGTAGAGAAATAGACTGGGAAGTGTATTAAAATCCTTCAATCAGATTGAGAAGGAGAATCCTTATCTAAAAGAGAATGTGATTCTATCTCAAGTTGATCCTCCTTACACACTACACCACAATGGTGTGTTAGAGAGAAGGAATCACACCTTATTGGATATAATGATATCAATGACGCGTAACACTGAGTTACCTCTTTTTTCTGGGGCTATGCCTTAGAAATGGGCTTGCGCATTTGAACATGGTCCTATAAAATGGCGTGCCTACCACTCCATATGAGATATGGACTGGGAAAAGACCCAAGCTTAAATTTGTTAAGATATGGGGTTGTACAACGTATGTAAAAAGGCATAATCCAAGTAAATTGGAGGCTAGATCTATGATGTGTAAGTTTGTAGGGGTATCCCAAGAACTCTCAAGGATATCTTTTCTATCACATTAAGGAACACAAGGTGTTTATTGACTGACATGCCATGTTCCTAGAAAAGGAGTCTCTTGGTGAAGGGACACTAGGCAAAGTGATATACGTTGAAGAGATTTCAGAAACGCAAACTTCAACGGACAAAGGGACAGAACCACATATCAATGCTACTCTTGATGAATCTCTGCCAGTTCGGAGATCTGGTAAATATTCCCATCTACCTGAGAGATACTACAGTTTTCTCATGGATAGTGGAATATAGGATAGTATCATAGATGATGATGATCCTCCCAGTTTCCAAGAAGCCATGCAGAGTAGGTACTCTATAAGAAGGCTTGTCGCGAAGAAATCTGAAATGAATTCCATGCACACCAATAAAGTATGGACTTTGGAGGATGTTTCTGAAGGGGTAAAACCCATATGGAACAAATGGATCTTCAAGAAGAAGATTGGTGTAGATGGGAAGGTAGAGACCGTCAAGGCAAGGTTAGTGGAAAAAGGATATCGTCAAAGGCTTCGCATAGACTATGATGAAACCTTATTGCCAGTAGCCTGTATAAATCCATTCGGATTCTGCTTGCTGTAGTGGCTTACTATGACTACGAGATCTGGCAAATGGATATAATGACAGCTTTTCTAAATGGTGATTTAGAAGAGTGTGTTCACATGACGCAGCCAGAGGGCTTCGAAGTCAGTGGAGCGAAAGAAATGCTTACAGATTGCTCAAGTCCATTTATGGATTTAAGCATGCATCAATGAGCTGTAACATCTGATTCGATGAGATAGTCAAAAGATTTGGCTTCATGTAGATGATCCATGTGTTAATTAAAAGGTTAGTGGAAGTGTTGTCGCATTCCTCACATTGTACATGGATGACATACTGTTGATTGGCAACAACTTAGAGGTGTTGGAATCAATCAAAGTATGGTTTGTGAGGATCCTGTCAATAGCCAACTAAACACTAGAGGGGGGTGATGAGTGTTTCAAAATAATTCGGACAAATAAAAATAATCCCTCTAATTTTAGCCTAAACTACTTGATAATGTTACCTACTCAAGTACTTAATCAACATAATCTAATTACGTGCAATGATAAAGAGAGATGCATAGCAGAATATAAAACTCAAGTATGCAAGCAATATAGGACGAAGAGCTAATCAAACGCAAACACAAAGGATTTTACCCTGGTTCAACCTCCGTTGGGCTAGTCTAGTCCCCATTGACCAATTGGGAATTTTCACTAACCAACTCTCTTAATCAAGAGAGCAATGCCTCACCAAGATGGCTTACACTTGCATAGGTCCACTTGCTAAGTCATCCACCAATACAACCACCACCTAGCACCACTTGCTAGGAATTTCCCGATTACATTATCCACCTAGTTCTTCAAATTAGGAGTTTCCAACAACACTGCCTAGCTCCTCTAGCTAGGATTTCCACATTGCCAACACCCTCTACACTTTAGGGTTTACAACTCAATCATCAATCAACACCACATCCTTGTGTGGGTTTACAACAACAAAACAAAACAATTCACTTACCACCTCTCTCTTAGAGGGTTTACAATACATTTCTTTCTTTTGAAGAAGATGAAGCAATACAACCTCCTATAGCCACCACAAATGAAGCTTTTGTGTATATGTGATTTGTGACTAATGAAATCTTTTGATCTCAAAGATATAAAGTTAAAAACTTTAGAGATCAATAAAATGAAATCACTTGAATCAATTTCAAACAAATTAAGTTCAAAGCTTAAGGGAATTGAAAAACAAGTGTATCTAAGATTATGCTGAAAGGCTTTGGAGATTAGAATCAAGAATGGCTATAAAAACTTCTTTTATCTACAATGAAATTTAATAACTCAAGGAGATCAAGAGAAATACTAATTTGTGATCCAAGGAAATCAAGATGAAAGCTTGAGGGATTCACAAAATTAGTTAGGCAAGAAAATCATAAAGCTTTGGAGATTTGAAAATCTTTGCCTTAGACTGAAAGAGCTTCAAGAGATCTTTTGAATTAACTTGGAAAACTTTAGAAAGTGTTTTTCATGCTCTTATGAATGATGCAAAAATCACTCATCAAAACCCTTTAAATAGTCCACAAAAATCCGTTGAAAAACTTGGGCGAAATAGTCCTCAAACGGTAATAATCGATAACTCTCGAAAAAATCGAAACTGCGTAAAACACAGAGATAGTCAGCTTCCGTAGTCAAATTAGTCGTCTACTTTTATAGTGGCAGTCGACTACTTTGTACTGCGGTCGACTGACTTCAGCAACATCGAATAAAAATGGTCATAACTAACTCAAATGAACTTCGATTTGAGTGATTCAAGATGCGTTGGAAAGCTAATGAAGTATTCTATCTAATGGGCTAGGAATGTATGAGAAATTCCAAATGAAGAAAAATTGTCATAGGTTGAATGCAAAATAGCACACTTTCTATTTATTAGCCTAAGCTAAGTTTTGATCAACTAAGGGGTTAATCCAAAAAGATAGGAAATGAATTTGTGATTAAATCACCAAAGAAATTCATTTTCCTATGTGTGTGCGCATGCTTCAAATGTTTGGCTTTAACATACTAAGACAAACTCAATAAAATGTAAAACCACATCACTCATACTCTTGGAGTCTTGATGCATTCTTCTTGGCTCATGAGTTATCTTGAGAAGCTTTGCACTCCAATAATCATTGGGATGAACTCCATATCTTCAATGTTGAGCTCCAATCCATGAATTGTTCAACTTCAAGCTTCATGGTTCATATCATCATGTCTTGAGCTTGAGTTGACCATTGTTGACTTTGTACCTATACTCATAAAAAATCTCACAAAACATAATTAGTCACACTAATTGTTTGCTTAATCATCAAAGTCAACTTAGGTTGTTGCAATAACCAACATTCTCTCCTTTTTTGGTGATGGCAAACAATTTGATAAAAATTATGAAATTACAAAAATGAGATACTTACTCTCCCCTACACAAATGCATGATTTCTATGGAGACGTTACTCCCCATGAATTAGTGCTAGTTAGAGATAATCAACATATGAAGCATATGTATAATAATTTTTAATCAATGTGCCAATGCAAGTGTGAAGTCAACAATTGCATATATATGGTGATATTAATATAATGCTAACATTCTTACTCATATCATAATTGTGACACTCACTTACCATTCTCTCCCCCCTTTGACATATCAAAAAGCAAGGGTGAGCATAAAATTCAATATAAAGTGTGTCACATATAAGCATAATAAATGATACTCAAGTGCTATCCAAAAGGAATTACTCTCCATGCATGTCCACGTGATACATATCATCAATAAGCAATATCTCATAATGTTCATGGACACATATGCATAACATCTCGAAAACAAAACTATAACTATGCACATCCAATTAAGAGCACATGTTCCAAATACATGCCAAAAACAAGATATTTTGCTCAAAAATAAAATCCAACATGAGGTATGTTTCCATAAGACATATTTCTTTATGTAACATATTTTGCATACAATGTGTTGGAGATATTGAGGTATATATATCATATACTTTTCTTTCTAAACAAAAAGGCATATCATGTAGCATTTTAAAGAAAATGAACATGAACGGTAAAGCATAGCATAAAGCATATCATAGCTTAGATTGAACTTTATGATCTCAAAGCATATTCAAAAAACACATTTTTTTAAAAATGTATCCATATTATAAGATCATCATACATATGAGCCATCAGGCATAATGCACTATCCATGTCTTAAATCCCTTCTAATATGTCCAATATGACATAAACGTATCCATAACTACAAAAAAAGGATTTTGCAATGTATAAAAGATTTGACAAAGCATCAAATCATTGCATATTCAGTCTCAAACATTCAATTGCATAAATCATTATAATGACGCATTTAGTGCGAGTGATTCATATGATCAATATCCATGTGGCAAAAGTATTCAAAAGTGTTCACCATCCACAGATCAAGGAAAAATTTCAATGAAAATAACATATCTGAGACATCTTAGTGGTAGTAAACTATTTCGAAAAAGTAGTCGGTTATCATCGAATATCCAACTATAAAACAAGCATAAGTCAATATGATGAAGCATTATACCCACGTAATTTTTTTGACTAAAATTCACATAACAATGTTCATAAGTGTTATGAGTGGGAGAGACCTTTGGTCTCCACACACTAACATCCATCATTACACCCACTCTTAGTGGGTGTCCCTTGGGATCCAAGTGAATTATAACTCTCTTAATATTATATATATATATATATATATATATATGACTATGGACTTCACCATATGCCTACTTCTTCTCCATATTCCAACACATTATCAGCACGCTCTTAAGCAGAGCTGAATCCCTGACGACGGACGAAACGGTACCGACGGACGAATCGGTACGGACGGACGAATCGGTACCGACGGACGAACTGCGAGGAAGCGGATATAGCTTCCTTCTCCGAACTTTGCTAGATCCGGAGGGTAGGATCTAGAGGTAAATTCCGAGAAACCCCTAGATCAACATTTTTACATGCGCATGTTATGTTGTTAAATCTGTGTTTCTCACCATGAAACTGCATGAGCTTCTAGCGAGCTGCATCAAAAGCACAAATAATTTGCCTTAAAAATCACCAAATTCGTAATGTTTGACATTATGAACAACAAACAAAAGAATTCATATAATTTATTCAAATGTATTGAGAGAGTGCGGTCTTCTTCCAATAGCTTTTGTACTGAAGCTTGCCCCTATCTCTGAGGTATTGAGTATTGGACATCTCCCTACATGGTGTTAATGATGAGCACATAAATACTTGTGACTAATCCCCTATTTTGCAACTAATCTATTGCCTAAGCTTATTATGAAGATCTACTTGCAATGGTTGATACTCAAAGATCATTGAAAGCAAATGAAATGGATTAGATGATCGTAGATGGTGATTGAAGCTCCTAGAAGACTTCAAGCTCATGCGTTTGATAGAAGAGAGAGTTCGTCAAATGTAACTTTCTTATTTCTCTTCTAGTATGTAGCTTAGAAGTAGAACTTTGTTGGAGCACACACACATCTTCATTTCAGTCTTAGGATATCATTAGATCAACCTTCCTTTGACTTCAATTCATTTCTAGCTAGATTGTGCATATCATGTTTATAAAAGTCGATTGCTGAACAATTTACAGTCGCCTGTCTAAAAAACAGTCGACTGTGTTTTGTTCTACAGTCGCCTGTTATGCACAAACTTTTACAGTGTAGTTTTGGGCTTCTCTGTTTTAACTCTCACATGTGACTTATGAATGATTCATAGGCGCCTGTCCAAGTGACAGTCGACTGTGTTTTGTTAAGCAGTCACATGTCTATCTTTAGCCCAAATTCTATCTGTCTGTTTTCTCTGGCCAGTCGACTTATGTTGAATTTACAGTCGACTGTCCAATGGAACAGTCGACTGTCAATGCTACAACAGACGTCTGTCTTTGAGCCTATTTGATGACTCAACTCTCTGGAAAATCTCATGGTTTTGACAGTCATCTGTAGAAGGAATTACAGTCGCATGTTCAGATTGACAGTCGACTATCTTCTCTTCATCAATCGTCTGACCTGTTCTCCCAAACGTTTTCCAGATTTCTTCAACCTACCCAACTTACGGCCAGTTGCCTGTAGTAGGATTTACAGTCGCATGTTGGTTCAACAGTCGACTGTCTATCCCTCATCAGTCAACTGTCCACGTGGTAAGTTACCGTTATGAATTCTCACCTACCCTCTCTGACTGTGCAGCAGTCGACTGTGGATTCGTCAACAGTCGACTGTCGCGGGCGCAGATTCTATCCGTTGAGTTTTTCCTCACGGATTTCAAAGGGTTTTTGCTGATTTCGGTTGAAGGGTTTGAGAAACCTATATAAGAAGCCTCTAATATTGTTCATTTGAGAGGCTAATGATCTACCAACTCTCTTTCTAAAAGATTCAAGCTTTCATTCTCTCAAGATCAAAGCTCTCAAGCTTTAAAGCCCTAGATTTCCAATCTTCAATCTCTTACTCTCCAACCTAGAACCAAAGAGAAATCTTCTATGCATTTGGTGCAGTCAAGAGAAAGGGCTTTCCTCCCTTCCAAGAGAGTCTTCTCAACACACAACACACTTCTCCTTCAAGTTCTACTTCAAGGCATATGTGATTGTAAGTGTTGCTTAATTTCATATTTCATAACTTCCGTTATTGGATTTACTCTCGGGTTGTGAGAGTGGTTTGCTTGCTCCCAAGTTGTGGGAATCAAGGTCAATCGATTGTATTTTGATTTCACTTGTAGGGTTGCTACAAGTGGGTTTTAAGGAAACCTCAAGTTAGAGTTCTAACTTGAGTATCCGGTTGTTAACCGGGTGGAAGGGACGTAGGATTACCGGGATTAAGTCGGGAAGTGACTTGGGTAATCCGAACCCTTGAAACATCCTTGCGTTTGCATTTGTTTCAATTTGGGTTTATTTTCTATTCCGCACTATTTGTTGGATAGGAATTTAAATTGGTGTAATTATCTTTTTAAATTGCATAAACACTATTCAACCCACCTTCTAGTGTTTTCCCCATGGTCAGGGTCCTTACAATTGGTATCAGAGCGCAAGTTTATAGCTATGGGATCCAACAACAACAATGTTTCTCCACCAACTTCGTACAACAATCACGATCGTGATGGAGCGTCCACAGTTTTCGAAGGACAATCAACGGTGTGTCCACCACGTTTCAATGGCACGAATTTCGGCTATTGGAAATATCGGATGGAGACGTTCCTAAGGAGCGCTTCCTTTGGAGAACCCTTCACAAGGAATACGTCGAGCCCACCGAAGAGGATTTCAAAAAATGGACGACTTCCGAGAAATCCGCCGAAGTCAACAACGCAAAGGCAATGAACGCTCTTCATTATGCGTTGGACCTAGATGAGTTCAACAAGATATGCACATGTAAGAGTGCATATCAAATTTGGAACCATTTCGTTGTTACCCATGAGGGAACGAACAAGGTAAAACTTTCTAAACTCTATGTTGCCGTGCAAAACTTCGATATGTTTCATATACAAGAAAATGAAAGCATAGCATCGATGTATGGAAGTTTTACCGATATCACTAATGAATTGGAAGCTCCCGGACAAGTCTATTCCCAACAAGATAAGGTAAGAAAGATCATAATGGGAATGACCTCCAAATGGGAAAGAAGAGCTATCGCCATCGAGGAGATCAACGACTTGAAGACTTACACAGTTGTGAACCTTATCGGGACTCTCATGTCTTATGAAGTAAGACGGGAGAACCGATTAAAGATTCGAGCTATGATGAACCCTTCGGAGGCCAAGAAGAAAGCTTTGGCATTTAACGCAAATTCCTCATCCTCCGATAGTGAAGAATCAGAAAATGAGATAGACTTGGGTGAAATGGCACAAATGGCAAAGAAGTTCCAACGCTTATTTCGAAAATGTAAATTTCACTCTAAGAATAGATTTGATTCTACTAATCACTCTTCCTCTCTTTGCTTTAAGTGTAATAAGCCAGGGCACATCAAAAAGGATTGCCCAATGTTACGAAACAAAGAGAAGTGGAAGGCTCCGAAGTACCACAAGTCCGACAAGAATAAGAAAGACAAGAAGAAAGGACTAGTAGGTACATTCGATGATTCAAGTGAGGACTCATCAAGCGAATCCGATGATGAGAAGGGTGAAAGTGCCCACATGTGTTTCATGGCCCGAGAAGATTCACTCTCCGATGAAAGTGATTCCGACATGGATGATACCGAGGTAACTATGGATGAATTGCGTATTGCTAATGAAGAATTATTTGCTAGGTATCAATCTTTAATGCTTAGATATACTAGCTTAAAGAAGTTGAATGTTAGCAATCCATCCATTCCATGCATTATCAACAATGACACCATTGTTGATACTTTAACCCTTGAGAAAGCGAATTTAGCTTCTCAAAATGTCACTTTGAGAAATGAGGTGAATACCCTCAAATCTCAACTAGATCAAACACATTCTAAGGATAATAGTGATCTAGTTTCACGACACACAAAATTGGGTTTAGAGAATGATTCTCTTAAAACTCAAGTGCACGAGCTCAAAGCACAGGTGTCTACCTTGGATACCAACATTTCTTCTCTTAAGGAGAAATATGAGCTCATGTCCTCTCATATTGTGAGATTCAATGAGGAAAAAGTAAATTGGACGATTTGCTAGCAAACCAATTTCTGGCCACACATCGTGTTGGTCTTGGTTTTGTGGAAGCAAATGCATCCAATGCTCACACCTCCGATAGTGGTGTCACTATAGACTTTGTGAGGCAATCCTCCGGTGCATCCACGAGTGGTGTCAAAGACACTATAGGTAGCAAACCTATCAAAAAAGTGACCACTTCACCATCTCTTTCTTTTGGCAAGAAACCCACTAAGGGTGAAAACCAAAATAGAAGCCATGCTTACGTGTACATAACCCTTCATCCACGTAGGAAATCTCCTACTTCACAAGTGGATACTTATGACATTTTTATGCTACACACCCACGGACACGTACAAATCCACACATGAGAAATACTCATGTATATGCTCCTATACACCCATATGCTCATACGCATCATTCTTACATGTATGCACATCCTTCTCATGTCATGCATAACACATATGTTTCATACAACATGCATGTTCCCAAGCATACATATAATCATCAATGTCGAATGCATATCCACCACCTCATCTTTATGCTAGAAACCATATTCCTAAGAAGCATGCACCACATAGAAATCTAACAACTATGCATGCAACTAGGAAAATGACTCCCAAAACATACACCATTTGGGGTCTTAAGAACACTAGCTTAAATGATAGGAATGCATATGTTGATTCTTATTTTCATGATGTTATTAATAATGGTAATTTTGTTGGAAAGCGGAAGTCCACTTGGACTTCGCTTCCAAAGGGCTAATCCCCTTGGACCCAACAAAAATTGGGTACCATGAGCTTATGGTATACTATGTAGGTACCCAAGAGAAAGAAAAAGAGCAATAAAGATCAAACCAGATCTAAAAGGAAAGGATGGATTCTCGACAGTGGTTGTTCCAAACATATGACGGGAGATCCTTCATTGCTCTCCGAAGTGATTAGCATCAAGAATGGTGCAACGGTCACTTTTGGAGGTAACCAAAAGGGAACCATCATTGGAGTAGGTATAGTCAGAAACTCCTCCAAACCTTTAATTACTAATGTATTTCTAGTTAGTGGTTTGTGTCACAATCTCATTTCCATTAGTCAACTTTGTAACAAAAGTTACAAGGTTGACTTTGGAGAAGGATTGTGTAACATTGTTGATTCTAATTCAAATGTTTTATTTACCGGTATTAGGCGTAAAAATATTTATTATTTGAGCTTGTCTAAAACCGTACAACATTTCTTTGTTGCTAATACAAATGAACAACTATTATGGCATCGCCATTTTAATCATGTTCATTTCAAGCACATATATAAGTTAGCTAAGCATGATCTAGTCAAAGTTTTTCCAAAAATTGCTTTTAGTAAGAAAAAATTTTGTGATTCATGTCAAAGAGGTAAACTTAGTAAATCATCTTTTAAGCTTAAAGAAGTCATTACTTCTAAGAGGCCCCTAGAACTACTTCATCTAGATTTGTTTGGGCCAACTAGAACCGCTTCGTTGGGCAATGCTCATTACGGATTAGTTGTCGTTGACGACTTCTCTAGATTTACTTGGGTTTCATTCTTAACTAATAAAAATGAAGCTTTTGAAGAGTTTACCATATTTGCAAAGAAGATTCAGAATCTCTTAGGATACACCATTATCACTATTCGTAGTGATCATATAGGAGAATTTGAGAATGAGTCTTTTACAAGGTTTTGTGATGACACAGGGATAACTCACAATTTTTATTTTTCTCGTGCACTACCACAAAATGGTGTTATAGAGAGAAAGAATAGGACTCTTATTGAGTGTGCTCGTACTATGCTCCATGATAGTCATCTTGGACTACAATTTTGGGCAGAGGCTGTGCACACGGTATGTTATGTGCTCAATAGGATCCTAGTGAGACCCCGAACGAACAAAACTTGTTTTGAGTTATTTCATGACAAAAAGCCTCAAGTTAAATATTTTCAAGTTTTTGGTTCAAAATGTTTTATCAAGAACACCTTTGGTAATTTAGATAAATTTGAGCCAAGATCCGATGAAGGAATTTTTGTTGGATATTCCATACGAAAAAAGCCGACCGGATATACAACAAAACTTCTTCAACAATCAAGGAATCACTACAAGTACCATTTTATGAAGATTTTGATTTTCCTCATATTATTGATTATAGCGTAGATGCTATATGTGATTCTCTTAGTAATGTCAAAATTAATGATTCAATTATTGAGACTAATACTACTAATGAGATTGTTGAAGATGTTCCAAGTGATGCATGAATACCCAAAGCTTACCCAACCGTTCGCAACCATCCATATGACCAAATTATTGGAGATATTGGTGTGGGTGTTCAAACGAGGTCTAGAATTGAAGAATTCTCTCATTGCGCATTTGTCTCTACCATTGAGCCAAAAAACATCCAAGAAGCTTGTGAGGATAGCTTCTGGATAGTGGCAATGGAAGAAGAAGAAGACCGTTCCTCTTCCAAGTGGTCATCAAGTTATTAGGACCAAATGGATTTTCAAGAACAAGACCAATGAGAACGAGGTCATCACAAGAAACAAAGCAAGGTTAGTAGCTCAAGGCTACCGGCAAGAGGAAGGTATCGATTTCGAAGAATCCTTTGCCCATGTAGCTAGATTAGAAGCTATTAGATTGCTTTTATCTTTTGCATCTCATAAGAATTTTAAATTATTTCAAATGGATGTTAAAAGTGCATTTTTAAATGGGATTGTCAATGAATAAGTGTATGTTTCTCAACCTCCCGGTTTCATACATGAAAAATTTCCAAACCATGTTTTCAAACTTAAGAAAGCGTTGTATGGGTTGAGACAAGCTCCTAGAGCTTGGTATGATCGACTCAAGGCCTTTCTTTTGGATTTAGGTTTTAAAATGGGTGAAGTTGATTCAACACTTTTCATTAAGGATTATGAAAATGACATCCTATTGATTCAAGTTTATGTAGACGATATAATAGTTGGTTCTACTAACTTTAATCTTTGTCAAGAATTTCCTAAGTCCATGAAGGATGAATTCGAGATGAGCCACATGGGAGAGCTCAACTATTTCGTTGGATTGCAAATTCGATAAATGAAGGATAGACTTTCATACATCAAACTAAGTACACAGCGGAGCTTATCAAGTGATTCGGGATGGAATCATCTTCAAGCAAAAGGACTCCCATGAGTACGACAGCCCATCTACACAAGGATGAGAACAGAAAAGATGTAGACGTTCGTCTATATCGAGGTATGATCGGTAGCTTACTATATTTAACTGCTAGTAGGCCCGATATCATGTTTTCAGTATGCTTGTGTGCTAGATATCAAGCTAGACCTAAAGAGTCTCACTTGATTGCGGTTAAACGAATTTTTCGTTATCTCAATCATTCTCTAAATTATGGGTTACTTTACCCTAAATGTAGCACATATAAGTTAATCTCATATAGTGATACCGACTTTGCCGGATGCAAACCCGATAGGAAAAGTACTAGTGGCACTTGCCATTTCCTAGGAAATTCCTTAGCCTCTTGGTTCTCCAAGAAACAGAACTCGGTATCGTTGTCCACAACTGAAGCGGAATATATTACCGTAGTTCTTGCATGTGCACAAGTTCTTTGGATGAGACACACTCTTAGAGACTATGGTGTCAATTGTGATACTTGCCCTATCATAGTTGATAACCAAAGTGCTATATGTCTTTCCAAGAATCCGGTACATCACTCCCGTACCAAACACATAGATGTGAGTACCACTTTTTCAATAATCATGTAGCTAAGAAGGACATCATCTTAGAGTACATTGAAACCCAAAAACAAATTGCCGACATCTTCACAAAACCTCTTAAAGAAGATTCATTTGTGAGGTTGCGTGGAGAATTAGGAATTATGGGTGAATCTGAAATTTAGGAGTTCAACTTACTTGTTATAACTTCTTTTGAACTCATATCATCATGTTGCCTCTCTCCTTTTGATATATCATATATTGGTTTTAAGAAAGGCTATTGAGATTTCTTTGATTACATGAGTTTTCAGATTGTTTTAAGAGATTTATGTTATAAATGATTTATCGTTTGATATTGATTTTATGATGAGTTTATGTTAGAGTATTGTTCCTAGGGTGAGTTGTGCATATCATCTGGATTTTAACCTCACTGTGCATTTTTGGACCAGGACAGACGACTGTCTTTCCTTCGACAGTCGACTGCCCTACTCTATCTTCTCAGTCCGCAGACTATATCTTTCACCCAGGCGACTGATGAAAAATTTACAGTCGACTGTTGGATCAACAGGCGACTGTATTTTAGCCATCAGGCACCTGTCTATTTCGTCAGTAGTCTCTGTTTTATCATCAATTTTATTGATTCTCAGTCAGTCGACTGATGAGTATAATACAGTCGACTGTCTCACAGACATGCGACTGTAAGTTACCCACCAGTCGACTGTCTGTCAACCTAAGCCTATCTCTAATCACTTCGACCAGTTGACTGACTATTGTTCTACAGTCGACTGTCTCCTATTGTGGCGATTCACCCATTTGATTTGATCAGTCGATTCTTTGATCCAACGGCCCAGAAATTTTTGCCCCTTTGATATTTGATCGAGAGAGTTCATTTCGATCTAAATTTTCTCTCTCATCCGATATAAACCGCTTCATCTCCTCCGATTCAAACCCTCTGTCAATCGCTCTGCCGACGATTTTCCGTCATCTTGTCTGTCGATTGTGTCGATCTTGTGCTCCAGTCGACTGTCTTGTGCTTTGTCGACTGTCTATCGTTCGTCTCGACTTAGGTTTGCCATCTCTCATAATTCCTTCGTGCATTTTCTTTCAAATTCGTCGTTTGATTATGCAATGGCTCACAAGACCAAGAACAAGGGAAAGACTATTGCTTCTAAGCATGCTAGGGTTCCCAAGCCTTCAACTGCCAAAAACAAACAACCCTATAAGGCCCAAACCAAGAAAGCCGATTCTCCCCCTCGCTCTTCTTCGCGGGGTTATTCTCCTCCTTATGCGTCTTCTTCATCTGAAGCTGAGCGCCTCTTGAAGCGTCAGCGCAAGCCCATTGGTGTTCGCATCAATGAGCCTTGTGCCAAGGCTCCTCCTTCACCCTATGTGTCGAGCTCCGAAGAAGAAACCCCTGCTGTGCCACCTGCTAATCCCCTCATTCCCATTTGCCGAGATGATTTGTGCTTGGCAAAATTTCACTCTCTCCACGGGATCAAACTTCTTAGAGAGTGATTCATTGTCTTCCCCGCTTTCATCGCTGAGAGATTATCTGAGATCTTATCTGCTACTCGCTTGGCTGACCTATTTGCTTCTCTCAAAGCGAGTCCCCTCTTGCTTACCCATTTTTGGTTAAGCTTTTTTATGCTAACCGCATTCTCGGTAAAAGTATGCTACCACTGGCGTTATTGACACCGTCGTCCAGGAGACCCCCCATTTGCATTGATCCTGCTCTTTTAGGGACCATTCTTAGGATTCCCTCCATTGGATCCCTTCCTGCTGATATTTCCATTTCAGATATTGATGAGCTTGATCAGTCTGTCCTTCGGGACATGTTCCGTGAGATACCATCTGCTCTTTCTTCTGGTGTTCGGTCGTCCATGTTCTCGGCAAGGGTTTGGGTTGTTCACCTTGTGGTGAAGTCCAACATCCTCCCGAAGTATGGATCTTCTGATCAGCCTTCCCAAGAGATTCTTAGGTGTATGTATGCGATCTTTTCCGGCATGTCAGTGAACTGGGCCGGCGTCCTCCTTGATAGAATGGACAAGGTTGAGTTTACTACCGCTTCCTCCTATATTCCTTATGGTGGTCTTCTCACACTTGTTTTTCATCATTTTGGGATTGACTTGACTCCTTACGAGCCTGTGCCTTTTGGTTCTCTTCTCGATGCTTCTGCAAAGTCGAAGTCTTCTTCGGCTCTGTAGTCTGCATCTAAGAAGAAGAAATCCACATCTGTTCCGTCTTCCTCCACGGTTCCTCCTGTTGACCAGCCATCTACATCTGCTCCTCCCTCTCATGACATTCTGTTTGAGATGGTTTCTGGTCTGTATAAGTTGGTGTTTTTTTCATTCCACCATCAGGGTATGCCTTTCCCTGAGCACCTCAGGCAGTTTATTCCTCCTCAGCCTCATCAGCCTCCACCTCCTGTCATTACTGAGATTATCTTGCACCCTGGTGTAGCTGCTACTCAGGGTGTTGCTGCTGCTCCTCCTCCTCCAGAGGATACCCCTGTTCATCCAGAGACAATTTCATCTGCTGTTGCACCTCGAGACACTCACTCCTAGATTTTTTTTGTGTTTGAGTGTTGTATGTATGATGGATATATTTTGTGGAGTGATGATGTAGTGATGATGATGTATTTTGTTCATTTTGTCGCACATGATGTTGTCCATATATTTTTTGTACTCATGTCGTCGTTCATATATATATCATATATATATATATATATATATATATATATATATATATATATATATATATGATATATAAGTTTTTTTTGTCTCTCTCTCTCTTCTCATTTTAGAGAGAGAAGCTCCGGTGCTTGAGGTAGGGCGATTCGCGCAGGCCGCTCTTGCGTCGGCCTCCGGCGTCTCCCACCGGCGGTTTGACGAGCAAGGAGGAGTTTAGAGAGGTCTCTTCATGCTTTCGACTCTCGACTTACTTCGAGTCATTGAGTTGTCTGAATCTGAAGGCGATCTCAGATCTACTCGTGATCTTGGCGGTGGAGCGGATCGCACCGAGGGGAGTTGATCTAGATCTCGCGCTGCTGCTCTGGTCGAATCGAGATCTCTCATCGGAGATCTTGATTCGTCGTAATATTCTTGACCTCTTCATATTCTAGATCCGAGATTTGATCTGGTGGTTGAGCTTGATTCCGTGGTTCGATTGTTTGGTGTGGTGTGGTGATCACGATCCTCGGTGGCTGTGATTCTGGTGCTGGATTGGGAGGTGATCTCGTCTTCTTATACGAAGCTGATCTCTTCTTGTGCTGAACGTATCGGAGTTGTCGGCTGCTGATCCTTTGGTCGCTAGCGGACGGATCGAGAACTCCTCTCGAGTTCTTGATCTGGTGGTATGTGATCCTGTTTTCTTCTAATTTTCTTATTCTAGATTCAAGATATGTATTGTCTGATCTGCTCTCCGTTATGGCTGAGGAAAAAATGGATGGAGCAAATGTTGATGATAAGGCGGGGGACTGGCGAATTGTTAACAGAAGGAAAGTTAACTTTGGAGCTTCCAGGGGGAGAGGTCCTAGAGGTGACTACAGGTCTCGTATGCACGATGCTCAGGCGAAGGATGGCGATCCTCTGAAGGAAGGAGGCCAGGTCTCAGGGAGCAGAAAATTATTTGAGAGACGAATGATAAGGCCTTCGGTTGAGATCAAGATAAATCCTCTTGCAGCTAAACAATCATGGCTAGAAGTCTGCACCAACAAGAGGAAGATTGCAGATGCATTGGAAATGTGCTACATTCCGCCTTCTGTTGATGAAGATGGGACTCCTATTGCAGTTCTTTCGAAGGAGATTATCGACGAAGCGGCAAGCAACTGGGAGAACACATTAGTCGTGTACGTGCTTGGTGATATCCCATTTTATAGTCAGATGAAAGCTTGGGCTACTAGATCATGGAGAAAGCAAGGTATGCCAATTTTTTCTCGTGAAAACAGATTCTTCTTCTTCCGTTTCAAGGACAAGGCCGACTGCGATGCTGTGCTCTACGGGGGGGCCTTGGATGTTCGACGGGAGGCTCGTAGTGATCCAACGCTGGGCGCAGGACATGGGATTTGATAGGGATATGCTATCCTCAGCTCCGTTATGGATCCAGTTCCCCAATCTCCCATTGAAATTCTGGTCTCTAAAGATATTGAACATCATATCTAGTGTGCTTGGCTCTCCTATTTGCCTAGATAGGGCCACAGCTACAATGGAGAGGATGACCTATGCGCGATGTTTGGTGGAGATCTCGGCGGAGCAGGAGCTGCCCCATGCCGTGACTGTTCAGACTGAAGAAGGCGACTGCTTTGAAGTGGAGGTTAGATACAAAGGATCCCCCCCCCCACGTTGTATCAACTGCAAATGTTTTGGAAATCTCGTCCAAAAATGTTCGTCAAAAGCTGCTTCAATTAAGGAGACCAATGGGGAGGAGAAGCTCACCAGCAGCGCAGCTAATTCCTGTCTTCCTGTAAGTATCCACCCATCCTCTTCTTCTTCTGCGAGCGAAGGGGCATGGGTTCTAAATGAAAGTGAAATCAATTCTTCTAGTGATGCGGAGGCCGCTGTATGTGAGGCCAATGGTGAGGCTCATGGTGGTGGGACTATTGTTGTTGAGGATTGTCTTGAGGAGAGGGAAATTATGAGGGATTGTATTGTTGAGGCTAATGTTACAGCTTGTGGGCCTGGGGAGGCATGTAATGGAGCTGATGCTTCAGCCATGGAGCGAAATGCAATTTGTAATAAGGATGTGGCCGAAATGGGATGTAATAGTAGTAGGGAAGGAGCTGGAGGAACGTGTAAGAAGAACGCTGACTGTAAGTCCCCCCCTACGCTGATGGCGGAGAGGCCAGTTGTAATAGCAGGGCTTGTAATAGGGGGAGAGATGGCGATGAGGCCAAATGTTATAGTAGGGATGGGGGCACAGCCAGTGAGCCAAACGTGGCTTGTAATAGGGGGAGTTCCGCTGGGTCTAAATGACCTGAGATGCGATCAGAGAGAAGCTGCAACTCCGATAGTATTCGGGATGGGGGGACTGAAGACATGGGTGGGGGAGGACCAAACAAAAAGCTGGATGAATGCAGAAATGAAGGCTACAGAAGAAGCACAAAGGCGGATGACAGTATAGGGGCAACTGAAGAGTCATACGAGAGACTTGTAAATATGATAAGATATGACACAAAGGACAAGCTAGCTGCGCCTAGCATGCAAGGGGGTGATAAAGACCCATGTAGCAGCGGACCTCCTGTACACCACTCTAATAAAGAGGGGGGGTGGGGACGAGGGTCGGACTGGGGAAGGGCAGGGGACCCATGCCACACTCGCCTAGCTCGAATCCTAGGCAGCATTCGCCTACCGCTACATCAATAGCACATCGTCCTATTGCGAAAACTATAGCGAACACCAATCCCTTTAATGCGTTATCCAGCAATTCGCGTAGGGGTGGCTCTCTAATTGACAATGCTAGTGACTCGATAGATTCAGATAATGAACCAAGCGGCATGACCATTATTAATGATGATTGGCTGACTGAACAGGAGGAGTTGAGGCTGAGTAGTAAAAATCGGAAAAAATCTAACCAGCATTTAGTTGGGACAGTTTTGCCGAAGGGGACTCGTAAGAGTTCTAGAATTAACAGGGATGTTGAGCATCCCCCACCCCAATAATCTCCTATGACCTTGTTCATTTGGAATACACGGGGGCTTAATAATGTCATCAGGCGTAAGGAGCTTAAGGATCGTGTCTGCAAATATGCGCCCTCTTTGGTTGGTCTGCTTGAAACCAAGGTTATTGAAAAGAATGCCCAGAGAATCTTCAAATGCTTTCTTAAGAATTGGTCCTCTATTGATAATCGTAGTATGTGTTGCAATAGGCGCATTGTAATCATGTATGACCCCGGTGTCTGGAATTGTGTGGTGGAAGATATGACCACTCAGCAGGTTTCTTTAAGTTGTAGCAATGTGGCTAGCTTTGCCATGTTTGCGACCATTGTTTATGCTTCCAATTCCTATCAAGAGCGTAGATCCCTTTGGGATGACATCGTTGCCAAAGCTAGTAGGTATAAAAACTTCCCTTGGATTATTGGGGGTGACTTCAATTGTGTCAGATATTCTATGGATAAAGTTGGGGGCAGATCGATTAATGGAAGTATTGTTGATGAGTTCAATGATTGCATTAATATCAGTGCACTCATGGAGCTTAAGACTGTTGGTAACATTCTGAGCTGGAGTAACCGCAATATTGGTCAAAAATGTATTACAGCTACTCTTGATCGATCGTTCTGCAATAGTGTTTGGATGGATATTCTCACATCTTCCTACTGTGAGTACATTGCGGGTGGGTCTAATGATCACTCCACTCTTATTATACATACCCATCAGGGGAGTGGCACTGATCCCAAGCCTTTTAAATTCTTTAATGCCTGGCAGAGTAGCCCCGAGTTCACTAATGTGTTGAAGAAGCATTGGAGTATTAAGACCAATGGTTGCCCCATGATACAGCTGGTGTCCAAGCTTAAAAACTTGAAGATCGGTCTTAAAAAATTGGTGCGGATTTTAGAAAATGCAATGATGTGTTAAAATACCGTTCTGAGCTTGCTACCATCCAAGAGAATCACAATCTAGGCTCTTGTGTTGATCTGCAGAAAAAAGAGCGTATTCTAATCAATCAACTCGCAGAAGCTATTGACATTGATGAATCTATGCTTAAGCAAAAAAGTAGACAAGACTGGTTGAGTCTGGGGGATAGGAATTCCCGTTTCTTCTATACTATGATGAAGGCCCGCCAAAGCCATAATAACCTTGGTCATCTTATTTCAAGTGATGGATCCCGCAGCAATACTATTGACAAACTTAAAGTTGATGGGCCTGAGTTTTATTCTAGTCTTTTTAACCAGAATGATTATTGGAGAGTCTTTCCTCGTCTTACCGCTAAAAGAGTCCTTACTATTGAGGCTGCTGATTGGGTTGAAAGACCTGTTCTTGCTGAGGAAGTTAAAAGTGCGGGTTTTCAAATTGGGGTTGATAAGGCCCCGGGGCCTGATGGTTTCAATGGATTCTTTTATCAGAACTCTTGGGAGATTATTGGTAAGGATGTCACTACGTCTATCCTTAATTTCTTCAAGTCTGGGAAGATATACCGTCAGATTAATCATACCTTCTTAACGCTCATTCCTAAGAATAACAATGCCTCGGGGCTTGGAGATTACAGGCACATTTCTTGTTGCAATATGGTGTATAAAATAATCAGCAAGATCATCTGTAACCGGCTTAAAAAAGCGGTTACTGAACTTATTTCTCCGAATCAAGCGGCATTTCTCCAAGATCGATTACTTGCTGATTGTGCTTTGTTGGCGCATGAACATATTAGGGATTTTAATAATCCCATGGGGGCTCGGGCTTGTCTTAAATTAGACTTGAGGAAAGCTTTTGATAGTGTCAATAGAGAGTTTATCTACTACATGCTTCACCAGATGGGTTTTAAGCACAAATTCATCAACTGGGTTTGTCAATGCATTTCCACCCCCTCCTTCTCGGTTATGATAAATGGCTCTCCATACGGTATGTTCCAATCTAATAGAGGGCTTAGGCAGGGGGATCCACTATCCCCTTATCTCTTTGTGATTGTCATGGAGGCATTCTCCTTGCTCATGGCCAAAGCCAATGTCACTCGCAGTATTATGCCTATGAAAAGAGCTGGAGCAATTACCCACCTGCTGTTTGCTGATGATTTGCTTGTCTTTTGTCATGCTAATGCGGGATCCTTTAATGGGTGGAGAGATCTTCTCTCCACCTTTAAATCATATGCTGGGCTTGAGGTTAACTTGAGCAAAAGTGGAGGCATTCTCCTTGCTCATGGCCAAAGCCAATGTCACTCGCAGTATTATGCCTATGAAAAGAGCTGGAGCAATTACCCACCTGCTGTTTGCTGATGATTTGCTTGTCTTTTGTCATGCTAATGCGGGATCCTTTAATGGGTGGAGAGATCTTCTCTCCACCTTTAAATCATATGCTGGGCTTGAGGTTAACTTGAGCAAAAGTGCTGGCATTTTTAGTAAAGGTACCATGGATCCTAGTAGTATGGCTGATATCTTGGGTATTAAAAGGGTGCAATCCCTTACTACATACTTGGGCCTTCCGTTGTCTACTAAGTATCCCAAGGCCTCTATGTATGGCCGGCTTATTGATAGATGTATGAACAGGCTGCAAGGGTGGTCATCATCCCTATTATCCATTGCGGGTCGTATTGAGCTCGTCAAAACTGTTATCTATGGCATGGTTGGGTTTTGGATGCAGGCCTTCCGTGTTCCCAAGTCAGTTTTGCGATCCCTTACTTCTATTTGTGGAAAATTCATTTGGGGGAAGAACCATCTATGGGCTTGGGATGATATTTGTGCTCCTAAGAAGGAAGGGGGTGTGGGGATCAGAAATCTCACGGAATTGAACAATGCGTATTGTATTAAAATGTCTTGGCGCTTGCTCACGTATAAGGGGGTTTGGGCGTCCTATATGAGGGATCAGTATATGTGCAATACAGGGCTGTTTCAGGCCAAGCCTCATCCTATGCAATCCGGGACTTGGAAATTTATCTTGCATTGTCGTGAGTTCACCAAGAAGCTCACTAAACGCATTATCATGAATGGAGCATCTATGTTATTCTGGTATGATAACTGGCTTCCTTGCGGGCCGCTTTGTGACTCTTATGATGTTCCTGTGGGTGAGGAGAGGAATATGGTTAGTGACTATTGGGCCAGCGATGGATGGGTGGATAATATTGGCCTTAACTCTGTCCGCCACGTCATTGATGCTGTTTCGTTGACTGGGGGAGAAGATTCTTGGGCCTGGGTTTCTAAGTCTCCTACTCTTTGTGATGCTTGGGATGTATCTCGGGCTTTGAAGCCTCTCTTTCCTTACTACAGATTGGTCTGGTTTCAGGGACATATCCCCAAGATGGCTGTTACGTTACAGCGGGATTTCCACGGGAAACTTCTAACCCGTGATAAGCTCGTGCAATGGGGAGTGCCTACTTCACCCTTTTGTGTATTATGTGCTGATGATGCTCTTGAAAATATGGATCATATATTCTTTGAATGCAGCTATACTAACTATCTCCTTCGCAGGAGCTTTCTAAAAATGGGGGTTACTACTACTTTGCCATCCACTATAGCTGGTGTGGGTGATTTGATCCTATCTCATTTCAAGAAGGGCAGCTTGGGAAGGTTGGCTAGGACTGTGCTGGCTGTGATGACTTGGCATATTTGGAGAGAGCGGAACCGGAGAATCTTTGAGGATAGTAGCCAGATGAAGACCCTTCTTTTTGATGACATAGCTGATGATGTCAGAATTGCTCTGAGGCACGTGGATTGGGACCGGGAAGATGATCATGCCCCCCTTCAAATTGGGGGTTATTAGAGTGAGTGTGTATATCATGTATATTTGTTGTCATTCTTTGGATCTTTTTGGATAGCGGGAGGTGCTTGTTAGGTTGGGGTGATAGCGCATGTGCTCTTATCCCGCCTTACGAACATCCTTCTTCCTCCATAGAGTCTTGTACATTTTCTCTAGTATCAATAAAGATGCAAAGCATATTCTTCAATATATATATATATATGATATTTCAGTTTATTCGTCAGTTTAACACAATGTTTAACTGCTTATCATATCTATGTGAATTTTGAGATAGTGTCTTCATATATGATTTAATCTATATATGATGTGGTTTGAGACGATATGTAATGTTGATATTGGACTCTCATTCCTCTAAACACATAAGTTTATGATTTGATTTTATGAGTTTTGATTTATATATCTTTAAACTCTTGTAATTGTTACTAGTTCTTATTTAGCACGATTGTTGTTGTTATTTTACTCCCACCTTTTGGATAATGCCATAGGGGGAGAGAAAGAATCATATAGATTCATAATGAATGTACTAAGTATATACTTATAACACTTGAATCTAAGATATATACTTATAACACTTGAATCTAAGATTGAAGTTGCCTTAGATTCAGGGGGAGTAAGATACAATGAATAGGGATTTTAAATCTTAGATTTCATGAATTCATTTCATTCATGTATATCTTACTCATTTGCTTCAATTGATAAATAGATGCCATAATATTTATTGACTAACTTGATTGGCATCTATGTAGGGGGAGTAAGTTTTCCTTTAAGCACAATTATTTATCTTTTTGTTTATGTTTGTTTGTCATCATCAAATAGGGGGAGAATGTTGAGTATTGGACTTCTTCCTACTTGGTGTTAATGATGAGCAAACATAAATACTTGTGACTAATCCCCTATTTTGCAGTTAATCCATTGCCTAATCTTATTATGAAGATCTACTTGCAATGGATGATACTCAAATATCATTGAAAGCAAATGAAATGGATTGGATGATCGTAGAGGTGATTGAAGTCGTAGAAGACTTCAAGCTCATGCGTTTGATAGAAGAGAGAGTTCGTCAAATGTAACTTTCTTATTTCTCTTCTAGTATGTAGCTTAGAAGTAGAACTTTGTTGGAGCACACACACACACATCTTCATTTCAGTCTTAGGATATCATTAGATCAACCTTCCTTTGACTCTAATTCATTTCTAGCTAGATTGTGCATATCATGTTTATAACAGTCGACTGCTGAACAATTTACAGTCGCCTGTCTCAAAAACAATCGACTGTGTTTTGTTCTACAGTCGCCTGTTATGCACAAACTTTTACAGTCTAGTTTTGGGCTTCTCTGTTTTAACTCTCAAAGGCGACTTATGAACGATTCACAGGCACCTGTCCAAGTGACAGTCGACTGTGTTTTATTAATTAGTCGCATGTCTATCTTTAGCCCAAATTCTATCTATCTGTTTTCTCTGGCCAGTCGACTTATATTGAATTTACGGTCGACTGTCCAATGGAACAGTCGACTGTCAATGCTACAACATTCGTCTGTCCTTGAGCATATTTAATGACTCAACTCTCTGGAAAACCTCAGGGTTTTGACAGTCATCTGTAGAAGGAATTACAGTCGCCTATTCAGATTAACAGTCGACTGTCTTCTCTTCATCAGTCGTCTGTCATGTTCTCCCGGACGTTTTTTAGATTTCTTCAACCTACCCAACTTACGGTCAGTCGCCTGTAGTAGAATTTATAGTCGCCTGTTGGTTCAACAGTCGACTGTCTATCCCTCATCAGTCGATTGTCCACGTGGTAAGTTACCGTTATGAAGTCTCACCTACCCTCTCTGACTGTGCAACAGTCGACTGTGGATTCGTCAACAGTCGACTGTCGCGAGCGCAGATTCTATCCGTTGAGTTTTTCCTCACAGATTTCAAAGGGTTTTTGCTGATTTCGGTTGAAAGGTTTGAGAAGCCTATATAAGAAGCCTCTACTATTCCTTTGAGAGGCTAATGATCTACCAACTCTCTTGCTAAAAGATTCAAGCTTTCATTCTCTCAAGATCAAAGCTCTCAAGCTTTAAAGCCCTAGATTTCCAATCTTCAATCTCTTACTCTCCAACCTAGAACCAAAGAGAAATCTTCTAGGCATTTGGTGAAATCAATAGAAAGGGCTTTCCTTTCTTCCAGGAGAGTCTTCTCAACACACAACACACTTCTCCTTCAAGTTCTACTTCAAGGCATATGTGATTGTAAGTGTTGCTTAATTTTATATTTCATAACTTTCGTTATTGGATTTACTCTCGGGTTGTGAGAGTGGTTTGCTTGCTCCCAAGTGGTGGGAGTCAAGGTCAATCGATTGTATTTCGATTTCACTTGTAGGGTTGCTACAAGTGGGGTTTAAGGAAACCTCAAATTAGGGTTCTAACTTGAGTATCCGGTTGTTAACCGGGTGGAAGGGACGTAGGATTACAGGGATCAAGTCGGGAAGTGACTTGGGTAATCTGAACCCTTGAAACATCCTTGTGTTTGCATTTGTTTCAATTTGGGTTTATTTTCTATTCCGCATTATTTGTTGGGTAGGAATTTAAATTGGTGTAACTATCTTTTTAAATTGCATGAACACTATTCAACCCCCCTTCTAGTGTTTTTCCCATAGCCATGGTCCTTACATGAGGCACAAACTCATTCACAGTGGCTCTTCATTGCAAAATATGTACATGACACTGCCAAACAATTTATCAAATATCACGCTTAGAAACTAAAATAGGAAAAAACTAGTTTTGGGTGTGGTGAAAAAAAAGGAAAAACCCCTGCTCACGCAAGAAAGGCGGGCGAGATCGCGGGGGGCTCCGTTTTGGTTCGGACCGCCGGCTACCCCCTGTCGGGGGGCCTCCGTTTGGCATCGGAGCGCCGGAGCGCCGGCAACCCCCTGTCGGGGGGCCTCCGTTTGGCTTCGGACCGCCGGCCACCCCCTGTCGGGGGTCTCCATTCGCATCGGAGCGAGCGTCGCTCCCCTGTCGGGGGCCTCTGTCGGGGGTTCGAATCTCCGCTCAGGTCTCCGACAAACCCCCCACCCCCCTGGGGGGCTTCTGATTTCTACCGCTCTCCTGTAGGGGGTTTGGCCATTCCGGTAAGGGGGGCCTCCTGGAGCGGTGCCCACCCCAACATTTCGGGGTGGTCCTGTAGATGCGACACCCCCTTTGCGGGGAGGGTCTTTCGATGCCCGAAGCACCGACCATGGCTGTAGTATTCTGTTCTGCGGCAACCCCTCCCCACTCATCCTCTCCTTTAAACCCTAACCCTAGGGTAAGGGGGAGAAGAGGCATGTGCCTCCCCTGATGGGCAAGAAGCCCAGTAATTAACAAAATTGATAATAAAAATGAGTATTTTTTTAGCTAACGGATCGCAGCCGCAGCCCGCCCGCGGGCCACTGACCTGCAGGCCAAATTAATTTTAATTCATAAATTAATATATATTTATGAAAATACCATATTAAACCCTGAAAAATCCAGGAAAATCTAGAAAAATCTGAAAAAATTCGAAAAAAATTCTGAAAAAAATCCAGAAAAATCAGGAAAAATCAGGGTGAGGATATTGAGTTTGATTAACTCCTCTCGGGGTACTTATGACAAGTAATAAATTTGTTACTTATATTTGATGTGTAATTGATTTTTAATCGCCATATTTTTAAATGGATAAAAAATTATTTTACGTTTTAATAATTACAAGGATCCTGAGACCGCTCTGTCGTTAGGTTATTTACCTAACCTAATGGGTAATGACGTGTTTCCGTGGTCCAAGTTAAACGTCAATTTAATATATTTATCCAATAAAATTGACTGTGATGTTGAATATAATGTGTTGAATATAATGTATTATATATGTCTGTGATGTTGCATACTTATATAAACTGCCTGGAATGTTGGTAAAACTATGTTGTGGTTTTTTGGATCGGCCGTTATTAGTCACCACTATTTATTTCCTCGCATTTTTCTTCTTCTTTTGAGTGAAAACGTAGTGAGGGACTAAATGTAAAAGCCAAAGCTCAGAGTAACTTTGCCTGAAGATGGAGGAAAATTGCAAATGTTGGGACCCCCAGGGGTTTCCAAATTTTAATTTTAATTTTTTCTGGTAATTCGAAATGTATAAGGGACTTTGGACTTTTATTATTTTTGGTGGTGACTGGCCGATCCCCACAACTAGTTTAGTTTTACTTCTATGCATGTCTTAATTTTTGATGATAATTAATTCATGCTTATTCCATGCTTAGATACATGTAAAAAATTGCGAGCGTCGATTTTGATGGAAAAAATTACTTGATCTGGCAGCTAAACCTCAAGTTTCACCTGCGCTCACGGGGCCTAAGTCACACAATTCAAGCTCCAGCTACGGCTGTGACAACTGGTGAAGGGACTTCTACTGTTAGAGTCTCCGATATAGAGAAGGTGAAAGCCATTATCTATATCAGGAGACATATTGATCGGACCCTGAAGGCCGAATATCTAACAGTAGAAGACCCTCATGAACTGTGGACATCACTTGAGGACAGATACAAACATCAGAAGGATGTTATCCTTCCTCGTGCACGTTATGAGTGGGAAAATCTCCGACTTCATGACTTCAAGTCTGTGGCTGAGTATAACTCAGCTCTCAATAACATCACCTCACGCCTGAAGTTGTATGGTGAACAAGTCTCGAAAACCCGTATGCTTGAGAAACCATATACATCCTTCCATGAGAAGGATGATATTCTCATGCAACAGTATCGTGAACGCAAGTTCAAGAGGTACTCCGATTTACTCTCCTGCCTTATTATGGCAGATCAGAACAGAGACCTCCTACTAACAACTCATAACCTATGCCCTGCTGGCTCTGCTCCTCTACCTGAAGCTCACACGTTTTCTTCCCAGAAGATGAAGAACAAGCACAAAGGTATATTCAACAAGGGGAAAACTGCAAAGAAGCAGACTAGAGCTCCTCCCCAGAACAACAATAATGAGGGGAAGAAAAATAAACGTGGAAGAGGAATACTTCTGACCAGACGTCTGCTCCCAAGAAAAACTTGGAAGACAAATGCCACAGATGTGGCACGACTGGACATTGGTCCAGGGTCTGTCGTACTCCACGCCACCTCCAAGATTTATATATGGCAAGCCTGAAGATTTCCGCTGAAACAAAACTGGTGGATATACAGCCTCCAATTCTATTCAACACCGAGGATTTCGAGAATACGACCTCCTTGACTAAAGCTAATTTAGTCATCTTTTAAGCCTTTATCATTAATGTTTTGATGTATCTTCAATTATGTCCTTCTTTATCTTAATTATTAATCGAATCTAGTTTTAATTTTCATAAAGTTTTTACATTCTTTTCTAGAGATGAATTGTGAATGCATAGTGGATAGTGCCTCCACGCACATTTTCCTTCGTGATAGATGCTATTTTAATAGCATCATTAATTATCATGGTCCCGTCACTACAATTTCGGGACTAAATAATATATTAGAAGGATCAGGTGAAGCAATTTTATTGCTCCCAAACCAAACACAAATTATAATAAAAGATGTTTTATTTTCTCCATAATCAAACAGAAATCTATTAAGTTTCAAGGACATCCGTTAAACGGATATTACTTGGAAACTGATGATTTTCAATAGTGTTGAATAATTGTATGTTATTCGTCATAAGGATGGTATTGAAACCATCCTAGGACGTTTTAAAGGACTCTCGTCGAGCCTTTATCAAACATACATCCAACATATATAAACTAATCTGATAGAGCACCAGCAGCATTCTACATCACCAGAATTCAGTCTCTGGCAATTATAAACTAGGTTACCCAGGATCGGTAATGATGTACCGCATCATAACCAACTCCCGTGGACATTATTTGAGGAACCTAAAAATTCTTTAAAAGGGTGATTTTCCTTGTCCCCCCTGTTATTAGGGTAAAACTAATCAGGAGAACGTCCCACCAGAAAGTGGGGTTTTGAATCTCTTAGCTTCTTGGAGAAAATACAAGGAGATATTTGTGGGCCAATTCACCCATCAAGTTCTTCATTTTGGTACTTTATGGTACTGATAGATGCATCTTCATAAAATTATTATCCTTAATAGGATCACAAAACAAAAGCCTGAAGCTTCTGAGACCATTTCTTGGGACACTAAGTCTTTGTCTCAATATGATCCGCGTACTAATCTCTGTGAGAGATCCTGAAGATCCTTCACATTCAGAATACTTTTACTACCGGAAAAATTTACTGATAACCAGAAGATTATCAGATCACACGTCCCTGCTGCCAATACGCCAGCTAGGATTGACATCCCTAAAGATGGGTGCAATCCACCGGCAGCAGAATCGGCCGTACCTCAAATAAAAAGAGGACGACTACCTGGCTCCAAGGATAAATTCCCTCGTAAGAGGAATATACCTGGAGAAATAAAGAATATCATGTTGGGGTTTGGCGGACCTCAGAGCTCGGATCTGTGTCCGTCCTAAGTCGGACGGACCACATGGGCATAAAGCGCAGCAGAAAATCAAAAATTAAGCTAGCTAAACAATTTATCTAGGCTCTGAGAGAGCCAGAACCTAGCCCGATATATGCCAACTTAGGTGGATCTGACCACCCCAAGAGGGATCTATTCTACAGCGACAAAATTAAATCTACACTAAAATTACTTAACCACATATCCGGAATCTTGACCCTGGGGCGGGCAAGATGTACCGCACCGTCTTCTAACGCTCCTCGTACCCAAACCGCCTTGACTCAATCCACCCGAGCCGCCTCACACCCTCGAATCGATCTGCCCGAGCCGACTCCCGCCTCCAAG
Source organism: Scilla litardierei (assembly GCA_030789695.1). Classification (NCBI taxonomy): domain Eukaryota; kingdom Viridiplantae; phylum Streptophyta; class Magnoliopsida; order Asparagales; family Asparagaceae; genus Scilla; species Scilla litardierei. The sequence continues at coordinate 94,739,113 of CM061138.1, read as the reverse complement.
CCGATCACACGCGGTAGAAAGTTTCACTTGAATAGACCCGCGTCTTAGATGTCTGGATCTGAATCCAAACCCCCTTCGTAGTCTTGCTAGGACTAATCCAGAGAATAGGAAGAAGAGAGAGAGAATAGTTTAGTCGTAGATCGAGCTAGCTTAAATATCCGGAGCTACTCGATTGAGGACTTGGTGCATCTTTCAACGAAGAGAGTGTACCCCTATTTATATAGGGAGTCGACACTCCTTCTTTCGTTGTGAGCAATGTAGGACTAAAACAAATCTAGGAGGAATTAATTTAGCTAATTAAGCGTTAATTGAAGTTTAATGAGCATTTCATAAATGCCAACTTCAATGAATTAATTCTCCTTATCCATTAAACTTTAGACACCAAACAAGCTATCAATTCGAAGGGCTTCGAATGGTGAACGCGTAGGAACCAACGGCGACGAATTTCGACTTCGTTTGACCCCTCAAACAATTGCCCAAAAATGGGCAAAAAATCAATTTTCGTAGCCGTCATTTGGGGTTTCAAAAACCCTAAATTACTTAAGTTGCGGGCGCGCCTGCCCAAGGCAGGGAGGGTGGGCGCACGCCCGCCGGGCAGTGGGCGTGTGCCCACTGTTGCAGCGAGCTGCGCCCGCTGTTCCGTGGGCGTTCACCCGCTGAAGCCAGCGGGCCGTGCCTGTTTGCCCTTGCGGATGGGCTTGTTATCCCAGTGGGTCTAACCCACTTTGCCTTGGACTGTTATCGCGTTTCTGGGCTCGTTTGAGCTCCGATTTGGACGCAGTTTGAACATGTGTTTAGACCGGGACGATCCTGTCATCCAGGTAAACCTTTCCAATGTATTTGTTCCTACAAATTTTGTCGTAACCAATTTACGACACATTTAATCTTTGTCTGCATCAAATGCAACATTGTCCATATTGCATCTACGACTTATTTTCACAACTAGCTTTGTGAATATCAACTATTCAATATCATCAAATGAATCTCTCTGAATTAATCTTCCTATTACTAAGACACGAATGCTACTCGGTGTGAGACACTACAGCCTGACCTTACTACAGGTTGGGGCTCGAAACCCCTAGACGACGGTCACCACGAGCAGTAGTTGTCGTCCCTGTTTCAGAATCATTATAACGTGATCGACCCATTGACAAAAGCATCGTTAGGTTTACTTTGGCTGTGTCAGTGATGAATGCCGTTAGCTATAGTCCCTTCGTCAAGACTGTGTCCATGTTGGCCTAGGGTATGGTTTACTGTCAACCATATTAGACAACATTAGTCGGTATACGACGGTCTCAGTTGTAATTACGTTGTACTTGTTACAACGTACCCCGGCCGAGGATTAACACAAAGACCGTACTGAGCCTATGACACTAACTTCCCTTTAACGGAAGTGACGAATACCATCTTAGTCAACTACTCGCCTCGAGAGCTTCGGGTGCAACCCAAACTAAGATCTTTCAGCAGGCCTGGCCTCGAAGCTAGATCATAGGTCTAAGCTACACTGTTCACTCATAGGTTCGTACAGATGACTTCAGGTCTTAAGGACCAGCTTACTTATCATCACCTTAGATTTATTATAGAGAGTTTAGTATAAGTTAACCATTTAATAACTCTAAGTTGGTCGTTCAGTGAACTCATTCTCCAATGAGCACCTGCGTCTCGTCTCCGACTTTACCAAGTCGAATGAGTATGAGATCATCATTACCCTATGGTAAGACTAAGACACAGTAGTCTATCCGATGTTTTGATATCCATTTCTCAACACATCTATGACCACGAACCGTTTAAGACTTACGTTTCTATATGGTCGCTTACTACTCATAATCGAGATCTTATCTGGATACGTAAGGACCTAACTATAAGTCTATGGACATTATCCAAGTATATTATTTAAAAGATTTCATACTTAGAGTAATGGACACCATATGTTATATGAACAAGACGTACACTTAGGATAAATCGCCTTATGGGCATATATCCTCCTACATATCCCACCACAGGATGCTGAGCTCGGACCAGTAACTTCTCCCCTCCTTCAGTCACCCGAAGAGGACAATACAGGAGAAATATAATAAAAATACGTACGTACTAGGGAGGTACTGGACAGAAAAAGCACTGTCAAAGACGACGACTTCACGTTCGATATTGCTATTCAAGTCGCTAAAGGCGACAATGATATCGATCCACTATCTATAGCTAAATAAAAACACAGAGATGATTGGCCAAAGTGGAACGAAGCAATAGGAGTAGAGCTGGACTCACTCTTGAAACGTAAAGTCTTTGGACCAGTAGTCCAAATACCAGAGGTGTAAAACTTGTGGGATACAAGTGGGTATTCGTAAGGAAAATAAATGAGAATAATCAGATCGTGCGCTATAAAGTACGGCTTGTAGCTTAGGGATTTTCCCTACGACCGGGGATGGATTATGAATATACATATTCTCTGGTTATGCATACGATCACATTCCGATTGATAATAAGCTTAATATCAATGGAAGGCTGATAGAACCGAAAAACGTGCAAAGGAAGCACGCCTTCCACTCCCAAGTGTAGGAGCGTCAATTCAATATAAATTTATAACCGGTGAATACCGGGTCGGATCATAGGGACAAGTCGTTCTACACTTGCAAAATCTATCGATTAAGAAAGGTAATAGCGTGAGACAATCACCTCGCTATGTGAATGGAAGTGGGAAAAAGTGTGGTGAATCTACAATCCTATCCTAAGTAAGTAGGGTTAGAGGACCAAATGGGGAGTTATGATAGATAGGAGAGGAGCATGGATTGTAGGTTCACTAATGTTTGTTTTAATCAAGCTCAAATTACCCACATATAACTCAATTAGGCCTCCGGCTATGGCAAGTGTAATCGGTAAATTTAGCTTTCATGAACACAATAATTAGTAATAGGGATGGGTGCATCATCCTGATACTAATCAAAATAGGTTCATGGACTTTTCTCAAAGTGTGCCCACTTAGGTCTTAACCAATAAAATTGTGCCCTAATGATACATCCAACATCAACATGCAAATAGACAAGAGGTAAATAGAACTAAAATTAACAATCAACCATCATGAATCACAACCAAGCATTTAACACTACTCAATTACGCTAAACAAGACGAAAATTTCATATAAAATCAACCCAAGTTCATTACAAAAGAGAGATGCTAAAAATACACAAAAAGAGAGGAAAGAGATCACCAATCTCTCAATCAATGAGGCTTCTCTCTCACTTGAGCACCTCCTCCAAGCTTCCCATCTTCCCCCATGGCCTCCAAACCCTCCAAATTTCAGCAAGAAAAAGAACTTAGGGTTGAAAAATAGCCCAAAATCGGGTTAAACCTCTTCCAGCATTTCAGGTCTACATGGGGCATTGCGGGTCGAAAACAAACCCAAACCCGCATGAAAACTCAAAAAAAACCCCAATGGCATTGCTGGTCGGGCGCTTGGGGCACCCGACTCGTGGGTGCCTGGGGCGCCCGCATCATGGGGGGCACGCGCGAGCCGCGTGCCCCCCACCCCGTCCGCTGCTCCTTTTTGCGGGAGCGGGCCGGCCGCTGGGCCAGCCCGTGGCGGGCTTTTTTTAAAAAAATCGCTGCGGCCCGCTCAAAGAGCGGGTCGTGGGCTGCAGGCCCAATTCCCCCTTTTTGTTTTTTTATTTTTAAAATTCCCAGAATTTCTTCCCTTGCTCCAATAAATCCCCAAAAATAGCTCCGAGCTCCAAAAAATTCTGGAAAAATTCCAGAAAATCCAAAAAACCCCAGGAGTACCTGAAAAATAAGAGGAGCTAGGATTAGTCCATAAAACCACATTTTATGTATAGAAAGAGAGTAGGCTTTAATATTACACAATATCTCAAATACGCACGTATCAAAGCCAATACTAACATGATATACACATAAAATGCCCAGAAATGGGGGAAAATATGCAATTTATATCCCGAATCACACCCCCCAACTAGCTTTTTGCTCGTCCCTGGCAAAATATGCATAAATTTGGATTAACTTGAAAACATGCACCAACCTCAAGATATCATCATAGTATGCCAAAAATATTATTTCCAAGTGATTTCAAAGCAAATATACTCAATGTATGAAAGTAAACAACAAATGGCATTCTCCTCAATCCAATTCAAAGAAAAGTGAAGTAATAAGAACCGTATCGCATTTATCGGGATATATCACAAATGACAAAGTTTCTAATTTTCATGGAAATTGCCAAATAAAATAAATTTCCTCTAAGTTGTGGAAGATGAGATTGCATCGCTCATGTTGCTTATTCTTTCATTTATTCATGCATTTTTTCTTTTTCTCTTTTTGTATTCTTTTTGTTTTTGTATGTTTTATGTTTATGTTTTTGCATTCACGCAATCATGCTATGAAATGCAAACACGGCCACCTTTGCATACACGCGATACCACTATATAGGCAAAGGAATGGAATGATCCCCTAAATCTCATCTTTGGCGTCCTTCCCAATGTTTCGTGGGGCACCGGCTTCTCGATTTGATTAGAAAGAAACATTCACTTATAATAACTCTCTTTCTCATTCTCAACATTAATTATCAACTCATCCACCCACTCCTTAGGAGGAAAACAAAACATGCACCATTGGCCACACCCAATCCAAGCAAAAACTAAGCCATTCATCCCAAATCATGCAATCACTTACACCAAACTATTCCCAAATTATTTCAAAGAGATATCACGACGTATAAAATAGTTTCATACATGGCATATTAACATTTGACTCCAAAATAGAAAAGAAATTAAAACGTGCCAATCAAACATCGAAGAAGTTGATACCAAAATAATAATCCGAAAAAATTGCATGGCATTAAGCATGTAGGGACTACGCATAAAGCTAGCAGCGTAGGGACGAGGAGGAAAAATATGATATGCAATAAAGAGCAATTGGTGATGGCAAAATGGAGGTATCTCAAGAAAAAAGATTTAAGCTAAAATCAAAATCCTAACATTCCTAAAGATTCTAACACTCTCCCCCCAACTTAAAATAAACATTGCCCTCAATGTTGGGAGAGTATTAGATCTCGGCAAAAGATCCTAGAAAATAAAAGAAAAGCATACGAAAGCACTAAAATAAAACATTTATTTATTTACACCATGGAAAGAACACACCGTAGCAAAAGGCGGATCTCAAATATATAACGGTGGAGAAAGTTGATCTATCAGTTCCTTTTGCACCTCTGCTAGCTGCTTTGGAGCAAGGCCTCCACCGGCCTCCTTGGATTCCAGCAATGCAATTCCCAGCGTTTCCTTTGGATAATATGTGTCATGTGGGAGACGAGCTGCATCAATCCAAGCTATGTCCTCATGCCCTGCAAATAAAAGCATTCCAAAATGGGTCGTCAGAAAAAGAATTTAAATGTAAACGACGACAACCTAAATCAAAAATGTGCCGAAGTGCAAATTGAGATTCAGAAATGCAAGGCATGATATGGTGGAAACTTCCCTGAATAATGGTGCTAGGTGTGGCATGATACTCTGCCTCAGGAGGTGGAGGAAGCGGCTGCAGAAGAGACTCTGGAGGAGACGACAGCTTAGGCTCAATGTAGACCATCTCGCAATCGTCCTTGCTATCAGAAAGTGTAGGCTCTGCAGACCTCCCTAGACTATGAAGCGTATCCTGAAAATCTCCATGAACGATGGCATGGTGTGTATCCTGAGGTGAAGGGTATATGACCTACTGCACTGAAGTAGGAGGAAGGTCTGGCTCCGGCTCCGTCATGGTCTATAAACTCACTCCCTCGCCCAAATCATCCTCATCGTCATCAAAGAATTCTCTATCAGCAGTCCGTCCCTTGCACTCGTACACCTCAAAATGGGCGAATGTAGTAGATGGGAAACAAAACTCAGGCTCTCCAATATCATCCATATCGCTCGTGCCTTCACATGCATCCACCACAACATCACCACCAACATAAAAATGCATCGTGTCATCAACATGGTCGACACGCACCCCATCATCCATCTCCTCTGGCTCCTCAAGATGTGGGAAATCAGCTTCCTCTACTTGGCTCCAATACACCCCATAATCATGTTCTTCTCGTTCTTCCATAAGGTCACATTGGAATGAGTCCACAGCTGGCTCCTCAGGCTGCTCTGGAACCGTTGGACTACGTCCTCATACTCTGCTTAGGTCCTTCAGGTAACACCATGAATCCTTGGTCGAATAATCAAAGAACCGTAGCTCATCTGCACGAAATCTCGCCCAGATGGTGATAATCATATACAAAATATCTACAGGAGATGATCCTCGTGGAAACAATGGTATGGGCACGCAAACATCAAATCACTAAACCTCTGCCAAGCCTGATGGTAGGCCTCTCCATCAGCTTGGGTAAAGCTCGCTATATGCTGCTCCATGGCCTGCCGCCCATGTACTTGCTACAAAAAAGTAGGCAAAAACACTCGGAGAAATTCAGCCTGAAATGACAACCAAGTAAAATGTGAGTCGAGAGACAATGAATCAAACCACAATCTAGCATTATCTTGCAAGGAATATGTGAAGAATCTAAAATATATGCAATCATCACAGATATTCCCACTAAAACAAGAATACATCCACTCTTTAAATTTTTTTCATATGTAAATGAGGGTTCTCCCACTCCGAACCATGAAAGTATGGCGGAAGTGTGATATCCTATAAATCAATGTCGGAAAAATCTGAAGAGGATGCCATTTTCTTTTTAAAATTTTTTTTCAAGAAAATGAAAATTAACAACCAAAAGACTCAATAAGTGGAAAATAAATAAAATGGAAAGACACAACACTAAGAGATAGAAGTATCGCACTAAAACTTTCAAAATCAATCAAAAAATGCAAGTAGTAGAAACCGTTGTCCCCGGCAACGGTGCCAATTGATTGAACCGGAAAGCGCACAAAGGAAGCATGCCTTCCACTCCCAAGTGTAGGAGCGTCAATGCCCGGTGAGTACCTGGTTGGATCACATGGACAAGTTGTTCTACACTTGCAAAATCTATCGATTAAAAAAGGTAATAGCGTGAGACAATCACCTCGCTACATGAATGGAAGTGGGAAAAAGTGTGGTGAATCTACAATCCTATCCTAAGTAGGAATGGTTAGAGGACCAAATGGAGAGTTAGGATAAATGGGAGAGGAGCATGGGTTGTAGGTTCACTAATGTTGGTATTAATCAAGCTCAAATTACCCACATATAACTCAATTAGGCCTCTGGCTATGGCAAGCTTAATCGGTAAATTTAGCTTTCATGAACACAATAATTAGCAATAGGGATGGGTGCATCATCGTGACACTAATCAAAATAGGATCATGGACTTTTCTCAAAGTATGCCCACTTGGGTCTTAACCAATAAAATTGTGCCCTAATGATACATCCAACATCAACATGCAAATAGGCAAGAGGTAAATAGAAATAAAATTAACAATCAACCATCATGAATCACAACCCAAGCATTTAACACTACTCAATCATGCTAAACAAGACGAAAATTTCATACAAAATCAACCCAAGTTCATTACAGAAGAGAGATGCTAAAAATACACAAAAAGAGAGGAAAGAGATCACCAATCTCTCAAACAATAGGCTTCCCTCTGACTTGAGCACCTCATCCAAGCTTTCCATCTTCCCCCATGGCCTCCAAACACTCCAAATTTCAGCAAGAAAAAGAACTTAGGACTGAAAAATGGCCCAAAATCGGGTTAAAACCCCTTTCCAGCATTTCGGGTCTGCAGGGGCATTGCGGGTCGAAAACAGACCCAAACCCGCAAGAAAACTCAAAAAACCCCATAATGGCATTGCGGGCCGGGCACTTGGGGCGCCCAACCCACAGGAGCCTGGGGCGCTTGCATCATGGGGGCACGCGTGGGCCGCGTGCCCCCCGCTGCTCCTTTTTGCAGGAGCGGGCCCGTCGCTGGGCCGGCCCAATGTGACGGGCTTTTTTAAAAAAAATTGCAGCTGCCCGCTCAAAGAGGTGGCCGCGGGCTGCAGGGCCAATTTCCCTTTTTTTTATTTTTCTGTTTTTAAAATTCCCAGATTTTCTTCCCTTGCTCCAATAAATCTCCAAAAATAGCTCCAAGCTCCAAAAAAATTCTGAAAAAATTCCAGAAAATCCAGAAAAATCTCAGGAGTACTGAAAAATAAGAGGAGCTTGGATTAGTCCATAAAAATTATATTTTATGTATAAAAAGAGAGTAGGCTTTAATATTACACAATATCTCGAATACGCACGTATCAAAGCCAATATTAACATGATATACACATAAATGCCCAGAAATGGGGGGAAATATTCAATTTATATCCCAAATCAAAGGCCAAAAAAATGCAGCTCATGGACGTTGTGACTGCATATCTATATGGTAATATAGATAAAGATATCTATATGAAACTTACAGATGGTTTCAAAATACCAACAGAAATAAAAGATAGATATCGGGACGTCTATTCTGTTAAGCTTCTAAGATCCTTATATGATCTTAAACAATCTGTAAAAAATGTGGTATAACAGACTGAGTGAATTCCTCGTTCAATAAAGTTTCACCAATAATAAAGTCTGCCCGTGTATTTTCATTAAAACCACGGGAACAAGATTCGTCTAAGTAGACGACTTAAACATCATCGGATCTCCTATAGAGATTGATGATATATCTGCAAGCCTCAAACTAACGTTTGAAATGAAAGACCTAGGAAAGACTAAATATAGCCTTGGCTTACAGATATAAAACCTCAGCGGAGGAATCCTGTTACACTAATCCACATACATAAGGAAATTATTTAAAAATTTACATATGGATAAATGACATCCTCTAAGTACACCAATGGTCGTTGGATCTTTGGATGTACATAAAGACCCCTTCCGGCTGCTAGAAGAGGGGGAGGAAATATTAGGTCCTGAAGTACCTTAACTTAGTGCCTTTGGAGCACTACTATATCTGGCAAACTGCACACATCCCGATATAGCGTTCGCAATCTTCCTACTAGCCAGATACAGTTTCAGCGTCCGCTGCGCCACTAAAATAGAGTAAAGCAGCTTCTGCGCTACCTCCAAGGGTCAGTTGACCTGGGATTATACTTCCCAAAAGGTGGATCTTACACTTTGATTAGTTATGGAGATGCAGGTTACAAGTCTGATCCACACACCGAGAAATCACAGCTGGTTTTGTGTTATTTTCGTTGGTACGTCCATCGCCTGGAAATCTGTGAAGCATACCACCACATCAGTCCCATCCAACCGCTCAGAGCTCTTGGCGATCCATGAAGCTAGCAGAGAATGTGTCTGACTTTGTTCAGTCATTCATCACATTCTAGTGATGACCGACCTGAAGACGGACGACCTTGAGCCAACCATATTATTTGAAGATAATGCAGCTTGTATATCTCAACTACAAGCTGGTTACATCAAGGGCGACAGGACAAAGCACATCTCTCCCAATTTTTTCTGAACGCACGAGCTACAGGAGCAGAAGTAGATTGAAGTACGACAGATTCAGTCTTATAATAATTTAGCTGACCTGTTTAAGAAGGCGTTGCCAAGATGTACTTTTTGAAAGCTTGTATAGGGATGCGACATCTGAAAACCCTACAAGCTTGAAGCTTGTACGGATCAGGGGGAGTCACTTGTGTATTGTACTCTTGTTCCTTAAGCTGCTGATTTTTCCCACTGGGTTTTCCACAGCTAAAGTTTTAACGAGGCAAAACACATAACTCTGGATCCAGCAGTATCCTCCCGATATTAGCGTATTGGATCCCGAAGAATTCATCTGCTAAGAATGGATGGATGATGGGGAGTGTTATGAGTGGGGGAGACCTTTGGGCATAATAACTCCAATAAATTACATTGTCATCAAACATTTATATACTTCACTAAGTAAGTTCCATAAGAATTAAGCAAGGTGAAGTGTGAATCATAATGTGTCATATAAATAATAATTCTAATCATGAATTCCTATGACACAAACTCATATGATGAAAAAATAGACCAAATGGGCATAATATAATCATAATAATGAATGCCCCATGTTAATACATATATCCATAAGAGATTCTCAATATTGTACATGAATAAAATGTCATAAAGCATTTTAATCTTATCATGCACAATTAAACAAGGTGACTCAATATCTAAAATGAGCCAACTCCTTATGACCTAGCATGCATATCACATCAAGTTGTGTGTGTGTGTGTGTGTGTGTGTGTGTGTGTTCTAGGGCTGACTAGGACAAGATAAAGAGTGACTAGGATTTGTTCTTGAAGAATGGAAGGTTGAGATGAGTTTGAAAAAGTATTGGGGGAAACCAATTTGGTTGGAAATCTCAAAATTTTGAAATTTTTATGAAAAATGTAACATCCAATGGCACCTCATACATTACTCAGTGGCATTTGTAATTATAAAAAAACGCAGCATCCAATGGCAGGAAATAATGTTGGGGATTTGAGTCTGTTGGAGCCGAACCAACTTTGCTTAGCTGGGTCCTACCGCCCCCATTTGTAGATTGGACGTCCAAATTCACATCCGCCTAAGCCGTACAAGAAAAATTCAAAGAAAGTATAGATGGATAAAAAGGGAGTCTTGAAATGGACAATGTGCTTCTAATGGCACCAGACAAACTATTAATGGTAATTATATAGGTGCCAAATATTGTTTAGTCTTATTATTTTATAATTATTTGTTCATTTTCCATTCCACCGTCCATTTTTGTTCGTTTAAATTTAGCCCGCGCCGAAGCTAAATTTTTGTTCGTTTAAATTTTTGAGGGGAAATAATTTTTGGGGATAACAAAAATTTTGAGGGCATGGGTCCGCGTCGAAACTAAATTTTTGTTCGTTTAAATTTTAGAGAGGGAAATAATTTTTGGGGAGAACACAGATTTTGAGGAGATATCTTTAATGAACCAGGCCGAAGGGCAGGGTTCCGCGCCGAAGGCGCACGCACCAAAGCTAAATTTTGTTAGTTTAAATTTTGGAGGGGGAAATAATTTTTGAGGAGAATAAAGATTTTGTGGGGATATCTTAAATAAACCGTGCCCGAGGACAAGGGTCTGCGCCGAAGGCGCCTGCGCTGAAGCTAAATTTTTGTTCGTTTAAATTTTGGAGGGGTAATAATTTTTGGGGAGAACAAAGATATTAAGGGGATATCGTAAATGAACCGTGCCCGAGGGCATGTGTTATAACTAGTGTGTGTGTGTGTGTGTGTGTGTGTGTGTAGCAAGTCATAAGAAAATATGCATGTGACACGTCTAGATCATTAATCACGTGTATAGCAAAAGATTATCTCGTAAAGCATACAACAAATTAATGAATCACATATATTCACAACATTTCATGAATAATGCCAAAAAATTATACTATCAAGTGTTGTGTATCTATAATATGCATTCTAAACACATACCAAGTAATGGGATAAAATGCGCTGAGATGGAATTGTAATAAACTTACAAATTTGAACTCCCCCTACTAAAGTGCAGGTCAAACTCTTAATCCTCTCCTTTGAGTAAAATTCTTTGTGAATCAAGGAGTGGTATGGGGGTTCACCTCAATTTGTAATGAGTACCTGAAAATATGAAACTTTTGGTACCCAATTGACTTTTAGGGTCCGTGGGGTTAATTATAAATCATATATAATGTTCTTTATCAAAGACTATAAAAATTATACTCAAATAATTAATTCTATTTAATCTCTTTGACACAATGAAATTATAGACATAGTGTTCAAAAATAATGAACAAGTCAAAAAATGTTATAGAGCAATCAATTTTTAAGAAATAATGAAGTATTCTGCAAAACACAGAATAAGTCGACTAATTTGAAAATTTGTTGGCTCCTTTTCAATTGAATTGACAGACTTCTTATTTCAAGTTGGGTAGTCGACTATTTTTCCAAATCAGTCGACTAATGTTGTATCAGAATGAAAAATGAGATATTTGATGAAATATTGAATCAATTCTACATGATTAAACATAATCAAATAGCTGACCTACCACATATTTCATCACTTTACATTAGGGTATCATAAAAATATTCATGCAAGCACGTGGATACCCCAAAATTATAGGTTCAAGCATAACTATCCATTAGGAACCCGAATCCGATATGGATTTGCTGAATAACCATCAAATACATTTCTAGCAATATATGCTTTCCTATCATGCATGCTCAAATGTTTAGGCAACCAAATCACATTATCATTCTTTCTAGCATGGGGTGTAGCATGAGATGAATCAATATGTTTATGTGGGGCATGATGTATATTATGGTGGGGGGTGTGTCACATGATGTGCATTTGGTGCACGTGTTCTATCATAGTTTTCATACATGAATGCATGATGCTTTCTAACATTATGAGCATGTTGGGGTCTAGCATTCTTAACATTATGATGTGTTGTTTGCACATGCTTGGTGAAGGAGTGGCTTTAGCATTCGGATTGTTCTTACCTTTTTCAAGTTTTTGAACGAGTTCATCATGCTTGAGCTTACTCATGCACAAATCATTAACAACCATTTCTAATTTATCATACAAGGTAGATACATAAATAACATGTTCATTTCTCAAGGAAGTATAATCACATAACAAACATCATACTTAAACCTTAAGCTTGCAAGATCACAAGCTGACGAGTAATCATTATTACTAATATTCTTTAACTCATCAGGGTCATGCAACAAAATATTGTGCTTAATCTTAAGTTGTTGTGATCATCATCTAACAAGTTAGAACCTTTATCTAACTTATTATATTTCTTGGTTAACTTCTCAAATCAACGATATAATCTTTCATATTCGATGAAATCAACGATATAATCTTTCTTGGTTAACTTCTCCAAAGTAAATTCTTCAAATTCTTCATTGTCGAATTCATTTACCTTATTGTTGACATCTTGATGTGCCATTGGATACATTAAGATTTTGGTGTTGTCCTCGGGTGGTGAGAAATCCTTACTAAGCTCTCCATACTTTTCTTCAAGTATTCCCAAGATCTTTTGTGCAGTGTTTGCTCCTGAAACTTCACTAAAATTGTCGTTAGTCAAAAAGGAGTAAATAATACGTATCACCTTGAAATTCATCAAATACGTCTCCTTTTGTTCTTTGGTCCAAGAAGCTTTTGGAGTGGTTGGGACCGCGTATGAATCTTCAAGAAATACCACGTACTCTAATTCTTCGGCCTCCAAGTGAACTTCCATTTTCTTCTCCAAATTGAATAGTTCGTTCCATCGAAAGTGGGTGGAGAAGCAAAGCTTTGACCATGTGCCATCTTTGTTGATGATATCGAATCAACCAATGCTCCAATACCATGTGTTAGGATCATGTCAATTGCAAACTAAACACTAGAGGGGTGATTAGTGTTTCAAAATAATTCGGGCAAATAAAAATAACCCCTCTAATTTTAGCCTAAGCTACTTGATAATGTTACTTACTCAAGTGCTTAATGAACACAATCTAATTACTTGCAATGATAAATAGAGATCACGGCGGAATATAAACTCAAGTATGCAAGCAATATAGAGAAATGGACAAAGAGATAATCAAGCACAAACACAAAGGATTTTATCCTAGTTCACCCTCCGTTGGGCTAGTCCAGTCCCCAATCTCCAATTGGAAATTTCACCTAACCAACTCTCTTAATCAAGAGAGCAATGCCCCACCAAGAGGCCTTACACTTGCCTAGCTCCATTTGCTAGGTCTTCTTCCAATACAACCACCATCTAGCACCACTTGCTAGGAATTTACCGATTACAATATCCACCTAGTTCTTAAAATTAGGAATTTCCAACAACTCTACCTAGCTCCTTTATCTAGGATTTCCACAATGCCAACACCCTCTACACTTTAGGGTTTACAACTCAATCATCAATCAACACCACACCCTTGTGTGGGTTTATAACAACAAAACAAACCAAATCACTTACCACCTCTCTCTTAGAGGGTTTACAATACATTTCTTTCTTTTGAAGAAGATGAAGAAATACAACATCCTATAGCCACCACAAATAAAGCTTTTGTGTATATGTGATTTGTGGCTAATGAAATCGTTTGATCCCAAAGATATGAAGTTAAAAACTTTAGAGATCAAGAAAATGAAATCAGTTGAATCAATTCTAAACAAATTAAGTTCAAAGCTTAAGGGAATTGTAAAACAAGTGTAGCCAAGATTATGCTTAAAAGATTTGGAGATTAGAATCAAGAATGGCTATAAAAACTTCTTTTATCTCAAATTGAAATTTAATAACTCAAGGAGATCAAGAAAAATACTAATTTGTGATCCAAGAAAATCAAGATGAAAGCTTGAGTGATTCACAAAATTAGTTAGGCAAGAAAAGCATAAAAGCTTTGGAGATTTGAAAATCTTTGCCTTAGAATGAAAAATCTTAAAGAGATCTTTTAGATTAACTTGGAAAACTTTAGAAAGTGTTTTTCATTATCTTATGCATGATGCAAAAATCCCTCAACAAAACCCTTTAAATAGTCCACAAAAATCCGTTGAAAAACTTGGACGAAATAGCCCTCAAACGGTAATAATCGATAGCTCTAGAAAAAATGGAAACTGCGTAAAACACAGAAGTAGTCAGCTCCTGTAGTCAAATTAGTCGGCTACTTTTATAGTGGCGGTCGACTACTTTGTACTGCGGTCGACTGACTTCAGCAGCATCAGATAAAAATGGTCATAACTAACTCAAATGAACTTTGATTTGAGTGATTCAAGATGCGTTGGAAATGAAGTATGCTATCTAATGGGCTAGGAATGGATGAGAAATTCCAAATGGAGAAAAACTGGCAAAGGTTGAATGCAAAACAGTACACTTTCTATTCATGAGCCTAAGATAAGTTTTGATCAACCAATGGTTTGATCTAAATAGATAGGAAATGAATTTGAGATGAAATCAAAACCAAATAAATTCATTTTCTTATGTGTGTGTGCATGCTTCAAATGTTTGGCTTTAACATACTGAGACAAACTCAATAAAATGTAAAAACACATCACCCACACTATTGGAGTCTTGATGCATTCTTCTTGGCTCATGAGTTGTCTTGAGAAGCTTTGCACTCCACTAATCATTGGGATAAACTCCATACCTTCAATTTTGAGCTCCAGTCCATGAATTGTTCAACTTCAAGCTTCATGGTTCATATCATCATGTCTTGAGTTTGAGTTGACCATTGTTGTCTTTATACATATACTCATAACAAATCTCATAAAACATAATTAGTCATACTAATTATTTGCTTAATCATCAAAACCAACTTAGGGTATTGCAATAATCAACATGGTTGTTACAAAACTTCTCCATGAAGGATTTGGGAGAGGCATTCTATATACTCGGTATAAAGATCTATAGAGATAGATCGAATAGGATGCTGGGATTGTCCCAGTCTATGTACATAGATACCATGTTAAAGAGATTTAACATGGAAAACTCCAAGTGTGGTATAGTAACAGCTTTTCATTGAATAACTCTATCCAAGACTATGTCTCCCAATATAGATGAGGAGAAAGCAATCACGAGTAAGATTCCTTACGCCACAGGTGTAGTATCTATCATGTATTCCATGTTATGCACTAGACCTGATGTCGCATACGCACTTGGCGTAGTTTGTTGACATCAATCAAATCCTGGAGAAAAGCATTGAACTGACATAAAGAACATACTTAAGTACTTAATAAGGGCTAAAGATATGTTCTTAGTGTACAGTGGGATTAATAATCTTTCATTCGAAGGATATACTGACTCAAGTTTCTAAAGTGACATAGATGATGGTAAATCAGTGTCAGGATATATTTCACTCTCAACAGATGGCCAATAAGTTGGAAAAGTTCCAAGCAAGACACTATAGCCGATTCGACGATGGAAGCTGAGTACATCGTAGCCAATGATGCAGTAAAGGATACGGTCTAGATGAATAAGTTCATTGCAGAACTTAGTGTTTTTTCTTCGAATATTGATCCAATACCTTTGTATTGTGATAACAATGCAACAGTCTCACTGGCCAAGGAACCTATATCTCACATGAAATTTAGGCACATCCTAAGAAAGTTTTACTTGATACATGAAATTCAAAGACATCGGGACATTGATATACAAAGAGTTAGTACACTCGATAATGCAGTAGACCCACTTACGAAATCCCTTCCACAAAACAGACTGGAGTGTTTAGTGGATTAAATCGATATGATGTACCGTAATAATTAGTTGTAAGTGCAAGTGGAAAATGTTGGAGAATGTATGCCCTTAAGATAATTCTTGTAATTGTAATAAACATCTCGTTCGAAATGATAGTAAGCTATCTGGTAATCTTTATCTATGATATCCTTTGTATCACTTCTATGGTTATTGTTGTGATTATATGATGCATGGATAAAGTCCATGGATTTATGATAGGAACATTAGGATCATGATGATATCATGATAATAGGGCCAATGTGTTCATTGATCATATGTCTAGAACTATTCCTGGTCAGAGGAATATCGAGACTGTACATAGATTTTGCAGTTAGACCAATGTGTATTAATCTATACCATCGGATGGTAGTGATTGGCCTCA
Source organism: Scilla litardierei (assembly GCA_030789695.1). Lineage (NCBI taxonomy): Eukaryota > Viridiplantae > Streptophyta > Magnoliopsida > Asparagales > Asparagaceae > Scilla > Scilla litardierei. The sequence continues at coordinate 94,722,574 of CM061138.1, read as the reverse complement.
TAGTCACTCGGTGTATAGACATCGTTAGATAATGCACATGTGCTTATTAGGAGAACAAGTTCACAAAACGACTTGCCAGAGATACTTTTGTACGATTAATATACTCTAAGTGTCAACAGAAGATCTCTAGTAGCAGTATGTACATGTTAGTCCTTGACCAAAGATGTGCTAAAGGACATTGCATGTAGAAAATTATACTTTGATAGTTATCGAACATTAGCTTTATAGTTGATGTGTATGTGCCTGCTGGGTATGGTTAGAAGCATGTGAAGGAAGTGACCATGCTGCTGGTATTCGTCTCCTCTGGTATGTAAGGTTAGTGTCGTAGTTGAGTAAATGGATCCATAATAAATCCATGGCCAGTGGAGGGGATGAACTTGTTAAAGAGTTAACAAGTATCATCTAACCAATAAATATGGGATCACATTTGACTCAATGGGTTTAATGTGTAATCGGGTTTGACTCTATACCATACTATTAAAGCTAAAATTGGTGATAACGGTATTTGGGCTGAAGATGGCTCCTTCGTCGGGGCAGAGCCTTGTCAGCGGTTGAAATGAGACCCGTGAACGAGCGTCTCCGGGTCGGGGTGAGCTAGGATCGGACTTCACAAATGGAAATTGATCTAGCTTTGCCGTATCTCCATTATCCTGCAACATGAGAAAATCGTTAGGGGGGTCGGGGTTGGGGCCCAACGGATTCCCCTCTGTTACGACCTTAAGAACGGCCCAGTCGATCTAGGCCTGTATGATCAAAGCTCAAGTACATAACCCGTCGAATCTCCCTAGTAAGAACTAGCTCTGAGGCTTAGAGAAGCTTGCCAAGGCATAAAGAAGCTCACTGAGGTTCAGAACAGCCCGCACCTTCAGAGCGGCAAACTTGTCAACCGAACCAAAGAGAAGAGCCCTCCGGTAGATCGCACACGTTTTACGCTAGTTCGCTACAGCGGTAGCTCGCCCCAAAGGTAGCTCGCTTACCTCTCCACCCAGAAGAAGTACGCCCAAGGATGGGCATGAGACGACTGGCTCGGGTGACTAGCTCGACACAGGAGGGAGGCGACCCGCCATAAATATCACTGACAGTCTCACAACAGATAAGCCTGACAAAAGCGCACCTGGCCGTTTCACCGCCAGATAGCCTAACAAAAGCGTGCCTGATACTTTTGGCTCTGACAGCCTAATAAAAGCGCACCTGACACGTTCGGCTCTGACATCCTCGGCCGAACCCCTAACATCCTGACACCGCCAGTTCAGCTAAAGCAACCGGCTCAAACATCCTATAAATACCCCCTCTCCTCCAACGACAAAGGGGTTGGCTAATCTGTAAGAAAGCCTAACACATCTACTTATATTCAAGGTCGAATATCATCCATATATTCGTGCCTTACACACTAGTTTGCCACGCTAGGGCCGATCTGCCTTTGAGGTTACCCAGCATGTCCGACATTCTCCAAACAGTCACCAACTGACTTAAGCATCGGAGAGGCTCTCGGTTGACAGCCAACCGAGCCTTTCTAATGAGTTGTTCTTCTTGCAGGAAGCTCGCCCCAGCTATCAGCGGTCAAAGCAATCTGTGATGACCTTCACCAACTGACAAGCAAACTTCACCAGATGAAGGGCGAACTTGGGATCTCTATCCTCAAAGCGTTCTCAAATGCATGATTAGCCTTGTCTCCCCCCAAACACTTGTAATCGTTGTAACCGTGATTCCCATTTAAAGACGTGTCGATAAAGATATTACTCATCTATACAGGAAGTTCATGTGATGTCCTTTTCTTCACCACTTTGGAAAAGATGAGGCTGGCTTCATCGGAGTTGAGAGAATGCCCAAAGCCCTTCATAGGCTTCACTGGACACTCCGCACCAGTGGCTGGCATCATCACGCTGCCAGTGACCCTTGGAACGTACCCACGACAAGTCACCCATTTGACCAATTTTATCGTGGTAAAGATCAACTAACCATACGATGGAATCATCGGCAGACCGTTGCTCAATGTGGTGCATGCTGTGTATCAACGTTCCACCAGATGATCAAATTCCAGACTCCTAGGGAGTTGGAAAGGCAAAAGGGAATCAGAAGCAGGCTCGATCTTGCTACCTTTTGTCCACTGCCTTGAGAAGAGTTGAGCAAACAGACCCAGCTAATCCAGGCAACGAGGGTACGTATGAGGATCGACGACCCGCAGCAATCGAAGAGACGGAGAGCATCCAGATCTCTGAAGAAGAATGAAAGACTGTCTCCATTGGGTCAGTGCTCCCTTTCGACCTAAAGGGACAATTAATTACACTCCTAAGAGAGCACGCAGATGTCTTCACCTGGTCTCCAAAGGATATGCATGGCATCGACCCTCATGTAATATCCCACAAGCTAGAGGTCGACTCGACTTCCAAGCCCATGAAGCAGAAGAAGAGGAACATGTTGGGCGAAAAGAAGAAGGCTGCAATTGAGGAAGTGGATCGACTTCTGGTGGCAGGCTTCATTCGGGAAGTCCAATATCCTGAATGGCTCTCAAATGTCGTGATGGTGAAGAAAGCAAACGGTAAATGGAGGATGTGTATCGATTTCATCAACCTCAACAAAGCATGTCTGAAGGACAGCTACCCCTTGCCTCGAGTCGACCATCTTGTCGACAGTGCATCTGGCTATGAACTCTTAAGCTTCATGGATGCTTTTTCAGGCTACAACCAAATCCAAATGGTGACAGAGGACGAAGAACAGACTTCTTTCATCACAGATCGATGTATTTTCTGTTATAAAAAGATCCATTTGGTTTAAAGAATGCATGAGCAACATACCAATGTATGATGAACAAGGTCTTCGAGGCTCAAACTGAGTGAAACTTGGAGGTTTATGTTGATGATATGCTGGTCAAGTCAAAGAAGCCGACGGATCACATTACAGATCTTCGAGAGACATTTGCACAGATTCTACACTATAACCTTCGGCTGAACCTTGCAAAATGTTCATTTGGGGTTCGATCTGGGAAATTCATCGGGTTCATGCTAATGAATCGAGGAATCGAAGCTAATCTCGACAAAACCGCGACAGTCGTAGCAATGAAGGAGCCTTTACCATCAGAGAGCTTCAGAGATTGAACGGCAGAATAGCGGCTCCGGGTCGATTCCTGTCCAAGTCGGCCGAGAGGTCGCTACCTTTCTCCAAAGTGCTAAGTAAGCCAATAGCGTCTACCGCAAAGAAAATCATCGAGTGGGATGTGGATTGCAAGAAAGATTTCTCTGAGCTAAAGGAGTATCTCTGCAGCCCACCACTCTTGACTAAGCCAGATAAAGATGACCAACTCATCATCTATCTGGTAGATACCATAGAAGCTGTGAGCTCGGCTCTTATCAAGGAGGACTCTGGAGTGCAACGGCCTGTCTACTATGTCAGTCATATCCTCCGGGGTGCAGAAATCAACTACTCGAGGATAGAGAAGATGGCATTCGCTCTGGTCTAGTCTGTGAGGAGGCTACGACCCTACTTCCAAGCGCATACCATCTTGGTCCTCATCGACACCCCTTTGGCGCAAACTCTAAGGAGGCTAGATCGATCGGAAAGGATGACTAAGTGGGGGTTGAATTAAGTGAGTTCGACATTTGATACAAGTCGAGGACCGCCATCAAGGGACAAGCCCTCGCTGACTTCATCGTCAAACTCACATACGACGACAACTCGCCAATAGAGGTACATGTTGCTAACATGTAGTTCTACATTCCCCCTTCTTCCTCGACAGGTGTCGACACTTCAATGGTTGCCCATGAAGAAGAAGGGACATGGATCTTGCAAGTTGATGGCTCGGTGACACGAACCGGAAGCGGAGCTGGTATAATTGTCCAAACACCAGAGGGCAATTATACTCGAATATGCCCTTCTGTTCAACTTCCAAACCATGAACATTGGGGCGGAGTACGAAGCTGCCATCAATAGGTTCAGATTGGCTCGAGCGCTCGGGGCAAAGATCGTCCACCTGCACAACGACTCCAATTTGATAGTCCACCAGCTGAATGGAGGTTACGAAGCTCGAAACAAAACGATGCAGAACTACATGCAAATTATCAAGGACGATCGAACCGAATTCAGCCGGGTGGAGATCCACCATATACCACGATCAAGGAACCACCGAGCCGACGCTCTATCAAAGCTCACCTCGTCCTCGCCAGTAGGACTAGGTCGAACAGTGTTTGTACAGCATCTTTAACACCCGAGTGTACTCGAAGAGGAGCTACTAAGCCTCGACCAAGGAGTCACCTGGATGGACTCATTATCAAATATCTCAATACAGGGGAAAATCTAATGACCCTGCGGATGCACGAAAGCTGGAGTGAATGGCCTACCAATTTGTCTTGCTTGATGGTTCGTTGTACAAGCGACGATGGACCAGGTGCGGTGCCTTGCCTCAAATGTCTGACTCCGCAGGAAGCAATCTATGTGATTCAGGAAATCCATGAAAGAGACTGTAGAAATCACCGGGGGGGAAGTCCTTGCTTTGAAAGTCTTGAGGCAAGGTTACTTCTGGCCGTCCATGTTCACGGAGGTGATCAAGTATGTCTGAAAGTGCCCTACTTGCCAGAAATTCACAAAGCATATCTCGGCCCCTCTAACGGAACTAATCCCCATCATTAGTCATGTTCCTTTTGCAAAATAGGGATTAGATATCCTTGGTCCATTCGCACCACCGAGTGGACAACGGAAGTTCCTGATCGTGGCAATCGACTATTTCACCTAGTGGATCGAAGTAGAGCCCCTGGCCTGCATCACTTAGAAGGACGTCAGAAGCTTCAGTTGGATCTCCTGGCACACCAAATACACTAGAGGTGGGTGAATAGTGTAAATCACCATGATATTGCAAAATTAAAAGTTAATAAAAAATTGCAATAAGAATGCGGAAATAAATGAACACAATCCAGAGTATTCCAAACGCAAACACAGAGATTTATCCTGGTTCGGATCCTTGTGATCCTACATCCAGTCCTCTACCCTGTAGAGATTTGAATCCACAAAAACACTTGCTCCCTGCAAGTAATCCACATACAAAGATGCCAACACTCCCCGTGTTGCAAACTTGTACAATCTCTTTAACAAGAGATTCACCAAATGAAGTAAAGAAAGAGTATGAAACAATATCACGTATAGCCTTGATAATTGATGGAATTATAGCGCAAGGATGGTGATGGAATCTCCAAGGTTCAAGATATGAATTGTGGTAGAACACTCTTAAAAATTGGTCTTCCTAAAATGGGCAGAATTTCTGCAGAGGTTCCTCTATGGAAATCTGAAAATCACACACTTTCTAGAGAGAGAGAGAGACTTAAGAAAAGAGTGAGTGAGTGAATTTTCGTGTGTTTTAGACAGGGGTCTGGGGGTCTATTTATAGCCCAAAAAGTTAGTTTTCTAACGTTGGATAACTGCCTAAATTTTCAAAAAGTTCTGAGCCATTTTTTCAAAAATTAATCGACTATGAAAAAGTATTAGTCGACTAATAATGCTGCCAGATCAGAAAATGACTATTGAAGTGTCCTTTGACAGGAGATGGTTAATAAACGGCTAGAAACTGCTATAAACGGCTAGAAACCGTCCAAATCTATCCGTTTATAGGAAGTTATAATTTCCATTAATTAATTAAAAATTAATTAATAGAAAACAATTAAAATAACTGTTGTTATAACTATTCGAAAAAACTGTCAGGTAGACCAGGAAAAACTATTAGTCGACTAGGAATAAAAATTTGACAAATTTTTAGAAATTAATCCTTATGATTGGAAAATATATTTTGACCAGAAATTATTTTGTTTTTCTTAATAAAATAAGAAAAACTGTATTAATTGACTAGGGAAAAATGCTGGTCTGCTAATTTTCTGAAGTTTGGATTTGGAGGCTGAGTCCTAAAGAACTAAGATAGAGTATTATCAAGGCTTTAACAATCTAAAGTTATGAAAGAATAAAAATTAGAATTACATCATATTTCTCAAGATATTAGAATTTATCGCTTGAGCTTCGTCTTACATTTTGATGCTTTATCTTGCAAAGTAACTTGATGATTGTCATATGTGAAGAAGTTGAGCTTGATAATCTGCATCCAAAGAGTTAGTATATACATATATATTCAAAATGATTGTATCATCAAAAACTTTATGTTTCCAACATTCTCCCCCTTTTTTTATTATTACAATATATCTAATGATCATATGAAATATATGTGATTGTAAAGAAATACTTGTAATTGTAAGCTCCCCCTAAATATATGCTTGATAGAATGAATAATCAAATTACAAATGGGAATGATTGTAATATCAATTAGAAAATGCATATATCGAAGAAAAAAATGAATGCGTGTAAAAAGAACTTTAGATCTTTAGATCGTTGGCAATGATAGTAAAAATTCCCTTGTAGTGAAAAACATATACTTAGATCGTTGGGAATTATAGTAAAAATTCCCTTGTAGTGAAAAACATGTATATGTGTGCATATTTAATAATCTTTATACATTTCATTTCATATTTTTCTCCCCATTTGAAATTATCAAAAATAGGATGAAATTGAGCAAATTAGTCGACTAAAGAAATGTCCTGGTCGACTAATCTGTACATAATTCTGAAAAAACAGTGAAGAATATGAACCAAACAAACTGAACTTCATTAATGCAACATAAGTAGTAAAATGATAAAGTCATACATAGGAGACTGCGAACTAGTGAGTCAACAATCAACCTAACAACAACAACCTAACACAACTGAACCCAAAGTACCAGAGGATATACGAACTGATAGTCCTAGTCAAATTACACAACAACTTAAAAATAAGCACCAAACCACACAACAGAAAACAACAACCAGTGATAACTAAGTATTAGTCGACTAACTGATAGTCATAGTCGACTAATAACCGAAAGGTGCCTGAAATCACTCAATACAGTGGAGGAGGATGATGCGATGTGGAAGGGGAATAGGGGGACCAGTGGTCGAGGAGACTGAGGATCTGGGCCTGACTGTTTTGGGAAGTCTCAAAGCCCTTGATCATGGTGGTGGTGATGTTCTATAGACGTGTTTTAAAACCGCTCAAATGTTCCTGGACTCCTGCAAATCCTTCGTTAACATCCTCACGCAAGTTGTCAATCTGCGTTTGGAGAGTGACACGATGAGAAGGAGGGTTAGGAATATTGGGATTAACACCAAAGCGACGATGACGGAGAGGAGGTTTAACGGGGCGATCTTCTTCTTTATTTCTAGGAGGAGGATGGGGTAAGGTCATGCGATTAAGGACCGAACGACCGAAGTTGATGGTAGAAAACATGGAAACTTCACTAACAAGAGGGATTTCGAAGTGTTTGAAAATCTGGGTGATGGTGCACAGTAGGTAGATATGTGTTGAAACGGGCTTGGTAAGCACCATCATGATAGCGTAAGCCCAATTCACCTTCAAACTGCTAACAATGGCATAGAGACAAAGAGCAAGATAGTTGCTAACATAGTTTAGGGATCCGGATTTGGGAATGCGGTTGTAAATGAGGATCTTGAAGATGAGACGTGGAGGGGGAGCAAATCAATTGCGCTCATCCCCACATGGAAAGTTGGGCTTAAGCGAGCAAGAACATTGGTGTTATCCATGGGGAAGCCAAGGTCAAAGACATTAGAGCAAGGGATTCCTAAGCATTCGGCAAGAGTAGCGTATGTAAGATGGATCTCGCGACCTTTGACAATGGATTCAAAGAAAACATTGCCATCATCATGTGTAACTTCCATATTAGCGTAGAACTCCTTAACGAGGTTGGGATAGTATGGGACAACCTCTGCATAACTCCAAAGATGAAGGTGGAAGAGATCATAGCTTAGGATTTTGGAATCACTAAAATCTATGAATCTCTCTGGGTAAAACGGAGTATTAGCCATGGAATCGAATTATTCGCGGGATTCGGCGAAGTTGAAGACCAATGTCTGACTGTCAGAGGGATTTGGGTGAAGGGAGGAGGAGGATGCCATCTGAGAACGATATCTAAAGATGGAGGATCGTTTGGACCAAGTGGATAGGGGTTTTCGCATGGTGAAAGTGAAGACGAACCCATTGATTTAAATAGAGAAAAAGAAGAGGGAATTTCGAAATTTGAAAGAAAAACTGATTTGGAACCAATTAAAAACTTCCCTTAAATTTTCTAGACGTTGAAGAACCGATTGGTGCAGAAAATGGTTGAAGAAAACGGTCGAAATCGCAGTTTTTCTGAAAACTGTAATTTTCTGGTCGACTAGTCGAAAATCCTAGTCGGCTAATCGAGACAAGAATATTGTGAGAGGAGGAAGACGCGGAAAATTGGGATTTTTTTAATAATATAGCCAGTCAAACGAGAGGACAGGAGGACCTGTCCTATTACTAGGACATAGGAAATAGATGTACTAGGACAAGACTAGACAAAGGTCCTTTCCAATGCCTTGTACTTTGGTCTAATTGGGGGGGAAGTCAAAAGTTTGAACTGATTTGTTTCTAGTGAATTCAAAACCAATTTGACCAAGCAGAAAATTCAATATAAAAGTAAAAACAAATAAAATATGTATAGATATATCTGATATATAATAATACCTAGCGGCCTAGTCGACCAGAACTATCTGCTAATCGACTAATAAAATATAAAATATTTCTGAAAATCCTAGAAAAATTCTATACTGATAATAACATAATATGTAACTATAATCTATAGTTAAAATTCTGATTCACTAACTATACCAAGTTCTCTTCAAAGTTTTAGAAAAGTCTCTTCTTTAATAGGCTTAGACAGTATATCGGCAATTTGATTCTTAGTATCTATATACTTAAGAATAATATCACCATTTTGGACTTGATCATCCAAGAAATGGTGACGTATATCTGTGTGCTTAGTACGTACATGATGTACCGGATTTTTGGATAAATTTATAGCACTAGTGTTATCACACATGATTGGACATGTGTTACATTTAATGCCAAAATCTAGTATCGTTTATTTCATCCATAAAATTTGTGCACACGCTAAACCAGCGGCAATATATTCCGCTTCAGTAGTAGATAAAGAAACAAAGTTTTGTTTCTTACTAAACCATGATACTAATGCATAACTTAAAAAGTGACAAGTTCCACTTGTATTTTTACGATCAGATGTGCAACCAACAAAATCTGTGTCACTATATGAAACTAAATCAAATGAATTTGATTTTGGATATATAAACCAAAATCAGATGTGTGTTTGATATACCTAATTATTCGTTTGACAACAGTCAAATGTGATACTTAGGATCAGATTGATATCTAGCGCATATACAAACAGAAAACATAATATCTGGTCTACTTACGTTAAGATAAAGTAATGATCCAATCATACATCGATATAATGTTTGATCAACACTCTTACCATTTGGATCTTTGTCAAGATTCGATGAAGTACCCATTGGAGTACGCTTTTCTACAAAATTCTCTAATCTAAATCTTTTGATGAGTTCCTTTGTATATTTACTTTGGTGTATAAATATACCTTCCTTCATTTGCTTGATTTGAAGTCCAAGAAAATAGGTCAATTCACCCATGTGACTCATCTTAAATTCATTCTGTATTTCCTTAGAAAATTCTTGACAAAGAGAATCATTAGTAGAACCAAGAATTATGTCATCAACATATATTTGTATAATGATAACATCAAAATCTATATGTTTGGTAAATAAAGTAGAATCTATTTTTCTAATATAATACCAGATTTTAACAGAAAGTTCTTTAATCTTTCATACCAAGCACGAGGTGCTTGTTTTAATCCATAAACTGCTTTCTTTAACTTGAAGACATGATTTTCAAAACTTTCATGTTGAAATCCAAGCGGTTGTTCTACATAGACTTCTTCCTTTATAATACCATTAAGAAATGCACTTTTAACATCCGTTTGAAATAACTTAAAATCTTTGTAGCATGCATATTCTAAAAGCATTCTAATAGATTCTAATCTTGCTACATGCATAGGTTTCATCTTAATCTATGCCTTCTTCCTGATTATAACCTTGTGCAACTAATTTAGCCTTATTTCTAACCACTTGACCAGATTCATCCAATTTATTCTTAAATACCCACTTAGTTCCAATAATAGGATGATCTGAAGGTCTAGATACTAATTCTCATATATCATTCCTTTTGAATTGATTATGTTCTTCCTGCATTGCTATAATCGATGAACTACCTTTACATGCTTAAATAACATTCTTTGGTTCAATGGATGATATAAATGCACAATTAGTCATTTATTCTATTTGAGATCTAGTTCTTACTCTATCAGAAATATCTCCAATAACTAGATCATGTGGATGATTAGGAACTTCAACAAATGCTTTAGGAAGACTTGTATTTTCAGGGATAATCTCAGGAATGGAATTAGTAGAATCATTGTCATCTAACTTAGTGTTTTCTAATGATCCAGTGATAGGTATAGATTCCTCAATACATAAGGTTCTTTTATTATAAATCCTATATGCTTTACTACATGTAGAATATCATACAAAAATACCTTCGTCTGATTTAGAATCAAACTTATCTAGTGAATCCTTAGTTTTAAGAATAAACCATTTACAACCAAAGACTTTAAAATATGATACATGTGGTATGCGATCATAAAACAATTCAAAACAAGTCTTATTGAGGTGTGGTCTTACCAAAATTCTATTCAAAACATAACATGCAATAACGACAGCTTCTGCCTAAAAATATTTTGGTAAAGAACTATCACATAACATGGTTCTATCACATTCTTGTAACGTTCTATTTTTCCTTTCAACTACACCATTTTGTGGTGCGGCTCGAGGAAAAGAGAAGTTATGTGTGTTATACCATGTTTATTACAAAATTTTATAAATAATTCATTTTCAAACTGTTCTCCATGGTCACTACGAATAGTAATAATGGATGAAGATTTTAAATTTTGAATTCTTTTACAAAGTATTGTAAATTCTTCAAATGCATCATTTTCATGTTTCAAGAATAATTCCCAAGTATATCTTGAAAAATCATCAACAATCACACATGCATATTTATTGCCATTTAAAGAAGCTTTCTAGAATGACCAAATAAATCCAAATGTAAAAGTTCAAGTGGTCTTTTAGTAGAAATAGCATCTTTCAATTTAAAAGAGGATTTATGCATCTTACCTTGTTGACATACATCACAAAAATTGTGTATGAGTAAAAGATATATTAGGCATTCCAAAAACTAACTTTTGTTTTGAAATACGCGTCAAATGCTTAAAGTTAGTATGTCCAAAACGTTTATGCCATAATAACGTGTTATCTGTGGATGCTAGTAAACAATGATATATGTAGATACTTTCATGCATAAGACATATATATTATTTTTACGATTCCCTTGAAATAAAATATTGGTCATATTAAAATCATATATAATGCATGCATTCTTTTCAAAAACAATTTTAAAATTTTTATCGCATACTTGAGAAATGGATAAGAGATTGTGTTTCAAACCGTCAATGAGGAGCACGTTTTCGACGATTGGCTTAGTTGGATCACCAACTGTTCCAATGCCAATAACTTTACCTTTGTTGTTATCACCAAAAGTAACGGTGCCACCATCTTTGAATTGAACGGTTGATAGAAGTTTGATGTTCCCAGTCATATGTTTAGAACATCCACTATCTAGTATCCATCTTTCTTTTATGAGTACCTGAAAGATAAACAATAAATATTGGTACCCTTTTTATATGGGTCCTTAGGATTAGTCCTTAGGAAACCAAACCCAAGTGGAATTTGGTTTCTTTAAATAATTTGGAGAAAGAATAACATTTTGCATAAAGTTAGAAACATATATATCCTTGGCATATAAACAAATGTCTTTGGGAACCCAAATATTATGCATAATGGCTTTCTTAGAAGATGTAAGAAAATTGGTCTTCTTTTTCATATTATTAGAAGAACCATTTTTATTTGCTTTAATAAATACATGCTTTTTCTTTTCTAAAATAGTATTACCAAAAATATTGGATTTCGGAGTATTCTTATACCTCAAACCTTGTCTCTGATTAGCAAGATGTTGTACTCTAAGTAAATCATCTGGATTATTCTTTCCTTTATTAAACTTACTAATGTCAGAAGACACATCATCATATTTCAACTTTAGAGAAGATATATCCTTATCTAAAATGGAAATACGTGAAATCATATTATGCTTCTCATATTTCAGAATCTCATTTTCATGAAGTAGTTTATCATTTTGAGAAGATAATATTTCCTTCTCAATTTTTAGACTATCTAATGAAGAAGAAGAAGAGGTTAGTTCTTAATGAGAAAGAACTAATGCCTTATGTTGAGAATTCAATTTCTTGAATCTCGTATATAATTAATTAAAAGCATCAAGTAATTCTTCATTATCTAAACTACTTACCTTATTATCACTTTGTGCCATAAAACACATATGTGCATTCTCTTCATTAGATTGGTCGTTGACCTCTTCTTCTTCATCTGAAGATGAAGAGTCCAATGTTGCTGCCAGTGCCTTCTTTCTCTTTTCGAACTTCTTATCCTTTCTGAAGTTGTTCAATGTCCTTTCTTTTGGTTTAAGAAGTGGACGATCCTTTTTCATATGTCCAGGCCTATTACATTGAAAACACAAAGAAGCATCAGTAGTTTTAGGCTTAAAACTTTAAAACTTACCTCTTCTAAGAAACTTCTTGAAGTTTCTAGTTATTAGTGCCTTGTCATCATCGTCAATGTCTGAATCATCGGTGTCTGATGAAGCAACGAAGGCAAGAGTTTTCTTCTTTGTATTTGCTTGTTCTTTGCGATCTTGAAGTTGTACTTCATAGGCCATCAGGTTACCAATAAGGCTTTCAACGGTGAGAGTTGACAAGTCATTGGCTTCTTCTATGGCTATGGTCTTCTTCTCCCATTCTGATGTTAGAGCACGAAGAATCTTCCTAACTTGTTCCGTTTGAAAATAGGTTTTTCCAAGAGCTATTAGAGAGTTGACAATGTCGGTGAATCGAGTGATCATCTCTCCAATTAGTTCATTCTCCTTCATTCTGAATAACTCAAACCTGTGAACAAGAACAGAGATTTTAGTTTCCTTAACTTTACTAGTTCCTTCGTGTGTTACCTGGAGTGTATGCCAGATGTCATATGCTGTTTTGGCTAGGGAGACACGATTGAACTCATTCTTGTCTATAGCGCAGAATAGTGCATTCATTGCTTTTGAGTTGTGGGTTGCAGCAGATTTGTCAGTAGCGGTCCATTGGGCATATGGAGTTGTATGCTTCTCGTATTTAGTTTCCAACATGTTTCAAAGTTCGTAGTCGATGCTTTGAAGATAGATCGTCATCCTTGTCTTCCAATAAGAGTAGTTGGAACCATTGAATAGTGGAGGCCTTGTAGTAGAGTGTCCTTCTGGAAATTATGATGAAGACGTTAAAGTGTTCGTCGGATAAGTGTAGGTCATCTTAACCATGAAGCTCTGATACCAAATGTTGGATCTCTTAGCACACCAAATATACTAGAGGGTGGATGAATAGTGTAAATCACGACGATATTGCAAAATTAAAAGTTAATAAAAAATTGCAATACGAATGCGGAAATAAATGAACACAATCCAGAATATTGTAAATGCAAACATAGAGATTTATCCTGGTTCGGATCCTTATGATCCTACGTCCAGTCCTCTACCCCGTAGAGATTTGAATCCACTAAAACAATTGCTCCCCGCAAGTAATCAACATACAAATATGCCAACACTTCCTGTGTTGCAAACTTGTACAATCTCTTCAACAAGAGATTCACCAAATCAAGTAAAGATAGAGTATGAAACAATATCATGTATAGCCTTGATAATTGATGGAATTATAGCGCAAGGATGGTGTTGGAATCTCCAAGATTCAAGATATGAATTGTGGTAGAACACTCTTAAAAATTGGACTTTCTAAAGGATCAGAATTTCTGCAGAGGTTCCTGAAGGGGTTTGCATATTCAAGGGCTCTCTTTCAACTAGTGCATTGTCCGTCATTCGCCCTACTTGAGAGCGAAGGCCGGACAACCTTGCACAAAATAACGCAACGGAAGCGAAATTAAAGAGATAAAACTTATATAAACTAGCCCTATGTGCATAAAACCCGAACCAAGAAATCGCTACTATCCCGGGGTTGGGTCCAGACCAACCCCTGAGGATACTACTATCTAACTAACTACTTTAGCTACTGCAATTAAAATAATGCACATTAATTAAAACTAAGGTTAAGAAAACTCAACATACCCGTAACTCTTGCCTTGCAGCAAAAGTGTTACCAAAGGCAATCAATTGCCCTTCCCGCACGAGCCGCTCCGATCCCAGCAACCGCTTGCGCCGATCCCAGCAACTTCTCGTCACCGAGCCAACCACTTGCTCCAGAAAATTTCACTTGAATGGATCCAACGCCTAGGCTTCTGATCCGATCTGAGTTCCTCCGATGCCTTGCTAGGGCTCGACCGAAACAAAGAATGAGAACGAGAACTTTTAATTTAGCTTCCAGATCAAGGCTTGTTCTTAATTTGAACTACCTTGATCATCGGCTGGTGCAAGTTTCAATGAGGAGACCACCCTACTATTTATAGGGGGAGTGAGGAGCTCCTCAAATGAAATAGTCGATGTGGGACTAAATAATGGGAATGGAATTTTATAGTTCAAAACTATAAAGAGCCATATATACTTCGTTTCTCAAGAAAAACTTACATATCATATATGTAAATCAGAGTGCTCGACGAGACGAATGCATAGGAAGAAACGGCACCTCATTTGGACTTCGTTTGACCCTTCAAACTAGAGATTGAAAATCTGATTTTCGAAACAATTGAAGAAGGCGATCTGAATTGCGTTCTCGGGAAAAAAACTCCCCCCATGCGCCACGTGGCGCGCCCGGAGCGTGCCACGTGGCGCGCTCTATTGGCCGCGCCTTTAAACGCGAGCCGCAGCTCGCGTCTTTCGACGCTGACGTGGGCCGCGTCAGTGCGCTGACACGCGCTGACGTCAGCAGGCCCCGCGTCAGCGCGCCAGCAAAGGGGGGGTGGGGTTTTTCTCTCTGTCCTTTTACAAAAAGATCCATGTAATTCCACTAATTACAAAAAGACTCTTTTGAGCATAACTTGCTCATTTGATCTCCGATTCAGGTGCGGTTTCTTCATATGCTCTTCTTAGAATGTCCACAACATTCCTAAGCATATAATGTCCCGTTAATTTATTGTATCATATACAAATGATCTGAGGGCATCATCCCTCAACATCTCCCACTTGCACTCAGGATCATTTATCCCGAGTACAAAATTATCTGCAACTTCCTTGCAGCATCAGTTCCCATGCATCATAATGCATTATTCTCTATTCTTTTACTAGATGTAAGACCACACTCTTTGTGAGACCCTACAGCTTGACCCTACTACAGGTTTGGGTTCGAGACCCTAGACGGCAGTGACCACGAGCAGTAGTTGTCGTCCCTGTTTCGGCATCATAATTATGTGGTTGACCCATTTAAATATCGTCGGGACTACCAAGACTGTGTCCGTGATGAATACTGTAGTTTTAATCCTTTCGTCAAGACTATGTTGTTTATTCAAGTTTAGGGTATGGTAACATGTCAACCCCACCAACTTGAAACTGGTCAGTTACATCGGTCTTTAGTTAAATACATGTTGAACTTCTTTCAACATACTTTGATCAAAGATTTTCACTAAAGCACCGAACCAACACATACAACCCTAACTCTCCTTAATGAGAGAGACGAATCCTTTCTTAGACACAACTCCCCTCACACGCTTCAAGTGCCACCCAACCAAAATCCTTTCGACAAGTAAAGCCTTGAAGCTAGGAAGATGATCTAAGTGACACCATTCACATGCAGGTTTGTTCAATGTCCTCAAGTCATAGGACCAACTTGTCTATCATCACTAAAAGTTATCATTGACATTTTAAATTAAGTTTAACCAAATGATAACCTTTTATGAGTCGTTCAGTGAACTCATTCTCTAATGAGCACATGTGTCTTGTTTCTGACTTCACCAAGTCAAACGATTACGAGTTCATCGTTACTAATCCATAGTGAATACAAAGACACAATGGTCTTTTCGATGTGTCGATATCCTCTTCTCGACATATCAATGACCACGAACCTGTTTAAGACTTTAAGCTCCAATCGGTAAAAACACTTTCTCATAATCGTGATCAGCATCAAGATAAGTGTATACCTTGCTATAAGTCTAAGGAAATAATCTAAGTATATAAGATTTCACAAATGCACAAAGATAATTTGATACCAATGAATTTATTTTATTCATGAATAAGATGTTTTACAGGACAAAGTGCCTCATAGGCATACAACTCTCAAAACATCTACCACTCACTTCAAGGCCCACTCTTTATGGTATTTCATACTGCTTTTACACATTAGTTTCTCCAAACGATCACGTGGAAGGGCCTTTGTAAATGGATCAGCTAAATTCTCTTCAGACGAGACTCTGAGGATTTCTATGTCCTTCCTGTTGAATATTGGACTCCCCGGATTTGGTTTTGGATGATGAGCAAACATAAATAATTCATGAACTAACAATTTGTGAGCGCAGTATTGGAGATCGTCGCCAAATTCACGAGAACAATCAAAGCGACATCTCAAGACTTCTCAAAGCACGTATTCATTGCCTAAAGCTTCGTTGAAGCTCTTGGACCGTTTTGAAAGTCATGAAGAATTGATCGAAGCTTTCGAAGACCGTTCCTTAAGGTTTTATTTATAGTCTTTTAGCTTTGATCTATAGAATGTTAAGCCTTGAGTATATCTTACGATTCTATCTTCATAACGCTCATATCGTATCTCTAGGATCTTAGTACAAGTTCATTCTAACTTCCTCGAAGCGTCGCGCTTCGATTCGGACTTGTTTGTGCATATTAGTTGGTACAAGAAGAAGTACTGACCGACTAGATGGTGATCTAGTCGGTCAGAAGAGCTTCTTGGACCGACTAGTTTGAGTTAATCTTTTCTTGTTCAGTACTGTTTACAGTTAGTCGGTCTACGTTGACTCACCGACCAACTAGTTTGTGAACTAGTCGGTCAGTGATGCTTCTTTGACCGACTAGTTGTGATTTACTGTACATGCCAAATTTCTACTAAGCTACTGTTTATCGTTAGTCGGTCTAAGAACGTTTGGTGACTGACTAGTTGACAATCTAGTCGGTCAACTTTTGTTCTTGGACCGACTAAGTCAATTTGTATTCATACTATTTCATTTTGCCTCTTAGTCGGTCTACGTTCACTGACTGACCGACTAGTTGTGAAACTAGTCGGTCAGAATGTCTTCTTGGACCGACTAGATTTCTAGGTCTGAATTTCTATCTCTTCTCAGTTCCTCTCTTAGTCGGTCCATGTTGTTTGACTGACCGACTAGTTGATGAACTAGTCGGTCAGTGGTTGTTCTTTGACCGACTAGTTGCCTCAGATTTCTATCCGTTGGGAATTGACCTAACTTGTTTTTATGGGACCCTATAAATACGAACCTAGGTCATTTCTCTCTAGGTTAGAGCTGCCATTAAGAGATTCATTGAGATTAATAGAGATAGCCATTCTCACTCATTTCCAAAGCTCTCTTCCTCACAAGAAACCCATTCTCTCACTTTCTAGATCTAGAATCCATATTGAGAGAAGCTTGTTCTTGGTGAGCTCTTCAAGCTCTTGCTTGATTCAAGTCTCCAAATCACTCCTAGGCACCTATTGCTGGTCATTTCCTTGGTGCTAGGTCTTGGTGACTTCATCTTCCTCAAATCCTTCATTTCACCTATTTGGTAAGAAAAACTCAAGGTATAGGATTTTGTGGTAAGATTGTTTATTTCATTATAAACTCATTTATATTGCTTGTTGATTCTCTCGGTTGTGAGAGAAGGTTGTGATCCCGGGTTGTGGGATTCACTATTGCCATTGCATGTATGATTTGATCTTGTGAAGGTTTTTCACAAGATATTCATAGTGGAATGGGTTAGGGTTTCTAACCTAAGTATCCGGAGGGGATCCGGGTGGTTGGGACGTAGGATCACCGGGAACAAGTCGGAGAGACTTGGGTGGATCTGAACCCAGTAACATCTTTTGTTAGCATTGTTAATTTTGTTGTTGTCATTTAATTTAAGCTTCCGCAAATTGATTTGGTAGTTGTTTGCACTATAATTAGGAATTATACTCCTTGTTATTTTTAAAGTACTATTCACCCCCCCTCTAGTACTTGTGCAGTAGCTTGTAGGGCATTACATTTGGTATCAGAGCCAGATACTTAGCTATGTCTGCCAACGACAACAAAACCGTGCGTCCACCTTCCGACTATGGCACCTTCAGGAACCGTGAAGGAGCGTCTTCGGTCATGGAAGGACATTCCTCGACTAGGGCTCCATTCTTCAACGGCGTCAATTATGGATATTGGAAATGCCGGATGGAAACGTTCCTTCGGAGCGCTTCCTTGTGGAGAATTACCATGTCGGAGTACAATGTGCCTACCGAAGAGGATTTCGACAAGTGGACTACCGCGGAGGTCGCCGCGGAGATTGCAAATGCCAAAGCTATGAATGCTTTACAATGCGCATTGGAACCCGAAGATTTTAATAAGATATGCACATGTAAGAGTGCATATCAAATTTGGAATTCGCTCCTCATTTTGCATGAAGGAACGAGTCGGGTAAGAGATTCTAAACTCGTGGTAGTCAATAGAGATTACGAATTGTTTCATATGGAACAGGGAGAAAAGATGAAGGAGTATTATGCTCACTTCGTTGACATAATGAACGAGTTGGAAGCTCTCGGCAAAACCTACACCCAAAAGGAGAAGTGTTCGAAGCTTATCGAAGGACTTCCTTCTTCTTGGGAGAAACGTACCTTCGCCATTGAGGAAGGTAATGACATGAATAAGTATATCGTAGTTCAATTGATGGGTACTTTGATGTCATACGAGGTACGCAAAGATAGCAAGGTGAAGTTACAAGAAAAGATGAAGTCCTATTTGAACCAAGACGTGCCTAAGAAAAAGGCGATTGCATTCAAGGCGGCTTCATCCACCTCTACCGATGATGAGGACTCGAAAGAAGAAATGGACATGGAATCCATTGCACTCATGGCAAAGAAGTTCAATCGCTTCTTCCGAAAGGGTAACTTCAAACAAAAATCTAAATTTACTTCTACTAACGCCTCTCCACCTTTGTGCTTTAAATGCAATAAGCCAGGACACATCAAAGCGGATTGTCCTCAAAACAAGCAAAAGGAGAAGTGGAAGGCGCCGAAGTTCGACAAGTCCAAGAAGTACAAAAAGGGGTACAAAAAGGGGCTTGTCGGAGCAACATTCACCGACTCCGAGGATTCCTCAAGCGGAGAGTCGGACGATGAGAAAGTGGAGCAAGCGCACATGTGCTTCATGGCAAGAGAGGAGCATGATCAAGGATCTTCCTCCTCCGATGATAGCGACAACGAAGGCGATGAGGTAACTATGGATGATCTTAGGAATGCTAACTCTCAACTATGGTCCAAATACACTAAATTAGTAAATAGATATACTAAAGTAAAAGATGACCTAGCTAGCATTCAAACCTCGCCTAAGACTATCATCACCAACAACGACACCGTTGTTGAAGAGTTAAGAAATGAGATTGTCAATCTCAAATCTAAACTTGAACATGTTAGCATTGAAGATCCGGAAGAACATAGGATAGCGGATTTGACTTCTCAAAACTCGACTTTGAGTATTGAGAATGAGAATCTTAAATCTCGTGTTTATGTGCTCACATCGCAAGTATCAAACTTGGATACTTCTATGCGTTCTCTCAAAGAGAAATATGAGAACACATTAGGCCGAATTAATAAATTCAATAAGGGTAAGGACCATTTGGATAAAATCCTAAGTGACTTACTTCCGGCCAATCACCACATTGGTTTGGGGTATACGATGGGATGTCCATCCAAAGCGGCCACTACTTTTGTTAGGCCAACTTCCGGTGACTCTACGAGTGGTAGCAAACACTCTATTGGTAGTTCATCTACCAATGGTGCTTCCACATCGTCCACACCCTCTTTCGGAAAGAAACCCACTTTGGGTGGACCTCCAAAGAAGGGGCATGCTTATATGTACACCAATACCATGCCACGTAGGAACACACGTCCTACTCCACCGTCTCACACATATGATGATTTTTATGCAACACACTCTCGGGCACTTGCACACCATGTGAGACACCCT
This sequence comes from Scilla litardierei, assembly GCA_030789695.1. Lineage (NCBI taxonomy): Eukaryota > Viridiplantae > Streptophyta > Magnoliopsida > Asparagales > Asparagaceae > Scilla > Scilla litardierei. The sequence continues at coordinate 94,702,355 of CM061138.1, read as the reverse complement.
CACGCACGTGTTCCCACACTTGCATATGTTCACCCACCTCATCATATGAATAATTCTCGTCGTGCACCATTCCATCATGTTCCGTATGCCTATCCACAACATGCATCACGTAGAAATCAACGTCGCATGCATGCACCCAATAGGATGAGGGCTCCAAAGATTTTCACTATTTGGAGCCCAAAGGACACAAGCATGGATGAAAAACAAGTGTATATGAATGCTTATTTTTCAGATGTTGTGCATAGTAGAAATTATGTGGGGAAGTCTAAGTCCAATTGGACTTGGCTTCCAAAGGTCTAACCTTTGAGGACCCAATGACCTTGGGTACCATGATATGAAATTCTCTATCTTTAGGTACTCAAGGAAAAGAAAAAGAAAAGGAGCAACAAATTTAAATTTAGCTCCAAAGGGAATTGGATACTCGATAGCGGGTGTTCAAAACACATGACGGGTGACGCTCAATTGCTCTCCGAAGTAGTTCCCATTGCAAATGGAAACCGCGTCGTATTTGGAGGCAACGAGAGCGGAACCATCGTCGGTGTTGGTAAAGTGGGTAACCCATCTAAACTCTTAATTAGTGATGTCTATCTAGTTAATGGTTTAAATCATAATCTTATTTCAATAAGCCAACTTTGTGACAAAGGTTACAAAGTTAGCTTTGCGAAAGGATTGTGTCATATTTCAAATGATAATAATAAATTATTATTTTCCGGCACACGCCATAAAGATATCTATATTTTGGATCTTCCTAAGTCATATGAACAATGTCTCGTTGCCAACACAAGTGAACAACACTTATGGCATCGACGCTTTGGACATGTGAACTTTGGAACACTTTATAAGCTTTCAAAATTAAATTCCATTAAAGGTTTTCCGAAGCTCGTTTTTGAAAAGAAAAGTTTTTGTGATTCTTGTCAATGTGGCAAGCTTCCTAAATCTTCATTTAAACCTAAGAAAAGCATTTCTACTAAACGGCCACTAGAGCTAGTGCATCTAGATTTATTTGGGCCAACTAGAGTTGCTTCCTTAGGAAATGCAAGATATGGTCTTGTCATCGTCGATGATTATTCTAGATTTACATGGGTATTTTTCTTATGTAATAAAAATGAAGCTTTTGAAAACTTCACAATATTTGTGAAGAAAGTACAAAATCTCATTGGAACCACCATTGTCACTATTCGTAGTGATCATGGGGGTGAATTTGAGAATGAGTCTTTCTCAAATTTTTGTGATGATCTTGGAATTACTCACACGTTTTCTTTCCCTCGCGCACCTCCTCAAAATGGTGTTGTTGAGAGGAAGAATAGAACGCTTGTGGAGTGTGCTCGTACTATGCTCGAAGATAGTCAACTTGGTTATCAATTTTGGGTGGAAGCGGTACACACCGCTTGCTATGTGTTTAATAGAATACTTTTGAGGCCCGGCACCAAACAAACTTGCTATAAATTGTTGTTTGGTAGATTGCCTCAAGTTAAACATTTTCGTGTTTTCGGCGCAAAATGTTTTATTAAAAACACATGATAATTTGGACAAGTTTGATCCGAGATCGGATGAGGGGATATTTGTTGGGTATTCCTCACGTAGTAAAGCCTACCGGATATACAACAAAAGATCCTCTACGATCGAGGAATCACTACATGTCTCTTTTAATGAGAATTTTACTACTTCTAGAATTTCAAATGATGATGATTCTATGGACGTGTTATGTGATTCGTTTGAAAATTCTAAGTCCACTGATTCAATTGATTCTATTGATACTAACCCGACTAATGAAGTTGTTGAGAATGTACCTAGTGATCAAGGTATTCCCAAGCGGCTTCATACCGTTCGCAATCATCCTCATGAGCAAGTCATTGGCAATATTCATGATAGTGTCAAGACGAGATCTCAAGTCCATCACTTCGCCAATTGTGCCTTTGCCTCATCGATAGAGCCAAAGAATATAGTTGAAGCGTGCGAAGATAGTGCTTGGATCCTTGCCATGGAGGAGGAACTCATTCAATTCGAGAGGAATGAGGTATGGGAGCTTGTTCCTTTGCCATCGAAGAACCACACCGTCATAGGGACAAAGTGGATCTTCAAGAACAAAACCGACGAAAACCAAGTCGTCGTCCGGAACAAAGCTCGGTTAGTAGCTCAAGGCTATCGACAAGAGGAAGGTATCGATTTCGAAGAATCCTTCGCTCCGGTAGCTAGATTAGAATCAATTAGACTATTATTGTCTTTTGCATGCCATAAAAATTTTAAATTATTTCAAATGGATGTTAAAAGTGCATTTTTAAACGGAGATGTCGTTGAGGAAGTTTACGTTTCTCAACCTCCGGGCTTCATAAGTGAAAAATTTCCAAATCATGTTTTTAAACTAAAGAAAGCTCTTTATGGCTTGAGACAAGCTCCTCGAGCTTGGTATGATCGCTTAAAGAATTTTCTTTTGGATTTGAATTTTAAAATAGGCGAAGCCGATTCTACACTTTTTGTTAAGCATGCGAATAATGATATTTTATTAGTTCAAATTTATGTTGATGATATCATTTTCGGTGCTACTAACTTCACTCTTTGCGAAGAGTTTTCTAATGTTATGAAGGAACAATTTGAGATGAGCCACATGGGCGAACTCAAATATTTCTTAGGTCTCCAAATTCGCCAATTGAACGATGCAATCTTCATCCACCAAACGAAGTACACGGTGGAGTTGCTAAAGCGATTTGGAATGGAGAATGCCTCCGGGAAAAAGACTCTTATGAGCACTACAACGCATCTTGATAAAGATACGGGCGGAAAAGATGTAGACATTCGTCTATATCGAGGTATGATAGGTAGTTTACTTTATCTTACCGCAAGTAGGCCCGATATTATGTTTGCCATTTGTATTTGTGCTCGTTATCAGTCTCAACCTAAGGATTCTCACTTAGTAGCGGTTAAACGTATTTTTCGCTATCTAAGTTACACTTTAGATTTTGGATTACTTTATCCGAAATCTAGCACATATGAGTTAGTCTCATATAGTGACGCTGATTATGCGGGATGCAAATCCGACAGGAAGAGTACTAGTGGCACTTGCCATTTTCTAGGAAATTCCCTTGTCTCTTGGTTTTCCAAAAAGCAAAATTCGGTATCACTTTCAACCACCGAGGCGGAATACATTGCCGCCGGTGCCGCTTGTGCCCAGGTTCTTTGGATGAGACACACACTGAAGGATTTTGGTATTCATTGTGATACTAGCCCTATCATGGTGGATAACCAAAGTGCTATTTGTCTTTCAAAGAATCCGGTGCACCATTCCCGATCTAAACACATAGATGTCCGACACCACTTTTTAGATGATCATATTGCTAAAAAGGACATCATATTAGTGTACGTTGAAACCTGTCACGACCCGCTTCCCTAAAATGGAGGCGAGACGTGAAAAGGTCCGCACGAGAGTGGAGCTGTGAAGCCCCAAACCCGATAAGCGTCCACAATACATAAACAGGTCCCTGTAACCACAACAGAATAACAATAATAACACAAGGCGAGGCTGAAATAAAATTCCACATCTCACAAATTGTCCAACATCAACAAAGAGTCCAACATCCAGAAAAGCCACCAGGCTAAAAGAAATGAGTCCAAGGCCCAGAACAAGGCCAACAAAAGAATACGACATAACAAAGTATAGGTGCTACGCACCGATAACAAACAACTGTCTAACAAAAGTAAAACATAACGAAGACACTAGGACTGGTCCCCAGTGTCCACGTACTCCCCGTCAAACACAAGCTCGGGCTCGGCGTCAGCAAACACCTCGTCCTCAACAAGGAACTCGGGCTCAGGATCTAACATGTGTCACCCAAAAGAGTAAAGGGGCACATGTCAGCAAGTCTAAAAGACTTGGGCAAGGAAACTGAAAGTGAGGTAACTAGCAACCTAGCAGTTTAGTATGCATGACCTGGCAGTTATAACATGAGTGCACAATTAAAACATGGCAAGACAAATTGTACAAGGGAACAATTATCGGGGCAAGACAAGACAAGACAAGACAAGACAAGAGTAGCCGCGCTACTATCAATCTCAATCAATTCACTATTCACGTTGTTTTGTAGATTGTTTACGCCTTACAGCTGAATGGTTCCACATTCGCTGATTGGCCGCTTAACAACTACCCCAAACCCAAGAGTTTACGCCTTACCACTGCAGTTGCTGATCGGGCAGACTCCCAGTTGATTGGTCGCTTAACTCTTACCCCCAATACCCACACGAAATGGAGCCAGGGTCCCCGCACAATGAACTCAGCTAGTGAGCCTGGGGTTGCCCCGCACATGAGCTCGCATTATTAAACATTTGGCGTAGGGGTGCACCTAGCCGGAAACACGCAATTCGGGCATTGGCTATCAACCAACACATGGCCCGCTTCTGGAACACGAGCCAGGAACACAAGCATTTGTAGCAAAGCTACGCAATCACAGAAACACTTAAGAATGCAATGACATGACATTTAATTTGCGTACCGTTAATGGAAAGTAAACATGACATGGTAATTGTGCAACATGCTAAATGTCGGAACTAGCTTCGTTGTCAAGCTAGTTCCCCAATTTGCGCCTAGGCGAGTATCATTTCGTCGCCTAGCCTCTTTTACGCCTACAACAAGCAAATGGCCTAAAACATGGCCTAAACCCTAAGTGTCAAGTTTCACTTGCCTAGCACCGGGGATGACGACCACTTCGTCACACGGATGCTATCTACGGGGGAAGTCGCTGTTATGGGGGAAACAAACACCAAACACATGAAATTAATTAGGGTTTTCATAAAATTATAAATAGGCATTGAAAACAACGGTAGATCGATTTCTTACCGAGAGGAGACGGAAGAAACACTCCGGGGAACCCTAGGATCAGATCTGGAAAAGATTGGAGAAGTTTGGGGAAACTAGGGTTTTGGGGGATTTGGGGATTTTGATGGATTTGATGAGATTTTGGAGAAGATGAGAGGTAGATGAAGTGAATGGATGGTTTGAATGATGATTCTAGGGCTTGGAATGGAGAAATGGAGCTTGGAGGAAGATGGGGGCTGAAGGGGGAAGATTCTAGGGTTTTGGGTCGTGTTGGAGAAGAAGAAGTCGTTTGGGAGGGGTATTTATAGGTTGGGCTGGCGGCTGCCCAGAAATTAGGGTTTTAACACTGGTTAGTCGGTCAAAGAGCAACCACTGACCGACTAGTTTGGCAACTAGTCGGTCGGTCGACCAACGCAGACCGACTAAGTGTAAACAGTAACTCCTGAACGAAAATAGGATTTAGAGTTAGTCGGTCCATGAACAAATACTGACCGACTAGTTTAGCATCTAGTCGGTCGATGAACGTTCTTAGACCGACTAAGAGTAAACAGTAACTCGACTGCACAGTAGAACCAAGAATTAGTCGGTCTGAGTACAAAACTTAACCGACTAGTTTATCAACTAGTCGGTCGAAAGATGAAATTAGACCGACTAAGAATGAACAGTACTGATAGTAAAATTTAGATGATGTGTTAGTCGGTTCAAGAAGCATTGCTGACCGACTAGTTTGCAACCTAGTCGGTCAACCAACGTTCTTAGACCGACTAACGATAAACAGTAACTCCTGAGAAATTAGAAAGCAAACTAGTCGGTCCAAGAAGGATTGCCGACCGACTGGATCGTCATCTAGTCGGTCGGTGGCCCTTCTTACACCGGCTAATGAGCACAGAAAAGTTCCGATACGGAGCGCGGGGCCCCGGGATCGATTCCTAAGACTCCTAGGCTTGATCTAATAGTTAGATACGACCGTTATGAAGTCTGTCACAATTGACATACTTCGAAATCGACAATCCTAAGGAAGAAGCGAGAAAATACGACGAATCGATCGAAAATGAAATCTACGGAGACGAAAACCACACAAGAGGAGAAAATCCACCAAAACATATATTATATTATATTAAATCCAGATTCATGAAAAGCAGTCGTTACATCCTCCCCAACTTAAGAAAAATTCCGTCCTCGGAATTTCCAAATACTCACGAGTCCGGAAACAAAAGTGGGAAACGCTCTCGCATCTCATCCTCATTCTCCCAAGTAGACTCTCCAGGTGAACCGTGTCGCCACATCACCCTCACAAGATTGACAATCTTGTTCCGAAGCGATTTCTGACGCCTGTCCAGAATCTGCACGGGATGCTGGTCATACGTCATATCGGGGCGAACGGTAATCTCCGAAAAATCCACCGCATGAGACGGATCGCTAATGTATCGACGAAGCTGCGACACATGGAAAACATTGTGAACTCCTTCCAAAGATGGCGGCAAGGCCAAGCGATAAGCTACCTCGCCAACCCTCTCCAAAATGTCAAATGGTCCAATGTATCGCGGGCTCAACTTTCCACGCTTCCCGAAACGAATCACACCACGATTCGGGGAAATCTTCAAGAACACATGGTCGCTCGGCTGAAACTCCAAAGGACGACGTTTAGCATCCGCCCAATGCTTAAAACGGTCCTGAGCAATCCTCAACCTCTCCCGAATATTCCTGACGATATCCACAGCCTCCACGATCATCTCAGGTCCCAACAACTCCCGATCACCGACGTCATCCCAACTCAATGGCGATCGACATTTCCTCCCATAAAGAGCGGCGAAAGGCGTCATGCCAATACTCGCCTGGAAGCTGTTGTTGTAGGAAAATTCCACCAAGTGTAGATGGTCCTCCCACGAACCCTTGAAATCCAACATGCACGCCCTCAGCATGTCTTCCAAAATCTGAATCGTCCTCTCGGACTGGCCATCCGTCTGCGGATGGTACGCCGTGCTGAAACTCAGACGCGTACCCAAGCTCTTCTGCAAACTCTGCCAGAACTGAGATGTGAACCTCGTGTCTCTGTCAGACACGATACTCACGGGGACTCCATGAAGTCGCACAACCTCCTGCACGATTCACGTTACATCACTATCCAAACTAGGAAAAGGAAATAAAAATGGAGAGTAAAAGAATTTTACCTCCATATATCTCCTTGCTAGCGCCTCAGTGGACTGTCCCACTCGGAACGGAATAAAATGCGCAGATTTGGTCAATCGATCTACGATCACCCAAATCGCGTCATTCTGCTTCGGACTCCGAGGTAGTCCAGTCACGAAATCCATAGTGATGTGCTGCCACTTCCACTCCGGAATCGGAAGCGGTTGTAGCAACCCGGTCGTACGCTGATGCTCCGCCTTCACTTGCTGGCAAACCAAGCACTTGGCTACGCTCCGAGCCACACTCCTCTTCATACCATGCCACCAATAATTCAGACGAAGATCCTGGTACATCTTGGTGCCTCCAGGATGCACAGAATACGGCGAACTGTGTGCCCCCACCATCAACTCCTCTCTGATATCCCCAGCTGGCACACACAACCTGGCTCCAAACCTCAGCGAGCCATCCTCATGAATCAAAAAGTCAGTCCGCAGACCGGCTTCCACCTGCTCCCGAATCTTCACCAGCTTCGGATCCTCAGCCTGGCCAGCCTTAATCCGATCCACGATCGTCGACTGTACCTGCATGTACATCAACGAAGAAGCCTCTCCAGGAAGAACAATCTCCACACCAGACTCGCAAAAATCCTGCCGCAATCTCCACTGCGAGGTCAAAATCATCACCGCCGGAAGCCTACTCAAAGCATCCGGAACCACATTCACCTTGCCAGGGTGAAACTGCAAATCAATATCATAATCCGCCATAAGCTCCAACCATCGACGCTGTCGCATGTTGAGCTCCTTCTGAGTGAAAATATACTTCAAGCTTTTGTGATCGGTGAAAATCTTCACTTTCTCACTCAGCAAGAAGTGCCTCCAAATCTTAAGAGCAAACACAACGGTAGCCAACTCCAAATCATGTGTCGGGTAATTCTTCTCATGAACCTTAAGCTGACGAGACGCATACGCCACAACATGCCCATGCTGATGCAACACACAACCGAGACCCTTGCCAGAAGCATCGCAAAAGATCTCAAATCCACCGCTGCGATCAGGCACAACAAGAATAGGGGCACTCGTCAACCTCTCCTTCAGAACACCAAAAGCACCCTCACAATCACCCGACCAAACAAAAGCAACATCCTTCCGCGTCAACCTGGTCATCGGCTCAGCAATACGGGAAAAGTCCTTAATGAATCGCCGATAATAACCAGCAAGTCCGAGAAAACTCTGAATCTCAGACGCAGACGACGGAACAGGCCACTCCCTGATGGCCCGAATCTTCTCGGGATCCACAGAAATACCATCTCCAGTCACCACATGCCCGAGAAAAGCAACTCGATCCAGCCAAAACTCGCACTTCGAAAACTTAGCATACAACCGTTGCTTCCTCAAAATCTCCAACACCGTCCTCAAGTGCGAGGCATGCTCTTCCTCCGACTTCGAATAGATCAGAATGTCGTCAATAAAGATAACGACAAACTTATCCAAAAAGTCGTAGAAAATCAGGTTCATCAGATTCATGAAAACTGCGGGCGCGTTAGTTACGCCAAAAGGCATAACCACGAACTCATAGTGTCCATACTTCGTCCTGAACGCTGTCTTCGGAACATCTCCCTTCTTCACCTTCAACTGATGGTAACCACTCCTCAAATCCAATTTAGAAAACACCCTCAAACCTCCAAGCTGATCAAGGATATCATCGATGCGAGGCAACGGGTATTTGTTCTTAATGGTCACCGCATTCAACTCCCGATAGTCCACGCACATGCGACGCGAACCATCCTTCTTCTTAACCAGCAACACCGGTGCTCCCCACGGAGACACGCTAGGATTAATATAACCCTTCAGCAAGAGCTCATCCAACTGCTTCCGCAACTCTTCCAACTCCGCAGGTGCCATACGATACGTGTTGGATATGGAAGACGTTTGTACACCCTTGTGGGGGATGTACGAGGGAATACGGACCTCGAACGTCGCGTACACGAAGTCGTGTACAAAGGGAATCTGTTCCCTTGCGGAGAGGATCTCTGGATGAGTGGGAAAGTCGCATTATATATGCATAAGTGCATGCGACATATGGCTTATAAAGGGGGAATATCTTAAGCTTATGTTGTACCATGCATATGGTACAACTTAAGCTTATAATGTGCCATGTATCATGGTACACCTTAATTAAGTTGTTCCAAAGGAACAACTTACCCTAAAATAACTACATTGGGGGCTATAAATAAGACCCAAGGGTAAGCCATTTCTGACACCTTTTGCATGGCATTCTTGCATGCATTTTCATCCTAGCGAAGCTCTGCCGAAATGCTTCCTCTCTTTCTTTATCCAAGTTCTTAATCTAAAGTAGAGATTTAGATTGTGGATTAGTAGCCTTACTCCGTTCGTGAGAAGACTCGATCCGTCGTGGCGAATCCGAAGGCGAAGTTCGTAGACTACCGTGCCGCATACGCAAGCGTAAGTCTAAACTTCATATTATCGATCCTAACTCTGTTTTGGCAGGATCCTTCATTGGTATCAGAGCCATATGGGTTCGCCCCGGTCAAACCACCGCCCCGTCGAAACTATGAACGAGTCGTTGTCTTTTTCACGAATGGGTCTCCTACTATTACGGATATAGTAGGAACGCTTCGTGACGGAGAGAACGCAGCGGTTGTTCTTTTCACGTTAGGGTCTCCTATAATTACGGATATGGTAGGAACTCTCCGTGACGGGAAGAACCGACCGTTCACGTAGTATGTTATTTTTCATTTTTGGCACACGGCCATTAGGAAATAACTAATTTCTCGACGAACGGGTGCTTCATCGACGAACGGGTGCTTCATCGAGGAAGATGATGGTAGTTATTTCCATCGGGTAAGAGGAAATTTGGTGCATGTGCACCATGGCCAAATGGGCTATGAAGGCCATGCACCCCCCTCCCCAAGCGGAAGGGGTTGGCTACGGCCAATAACCACCGGCGACCACCCCATCAAGGGGGAGGAATGAGTGCGGCAACCCCATTTAAAGGGGGTGGCCGGCCATGGCCAAAGGGGCCATGGCCGGCCAACGCCGAATGGCCTTGGCCATGACCGGCCATGGCCACGCCATGGCCGGCCATGGCCAGGCCGGCAGTGGCCGGCCAAGGCCAGGCCGGCAGTGGCTGGCCTTGGCCAAGCCCTGCCGGCCCTTGGCCGGCGCCCTGGCCACTGCCAGGGCCAGGCCGGCCCTGGCAGAGGCCAGGGCCGGCGCCCTGGCCTCAGGCCAGGGCCTGGCCGAGGCCAGGGCCGGCGCCCTGGCCTCAGGCCAGGGCCTGGCCGAGGCCAGGGCAGGAGCCCTGGCCCCGGCCAGCGGCCAGGCCGCCCTGGCAGAGGCCAGGGCAGCGCCCTGGCCTCAGGCCAAGGCCTGGCCAAGGCCAGGGCAGGGGCCCTGGCCCCGGCCAGTGGCCTGGCCGACCCTGGCCGAGGGGGCCAGGGCCCCTGGCCGGCCAGGGCAGAGGCCCTGGCCAGCCCTTGGCCAAGCCCCGGCCAGGGCAGTGGCCCTGGCCGGGAGAAGTTGCAGTTTGAATATTGGTCGACCAATTTGGTGTTTTTGGTCGACCAATCTAGCAGAAGGTCTGGGTCGACTGCAAACTTGCCAACTGACCCATACGGGGTGACAAAAGGCATTGGTCAAACTCGAATGTGTCGATTAGTCCATACGGGGCTAACCACAGTGCCGACTAGTTCATACGGGACTAACGTTTTAATGAAGTTTTTTTAAACTTGGGCTCTACTCCTTGAAGACTAGCCATAGTGCTCTACTTCATGCGAGATTAGCTAAGTCATTGTGCTCTACTCTACGGAGATTAGCCAATGTACTTATGTAATTGTGCTCTACTCCTTGAAGATTAGCCGTAATGCTCTACTTCATGCGAGATTAGCCATGTCATTGTGCTCTACTCCACGGAGATTAGCCAATGAACTTATGACGTTGTGCTCTACTCTACAGAGATTAGCCAATGTATTTTAAATTCGTTTTGAAAAATACGTTTTCAAAAACGCTTTTCCGCTGCAAAGTACTATAAGAGTACTAACATTTGATAAAGTGAGGGAGAAATATTGAAAGTTACTCTAGATGGTGATTGGAAACATAGTGACCTTTCCGATTCTAGAGTAACATCTTCAATATTTTTCGAAAGTAACTTATCAAATACTCGTTTTCCGCTGCTAGTACTATAAGAGTACTATTGTTTGATAAGTGATGGGGGAATATTGAAGGTTGTTCTAGATGGTGATTGGAATCATAGAGACCTTTTCGATTCTAGAACAACATCTTCAATATTTTTCGAAAGTAACTTATCAAATATAATATAATTCCAAGTGGGATTTGAATTTTTAGAACTATCCAAATGGGATACTCTATTATCATTTCAAGTGGGAGTTATATTTTAAGAATTTTTATGCAATGTTTTGATCGAACCTTCGGTTTTGTGTTTTTTGCAGCATTTTAAAAGTAAAATGTCTTCCGCTTCAAAAGATATCGTCGCTGAGTTAAACAAAGGTGAAAAACTCAACGGCGATAATTACAAACTTTGGTCCATTAAGATACAATACGTTTTAGAGGAGCAAGAAGTGCTCGAAACTCTAAAGAACGTAATGATTGAACCCGAGTTGGGCACTACAGCCTAACACAGACGAGACAAGGAAGCTTTTGATGCTTGGACTCGGAAGAATAAGATAGCGCGCATTATGTTATTAAGCAGTATGGCTGATGACATAATGCGCATCTTCCGAGAATATGACCTAGCCATGGACATATGGTCCAAGCTAGAGGAGAAGTTCGGTGGCACATCGGTGTCCAAACTTCGCGCCTTAACTATAAGGTTCGATACATATAAGAAACGTCCAGATCATTCCATGGGGAAACATCTGCGACATATGGCGAACCTTATCTCGGAGTTAAAGGACGCAGGTCATGTGCTCACTGATGAGCAACAAATCCAAGCAGTCATACGTTCCCTACCAAATGGGTGGGATCAAATGAAGATGCATCTCACTCACAATGAGAGCATCAAGACCTTCAACGACGTTTCCAAACACCTCGAATTAGAGGAAGAGCGGCTTGCGGCTGCCAAGCCAAGTGCAGAAGTGCACATGGTTGCTAGTTCCTCACACGGGGGAAAGAAACGTAAAGATCATTCGAAGTCTTCAAATGAACGTAATAAGCAACCTGAGTCTACCAAGGAACCCAAACATAAGGGTGGGCACAAGAAATGGCACAAGAAGAAAGACTTGAAAAGGATCAAGTGCTTCAAGTGCAACAAACTCGGTCACTATGCTCGTTCGTGTACGAGTGGAAGTGATGAGGTAACTTGTAATACTAGTTACATATGTGTTTCTAGTTCAATATTTCTTGTGGAATCTAATCCATTATGGGATAATTGATTCAGGTGCCACCGACCACATAGCAAAGGACAGACGGTCCTTCGTGGAGTATCACCGGATACACCATGGAATGAAGTGGATCGATGTAGGAAACAACTCACGTGTTGTAGAGAAAGGCGTTGGGAATTGCAAGCTAGACTTGGACAACGGCCACACTCTCCTACTTTATGATGTTCTCTTCATTCCATATATTCAAAGGAATATTAATACTGTGGTCAATTTAATGGGTCTTGGTGATAGTTGGTTCCTTCATGATTATAATATGGACCTATTTTTGTAATAATTCCTTTATTGGTACTGGGTTTGTATTTCAAAGGATTTATTGTAATAAGTACAATGTATTTCCTCATGTAATGAAAATTTCCTTGTGACAAATTCTTTGACTAATGAGTCTAATATAATTTGTTGGCACGCAAGGCTTGGTCATATTGGACCAATGCGTATAGATAGACTTGCCAAACGTGGCCTTCTATCCAATGTTTCAAAGGTTGAAATGTCGACCTGCGAACATTGCCTTGTGAGGAAATCTTGTCGCAAGCCGTTTGGAACCGGCACAAGGGCCGAGGTTCCATTACAGCTTATCCATTCGGACATATGTGGTCCGATGAATGTCGAGACAAGTCGCGGGAAGTCCTATTTTTCATCACTTTTATTGATGATTTCACCCAATTCGGTCATATCTATTTGATATCCCACACAAGTGAAAGCACTAAACCTGCTTTAAAAACTATATGAGTTTAGTGGAGAATCAATTAGATCGCAAGATTAAGGTCATGCGAACCGAAATGGGCGGTGAATATCAATCAATAAGTTTAAAGGAACTTTGTGATGAAAAAGGCATAGTACATCAGGTAACTATGCCTTATACTCCTCAACAAATTGGTGTTGCAGAAAGGAGGTATAGGACTTTAATGAAAAATGGTCCGTTCAATGATGGCGCAAGCTAACTTGCCAATCACCTTTTGGGGTGATGCATTATTGACAACCGTTTTCATTTTAAACCGCGTACCCTCGAAATCAGTTAGCTCCACTCATTATGAGTTGTGGAACCAAAGGTCTCCTGACTTAAACATTTTTACCTTGAGTTTGTGCATTCAACGCACATATTTCCTCCCATAAGTATGGCAAACTTGGGCCAAGGGGAAGGAAACGTATCTTTATACGATACGCAGAAAACTCCAAAGGTTATATTTTTGTTAGTCAGGAAGACAATGGTGGGCTAATTGAGTTTGAGTCGAGGGATGTCACTTTCTTGGAAAACGAGTTTCCAAGACAGGGCGAGATAAGTCCAGACTTATCTTTATTTTGAGATTTATGATCAAAAAGGATTACCTCATTCGAGTGGGAGAAATTCTTGGTGAAAACGAAAATTCTTTTCAACCTTCACCAATGGATTATACGAATGACGATTATCCTATTCCATACGGGAATAATGATCCAAGTGGGAGCAATTCTAACAACATTTCAAGTGGGAGTGATATTAGAATTGATCTTAATTCGAGTCAACAAGGACTTGAAGAATCTCAAATATGCCGCATCATGCCCTGCGAAAGACAAATGGATGAAAGCGATGAAGGAGGAATTGAAATCCAAGAAAGTTAACCAAGTCTGGGACTTAGTTAACTTACCCAGAGGACATAGAGCAATTGGGAACAAATGGGTTCTCAAAATCAAGCATAAGGCTGATGGCTCTATTTGACAGATATAAAGCTCGCCTTGTCGCGAAAGGTTTTACGCAACAGGAAGGGATAGACTACGAAGAGACCTTCTCACCTGTTGTGCATTTTACCTTGATTCGCATGTTTCTGGCAATGGTAGCTTGCTTATACCTCGAATTACATCAGATGGATGTAAAGACTGCCTTTCTCAATGGACAATTGGACGAGGAGATCTATATGGAACAACCAACAGGGTTTGTAAAAGAAGGAAACGAACATAAGGTTTGTGAACTTCGTAAATCCATATATGGTCTTAAGTAAATCCTCGAGGCAATAGTATATACAATTTCAAGAAGTTGTCTTATCAAATGGTTTTTTCCATGCTTGATGAAGATAACTGAGTATATATCAAGAGGATTAAAAGCAAGTATATTATCATGTCTCTATATGTAGATGACATTTTAATAGCCAGAAATGACAAGGGCTTTGTGATGAGTATCAAGGCTTGGCTTTCATCAGTATTTGAGATGAAAGGCATAGGAAAAGCCGCATATATCCTTGAAGTTAAGGTTTCAAGGAATCGTTCGAAGAAACTTCTTTCTCTTTCACAGGAGACTTATATAAAGAAGGTTCTAGAACGATTTAATATGCAGGACTGCAAGTCCATTGATATTCATATAAGCATATGCGATAATTTATATCTGGAATCGTGTCCAAAGAACCAAAAGGAAAAAGAAATTATGGAAAAAGTTCCATATTCCAGTGCAGTTGATAGTCTTATATACGCTATGGTGTGTACGAGACCGGACATCTGTTTTGCAGTTGGAAATGGTAAGCTGTTACCAATCCAACACAGGGCAAGAACACTGGAAAGCGGTTAAGAGGATAATGCAGTATCTTAAAGGAACTGCAGATTTGCAAAAGACTGATAAAACCAAGAAGGTAGACATAAGGTACATATCTACGCATGAGATGATAGAGGATCAGCTTACGAAAGCGATCCCCAGAAATGTGTTTTATAAACACTTATCATCCCAAGGATTGCGTATGAGCTGAGTTGTACAAATATATATTCCCATGTCTAAGAAAGATCAAATTTAATAAAAGAATAAGTTCTTTTTCAAGCATTGTATATGAATTTCTTAAAGAAATGTTTGTGTACATTTTTTTGAAATCTCAGCTGAATTGTGTGTATGTCGGACAGATTAAGGTTGGCTCTCTCACATGAGCAACCACCTTATCTTATCAGATGGATAAGATAGAGATGAGACTAGTTTAAAGTCAAAATCATTAGACGAATGATTTAGAGTCATGACTTTAACAAAGTTAGTCGAATGAAAGATCTGCATCATATGGATGCTTACAAAAGATCTGAGATCTGTATCACAAGGATAAAAGGATCTCATTGGATTTTATAATCCTATCTGTCTTATGCAGGATGAGAGTCCGGGAATATTTCCGGAGTAGTAAGGGGACTCAAAAGATAGGCACTGTGGTGTCTGATCTTTCATCCGTACAACATCATTAAGACATACTCTCCCTGGGAAAGGAGTGATGTTGTAATACGTGTTCATACCACGTATGCATTTCGACCAATGAGTTAGTAGCAATAGTGTTTGCTATTATGTGAGACTCAAAGGCCATACGGGTCTTAACTCTTACCCTCAAGGACTCCAATTGGTTCCTTTAGATTTGACGAGATGATCGCTATCTTAGCGTGTTACTAATGGGCTATGGTAATTCGGCTCGGCGGGGCACGTTAGAAAAGCGAATCAAGTCAAGATCAGAAGGTTCGCAAGAAGAGGAAGATTGATTTCATATTCGCATTTGGACTTTAGTGATTCAAAGCTGGCCAGCCAATTGTAATCCAGATGGGATTCAATTGTTGAATATAAAGTACAAGAAATGTGAAGAAATAATCTAGGGTAAAGCATGCGTTGAACTACTCAACTTTGCACCTTCGAGGTCGTTGTGTATCTCTAACAAGTGCACAACAACAGACTCTACGCGCATGACGGTCGCACGGTCTATTTCTCGGTATGATAGATGAAAGAACTAAGGGAAAGACGTTCTCTTACAATCCCCTCAAGTGTGAGTGGGAGATGTTGGATATGGAAGACGTTTGTACACCCTTGTGGGGGATGTACGAGGGAATACGGACCTCGAACGTCGCGTACACGAAGTCGTGTACAAAGGGAATCTGTTCCCTTGCGGAGAGGATCTCTGGATGAGTGGGAAAGTCGCATTATATATGCATAAGTGCATGCGACATATGGCTTATAAAGGGAGAATATCTTAAGCTTATGTTGTACCATGCATATGGTACAACTTAAGCTTATAATGTGCCATGTATCATGGTACACCTTAATTAAGTTGTTCCAAAGGAACAACTTACCCTAAAATAACTACCTTGGGGGCTATAAATAAGACCCAAGGGTAAGCCATTTCTGACACCTTTTGCATGGCATTCTTGCATGCATTTTC
The DNA here is from genome assembly GCA_030789695.1 of Scilla litardierei. Classification (NCBI taxonomy): domain Eukaryota; kingdom Viridiplantae; phylum Streptophyta; class Magnoliopsida; order Asparagales; family Asparagaceae; genus Scilla; species Scilla litardierei. The sequence goes on along the minus strand of CM061138.1, from coordinate 94,685,866 downwards.
ATCCTAGCGAAGCTCTGCCGAAATGCTTCCTCTCTTTCTTTATCCAAGTTCTTAATCTAAAGTAGAGATTTAGATTGTGGATTAGTAGCCTTACTCCGTTCGTGAGAAGACTCGATCCGTCGTGGCGAATCCGAGGGCGAAGTTCGTAGACTACCGTGCCGCATACGCAAGCGTAAGTCTAAACTTCATATTATCGATCCTAACTCTGTTTTGGCAGGATCCTTCAATACGGCGCCTTCGAAATCGGCTGCGCACCTGGAACCAGATCGATAGAAAATTCCAAAGCCCGATCAGGCGGCAAACCAGACATCTCCTCGGGGAAGACGTCGCCAAAATCTCACACCACAGCTGGCCACTCCAGCTCCATCTGCATAGCCACAGCCTCCACCGGCCTGGCCCGAAATCTGACAGGACCAAGCGAACTGCTACCACGACTGAACTCAAATACTGGATGTCCGGGAATCTCGAACACCACCTTCTTCCTCCTGCAGTCAATCGTAGCATAGAAGCTCGCAAGCCAGTCCATCCCAAGAACTGCATCATAGTTGATGATGTCGTGGACAATGAAATCAGCGAAAAGCTCATGTCCACAAACCACCAACGAGCAAGAATTGCAACCACGATGCACCGAGACCACACCATTCCCTGTAACGATATTCCAACTCTTGGGAAGAGGGGACGTCGACAAGGAATGCCTCTCCACGAAGCTCCGAGAAATAATGCACATCGATGCACCGGAGTCAAAGAGGACTCGTGCAGGAAATGTCTGATCGCGCCCCGGCGTACACGTCCCGAGGCGACGGTTGTAGTTTTACCGCAAGCGCACGGTGTAGCGGCGAGCGGGTATCGAACACAGGGAGGACGAATGACCGTGCTTGCTCCTAATCAACCTGGCTATTTAGAGGGATAATTGCCTTGGGCGATCCTGTCACAATCGTCAGACAAAAGTGCGAAATATCAAATCAAATAGAGAACGCCTAGGGAATGGGGAATCCCCACTACTCACCGTATTTCACAATTGTGGTTCGCCGGTATCGAAATCGCTAGGATGAGAATTTGGATGAACTAGTTGCAACTAAATGTGGAACCAAGCTCACGCTCTCGCGCTGTTGCCGGTCTATAGCTATCCTAGGTTTGGGTCCAATCTCTTGCAAACCCTAGCCTAGGGAAGCTAGCATTAGGATCAACATCATCGTCCAATTGCGCACCGAGCCCAATCTCTTGCAAACTCGGTCCACAATCTAGATTAGGATAGTTCCTACCCGTCCAATCTCTTGCAAACGGGTATCGGCACGGAATTGCAACCGGAGATCCTAGCATCGGTCCAATCTCTTGCAAACCGATACTTCGAAAATCCGACTCCAACCCAATTCGGATTTCTAGGGCTTCCTATCGAATTGGGATCCAATCTCTTGCAAATCCCAATTGATGTGAATACCTAGCTATCCGTAGTAATTCGATCCTAATCTAATCCCTAATAACAGTCCTAGCTCAATTTCTACCAATTCAACACAAATACGAAATTGGGCTTGTAGGGTTCATCCCCACGCCCCAAGACGTGGAGACTACTCACTAATCATAGCAATAGCACAATAATTAGCAATGAAATAGACAATGGAATTCATCACAACAATGATATAAACAATAAAAATAGAGTTTTTGGGGAAGAAAAGTGCAAACCAATGTAGATCTTCAATCAACCCAACAAAAATCCAAGTTTTTCTCTTCTCCAATCACAATTAATAAAACTAAAAAGTAGACTCAAAAAGCTGCAAAAAATCTGGGAGGTGGCTCCCTAAACTAGGGTAAAAACAGAGCTTAAATAGCCCCAAAAGTCGTCTAAAAATCCTGACCAAAATGCCCCTGCACAGCCTGTTTTCCGCAAATTTCGCTACAGGCTGCGCATCGCACTCGGCCGAGTGACAAAAGTCGCTCGGCTGAGTGAAAACCCTGTCAATTTTCCAGTAAGTCGGGGGCTTCAGGGGTCTTCAGTTCGAGGGCGGCTCGGCCGAGTGAGTTGTCGTCACTCGGCCGATGGCTTCACTTCACTCGGGCGGACGGGATTTGTCACTCGGCCGAGTGGGTCTTCTGAAGCTCAGATGGCCGAAAAACAGTAACTTCGATCTTTTTGAGGGCCTTCGTCTGGGCGCCACTCGGGCGGACGTGGTATCGTCACTCGGCCGATGTGGTCTCCGTCGCTCGGCCGAGTACACATGGAAATCGTGTCTGAACGGGTCGGCCGAGCAGTGTCTCGCTGGTCGGCCGAGTGGCTCCTCCACTCGGCCGAGTGGGACACAAAAAATGCCCAAACTGGTCGTTTTGGCCTCCTCGTCGCTCCGGCGACGTCCATTCTTCTTCCGCTCCTCTCCAATAGCAAAATACCCCTCGGGGAGGTCGTCGGTGGCCGTCTATCGTGAGCGCATCTCATGATCACTCCAAATCGCGCCAAATCGCCTGAAATGCGACAAAAACAACAAAGCGTGAAAAGCATCGCAATATCGTCGATATATCGTGAAAAACATGATTTGGGCGATCTAAATGGCATGCAAACATGCGGAAAAAGGTGTAAAATAAGGAGTGATCAAAATCCCCCAAGCTTGCCTCTTACTCGTCCTCGAGGAAGATAAGTAAAAAGCGAACCCGGTGGATTCGGAAAACGAAAACGGCGAAAAACGAAAAAAATGAAAAACGAAGAAGAATGAAAACCAAACGAAAATAAAGAAAGAAAGAAAGAAAGATAGGATGCTAGATCATTTTCTCAGGACGTGGGTTTCACCTACTCTTATAGCATGCACCGAGTGAGAAATACATGTCAAAGAATCTCATTTTGATATCATAGTGGAATAGTGCAAGTAGAAAATAGAAAACCCACGAACAACGGTATAATCATGAAAAACGGAATGATTTTAAAATTAACATCGCCTGGATCATCTAAAGCGGTATACAAATCTCAGATCACACACTTTTCAATTGAACGCTTTCTATCTGGAGTATAAGAGTATCACATCATAGAATAGAGAGAATAGAAAAGTATGGAATTCATGAAATGAATGCTAGGCTTAGATTTCTGGGTTTCGTAAAGCTAGAAACAATCTCACCGAGTATAGAATATTACTTAGCCTAGGTTGTCGTGCAATGTCAAGTAGTCGCTCTCTCACACATCAATGGATCTCCTCCCCCAAGCTTATCTATAAGCATGGTGGCACAAAAATATTTACATCCCCATTTTTATATAGCTCCAAAGGCAAAGAAGGGAAAGAAGAAAGAAAGTAAGCGAGATGGGATCTTTTATTGAGGATTTTTCCTCTTTTCTTTTCTCTCTTTTTTTTTCTTTTTTTTTTCTTGCAATAAGCAACATATATACAATGATCCCAACTCAGAGAGAGGTAATGATATACAAGAATGTTTTTCTCTCTTTTATTCTTCTCTTCTCTCTTTTTTTTTTTTTTGAAATAAGAGATTTGGAGCTAGGAATTAATAGCGGGGGAAATGCCATAAAATAGAATCACTAAGGGGAGATTCACCAATGATTTTAAAAGTAGAGAAGTGATGTTCAAGATTTGTGGAGAAAGAAATAAATATAACTCTCGGCTCACTCTATAAGACATGCACGACAACTTCAGCAGGGTAATCTAATCTACTCAGTTTCGATCACAAAAAAGCTAACTAATCCAGATATATCTTAGCTAATCATCATTCAATCGTCCGGAAGTGAAGTGTACAATTCATGCATATAGAAGTGATAAAGGAAAAGAAGTCAGTACTCCAGATATAGGCATTCAATGCGTGAATCTTGGTGTGTTTTATGTGATAGCATACATATGAATATTCAGGCTCAGCTAATAATAAAATTTCATCCATTTTCATGAGGAAAAAGTGTGGGTTACTATTTCTAAATGTAAAGCAAGTCATAGCATATGATATCAGAAATGAAATCTAAGACACGACAAATATAGCATGCATATAGAATAAGCTAACTCCACGTAGACATCATCACAGAAAATTCATCTCTAGCATGAGATGAAAAAGAAACGAAGTAAAGATAAAAGGAAAAATAGAACTATGCAATGCGGCACACAGGAAAATAGGAAAAACGTGATGCATGGCAAGATAAATGAAAAATAAGTGCAAAAGTGAAAAACGGTGTGAAAAAAACTAAAAATAAAGGTGGCAAATCGAAAAAAGAACGTGAGAACTCACTCCCCCAAGCTAAAGTGCACAGTGTCCTCAATGTGCAAAGTGTGGCACACAGAGAGACAGGTAATGAGAGGGGCAAGTGAGGATGCATGCATGATGGAAAGAAAAAAGATAATAAAACGAAAAATAAAGAAACGAAAATATGATGCGGATATGATGCATGCACAGATATGAGTGATACGAGTATAAATGGGTCACCAAAAGCTCTCCCTCTCTCCCAAAAAAGATATATAAAGAGACGGCAAATGAGAATCACAAAAAAGTGAGGGGAGGTGGGGTGGGCAAAAGTGCATCAGGACCCAGCAGAGACGAGCAGCACAACGACAGGAATGGATAAAGGCATCAAGAGTGCCTAAGAAGGCGGTGCCGCGCCGTCTCCGTCCTGAGGCGGAGGTGGTGGTGGTGGTGGTGTGGGCTGCTGAGCTGGGGTGGAAGCGGAAGCAGGTCTAGTGTGTGTGGAAGTGTGTGTGGGGACCTGCTGGGTGGGCTGGGGTACGCGAGGGAGACGCTCCAGCACCTGTGTAAGGCAGTAGTGGATCTGGGGTATCAGGTCGAAGCGTCCAGCCATCGCAGAGACGGTGGAGGACATGGTCCTAAGGTCTCCTCTAAGACCGCTCACCGCCAACTCAAGAGCACGTATGCTCTGCAGTGTAGTGTCGGGCGGGGGTGGTGCAGAGGGACGCACCGGTCTAGGCTGCACAGGGCGAGGCTGGCGTACGTGTGTGGAGTATGTAACGGGCTCAGCAGGGAATGGGACAAAAGGTGCCGCGCCTGGAAAAGTGGGCCTGGCCTCGGTGTGAGGCCGGGACACCGGCTGGCGAGAAGTGGAGGCGGGTGGCAGCAAAGGAAGCGTGCAAAAGAGGCAACGAGGTGGCCAAAGAGGTCTGTGGCACAGAAGTGTGGACAGACGCCACGACACTCTCGGAGAAAACGGCGACAGTGGAGACAGAGGAATCTCCCGCTGGGGCAGAAGTGTGCGGTCCAAAAGGTGTAACCCCAGCGGAGATCATGCTAACCATGGTCTCCACGACCGCGGTGAACGAGGGCTCTCCACTCTCAACAAAGGTCTGCGGGCGCTGGGGGAGAGCGGAGCAAAGGGGCTCCACGGACAGAGGGCCGGAGGTGGCAGCGGGAGTGGTGGGGACAGCCTCGGAAGTGGTGACAGTGGTGGAAGTGGGCTCAGCAAAAGTACTCTCGACACAGGCAGAGGTGGGGACAGAAGTGTCAAGAGCAGTGGAAATGTCAGGAACAGGCTGAGAGGCCACAGGGTCGACGGGGTGGGCAGCAGGGTCTGCGGGAGCAGCCTGGGCAGCGTGGGCAGCGTGGGCCTGCTCGGCCTCCTCGGCCTCGAGCACGTAGGCGGCGGGGATGAGGACATCCATCGCCGGAATCCAGTCAACGTGGGCTGGTGCAATCAGAGTCCGAGCAGGGCTCGGGAGAATCATGTAATCGGCCCCATAGGGGCCGTGCAACCAGACCCAGTGACGCTCACCATGCGGACGCAGCATCTTCATCCGGGCCATAACGTCTATCGACAAGGAAGTGGGGCCCGGAACGCGTCGCAGGTCGTCGGGTAGGTCCTCGCCGGTCATCATGGTAAGCAAGGTGATCAGACCGTCGCAGCATATCGGTGAGCGAGCGCCCACCGACACAATGATACGGTCTAGAAACCAAGCCGCAATGTCGATCACGACGGCGGGGACAAGCTCGAGTCCATCCCTAGACAGAGCTCTGGGACGTGTCATCGCGTAGAGCATGTAAAGCTCTGGCGTAGACATCGTGCCCGGCTCATATCTGGCCAAAAAGGTAGTCGCCATGAGGCGCTGGGCAATGCGTAGGCAGGGGTGGACTATGGCCGAGGCCTTGGCCCTACTAGGGTCAAAGGCAGCGTGGTGGCCTGTGATCCGGGCCCAGAAGGCGCCGGCGTTGAAAGAAGGTGGGGGGATGTGGGTAGGGCCGTAACCGCGATCGGCTCCGGGGACGGCGGGCCATGAGAAAAATGCTCTCATCATATCGAGAGTGACCTGGCACTCTCGATCCATGAACCGGAATGAGCATCCCTCATCGGTCCGGGCGATCGAACTCAAAACCTCAAGTGTCGGGCGGGTAAAAGTATCCGCCGACACTTGAAGGAAGTCGCGCCAACCCACGTTGTCGTACAACGTGAGTATCCCCTCAAGTACCCCCAGGCGTCCAAGGTCAGCGAGGTGTGCAAACCTGGAGGGTATGATCGAGCGCTGGGAGATACGCTCGAAGACGGCGCGGTGTGCGTCGTCTCGGAACGTAATCCCGAGCGGCCCGACCAGTGGAGCCGGTGGTGGTGGCTGTGGATCGGCAGGGAGAGGCTGTACGGGAAGTGGGTGCGCTGCAGGCTGTGCTGGGTGTGCGGGGCCTGCAGGCTGTGCTGGGTGTGCGGTGTGTGTGGGGGACGGTGGAGGAGAGTCCTCCAACTCGTGGGAGGGGCCGGCATCATCCGACCGCTTCCGCTTGGCGGAAGCTCTCTTCGACCGCGGCCGTGTCCGGGGCGGCATATCTGCCCCGAGCGCGCGCCGAAAAGTGAAAAGTGCGGCGTGTGCACAAAGAGTGGAAAGAGTTTACCCAAACACGCCGCGAGTGCTAAACAGTGGAAGCGTGCGAAGTCCGCGCCTCCACGAAGTCCAAAACAGCCCGTAGAAGCTCCCCTGAGTTCCCCTAAGCTCCAAAAAGCAACCTGCGCATGGAAAAGCGATATCAGCAAGTAATAATCAAAATGTATGGAGCGATAGGGGTATAACAGATAGATATGGGAATTGATTTGGGTTAGGGGGGCGTTTAGCACATGGATCCTCAAAAAATACACGAGGAGAGGAGAAAACGGTGAAAATAAGCGAACCGGAGGTGATCGGAGGCGGGGCTGCCGGCGGCGACTCGGGCGGGGTCCGGCGATGGTCGGCCGGCGACGGCAGGCCGAGCGGCGGCGCGCGCGGGCGAGTGGCTGTTGGGCGAGGCGAGATCGGGCGAGGGGAAGCTGAGGGGGCGCGGGCGAAGGGGTTTTTTCGTTTTCGAAAACTGCGCCCCCCCTTGGCTTTATATTAAAAAGTTACGACTCTGCCGAGTGACTTTACTCACTCGGCCGAGCGAGGCAAATAAAAATTTCTCCCCGATATCGCTTCGGCCGAGTGGCTTTGCCATGCTCGGCCGAGTGGAGTAAGTCCATTCGGCCGAGTGACACAAGCTACTCGGCATAACTCGCCCTAGGAGGGTATCCGTTTCACTCGGCCGAGTGAATATATATACTCGGCCGAGTAGCAGTTATAATGAAATGAGAAAAATAGACAGAGAGTTGGGTACAGCAGACTTCCCTCGTTCGTGAGCGGCTCGGCCGGACGAACTTCTGTACTCGGCCGAGTGACTAGTATACTCGGCCGAGTGAGCCTTGCATTCTGCTGTTTGTCTTCGTTTAGGCTCTAAACTCCGTCTTTCTTCCTCCAGTCGATTTCATGCTCCTCCTGAGCGTCGAACGCCTTCTTGGGGCGCTCCTCATCGTCTCGTTCATCCTCCTCATGATGATCTACCTATCTTCTCTCCTGTCAAGAAAAATAGGACCCGTTATCACAAAATTTTGGTCGGGTGACTCAAAACACTAAAAATTTCTAAAACAAAAATAAAGAAAAAGTAAAAATAAATCAAAAACCGTCGGGTTGCCTCCCGACAAGCGCTCGTTTTAGGTCGTGAGCTCGACCCCCTATAATTTTCAATCAATGCGGGATGTTGGGTGCATATGAGATGCACCCGTCAAACTTCCCGGGGAGCGCGCTTGGATTTGGACGTGGCGGCGTAGCGGTCTCCCTCGGAGGTCTCTTGTCCCGAATGGTGTTGGGGGGAGGCTCCCCCAAGCTAGCATTTGCCCCGGTCAACGGCTTAACCGGCGATGCCGATTTCCGTACCGGCGGAGCTTTCTTTGGAGATTTTGATTTCGAGAGCTTGCAGAGCTCTCGAATCCTTGCGACATCAGCGTCGCCTTCATCTTCATCAGCGGAGAAGTCGGGGGAATCGTCTTCAATCTTTTCATCTCGGCCTAAATCCGGGCCTTCATCAAATTCTTCATCAAAAAGGGCACCAATTGAGTGAGGAATCCCCTCCTCTATCACCTCATCAAGGAGGTCCGAGAGATCATGCGACCGCTCTTTAAGCAAATATACTCTATTGGTTTCACTCGTCGGGATCCCCTCGGAATAGTGCTTGAGCCTTTGACCATTTACTTTGAATGTGGTACCATCCTTGCTTTCCAACTCGAAAGCTCCTCCCGGTTGTATGTGCTTAATGGTGAAAGGTCCCGACCATCGTGACCTCAACTTACCGGGAAATAGTCGGAGTCGGGAATTGTAGAGCAAGACCTTGTCTCCCACCTTGAAGTCCGTGACAGTTATGCGGGCATCGTGGAAAATCTTGGTCCTTTCCTTGTAAATTCTCGAGCTCTCATAGGCGTCTCTCCTTATTTCATCAAGTTCGTTGATGTCCAAGAGTCACCTCACCGCCGCACTCTTATAATCGTAGTTAAAGGTCTTGATGGCCCAATACGCACGGTGTTCCAACTCTACCGGCAAGTGGCAAGCCTTCCCGTAAACTAGGCGGAACGGCGTGGTACCGATGGGGGTGCGAAAAGCCGTGCGATAGGCCCATAGAGCATCGTTTAACTTCATTGACCAATCCTTTCTAGACCGATCTACGGTTTTCTCGAGAATTTGCTTGATTTCTCTATTTGAGACTTCTACTTGGCCGCTTGTCTGGGGGTGATAAGCCATTCCAACTCTATGATTTACCCCGTACTTCTTTAGCATGGCTTCAAACTTGTTCTCTATGAAGTGGCTTCCCCCGTCGCTTATCAAGGTACGCGGTACTCCAAAGCGCGGAAAGATATTTTGCTTGAAGAATTTGGAGACGACCCTAGCATCATTAGTAGGGGTGGCAATAGCTTCAACCCATTTGGAGACATAGTCAACGGCCAATAGGATGTACTTGTTGCCATTGCTCGACGGAAAAGGCCCCATGAAGTCTACTCCCCAACAATCAAAAAGCTCAATCTCCTGGATGGGTCTCATCGGCATCTCATTGCGCTTGGAGATATTCACGGTCCGTTGACATCTATCGCAACCCTTCACAAAAGCGTGAGTGTCTTTAAACATTGTGGGCCAGAAGAATCCGCTCTGCAAGATTTTAGCGGTAGTTTTAGAGGCGGCATGATGTCCCCCGCATGGTAGACCGTGGCAATGCAAAATGATAGACGTTGCCTCCTCTTTAGGGACACACCTACGAATGACATTATCTTTGCATATCTTGAAAAGGTAAGGATCTTCCCAAAAATAGCTACGGACCTCATGCATAAATCTCCTCTTTTGTTGCGTGGACATCCCATGCGGTTTGATTCCGCACGCCAAGTAGTTGACGAAGTCCGCATACCAAGGTACTTCCTCGGCCCTTACCGCATACAGCCTCTCATCAACAAATGTGTCGTCAATAGGTAAGCTCTCATCCTCCTTGTCGCGAATGAGCCTGGATAAATGATCTGCCACGACATTGTCTGTACCCTTCTTATCTCTGATCTCTAGGTCGAATTCTTGCAACAAGAGTATCCACCTAATCAACCGGGGTTTGGCCTCCTTCTTGTTTAAAAGATACTTCAATGCCGCATGGTCGGTGTGGACAATCACCTTGGAACCGAGGAGGTAGGAGCGAAACTTCTCTATGGAATAGACGACCGCTAGAAGCTCCTTTTCGGTAGTTGTGTAGTTTTTCTGCGCGTCATCCAATGTCTTGCTTGCGTAGTATATCGCATGAAGCTTCCTATCTTTCCTTTGTCCCAATACCGCTCCAATGGCTTGGTCGCTAGCATCGCACATTAGCTCAAAAGGGAGGCTCCAATCCGGCAGTTGAATGATGGGCGCTGAGACTAGCGCTTCCTTCAAGGTGTTGAAAGCTTGCAAGCATTCTCCTGAAAAGTCAAAAGGAACATCTTTAGCGAGTAAGGAAGTAAGTGGTCGGGCAATCGAGGCGAAATCCTTAATGAAGCGGCGGTAAAACCCCGCGTGACCAAGGAAGCCTCTAATGCCCTTGACATTAATAGGAGGAGGAAGTTTTTCGATTACCTCAATCTTAGCTTTATCTACTTCGATTCCTCTTGAGGAAACAAGATGTCCGAGAACTATACCTTCCGTGACCATGAAGTGGCACTTCTCCCAATTGAGAGTGAGATTGTTTTGTTGGCACCTTTTTAGGACTTTAGTGAGATTTTCCAAGCAAGAGTCAAACTCACTTCCATAAACCGAGAAATCATCCATAAAAACTTCCATAATATTTTCAATATAATCGGAAAATATGGATGTCATACATCTTTGAAATGTGGCGGGAGCATTACAAAGGCCGAACGGCATCCTACGGTATGCGTAGGTGCCATAGGGACAAGTGAAAGTTGTCTTTTCTTGGTCATCTTCGTGCAAAGGGATTTGGAAGAAACCCGAATACCCGTCTAGATAGCAAAAGTATTTATGGTTCGCGAGGCGTTCAAGCATTTGATCGATGAATGGCAATGGGTAATGGTCCTTTCGGGTGGCTTTATTGAGTCTCCTATAGTCAATGCACATTCGCCATCCCGTGACAGTGCGCGTGGATATTGGCTCACCTTTGTCATTTTTTATGACAGTCATCCCTCCTTTCTTGGGGACGACGTGGACGGGGCTAACCCATCTACTGTCAGAGATAGGATAAATTATACCGGCTTCAAGCAATTTTAGGATTTCCTTTTTAACCACCTCCTTCATGTTCGGGTTCAACCGCCTTTGAGGCTCTATGGAGGTGGCTTCGGTATCCTCCAAATGGATCCGATGCGTGCAAAGCCTAGGGCTTATTCCCTTTAGATCGGAAATAGTGTATCCCAAGACATCTTTGTGGCTCCTAAGGACGTCTAGGAGTTTTTCAAGTTGATCTTGTGTGAGGTGGGAATTGACTATCACCGGAAAAGTCAATTTATTACCCAAAAAGGCATACCTTAGATTCGGCGGTAATTGTTTAAGCTCTACCTGAGGTGGCGCTGCTTCTTCCACTTTATCAGCTCTCATGAATTCGGCTTCTTCCTCGTCATCCGGGTTTAGCTCATGTTCAGATGGCATGCTTTCATGTGACAAGTCGGACTCGCTGCTTAGTGAGGATGAGGCATCGAAGTAGGCGCCCTCTGATTCAGTGCTAGCATCGCCAAAACCTTCACTCTGCTCTAGTTCGTACCTGGAATCAAGAAACACATCAGACGATTCATAAAAACAAGAGTGAGCGTCATAAAGTGTAACACCCTGAATATCGGTTTGCTCGAAGGGTTCTTCGGGAGCATAGTGCTCTTCGACATTTGCTCTACTGTCTTCGAAATGCAATTTGTCGTCGACCACGTCAACTCTGACATTGCCTCCGATAGTTCCTTCCGGGGAGATTTGGTCCATCACAAAGCTAGCAAATAGTTGTTCGTCGGGGTCCGTGATATTGATAGCAAATGCTCCGGTAGTGTGGACCTCGTCGACAAGCTCCTTAAGGAGGTCTGTGAAGGTGTCATAGTCTTCTCGACTGAGTTCTATTGTTGGCGTTGCATCCCCCATTCTCCCTGTTAAGATCTTATGCAAAATGCGGGGAGAATATGCAAATAGGGCTACGAATGGAGTTAGGACAAGATAGAGAGGGAAGTAAAGGAAGAAAGTAAGAAGAAATAACCGGGTGGTCGGTGCCGAGCACCGTCAAAATGCCAGTCCCCGGCAACGGCGCCAAAAACTTGATCGCGCCCCGGCGTACACGTCCCGAGGCGACGGTTGTAGTTTTACCGCAAGCGCACGGTGTAGCGGCGAGCGGGTATCGAACACAGGGAGGACGAATGACCGTGCTTGCTCCTAATCAACCTGGCTATTTAGAGGGATAATTGCCTTGGGCGATCCTGTCACAATCGTCAGACAAAAGTGCGAAATATCAAATCAAATAGAGAACGCCTAGGGAATGGGGAATCCCCACTACTCACCGTATTTCACAATTGTGGTTCGCCGGTATCGAAATCGCTAGGATGAGAATTTGGATGAACTAGTTGCAACTAAATGTGGAACCAAGCTCACGCTCTCGCGCTGTTGCCGGTCTATAGCTATCCTAGGTTTGGGTCCAAACTCTTGGAAACCCTAGCCTAGGGAAGCTAGCAATTCGATCCCAATCTAATCCCTAATAACAGTCCTAGCTCAATTTCTACCAATTCAACACAAATACGAAATTGGGCTTGTAGGGTTCATCCCCACGCCCCAAGACGTGGAGACTACTCACTAATCATAGCAATAGCACAATAATTAGCAATGAAATAGACAATGGAATTCATCACAACAATGATATAAACAATAAAAATAGAGTTTTTGGGGAAGAAAAGTGCAAACCAATGTAGATCTTCAATCAACCCAACAAAAATCCAAGTGTTTCTCTTCTCCAATCACAATTAATAAAACTAAAAAGTAGACTCAAAAAGCTGCAAAAAATCTGGGAGGTGGCTCCCTAAACTAGGGTAAAAACAGAGCTTAAATAGCCCCAAAAGTCGTCTAAAAATCCTGACCAAAATGCCCCTGCACAGCCTGTTTTCCGCAAATTTCGCTACAGGCTGCGCATCGCACTCGGCCGAGTGACAAAAGTCGCTCGGCCGAGTGAAAACCCTGTCAATTTTCCAGTAAGTCGGGGGCTTCAGGGGTCTTCAGTTCGGGGGCGGCTCGGTCGAGTGAGTTGTCGTCACTCGGCCGATGGCTTCACTTCACTCGGGCGGACGGGATTTGTCACTCGGCCGAGTGGGTCTTCTGAAGCTCAGATGGCCGAAAAACAGTAACTTCGATCTTTTTGAGGGCCTTCGTCTGGGCGCCACTCGGGCGGACGTGGTATCGTCACTCGGCCGATGTGGTCTCCGTCGCTCGGCCGAGTACACATGGAAATCGTGTCTGAACGGGTCGGCCGAGCAGTGTCTCGCTGGTCGGCCGAGTGGCTCCTCCACTCGGCCGAGTGGGACACAAAAAATGCCCAAACTGGTCGTTTTGGCCTCCTCGTCGCTCCGGCGACGTCCATTCTTCTTCCGCTCCTCTCCAATAGCAAAATACCCCTCGGGGAGGTCGTCGGTGGCCGTCTATCGTGAGCGCATCTCATGATCACTCCAAATCACGCCAAATCGCCTGAAATGCGACAAAAACAACAAAGCGTGAAAAGCATCGCAATATCGTCGATATATCGTGAAAAACATGATTTGGGCGATCTAAATGGCATGCAAACATGCGGAAAAAGGTGTAAAATAAGGAGTGATCAATGTGCACACCAAAACCACACCTAACAATCAATTAACAATCAAACCCTACTCTAGCAAACAACCATGTTCAAGCAAACAACACAATCTAACAATCAAAACCAGCTAGGAAAGTAACAGCTAGAGTGAGGATTACCTGCGATAACCTCATCCACAGCCTCGCTCTCTGCAGCGGTCATCAGAAAAGCCTGCCTCCTAGGCGGAACAGCCTGCCGAAAAGCCTGCCCCTGCGGAACAAGAGCTGCTCCACGGCCAGCAGGAACAGACACTCGCTGCTGCAACGGCTGTGCTGCAACAGGAGCCCTCCGCAGCTGATTCGCATGCCGATAATCCTTCGCGACATGGGAAGCATCACCGCAAATCAGGCACTGGCCCAAAAACTTCCGACACTGATCCTTGACGTGGCCAGGCCTGCCGCAGAAATGGCAAAGCTTCAGAATAGGCCCTCCTAGCCTCTTAAACTGAGCAGACTGATTAGGCCTGAATCCAGGTCTAACCACAGCTCTCGCCTGTTCCACAGGCCTCTTCCCAGCACCAACGACAGACCCTCTCCTCTGGTTCACAAGCAGCTCCTGCCTCTTAGCTGCTACCAGAACCTTCTGATAAGACTCCCGGTCAGAGGAGGTCACAAAGCTCTGGAGCTCTGAAGCAAGCCCCTGCAGGAACCTCTGAGCTCTCTCCTCAGCGTCCTGCACCATCTTTGGTGCAAACCGACTCAGCCTCATGAACTCTTGGTGATACATGTCCACCGACGAGTTCCCCTGCTTCAGATCGATAAAACGCTGCAGCATCTCCTCCTTGGCAGCCTTCGGGAAGAACTCACCCTCAAATCTGGCCTTGAAGGTAGCCCAAGTAATCGGCTCCACCAACAACTTCTCCTCCGCATCCCACCAATTCCTGGCGTTATCCTTGAGCTGCCTCTTCGCCAAATCAACCCATCCAGCCGGGGTGATCTTGGCCATCTTCAGATTGTCCTCGATGTTCCGAATCCATTCATCGGCAGCCAGGGGACCCTCAGAACCATCAAAATATGCGGGACCCAGCTCCCGAAATTGCTTCGCTCCTGGCTCAGAGCGAGGAACATCCGGAAGAGCCCGGGCAGCTCGAGCAAGTGGAGCATTCTGGACTTGCAGAAGCACGCCCTGCTGCACTTGCATCATCTGGAGCATCATCCGCATCATCTCACCGTTGGTGGGTTCCCGCTCAGGCTCCTCATCATGAGGGAGCGCACCACTACCCCCACCACGGGTGAAACGCCTTCCTGCCATCTAATGACACAGAGAACGAATCAGATTAGACTCATAGCTTATGACTAGGACGTCGAACTTAATTTATTGGACATTCTAATATTATTATCGCTATTCCAAAAATCGCAGTTACAGAAGGACCTGCATGGGCCACCAATAAAACCTGTCACGACCCGCTTCCCTAAAATGGAGACGAGACGTGAAAAGGTCCACACGAGAGTGGAGCTGTGAAGCCCCAAACCCGATAAGCGTCCACAATACATAAACAGGTCCCTGTAACCACAACAGAATAACAATAATAACACAAGGCGAGGCTGAAATAAAATTCCACATCTCACAAATTGTCCAACATCAACAAAGAGTCCAACATCCAGAAAAGCCACCAGGCTAAAAGAAATGAGTCCAAGGCCCAGAACAAGGCCAACAAAAGAATACGACATAACAAAGTATAGGTGCTACGCACCGATAACAAACAACTGTCTAACAAAAGTAAAACATAACGAAGACACTAGGACTGGTCCCCAGTGTCCACGTACTCCCCGTCAAACACAAGCTCGGGCTCGGCGTCAGCAAACACCTCGTCCTTAACAAGGAACTCGGGCTCAGGATCTAACATGTGTCACCCAAAAGAGTAAAGGGGCACATGTCAGCAAGTCTAAAAGACTTGGGCAAGTAAACTGAAAGTGAGGTAACTAGCAACCTAGCAGTTTAGTATGCATGACCTGGCAGTTATAACATGAGTGCACAATTAAAACATGGCAAGACAAATTGTACAAGGGAACAATTATCGGGGCAAGACAAGACAAGACAAGACAAGACAAGAGTAGCCGCGCTACTATCAATCTCAATCAATTCACTATTCACGTTGTTTTGTAGATTGTTTACGCCTTACAGCTGAATGGTTCCACATTCGCTGATTGGCCGCTTAACAACTACCCCAAACCCAAGAGTTTACGCCTTACCACTGCAGTTGCTGATCGGGCAGACTCCCAGTTGATTGGTCGCTTAACTCTTACCCCCAATACCCACACGAAATGGAGCCAGGGTCCCCGCACAATGAACTCAGCTAGTGAGCCTGGGGTTGCCCCGCACATGAGCTCGCATTATTAAACATTTGGCGTAGGGGTGCACCTAGCTGGAAACACGCAATTCGGGCATTGGCTATCAACCAACACATGGCCCGCTTCTGGAACACGAGCCAGGAACACAAGCATTTGTAGCAAAGCTACGTAATCACAGAAACACTTAAGAATGCAATGACATGACATTTAATTTGCGTACCGTTAATGGAAAGTAAACATGACATGGTAATTGTGCAACATGCTAAATGTCGGAACTAGCTTCGTTGTCAAGCTAGTTCCCCAATTTGCGCCTAGGCGAGTATCATTTCGTCGCCTAGCCTCTTTTACGCCTACAACAAGAAAATGGCCTAAAACATGGCCTAAACCCTAAGTGGCAAGTTTCACTTGCCTAGCACCGGGGATGACGACCACTTCGTCACACGGATGCTATCTACGGGGGAAGTCGCTGTTATGGGGGAAACAAACACCAAACACATGAAATTAATTAGGGTTTTCATAAAATTATAAATAGGCATTGAAAACAACGGTAGATCGATTTCTTACCGAGAGGAGACGGAAGAAACACTTCGGGGAACCCTAGGATCAGATCTGGAAAAGATTGGAGAAGTTTGGGGAAACTAGGGTTTTGGGGGATTTGGGGATTTTGATGGATTTGATGAGATTTTGGGGAAGATGAGAGGTAGATGGAGTGAATGGATGGTTTGGATGATGATTCTAGGGCTTGGAATGGAGAAATGGAGCTTGGAGGAAGATGGGGGCTGAAGGGGGAAGATTCTAGGGTTTTGGGTCGTGTTGGAGAAGAAGAAGTCGTTTGGGAGGGGTATTTATAGGTTGGGCTGGCGGCTGCCCAGAAATTAGGGTTTTAACACTGGTTAGTCGGTCAAAGAGCAACCACTGACCGACTAGTTTGGCAACTAGTCGGGCGGTCGACCAACGCAGACCGACTAAGTGTAAACAGTAACTCCTGAACGAAAATAGGATTTAGAGTTAGTCGGTCCATGAACAAATACTGACCGACTAGTTTAGCATCTAGTCGGTCGATGAACGTTCTTAGACCGACTAAGAGTAAACAGTAACTCGACTGCACAGTAGAACCAAGAATTAGTCGGTCTGAGTACAAAACTTAACCGACTAGTTTATCAACTAGTCGGTCGAAAGATGAACTTAGACCGACTAAGAATGAACAGTACTGATAGTAAAATTTAGATGATGTGTTAGTCGGTTCAAGAAGCATTGCTGACCGACTAGTTTGCAACCTAGTCGGTCAACCAACGTTCTTAGACCGACTAACGATAAACAGTAACTCCTGAGAAATTTAGAAAGCAAACTAGTCGGTCCAAGAAGGATTGCCGACCGACTGGATCACCATCTAGTCGGTCGGTGGCCCTTCTTACACCGGCTAATGAGCACAGAAAAGTTCCGATACGGAGCGCGGGGCCCCGGGATCGATTCCTAAGACTCCTAGGCTTGATCTAATAGTTAGATCTGTCACGCCCCGCTTCCCAAAATATTTGGGAAGCGAGACATGGCCAGCCCGCATGGACTCGAGCCGATGAGGCTCGGGGTCCAATAAGCGTCTAGGCAAGTTATGATGCGGAGGAGAAGGTCCGACCGAATGGTTTAGCATGAAACAATAGTCAAACAGTAAAAATAAGATACTATTCAAAGCGGAAGGTAACCAACAAAGAGTTTAACACAGAAAATAAAACTGCACGTACCAGGGGCAGCTAAAGAGGAAAAAGTCTGCTGGGGTCCACAGGTTGTGGCAGCTCTGTCAAGTCTGTGACATGTGCAAAACACATGTCAGCAACGAACTAATGAGACCATAAGTTAATGCAGTTATACAATTCTAGCAGTTCTAAATGGAATTTAAAAGACAACTACACAGGCAATCCTAGAAAGCAGGAAATAAGTAATGGTTATTCTAATCGATCTGCTAGGGGTGTCCATCTAGTCAGATCGTCTAGGAGTTGTTCATGTAGTTCTATCAGTCTGCCAGGGGTGTCCATCTGGTCAGATTGTCCAAGTCTAAAAAAAGTCAAACGACCGGAATGCATCCCTGCGAAGCAGGCAGGAGTGCACTAACTGCGATACAAAGATAAAGCCTAAGGACTCAAGCTGCGTAGGCGGAGGGGAGCTACCCCCAGGCCCAGCTAGACTCTTTTGTCCTACCCCACCCGTGAGTCGTTTGTGTTATGGACACGAGCCAACAAACGCTCCATCTAGACACGAGACAAGACAAGGATCACGAATGATACCGCGTATCATACCGGAGCGCACCAGTCACGGGTGAGCCAAAGCTGGGGAGCACCAGTTCTCAATGGTCACCCCCGTCGTCGATCCGAAACAAATCATTAATCATGAATGATACTACGTATCATACCGGAGCGCACCAGTCACGGGTGAGCCAAAGCTGGGGAGCACCAGTTCTCAATGGTCACCCCCGTCATCGATTAACTATCCGTAAGCGAGCCGTCTCTGGGCTAGCCAGCAGACGCTCCACAAGAGTAGTGCCAACCTCCGTATAGGAGAGGCCCACGCCTGTGATCTTCTACAAAGATCCACATAATTATAATGTCTGGCTTATTAATTAGCATGTGAGGTTCAAGTTGCATTTTAAAAGTGGGTTCGAGCGGAAAGTAACATGTGATCATTTTCAAGTATTTTGCAGAAATAAAACTAGCAGTTCTAACATCAATTCTAGAAAAGCATAAAAGCAGTAACTAAAGTCTCATTCCTTGCCTGAAAGATTCCGGCAAGGATGTAGTCCAGCAGGGTCTGGGTCAACCAACGGATCTACGGAACCTGTACGATAATCCTATCATCACAACCATGCACTCTAACATCCACGGGCAACGACATAAGATAAGCCAGATTAACTGGGCCCGCTTTGGGTCACCAGCCTACAGTCCCAATTTAAGTTATCTTCATTAGTAAATTAACCAACACAATAAAATTACAGTTTTTATCTTGTTTAACATGCGGTGTGGGTTCCTACGGAGAAAGACTTACCTCAACACTGTGCGAGAGTTACTCTGGCGTCGGGTAGCAACGTCAGGGGTTGGACTCTGTCAGCGTGCACGGTACGGAACGGTGGATACTCTGAGATGAAACACGTGCACAAAATAAGTTTGTACCGATGGACAAGAATTTTTAGGCAATCCTAAAACGTCTAATGATCCGATTCTTAACAGGTTCTCTATCCTACGACAGGTTATACATAGATTTTAATGAGATTAAATTACTAACATGCTAGCTACGTCAATTTGTTAATATGAATAAACATACGACATTTCATTATAGCAACCTAGACTGACATTGGTTTAGAAATTGCAGACGAGATATCTACCCTATAGATAACATGCTAACGTCATTTATAAGTTAATCTATTGTCCATCATCAACATTTAAAGGTACCAACAAGCTAGCTATATGAATTATTTGAACATCTTCTAGCAACAGGTGATGAAGTATAATAACATTTGTTAACCTACCGTTACGGTGAGAAGTCCCTGCGAAACAAATTCATGGACCATGCTACATGTGTACAAGAGAGAACCGGCGAGGATCCATCGGCATTGAGGGAAATCTGATGAACAACAGATTTGATCAGAATATCCGGGTCAAAATCTCCGAGGGAGACGCAGCGAGAAACGACGGAGAAGACTCCGACCGTTCACCATCCGCTCCTTCGACATCGTCGGATAAACGAAAGGAGGGGCCTCGGCACCAAGGAATCGTGGGGAAGGTCGCTGCCGGTGCCCCAGGGTCTGCCGTGTGGCGTCGTCGTCGTGAAGAGCGTAGCATCGAGGGTAATGAGTGGCTGCCGCTGCTCTTGGAGGGCTGTTGACGCTGGGGAGGATCCGGCGGTGCTACAGGCGGTTCTGCGGCGGAGCTCCGGTGCTGAGGCGAGGGGCGACTGCGGACGGCGGCCTGAGGCCGTCGACGGCGGCTAGGGGAGGTCGGGGCTAGTCGGAGACAAGAGGAGAGGCCGCGGGTTAGCTGCTCGCGCGATGGAGAGGAGGGCGGCCTGTTCTGGGGATGCTTTCCGGCGGGGTTGTCGGGGCAATGGCGACGGGGGCTAAGGGGATGGCCACGAGGGAAGGCCGCCGGCGAGGGTACAAGCTCGAAGACACAGGTTGGGCGTCGGGGCTTCGGTTGCGTGTGTGAGAATTTGTGGCGGCGGGGTGTCGTTTTGGTTGCTGAGAACAAATGACATAGGGTTTTTAAAATATAAAAAAAACTAAAGGCTATAGGAATAGAGGGGAAGCTGAACGTGGGATAGGGCTAGGGTTACAATAGGAGGCCTAGGATTACAATAATAGCCTTAGGATTAATCATAACAGCTAGTGTGATGCTGAAACGCACAGCACGGGCTAAGACTTAGGGTTGTTGATTTTTAGGGTTCATTGAATAGAAAATTTTTTTAACATCAATATTAAAAACTACATCTCACCCCTCTCTCTCCATCTCTCCCATGTGATGCGGCCAAGTGGGGGAAAAATGTGCTAAGTCAAGGTTAGGAGGGTGACAAGATTATTATAAAATAATAGGGGATATGAGCCAATAGAAACTTGGGGGTTAAACCGATATTAGGTTGGGCAAAAAGTGAAAGTAGGTCAAACGAATCCCAAAAATTGTGAAATAAATACCGGGGTGACCGAGACGACGAGAGAAAGAAAACAGGAAAGACGGATCGCAATTTCGACGTCGAGAAACGCAACTAAAAATAAAAAGGCCTTGCGACAAAAGTGAAAATCGCGACATCTCTTCAAATACGGTCAAATCGTGGGAGAACGACCCGTGAAAGGACGTTCCTAATTAATACCACAATTTAACATTCTCCGAGAGAGTCACAACGACATATCACACCATAGGGTTCGGATACAGACAAAGTCTAAAATAAATACGTGCACGGACAAGACTACGTGCACGTAAAGCGTATAAGGCTACGGGGTCCAAATGCGACTTAATTCTAAGTTAGGCACACGTCGGGTTTGGCCTGCTAAGGATGCAACCAAGGTGCTACGGCCCTATCGACTCAACGACACGACTCACATACCAAGCACAAAACCAATCAGGTACTCGAAATTGCTATACGCACAGCCGTATGACAAATAGCGAGTACCGGCCGTTACATCCTACCCACCTTAGAATAAAGTCCGTCCTCGGACTTTCTTAATTTCAGGCATGGCTAGACTCCTCTAGTTAACTATAGTAACTACCCCGATCATTCCTAGCACAGTACTTCAACCAACATATAACATAATACCTCTATCTATATACATGCTCAGTAATAATATACATCAATTATTTCCCAACCATTAAATCTTGTACTTATAGCTAGGTTAATATTATTCACGCATACATTTCTAACTCATGGAAGTGCCTCCGCACATCCATACCTACGCACAATCATATTCCAACATTCAATAATCACCCCATCATATACAACCATTGTGTTATACATATAGTACACATATACTAACCAGGGTATTTAAATTCATCACGAATTTAAAACCGAAAATACATATATCTACTCAATATAACCTACAAAAGGTATATCCCCTAGTATACATTCAACACATCAATCATAACAATAATACTTAGCTATATTATAACTATTCGCCACAACACCAAATGACAAACAATTTCTTATTACAAGCAATACATAATCACACTATCATGCTAATCTATTCCTACAAACACAATGCATCCAGCCTAATAACTATACATATAGCACATTTCACTCCTAGTTTAACTAACACATACTCATTCAAACATGTAAACCCTTCAGTCATAACTATAGTATAAACCTATATCTATATACGGTGTAGCTACGCACGTCCAGGTGCGTAGCGTAACCCAGCACAAACAACTATATAACTACATTCACCATATCCTATCATGCACGGATATATATAACACTATACTCACATCCGCAAACCACAACCACATTATAAAATACTTACTGAGCTTACTCACTCGCTCTCGAGTGAGACTCCAAGATACATACCAAATAATATACAATCTTTGTACTTACGCACACTCCTATATATCTATATGACACGACTCATCATATGTAGCCTTAGTAAATAGCTAGACATCACTATACAATCATTCACACATCAGAACATGTAATTCATACTTATCCCATATACGTATATACAATCACGCAACACATTATTATCCTAGTATCTATAAGCATGTCCACTCGTACTCGAGGGAACACTAAGACTTATATGTATTCACAGGCATTATATATTCACACCTAGTATCTTACATAAGTATCTATACTTATTCATGTACTATATACACATAATCATTACATTCATCCTAGTACACACATTCCATTATTCATCCATAAGTTCACATATACCTACGTAATAATACTAAGCATGCCCGATAATGATATATATTCACACGAGCCGGGTAATCTTCCTCATGGGTTTACGGGGAAGGCAGAACAAACACAAGGCCCTAACGTGCAGACACTTCCAATATTCACATCTAGGGTGGGTAATCAACCTCCAGCTAACCAGACCTAATTGGCTAGTCCCAATTATTATAAACACCAATAAAATTTCCAACTCAAAAGCCCGTTCACGAGAACATGTCATAATGATCCTGTTGTTCTCCGCTTCAATTGGTTCTTGGCTTAGCTGCCTCTAGGAATCTCTAAAGTGAAACTACCAACCAATTCTAGATTTTCGGGCGTCAGACTTACTTACGATTTCCTTTTCAATCCAAACAACCAAGGCAATCTACTAACTCTTTCCCATATTTCCTGATCATTGAGCACTCGTAAAACCAAACATGCTCACTTGACTTGATCTAGAATTTTTATTGACACTTAACTGCTAGTCACTGTTGACTATAATCCATCCACATGATCTGGAGAAGTCATCGCCTTTCACCATTTCGTAAACTGTAACTGGAATCCCGTGATTAGTACGCACTCGGTGCGTATTCAAACGGTCGACTTTGAAACTCCCATGACATTCCCAAGATCCTTAATTCCTTTAAATCACTGTGTCCAAAACAGATCATGTTGTCGATTTCATACAATCCATCATAAGATCGATCTCGTCATCACATTATCACTCTGAATCTCTTCTGTTCATCTCTAGTGATCATATTGTTTACTTCAACCACGTTGCTATCCTCGAACTAGTTTTTTTTTTAAAATTCAAACCCAGGTTATACTGTTGCTACTCGGCTTATACATAAATATGCTCATAATATCCGTTGCATAACATTTCACTTGATCGATGTAGATCTACGCATTTAGTCGTTAAGACAAGACTTCTAATCACCACACTTCTATCATGGGCAGCATACTAAGAGTCGATCTCATTCCCTCGATTCAATGTTCTCACTTCTGTGGTTCCTTGTCAAGTCGAGAATCCAACCTTATAACTATCCAATGTGTTAGAAATACATCACCTAAAACTTCATCTTATTCCTGTATTCTTGCTCAAATCCAAACTAGAGGGGGCCAAGGAACCAGTCTAAACCTAACTAACTTATGTTAGACTCAATTATTGTTGGTCGTTTGAATAGTTACTGTAGCACTATTGTTTCGATAAACCATTCGATCAAGACCTGCATGGGCCACCACAAAAACATTTTGGGAAGCGGGGCGTGACAGTTTTTGTGGTGGCCGTTATGAAGTCCGTCACAATTGACATACTTCGAAATCGACAATCCTAAGGAAGAAGCGAGAAAATACGACGAATCGATCGAAAATGAAATCTACGGAGACGAAAACCACACAAGAGGAGAAAATCCACCAAAACATATATTATATTATATTAAATCCAGATTCATGAAAAGCAGTCGTTACAAAACCCAAAAGCAAATCGCCGATATTTTCACGAAACCCCTAAAGGAGGACTCCTTTGTGCGGTTGCGTCGAGAATTGGGGATTATGGGTGAATCCGAGATATAGGATTCATGTTTCATTCAATTATCTTGCATGCTATTATATTTCGCGATATTTCGTTCATGCTAGATTTATTGAATTTTTGGGGATTTTATGTGATTTGTTTGAATTTTTGCTCGAATTCTTTTTTGAACGTCGTATTTAAGATTTCGACGTTTTGTGGGGTAGTTTAGATGACTAATGAGAGAGTTAAGATGTTCCATCCAAGTGTTTTTATGAAGAGAACTCATTTATCAACTTTTGGACTCTTCTAGTCGGTTTCAGTTCATCAGCCAACCGACTAGATGCTCATCTAGTCGGTCAGCTAGTGAACTCAGACCGACTAGTTCAAGCTTTAATCTTTCTATTGTCATTAACTTTCTTTAGTCGGTCACATTACACTTACCGACCGACTAGATTGAAAACTAGTCGGTCAGTGAGTATACTGCGACCGACTAACTCTAGCCCTAAAAATTTCTGTTTGCCTCTGTTTCGACTTAGTCGGTTCAAGCTCATTGACCGACCGACTAGATCGTAATCTAGTCGGTCAGTGCTTGAACTGTGACCGACTAAGTGCGTTAGGGCAAACGCGTCTTTTCGCATTCCCGACCGACTTAAGCCTCATTCATCCGACTGATTCTTCTTTTAGTCGGTCTTCTTCAAACCTCCAGCTCGAAAACCCCTTAAACCCACTCGAGACCCCTCATCTTCCCATCGATTTCCGGCCAACTTTCCGGCCATCTCTGCCGCCGGTCGCCGTCGACCACTCCCCTAGGTATAACCCTCCTTCCTAGATCTGTTTTTTGCATCTCTAGGGTTTGTTTTAGGCTACATTTCAACTTCTAGGGTTTTAGGGTTTCGGATTTTCTATCTTAGGGTTGTGTGCTTAGGATTGTTTGATTCTAGGGTTTAAGCTTAGGGTGTTCGATTCTATCCGGTCGCTTGATTGTACTCGTTGTGCCGCGATCATGGCACGAACGAGAATCCCGATTACATCTTCTGGGGCATCCCCCATGACCGTAGAGACCGGGACTGCTTCGACCCCTCCTAAACGTAGGGCCAAGACCACTCGACCCCCCTCTTCGTCTTCAACTCCGTTGAAGAGGAAGAGGACGTCCAAGCCTAAACCTGCCGGCCAATCGTCCAAGCCTAAACCTAAACCTAAAAAGTTCCGTGCTCCCACGCCTCCCGGTGAGCGTTCGGATAGTGATTCCGAGGATAACTCCGATGAGGAATACACTCCTGAACATCCCGAGAAGGCACCCACTCCACCCCCTCCTCCACCTCCTCCTAAGACCCGTAAGGCTAAGGGTAAAGCTCCAATGCCAGTCGGAGGTGTTGATATATCGGTGTGCTGCGACGACTCACAGTGTCTAGCTGCGTACAACCGTATAGAGCACTGCCCGCTGCTGTTGGAACATTACGTTCAGTTTTCTAATTTCCTTGGCCTGGCTGATCTTCTCTCCTATAGTGGCCTATTGGACTACCTTCGCTTCGACCCTAAGGCAAACCCCCGACCCTATCCTCGCCTGGTCAAGCTATTTTACGCCAATCGTGTCCGGGGCCAGTACGATGAGTCTCACTCCATCGAGACTTCTGTTTTGGGGACTCATATAGTCCTCACGGCAGAGATCTTGGGGGAGCTGATAGGTTGCTCGTCGTGTGGCCTCCTCCCGTCTGACATTTCTGTTGACGATATCTCCACCCTAGATCAGCCTACCCTAGGTGAAATCTTCCAGGTTATCCCCCCCCCCCCGCATTCATTGGAGTCCCTTCCAAATCTTTCAAGTCAAATGCTTGGGTCCTTAATCTGATCTTGAAGTCCTGCCTTCTTCCCAAGTATGGATCTTCTTCTCTTCCATCTCAGCCGTTTTTGAAATTGATATACGCTCTTTTCATGGGTAGCGAGATTAATTGGGCTCACATTATACTCGATAAGATGGACTCTTTCGAGTGTATACGCAAGACCACTAAATCTGCGCATATCTCATATCCATGTCTGTTGACTTTGGTTTTCCGTCGATTCGGTGTTCCCCTGCCTCCTGATGATGAGCGTCCCTTGGGTCCTCCTCTGAACGCGACGGCCGTTAAGAAATCTCTTGCGGCTCTTCGTCACGTGCAGAGGTCGACCACATCTGCTTCCCAGGCCACTCCCTTAGCTGCTGCTGCCCCCACTCCTTCTGCCACACTTGATGATGTCGTATGGTTACTTCGTCGGCACGAGTCGCGTTTGGCTCGTACCGAGGAGGTCGTCTGTCGTATGGCTAGCTTGATGGGCGTCCAGCTTCCTCCTCCTATTTCTGAGGACGAGGAGATGGACGAAGAGGATATTGACGATCTTGTCACTTCCTTGGCTCGTGGCGATGAGGCCACTGCTGCTGCTGCTGCTACCACATCTGCTCCTGGAGATGGCACCACTTCCGGTGCTCCAGAGACTTCTGCACCAGTAGTTCAGACTTCTGAGGCTGCTGCTGCTCCTGCTGACGAGCCTGCTCCTGTTTTTCCTGCTGCTGTACCTGTTGAGACCCCAGCCGTTGAACCTACCGTCGATGTCTCCACACCTGCACCGACGATCCCGTCTGTTGACACGCCTCTCCTCCCTGCAGAGCCTGAGTCCACTCCGTCGACTGGACCCACGGAGACTGCAGATCCAGCCACTTCCTCGTGATCGTCTGTTTCGAGGACTCTCCACTGCTCTTTGGATGATACATTTTATTGAGAGTATTTTGGGTTAGGATGGAGTTTGAGGGTTATTTTGATGTATTTTGATTTTTCTGGATGTCGGTGTTGTATTTTGATGTACTTTGGATGATGCTGATGGTTAGATGATGTATGATGTATTTTCCTTTTTGTTGTTGATATCCATGGTATGTTATACTTGATGTACTCGATGTGATATCTTTTTGGATGTACTCATGATGTTTATATATATATATACATCGATGTTCTCTATGTTTTAATTCGTCGTGCACATTTACTATTCGTTCAACGCATATGAAATGTGAATTCGTCGCTCGACGCTTGGAAGCTTGGCTAAATAGATTATATTTCTATGATTGTATAGAATTGTTTTCCATGCACAAATTTAACCAAGAATATTGAATATTGGAGAGTATGTTCCTTTACTCAATAAATGAATTAATATTTGGTATTTTTGATGATTTTAATTTTCGCTTTTAGATGATGGACAATTTGGCACACCTTGATTTGATTTCATCGTTTTTCCCTTGGTGTCAATTGGGTCCATCGTCAACATCTACGACTCCCGATGTTGGATTTTAATTTCCCTAGTTGTTGTCGTTGTATGCCCCCCATTTTTGGGATAATGCCAAAGGGGGAGAGATAATGATAATAAATAGGGCAAATGAAAATTTAACTCAATTTCCAAGAATCTAGTTTGATATGTTAGATTCAGGGGGAGTTAAGATATATATAAGGATTTTCAAAATCCGATATTTCAAAAATCGATTCTCTTTATTTATCTTACTCGTCTGATTGATGCAATTAATATATATTCATTTTGGAATTAACGTGTCATCAATGCAGGGGGAGTAAGTATTTTTCATTTGAATCATTATTTTTTATTATTATTTATGTTGGTTTGTCATCACCAAAAAGGGGGAGAATGTTGAATATTGGACTCCCCGGATTTGGTTTTGGATGATGAGCAAACATAAATAATTCATGAACTAACAATTTGTGAGCGCAGTATTGGAGATCGTCGCCAAATTCACGAGAACAATCAAAGCGACATCTCAAGACTTCTCAAAGCACGTATTCATTGCCTAAAGCTTCGTTGAAGCTCTTGGACCGTTTTGGAAGTCATGAAGAATTGATCGAAGCTTTCGAAGACCGTTCCTTAAGGTTTTATTTATAGTCTTTTAGCTTTGATCTATAGAATGTTAAGCCTTGAGTATATCTTACGATTCTATCTTCATAACGCTCATATCGTAGCTCTAGGATCTTAGTACAAGTTTATTCTAACTTCCTCGAAGCGTCGCGCTTCGATTCGGACTTGTTTGTGCATATTAGTTGGTACAAGAAGAAGTACTGACCGACTAGATGGTGATCTAGTCGGTCAGAAGAGCTTCTTGGACCGACTAGTTTGAGTTAATCTTTTCTTGTTCAGTACTGTTTACAGTTAG
Organism: Scilla litardierei; assembly: GCA_030789695.1. Taxonomy (NCBI): domain Eukaryota; kingdom Viridiplantae; phylum Streptophyta; class Magnoliopsida; order Asparagales; family Asparagaceae; genus Scilla; species Scilla litardierei. The sequence goes on along the minus strand of CM061138.1, from coordinate 94,657,944 downwards.
TCGGTCTACGTTGACTCACCGACCGACTAGTTTGTGAACTAGTCAGTCAGTGATGCTTCTTTGACCGACTAGTTGTGATTTATTGTACATGCCAAATTTCTCCTAAGCTACTGTTTATCGTTAGTCGGTCTAAGAACGTTTGGTGACCGACTAGTTGACAATCTAGTCGGTCAACTTTTGTTCTTGGACCGACTAAGTCAATTTGTATTCAGACTATTTCATTTTGCCTCTTAGTCGGTCTACGTTCACTGACTGACCGACTAGTTGTGAAACTAGTCGGTCAGAATGTCTTCTTGGACCGACTAGATTTCTAGGTCTGAATTTCTATCTCTTCTCAGTTCCTCTCTTAGTCGGTCCATGTTGTTTGACTGACCGACTAGTTGATGAACTAGTCGGTCAGTGGTTGTTCTTTGACCGACTAGTTGCCTCAGATTTCTATCCGTTGGGAATTGACCTAACTTGTTTTTATGGGACCCTATAAATACGAACCTAGGTCATTTCTCTCTAGGTTAGACCTGCCATTAAGAGATTCATTGAGATTAAAAGAGATAGCCATTCTCACTCATTTCCAAAGCTCTCTTCCTCACAAGAAACCCATTCTCTCACTTTCTAGATCTAGAATCCATATTGAGAGAAGCTTGTTCTTGGTGAGCTCTTCAAGCTCTTGCTTGATTCAAGTCTCCAAATCACTCCTAGGCACCTATTGCTGGTCATTTCCTTGGTGCTAGGTCTTGGTGACTTCATCTTGCTCAAATCCTTCCTTTCACCTATTTGGTAAGAAAAACTCAAGGTATAGGATTTTGTGGTAAGATTGTTTATTTCATTATAAACTCATTTATATTTCTTGTTGATTCTCTCGGTTGTGAGAGAAGGTTGTGATCCCGGGTTGTGGGATTCATTATTGCCATTGCATGTATGATTTGATCTTGTGAAGGTTTTTCACAAGATATTCATAGTGGAAATCTTGGGTTAGGGTTTCTAACCTAAGTATCCGGAGGGGATCCGGGTGGTTGGGACGTAGGATCACCGGGAACAAGTCGGAGAGACTTGGGTGGATCCGAACCCAGTAACATCTTTTGTTAGCATTGTTAATTTTGTTGTTGTCATTCAATTTAAGCTTCCGCAAATTGATTTGGTAGTTGTTTGCACTATAATTAGGAATTATACTCCTTGTTATTTTTAAAGTACTATTCACACCCCCCCTCTAGTACTTGTACAGTAGCTTGTAGGGCATTACACTTCCTCTTCTCAATATCACGTATCAAGTGATATTTTCGAAGAATGTGTCTGGATCTCTTGTGGAATCTGGGTTCTTTGACCAAGCTCATTGTGGCATTGTTATCACAATACAACGGTATTGGATCTATAACATTAGGCACCACTCCTAGTTGGCTCACAAATTTCCTAATCCAGACAGCTTTCTTTGCTGCATCATTGGCCGCTATATATTCGGCCTCCATAGTTGAATCAATAACAGTATCTTGCTTTGAACTTCTCCAGCTCACTGCACATCCGTTGAGAGTGAAAATGTATCCTGAAATTGACTTGCTGTCATCTACGTCACTCTGAAAGCTGGAATCCGTGAAGCCCTCAATCTTGAGTTCTTCACTTACATAAATCAAAACCAGATCTCTTGTTCTTCGCAAGTACTTGAGAATCGTCTTGACTGCTTTCCAGTGTTCTTCTCCATAGTTGGACTGATATCGACTTACTGCACCTAGTGCAAAAGCGACATCAGGTCTGGTACATATCATGGAATACATGATCGATCCAACTGCCGAAGCATATGGAATGTTGCTCATGCGTTCTCTTTCCAAGTCAGTCTTTGGAGACATCTTCTTGAAAAGACTTATTCCGTGATTTGTGGGTATAAACCCACCTTTACTGTTTTCCATGTTAAACCGTTTTAACACAGTATCAATGTACCTAGATTGGGAGAGTCCTAACATCCTTTTAGATCTATCTCTATAGATCTTCACACCTAGTATGTAGGATGCGTCTCCCAAATCTTTCATGGAGAAGTTAGTTGATAACCAATCCTTAACAGACTTCAACATAGGTATGTTGTTACCTATTAAGAGAATGTCATCAACATAAAGTACGAGGATGACTAAATTGTTTCCACTGGTTTTCTTATAAACGCATGGCTCATCTTCATTTTAAATAAAATCAAACTCTTTGACCGTATTATCAAATCGGATGTTCCAGCTCCTGGATGCCTGCTTCAATCCATAAATGGATCTATGCAGTCTACACGCTTTCCCTTTGCTCCCACTGACTTCGAAACCTTCCGGCTGAGACATGTAAATGTGCTCTTCTAAATCACCATTTAGGAATGCAGTTTTTACATCCATCTGCCAGATTTCGTAGTTGTGATAGGCAGCAATAGAGAGTACGATCCGGATGGATTTGTGCATGGCTACGGGCGAGAAAGTTTCGTCATAATCTACACCTAGAATCTGACGATAACCTTTTGCAACAAGTCTAGCCTTGTACGTTTCTATTTTTTCATCTGCACCGATCTTCCTTTTGAAGATCCATTTGCAGCCAATAGGAACACTTCCCTTGGGCACATTTTCTAAAGTCCAAACTTTATTAATGTGCATGGAATCCATCTCAGATTTCATTGCATCCAGCCATTTCTTAGAGTCTTTACTCTGAATGGCTTCTTGGAAGCTAATAGGATCATCTTCAACTAAGATGCTATCCTCAACTCCTCCATCTACGAGAAATCCGTAGTATCTTTCTGGAGCTCGAGGAATCCTATTTGACTTCCTAATAATTGCTTCAGGAGCATTAGGCTCTGCCTCTCCCACTGGTTCCGCGATCTGTTCATGTGTTGATTCAGTCTCTAGACTTTCGTCTAGTTCTATTACCTCGCCATTAGACTCCTTCACAAGGAATTCCTTTTCAAGAAAGGTGGCGTGTTTGGACACAACAACCTTTTGTTGTTCCTGGTGATAGAAAATGTGTCCCGTCGAGTGACTAGGATACCCAATGAATCTACACATAACAGACCTATCCTCCAGTTTAACTGGATTAAGCTTCTTGACATACGCAGGACAACCCCATACCTTAATATGCTTAAGGTTTGGTTTCTTCCCGTTCCATATCTCATACGGTGTCATTGGCACGTATCTAGATGGAACTCTATTAAGGATATGGGTAGCAGTTTCTAGGGCATAGCCCCAAAGGGAGATAGGTAACTCAGAGTCACTCATCATTAATCGAACCATGTCTAACAAGGTACGATTCCTTCTCTCTGACACACCATTATGTTGAGGTGTGTAAGGAGGAGTGATCTGAGAGAGAATCCCATTCTCTCTTAAATGCGCAAGGAATTCATGGCTCAAGTATTCTCCTCCTCGATCAGATCGAAGAATTTTAATACTCTTGCCCATCTGTTTTTCAACTTCGTTACGATACTCTTTGAATCGCTCAAATGTATCAGACTTGTGCTTCATCAAGAACACATGTCCGAACCTAGAGTGATCATCAGTAAATGTAACAAAGTATGAATATCCTCCTTTCGCTAAAGTAGACATTGGTCCACATACATCAGAATGTACAAGACCCAAGAGTTCACTAACTCTTTCCCCTTTACCCGTAAAGGGGGTTTTAGCCATTCTACCTTTGAGACGAGACTCGCAAGTGTCGTATGACTCATAATTCGAGAGGTCAAGAGACCCCTCTTTATGCAACTTGCTAAGTCTTTTCTCTCCGATATGGCCTAGTCTACAGTGCCAAAGGAAAGTTTCATTAAAACTAGATTCCTTACGTTTTCGTGTGTTAACACTTAACACAACGTCATTAGACAGAGTGTATACACCATTATTCATTGTTCCAAATCCCAGCAATTTATCATTAAAGAAAATGTTCATAACAGATTCATCAATGGTAAATTTATATCCGTCTTTGGCCAAAGCCGAAATGGAAATAACGTTGCATAGAAAATTTGGTATATAATAACATTGTTTCAAAAACAATGTGGCACCGTTTGCCAAGGTGTGCTTTAGGTCTCCTACGGCTTTAGCAGCTACATTAGCTCCATTATCGACTTGAAGAACTATTTCGTCCTTTCTTAAGTTTCTAAATGTGCTCATACCTTGTAAAGAATTACAGATATGAGTACCCGCACCAGTATCCAATACCCATGCGTTAGAAGTTACAGAAAGGACCATACTCTGTATAACTAATACCTTAGAAGTCGAGACATCAATATGTCCTTTCTTCTCTCCGTTAAGCCCAAAGTTTTCTAAGCAATCAATATTTAAACCAGTCAATTTATTATTCAGGATAAGATTCATATTCGATTTCATGCTGCAAAAGACATAGAATTAATTTAGTGTAATTCATGATAAAATAATATAGTTAATATGGTTTTTAATTAACTATGGTCTCCCACTATTTTACGATCATTCTTTGAAATGAATGAATTTTAATATTTAAAATTTAGTGAAAGAGGAATCCAATCATCTTGAACCTCACAACCTTGAGGAGACTCAACAAGTTGATTGGTTCCATGCTTGGTAGACTAACTCTTAGTCAATCACATCACATGTGACTCCCTATCGATTTTTTTACCCACAGTCACTTATGATCTTGAGGAGACTCAACAAATCATAATGACTGGTCTAGTCAGACCCTTGATTTCATGTCCAGATTTGACTTAGATCGATGCTCGAGAAGACCCGACGTATCGATTTGGGTCAAGTCTAGACTACATCACATGTATGTTGGAGTTTGTTCCTTAAAGAAAAACATGTCATAGCTTGAGGAGACTCAACAACTATAATTGTCTTATTTGAGTTACCAAGCTTCAAAATCAAGGAGGGATACGATTTAATCTTTAATAAGATTTATAACGCATTGACTAGATATAACCAATGCTAACACATTTTATTATTAGCAACTTTGCGGTACAAGCGGGCATGACCAGGGTTAGGGCCGGGCAAGATCACTTGCGCCCAGCTAAGCTGAGTCGATCCACAACACCTTCCCTAACTACCTACCCATACCATTCCCCATTGAAAGTGCTAATGATAAAAAAAATGTTATATTGATTTAATCTGGTTGTTATGATTTATTGAACTAGTTAATCCTATCAACTAGTTATAACATATAATTCAAAATTATTAGGATGTGCTTCATAACCATTTTCAGAATCCTATCAACTATAGGATTTTAATAAATCACATCAGAATTGTTTCAACAAACAAGGGACAATCCTAATCATTCATTAGGATGTGTTATTTAAAATATTGTGAACAACATTTTAAAACATAGCCAAAGCTAGTCATTTAAATTTAATCAAATTAGAGATTTAAATGAATTTTAATGGCTAACCCTACAAGTATTTCTTTTAGCAATTATCAAATAAAAGCAAAAGAAACATAAATTCATTAATTATCACATAATTAAAAAAAGATCTAATCTTGGTTTTCAAAACAATTTTCGAAAAAAATTTGAAAACCAACATATAGTTAGTGCAAGACTAACTACAAGTTTTAATTACATGCATTTCATAAAAGCAGTATATAGATAGTCTATGTAGCCTGGCTCTGATACCACTGAAGGGTTTTGCAGATCCAAGGGCTCTCTTTCAACTAGTGCATTGTCCATCATTCGCCCTACTTGAGAGCGAAGGCTGGACAACCTTGTACAAAATAACGCAGCGGAAGCGAAATTAAAGAGATAAAGCTTATATAAACATTTTATATAAACTAGCCATATGTGCATAAAACCCGAACCAAGAAATCGCTACTATCCCGGGGTTGGGTCCAGACCAACCCCTGAGGATACTACTATCTAACTAACTACTTTAGCTACTGCAATTAAAATAATGCACATTAATTAAAACTAAGGTTGAGAAAACTCAACATACCCGTAACTCTTGCCTTGCAGCAAAAGTGTTACCGAAGGCAATCAATTGCCCTTCCTGCACGAGCCGCTCCGATCCCAGCAACCGCTTGCGCCGATCCCAGCAACTTCTCGTCGCCGAGCCAACCACTTGCTCCAGAAAATTTCACTTGAATGGATCCAACGCCTAGGCTTCAGATCCGATCTGAGTTCCTCCGATGCCTTGCTAGGGCTCGACCGAAACAAAGAATGAGAACGAGAACTTTTAATTTAGCTTCCAGATCAAGGCTTGTTCTTAATTTGAACTACCTTGATCATCGGCTGGTGCAAGTTTCAATGAGGAGACCACCCTACTATTTATAGGGGGAGTGAGGAGCTCCTCAAATGAAATAGTCGATGTGGGACTAAATAATGGGAATGGAATTTTATAGTTCAAAACTATAAAGAGCCATAGATACTTCGTTTCTCAAGCAAAACTTACATATCATATATGTAAATCAGAGTGCTCGACGAGACGAACGCATAGGAAGAAACGGCACCTCATTTGGACTTCGTTTGACCCTTCAAACTAGAGATTGAAAATCTGATTTTCGAAACAATGAAGAAGGCGATCTGAATCGCGTTCTCGGGAAAAAAACTCCCCCCAGGCGCCACGTGGCGTGCCCGGAGCGCGCCACGTGGCGCGCTCCTATTGGTCGCGCCTTTAAACGCGAGCCGCAGCTCGCGTCTTTCGACGCTGACGCGGGCCGCGTCAGCGCGTTGACGTCAGTGGGCCCCGCGTCAGCGCGCCAGCAAAGGGGGGGTGGGGTTTTTCTCTCTGTCCTTTTACAAAAAGATCCATGTAATTCCACTAATTACAAAACGACTCTTTTGAGCATAACTTGCTCATTTGATCTCCGATTCAGGTGCGGTTTCTTCCTATGCTCTTCTTAGAATGTCCACAACATTCCTAAGCATATAATGTCCCGTTAATTTATTGTATCGTATACAAATGATCTGAGGGCATCTTCCCTCAACAGTTCCCCTATGGAAATTTGAAAATCACACACGTTCTAGAGAGAGCGAAAACTTGTGAAAAGAGAGAGTGAGTGAATTTTCGTGTTTTTTAGGCAGGGGTCTGGGGGTCTATTTATAGCCCAAAAAGTTAGTTTTCTAACGCTGGACAAGTGCCTAAATTTTCAAAAAGTTCTGAGCCATTTTTTCAAAAATTAGTCGACGAGGAAAATATTAGTCGACTAATAATATTGCCAGTCAGAATACGACTGTTGAAGTGTCCTTTGACAGGAGATTGTTAATAAACGGTTAGAAACTGCTATAAACGACTAGAAACCATCCAAATCTATCCGTTTATAGGAAGTTATAACTTCCATTAATTAATTAAAAATTAATTAATAGAAAACAGTTAAAATAACTGCTGTTATAACTATTTGAAAAAACTATTTGGTAGAACAGGAAAAACTATTAGTCGACTCGGAACAAAAATTTGGAAATTTTCAGAATTAATCCTTATGATTGGAAAATATATTTTGACCAAAAATTATTTTTTTTTTCTTAATAAAATAAGAAAAACTGTATTAGTCGACTAAGGAAAATGATGGTCTGCTAATTTTCTGAAGTTTAGATTTGGAGGCTCAGTCCTAAAGAACTAAGATAGAATATTATCAAGGCTTTACCAATCTAAAGTTATGCAAGAATAAAAAGTAGAATTACATCATCTTTCTCAAGATAATAGAATTTATCGTTTAAGCTTCGTCTTACATTTTGATGTTTTATCTTGCAAAGTAACTTGATGATTGTCATATGTAAAGAAGTTGAGCTTGATAATCTGCATCCAAAGAGTTAGTATACACAGATATATTCAAAATGATTGTATCATCAAAAAATTTATGAGAAGAAAACTTCGTGTTTCCAACAGCTTCGTGTGGAGATCGATCGTATGTCGATTCGGCATCCCTCAATCCATCGTAACAGACAACTGGATACAATTCGACAGTACCGAATTCAGGGATTTTTGTTCTGAGTTAAAGATCAAGTTGCACTTCGCTTCGACGGCTCATCCTCAGACCAATGGTCTAGCGGAAGCAGCTAACAAATGCATCCTCGAGCCCTTGAGAAAGAGAGTAGGAGAGGCCAAGGAAACATGGCCCGATGAACTCCCTGGCATCCTATGGTCATACATGACGACTCACAAAGCCTCGACAGGGAAAAATCTTTTCATGCCTGCCTACGGATGTGAAGGGGTCGTGCCAATTGAGGTCAACAAACAACCGCTCCGTCTCCATTACTTCGATGAAGAGAGAAACTCGGAAGGACTCGAGTTCAATTTGCACTTGCTCGACGAGGTTCGAGAATGCGCTCGGACCACCCTTATCAAGCAGAAGGGACGTATGGCCCGCTACTTCAACTCAAAAGTTTGAGAACACAGCTTCCACTTAGGCGATATTGTGTTACGGAAGGGCATTTTCTCCCCTGAGATCGTTAAGCAAGAAAAGCTTGCTGCAAAATGGGAGGGTCCCTACAAAGTGATCGATGTCCTCGGCCCAGCCACCTATTGACTCTCCACACTGGAAGATATGGAGCTTCCTTATTCTTGGAATGCCGAACACTTGCCGAAGTACTATCAATGATTGTGCTAGCAATGTATGACAAATTCGATTATAATCTACACGTGTATTTCTTTTGCGTAAATACATAATAAATACAAGTTTGACCATCTTTTTATCTAAGCAGACCGAACGACCATAAGACGAAGGGGCCTCGTCCCTAGCAACCAAACGACCCTCGTCGTCAGCCGTAAGCCAAGTGGCCAATACCTTGCCATTGAACGACCCTCGATCATCGTCGGCCGTAAGACGAAGGGGACTCTCCCCTTGCAATCGAACGACCCTCGTCGTGAGCCATAAGCCAAGGGGCAAATCCCATGCCACTGAACGACCCTCGATTGTCGTCGGCAATACGACGAAGGGGCCTTGCCCCTCGCAACCGAACGACCCTCGTCGTCAGCCGTAAGCCTAGGGGCCAATCCCTTGTCACTGAACGACCCTCGATCGTCGTCAGCCGTAAGACGAAGGTGCCTCTCCCCTCGTAACCGAACGACCCTCGTCGTCAACCGTAATCCAAGTGGCCAATCCCTTGCCACTGAACGACCCTTGATCATTGTCAGTCGTAAGACGAAAGGACCTCGCACCTCACAACCGAACGACCCTCGTCGTCAGCCATATGCCAAAGGTCCGATCCCTTGCCACTGAACGACCCCCGATCGTTGTCGGCCGTAAGACGAAGGGGCCTCGACCCTTGCAACCAAATGACCCTCGTCATCAGCCGTAAGCCAAGGGGCCAATCCCTTACCATCGAACGACCCTCGATCGTTGTCGGCCATAAGATGAAGGGGCCTCACCCCTCGCAACCGAACGACCCTCGTCGTCAGCCGTAAGCCAAGGGGCCAATCCCTTGCCACTGAACGACCCTTGATCATTGTCAGCCGTAAGATGAAGGGGCATCATCCTTCACAACCGAACGACCCTCGTCATCAGCCGTAAGCCAAGGGGCCAATCCATTACCACTGAACAACCCTCGATCGTCGTCGGTCGTAAGACAAAAGGGCCTCGTCCCTCGCAACTGAACGACCCACCAATATGGTCCACAACCCTAGGATCATCCTTATTAGGCGAAAATACCCGACACACCAGCGACCCAAGTTCAAGTGGTTTCGAAAATGAACCTCGAGTCGTTGAGGGGACACATATGTGCATTCATGTATATAAATGGACAAGAAACTCAAAATTTCTTTTCATTTATCAGTCGAAAATTTACATGTAACCTGCTTTAACACAGTCTTACAAACAACATAGTAACAAAATGACTAATACTTTAAGAGGAAAAGCCATTGCTCGGCGTGAAAACATTCTGAAACGCTTTCATCGTCGCTGTAAACCTGGCAGCAAGCTCAGCCTTAAGAGTCTCAGCTGATCTTTCCAATTCATCGACTTTGGTTTGAAGCTCGATTATCTCTTTCATCGAGGCCTCTAGGTCGGCCTGTAGCTGTGATCTTTCCCTCCCCATTGGACCTCCGTCGTTTGCCTGACAGAGGACAAGGATGTGAGGCTAGCCTTGGCCTCCGAAGCTGCCCACTCAGCCTTAGCTTTGACCGCAAGTGCTCTTCCCAAGTCTTCCTTCATCTTCTTCATCTGGGCCTCAAGCTCAGAAGTTTTTTGCTCAGCAGTTTCCACCCGATGTTGCTTGTCGATTATATCGACGGCCGGTGACGTAAGCCTGCACAAAAAATGGACATCTGTGGAAAGCGTCGATCAGTAGGGACAAAATCTTAAGTCAAGAGAAAGATTGCAAAAAAATAACCTGATAGCCGTAACCCATGAAGAAGTTCGCCATCCTCTCGACGTCCAACCCCTGAAGGAACTCGAGATCCCAGGGGAGAATAGAATTTTCCACCAGTCGAGCAGTCGTCCCAAAATCCAAGAAGGCCGAATCCCCCGTCAGAACAATAAATTGGGGCTGTTGAGGTTCGCCTCGAACGACCCCCGAGGAACCAGTGGGGAGCTGATTTAACATCAGAGCTCGATCGAAGTTCGAAGGGATGTGGCCAACCAAGGGAGTCGGAGGGTCGATACTCTCCCATTACCACTTGTCCTGGGGATGACTCGCAGAAGGCTCGACCGTCCCCTAAGGATTAGGAGGAGCCCCCATCTGACCCACGAGAGCTTGGGACGAAGAACCGCTACCTTTCGCCATAGGCTAAAGGGGAGGGGTCAGTTCCATGACCCTCCTTTTCTGTTTGGAGTCCTCGCGCTCACGGGAGGGATGACCCCAAAGCTCTCAGGTTTCGTGGAGCTTACTAGCATAATCCAGTGAAAAAATAAAAATTGGGCTCCTTGTATTATATTTAGTCATAAAGTCAAAATCAGCAAAGAGATCACTCCAATCAATAATTAGTGATTAAGTCAAAATCCGGACACCAATCAGTACTAGAAAAACTCTTTTCCTGAGGATCTTAAGGGAACTAAGCACGTATATGTAAACGCTGCAAGCCAATGTATCGCCCACGAAAGTGAAACGTCTCCTCCTCAAGTATGACAAGTTTAATCAAAGCTTGACTCTTTAGTTTACGTATGCATATTCTTGTGGATTCCTAAAATTTCCAACAATATTAAAATTTCCAACGATTAAGGATGCTATAGTACCAATGAATGATAATCAGGATTGGTGGAGCAGCATAAGGGTTTTGTTGATGATTGAATGGTTAGGATTAATTTGAGCATAAATTGAGTTTTTGGTGGCCAATCGAGGTGATCTAGGTGCTATGTTTTTCAATGCTTTGGCTGCAATGTAAAAGTAAATTTGATGAATTCTATTATTTGAAGCAAGTCCAAAAAAAAAATTGTTGGATCGACAAATGAACTAAGAGGTGCTAGCAATATAAACAGACGTTTAGATGTTGGTTACTGTGATTGGATCTTGGTGTCGATCGGTAAGGTGGAACCTGGTCCATGACCCTCCTTTTCTGTTTGGAGTCCTCGCGCTCACGGGAGGGATGACCCCTCTTCTTGATAATGAGCTCGGCAGGCCCAAGAATCGCAACAATGTCGTCAACTCCTGCTATAGGAGCTGCTGAGATGATAACTGGAGTAACTGGAGGGACTGGGTGAGAGACAGCCCGACTCGAAATTTCCCTTGACGAAGCACGAGAGGACGATCTAGAGGCCCACCTGGCCTCACCTCACTCAGAGGAAGAGCTTTGATTAAGGGGAAGAGGTGACTGAGCACTTGATCCCTCAGCGCTCTTCTTCTTCTTGTGCTTCTCAATCCAGATCCGGCCCAGAGCGGTGTCCATACTTCTATGAACTCCTCCAGCCATATCTGCAAATGAAGAGTATAATTACCGTAAGTGGTTTTAATAAGAGCACAGAAGCAGTGTACATTACCTTGATTCTACAAAATGGTCTTCAACAGATGGTTGTCCAACAAATACGAGGTTGACCTCTCCTACAATGGTCGGCTCAAAAGAAGTTTGGCCGCTTCGACCTCATCAGGAGATAATCTAAGTTCCTTGGAAATGACAGGACTTGGGGAACCCGGTCATTAAGAATCGGCCCCATGTCGGGGATGAAGATAAACACAAAAGTGTCCTCCCAATTAGGATATGTAATAGGAAGATCGTAGATGAGCTTCCTCTTTGGGCAAGCGACAATGTGATGGCACACCTTACGAGGGTCGACCACCACTCGGAAGAAATGTCTAAATAATTGCATGGATGGTCGAACTCCACAAAGCTCGCAGAGCATGGTAAAGCAAACCATGGGGGCAATGGCTTGAGGTGTAAGCTGGCAGAGAGAAAGTTCCAAAAAACATAAAATCTCCGTAATAAAGGGATGGAGATGAAAACGAAGGCCAAAGAGAAATATTTCAGATACACTCCGATCTCACTTCTTCGAGGGAAACAAACTCTCTCGTTAAATTCCAGAAACCTAACCCTATAAGCGGGGACATAGGCAATCCGACCAGATCTTAGTAGTCGAGTCATAAGCGAGCTCTGGTACTTTCTCCAGAATCTCTCGAAGAGCTGCTAATTTCAGATCTTACCGAAGAACTGGAAGTACATGCTCTATTTGAAGTCCTTTCCCTTTTCTGGGAATCTAGACATATTGATAAGGTCGAAGGCGCTGCATGATCTCCTTATAAGACGGCTCCCAGATCCTCACTGATGGCCAGGCAGCCATACGAGCTAAAAAAAGAACCTAGATGAGAAAGGGAAGTTACCTTATCGAGATCGGATGGGCAACAGAGGAAGCAAAGGAGAAATCATGCTTTCGAAAAGCTTGGAGGCGGAGCATAAAAGCTTATTGCCTTCCTTCCGCCCCTTTTTATACTGGGAAACCCAAAGCGATCGTTCGATGAATGACACATGTCAAAGCCTGGTCTCGAGAGACGATGAAGATCAAATTGAAGACGGAGGATTTTGGCCGCATAAATCAAATATGACCGCTTCGATTGACGTGCCCATTTAATGAGGTTTCACATCAATCGATCACAATCAACATTGTTTCGTGAGCACAAATGATGGTTATCATTGTTGATACCTGAGTACGGCCCACGAAGCAGGACCAAATGTTGAGGCCCAATCAAATAATTAAATCTCGGCACAACGGCTTAAGAACCTGCTAGCAAAGGAGGATTATTGTTCGTTCAAAGAGACAGCTCATCAGACCGTTCGAATCTCGCGGATTACATGGGAATGGTTAATAGAGACCGAGTAAATAGACAACCGTTATTAGCAATCCCAGAGGAGATCTCGCCATTATTGAAGAAGAGCCGTTATGCATTAATAGCAGACACCCTCAACTATAAATAAGGGAGAAGACAACGTAAGAAGGGGTCAGACTCCCAAGATACGCGATACCTAATACTCATAACTCTGTCTTCCACTTTATAATTATTTTGCTCCAAATAGCTTGCGGTGACTGGTTTGAGACGAACCTCTGTGGGTCGATCTCGGCAGCCCCAAGCCTTTTTATTAATTTCCCGTTCTAACTTAAGCATCGGAGTGGATTTGGGTCGGAACCCAGATCCGACCCCCGATGCTCCTTTGTGGTGCAGTAAGAATAAGGCATGGCCCCATCAGAGGGTCGATCGATAGTTCCCAACGACGGTCATTTGAGGATCGACACCGACAACGGGTCGAACAAATGTCATATCAAGTGATTGAGTCGGGTGTGCCTCAGAGCTGCGTCTGCGACCCGATCATCTACGACCATGGGTTTACCAACCGAAGGTCCCATACCAACAGCTGGCGAGGCTCCACCTCGACAAAGACGTCCACGTCAGTACTGGTACTATTATCGCCAAGTTGGCCTTAACAATTATGTATCTAAATGGGTGGAGGCAATTTCTTGCAGGTCAAACGATACTCCAATTGTGCTAAAGTTTCCGAAGGAAAACATTTTTGCTAGGTTTGGAGTACTCAAGGCCATAATAAGCGAGGGATGGTCCTATTTCTGCAACCGCTTATTTGCCAACTTGATGAAGAGGTTTGAGGTGACACACAAGGTAGCTACACCATATCATCCACAAACAAATGGCCAGGCAGAGCTTGCGAATCATGAAATCAAAGGCATCCTCCAAAAGACAGTGAATCCATCAAGGAAGGACTGGAGCTTACACTTACTTGAAGATTTGTGGGCCTACAGGACGGCCTATAAAACAATCCTATGGATGTCTCCATACCGTCTCATTTTTTTGAAAATTTTGTCATTTGCTGGTAGAATTGGAGCATAGGTCGTATTCGGTTATAAAGAAACTCAATTTTTATAATGACTCATCTCTTACTTCTCGCAGTCTACAATTGGTGGAGCTAGAAGAGCTGAGGAGAGAAGCCTATGACAACGCGAAAATGGCCAAGGAAATGATGAGAATAGCGCATGATCGGATGATCTTGAAGAAGGTGTTCTTGCCGTGTCAACAAGCTCTTCTTTACAACTCGAGACTCCACATTTTCCCTGGATAAGTACGCCATGATGGACGGGGCCGTTCATAGTCAAAGAAGTTTTCCCATATGGAACAGTAATACTAATCAACAAGAAAGATGGGAGCGAATTCAAGGTGAACGGGCAAAAATTGAAGAATTATCATGAACCTTGGACCAACGATGTTATCACCAAGACACTTGAAGACCCACCAATGGGTGGAGCTTAATCCAGCGTGCGCTTACAACTCTACTACTCTATTGTACATACATATATAGTATGCCATGTGTTGCTTTATTTCTTTAACCCTTGCCTGAAAACTCCCTTAGCTTCTTACCTTTCTAGTACCCTTCAAACATTGATGACAATGTCCATTTTAAGTTGTGGGAGGGAACTAGAATTGGTTAGATAGCTATACAAAATTTTTGCAATTCTAAAAGAATTTTTTTCGTTTTTAAAGAGATATCTATTATATAAAGCACAACTGTTTTTGAATCCTATGGCTGACTGGGACAAGTCCCAGTCATCAACAACGATCAGGATGCATCCACATCCTTTGCGTCTAAGGGTCTGGAACTTGAACTTCTGTTTGGAAAATCGAGAAGTTGAAATCTTGGGGTGGTGGGGAATCAAAAACGCACAACACCCAACATAAAACGCACATCATCTAAGGGTCAACTTTTTTTGTTTTTCTTTGGTTTTCAAACCACACCCCCCACAATCACTACATTTGCGCAGAATACCGCCCATTTCCCCTTTTTGCTAAACAACCCTCTCATTTCACCTTTTACCCCCACAACCTACACCCATACACACCCATACTTATGCATGTACCCCCTTCATTTTCGTGCGTTTCTCTTTTGACTTGGACTAAATTTTTTTCACCACACCCGAAGGCGCCCGCGCTGATGCTAAATTTTTGTTCGTTTAAATTTTGGAGGGGAAATAATTTTTGTGGAGAACAAATATTTTGAGGGGATATCTTAAATGAGCCGAAGGCGCCCACGCATAAGCTAAATTTTTGTTCGTTTAAATTTTGGAGTGGGAAATAATTTTTGGGGAGAACAAATATTCTGGGGTGATATCTTAAATGAGCCTAAGGCGTCCGCGCCGAAGCTAAATTTTTGTTCGTTTAAATTTTGGAGGTGCAATAATTTTTGTGGAGCACAAAGCTTTTGAGGGAATATATTAAATGAACTATAACTAGTCTATTATACAAATGGGGAGGTAATCCAGTGTTGCATGTTTGTCATATGTGACAATGTCACATCGCCATATAGGACATCCACCTCGTCACAATGATCCAAAAGTCACTCAAAACCCTTCACAAACACACACTCCTTTCAAATAACACCCAAAAACAAACTCAAAGAATACAACCCAAGCTCAAACAACACCAAAAAAACTAACCCAACTTCGTAACCCCAATAAAAAAATCCCAAAAACCTCCAGACGACACTCACTCACGCCTACTCTTTCTATTTGATCCGATTTGGGTCCAGCATCCTTATTTTATAGGGATTTTTTTGACGATAAAGATGCACGAGTAATTACTAGTATATACATTTCGTCTCGAACACATCTATTAGGAGGATGTACTAAGCTAGGCTCGGTTGGTTGCGGATACCACTCAAAGCCAAAGGTGGGACCCAAACCCAAACATGTATTCAAGTTAGGGCATTTGGAAACACACTCGTGATAGCCTTCTTCCAGAGGTGGGCGAAGGAGAAAGCGGCGACTGAGAGTCTCCTCTTTTTTTCTGTGTTTCTTTAATCAACTCTCAGTTCAAATTCCTTCTCCTCTTCTTCCTTGACAAAATCAGGAAAAAACAAAACAACCCAAAACAAATCAAATCAGGATGTCATCATCCTCATTGCTGACGAACCCCAGCAGCATCTGCTCGAGGGACGCGTCCGTTAGCCTCGGTCTCAATACCCGACGTCCTCCACCCCATAACAGGTCTCGATCTTGGTCCCGTTGCAGCTATTTCTTTGCTAGGTTGAGCAATTTAACCGGCGATTTCTTGTACTTTTGTCTGCAGGATGGGGAGATGGCGATCTCCGCAAGCAGCTGTAATGCCAAACGCTCATCTTCCGATGCGCAGCCTTGAGGCTAAAAACAGGTTTTGACCATAGCTGTTCGACGTTTGATCTAAAAATTTTGATTTTTCTTTAAATAATAATTTCTTTTTAGACAAATAAGTTGAACGTGAAGATAGGTCTTTGATAGTGATACATGCTCAGCAGTCATGCTCCATGGCAATCTCTACTTCTTATTTGAAACTCAAAAAGGTAAATGCAGGGACAAGATATGAAAGTTGGCTTGATTGAGGCGTTGAAGAAGTATCGGATCGGCATCCGAGCTATCTTGTGCAGAGCTAGCTCGGTTGTGCTCGGATCCGACCTATCTGACTCTGCACAAGTCAGATACGAGGATACCGAGCAATTGGACTTCGACCGTGTATTGGATTCTCGGTTCGAAGGATCAGCGGCTCATAGGTCGGCATCTCTATAGTCCAAGCTTCGGGTAGCTCGGATAGCTCGGCTCAGCACTTCGTAGCACTTCATTAGTTCGAACTTCAGCGGAAAGCTCGACAGCATGGAGGGGGCCCACCATAGGACGCGCCGTCCTATTCATAGTAGAGTTACGATTGGATTGGAATTCCGTTAAAGTCAGGATTCGTATCTGTTGGGAATCCCTCCTCTATGATAACCCCTATTGTACCCAGGGCTATATATAAGGTGTTTAGACGAGGGTTTCAAAGTGGAACACGTAGAGAGGACTTTGAGCCGCCTTTGTGAGAGCCAACTTTGAGACATTGTTGAGAGCTTTTAGAGAAATCTTGTGTGTTTCTTCGCTGAGAAGAGAGAAGATTTGTATTTATTCTTTCCTTTTGTAATAAAGCTCATTGATGTTTCCTTGGCCAGCCAACGGCCTAAAGTTGATATTTTCTCAGTGCTCTATCTGATTGTTGCTCATTCTTCGTCATCTGATCTTCGCCGATCATCAGCTGTCGCACAACAAACTAGTATCAGAGCTCACGGTTTCGGAGATCAACGTAGACGGTGAAGATAAGCAACGGTGGCGATGACAGTTCTTCAAAGGCGCCGACTTCCAGATATCATGCTCCAGTGGCTCAAACTATCGTGTCCAATATAAAGTTCAAAATTGAAAAGTCTGATAGAAAGATCAACTTCGGTATGTGAAAATGCGAAGTCTTGGATGTCTTGAACCAACTTGGTAAAGATATCACATTGAACGAGAAGCCGACAAGCATGTCTGATTTGTAGTGGAGAACTCTAAATCAGAATGCATGTAGTACGATCCGACTGTATCTAACGAAGGAAAAGAATTACCGTTCATGGAGGAGACAAATACAAAGAAGTTTGGAAGGAGCTCGTCGACAAGTATTTGAAGAACATCCAAAATCGACTGCATTTGAAAAAGAAGCTTTTCGGTCTGAAGCTTAAGTGGGGTGTTTCTATTGAAAAACATCTCGACTACTACTACAAGTTTCTGATTGACCTGAGGACTGTCGACGTTAAGGTCAATGATGAAGATAAAACTATGATTCTCCTCAATTTCCTACCCATTGAGTATGAGTACTTGGTGTCGGTTCTTACTTATGGTAAGGACTCGATCACATTTGAAGAAGTGTCCAATGTGACAATGTCAACGATGCTCGTGCGGTGGTAAGAGGTCGGAGTAATGAGAATGGTGGAGCTTGGAATGTGTATTTCCAATCCAAGTCCAGTGACAAGAGTAGAGGCCCTCTTTGCAAGGACTTGGCAAAGTACCAATGTGCTTTCTACAGAGAAAGATGACATTGGGTCAGATATTGTCCGAGGGAAAAGAAGAAGCACGACGCAACAACCAACATCGCTAATGACATTGAGGTCAAGAAATGGGTATTGGTCGGTGCTTAGGAGGGGGTGACGTCAGATGGTTGGGTGCTCGGCTCGGGTTGCTATTTCCATATGGTGCCACACAGAGAGTACTTTACAACCTTCCGTAAATGGTGTAAGAGTTCAGTCCTATTAGGCGACGATCGAGCTTGCAACACTACGGGCATCGAGACAGTTCGGATGAAAATGAGCGACGGTGTTAAAGGAGACATCGATGATGTACGCTATGTTCCCGACCTAAAGCGCAACCTTATATTGCTCGGCTCACTCGAAACTAAGGGCTGCCGGGTGACGATAGAGAATGGTGCTCTGAGGGTGAAACGATGAGCTATAATTGTGATGAAGGAGAAGCTGAAAGGCAACCTCTATTATTTGGATGGTTCGGTCGTGGTTGGCCTTGTAGCTCTAACACGTAAGGCCGACCGAGACGACTCGCTTCGTTGGCACATGCAACTAAGTCATGTTAGTGAGAAAGCTTAGCAGAAAGTGATCGAAGAAGATCGTCTGAGAGGAGCCAAGACCGGAAAGATCGAGTTCTGCGAGCATTATATCTTCGACAAACAGACACATGCTTTTTTTGGGACGGCCATCCATAATACGAATGGAGCGCTCGACTACATTCATACCGACGTATGTGGGCCGAGTAGGTCGACCTCATTGGGAGGTAAACTCTGCTTTGTATCATTTATTGATAATTTCTCACGCATGGTTTGGGTGTTCTCTCTGAAGTCAAAAGACCAAGTTCTGAACACTTTCATAGAGTGAAAGAAGCTGGTTGAGACTCAAACAGGTCGAAAAGTCAGGCGGCTTCGAAGTGACAATAATGGAGAATATAGGTCGGACCTCTTCATGAAGTTTTGCAGATCGGAAGTGATTCAGAGACACTCATCGTTGGTGGTACACCATAATAAAATGGAGTAGCTGAAAAGATGAATCAGACTTTGCTGGAGAAAGTCCGATGCATGTTGTTTACTGCCGACCTACCAAAGGAGTCTTGGACGGAGGCCCTGGCGTAAGCGACCTACTTGGTCAATCGGCTATCATCTGTTGCATTGGACGGAAGATCTCCTTTGGAGGTCTGGGCGGAAAACCCAATTCCCGACTATGAGTCTCTGCAAATATGTGGTTGTCCGAGCTATTATGCGTTGAAGGAGGACAAGCTCAACGCTAGAGCCAAGAAAGCTATCTTCTTGGGTTTTAGTGATGGTGTCAAAGGATACAAGCTGTGGTGTCCGATACAAAGGAAGGTGATCGTAAGCAAAAATGTAACGTTCGATGAGTCAGCGTTACAGAGGAAGGAGCATGAACCGATGGTGGAGACTGGAGACCGAACATATACATACGAAGCAGATCTATTTGGAAGTGTCTAATGTCCCAGATAGCTCGACTATTAACTCAAGCCAACCTACACCAGAGGCTACAGAAGACGTGCTCCAGACAGATGCAGGTGATGTGGGCGGTTCAAGCTTAGATGATGGAGATAGCTCGGCTTCACAGATTGCACAGCCGAAGGATTCCATTGCAGTGTCGAGACCGAGACGTGAGATACTAAGACTTGCACGATACTGAGATGGTCTCATTCGCTTTCTTCGCTGTAAGTATAGACATACCCATTTCTTTCAGAGAGGTAGATCATTCTAAAGACTCAGACAAGTGAAAGAAAGCGATGGATGAGAAGATGAAATCGCTGATGAAGAATGAGACATGTGAACTTGTGTAGCTTCCAGAGGGAAAGAAGGCAATATGGTCTAAGTGGGTCTACACTAAGAAAGACGGAGCCGAAGCTGGAGAAGTTCGCTACAAAGCTCGCCTTGTAGGGAAGGGCTATGCACAGAGGGAGGGCATCTACTATAATGAAGTCTTCTCTCTGGTGGTGAAGCATTGCTCAATTCGGATCCTATTGGCACTAGTGGCACAGCTCGACCTTTAGCTAGTGCAACTAGATATCAAGATAGCGTTCTTGCATGGAGAGCTCGAGGAGAAGATTTATATGGCTTATCCCAATGGCTATGAGAGCGGCGATGGAGTTGCATGTAGGCTGATAAGTCGCTCTATGGGCTGAAGCAGTTACCTAGACATTGGTACAAATGTTTCGAACGCTTTAGACAAATGATCAATGGTATATTCGCAGCCCATATGATCATTGCGTGTTCTTTCAGAGCTTGGATGATTGGTCCTTCATCTATTTCTTGCTTTATGTTGATAATATGCTCATCGCTTCATCAAATAAAGCGGAGATTTGGAGACTGAAATCTGAGCTAAGTTGTGCATTTGAGATGAAAGACATAGGCGAAGCACGGAGGATTCTTGGGATGGAGATCACAAGTGACCAAAGTGAATGTAAAGTTTATTTTCACAAAGTCGCTATTTGAAGTCTGTGATACAAAGATTTGGTTGTGAAAGTATGAAGCCTATAGTTACTCCGCTATCACCTCACTTCAAACTTTTTGCCGAGTATTGCTCAAAGAATGAAGAAGAGAAGAAGCTCATGGAGAGCGTATCGTATGCCAATATAGTAGGATATTGATGTATGCTATGGTATGTACTCGATCCGATCTATCACATGCAGTCAGCACTGTGAGTAGATACATGCACAATCCGGGAAAAGTACACCGGTGAGCTGTTTAATGTATACTTAGATACATCAATGGCACAATTAACGTCAGATTGACATATAATCGAGGATATGAAGGTCTGTAAGCTGTTGGCTATGTTGATTCTGACTTTGCAGGCGACTTGGATGGAAGGAGATCCATGACAAGCTATGTCTTCACCCTGTCATGAGCTCCGATCAGTTGGCGGAATATACTTCAATTTTCGGTGGCATTGTCTACTACGGAGGCAAAATATATGGCGTTAACTGAAGCTTTGAAAGAGACAATATTTTTGATGGGCTTGATGGATGATCTGGGAGTCTACCAGAAGAAGTATGACCTCCATTGTGAATGCTAGAGTACGGTGCACTTGGCTAAGAATCAGGTCTTTCATGCTCACACCAAGCATATCGATGTGAGGTACCACTTTATCCGAGACTGTGGGAGAAGAAGACGATGACATCAATTTGTTGAAAATCAAAACAGATGACAACCCTGTGAATATGTTGACTAGGTTGTTTCGGGAGCTAAGTTCAAGCACTGCTTAGACTTGCTCAATGTTGTTACGAGATGATGTCAAGGCGGCCCCAGTTGGGGGCATTGAGGCTCGGTGGAGGCAGTTGATCCCGAAGGGGCATTGGGCTCTTCGAAGCATAAGAACGTGGAACACCATATGTGACTCTATCAAGGTGGTGCATTGAAGGTCGACTGTGTGACGGAGGCCTAAATCTCGCCAAGGTGGATATTTGTGAAAGTTGGCTCGATTGATGCGCTGAAGAAGTGGCGGATCGGCAACCCATCTATCTTGTGCAGAGCTAGCTCGGTTGTGCTCAGATTTGACCTATCTAACTCTGCACAAGTCAGTTACGAGGATGCCAAGCAATTGGACTTCTACGGTGCATTGGATTCTCAGTTCGGAGGATCAACGGCTCATAGGTTGGCAGCTCTACAGTACAAGCTTCGGATAGCTCGGATAGCTGGGCTTGGCACTTCGTTAGTTCGGACTTTAGCAAAATACTCGACAGCATGGAGGGGGACCACCATAGGACGCGCCGTCCTATTCGTAATAGAGTTACGATTGGATTGGAATTCTGTTGAAGTCAGGATTCGTATCTGTTGGGAATCCCTCCTCCATGATAACACCTATTGTACCCTAGGGCTATATATAGGGTGTTTAGACGAGGGTTTCCAAAGTGGAACGCATAGAGAGAACTTTGAGCCGCCTTTGTGAGAGCCAACTTTGAGAGATTGTTGAGAACTTTTGGAAAGATCATGTGTGCTTCTTCTTCGCTGAGAAGAGAGAAGATTTGTATTCATTATTTCCTTTCGTAAAAAGCTCATTGGTGTTCCCTTGGCCGGCAAATGGCTTAAAGTTGATATCTTTCTCAGTGCTCCTTGTTGCTCGTTCTTCGTCATCCGATTTTCGACTATCATCCGTTGTCGCACAACACAAGAAACATCAGTAGTAACTGGGTATATTTCAAGTTTCGTTCACACTAAAAGCATTATTACAATCAAGGTGGAATTCTAGTACAAGAACTAGTGATAACAAGTGTGATTCCATCCATTTTAAGAATTTGGCTAAGGGCCCTTTTGTTTCATTGGAATTGGGTTGGGAAAATATGATGAAATGATGGTGGAAAATAGGTTTCAAAATCCTCATTTGTGTTTGTTGGGAGGAAAATATTGGGTTGAAAAGTAGGATTGGAAAATGTATCTGTGGATCCTGCATATATTTTTTTTGGAGTGAAGAGAGTTAAAAAGTAGAGTTTGAAATTGTCAAATGGGACCTACAAACTTTGAGAGAGATAAAGAGAACTAAAAGAGAGAGGTGAAAGAAATTAAAAAAAAAAAGGTTCACCTATTTCTCTTACCGCATGTATGATTCACATCTCATTTTTTTTGCATGAATTGTCCAGTTTTCTGACGATTTTATGTGGTGAAGTTTGCTGAGGTGGCACCCATTACCTCACTTTTTCCTCTTCTTTTCTCACCAATGAAACACATTGCTGCAGGAAATCAATGATATAATAGCTATGAGCCGACCAAATGGTAGCATTTACAGAATTCGTCTGCCCAGTACTAAGGAAACAAACAGGCCATGGGTTCCAAGTTTAACGTTTATATACAAATATTTTCTCTTCTTGATGTTTCTAGTAGGTTGGAAAGTCTCAATTCTGCAAAAATAAGCCTATAATCATAGAAAATAAATTTCATTAATGTTCCATGTATTCACAGCATAGCTTTCTTTCTGAGTGGGCATGAAAAAAGAAAGAAAAAGAGAGAGAAAGAACGAAAACCAAGGAAGAAGCATGTGAAGATCATGTCTTGTTTCTATAATATGTAAAACTGTGAAACACTTTGGTTAAAATTAAACATACACATATTGGTTGATGAAAAGTCTTGTGAATGGTATCTTTCTCGTTACTGGAAATTTGGTTGCCATGATAATGGAACCAGAAGTTGCATTTTCCAGCCAATCAAGTTAGACATTCTAGGTTAAGAATTAGGTGTGTTTGTTTGCTTAGAATTGGGGTGATGTATTTTGAAAATGCTACTGTTTTGTGGACGCTTAGCTACTGTAGCAGTAGCACAGATTTCCAACAGTGTGTTTGGTAGGTGAGAAAATAAGAGGGAAAACGTGTTGAGATAATCCTGAGATATTAGGCGCCACCTTAACAATTTTCACTGCATGAAATTGTCAGAAATTCCGATGTTTACATGGAAAAGTTAGACTGTCCCTACATGCTGTAAGAGAAACTGCCAACACTACGATTTGATGTGATAAATTAGGATGTGCATCCTACACGTGGTAAGAGAAACCGAGTGAACCTTTTTGTTATTATTTGTTCATTTCTTTCACCTCTCTCTCAACCCTCTCTATCCATGTTCGATGTTGGGGATGCCATTTAATGATTTTATACTGGTACTTTTCAACCCTCTCTTCACTCCAACCAGACAAAAAAAGACATTGACCCTAAAAATACATTTTCAACACTATTTAATCATCTTTTCCCTCAAAACAAACACAAATGAGTATTTTTCAACCCTATTTTTCACCCTCATGTTGTATTTCCGTTACCCAATTTCAACGAAACAAACATGTTTTCAATTATATCAAAAAGGGGGACTCATTGTGGAGTCTTGGATCCAATCTTTTTTTAAGAATATATACAATCTCCATATTCGACGTGTGACTGATTGCATACCTTTCTTTTTCACCGGGCTCATCAGTTTGCTCTAATTGAGACGGAGAATTTTGAATATATATATATATATATATATATATATATATATATATATATATATATATAGGGCAATCTTCGGGTGCGAAAAAACCCGTGCGAAAGCCGTGCGAAAACTTTTTTTTTATTTTTTTGAAATTTTTTTTTTCAAAAATTCTTTTTTTGATGTTTAATCCATACAAATATATACCCCAGGGAAAATAATGGGTGAACCCGTTGGGCATTAGAGCCCCCATCCACCCGTTACAAATTTAACGGTCTCAAAACGTGCGAATTTGATGAAATGCCTTGATCGAAGACCAAATGACATTATTTCACAACCATTATTTTTTGAGGGGGGTATAACAACATATAATGAGGGTGGAAAAAAGAATTTTTGAAAAAAAAATTTCAAAAAAAAGATAAAAACATTTTCGCACGGTGCGAAATGTTCTCATTTGAAAATTTTCCTATATATATATATATATATATATATATATATATATAGCAAAAAATGTACCTAAGAACGTGCGCAGGTAGAATTACCTGCGCACGCCCCCTCTGTTCGGTGTTTGTAAATATTTTTTTTTTGAATTTTTTTTTGCAGTAGCTAGATATACTTGTTATGAAGCTCCCCACAAAATTTCAGGTCAATCCGACACCGTTTGAGCCTCCGTTCATCGATTTCAAAAACGTTGCGCAAAACTGTCCAAATTCTGGACAGTTTTGCGCAACGTTTTTGAAATCGATGAACGGAGGCTCAAACGGTGTCGGATTGACCTGAAATTTTGTGGGGAGCTTCATAACAAGTATATCTAGCTACTGCAAAAAAAATTTTCAAAAAAAAATATTTAGAAACCCCGAACAGAGGGGGCGTGCGCAGGTAATTCTACCTGCGCACGTTCTCAGGCACATTTGCCCAATATATATATATATATATATATATATATATATATATATATATATATATATATATGAGGCAAATGACTCGCCAAAAAATATATATGAGGCAAATGTGCCTGCACACGTGCGCAAGCAGAATTACCTGCGAACACCCCCTCTGTTGGGGGTTTTAAAGTATTTTTTTATTTTTTTGCAGTAGTTAGATATACTTGTTACATAGCTCCCCACAAAATTTCAGGTCAAACAAACACCATTTGGGCATCGAAATATCCATCACAAAAACGTTGCGCAAAACTTTGCAGAATTCTGGACAGTTTTGCGCAACGTTTTTGTGATGGATGTTTCGATGCCCAAACGGTGTTTGTGTGACCTGAAATTTTGTTGAGAGCTACCTAACAAGTATATCTAAGTACTGCAAAAAAATCAAAAAAATACTTTAAACCCCCCAACAGAGGGGGTGTTCGCATGTAATTCAGCGTGCGCAGGCACATTTTTCACTATTTATACCCAAAATGTGTCTGAGGTCGACATCAGACAGCAATACCTGAGCACACCCCCGCTGTTCGGGGGTTGTAAGTATTTTTTTTGAATTTTTTTGCAGTAAGTAGATATACTTGTTATGTAGCCCCCCATAAAATTCCAGGACAATCCAACACCGTTTGAGCCTCCGTTCATCGATTTCAAAAACGTTACTGCAAAAAAAATTCAAATAAAATACCTACAAACCCCGAACGGGTGGGTGTGCTCAGGTATTGCTGCCTGAGGTCGACCTCAGGCACATTTCCCTCATATATATACACACATATATATACATATATATTTATTCTATAAAATAGGGATGTTATCAAGAGAAATTGGATAAGAGAAATTGGACAAGAGAAATTGGATACGAGAATTTGGACAAGAGTATATACATTCATATATATACATTCATATACATATATACATACACATACATACATATACATACATACATACATATCTATTCTATAAAATAGGGATGTTATCAAGAGAAATTGGATAAGAGAAATTGGACAAGAGAAATTGGATAAGAGAATTTGGACAATAGAAATTGGACAAGTGATGAGATTTTCATAGATAAGAGAAGAGGTGGGAAATTTTGTGATGAGATTTTGAGAGATAAGAGAAGAGGTGGGGAATTTTGCACATACAACCCCGGGTTTTGCATTTTTGCCCCTGGACCCTCCCCACACACACCCACACTTTTTATTCTTCCCCCCTCCCAACCATTTTTTCCAGTCCATGTGCACGTGTGCACGGGTTATTTGCTATACACACACACACACACACACACACACACATATGCCAACTGCTTAGATGAGGAATGGAGAATAATACATGTTGGATATTTGCCATAATCCTGATGTTATTTTAAGTTATACGGTGTGCTTGCTGGTGTGCGTGGGCATGCGGAAAAATGCAACGAAAAACATGTGAGACGGAATAATAAACATAGCAAAAATAACTAGTGTTACGGCTACACTGCTAATACTTTAGTCAAGTCACTATGTACAGTCAAACTAGGCACATTAGTTACTTCACATTACACCCATTTGTAAGATAAATGGTTACTTGAGAGCTTAGATGAGACATTTTCGAATATTCAATTGATTTAGAGATAGTAACTTTCTGGGTGGGCTATTCTTGAACTTTAGCATGATTCAATTTGATGAGCTGTGAAAGATGTGCATTTCAAAATGAGTGCTACGTTGACATATGTCGGACATTGAAACTTGCACAACATGCATCTCTAGAGCCGTGATGGTTTTTAAAAACTCAAGAAGTAGCGTGTCAAAGTCATATCGGTTTAACTAAAATCTTAAGGTCATGTGTCAAACACTATGGAGCCACATTTGCTTAAATAAAAATAAGAAGCGTCTCCTCAATTAAGCAGATTCTATGTTAAAATCTAAACATGAACTGAAGTAGGTTAATTATAGATTAGATTTTTTAATTACTTGTTTAAAGCTATATAAATTTTTATTTTTGAAAATTTATACCACTTATATATTTGTTTTTAATAGAACACAAGTTGATCACTGGGGTCGGATGGGATACTCATGCACACACATATACAGTGCTATGTTCACACTGTATCTTACTTTTACATCTTTGTATCCATGTGTAATTCTGAGTCAGTGTCCATGCTCCATAGTTGACATAACTACACTCTGTATTCTCTGATCAATTCATGTAATGGGTTTGATATAGCTGCTATTAGTCTAATCAAGTCACAATGTAATCAGACAATGGCCTTTTTGAAGTTCGAGTACACCTTTCTGTTAAATAAATGGGTAATGTAGAGCTTTTGTGTGACCCATTTCTTACAATGCATTGCTCCCATATATTTGTTTGCATTCACTGCTAGTAGTTGTCTAAGTGGACTATTCTGGAACTTCAGCAGGATTCATTGTAATGGGATTTCTCTCCCCGGTATTCTCTTATTTATTCATTTGACCTCTATAGTTTTACATGCAGTAGATGACGTCAATACTGCTAGTTTAATCTATGTAGTTGAATTTTTTTGTCTTCTCATTTCTTAACTATATGTTTTTGTTATAATATAAAAATCAATTAATTGTCTGGTTTGAATTTGGATACAGCAACACATGACAATTTTGCTATGTTGGGTTAACTTATCATTGCAAATTGCGCAAAGTGAATTTTGGACTTCAGACGTTGTAGTCATGCATGTTTTGGTTGTATCTTTGCATAATTTCTTTGTTATAAACAATTCATGATCCCAGCTTTGAATTTAACATTTGTGGTGCAGATTCCATCACACGTATGGATTTTGTCATGAATTTGACGACTGATATGAGTTGAATTGAAGTGCTTGTTAGCTAGATGATAAAAGTAAGGCATAATTATATCATACACATGACCTACTGAGGTATCATGGCCTTAATTTTACTGGGACTTATGTAGTGATGATGTTTTAGTTCTATGTGAAGGTAGTGATTCCCATATTGTGGGGTTAATAAGGACTATCCTGAAAGGCTCATTTATGGAGGTCTGTCATCTGTATCCCATAGACTAATGTAATTCTAATGTTTCACATGATTTCTAGCATATACTCTGTGGATGATTCATCACTCTTGGAGAGATTAAGCCATTACCAATATTATCTACAGCTACACCTTTATTTTTAAGTTCTCATGCTTCTCTCAGGCTTCCATGTCCAAAAGAGTACAATTGTATTACAGCTTCAGCAACTTCTTACTAAAATGACAGGGTCTTACATGATGCCAAATCTCCTGAACCTTCCAATCAAAGGGATTTTAGCATATATCCTTATAATTTATTTTATTTACATATTTCTCTTTGCATTATGAAAATTTTCATACATGTCCGTGTATTTTGACTATAAATTGCAAAAAAACTCTTTTTCAACCTTGTTATATTAGCAGTAAATGCATTTCTGATAAAATGGACATAATTACCCTTCTTCTGCAGTCGGATCCAATTACAACCTATTTTATCTTCTGACTGCTATAAATCATAATCCTAGGCTCTCGGGGTTTTATGACTTTGGTTAATCTCTTCGGTTCATTTAACGATCGTCCATTCGGTGATCTATGCTCTATTTTTTTCATATTTGTTATTTGTTTTATCATTTCCTTCTCCATTAGCTTTATTCTTTTCTAACCGTATTCCTTGGTCAATTTTCGTGTTGAAGTATTCCTTTCTTATTTGAATAAAATATTTATAGAAAGCCTAATTAAAGGGGAATGGAGGGAGGGAGAAGGCATATGAGAATGATCAGCAGCCTAAAATAATGAATTTAATTATATTGGCATATCAATATGGATAAACCTGAGTGAAATTTAAAAAGCCATTGAGATGTGTACTAATAAAGTGCTTATGATTTCCTCTAATAAGATTTGTTCCAAGTTTTTTTCATTTGAACACGATTAGTCTCTCCATCTTTACTTATCCTCTACTCGTGTCAAGCCAGGTATAGAGATAATGTTTCATACGGTGATTGATGCTATGTAGGGTTTTTGTAGAGATAAAAATGGGGTTTTTATAAGTGGAACAAGGAAAAAAGATTGGATTTTTATATAAATAAATCTGGAAATAAAGGGATAATTGACCACAATTCGAGAGGAGGCCTCTTTCCTAACTTTCTATTCCAGATGAAAACCTAAGATCGCTCGGCTAGGGTTTGTAGACACCTAGAGCAATAGTTTTCACAAAATAATCAAGCCTAACCCATCCCTAGCCGGCCCTAGGCTAATAAAAGGGAAAATTACAGATTTGGTCATTTTACAAAAAATCCCCCCCTCAAAGTTCTGAATTTACTAAGTAGCCCATGATCATGCCGTGCGCCTGCGCCTCCTCCTATAGGTGATGATCGCATCATTACTCCCCCAAGCGAGCTACCTTGTCCTTAAGGTGAAAGTCTGGAAATTACCGACCAATCACCTCACAAGACTCCCATGTAGCGTCGTAGTCTGGCAGTCCCCGCCATCTGATAAGCACCTCCTGGATCCCTGTTGCGCCCTGACGAACCCTTTTGATCTCCTGGAGGCTCCAACAACACATCCATGTCGTCGGTCAAGGTGGAGGGATGAGTAGGTGAGAGTGTGTGGTCCCTAATGGCCTGCCTTAGCTGTGTGATACGTGGAACACTGGATGGATGATGGATATCGTCCGTAAACTTAGTCGGTACACCACCTTCCCAATTTTTGCTGCAATCTCGAATGGCCCATAGTAACGTGCTGCCAGCTTCTTATTGTTCCAATGTACCAAGTCCTCTGTCTATATGTCATCAGTTTTAGATAAACCTTGTCTCCTACCAATTGGTGCTGCCGAGTGGTAGGAAGTATTATACCAATATTCGGCATATGCCAACCACTTGGCCCATTGCTTCGGTGAATCAGAAGCAAAACATCGCAGGTATGTATTCACCCTACTATTCACCACATCTGTCTGGCCGTCAATTTGCGGGTGGTATGTCATGCTTCTCTTTAGTGTGGTACCCTGCACCTGGAAAAACTTCCTCTAAAAACTGCTTATGAAGACTTTATCCCTGTCGGAGACAATCGATGCAGGAAAATCATGTAGGCGAACGACCTCCTTCATGAATGCTGCTGCAACCGTCACTGTCATGTATGGATACCGTAAGGATAAATTGAGCATATTTGCTGAGGTGGCCCACCACCACAAATATGATAAAAGCCCTCAGACAGTGATAGCCTCTAAATAAAATCCATGTTGATCTCCTTACATACCCTCTCTGGCAGGGCTAGTGGATGTAGTAAACCAGCAGGAGCCATGGCTTAGTATTGCGACGCTGGCAGACGTCACACTTCACCATCATCTGGACGATACCCATCTTCATCACTGGCCAATATAGCTTCCTAGCCATCCTCCTATAAGTCTGCTGAACTCCCGAACGTCCTCTTACTGAACTGCCATGGAACCCCTGAAAAATCATCGGAATATATGAAGAAGTCCACGGTAGTACCAACCGCTCCTTGTACACCAGCCTCTGTCCCCTCAATGTATACCCAGGATGATCTGTCGACTCCTGCTGTAGCGCCTCCCATATCTGTGCCAACCTCTCATCGGCCTTGATCTCTCTCCCTATGGGCTTCCAGCCCAGTAGGACTGACACAGAAATAGCTGACACCTCCGACATTTACTCTCTGTGTGACAAAGTATTCGCCACCTTATTCTCCAAGCCTGGCCTATACTGAATCTTGAATATGTAATCCACCATCTTGGAGAGCTACTTTTGATGCTCCTCTGTGATCATGCGTTACTCCAATAGATACTTCAAACTCTTTTGGTCGGTCCGTACAATAAACCTCTTGCCAAGCAAATAGGGCTGCCACTTTTCTATAAAGAGCACTATCACCATCAACTCCTTGTCATATACCAACTTAAACTACGCTTGTGCTGACAGGACCTGACTGAAATAGGCTACTGGACGCTGTTCCTGCATCAGCATCGCCCCCAAACCATACTCTGAGACATACGTCTCCATCACAAAGTGTCGGCTGAAATCTGATGATGCAAGCACTGGCACCGTAGTTATCGCCTGTTTCAGGGCCTCAAATTGCTTGGTCGCCTCATCTCCCCATCGGAAGCTGTCTGTCAACGGACATGCTATCGTGATATATCCCTGAACAAACTTCCGGTAATACACCATCAAGCCCAAGAAACTTTGCAGGGCTCGCAACATCGTAGGACGGTGCCAGTCCAACATAGCAGAAAGCTTCGTCCTATCTGTCGCCACCCCCCTTACAGATACCACGTGTTCCAAGTACTCCACCCAAGGCTGTCCGAAGAGGCACTTCTTCCTGTTGACAAATAACAGGTGCTCCTGCAACTTCTGCAACTCCTGCAACACCACCTGCAAGTGCCCTACATGCTCCTCCATGGTGTGACTATAAATCAATATATCATCAAAGAATACTAGCACAAAGCTCTGCAAGTATGGGCGAAAGATCTTGTTCATCAGGGCCTGAAACATTGCTAGGGCATTTGTTAGGCTAAAAGGCATGACAAGAAACTCATAATGTCCCTCATGTATCATGAACGTCGTCTTCGGAATATCTACCCTCATCATCTTGATCTGATGGTACCCAGACTTCAAATCTATTTTCGAAAACACTGCAGCCACATGTAGCTCGTTAAGCAACTCATCAATCATCGGGATCAGAACCTTGTCATGTGCGGTCTTTTTATCCCTGGCCCGGTAGTCTACACAGAAACGTCAGTTGGCGTCCTTCACTAGCAAGACCGGGTTAGAAAATGGGCTCACACTTGGCTGGATCACACTCGCCTCTAACATCTCTCCTAATATCCTCTCAATGTCATCCTTCAGCACCTGGAGATATCGATATTGACGCACGCTAATAGGAGACACACCCTCCCGTAGCACAATAATGTGCGCATGGTCTCGCGGCGGTGGAAGACCATGCGGGGTCTGAAAAACCCCATCAAACTGGCTCAACAGCTACTCCAACTCGCAGTATCATCTGCTCCTGTTGTCCAACCTTCCCCTCAACTGTCGGCCCCTGAAACTCCACTAAGAATTCTCCCCCCGACATTTAAAGAGCTCTAGCCATGGTTTTGAAGGACATCATGGAACGACACAAACTGGGGTCCTCTTGCAGCATTACGGTCCTTCCTCCCTTCCTCCTGGTACTCCAGCCTGAGAAGCTTCCAATTCGTCTTAGTATCTTCCAGGGTCTGCAACCACCTCATACCCAGAATGATATATGTGCTTCCTAACTCCAGAGGTAGGAAGAATGCATGATATTCATGCCTCTCCACTAGCCTGCGAGAGATAAAATTATGGGTAGCCCCACTGTCCACCAACACCGTGGCGTCCTGATCTGCAATCTGTCGACCAACTTCATGGTGTGGTTCGGAGCGAGACCTCCACCATGTCCAAGTGTAGATGCTTATGATCCTCTTCCTTGCCAGCCTCGAGCTCCAACACAGCCTCATCGTCATCGTCATTCGCTATCAACAGTTGCAAGGTATGGTCGCCGCTTCAATGCCTTGGAGAAAACTTCTCGTCACACTTGAATCATAGACTCTTGGCACACTGCTCTCGTATCTCAGACTCTATCATCCGCCGTATCTGCCCCCGGGTCGTAACTCCACCCCTTCTCCTTATTAGCCGCTGCCCCTCCTGTGGCCGTCTTCTGCCCCCTGCAGGCACTTGTCCCCGAAAGAGGATCCTCCTCACACTCCTTGGGCTCGTCTCTCCTCTGCTAACCTGTTCTCAACCATTCTTGCCAGGCGCATCCGTTCTAACAAGTCTCTGGATATCTGAATTCGCAGCTCTGCCATGATGGTGGGCTTCAGGCCTTTCATCAACCAGCCCTCTAGGGACTCTCCTGAAACCCCACGGACACGGCCTGTGAACATTTCAAACTTCTTTATACACTCTCTGACCGTCCCCTTCTGCCTCAAGGCTAAAGCTGCTCATACACGTCTCTCCCTGAATCTCCCCGAACCGGTCTAGTAGGCATGTCGTGAACTCCTCTCACGAGCGAAAAGGCCGCTGCTGCTTCGTCCACATATACCAAGATAGTGCATCTCCCTCCAGGCACACCCCAACGGCCCTCAGCCACTCAATCGCATGCACCTGCGAAACCTCGAAGTATCGTTTGGCAATGTAGATCTGCCCTTCTGGGTCCTCCCACTCAAAAATAGGCTTTTCCAACTTTCTGACCCTGCTCTCTGCTGTGAACCCCCAAGCGCACCTCTTCCATGACGTTGGTCGTGGCATCGTGACGCCAGATGATCGTGTATGTCATAATAGTCTCCTGCCAGTGCCCTATCCTCCTCCTCAGCGTCCCCCCAATCAGCATCTCTCCAATCATCTCCTCCGCTTGCGAGGTCCCCACGATCATCTTTGTGGTATGTAGTGTCTTCATACTCCATATCCAAGCCTGTGGGTCTTCCACCATAAAAATCAGACCAAAATCCTCCTGGGGGTCCTCAAACCTCTTGCAGACACCGCAACGCTACTGCCCCTGCCCCTGTTCTATCACCCTCCTCGGGGCCGTCGGAGGCTCAAAATGGGCCCGGCGGCCTTGCTATAGCATCCCGGGGCCCTGGCAAGCCGCCAGGGGCCCAGGGTGGCTCTGGCAGCCACGTTGGGGCTCCGTTAGGCCTTAGTAGGTTGCCAGAGGCCTGCGAGGGCCCTGGTGAGGTCGCCAGCGCTTAGCGAGACCCTGGCAGCTCGCCAGGGGGTCGACGAGGCTCTGGCGGTTCGCTAGGGGGTTCAACGGTGGCACATCGAGTCGCCAGGGAGTTACGTGGCTCTCGGTGACTTCGCTAGGTGCCATTGTCACTAGAGAGTTGCGTGGCTCAACGGTCCTGGTGACTTCGCTAGGTGCCGTTGTCCACCGGCCCCCTCCCCAGCTGCTGCGGGACGGATCATCATGTTCGTCGTCGTCGTCTTCTTCCGAGACTAGACCCGCTTAGAGAGGAGCCTCTCACGCAGATCTATGAGTTTCCATTTTCCTTTCGCCGCGATCCTTTGCCTTTGCTCTAGATCTAGGGTTTCCCCGGTTCTGATTTGTCCGCCGATTTTTCTTGGGTTAATTGCTGAGTGATTTGGGCGACGGTTTCAAGAACTTATTGATGTTGTTACTTTGATTGATCGTCTGTTGTCCACAGATCAGATTTGAGCTCCTCGATTGCCTTCCTCCACGTCACCCATTCGCTTTCAACTTTCTCCTCCAAAGCCTCGTGCTTTTCCTTGGATCTGGTGTTGGTCATGTGATCTTGATGCTCTGATACCAATTTGATGCGACCTGGGATTTTTGTAGAGATAAAAATGGGTTTTTTAATAAGAGGAACAAAGAAAAAGATGAGATATTTATAGAAATAAATCTGGAAATAAAGGGATAATTGGCCACAATTCGAGATGAGGTCTCTCTTAGCTTTCAATTCGAGATAAGCATCTAAGATCTCCCGGCTAGGGTTCGTGGACACCTAGAGCAATAGTTTTTACAAAATAATCAAGCCTAATCTATCCCTAGCCGGCATTAGGCTAATAAAAGGGGAAAATCATAGGTTTGGTCATTTTACAAAAAAAAGCCCCCCCCCCCCCCCCCCCCCCCCCCCCCCCCCCCCCCCCCCGAGTTTAGATTTACTAAATAGCCACCGATCCCACTGTGCGCCCGCGCCTCCTTGTATATATGATGATTGCATCAGAGATCTATGATTAATTTTTAATAAGGTGAAATATGAATATAAAATAGATTGATGCACGTTGCAATCTTTCTCAACCTAACTCTTCTATTTGACGAGAAAAATGAGGAAGAAACAAGTAATAAACAGTACCAATAGTAGATATAAAGGCTATTTATTTAACTTTGTCTTTATTTATTGATGTCTGTAAGCCCTCCAACGACAAAGGAGATATTTGCAAAACAGTTAAAATATAAGGATGTATATGACAGTAAAGTTAGGAGAAATATGTGCATTTGGTAAAACATAAGTAGGAATATGCCAAAACCCCATTCTAATCCTATATTTCGTAACAAATACCATATTTTTTTAAATATTACTTGTCAAAGGTTCATGGGTTTGTGTACCTCCTTTTGTTGTTTCTAGCTTCCTTTTTCAATCCATCAGATGGCTTTATTAGGTGAATTTTAATGTTGGTTATCGGTTTTTTCTTTGCGTGACAAGCAGATCATTCATCATATTATCTAGTCCATCTTAATGACATTCATCAATCAATGTTGACCCCAATATTTCCGTCCTTTTTTTGCCTTCACATTGAACTGTATGTATTCATTGTTTAGGAACTTCTTCTTCTTTTCTAATACGGTTTCATGTATCGAGATATTTAGTTGTTTCTCTTTATTATGACAATTAATTTATGTTAAAGTGGTGGATGGTATATTACTGGAAATGTAAAAGCATTCATGTTTCTGATTTTGTTCATTTTCCTTCTCCTTTCATGATCAGATGTTCTCAGGTCATTTATCATTATTCAACATCATTTCAATCCTTCACCAACTCGACTTTTTCTGGTTCATTGCACACACAATTACTTCAATCTGTTTTTATTTTGAAGTGGCCTTGTGCAATTATTTCTTTCAATGGAGAGGTTTGTGATCCTATAAATTATGTTCTTTTCCAACTCACTGAAACCCTTCAACACCTGTCAGCCCGTGTGTCAATCAACCCGAGAATATTCTCCCTTTTTTGCTTAGCAACAATAAAAAATCAATCGTTAGAGAAAGGTCCATGATCCTGTAAATATATTCCTCCACTGCTTAGTGAAGCCCTTCAATTGTTGTGGGCCGATGTATCTGTTATCAGATAGAAGAACTTCTGCTATTGCTTTGCTATTGCTTTGTCATTAGTTTAGTGTAAACACCCACACTCAATATTTATTGGAGCAATATACTCTCTTTTAACACAATTTGTTCACATGTTATGGCATACCAAAAAGAAAAGATAGACTCTATTATGATAATCGGTGCAAAAGTAAAAAAAAACATAGCACCAATTAATAATTCATCAATGTTCTTCTTTTACGGTCCTTCCTGGTATTCTCTCTCTAGACCTCTCCGTGTATTATTAATTTTTTTCCAAATACAATGATAATATACTGTATGTTCTACATGAGCCAAGCCATGGGATACGCGTGTCCCAGTGCCATGTTTGCACCACTGACTGATACTGCAAACTTTTTGTAACTGTGGATGTGCCATGCAAACAGTGTTTTTGGTTCGGCTTCCTGTCTTTACTCACGAGTGTATGGTTTCTGGCACTCATTTCTTTATCTCTTACATTTTCTACAATGGCAACCGTTTTTTCACAGTCCTCTGTATGATCACGGTCTCCATGTGCTAATTCTTGTTCATCTGCGGCTAACATCCGTCTGTATGCTTGGTATTGCAGGACATCAGTGGATGATATAAAGGGTCTGAGACTAATTACAGCCATTAAGACCCCTTATCTACCTGATGGTAGATTCGACCTTGAAGCTTACGACTCCCTCATGCACATGCAAATTGTCAACGGTGCTGAGGGTGTAATTGTGGGAGGAACAACTGGGGAAGGCCATCTCATGAGCTGGGACGAGCACATCATGCTTATTGGCCACACTGTCAATTGCTTTGGCACATCAATCAAAGTAATCGGAAACACTGGTAGTAACTCGACAAGAGAAGCTAAGCATGCAACGGAACAGGGTTTTGCTGTAGGTATGCATGCAGCCTTGCACATAAATCCTTATTATGGTAAGACATCCTTGAAAGGATTGGTGGCACATTTCCAGTCTGTCCTGTCCATGGGCCCCACAATCATCTACAATGTACCGTCTAGGACCGGACAAGATATTCCTCCGTCTGTTATACACGTAATATCGGAGCATCCCAACATGGCCGGTGTGAAGGAGTGTGTTGGAAACGACAGGGTTAGGGAGTACACGGACAAAGGAATGGTGATCTGGAGCGGCAATGATGATGAGTGCCACGATAGCAGATGGCTGTATGGGGCTACTGGAGTTATATCTGTCACTAGCAACCTCGTTCCTGGTCTGATGCACGAGCTCATGTTTCAGGGGACGAATCCTTCGTTGAACTCAAAATTGATGCCACTCTTCAAGTGGCTGTTTCATGAGCCAAACCCAATAGGTCTCAACACTGCTCTGGCCCAGCTAGGCGTGGTGAGGCCCGTTTTCAGATTGCCATATCAGCCTCTTCAGCACGCAAAGAGGGTTGAATTTGTCGAGATTGTGGAGGCTATTGGTAGGGAGCATTTTGTGGGGGACAGAGATTTACAGGTTCTCGACGATGACGAGTTTGTGTTGGTGGATAGGTAGTGTTCTACATATGCTGTATTTCGCTAGCAACCTCTCGGGAATGTCTGGGACAGTTTTGCATTGGATTTTCTTCCCGATGGGTTAATGGGGGCACAAATTAGAGTAAACGTGTTCGGTAAGAAGCACCTCGATTAGCTATGAAGTAAGACTGTCAAAATGTAGCATGTAGCTGTTCTTGTAAGCCTTATACAATCCTTTTCCTTCCATGTTAATAAGTAGCTTGGATTTTTCTTGCTTTTGGTCTTCCTTGAGTTTGTCATGTTGAGAATGTAAGAGGAATCATGTGCTGCATTGAGGTCTTGCTTATCGGTGGACATAAAAGCTTGTTACTGGGAATCCTGGAGTAAATTTTGTTGATTATGTGCGTCTTAGTTATCATGTCTATTTTTACCAATTGCCTGGATATGGTGATCTTTGTTATTCAAATGTTACTTGTTCAAGGCATCCGTTATCTTGATGATGAAAGGCCTATGATCTTCATTGCCATCTTCTCCCTTTTTGGTTTTTGCGTGATATTGATCTTTATCGTGTTGGCCCATGTTATTAGCTGCCAATTTTTTCTATGGGTTTCCAAAAATTGCACGCATCATTTGTTTTATTTAGCACTTTTTTTTTGGACGATAGGTGATGATTAGTTGATTGTCATATTCTACTGTCCAAATACACCAAAAATTTAATGAATCCCTTTTTATGCTCATTGATTTAGAGGGCGAATAATGTTCTACCGGTAAAAAATTGACTATCAACGATCATATTTGCTCCTATGGCAATGGTGGTGTAAAGGAATCCCACTCCCACTTCTTAAGTTGTTGATTGGTTCTATCCCCAATGATCTACACATCCTAAAATTTGAAAATTTCAAGTATTTTGTTGTTTTAATCATTTGTTGATACAACAGTGTTTCGCCGTGGTATGACATTGCCCACTCCTAGATTAACACCTAAAGAGATGTGGGTTTGACAGATCTTTGGTGTATCTGGGTTTTAAATTATAATGATAAAATTAGACAACTTGATTATCTGAGAAAGACATGAATCTATTCACACGTAGATAAATTAAAAAAAATAATGCATAATATGATCATTTATTTACTTGCTATTTAAAATGCAAGCCCAATTAAGGCTCTTCGGCTCATTAATTTTGACATAAGAACCATCTGGCTCAGAAAACTACTCCGACGAACAAACATGCGAAGCTTCGGCTTAAATGGGCGGCCCGAACCAGCCCATTTCCAGCTTAATATTTTTTTCATTCATATATATTTATTCTCATTTAATAATATATAACTACAAATATCAAAAATTCAACTCTAACTATGATTTGCAAATTAACTTTGCAATTGCCACCAAGCGTGGGTTTTGCTACTATTTACAAGATTGAGAATGATCATTCAGACTTGCATGCTTTACAAGTTTAGACAGACCAAGGCAAATAATAATGATAATAATGTACACATGCTTGAGTGGCTACAGAGGAGAAAAATGAGAAGCATGGCATTTTTCCTTGCTAAAAATATTATAATTATTATAATTAAAAAACAAATATACAAGCAAGTAACAAGAAGAGCCGCGTATCTACATGAAGGAGCGGCTGAGGCGAAGTTTCACCCAACAAAACAATCAACCGACTGAATCTTCAATAATCGCATCATTGCCGTCCCCCGCAGAATCCCTGTCGGTACCGTCGTCCTCATCGTCGTCGCCGCTAGCATCGCTACCCTCTTCTGTTTCGGCATCAGACATCGACTCATTGCTCTTGCTTCCACCATCAGCACTCAGAAATTGATGTCTGAACTCGGGTGCAACAATATCAATCATAGCATTCAGTGCCTGGTGTTCCTTGCTAAGTTTTGTGGTAGTGGGAACATTGCTTTGGCTCCCTGAAGCCTGGCCATCAGAGCACAAAAGTAGGGCTGCTGCTGCATCTGCATCGCGGCCCGAAGCGGCAGCGTCCTCATCGTGGCCACCGGGGTCTCCTGGGCTCCTCGGAGACTCATTCTCCCCGTTTACAGAGGGAGCTGTGCCCACTGCCCAGCTTCCAGCAACTTCTGATGTCAAGAGGTCGGCAGTTCTGACTCCACCGGGCTCGGTGTCCTCCATTCCTGACGGGGAACAGAGACCCGCTCTATCTTCAGGCTGTGTGGCTGTATGCTCCAAGTTTTCTTGGATCTGCACCTCATCATCCAGCTGCATCGTATCTCCGGCCAGATTACTACACCTGTGAAGAGCATCTGTTCTTTCATCAAATGCAGCATCCCCGAGTTGGCTCAGTGTTCCCAGAACACGCTCAGTGTCAGCAGGGTCCCCATCAGGAACCACTGCCGTTCCAATGCCATCTATCTCCGAGGCATATCCTTTAGCCAACCTGCCCGCGCTCGTGCATTCTAAATCTTGAGTATTTTCATCTTGGTTTCTCACATCACAGTCGTGCTTTTCAGTGGTGCTGGCGTCATCTGAGCTCTCTCTGGCGGCATGAACATTCTTTGGAGTAGAGGCTCCAGATGCCTCCTGAGTGTTGTTTCCCAGGTGCGTTTTATCTCTTACCTTGAGGCATTCTGCAGTTGAAGCTTCTGGCAGGAATTCATTCACATCAACACCGACTAAAGTGTTGGCATAGTTTTCTTCATCCTCCAAAGTCTTTTGCATTGACTTCAGCTGTTCTTGCTGTTTTGCAAACAATGAAGATATCTCCTCTGTTGTGGAATAAAAGGCACGCAATTGAGTCTCCCTGCATATATGGTTACTCATTAACATACAACGCAAAGTAAGAAACAAAATGTCAAACAAATAATGTCTGTCATATAAGACTCGAATGCCTTGCAGATGGGAATAAATTAACCATGATGTCAATTCATATATTCATTCACTCATCTGCCACTTGAAATAAATAGGTTGGGGGCTTTGTTTCTGCTGCTGTGATATTTTTATTATGAAATTAGCAAAGGGTAAATGAACACAGTTGAGATTTAAGATGATAAAGAACCATCCTACTGGTGGTAGTTCACCTCCCCTGGAAATTTCCATCATACTCCGAGATATGAGCAACCTAGGAGCTTCCCACAGAGTTGAGATTAATTGCAGGGAGGTACCAGGGCCTATTTTACAAGTCACACAATCTTTTTTGTGGCGTAAATTATTAAACTGAATATCCAAATGGAAAC
Source organism: Scilla litardierei (assembly GCA_030789695.1). NCBI lineage: Eukaryota > Viridiplantae > Streptophyta > Magnoliopsida > Asparagales > Asparagaceae > Scilla > Scilla litardierei. Next base: position 94,617,479 of record CM061138.1, on the reverse strand, counting down.
AGTCCCCCCTAATTCCTACTTCCTTTCATGGACTCGTAACATAGGGAGGGGAATAATTATAATGTCAGCGCTAGAAAGAGGAAATGGAATAATTATAATATACAAAAATGATTTTGTCAATGAGAATAATGTTGTCTTCGCTTCATCGTGCCTGAAGAAAATTTATCAGTGTGGCTCTTTCGGCCAGTAGTTGTGCCATAAAGATCAATGCAACATCTGAAGCACCTTATCATCTTCTCCATTAAACTCCATGGTTTCATCAAAGGGAACTTCGAAGAATGCAACAGGTTGCATGAAATTAAAATGTGTGATCTATGGCAGTAATGTACTTTTGACCTGACCCATGAACCTGATCCAAGCCACAGTTAAGAGTTATAAAAGACTGAAGCCCATAAAGTCATCTAGAAAATATGGTGCATCCATTGCTGACCTCTAGCTATCAAATGGAGGTGTTAAGAGTCAACAACAATGTCATCTATAGGAACTGGAAGTTACTTTGTGTTCCAACTCAGTTTGTCTCTTGGGAATGTGATAGACCCTGCGGGTCTATACCCGCCTCAACTATGGGCCGGGCCCATGGATAGCCGCCGGCCCCCTTTGATTATGTGCGCGCCCATTAGCCTAGAAACCCTAGTTTTTTTTATTTATAGGGGCTAACCGTCATTTGTTTAGGCATGCTTGACATTTGATATTTTCAATTGAGAGTCTTTAGGTTAGATCTTAGATTAAACGAGTACGGACGTCCTCTTCGGCGTCTTGTGAGAAGAGCGCACCTCTTTTGGTACTATTTTATCAATAAAAATCGTATCTTTTGTTGGTTCCTAACATTTTGGTATCAGAGCACGTGACGATCCATGGCGGCTTCGACGAGATTACAAAACAAAATTGAGGCTTTGGAGGCGAAATTTACAAGCGAGATCGACGGGATCAAGAAATTTACAAGGGAGATCGACGGGATCAAGAAATCGTTGGCGGCAAACGATGAATCCATGGCAAAGTTGACGGCTTCCGTCAACCAATTGGCGACGAATCAAGCAAAGCACGACGAGCAATTCGCGCAATTGATGGGAACCCTAAACCAATTGGCGACGAACAACAAAGGGGATGAGAACCCTAAATCCGCGGGAAAGGTGTCACCTTTAGGCAAGGGAAAGGAGAAAGTTGAGAGCTTTGATCCGGAAAACGACTTTTTGGTGGAGGATTTGGCCGAGAATGATTAAGAGGAGCCGTGGAGGGTCGATTATCGAGAAGAGGTTAGGCGAAAGGCCGTGGAAGCCCAAGGATGGATCGGCGACCATGATCAACCACACGGGAGGGCACGCAAGAAGGACGGGGGCAGCGGTAACCCCCCAGGGGCCCACCGGCCCCCAGGATAGCCGCCGGGGTATCGGCGGCCCCACCTGGGCTCGCCCAGGGGCGACGGACCCCCCAGGGGGGCCGGCGAACCCCCCTGGGGGTCCGGCGACCCCCCGACCCATGAGGGGCCGCTGGGGCCCCCAGGACCCCCGGGAGGGGCCGGCGAACCTCCCTGGGGGTCCAGGGACCCCCCCGACCCAGGGGGCCGCTGGGGCCCCAAGGACCACCGGACGGGGCCGACGGCCCTGTCCCAGACAGGCCACGGCCCCGCCGACTCATCCAGGCAGCCGCGCGACGTTTCTGGAGCTGTTGGCGGCAATTTCGGAGGCTTTCAGCAGGGACAGCCACGGCGAGAGGCTCCGGCACGTGGTTTCGAGGAGGATTTGGGACCCGGGAGATTTCAGGAGCACAGAGACTACGGCGAGGGTTATCGTGACCCCCTGACCCCCGATTTGACGACGGGAGATGGCAGCCACCACCCCACCACCAGGAGAGACCCACCACAGGCACCGGAGGAGGGTACCGAGACTACCAGGAGTGGCCAGAGGGCAGGCTTGAGGGTGATGAGGGGTACGGAGACCAAGGAGAAGGGCCCCATGGGGCTACGAGCGGCGCCAGGAGAGGTATCAACACTATTACCATCCGCATCATCAAGATGAGGTGAGGCCCGATCAGGGGCACTTTGGCGGAGAATTCAGTGTGCGGAAGCTGGAAATGCCTGTGTTCACGGGGGAGGATCCACATGCCTGGCTATTCACAACGGAGAGGTATTTTGCAGTACACCGCATGACAGAGGCGCAGAAGTTGGAGACCGCGGCCATTTGCATGGAGGGGAGAGCTCTGGGTTGGTACCAGTGGAAGGAGATGAGGCAGCAGATTCGCGGCTGGGGGGAGCTGAAGGACCTGATTCTGGAGAAATTTCGAGATCCCCGTCTGGGGAACCTACACGAGCAGCTATACGCTCTCATGCAGGAGGGGCCAGTGCGGGAGTACATCGAGAGATTTGAGACACTGGCAGGGCGAGTTCATGGGGTGTCGGACGAGTCGCTGGAGGGCACCCTCTTGAAGGGGTTGCGACCTAGTCTTCGAGCTGCGGTGAGACCCTACAAGCCTCGGGGGCTTTCAGATGTCATTGAGATGGCGCAGATGGTAGAGGACTCCCGAACTGAGGATATGAGAGGCGGGAGCAGCTACAGAGGGCAGTTACAGCGGGGCACTGCGACTGGAGCAGGTGGAGCAGTGGCGACTACTGAGGCAGTTCAGGCAGGGCTTGAGAAGAAGGGGGAGCAGAACAACCCACCACCGGCTGGAGGCCAATTTTGAAGGATGACCGATGCGGAAATGAGGGAGAAGAGGTAAAAAGGGCTCTGTTTCATATGCGACGAGCGCTTCACTCCGGGACACCGCTGTGTGGATCGAAAGCTGCAAGTGTTGATAGCGGAAGCAGACGAGGAAGATGGCGTGGAGGACGAAGGGATCGGAGGGGAGGACGACTCCCACTCAGAGTAGCACCACCGGTACTTACTCCACCTTGAGGACAAGGTGGCTCTTTGGAGGGGAGTATTGATAGACCCCGCTCCAACCATGGGCCGGGCCCATGGATAGCCGCCGGCCCCTCTTTGATTATGCGCGCACCCATTAGCCTAGAAACCCTAGTTTCTTTTATTTATAGGGGCTAGCCGTCATGTGTTTAGGCATGCTTGATATTTGATATTTTCTATTGAGCGTCTTTAGGTTAGATCTTAGATTAAACGAGTGCAGATGTCCTCTTCGGCGTCTTGGGAGGAGAGCGCACCTCTTTTGCGCTCAATTATCTTGTTCTTGCTACTATTTTATCAATAAAATCGTATCTTTTGTTGGTTCCTAACAGAATGCAAGCTAATTTGATTTGTTCTCGAGGCCAACCCAGTTTATAAACAGCCCAGGTTCAGGTTACTATGGCCCACCAGTTGAATTCGCATCTGGCCACCAGAAACAAATCCAATTCTGACCCACTGGATTCCACCCTACCAATGCCAGTCCTATATAATTTTTAGGCCCTAGCTAGCCTCCAGGCTTTCTGCAAGTATATGTCTTTGTCAATGCTATTCAGCACTCCCACAGGCCAACAAGTTCACAGATGGAACTCAGTGTGTCATGCCTTCTCCGGATACTACATTTCTCAAAATTACACTGGGAAAGTGCCCAACCTCACAGGATTATACCTGACCCATTGCTACCCCAAACCATGCAGCAGATAATGCTACTTGCTAGCTGACTTCCAGTTTTATTGCATCCTCTTTCTTTCCAACTGTTGCCTCAAGCAAAATATTGGAACAAACTTTTGGAATCAGGTCCACAGATGGTTCCTCAAGTATTTCACTAATATTCCATGAAGCCTTAAGTCATGGGTCACAGTAATGCACCACAATAAACCTCATTTTGAGGCACATTCAGAAAGTCATAGATAATTGTAACAATGGCATCTTTTAAAAAAAGCAAATGGTAGCTCCAGGAGTACCAATTTACTTCCAGGAATAGGTACCAATTTACTTCCCAGAAGAGTTCACTGTTTCAAATTCAAGTGTATTGTACGAGAAGGTTACGGTAAAAAACGATATTTTGAACTAAGAAAGCTTTATTGCTTAAAATAAATCTTGCATTTGACAATCTTGTTTTACATTTAGTGAATGGAACCAGTTCCATGGTTCATAAGTTTATAGTCGAGATTATTGTTAAATGACAGATTTGTTCAACAAACACGGAATGCGCATCGCTTACCTTAGAATAATTCTTTCCCGTGCCCCCTGAAACCGTTGTTTTTCCATAGACAGATCACGAATTGCAGCAGCAATTTCAAGTTCAAGGGATGACACCTTGGCCCATGCCTCTTCCCGTGCCACCTGCTAACAACAGCATACATGATTCTCAGTTAACCCCACTACAGTAAGCTACAACTGTGTATAATGCACATATGAGCATGATTTCTATAAGCAATAAAACCGACAAAAGAACAAAACTTACAATTTTACTATTCCCAGAAAGAAATCCGAGTGGATCAATGATGTTGCTAATATATATACCTCTCTCTCTCTCTCTCGATTCAGCGGGTGGAAGAAACTACACACACAATTCAGCAGGGGGGAAGAAACTATATGGAAATACGAGCAAACAAATTCCTTCACACACACATGATTCAGCATGTGGAAGGAACTATAGGGAAATACGAGCAAACAATTTCCTTTATTGAAGAAAATCGTGATAGGCATATACAATTTACCTAAAGAAAAATAAAAGCAGCATCACCCAAGTATATGCAGTATGTGTTGGATATTGAATCACGACATGTGTTTTTGATGATGAACAAATAATTTGCTTGTACTATGTATTGTTTGGCTTTAGCAAAGCATATAGTGATGCTCAAGTCTTATAAATTGACTCAACATTTTTAACAAGGACATGAACGTTGTCGACATCTTTGAGCTCATATTGTTGTATTTTATAAGAATGATGTACATTTTATTCTGTCTTAGATATGATGTAAAAATCTTGAAGACACATTCAGACATACTTCATCTAATAGATTTAAGACTTAGAATAACTATGACCTCTAAACCTGACTATTACATCTTGATTCTTCGTTTAACTATTGATTTCAAGTGTTAGTCGATCAATAACTCGTATAGTCGACTAACGTGTATATCTGATACTTGATGTTCAAATCTAGTTTCCATTAATTGACTAACATTCTTTTAATTGCCTAATACATTAGATTTCACTGATTTGTTAATAGATTTCGCTAATTTGTTCTATTAGTCGACTAATTTAGACATTTATCAACTAATATAGAAGTTTGATTCTCATAAATGTACTGATTAGTCGACTTCTAATTGACTAATGTCGATTTGTGTAACTTTGGACTTTTACCATTCATAGACTAATGAGTCCACTAGTAGACTAATACAGATCGCAAATCTTTCTTTAGCTTGACCCATTAATCGACTAATATTCTTCTTAGTCAACTAATAACTCTATTTTCTGATTGTCTTGGTTGAATCGATTGCAACAGTCATATTTTTGATCATTTTTAAATGTTGGATTTCAACTCTATGCATAGAGATTACCCCCTCAGATGTTCATAACAACTTGACATTTGTAAAATTTGATTTCTTTCTGTGTGTGTCAAGAAAAAGCCAAACCTTTGTCCATTTCTTTCTATTCTTCATGTTCTTTATCCTATAGAACAAAAAACTACACCTAGCCTTTCTTTGATCCACAATCACGTGAACTCAAGGCTTTAGGAGACTTTGTACTTCTTCTCAAAGATTTTTCCTCGGGTGTTGAGAGATAAAAGATTTACTCTCTGCTTGAGACTAGGTTGTACAATTGGCAGAGTGTGTCAAGTTGGTTTGCATGAGAGAGAAAGTGAAAATCTCAAGCAATGGGCTTAGTGGCTAGAGTAGGTTTAGAGAATCGAACCACTATAAATTCATTTGTGTTTGCAATTAGTCTTGATTGATTTGCTTTGTCTACATTTCTTATATTGTAGTGATCCATTTATATTCTGCTACCAATTATACTACAATTTGAATGTTTTATATCATTACACTAATCGTTATAAATTAGTTATAAATTAGTGTATAAGAATCCATCCATAAGAGTCCAATAACTGGCATCAGATCCTGACAAAACTTGGTAAAACTCAGTAAAGCATGGTAACCATCTATGGATCATCACAATTCCACATAGACTATTTCACCACAAGACTATCCCTATTCAACGATTCCAAGTACAGTTACTCGAATAGAAGGATGATATCTCCAGTCAATCAACAATAAATGTGAAACATCGTAGAGATACCTTACAGAAAACCAGCTAATCCTTATTCTCAATGAACGAACTCAGAGAAAGCCTCATCAACACTTGATTATAATGTCATGAATGCGCTATTCTGTGCAATAGACGCCAACGAGTTCAACCTCGTGTCAACTTCAACACTGATGCATTGAATACGGTACACTCTTGAGATAACACATGAAGAAATACATAAAAGAATCTAAAATTTCTGTACTTATTCACAGATTCAAGTTTTTCAAGATGAAAGACAAGGAGATGCCCTTGGAGATGTACATGCATTTCACGGAAGATGAAATATAAAGAAATGATCTCGAATATGTATGCACGCTTTACGAACATTACAACTTCACTCATAACATTTAGAAATCCAAGATGGTTCGAAAGATCCTTCATACCCTCACTCCAAAATGGGATAAGAAGATGATAACAATCGAAGAGACTAATGATCTATTAATTCTAACCATGAAAGACTTAATCAAGAACCTCATAGTGTATGAAGTACAATTGAAGGATAGGAGTTAATATGAAGTTTTAAAGAACAAATTCTGTGCATTACACGCTTCTTCAGACATCAAGGCTCGAAAAAGAAGATAATGAAATGGACATTCTTGCAAGAAAATTTAAGAAAGTTCTTAAAGTATATGTCAAATACTATTAAAATTAGTAATGACTTATCATCTTGTTTTCATTGTCAAAATCCAGTGCATATGAAGAAGAATTGTCCTATTGAAATTGTAAATATTAACTTTAACGAGACTAAAAAAAAGAAGAAAAAGGTGTTGGTTGCCATATATGATGATTCGAATTCATCTTTTGATGAAGAGGAGATCAATAAAAGAATACTCACATGTGCTTTATGACATTTGAGGATGGCGTAACCTCTAACTCAGATGATAATGAGTTATTAATTGCTTTTAATTATCTTTACAGTAAATAAAAGAAATTAAATGACAGGTATACAACTATTAAAAATGATCATGTTATATTTGTTATTGAGCATGATGCTACACTATAAAATATAAATAGATGACATGGTCAATGAATATCAGAAAATTGTTGAAGAAAATTAGAAGTTAAGATGAAAACATTATTCTTGAGAAAAAATTGTAATGTTTTGAATAATAAGATAAATAATCTTGATAAAGATATTTTATTTATTACAATTAAATATGATGATATTGCTAAGAATGTAAATAAATATAATAAGATTAAAGAAAATTTGAGAAAGTTTCTTATCAACATGTTTCAAATTTTAAGTTTGGACTAGATTATAATAAATAAAGAAATCATATTTATAAACCTAAAAACGTACATGCTAATCAAGTTAAAAGAAATCATGATTATATGTATATAAGGAATGCAAGCAGTAAAAAGATAAATTCCCTTAAACATAGTAAATTACATAATATAAATATTTGGATTTTTAAAAACTTGAGCAAACATAAAAAGAATGCATATGTTGTTCACTTTATGAAAACTGTGCATAATTTAAAAAATTATTCTTATATGTATTCTAGAAAATTAAGTACTAACTGGATTTGTGTTTCTAATGACTAAACCCAATGACCCAATATAAAATAGGTAACAAAGCTTTATATTCGCTTCAAATACTTGATATAAAAGGTGAAGCATACTAATTAACTTATGTAAGAAATATCAACTATTGATGTGACACTCTTTTTGGTGATGTCAAAGGAGGAGAAAGGTTAAGAGAAGCACCAGTTTCGTAGTATGCTTATTTTAGTTAATAAAAATTTGATTTTGATTTATATATTATATGTATGTTTGTCATCATAAAAAAGGAGAGAATGTTAGATATTGGAGCACCACATGTGTTTTAATGATGAACAAATAATGTGCTTCCACTAACAAGCATTGTGCAGTTTTAGCAAAGTATATGGTGATGCTCAAGGCTTAAGAATGGACTTAAACATTTTTGACAGACATGGACGTTATCGACATCTTTGAGCTTATATTGTTATATTTTATATAAATGATAAACATTTTATTGCGTTTTAGATGTGCTAGATGTGCTGTAAAAGTCTTGAAGACACTCACACATACTTCATCTAATAAGTTTAAAACTTAGAATATTCATGACATCAAACTTGATCATTCCATCTTAATTCTAATCCTAACTATTGATTTCAAGTGGCAGTCGACACACAACCCTTATATTCAACTAACGTATATAAGATACTTAAATTTCAAATTTCGCTTCCATTAGTCGATTAACCTCCTTTCAAGTCGATTAATATAGACCAATAGATCTCATTGATTTATTCTATTAGTCGACTAATATGGACAGTAATCAACTAGTACAAAAGTTTAATTTTAATCGATGTACTGATTAGCTGACTAACTAAATTTCAGACGACTAACACGGATTTATGTAACTTTGAATTTTCATCATTAGTCGACTAATGAGTTTGTTAGTCGACTAGTACAAATCGTAAATACTTCTTTAACTTGAATCATTAATCGACTACTGTTCTTCCAAGTCAACTAATAGCCCTGTTTTCTGGTTGTGTCCTTTAATAATTTATCCGTTGAATCAGTTACAAAAAACACATTTTTGATCGTTTTTCAATGTTGGATTTCAACTCTATATATAGGGATTACCCCCTAGACGTTCATAACTTGGCATTTACAAAACTTTTATTTATTTCTTCTTGTGTGCCAAGAAAAGCCAAAACTTTATCCAGTTCTTTCTGCTCTTCATGTTCTTTATCATATAGAATAAAAACCCACTACAAACCTTTCTTTGATCTGCAAACACGTGAATTTAAGGCTTTAGGAGACTTCACTTCTTCTCAAAGGTTTTTCATCGGGTATTAAGGGATGAGAGGTTTGCTCTCTGATTTTGATGGTGTTTCAGTCTCATGGTGTTGAAATTACATTGTACAATTAGCAAAGATGTTTATCAAGTTGTATGTTTTACTCTTGCAGGTTTGCCCGATGGAGAGAGTGAAAATCTCAAACGAAAATATTTAGGGACTGAATGAGTTTTGGAGGACCAAACCAGGATAAATCCATTTATATTTGCAATTGATCTTAACTGATTTGCCTTACCAACATTTCATATATTACAGTCATTTAAATTTCGCTAATCATTATACTACAATTTGATTGTTTTATATCTTTGCACTAATTGTTACTGCCTACTGTACAAGATTCCGTCCACAAGGATCCACCAATATGAAACAAAATCAACCCCTCAAATTAAAGAACGAAGGAGAGTATGAGCAAATAACACAGCTGCTGGATAAGAATCTCTAGTTAAATCACTGCTGGTGGAGAACTGGAACTTCTCACTTTAAACAGCAATGGGTAAAATATCATAAAGTGGGATGAAATTAACTACAATATTATGATACCAAATCATTATTCAAGTTATGAAAAAGAAAAACCATCATGCCATATGATTACTTAAAAGAAGATAAAATTATACTTAACCATGACATGTCATGTAAGCTAACTTTAAAAAAATAAATGAATATTGCTGGACCCAAAAAGTCATCTTATCCCATTATGTTGGACGCACGATATATCTCAAATACAGGCAGGAATTTATGAAATATAAAGCACTTGGAAATGTTCGAGAATGGTGGCTTATGGTGCTTATCAACCAACCCTCTGAAGGAAGACATTTAGGTTAGAAATGCAACTAAATATAGTATATATATAACATGAGTTCAAAGAAAGAACAGCGATAGGATTTAAAAGATGAAGTAAGTGACATTAAGATACAGGCATGCACAAATAAGACAAATTAACATCTTCATAAACTTCAATGCATGCAGTGGGCATGCATAAGCAATTATTTTCCTATTGTACAGTATAAATGAAACCGGCATGCCATAACATTTGTGAATGCAATTTCGTCTTGAATCAGCTTTAACAACAAAATATTGCTCACATAATTTGAAACTAACTTGAAGAAAAGTACAGACATATCATTGCAGACTTCTAAATGACAATATTCAAGAAAAAGGAACATTTTTCTACCTTTTCACTTTCAAGTTCCTTTGTTAATCTTCTTACTTCAGAATTGAGACTTTCTGCTCTCTGTTCAAACAAATCAAAACAGACAAGTTAAAATGCAAGACTCAACAGCAATACTTATAATGTACTATGATATTTTCTTTCATACTTAAATTTTTGATAAAATAGGTTTTTTTGATAAAATAGGTGCTATGAAATGGCATACTGAATCCCTAAGAAGTGAAAATTTTCTTTGTTAGCTTAGATTTGTTTTCCTCCTTTGTTCAATAATTGAATCAAAATTAACCATTATAGACAAAGGTGCTGGAGTAAATGCCATTAGAGAGAGCTTTATTCTGACTCTCAGTCAGAGACCAAATAGATTATTAAAAGAGGCAAAGGCATTTGGTCATACTCTTCTGTTATTAGCAGATGTCGCTTGTTCATCATGAACCTGGATTTCCAGTTGCCTAACTTTTTTTTCTGACGTAACAAGCCTTTCCCTCGCGTCTTCCTTCAATAGCAACACTTGTGTAAATACAAAGTTCTAAAAAAGCATGGTGCTGATCTACATTTGGAACATTATCATACGGATGCTATAAAAAAAGGTGTAGCATGAAAGATAAAATACCAATTTCGATCTCAATGTTTCTACGAGCAAACGACTCTCTTTTTCAGTTTCCTGCAATTGTAAGAGAAAGCTAAATCATTATTTAGGTAATTTCATTTATTGTAAAAAGACAAGTTCGCTTCTGAACGGTACCAAAATTGTATATACCTCAAACAAATGCTGAGAAACAGAATAATATACAGACCTGAAGCTTACTAATAACTTCTTGTTGTTCTTTTTGTTGTTTAAAATAAACATCAGCTTGGCGCTTGATTTCCTCTTGAGCTTCTGAATGAGCTCTCTGTAATGCAGATTTTAGGTCTGCTTCAGCCTTTTCCCTCTCGTCTCTTCTAAGGTTTCTTTCTTCACATAATTGAGCCTCTAGTTCAGATATGGCTGTTCTCTGACTGCAAATTAGATCCAGTATTTAAAAATAGAATTAATATATAGTTGAAGGAAACACCATAAGATAAAAATATGGCCCAAGTGCAATTTGAAACAACTAGGAAGATTAGGAAAATTGATCCATGAAAATTATTGTCCAAGTATTATCAATACATATTCCAATTATTTGACAGGATTTTATGCGCAAAAAGTAATCAACAGAACTTGAAAATTAAAGTTTATGGAAAGGTTATACCTTTCTATAAAATTTCTTTAATGCATAAAGATACAAATGGCTATGACATGAAGTAATTTGATGAGTTAGTTATACAATACCCATTTAATTTTCAATAAGTTCTTATACTTTTTAATGGATTGTCCTCGCCTAAACAGAAGTGGATAATTACAAAACTCTCGGCGAAGTGCCAATTGGTTGTCTTTGAAGTCCCAACGGATGAGTTAAATTTAAGCCCATAATACACCCTCATCTGTCACTCTTGCTTTTGTTTAATGAACATATTGTTGAGTATTGTCAAGTATTCAAGGAAGTAAATATGTTGATGCAGCTAAAGGAATAACGCTCGAAGAAGGCAAAGGGGAACAAATGGGAGGGGTATGCACGCGGTGCACGTGCACCGCAAAAAAGACATTTTGAACTCTCAAGGGGCATATCTCCAAAAAAGATCAGACCAGTGTTATAAATATCAAATATAAAGCTTGCATCAGCTTGAAAAATATGATGTCGGATAGCGGATATTAGGGATATGTTAGAAATATTAACTAAATATCAGTGTTATATCAAATGTTAAAAATCGATGGCATATGCATGCCATGCTTATAACTAATTATATATAAACTATATAAACACATAAAAGCATGTTTAGACTCTCTTCACATCAAAAAAGATAGAACAGATGCTAGTTAACATTTTTATACTCTCTTTATAGCAGTTAAAATCATCAAAAATATATATTATAATTAACTTCTTAGAGTTAGGACTCCAAAGGTATAGCACAGACTGTATTGTTAAGATATGTCGGCATAAACTTGTGTCAACCTAACAACAAAGCAAATAGAATTTATCATATACACGAGCTAAGAAGAAAATTCTTAACAGAACCTTAATTTGCTTGTAGTTAATCTACTAAGATGATTACCTATTCTAAAATCAATTCCACTTTTTAAGCATACAAATCACTTGAACTGAAATACGCAAATCATGTAATTCTTGATCCAGTAGAGTAATGTGTATCCATTTAAGAAATTAAGGTGCCTAGAAAGATATACATTTAAGTAATTTGTATCCAATAGGCAAATAGAAATCATTTAAAAATATTAATTCTTAAACCTTAGACAGTTGTAATCAGTAACAACATAAATTTTTGACTAACTAAAAAAATACGCATTTTTCATAAAGATTTTCTTTTGATGCCATTATAGCAATCAAATTCAGCCAAAAAAATTATCATATCAAAAAGAAAAGAAAATGACTTTCAGAATTCTTACTTGTCAATTTTTTTGATGATGTTATCGTTGCTATTGTTATTGTTGTTATCGGCGTGGTTATTGTTGCCGTTACATTGTGGAGTTAAGATCACGATCGAGAAGAGACTGAGAGAGGCCCGCAGAGTCAACTTGAGCACAAGATTGCGATCGAGAGAAAGCTATGGAGTCATTGTTGGGAGGAATACGAGGCGATATAGTAAAATTAAGGCTATAAATAAATAAAATTAAGGCAAAAAATATTTAAGTAGTTTAAGGTGCTATCTGACCCGACTCAACTGAGACTCATTGGCTAAAAGTAACAAATATCTGATGATATCTGAAACCGTAATATCTATCAAAATATCAATCGATTTCCGATACTGACCCGCAATTAAGTTCAATATGGAAACCATTACCAAAGGGTTAAATGGACACACTAAACCCCCCACAATTGTGGTCGATATTATGGAAATTGGACCGCTATTTGGAACATTGGCTCAGACAACAAACGGCATCCATTTACATTGGTAATTCAACAAAGATTTTATTCATTTATTACCAAAGAGGAGATGGACTAGGACCCAAATGTCAAAACACTAATTGGGATTAAAGATTTTCTTACAGGTTACAAAAAGGCTCATCACCGATGTGTTTGATGGAGGAAAATGTGTTTGAAGGTTCTCATCCCAAGAATTATTGTATGAGAAAAGGATTGAGTAAAAAGAGCTATCACATCTCAAGACGATCAAAGAAAGAAAAGTGCTCGTCATCAATAAGCAATGTTTTTCACTAATGGAGATGGTTCATTGACGAGTGACATTTTATTTCATAAAGCACCACTTCTAATCAGGGTTTTAGAACATAATCTTGAAATCTATAATTGTTCAGAAGGACTGGTGTTTGCTCATTTGCCTCCATATATTATGGTTAGACCATTTTCATGCCTTCCCCTCTAGATATACACAAGATATGGCAAAGAACTTCCAAATTCATGTGTGCTTTCAATGTGATTTAGTTATCCCGTATGTTTATCCACAAGGTTGAAGTTCCCATTCCTGCACAATGCAAAGATCTTGACAGTTGTAACATGAGTTTACCGATGTCTTAACAAATAGTTTGTACTGAGCTTGCAAGATGCAAGATAAAGTTGGCATACATCAAAATAGAAGGGAGAACAGGAGAAGGCATCAAAGTGGCAGAAGGTTAAAGCCGTTGCAGGAAGAGGCCATGACAAATTAAATGTGTCGGGTGGTCGAAGTTGCAATAGAAAGTTTCAGTGATGGTTAGGGACGAATGAGGTAAGAATTTATCTGCAAAACTTACCTTTTCATGTGTACCTTCTCCAGGTAAAGCTAGTGTCCATTAGCTGATTCGATCCAAGGCAAAACAGTAAGTTGATGTAAATACGTATGCATCCAGTTGTACTCTGAACGTTTCAAGAATTCATGCATGTTTATGTGTGTCTATAGACTGCATGTACTGGATGTTGCTCTTAGAAAGAATAATGGCAAAAGAATGTTTCATTATGCCGTGCACATGCATATGACAGACAATTAGAGGAAAAGATCTAATTGGTAGGCATGATTCCAAAAGCACATGTATATTCTTACTAGTAGAAATACACGTGCTTTAAACAAGGGTAATAATAGATGAAACATTGTGCATTTCAACTTTGCAATGTTTGCCATAATCACATGGTTTGTTGAATTTTTATAGGTTGGTAAGAACCAAGTGATGATGACCCAAGCAAATTCAAATTTCACACATAGTTTGGAGATATAAGCACAAGCACTAAAACAACAAAATTGGAAATGCATTTCTGAGAACATGCAAACTATCCTTTGAAAGAGAGAAGGAACAGTGTTTTACCTCTGAATTATTTCATCAGCATCCGCACGTGACTGGTTGGACAATCGAAGTCTTTCTTTGATATCATCTATGGAATGACGTAATTCAGCCAAAGATGTGTTTTGTTCATCAATTTCTTTCTTGTTTGCATCCAATGCTTGACCCAACTCTTTGATTTGATCCAGATAAGAGCTTGATACCTTTTCCTTCTGATCTTTCAGCTCCTGCATGGATATTTCATTAAATGAAATGTCAGATGGCAATGGTTTTTTAACGGTGCTTCTGTAACTTGTGTGGTTTCTTCATTATTCTTTTATATGGCCTATATAAAGGTAGCAATTCTGTATTACAACAATAGATATCAAGTATAAGAGAGCAAGCGTACAACATGGATATATGGCAGATGATGATAAAGTAGCTTAGCAATAAGAAGTGAAAGCCAAAGTATTAGACTTGGAGTTCCACAAGAGAATGAATGCGTCATAACATAAAGTGATCTCACTTTTATTACCAGCAACAGCAACGCACGGTGCTGAGTATAAAACCTTCAATCAATGAAAAAAAACAGAGATAGTGTGATGTTATGATCAAAGATGGAGATGGTTATTTACCATTAGGTGGAACTAAGAAATATTTGATTGATGGTGATAACTTGACCTGGCATGTATTGGGAAAAATAAGTGAAGATAATGACGTTGGCATCCATTTGGTCTTGACATTAAAGGGAAAAACGAGTAATATATTTGGTCTTGACATGAAAGTGATCCGCAGCAGCAGCAGCAGACAGAAAATTAAATGGGTAACAGCAGCAGCAGCAGCAACAATAAAGAATCATGTAATGGTACGTGCAAGAATCATGTAATAGTACATTTTCAATCAATCTGCCACTGTCAAAATTGTAGTTCACAACATACAGGAAACAGAGAACTTCTTCGCCATAAGTTCTTTCAAGCATCCAACTGGGTTTAAGTCTATAATTAGATTCTCTGCTTAGTTAAATCTATGAGGAGACTTTAATTCTTTATCCTTCAACACTATATTACCATATTGACGATGAAAAAAGATGCTTAGCACTCGAAGTATACTGCGATGTGCACTGGTAACTGCCCAGGGTGCTTATATAATTTATTCAAGTAGCACCTAAGCACTGGTGGAACCAAGAACTACTAAAAGCAATCCACTAAAAGAAACAAACGTGTAGTGGATAGAGGTGAGAGATTAAAAAAGAGGCTTGCATGTGGTGTATTCAAATGAAAGGATGACTCCTTTTTCTTCTCTCTCCTTTTTGCCATCTGTGCCTGCAACCTGTAGGCAGGCAGGAGACTGTCCCTTCTAAATGGGTTTGGAAGCAACCACTTTCCGTTCAAATCTGACAATTAACCATGCAAATAGCAAATCTGAGAGCAGACCCTCACCACGTGTCTCATTTTGCAAGTTTTCTTTTTGGACAAGTAATTTGCAAGTTTCATTTTGTCTGTCATTGTTTCAAAAGGCAGACATCGAAATGCCTAAGCAACCTTTTACTTTGCTTTAATGGGGCACCCGTGTTAAGCAAGCACTCCACTTAATAGGCTGGGAATTTAACCCCCATCTGAAAATTTTAAAATAAATAAAAACGAGAAGAAACCCAGATTTACCCCAGATTTGCATTTCCCCTTCACCATCTCAAATCAAGCCACTACAACAAGAAGGCATGCATTCTGTCTTCTTTTTCATTAACCTCTTTTCCTTCTTGTGCCATTACTGTAGACTGGTGTTGTTGCGTCGTTATTACCGCCGTCGCTGCCGCGACGGCCGCAAGTATTGTTGTTGCTCTACTTCTTCCTCTTTCTCTCCTTTTTTTTCTTCCTCCTCTTCTCCTCTTTTCTTCTTAACTTTTTATGTTGTCGTTAAGTAGCACTGTACTGAAAATTAGAACAGGATAAGAGGAGAGAAAACAAGAAAGAAAAGGAGGAAAGAAGAAAAAGAAAGAGAAAAGAGGGAAAAGAGTTATATTGTTAATTTTTATAGAAATTTGAATTGGATAGAAATATTTAATTTGAATGGTTGAATTGCTAAATTGAATTCTTTTGATAGAATTGATATAACTCGAATTGAATTTAATTGAATTGAAAATGTAAAGTATTGAATTGTTGGTTAGTTATTGAATTGTGATTTTGTTTAG
Organism: Scilla litardierei; assembly: GCA_030789695.1. Lineage (NCBI taxonomy): Eukaryota > Viridiplantae > Streptophyta > Magnoliopsida > Asparagales > Asparagaceae > Scilla > Scilla litardierei. The sequence continues at coordinate 94,600,812 of CM061138.1, read as the reverse complement.
GGACAACTTTGGTTTATTGAATATAAACAGAGGCAATTATAACTACCTTGATAAGGATGCAATTGAGTCCAACTCCATTTTTTTTATTTTATTTTTTTTTATTTTGGATTTTTTTAGAGGTATATAGAGCAAGGTTTTAGGTCTCGGTTTCGGTCTAGGTATCGTTCTTCCCAAAATTTAGGTTTCAGTATCAGTATCGCCCGTTTTGGTTTCGGAAGCAAGTTTCGGTTTCGTCTGTATCACTAGTTTCGGCGGTTTCGTTTCGGGTATCGGTTTCAGTTTTGGAGATATTTTAAATATGTATATAGTGATGGTTTTCTAAACCTATCAAATACTATTAAATGCTTAACAAACTAAAATATTAATCATATACTATCAAATACTAAATACTAAATAGATAAACTAAATTTGAGTTTGTAATCATATCAAATACTAAATACATAAAGTTTGGTACTTAAATACTAAATATTAGATAAATGAATATATCCTAAAGCTTGCCTTACGCACCCACCGTTTTACCTTGCGCACATACCACTTATTTACAAGTTTGCCAAAAAAATCGTTGGGCGTTGATTTGTGCACCGACCATTTTGCTTTGCGCACATACCACTTATTTACAGGGTTGCCACAAAATATCCGCTTGATATGCACACAGACTGTTTTACTTTATGCACATATCATTTATTTACAAGTTTGCCTTTTAAAGAACACATCATCTCCTTAAAGGCGACTCGGACCTCTTTGCTCTCTCTCACTCTCACGCTAGATGGTCGAGACGGGTTTGGCGAGACAGGAGGTAGGTTCGGCGAGGCGGCGACACGATGAGGTGAGTTCAATTTTTTCATCTTCCTTTTGTTCTTTTTCTTCTTTTTCAGCAATTTTTTCTTGGTTCTGCCTCTTCTTCGTCTAATTCTTCATCATTTTCAAGCCGAGACAATAGGGTTTTTTTCCTCTCTTTTAACTGAGCTTTCTATTCAAGTTATTGATTCACGAAATTTTTTGGATTTTTTAGAGAATTTTTATTTAAGCACAGTCTTGTTCCTCCGTCTTCGACCGGTACTGAACGGTACGGTCAATTTCGGTCGGTATCGGTCAGTTTCGGCCGGTATCGGCCGAAACTGATCGATACCGTTTAGTAACGGCCGATACTGAAATTAACCCTTGGTTTCGGTATCGTCAACTGCCGATACCGATACGATACGGCCGATACCTAATGATATCGGCTGATACCTCAAACCCTGATATAGAGTTTGAGTCTTTTAGTTATTATGATTTTTTATTTATTTTTGAGAGTATTTATTATTTCGGAGTTTTATTCCCACATCGGTTGGGAGAGGAAGGGTATTAGTTGTAAAGCCTATATAAAGATCTTAAATCTATTTTTATTAATCAATGAAGGAATCGATGAAGAAAACTTCTCCAAAGCCTGAGAAATGTTCATTGGTGATAAGCATCGAAAACCATGTTGAGAAGCTAAGAAATCTTAATTGAGGTACACGAACTATTGAGGTGTAAATAATTGAAGACCATGCGTAAATATCAAAGGGAGAGAGAGATTGTTCTAGGAAAGCCCGGCCCCTGTTGCTCTTTGAAATTTTGAGGTAAGAATTTTGGCACACACTAAGTTCTGTTTCCCTTATGCGTGACCCTCTTTTTTTGATTTAACCTGCAACATCAAAATACAAATATTAAAGAAGAGCTCATAATAATTCGGCACTAAGCTTAGGCTTTTTGGGGATTAAGGTGACGACGCCTCTGAGCTGCTCTTGGAGAATCTTCAACCAAAGTTTTCGGCTGTCAACTAACACCCTTTTTTATTTGATTCAAGGAGGGAAAAAAACATGCCTGTACTCTCTTTGTGTGGCTGTGCACATCTCCTTTAAAAACAAAACTGTGGCATGCTTCTAGGTTAGGACTTTTTTGATTTTTTATAGGAGAGAGAGGGGATTTTCTTTGTTGAAGCACTCGGCTGAGACCCCAAAAAACAATTTCTTTTGATAGGCCGGCTCTTACAATTTTTGATGTGGGCTTCAAAAATAAATCACAAAGGGGCCGGCCTTGGTAATGAACGCAGAGAGATCAGAAGAGCTCCCCTTGGTTTCTGTTTTTAAGGGCTAATGGGATTTTTTTGAAATACGGCAGCAACATGGTTTTTTTTTAATGTATTCAATGAATTCATTAATCCTTAGGCAGCCTTGGGATTATATACGGCTATATTGAAGAGGCAAGGGCTCTTTTTATTATTAAAAAAAGGAAATGGCATGCTTTTAGATTTTCAACAAAAGGGCCAAGCTAATTTTCGACCTGTCTTTTTTGGTTGGTTGGTCAAGAAGGAGGAAGTTGGCTTGATACGAAAAAGGTTTAGGGTTTGTCTCCAGTAAATATAAGACAACACAAGCTAGGTTCTCCCCTTTCTCCATTGCACCTTCGGCAAATCCTTCCGTGAATTAGTCGCACGTTCGTCGTTCCTGAAACACTTAACACACACGTTAAAACGTTCACACACGTTTGTTATCATCAAACACGAAGTTCATAGATCGTTTCTACCAACACAGCCTCCATCGAAAAATAGTTGCGCTACCAGACACGAAGACATCGAAGCTGTCGGTGCCACCACCGACGACAGTCAGGGAAGCCGGCCTCATCAAAAGTTTTCCCGTGTCAAATCATATCTTTAGCTGGAGATCGGAGACGAATCGTCGAAGTTTCTCGAAATAATCGACATCGACGCGATCGATACCGACGTACTATAGTGTCAGCTTGGTCAAACCGACCCCTACACAGAGCCGAGCCAACATGTCCTGCCGAGCCGAGCCACCGACGCATCATATTGTTCATTAGCTCGGCTCAAGTTGATACAAAGCTGACCTGAGTCGGCTCCAGCCGACTGAACCAGCGAGCCAATCCGAAGCCGGTTCCAACTGAGCCGCGTTGACCGGGTCAATGACTCGCCTGAGCCGGCTCAAGCAATGAGCCGTTAGATTTTTCAAGGATTTTTCGGCTGAATTTCTAAGAATTTTACATAGTCCTAGTATTTTGACGATTCAGGATCCGTTTGAAGTCGAAATTCAGTTTCGTTCGCAATGTTATAAAAGGTGGCTTCATTCTGTGTGCGGTCCAAGAGCACATAGCGCATAAGCGGATTATGCGTCCGATTATGTGGTTTATGCGGTTTATGCGTAAATGAATATTTTAGTAAATAAATAAGCAATAAGTTTATATGTGCGTGTGTGTGTATATTAAATTAAAAAAATCTTAAAAGATAGGAACAAAGAAAAATTATATCAACTTTTAAAAATATGAATTAATTCATACTAAAACATTAGCACCATCAAGACGATCAGTACATACAATAACTAAAGTCTATCGTCTAAAGTAATCTACACAGAAAACACAAATATTTAGTTTTACGTCCAAATCAAAAGCATGTAAAACACAAGTACTTAGAAATTAAAAAACTGATTTTTATGCTTAACGGGCTGGGATTTTTTAGTTACCGATTATGCATCCGCATATTCACATATGCGGGCACATAACATTTATGCGGTCGATTATGCGGCCGATCGCATAATTCGACCGCATATTTGTGCCTATATCATGGATATTTGGTGTTCTAAATGCCGGATGCTACTCATGTAGGTTGGAAAAGTACAATTTTGAATCGGAGATATCAGCGATATATCATGGATATTTGTCAACTACCATGATAACATTTCGGATGCTAAAAATATCTCATTTACACATTTAATTATATATGAACGGTGTAAACTCATATAAAACATGTTTGGATCATACGTGCCTCGATAAGCCTCATTAAACTATGAATTCATAATCATTAAATGATTACAAAACATTTTCAATTTCTGTGAAATCAAGAACACGAACACACCAAATGTCATGCCTTCAAAATATAATAATTGAGTAGAGTCAAGCAGCAAAGTAAAATAAATTTTTTTCATATCAGAGTTGCTTTCTTGCCTAATTCCTACGCTAAAAACTTGACTGAGGCAAAGACTCGGTGTGTGTCTGTGTGTGAAAGAGTTATAAAGAGTTGCCGTGTGACACGATAACAGCTTAATGGAGATCGGAGAGTGACAGATAATGAGAGAGTTACTGAGAGGGATAAAAACCCAAGAGACATGAAGGACTAGGAGAGAAAGCGAGAGCAAAGACATCGATGAGGATGACAACAAGTACAAGTAAAAGGGAGCCACAAGTCAGAGAAAAAGGGTGATGATAAAGACAACAAGTGCGAGTGTGATGTCGGGTGATGATAAAGACAACAAGTGGGAGTGTGATGCCGAAAGAATGGTGCTAATGTCAAAAATGAAGACAAAAGATTGAACATGAGAGGAGAGACGATGTTAAGCGAGTAGTGTTCTAAACAACAAAGGCAGAGAAATCAAGAAATTTAACCCCAATTCCTTGTAAAGTCCTTTTATACTTTGGATTTGGGTATCGGGGTTGGGTTAGGTTTGCTTTGAATTTGATTGTTAAAAAATTTAATTAAACAATAACGACCGACTTTCAAACAAAGTTATATCAACTGAAATGTCAAGTAACGATCGATATTGCATCAACAATGTTCGAAAAAAAGCCATATGCCTTGCAAAGTTGAGGCTTGTGGTGGTATGGTTAAAAACCAACATTTCAACTAATATTGCAGAGATGTCAGTGACATTTAGAACTTTAATGCACGCATATAGTTTTAAGCCTAAGATTCAGCATATTTATCCATGTGATTGAATGTTTTTGCAGTACAGTTGCTTGGTTAGCGTATTGCATGTTATTGCGTGGTGGAAAAACACTAACATCATCTGCCATGTCTGATAGAGACATCCAACACATTAAGAGCTCCAATAGAGCCAAGCTAACGAACATTCAAAAGATGCTTCAAACATGTAGCCTTGAGCGACTTAACACGTATTGAGGCAGTAGAGACCCAAGATGACATAGACACGAGGTAGGAACTAGAGGAGAGGTGTTACTTATGATGATGATACCAATGATAGGTTTGATCAAAACAATGTCACACATAAGATCAAATTATATGTACTCAACTTTGATGACACTTTTCTTAAATTGGGTATCTAACATGGATCATTTTTAAGTGGCATAGGAAGTCTAAGCGCACAAGATAAGATTTTCTAGCCAAGATATATTAACGTCGGTGAAGAGACAAATAGAAAAGGAGTATCAGTAACCTATATGCACATGAAATGATATGAAGAATAAGCTTAACGAGAAATATATTTCTAAGTCTTATCAAGACCGCCACTTTTAACCGGCTTCAATGTAGTATGCCAATATGAGCAGTACACGAACAAGTTTGATGATGTACTAGCAAGGCGCGGTGCGTAGAAAAATCTTCATCTTACCATATCTAAATTTTGCCCTGGACACAGTATGATGTGCTATCATATAATGCAAAGACTCTAAAGGATGTTTCGGTTGGCCCAAAGATATCAGCGCATGGCTTCTCTTTCCCTTTACAACATTCTCATTTTTCTTTATGATGATTGTCATCTTAGAACAAAGAAAATACGAGTCAATCGGTCTTGCGTTCTGCAATTATTAAGCAAATAATGCTTGCTTTCCAGCCATACCTTGCCCTTATATGATATGCTATATCTAATAAGAGAATCCATTGTAAATTGAATGCAAATAGAAATCAATATCTTAATTATAGTACATAATTAGTATAAACAAATATCAAATTGTGGTCAAAGAATTGACACATTGGGTCAGATGACGATATATATATATAGCCCACGAGAGGGTGTCCTGGTGGTAAGTCATTCCGCTCCAAAGCCAAGAGGTGCGGGGTTCGAGGCCTATGGCCGCCGTGACTTGGTAATTGTTGTGGAATTTGTTGTGGAATTATTTACCCTGAGGCTATATCTCACCTCTCGGACTTACCCGGGGCTGTTGGGGGCACGGCGGTCACCCCCAGTTTGCATAGTCTCGGCCGGGCTCTCGCCTTACCCTCCTAAGCCGAAGGCAGTGGGAGGGGGTTGGGGATTTTTCTGGGTTGTCATATATATATATATATATATATATATATTCTATAAAATAGGGATGTTATCAAGAGAAATTGGATAAGAGAAATTGGACAAGAGAAATTGGATAACAGAATCTGGACAAGAGAAATTGGATATGTGATGAGATTTTGAGAGATAAGAGAAGAGGTGTGTAATTTTGTGATGAGATTTTGAGAGATAAGAGAAGAGGTGGGGAATTTTGCACATACAACCCCGGGTTTTGCATTTTTGCCCCTGGACCCTCCCCACACACATCCACACTTTTTATAACATTTTTTCCAGTCCACTTGCACGTGTGCATATATTGTTCAACCAAGCCTCTAGATAAAAAATTCAATTCTAAAACCGAGCAACCCAAGCAATCACTTGAAAATACGATTAAACTTGAAATCATAACTACAATGGAATCTAAGGCAAGGCTAAGTGATGCATTTTGGATCTAGATTTGGAAATTCAGATCTGAAATTAAAAGATTAATACTACAAAATAATCTAATCGCTAATTAACGACTACGAATCGACGAAACAATTAACTAGAGATTAATCTAATAGAATATGAAAAGCCCTAATACAAATTATCTAAAGAATAATCTAGAAAAAGGAATTTCTCTCACAATTTTCGCATCCTCTCTAGGGCCGGCTCTAGCCCTTTAAATAGAAAAGTTACATTATTTGTTGCTTTATGAAAATACCCCTGACCTCCAAAATATCAGCCGCATCACTACTACGCCCCTGAAAATCCATCGTGTCCTCAAGATGGTGCATGAAGTCCGTGGGCCATCCGTTCTAAGTCGATTACAAGCCTCCTCTCAAGTCAAATGGATGAGATTGGTATCTACCGCTTTCAACGACATCCAGAAAAATATCGTCGGGCCAAGGCGGGGCCCAAAAATCGTCGTCGGGCTCCCACCAATACACTAGAGGGTTGTCGTCGTCGTTGCGCTGCTGGAATCCTTTTCAGGGACCCACCTGTGGCTGAAAGGCTGACGTCTGAACTGATCGGGCCCCATACTAGGCCCACTGAGGCCCTGAAGCAGTCGGCAGGGGTTGTCGGGCCCCCAGATGGCTTGACGGGCCCCTGATACTCGAGCTGTGCTCGGATCCCCCTCAGATGCCTGGCGAGGCCCCCCAAGGGGGCGGCAGTACCTGTCAGCCCCAGTTTTAAGCCAACGGGCCTCCGTTGCTGCCCAGGGGGCCGCTGAAGGCCCAGGAGGGGCGTGCAGCACTGGCCGCCCTCCTGGGGGTTTGGCGGAGCCCCCAGTGGTTGCCGGAGGGGTGGCCGCCCCTCCCCGATGGCCGGCACACCTCTCCATGGTGGGGAGGTGGCCGGGAAGGCCTCCCAATCTTCTAGATCTGCTGCGCTTCGATGTTCGTGGTATTGGCCTTCGTCTTCTACGTCTTTAGGAACCCCTTCGTTAAAAATCACATTTTTAACTTTCCTCGTCGACAAAGGTGGCTCCTTTTTTGCTTGGATCTAGTTTTGGATTGAGATTTGCTATCTCGCGGCTAATTCATGCATCTGAGATCTACTTGTCACCATAGCCTCCGTCAACCGTGTGATGCCCTCTGCCGCTTCCTTTTTTCCTTTGTTAATCTCCTCGATAATTTTACTTTCTAACTTCTCAAACTTCTCTTCCAATAAGTCAATCCGCTCCTTGGATCTTGTGTTCGCCATGGATCGTAGATGCTCTGATACCAATTGATGTGTTTCGGATCTAGATCTGAAATTAAAAGATTAATACTACAAAATAATCTACTCGCTAATTAACGACTACGAATCAACGAAACAATTAACTAGAGATTAATCTAATAGAATATGAAAAGCTCTAATACAAACTATCTAAAGAATATCTAGAAAAAGGAATCTCTCACAATTTTCGCATCCTCTCTAGGGCCGGCTTTTGCCCTTTAAATAGAAAAGTTACATTATGTGTTGCTTTACGAAAATACCCCCAGCCTCCAAAATATCAGCCGCATCACTAAGGTTGGAGAGTACTTACAGCAAAAGCCAAAAGGAGTTCGATGGTATATATGTTATGGGTATGCTTACTTTGATAGTCAGTAACCCAATATAAGCTTACACATTGGAGAGAGTCTTGATCATGATGGAATAAATACATATTGGAGAGAGTCTTGATTATGATAATATAGTTGAGGAGTATGTTTCATTTGGGTGTTAGCGATGCATATGATGACAAACTTGGGTCTAGTGCTAAGTTGCATGCAATTAGGTGTCGAGCTATTACACAAGATATAAGAAAGATTGATAAACGAAAATTTTGTACCAACATTAAAATTAAAGATATATTATTTAGAGTGATGATTAACAGAGGTAGTTCTGCAAATTTAATTACTAAGTTAGCTATATGGAAGATGGGACTTAAGGCTGAATCTCATTCACTATCAAGTCATATGGGGTGATAAGAATTCATATGTTGTTACCGAATGTTATCAAATGCATATTAAATTTTTGTGTCACCGGGATCACATGAATTGTATGTCTTACCGGGATCACATGTATTGTATGTCTTACCGATGGATTTTACATGTATCTTGTTAGGTAGCCACGGCTATATAACCTTGATGTTTCATATTTCATGAGATCCAACACACAGTAGCATTTGAAGGAAAGAAAATTATGTAACATTCTAGCCAACCTAAGAGTATAATTAAAATTTGAACAGATAGATTGGTCACTAACATGATACATACAAAGTTAGTTAATCTTATATCCTCAAGTTTCCTAGAATCGGTATTGATCATGGACCTATTGCATTTCCTAATCATCATACATATCATATAAGTGATCTGCATTTTGAAACTTGCAAAATCATTACTACTACTACTACTACTAATTACAAGTCTAATGCAAAATCCAATAAAAATCTGTAGGGTTTTGCCAAAAAAATGACGCGATGACTAGAGTTTACATAGAGAGATTTCTTCTGGAACCCATAAGAAGACTTTATATGTGGTGTATGGGTTTTCATCAAGTTCTATAGGGGATTAACCCAAATGTGATCGAGTCGACCATTTCAGTGAGCTTGAGGCTGACATGTCACCTATAGTGTTAACATCTCATCTTCCACCTACGCCATCTTGGAAATGATTGATAAGTTTCACCGTATTGTACATTTTCTACCTTCATAGGTAAGTGAATCTTTAAGCTGATAATAATGATAGAGATCTGACTCAAGCTATTCTAGACTTAGCTTTTACTTCAAGTTTATTTTGATTTTTAGTTAACTTTTGAGTTTCACATGTTGCACGTGTGCTTTTATTGTTAGAGTTTTATTTCTATTTTTATTTGCACGTGTGATGCACGTAAGTTTGTCTTTAAATAAGAAAGCATTGCAACTCTTAATTGGTGAATTGGAAATTGATTATTTAAGAGAGTCTAGGTACGTTTGCCCAGTAATCAGACTTGTTTCAAATCTCTTTTTGTGAGGAGTTGAGGATGGGTGCGTAAGGTGCCTGGGCAAGATGTCCAAATCTTATCAGTATCCCAAGTTTTTATCCGAAATCCCCAAATTCTTCCTCAATTTCTTGTTTTCCCGGTTAGAACCATGTATCTGGTTTTGTTCTTGTGATGCATCACTCTGTCTTGCAGCTGAGGAATAGAAGGTCAACCAACATGATCAGCCGTACAAAACAGTTCTCCAAAGCCCGGGCAGCAAACACTGCACTGTTTGTTCTGTGGCAATACATAGAGGTGTCGACTTTGAGTTCTAGAAGACGTATTCACAATGAAGTTGAATTCTTCAAGGATCAAAAGTCAAGTCCATATACTATTGTGAAAAATCATTTAAAATCAGGGTTTCTAATCTAGGATTTTTATCAAAATGTTTGAGATAAGAAGCCGAAGAAAAGATACAGAAAACCTGGAGGTGAAGGATACAATCACAAGTCTATATATTGTAACTACAATAACTAACCAAAGCTCCTATGTTGCTCTCCCGTTGGCAAAGGCCAGGTTTGGCTATACCATATATATCTTTGCGTTGATGTGTCTTTAAATTTTTATAGTTTTCTTTGTTGTAACCCATCTTGTTCCATTGTAATTGGACTGTTCGGAGCTTTTGCCCCTGCGTCAAGATGTTGGTAATACATACAAGTCTTTTTATAATAAAACCACTTATAATAACTTGACATTGAGCGTTATTTTTTTAACATATTGGATTGGCCTTCTTTCCATTTCAAGTGAAAATTTGCAGATACAATTTCAGATGATTGCTCATAATATAAATTTGAGGCAAAATTATCAAAAGAAATATGACATCAACAAGGATATTTGGTATTAAAATAAAAAATAATCTTTCAGACAAATTAAGCCATTCATCGATGCAGACTTCCCCTTGCTGCCCTAGTAGCCAAGCAGCCAAGACAGTGCACACCCTCCTATGCTTATGCACATTATCTTTGAGCAGAAAAATAGATTCTATATAAAGCCTAAGACGGAGATAAAAAACAAAATATGGAGAAAAATCACAAAGATGAGAAGAAGATATCACAAAAAAGAACATAAAATATAAAACCAGGGCAGGGAAAAAGGGAAGACAACATGTCAATGAGAAGAATAGAGAATAAGAACACTAACAGAGAAAAAAGGCAGCACCAGCAAAAAAAAGGTAAGAGTGATGAGTGCAGGGTTTTCTGGGACCCTTAGGGCACAAAAACTCTAGTCCCGTCCTAAGTCGGACGGAACATAGACAGAAATGCAGCGGGAAAAATTTTATGTTAATCTAATTAACATGCAACCCTAAGGAACCAGACCCTATTAGCCAGGAACTCTGCCAACTTGGGGTGGATCTGACCACCCCAAGAGGGATCTAACTACTGCGAATAATTAAATGAAAACTTAAACACATACCCGGAATCTCAGCCCTGGGGCAGGCGAGATGTTCCGCGCCGTCTTCCGAGCTGCTCCCGTCTCACGCCGAGCCGCTCCTTGAACCGCTCCCCGCACCGCTCCTCGAACCGCTCCGCATCCCGAGACGATCAATCCCCGTGTCGCCGAGCCACCCACCGCCGAAGAAAGTTTCACGCGAGTGAAACCTCCGCCTAGATTTCGGATCTGAATCCGAACTCCTTTGCGGCTTTGCTAGAGCCCTCAGGAGCAAGGCAGAAATTTATAGGGAGAGGAGAAATATTAATTTATCTTAGATCCGAGCGTGCTCCAACATTTACGAGAGCCGCTCAGATCTAGAGCTTGGGACGAGTTTAGAGGAAGGGGGCAGACCCCTATTTATATAGGCGGCTGACCCCTCCCCTCTACTCAATTTCCGATGTGGGACTAAAAAATTAGAGTTAATTAAATCAAGTTAGTTTGCACTTCACAAAGTGCAAACTTCCGTGAATTTTAACTCACTCACCGTTGAGCTTCAAGATTGATACAACCTATCAATACGACGAGCGTTCAACGGTGAACGCATAGGAAAAAACCGTTCGTCAAACGGAGTTCGTTTGACCCTCCAATTGAGTGTCCAAATATCAGCCCACGACTAGTTTTTCACAAAAACTGAGCCGTCAAAATTCTGCACCCATCAAGGGTTCAAAACCCTAAAACTGGGGCCCACAGGTGGGCCCCACGCGTCCAGCGCGCGCAGATCAGCCCAAGCCATGCCTGGGCTTGCCCAGGCCCTGGGCAAGTCCAGGCCAGTGCCTGGGCTTGCCCAGGCCTTGTCTCTTCTGGTTTTGACCAGCAGACTAGAACAGATCTGGTCTGATCTGGGTCTGTCTGGTCTGACCCGTTGGGCTGTTTTGGGCGTAACTTGGACATCTGGGGTCCGATTTGGACGCCGTTCGAACCTGGGTCTAGACCGGGACATTCCCGTCTTACCCGTGAACTTTTCCTTGCGTTTTATATTATTAAATATTGTTTTAAACAATTTAAAACACATTTAATCTCTTTTGCATCAAATGCAAAATAGTCCCTATCTAGGCTTAAATTATCATTTGCATCAAATACAAATGATCCGAGGGCATATTCCTCTACATCTCCCACTTGCACTCAAGATCATTTATCCCGAATGCAGGAGATGATTGCAAACATCTTTTGCAATATTTTATCCCTTGCATCAAATGCAAATTATTCTCCCTAACTAATTTCTACCTATTACTAGACGAAGATCGCACTCTGTGTGAGACCCTACAGCCTGACCCTTACAACAGGTTGAGCTCGAAGCCCTATACGGCAGTGACCACGAGCAGTGGTTGTCGTCCCTGCTTCAGGAATCATCATTATGTGGTTAACTCATTGACATGAGTATTGTCGGGACCACCCTGACTGTTTCCGTGATGAATTCCGCAGTTATAGTCTTTTCGTCTAAACTATGTCGTGTTGATCAAGTCTAGGGTACAGTCAAACTGTCAACCCCAATAACTTGACTCCGGTTAGTTTCTCTCAATCTTTAGTCAAATCATGTTGGACTTGTTCCAACATACTCTGGCCAGAGTTTTTACCAAAGATCGAACTAACCCTACGACACTAACTCCCATTGACCGGGAGAGACGAATCCTCTCTTGGTCATTACTCTCCTCATACGCTTCAAGTGTCACCCAATCAAAGACCTTTCGACGCGGCTTGCCTCGAAGCTAGGCCATTTGATCTAAGTGGCACCGTTCACGCACAGGTTCGTCAAAATGACCTCAAGTCAAAAGACCAACTAGCCTATCATCACTCAGAGTCATCATTGACAGATTGGTCAATATAACCATATGATAACTCTTGTGGATCGTTCAGTGAACTCATTCTCTAATGAGCACCTGTGTCTTGTCAACGACTTCGCCAAGTCAAGCGATCATGAGATCATCGCCACCGCTATACGGTGAAGACTAAGACACAATGGTCTATCCGATGTTTCGATATCCTAGTCTCGAAACATCTACGACCACGAACCCTTTTTAGACTTATGCTACAGACGGTCAAACATTTCTCCATGATCGAGATGCTCATCTCGATACCTGTTTGACCTTGCATAAAGTCTCAGGAATTTACCTAAGTTAATATCTAATGTTAACTACATTATAACATAACTTAGATAAATTTTTACCAAACAGCTTACTGTTATTTCGAACAAGATGTTTGTGCTATGCACACATGAAGATAGATAGCCTCGAGGGTATCATCTCTCAACATCTCCCACTTGCACTCAGGCCCATTTATCTCGGTATCTCATACCGTTTTTACACATAAGTTTTCCCGACTTCATGTGGTAGAGCCTTCATGAGTGGATCTGCTAAAACCGTCTACATTATAGACTTAAGGGTTTCTATGTTTAGACCGACCATTTGAATCTCATTCAAATAATTCATTTGGTCTTTCAGAATCCATAATATTTTAATTTACTTGGATCTTATCCAATTCATCGTACCTTACGATAATCATTTAAATTAATTACTGGTCATTTCAAATGGCTCATATTTATTTCTGATAAAGAATCAAACTCTTTTGATCACTTTGTCAAAATATATGTTCCATCCCTTTGATGCCTCACATATAATTTACACGCTCCCACTGACCTTGAAAATTATCTGGTTAATTCATATAAGTTGGTCCGTCTAAATCATATTTAGAAAAACGAACTTGTAAGTGAATGCTCCAATTTTCATGGTCAACTTAAGCGTTTACATCGAGTTTGTTCCGAGTAGTTCTGTACACATCTGCTGGTGGAAAACGGTTTCATTATAATCCGTTTTATAGGAATTAGTATGGAAAAAACGTTCTCGACCAACATGATTGCACTTCCCTATTTTCCTTTTCTGCACCAATCTTTCAACTTAAAGATTTACTTGCAGTAAGTGAGGAAACATTTTCCTTGGGCACGTAAACTAAATTCCAAAATTTATTTACGCACACGGACCTATTCTGGTTGCATCAAGTTTTTAAATCGGAGTTACTTCTCCGAATTTCATCCCGGAAGTTGACTAAGTCATCATCAGTTATGATGTCTAACTCGACTCTTCGTCTCACGAGATTCGAGTAATTATACAACTTCCTAATGTTTGATTTAATGAATATCTTATTGATAATGTCCTCATAGAACATTATCAAAACCTAGGCATTACTATCTGGGACTTAACCCAGAGGAAGAACTTAACTCAGAGTCACTTGTTATGGATCGCACCGAGTCTAACTAAGTGTGATTCATACCTTTTAACACACTGATGTGTTAACAGACTTGACCTGAGAGAAAATCACATTTTCTTTTAATTACACAAGATTTTATGTAGCTAAGTATTTAACCATTCGATCTAATCGAATCAGTTTAAATACTTTTGTCTTTTCGTTCTTTATTTTTTCAGACTTGTGTTTCATCAAGAACATGTGTCTTAATAAAATATACGAATAACTTATTTTGGTTGATCTAGACTCGGGTACATCAGTATGTACCAGACTGAGTTCGACAACTCATTTTCCCACTTTCTTACAGATGGGTTTCGGCCAATTTTATCTAAGAGGATAAGACTCACAAGTGTCCGTAGACTTCATAATACGAGAGGTCAGACCCCTCTTTATGTGACTTGTGAAGCTTAGTCTCTCGATACGGCCTAGTCTATTTTTCCATACAAGTTTGCTACTATCTTGTGTATATATATTAACATTTAATATATATTTTATCGTTATACATAAATTACTAACGCAAAACATTGCTTCAGAAGCGAGGTGACGACATTCGTCAAATTGTGTTAGACGTCTTCTGTATAACAATAATCAAAATATGTCACATTTTCATTTCCTCTTACTTATGCCTTTACTAATGATAAATTAAACTATTAAACTCGATTGACTTTCCGGTGTGCCTTCTTACTTTTCTAAATCACATTTAGATATTTAAATGGCCCAACATAAATGAATAGCTATGCAAGCGACTCATGTATCCAAACGCTTGAGAGTTGCAATCTTGAGTGTAGCTCAAGAAGTTGCTTGTCTCAAGATCCGGTTGGGATACATAGTCTTGCACCACTCTTGCACTCGTATTTGACTCAAACGGTTTGATCGAATTCTCGAACTTTGCGGATCAGAATTGTTTGTCCATACAACCTTGAGGGTAGCTCGACAAGTTGTAGGGAGAAACATACTTCGAATATCCTATATGTTCAAGCTGCCTCATATAGAGACGAGTGACATATTGTGTGAATTTATTTGTTGGACCCAGAACTTAATGAAATCATATTTCTTAAGTCTGTTCTTTAGAAGGTCATTTTAATGTCAACGAGAGTATAGTTTAATCTTATCAATTAGAATTTAACTTGATATTCAATTAATCAACCTATTTGACCAATTAACTAATTCCATTATATTTTGATTCCTTCGGTAAACATAGTCTTGCCCTAGTTTAGCATATGTTCAATATTAAATATAGGTAGAATGGCTTTTATCTATCTATATCCTCCCACTATTTTTATGATCGTTTCAAAGCTTAATAACGAACGATTTAATCGAATTAAAATATTTAAAAATTAGTGAAAGAGTGATCCAATCATCCTGAACCTCACAACCTTGAGGAGACTCAACAAGTTGATTGGTTCCATGATTGGTAGACTAACTCTTAGTCAATCACATCACATGTGACTCCCTATCTTTTTTTTACCCATAGTCACTTATGATCTTGAGGAAGACTCAACAAATCATAATGACTGGTCTAGTCAGACCCTTGATTTCGTGTCCAGATTTGACTTAGATCGATGCTCGAGGAGACCCGACGTATCGATTTGGTTCAAGTCTAGACTACATCACATGTATGTTGGAGTTTTTTCCTTAAAGATAAACAAGTCATAGCTTGAGGAGACTCAACAACTATAATTGTCTTCTTTGAGTTACCAAGCTCCAAAATCAAGGAGGGATACGAATTAATCTTTAATAAGATTTATAACGCATTGACTACATATAGTCCAGGGTGTCATACAATCATGATTCGCGACATTGCGGTCCAGCGGAACACAGCCAGGGAATTGACTAAGCCAGGATCACTACCCCTTAGACTAGTAAGGGTTGATCCAGAACTCTTAGCCAAGCACATTGACTGGATCATGATCCATTGAATGAAACTTGTCATTTTTTGTATGTGTGCCATAGACTAAACAACTTTTATTAACAACTAATTAATCCTATCAACTAGTTGCATCCTTAAATTCAAAATTTTAGGATTTGTTTAATAACTTTTATTAAGTCCTTATCAACTATAAGGTTCACGTGCTATCCTAATCGTTATTAGGATTTTAATAAATTATTAACCAACGCTAAAAGCGAAGTCCTTTAATGATTTAATAATAACAATTAAAAAAATTCAGTAAAAGGACTACCCTAATCAGGAATTAGGTCTTGAAGTATTGTTAATGTTTTATTAAAACATAGCATGTCATTAAAATTCAATTAATAAATTTTAATCATTACTTAATGGCTAACCTAAAGGATTGTCTTATGTTATCAAATAAGGGACAAGAAGACATATCCATTAAAAATTTACACTAATTTTATCGCATAAAAAGTGTACAACTATTTAACAATTAAATAGACTAAAGTTTATCGCATAAACAATTTTAGCATGCATACTTAAATTTAACATTTAAATTTAAAAATACGATTTTTAAAACATTTTATTTTATCTCATAAAGTAAAAGCTTGTTTAAAAAATCATAACATTTGCATGCTACTTTAAAATATTTATCGCATAAAAATTTTAAACTTTTAAAATCAGTTTTTAAAAATATCTTATAAATTTAAAACATCATTTAAAAAATTCCTTGTTTAAAATTTATCACATAAAATTTTAAACAACATTTTAAACTTATCGCATAAAGTTTTAAAGCTTTAAAACAATTTTTAAAATTTATCACATAAATTTAAAAAATTCCATTTTAAAACTTACTTGTTTAAAATTTATTATATAAAATTTTTAAACAAAAAAAATTTAATTTATCGCATAAATTTAAAGAAAACATTTTTCTGTAAAAGCATTCAAATAATAAATTCGCAGTCCAAGATCAGCATACAGAGATGGCTCTGATACCAATGCAGGGTTTTCTGGGACCCTTAGGGCACAAAAACTCTAGTCCCGTCCTAAGTCGGACGGAACATAGACAGAAATGCAGCGGAAAAAATTTTATGTTAATCTAATTAACATGCAACCCTAAGGAACCAGACCCTATTAGCCAGGAACTCTGCCAACTTGGGGTGGATCTGACCACCCCAAGAGGGATCTAACTACTGCGAATAATTAAATGAAAACTTAAACACATACCCGGAATCTCAGCCCTGGGGCAGGCGAGATGTTCCGCGCCGTCTTCCGAGCTGCTCCCGTCTCACGCCGAGCCGCTCCTTGAACCGCTCCCCGCACCGCTCCTCGAACCGCTCCGCATCCCGAGGCGATCAATCCCTGTGTCGCCGAGCCACCCACCGCCGAAGAAAGTTTCACGCGAGTGAAACCTCCGCCTAGATTTCGGATCTGAATCCGAACTCCTTTGCGGCTTTGCTAGAGCCCTCAGGAGCAAGGCAGAAATTTATAGGGAGAGGAGAAATATTAATTTATCTTAGATCCGAGCGTGCTCCAACATTTACGAGAGCCGCTCAGATCTAGAGCTTGGGACGAGTTTAGAGGAAGGGGGCAGACCCCTATTTATATAGGCGGCTGACCCCTCCCCTCTACTCAATTTCCGATGTGGGACTAAAAAATTAGAGTTAATTAAATCAAGTTAGTTTGCACTTCACAAAGTGCAAACTTCCGTGAATTTTAACTCACTCACCGTTGAGCTTCAAGATTGATATAACCTATCAATACGACGAGCGTTCAACGGTGAACGCATAGGAAAAAACCGTTCGTCAAACGGAGTTCGTTTGACCCTCCAATTGAGTGTCCAAAGATCAGCCCACGACTAATTTTTCACAAAAACTGAGCCGTCAAAATTCTGCACCCATCAAGGGTTCAAACCCCTAAAACTGGGGCCCACAGGTGGGCCCCACGCGTCCAGCGCGCGCAGATCAGCCCAGGCGGCCTGGGCCGCCCAGGCCGCGCCTGGGCTAGCCCAGGCCGCGCCTGGGCTAGCCCAGGCGGGCCTGGGCTTTTGCCCAGGCCCTGGGCAAGTCCAGGCCAGTGCCTGGGCTTGCCCAGGCCTTGTCTCTTCTGGTTTTGACCAGCAGACTAGAACAGATCTGGTCTGATCTGGGTCTGTCTGGTCTGACCCGTTGGGCTGTTTTGGGCGTAACTTGGGCATCTGGTGTCCGATTTGGACGCCGTTCGAACCTGGGTCTAGACCGGGACATTCACGTCTTACCCGTGAACTTTTCCTTGCGTTTTATATTATTAAATATTGTTTTAAACAATTTAAAACGCATTTAATCTCTTTTGCATCAAATGCAAAATAGTCCCTATCTAGGCTTAAATTATAATTTGCATCAAATACAAATGATCCGAGGGCATATTCCTCTACAATGAGTACATAAAGAAATGGAATATGAGGAGGTAAAAGGCAACCACAGAAATAAAAAAGTTAAAATAGCTCCACCATCGACCGCAACAGGCATAAGGTCGAGGTCAGCAGATATGGCATTAGTCAGCAGATATGGCATCAGTAGTGTGGTGACTGCCAATATTTGTCAAAGAAATCCGTCAGCTAAGAGAATGAGAGAAAAAGCGGAAGGAAAATTGAGGGTTCCAGATCCAATTGTATGGGGCAATAATGCACACTAAGAATGTGATTCTATTTACTTGGATCTGGGAGCCTTTTCTCAAAGATAAGATAGGATTTAGTAGCTAATTATTCTATGTATGGAATCCCAAAAATTAAGATTGGGTACAATTATGAGTTTTAGTTTAAAAATAACTGCATTCACGTATATACAATTATATTCAGATATGAACAGACTTAAATTAATTGTTTATTAGGAATCAGTTATGGTTCAAGGATCAAGTTCTTATTATGCTACTATATATGTGAAGGCTGGAAAATCAATGGAAACTACAAAGCAGGAACATTTCAAAAGGAGTTTTGTGTTCAGGTCGGCTTACGTTTCAACAACATGTGCATGAAACATATGGAACTAGGCCTGTCAGATTTTAAAAATCCAAAAATTGTCAGTCGGATACATTTCAAAATTAAATAAAATCTAGTGATCACATGGCGAACACTTTAGATCAGGGTTTGAGGTATCGGCCGATACCATTAGGTATCGGACGTATCGTATCGGTATCGGCAGTTGACGATACCGAAACCAAGGGTTAGTTTCAGTATCGGCCGATACTAAACGGTATCGATCAGTTTCGGCCGATACCGGCCGAAACTGACTGATACCGACCGAAATTGACCGATACCATTCAGTACCGGTCGAAGACGGAGGAACAAGACTGTGCTTAAATAAAAATTCTCTAAAAAACCCAAAAAAATTCGTGAATCAATAGCTTGAATAGAAAGCTTAGTTAAAAGAGAGGAAAAAGCCCTAGGGTCTCGGCTTGAAAATGATGAAGAATTAGACGAAGAAGAGGCACAACCAAGAAAAAATTGCTCAAAAAAGAAGAAAAAGAACAACAGGAAGATGAAAAAATTGAACTCACATCATCGTGTCACCGCCTCGCCGAACCTACCTCCTGTCTCGCCAAACCCGTCTCGACCATCTAGCGTGAGAGTGAGAGTGAGCAAAGAGAGAGAGAAAGAGGTCCGAGTCGCCTTTAAGGAGATGATGTGTTCTTTAAAAGGCAAACTTGTAAATAAATGATATGTGCATAAAGTAAAACAGTCTGTGTGCATATCAAGCGGATATTTTGTGGCAACCCTGTAAATAAGTGGTATGTGCGCAAAGCAAAATGGTCGGTGCGCAAATCAACGCCCAACGATTTTTTTGGCAAACTTGTAAATAAGTAGTATGTGCGCATGGTAAAACGGTGGGTGCGCAAGGCAAGCTTTATGATATATTCATTTATCTAATATTTAGTATTTAAGTACCAAACTTTAGGTATTTAGTATTTGATATGATTACAAACTCAAATTTAGTTTATCTATTTAGTATTTAGTATTTGATAGTATATGATTAATATTTTAGTTTGTTAAGCATTTAATAGTATTTGATAGGTTTAGGAAACTATCACTATATACATATTTAAAATATCTCCGAAACTGAAACCGATACCCGAAACGAAACCGCCGAAACTAGCGATACGGACGAAACCGAAACTTGCTTTCGAAACCACCGAAACGGGCGATACTGATACTGAAACCTAAATTTTGGGAAGAACGATACCCAGACCGAAACCGAGACCTAAAACCTTGCTTTGGATCCACATAGCTCTTCAACAAATAAAAAGACTAAATGTATAATATGGCTCAAAACACAACATGGACAAGGTTAGATTTCGACTAGATTTTGGTTGGGTTTTGTATTTTAATATTTGATTAGAAGTTATGGATTTTTATAATTGAAGTTCTTTTTTATTTCTAGTGGAATATGCTCTCCTATGACGGTCAAAAGTCCGTTCTCCACTTCTTGAATTAACGGCACCATTCATATTAATATTCATTTATTAAGACCCCGAAGACAAAATTCGAGTGAACCCCACACTTTTGCTTATTGATCTAGTGGTGGGAAATTTTGAATTATTGTAAAAACTTCCAACAATCCGATGAATGTGCACAGATAATATGGTAACCACAAGAGTTTTAGGGTATCTGCGCATTAGGATGTGTATATCAACAAAATCAGTGCCAATCATAAAAAAGAAGTGGAAAGTGGACCTTTTGTTGTTGCGACAACTAACACCCATTTTTCCCTTGTTAATAATATAACACATTCAAACCACAATGTGTTCCAATCTATATTATATTGAGATACTTGTACACACATATACATGGTTGTATCGATGGGCCCCTGCATCCTAATATTTAAGAAGTTGATGTGTCGATATGTCCTTGCCATATCCATGTTCCATATTTGTGTTGGTGCTTCATAGAATAGAAAATGATGATGATGAATAGTATCTGTTGTTGTGGGGAATACATAAGGCTTATTATTTTATCCTCACTAAGTCTAATTGTGTTCATCCTCATCCATCTATTAGATCTTCCTTGTTTCATCTTTGTTCGGAACCCATCAACAGGAAATATCTTCTTTAATCTTAAATTTCTCCACTAAAAAGGTTTTAAATCTTTCAATCGAAGGTTGCATTATGTAATTAAACACGTAGGCTTTGATGCAACAGCCTAGGCACACCTAAAAGAGCCCATGGACACTTAATTGTGCCTTAGGTATTCTAGCACAATTATGGAGAGACCCATACCAAAAGCACCGTAAGATGGAACTTGTTACCATGCGACAGGTGTTAGCCAACCCGCTTATTACAATACTGCTATATGTCAGTATTATAACTAAACTAGCAATACGACATGTAGACGAGAATTGAAACTTATTAGGGGAATCTTAGCCTTCAAAATAGTGTTGCTTCGATGATAAACATGGGTGCCAAGTGTTGGAGTGTCTTGAAGTGTCTGACACTGCAAATTTCAAATAATAGGATATGATGACACTGCTCAAATGTACACACACATACATAAGCACCACATTTAGAACGGTGCCTCTCTTGAATTCTACTTTTACCTATCATGAATTGAACATAGTAGGAAAGAAAAAACATGAGGTAAGTTTGGATGATATGTGAATTAATGAGCATAGCCCTTAATTAAGACGTTATTGTTTCTAGTCCTTCCTTATTCTCATATTGATTATTTCACCATGTTGCTCCAATTCTTTCCTTCATTTAATACAATCACTCCATCTTTGCATGAGCAGTGTCCAACTTGTGCAACACAAGTGTCCATGAGTGCCAAAGTGCCCGAGTGTCTGATGCCTCAAAATATTACAAAAATGGAGTGTCCCAATAACACTGCTTCTTAATGCTTAAACCCCTTCCCTACAGGGCTTGTGGTTTCCGATTCCCCTTGTATATTGGCTCTAAATTAGAATCAAGCAATAGTGATATCTAAACTTCAACAACTATGTTAACTCTATTACTACTTGCCCATGTCTCAACATACAGTAAGGACGAATATCACCATAATGCACATGTAGTTCACCTCTTTTTGTCTCCCTTTCCAAGATAACTCCTGCAAGGACAATGAGTGTGATGGACTCATCACCAATGCTCGGCGGCGCACCAGAGGAGGGACCGGCCCACAAACATGATTCAGTGGCGTATTCGCAATTCTTTGGCTTTATTTCTATTATTTAATTCTAATAAGGGCATACTTGTAATTAGCTAAGAAGTGGATTAGTATTAGAGGGAGAATTGCCAGGCCGGCCCTAGGCATGATTAATTTGATAATTTTGAGAGAGAAGAGAGAGTTCTTCGAGTTCTAGGGGAAGGTGCAGACATCCCTTATTAATCGGTGTCTTGGGAGTGAGGTTACCACTTTAATTGTAGCCATTTATCTTACTCTATTTTCAGTTCTGCTAATAAAATTTCAAATTTGCTTTTGGTTCCTATCAAATTGGTATCAGAGCATCTACGAGTCATGGATGATTTACTACAACAAGCTCGGATGCGGTGGTGAGAAGGGAACAACCAATACCAAAAGAAAAGATTCTTCGAGGCGACGTTCGAATATATTTCTGCAAAAGTGTACTTTGATCGAAATCCCACAGTTAAGGGGGAGCTCAACACTTGCAGTGCCTAAAACATTTGATGGGTTGTTATCTGGTGCTTGGACATTATCAAAGTTGCATAGAATTGGGTTCGGAGATCTTGGGTTACGACTCAAGGAATGTGACGGCTTTTGTTTATAGAGAGCAAGCTTACAGAGCAGTGGATCTTCATGAAGCTGCGGACACTGATATGATAAAATCCCAGGAAATTTTTGAAGAGTATGAAGTAAAAAACGAAATCGATGATAAAGAAGAAGCGGCAAAGGAGGCTAAAAAGCTGCAAACTTTCAGATCTGAAGAAGATGGAGGAAAATGGCGCAGATCTGAAGCCTACGGCCGTTGATGACCTAGATCCGATGCCGACGGGAACGACGAACCAGATCTGGACCCGGCGAGCCCCAGATTGTCGTCACGACCACGACGAGCCCCCAGAAGACCACGGTGAGCCCCCGGGGTCTCGCCACAGTCACGGCGAGACCCTAGGAGAGCGACGTAGCCACGACGACCTCCTAGAGGGCCTCGTCGGCTCCGGCGAGGCCGTTGGTGCCTTATGCGATGAGGAAGAAGCCCCACGGCCCATAGCACCGCCTTTCGAGCGATACCGACGGCAACTCCGGTGAGATCGTGCCCCACCGCTACCACCATCGGATGCACCACGTCACGACGAGGAAGATGTGTCTAGTTTCACCGACAACTGCCGGCGAAATCGTCGGAAAACGACGGCGGCACCGGCGAGCCGTCTCGCTACAGGGGCGGATGGATCCCCCAGCCGCGCCGAGGGAATGAGCAGGCTCAGCCAAGACCCCGGCTCAAGCCGGCTCAGCTGCGAAACAGTACGACTTCACTTTTTCGGGGTTTTGGGTGAATTTCGAGGAATTTCCTGTGCGGGTTCCGTATTTTAGTGATTCCGGGCCCGTTTGGAGTCCAAATTCAGAACGGAAAGAACTTAGGCGTAGAAGACTCAACCGCAGACATTCTTCCACTCCTGTAGCAACGTTTCAAGGAAGATGGAGCTTGTAGGTGGCCCTTTGATCCCGGAGGAGAGGGACACCTCCGCGTGGAGTAGTGCCGCCGCAGACTTCATGCCCCACCTTGAGGACAATGTGGTTTTGGGGGGGAGTAATGATAGATCCGGCCACTTTGGGGTCTTTTATGTTATTTTATTAGTGTAAGGGCATTTGGGTAATTAGGCTTTGAGTTGGATGATTATAAAAGAGAGGGAGCCCAGACGGCCCTAGGGGTGGATTTTGACTATTTTGTGAAATCGAAGAGATAGTTCTTCGTTCTACGGGAGGGTGCAGACGTCCCCTATCAATCAGCGTCTTGGGAATGTGATTACCCCTACAATTGTAATCAATCTAGCCCTTTATTTTCAGTTTTACTAATAAAATTTCAGATTTTCTTTTGGTTCCTATCAGAGTGCTACATATGATGTCCATCACCGCCCGTGTTCTCCCTTGTCTCTTTATCTCTATATCTATTATTAAACATCTCGTATAAATTATCTCTCACATTGCATTATTATCCAAGCTCTTTTAGAAGAAAAAACTATTTCAAATATTGAAGTTCTTGATTAGCACTTAAAATTTTAAAAGTACCAAATGCCTCAATTATGTGGAAGTTCTGAAGCCCATTTGGGTAAGTTCTATAAAAAGGACTTTTATATAATCAATAGCAACACCAAATGTATACTTAACCGCTACAAACAGTTTTGGTAATATACATACCTATATTTAGTATGTCTGTTAATAGTTTCCACCTTTATTACTAGTGAAATTTCAAAGCTGAATAAAATGTGTGTTCAATCTATTTTAGAATGGCCCTTTTTCCAATTCCCTTATTGAGACGTTGCACTTCCCACTACTTCTTATATACTTATTGATTAGTATGCTCACATGTTCTAACTTACAAGATAATTCTGCTGTAATTTTGCTCTAACATATATATCATAAATAACTTTTAAAAATGCACAAGGTAAAAGGCAGTTTCCTGATGTTAATAAGCCAGCAGCTATATAACATCAAAGAAGAATGGAATTCAGAAACCATTATAAAGAGACAAAACACATACACTTTCATGTCGAGCAATGGTAGCCCGGTTTTCACTGCGCATAGTTTCGATTGTATGCACATGAGATTCTAACTGCTGCCTGAGTTCCTGCATCAATCCAATGTAACGAAGTTAAATAAATACCAAAAACTTTTTATTTCCTTTTGCGTGTCTATACATACATGTGTGTGCTCAAAACCATTAAAATCAAAAAAGGTACTTCAATTAAGTTGATCTAAATTATCTAGTGTTCTCAACAACAAAAATCAAAATTCAAATGATATAGAGTTCCCAAAACTCTAAATCTAGTTATGGCCATCAAAATTAAAAGACAACTCTAATCAAGATCTAAATTATTTAGAGGTCCCACAAATCAGAAGTTAAATAGCTTTGAGTTTTTCTTTTGTGTCTATCAAATTAGCATTACTACCAGATTCATTGTACAATATGTTTCAATTGGTGTGCAAGAGTGTTTAAATGTTTATATCAAGATCAAACATTTGGTGTACAATCATGTGCCCAGAAACACAGATTTTATGAATTTGTGTTCTGGAGTCATTTGGCAAAACAATTAAAATAAGTTCATTTTTTCAGCACTCTAAACAATGTAGACAAATTTAGATGGAGTGAATTTAACATATGAACATCATATCACTTAGCTTGAATATGAAATTTGATCCAATCATCTCAGAAGACACCAAGTATGCATGCAAGTTTGGCAAGGTGTATGAGGCTATTATAAAATAATATCATGATGATGTTAAACATAGATGCGGAATGTTCATCACCCACTTCACACCTCACCCACCCTATTTTCAATAATTTTCATCTCGTCATATCAAAAACCCACACTCATACGCATAAACATACATATGTATGTTTATATGTATCTGCATCAAAAAATGTATATCTACAACCTGTGTGCAGGTTATATGTTTGTGTTTCTATCTTTTAGATTTGCCCACACTCATCATCATCATCTTAGGATTTGCCTCAAAAATAACGATTGGCTTCACGGACTCAATATAAAGAATGTCGGGTCGTGAAGATATCAGCTTGTGATGTTGGATACGAGTTTTCCACACATCATGATCTAAAGCTCTCATTCATCACACAAAAATCTTTTATATCCCTTCTTATCGCTTCAATATTTGTCTTCTACATTCTACCTCTATTTATCTTGATCTCAATATTCACATATTCTATCTTTCTAACAGGCGTATCAATATGTCTTCAGCGTATATGGTCAGACCATCTTAAACGATGTTCTCTCATCGTATCCTCTATATGAAACACACATGCATTCACTCGAATATTCTCGTTACTTGTATTATCTTCTCACATATTTTCACCCATTTACTGTAGCATTCACATCTCTGCAACATCTATACTTGGTGCATGCTTCTTGTTGACAACCTAACGCTATGTATCATATAACAAAGTTGATCTAATCTTCATCATATAAAATTAACCCTTTAGCTGTAACAGTATATTTCAATCATGATGTTGCGGCTCTCCACTTCAATCATCATGTTTTGGTTCTATGATCAACTTATTCCTTAATTTATGTAACCTCTTAAATAGCCGATCCAAGATATATAAAGTATTTATTTAGCGATCCTCATCCGGCTTCACTATACCATGATCTTCATATCTCATTCTACTAATCTTACATTTCATATACTCAGTTTTATTTTTGTTGCTGCTAAGTCTGAAACCGTGTGTCGCTAATATCTGACTTCATACGTTTTAACTTTACATTTACTTCGTTTTTTGATATATATCTATCAAAATTATATCACATGTAAATAACACACACAATGCATCTTGCTTGAATATGCCCACACTCTAAAGCATCAATATATTAGCATAGTAATATTGGGATTATAGGTATTACTACATGGGTACTTTGGCAAATTAAAAAGAAAATCTTGTTTCCCTTCATCTATGGTTTGTGTGCGTTTCAAGAATTCATCTCTTTCCCCTCAACTTTCGATTAGGAACTGATTAAATATTAAACAAGATTTAGATTTTACCATAAGATCATATCAGATATGAATCAGTAGCAATCTCATTTATTTACCTCTTTCGAATATGCATTTGAAACCAAACAATTTTCATCATGACTTCATGATGTCCCGTAAACAGATCGTTCACCCCATACTTAATATTCATGAGCATGTAATTTTTTCTTTCATGACTTTCTGTTAGGTGACTTCTACAATCTTAATTTTATGAAATAAATTTATATTAAGTAATGAAATTTACGTAATGGCAACATTAATATTACAATAAAAATATATCCCTATATAACTATCCAAAATGCTTTACTCCTGTTTCTCTAGTATGCATTCCACATTGGATGGGGGTGCATGTGTGCCTAGATAGAACTGCTTTGAGCTGTTATATAAAGGGTGTCAATATTTCCACAGCAAACTGTAGCACAGACCATCCAAGTTGACAATCCAAAGAGCAGGATGTGACATTTAAATTGTGTACTACCAAAATTCCAAATAGTTTGTATATTCATTTCATATGCAGCAAATACCTCAAAAAAAAGAGGTTTCATGACCTTGTATATACTCCAGTGTTGTGGCCATTGAGGAATCAACAACAATATGTTAATACTATCTCTTTCACTTTGAATTGTTGGTAATCTTGTGGATGACATCCAGGGGGTAGAACTTGTAACCACCTGAACACATACACACTAAGCAAGGACCATGAAAAAGCAGTTGCAGGCTTGAATGAAATTTATGTGTCATGTAGATGTTGCTGTCTCTGTCTTGTAGATGACATCAGGGGGCTTGAATTATTAGTTGGAACTTGGAAGGCATATCATGCAATTAGGCATGGAGCTATTCGCACCCATTTTACCTCTGATAATAGACCCTCTCTCACACATGTATTTACACACTTCATTCGAAAATCAAATAGTACACAATGCCCACCAGGCCTAAAATAAAATCAAAAAACCAAATGCAAGCACGCGCGCACACATACACATTTCATTTTAAAGGTAAAAATAGGAGGAAAATACCGTGTTTGATCGTTGAAGGCTCCGAACATCGTCAAGTGAAATTGGACCATCAGGTGCACCAATGCCAATACCTTTAAGCCTCTTGCTTTCCGGGCCAAAGTCCTCTTTGGAAACAAATGGACGAAGGGTGTCATATAATTACAAAACTGAATGTATGCAACTGAAATACAATTAAACAGTACGCATGTGCATGATGAAGTATGAAATCTGGAGCAAAAGTGTATAATTCTAACGTCTAAATATGCACATGCACGCATGTGAGTGTGAGGACAATAGAAACCAAGCATCCCACGTTATTACTTCAGACCTAAAGTGATGTCTATGTCAATCTAAACCCCAATGATAAAGAAGAAAATACTGATGAAAATCAGCAAATGACTGATGGCAGATGGCTGATGTCAGAGAGACAACCACTTGAGAAAAGAGAAGATCAAACTATGAAATCTCTCCCCCTCCCGCCCCACGCGGGCCACGAAGCAGAGATGCAGCAGTCAACCAAAAAAGGAAAAGGAAAATAAATTTTAAAACCCCACCGGGAAAGACTGAATTACCGTATATCAATAACATGAAGTGCACTTCAATAGCCGGGACAATATTTACGGGCAGTCTTAACAGTAGTTGCAGTTGATGGCCTTATCATTATGGTCATTGAGGTTGATCAATTATCTGTTTTAAGCAAGGTTTAAAACTCGGCTGATGCTGATGCATATTGGCGTATCGTATCGGGTTTTCAAGATGGCTATATGACACCCAAATTACAAGACTGCTCCATTATAGTTAAAACACATCTTGTTTCAAACAGTTACGGGTATGTATGACCCGAAACCATCCTATACATTCCCAAAACCATCTGATACAATTGTTCCAAAGAAAAAAATAAACTGGGGAAAAAAGAAATTAAGTGTATTAAATCATCCTTGCCGTATTACCACCTTGACAACTAATACGTGCATAATCTACTGTGGTACTGATATCGAATCGTATTTTGTAGAAATAGAATTTTACATTCCAATTTTGCTTACGTGTAAAATAACAGTTTTACTCACACTATATACACTAATACAAAATCATGTCATATTCATCAATTTTACGAACTGAATTGGCCGAAAAAATTGTGATGATAAATTTAACTATCAAAAGATTTTTAAAATTTATTATTGTTTTTATATCCGGTTAAGTATTTGTGCCTTCAATATGTAATGCCCGATACCACCTATATGATACCACCTATATCGATCTAACACCACTACCCAAAACCGATATCAATACCGAGTTTTCAAACCTTAGTTTTAAGTTATCGTAATGCCACGCATGATACAGATGCTCGCACCGAGTCACACTTGCTAAACTGGTGTCAATGAATATTTCCAGTATAATATTACTCTTGTGCATGTTAATATGAAACATAGATAAGCATACAACAACCAACGAATGTGATGCGTCTAGGGCTATTTGTGGGGATAAAGGAAAGGTAGGATTTTTATGGATGTGGACAAATAAAAATGGGATTTTTATAAGATGAACAGATGAACTTGATACTAAAAGCTACTGTAATCAATC
The DNA here is from genome assembly GCA_030789695.1 of Scilla litardierei. Taxonomy (NCBI): domain Eukaryota; kingdom Viridiplantae; phylum Streptophyta; class Magnoliopsida; order Asparagales; family Asparagaceae; genus Scilla; species Scilla litardierei. Next base: position 94,571,496 of record CM061138.1, on the reverse strand, counting down.
TAGAGCTAACTATCAATAGGAATTGACGGAACAAATTGCAAGTAGATGAACTAAGGTTCTAGGTATGAAAAGCACTTACAAATCAATTCTTCGATAACCTCTCTAGGGCCGGCCGGCCCTTGCTTAAGGGGGGATTAGCTAATTGTTGAATTACTAAACGACCTCCCTCGTAGTTACGAAACTACAAGTTTGACCCCGGGCCCGTGGTGGACCCGAGTCGCCTCCTCCTTTGATATACTTGAACCGGCCTCTCAATGGACTCGCGCACCCCCTCGCGTGCCCCCTCACGGTCCCGCGCCGCATCACTACTCCCCCCAAAAGTGCCACCTTATCCACAAGGTGGAAGTCTGGAAATTGGTCTCGTATCACCTCGTGGGGCTCCCACGTAGCATCATAGTTCGACAGTCATCTCCATCTGATCAGCACTTCTTGTGTTCCATCTGCGGCATGTCTAACATCAGTCAGCTCTTGTGGCTCAAGCATCACCTCCATGTCATCGGTCAGGGTGGGAGGAAGAGTAAGCGATAGAGTATGGTCTACAATCGTTTGCCGCAGTTGTGAGACATGGAAAACAGGGTGGATGGTGGAGGTAGCAGGTAACTCCAGACGATACGCCGCATTCCCTATCAGTGCAGTAATCTCGAATGGCCCATAGTAACGGGTCGCCGGCTTCTCATTGCTCATATGGGCCAATGTCTTCTGTCTGTATGTGCGGAGCTTAAGGTAAACCCGATCACCTACGGCAAATTGCACGTCCCTCCGGTGTTCATCACCTTTAGTTTTCATTATTTGTTGGGCCCGCAGTAAATGCCTTTTCAGCTCCTCCAAATATTTGTCCCGCTCCCCCAAATGCTCATCAACCTGTGAAACGGGAGTGATACCTCTACTGTAGTGGACCAACTGAGGTGGGTCACGTCCATACAAAATCCGAAGAGGTGTACTCTGAGTTGCCGTGTGGTATGAAGTGTTATACCAGTATTCTGCCCATGCTAACCACCTGGCCCACTGCTTTAACGAATCTGAAGCAAAACACCTCAAGTAGGTCTCCACACTCCTATTCACTACCTCGGTCTGACCGTCTGTCTGTGGGTGATAGGCTGTGCTCCTCAGTTTAGTCCCCTGAACCTTGAACAACTCCCGCCAAAAACTGCTCATGAATACTTTGTCTCGTTTGGATACTATGGAAACAGGGAAACCATGCAAGCGGACCACCTCCCGCATAAAAGCTATAACTACTGTCACTGCCGTATAGGGATGTCTCAATGGCACGAAGTGGGCATACTTGCTGAGGCGATCCACCACCACTAGTATAGAATTGTAGCCCTCTGATCGTGGTAGCCCCTCGATGAAGTCAATGCTGATATCCTCCCAAACTCTCTTCGGAAGGGCCAACGGCTGTAGAAGTCTTGATGGTGCCATTGCCATATGACGCTAGCAGACGTCACACTCCGATATCATCTTAGCAATGTCTTTTTTCATGCCTGGCCAGTACAGCTCCCTAGACATCCTCCTGTAAGTCTGTTGTATCCTTGAATGCCTTCCAATAGAGCTGCCGAGGAACTCCTGAAATATCAATGGGATATGTGTGGATCCCCTGGGAATCACCAGTCTCCCCTGGTAAAGTAGTCGCTGCCCACTCATGGTATACCCGGAAATTCTGCTGAACCCTGCTACAGGCCACCCGTATCTGTGCTAAGCCCGTATTGGCCTCAATCTCCTTGCTCAATGGCTCCCATTCTAGGAGAACCGATACGGAAATGGCTGCCACCTCTGCTGCCTCCTCTCTACGGAACAAGGCATCTGCCGCCTTATTCTCCAAGCCTGGCCGGTACTGTATCTTGAATGTGTAATGTACCAGCTTGGAGAGCCACTTCTGATGCTCTTCTGTGACTATGCGCTGCTCCAACAAAAATTTCAGACTCCTCTGGTCGGTCCTCACTATAAATCTTCTCCCCAATAAATAAGACCGCCACTTCTGGATGGAGAGCACGATCGCCATCAATTTCCTCTCATATACTGATTTCAACCTCGCTCGTGCTGACAGAGTCTGGTTGAAATATCTAATAGGCCTCTGATCCTGCATCAGCACTGCCCCCAACCCATGTCCTGAAGCATCAGTGTCTATCACAAAGGGCCTGCAGAAATCTGGTAATGCCAAAACCGGCACAGTCGTCATCGCCTGCTTCAGGGCCTCGAATGCCCTGGTGGCCTCCTCACCCCAGTGGAAGCTGTCCTTTAGCTGCTCTGTAGGTGGCCAAGCGATCGAGCTGTAACCCTGGACGAACTTCCTGTAATACCCCGTAAGGCCCAAGAAGCCCCCTGGCCCCGTAGTGTGGTGGGTAACGACCAGTTTAACATTGCTGCAATCTTGGCCCGGTCTGCCGCCACCCCCCTCAGCTAAGACGATATGCCCCAAGTACTCTACATGTGGCTGACCAAACAGGCACTTCTTCTTATTGGCACAGAGCTGTTGGTCATGTAACTCATGTAACACTGCCTGCAGATGCCCCCACATGCTCCTCAACACTGCGACTGTATATCAGTATGTTGTCGAAGAATACCAGGACAAATCTCTAGAGGTAGGGCCAGAACACGTTGTTCATCAATGCCTGGAATGTCGCTGGAGCGTTCGTCAGGCCAAACAACATGACGAGGAACTCATAGTGCCCCTCACACGTCATAAAGGCGGTCTTGGGCACGTCAGCTGTCCTCATCTGTATCTGGTGATAACCTGACTTGAGATCAATCTTGGAAAAACATGCAGCCCCATGGAGCTCGTCAAGAAGCTCATCGATTACTGTAATGGGAAACTTATCGAGGACGGTTTCTTTATTCAGAGCCATGTAGTCCACATAAAATCTCTAGATGCCATCCTTCTTTACCAGCAAAATTGGGCTGGAAAATGGACTCACACTCGGCTAAATCACCCCTGCCTGCAGCATGTCCTCTAACTAAACTCTCGATCTCATCCTTTTGCACATGGGGGTATCTGTAGGGACGCATGCTGATGTGAGACACACCCTCCCGCAAAACAATGGCATGCTCGTGGTCTCGGGGTGGTGGTAATCCTTGTGGAGTCTGAAACGCATCATCGTACTGGCTCAAAAGCTGCTCTATCTCTAGTGCCACTGCTTGGGTGTGATCCCCCTCTGCTCTACGGCGGCCACCGCCTGTAGCACTACCAAATATCCTCCTCCTGCCGTGTGTATAGCTCGTGTCATGGACTTATAGTATACTAAAGAACAGCAGAGGCTGAGGTCCCCCCTGCAAGACTACTGTCATCCCCTCATCCTAGTACTCCAACCTGCGCCGATTCCAGTTTGCTTTGGTTTCCCCTAATGTCCGCAACCACTTCATCCCTAGGATGACATCGGTGCTCCCTAACTCCAAGGGAAGGAAATCCGTGACAATCTGCACCCCATGCACCGTCACAATCACACCTCGACACACACACCGCTACTGTGTGTCACATGTCCTATGCCCAAAACTACTCCGTATCTTCCGGTGTCACTCAGCTGCACACTATGATATCCCACCAGCATGCTGGAGATAAAATTATGGGTGGCCCAACTGTCGACCAGCACCACCACATCCTGTCCGCCCACCTGTCCCACCAATTTCATGGTGTGGTTTGGCGTTAACCCCACCACAGAATTAAGGGATACCTCTGCCAGGTCCAAGTGCTGGTGCTCCAGCTCCTCGTCCTCTCCAGCCTCTAGTACGACCACATCATCCTCGTCCTCCTTATTCACTATCAATATCGAAAGGGTCTGATCCCCGCAGTGATGCCCTGGAGTAGATTTCTCATCACAATTAAAGCACAGTCCCTTAGCCCGCTTGTCCCGAATCTCCGCCTTGGTCATCCGTCATATCTGCCCCCCTGATCGCTGCTCCGGCCTCATGTCCATGTTGCCTGTAGCAACTGCGATAGCTCCCTGGGTAGTAGCAGCTCTCTGTCCCTCTGCTGGAGCCTGCCCCCGAAAAGCGGTGCCTCCACATGCCCCATAGGCCCTCCTCTCAGTCTCCTGATGGTCCTCCACCATCCTAGCTGAAGTCATCATCTCTCGCAGACCCACAGGCTTCAACTGTCTCAATCCAGATAAAACAGTGGGCTTCAGCCCTTTCATAAAGCAGCCCTCTAAAGTTCACCTGAGACCCCTTGAACTCGGTGGCAGAGCGATTCAAACTTCTTAATGTACTCTCCCACGCTCACTTCCTGCTTCAATGAATATAGCCGCTCATAGACTCCCCTAGACTGTACTGCGCCAAACCGCTCCACTAGAAGAGTGGTGAACTCCTCCCACGTCCGAAAAGGCTGCCGCTGATGCGTCCACCTAAACTAATCCAAGGCCTCTCCCTCCAAGCAGACTCCGACCGCCAGGAGCCAGTCTTCCCCGGTACTACTGACACCTCAAAATATCTCTCCACCAGGTGCAACCAGTCATCAGGGTCTCCGCCCTCAAAAATAGGCATCTTCAGCTTCCTCAGCCGACTCTCCCCGGCAAATCCTCCTCTCTCATGCGGTTGATCCTGACGTCTCTGTTGGAACACAGGTGGTCTATCAGGAATGTACCCCACTGTCGGGTCATGTGCGCCTCTGCTCCATCCCACTGTCAGTCTCCCCTCTCATCTCCCTGTGGGTGTCCATAATCCGCCTGATAGTCTCTAGGGGTGCCCTGGAATCCTCTCCAATCTCCTGTCACACCCTCGAAAGGTGGGGGCTGAACCGACGGACCTCCAAGGTGCTGTTGTTGCCCTCCAAGCTGATGAAATCCCCCTCCGGTGGGTGAAAATATGGTGTATGAGCTGTTCGGGCCCAATAATGGGCCCCATCTGGCGCTGACGGGGTCGGGGGGCTGTCGGGCCCCTAGGAAGTTCGTCGGGCCCCCTGGAGGTCGGGCAGGCCGCGGAATGCGGCGCGATGGCTGGACGAAGCCCCCCAAAGGGACGGCGGGACCTGTCGGCCCCAATTTTGGGCCGGCAGGCCTTCACCGCTGCCCCAAGAGGCGGCCGCAGCCACTAGAGGGGCGGGCGGCACCTGTCGCCCCTCCTGGGGTTCGTCGGCCCCCCAAAAATCTGCCGGAGGGGTGGCCGCCCCCTCCGGTGGCCGGCACACTTCCCTGTGGCGGGGAGGTGGCCGGGAAGGCTTCCCAGTCGTCTGCATATGCGGCGTTTCATTGATCGGGGTATTGGCCTACGTTTTCGACATCCTCGGGAACCCCTTCGGTAAAAATCACATTTTCCCCTTATTTTTTGCCAAAGGTAGTTCCTTTTTGCTTGGATCTAGCTTTAAATTGAGATTTGCTATCGTTGCCGCTAATTCCTACATCTAAGATCTACTTGCCGACATAGCCTCCGTCAACCGCGTGATGCCTTCAGCCACTTTCTTTTTCCCTTTGTTAATCTCATCGCTAATTTTACTTTCAAACTTCTCAAACTTCTCTTCCAATAAGTCAATCCGCTCCTTGAATCGTGTGTTTGCCATAATCGTAGATGCTTTGATACCAAATTAATGCGTTTATGGCTATTTGTGGGGATAAAGGTAGGATTTTTATGGATGTGGACTAATAAAATGGGATTTTTATAAGAACAGATCTGAACTTGATAATAAAAGCTACGGTAATCAATCTAGAGCTAACTATCAATAGGAATTGACGGAACAAATTGCAAGTAGATGAACTAAGGTTCTAGGTATGAAAAGCACTTACAAATCAATTCTTTGATAACCTCTCTAGGGCCGGCCGGCCCTTGCTTAAGGGGGATTAGCTAATTGTTGAATTACTAAACGACCCCCCCCCCCCCCTCGTAGTTGCGAAACTACAAGTTTGACCTCGGGCCCGTGGTGGACCCGAGTCGTCTCCTCCTTTGATATACTTGAACCGACCTCTCAATGGACCTGCGCGCCCCCCACGGTCCCACGCCGCATCAGAATGCTTATCATTGACACAACTACTGAATGAACAACGCTTTGTGAAGATAGTGATATTGGGTGACAGCACCACTAAGATATTGTGGACATTAATTAAATAGGCCGTGTTACACTTATTTTAATTTAAAGTGCAAAAGGTTCTACAGTGCATAAAATTACTAACATTAGAAGCAATGTCATATCCATATGAATTGTAAGTCTAGCATCTGTTTGAAATCAATAATTAGATTATTAGAGGTTTCTACACAACTTGGCCTAGTCAAACTAATATTGTTGCATGAGTTGTACGTTAACCTACCTTCAAAAGAGATTAATCCTTCAAAGCCGAAAAGAGTTAACCGGAATCATAAAGCATGCATTTACCATGATTAGCTGCCTATGTTTTGCATGTAGCATTACATACAAAATGATTTTTTTTGTCAAATGTTTTTGAAGGCACTGGGCAGGATGCCGAAGCCATTGCCTAGTGCCATCCGCCTAGGCATCACCTACGCGGCAAAAGCATGTGTGTAATGGCTATATGCTATTAGCATAAGAAATTTCATTGTGATGTACAAGGGTTCTTTATTTTTTTTTCAATTTTGATTATTTAAAAGTGATCTACACATAGTAAACACCCAACACATCAAAAAATAAGTGAACCTAAACATAGTTGAGTCTCAATTGGATCGTTACAAATTAACAATTTTCTAACAATAAAACTTTTTGTAACGATCTCATCGAATCTCAAATAGATTTGGTCGAATATCAAATAGATTTGGGTTTACTTAATTTTTGGTATGTTAAGGGCTTTAGTATAGATGTATATCATTTCTAAATAATCAAACATTAAAAAATTACACTAACTGTATATATCCATTATTCGTGTGAAAGAGGAGAAATAAAGAAGAGAAGTGTGAAAGAGGAGAAATAAATATATATCCATTATATTAAAAATAAATATATATCCATTATTCGTGTGTGTGTGTGAAGAGGAGAAATAAAGAAGGGGAGTGTGTGTGGAAGAGAAGAGAAATAAAGAAGGGAATAGAGATGTCTTTGTTGTAGCCATTCGCCATCTCTGGCAACCTCCCAAAGGGGAGATCGGGACCTAGCTTGTTACCCAACGTGATGTGCCTACGGTTTTGACTCGAGAGAAGTGGGAGAGAAAAGGTTAGGTATGGTTATATTAATTAGAAGAAGACCTATCAAGTGGGTTAATTTAGTAGAAACAAGTCAGACCCAACGCACTTCTTAAAAACTATAACCCTCCCTAACCCTTTTCCTTCTCTCTCTTGAGACTAGACTGTAGGGAGATGGTAACAGGGAAGAGCTTGGTGCCTTTATCGTCATGTGAGGTCCCAGAGATAATGAACGGCCACAGCAAAGCATTTAGGGAAGTCTCCTCCCCCCTTTATTTCTCTCTTTCTATCCTCGATTACAGAGTGGCACTGCTGCATAGTCGGGCGACTCAAGAGCACTTCCACTTAGCTACCACTGGGCCAAGTTTAAAAAACAATAGATTTCTCTACGAATCGCATACTATGATTTATAGTATTTTTGCCAAAGAGACAAATTATATATTATGATGTTTATCTAAGAGTTATGTTTGACTGCATTAACAACATCTTCTAGGTAATTATAAATTTGTTGTGTTAATCATGCCATAGGTTATATGTGTACGGGTAAATTGCATTCCACCCCTATATTCTATAGAGATCTAAATACTCCTAATCTTCGCTACTAACACGCTACTAACACTGATACTCCTTGAATTATCTCTAAAATTCTAGTTTGAAGAGGTCTAAACGTAACTTTTCTTGTTAATCCAGGGGGTCACAATGTAGTACCAAAGATTGATGGTTTTCAATTATAAGTAACCCGTGTAACAAGAAAGTCTGAGTGTAAATCTATTCTACAATTGACTCATGTTTTTGAGTGAGTTTGTTGACTAAAAAAGGGTGGGTTGAAAAATGGCTGGAATTGAATCTTAAGAAATCAATAGATAGGATGAGAGTGTGAAAAAAAATTGGAGGAAACCCAAAATTTTTGAAAAGAAAACTCTAAAATTTTGAAGGAAACTAAATTGTAATGGACTAAAATTTTAAATTTTGAAGGGAACTAAATCTGAAAGAAACTAAATTTTAGGAAAAAACTAAAAATTTTGGAAAACTAAATTATTTAGGGGAACTAAATTTAAATTTAAATTTTTGAAGGAACTAAATGGAACTAAATTTTAAGGGAACTACAATTTTTAGGAGAACTAAAATTTATGGGTGAAACTAAATTAACTATGAAACTAAATTTTAGTTTGAATGTGGTTAAAAAAATTTGTTAAAGGAATATTTTGAAGGTGTCTGTAAATATTTTGAAGATTTTTGAATGGGTTGAAATAATTCAAGAAAATATTTTGAATGTCATGTGATCTATGCTCACGCATTCACGGGTTATAAATAGTTATTCTATATTTAAAGAAGACTAAGTAGTGCAAGCATGAACATGTAAAATGAAGATGGACTTTTCCTCTATTAAATTGTATGGACTATGGTGACTTAGGTGTGAAATCAATACCATGGTGTGAATCTCCAATTAAACAATAGAATGTATGAAATATTCTTAATCAATTTATATAACTTGTGTTATGCTTCTCAATTATAATTCTATCCAAGTCAATGTAGCCCGATTCATCTTTTTAATCCAAATTAAATTCTTCTCTTTGGCTTGCTTCTTTCTCTTATACAATGAAACCTACCTTTCTAGATGTATCTTGCATCGCTTGTCTAAAAATGCTAAACTCAAAGTTGTTTGATAAATCCATGGATAGGACGCCTCAATTAATCATCCAATGCAATTGGTGCTTTGCATCATTAAGTATAGATCATGGCTGTCTTTTCCGGGCTAAGAAGAACATAAACTTATTTGAAAAATTATTGTGCATGCTACAATAAAGCCAACATTTAGTAAAAACAAGAATTTGATTCAAAAAAAATCTAACAATTTAATGAGATGCACTCAAGAATCTCTTTTCAAATATCGCAAGTTTATCTATTTGTGTATTCATACTATAATGGGCTTAAGAAAAATCATTATGGAAGCCCGTCAATAAAAGATTCTCTCTTAATTATATTAAGTAGTCGTTTCTAGTTTCTTAATTATCAAACCAAATCCTTGTGCCTTTTCTCAAAAGAGGAGATTGTACAATGCTTCGCATACTACCAATTTTCCCCATTTGCATTCCCACAAGAAACCCAAGGTGAGGTTTTTAGGGGGAGCTTGTAGAATGTAACGTCAATTATACAAATCCATTTCCACTTCCACAACGCCAATCCATTTCCACTTCCACAACGCCACCTTACGTTCTGTGACTCAGATGGAAGAAGAGCGTGATAGGAAAGTCAGGTGTTTTGGTGGAAGAAATTTAGGGATTTGGGGGAAAGATAAGATTTTTATAGATAAGATTTTTATAGATAAAAACATGAAATACAAGATAATTGATTCCAATTTAGAAAGTGAACCACTCTCCTGGCCTTTGATTCGAGATAAAAGCCTAAACCTCCCTAAGATCTAATCTATTCTGCTCCTACTTTTCACTATTCAATATTCTTCTTCAATTTTCCACATGTCCTCTAGCCCTCCCCCCCCCCCAAAAAAAAACCATATAAGGGCTGATTTTCTCATATTTATAAAAATGCCACTAGGGCTCAAAATAACAAAATTGTCACCAGGGCCCCCAAAATTACAAGTTTGCCACTGGTGTGTCCGCAACTCCCCATTCCAAACAGTGCGACAGTATTCATGTAAAACACTCCAGTAAGTAACCATTAGGACATTATAAAGTAGCTATGCTGTACATAATAACATAAGCATGGACAACAAATGCCTAGCACATGAAAGAGGAACTGTCTACCTTATAAATCGATAAGTATATTTTCAACTCCTAATAGATTGTGACTCTAATTTAATATGTTTCTATTTTCACAACAATCAAAAATTGAAATTTTGTTCTAATGTGTTTCCTCTTCAAGTGAAGCAGAATTCTAGCTTAATATGAATGCCTATATAGTATAAACATCATTTTATGTTTCTTTTCAAGTAAACTGAAATTCCACTTTATATGAAATTTTTTTATTCATATTACATAATTAGTCTATCTAAATTTTTAGTGTTTATTTATTTGAAATGCTGATTTGTATGTTCTAAGATTCTAATGTGATTAGTTTAAATATAAAAAAATCAATTTCAAATGTTCTAAATAAATTGAGATTTTAATTTAATGAGCTTCCTAATACACCTTTAATTAACTAATCAAATTCTAGTATAAATTTTGAATATCTAATTAATAGTATTATTCACTAAGAAATGGGAACAAAGAAGGGGGCAAGATCCAAATCATTTGTTTCTAAGAATAGTTATAGATTAAAGATGAGGAAAACTCAATAAAAAGATAAAATCTTCACAGTAAATGTTGTACATTAGGTGCTTGAACTTTTCAAATAAAAAATATTATCAATTTTTATAATAAAAATATAAGCACATTTATAACTTCATGTATCATACCATATCTAAATTCTTTACAGCGGGGACGTTTTCTGATATGTTCAGTGTAAGGGGAAAAAAAAGAATCTTCCAAAAATAGAGAGATATGAGCTATAATGACAATATACATATGACAGACATCAATTACATTAAACATTTGCTTGTTGGCAAGACATTATTGAGGATCTACATGAACAGCTTCAACTTCCGCTTTGCTGCCAAGACATTAGCAGGAATATGGATGCACATCTTCAATATTGATCTATTTAACAATAAATTGTTCATTCCATTGGAAGACAAGTATCTCAAATCTATTGAGTTCTGGGTCCTAACATACAATGCAACACAAGAGACCAGAAACTCTAATTGATTAGTTCAAAAAAAAGTCAAGATGGATGGCAACCTATGTGCCTTGTCTAAGAACATAGATTTCCACCTAGGTGCAATTAGCCACCTGATATCACGGACTTAATATTTAGTCTCTACCGAATTACCATTTAGAGCTAGCAAGAATTGAACTAAAATGCATGTGACAACCATAGTCAGTGCAATCTTTTGAGAATGAAAAGTAATATATTACCTGACTTTCTCTTCAGAACTGTACCATTTGTCACAGCAGTGCATTTATTCACTTCTCGATATACGAATGCATAAGCCATCCCTGAACATGCAGAGGGAAAATGGATTAAACAGAAAAATTAGCGAAAGGTATGAAAGAAGTTTCAGAGTATCTATATACATTATAATGCCAACTCCTCCCCTCTCATTAGGAGTCAGAATTTACTTTTGGGAAATCTGGACTAATATAATATCATTTTTCTGAATTAGTCTTCAAAAGGGAGAAGAAAATGCACCAAAACTTAAGGGTGTTTTAGATATAAGTCCCTCATAATGTGCTTAATTTGAAAAGGGTCCATAAAATCACATGACCACGCATAAGTGCCTCACATTATATAGGTTATTTGAAATCAATCTCTCTTAAGAGTTTCTGTTAGTAACTAACTCAGATATGTTTATATTGTAACAAGAAAAAAGTTAATATCGGTGTTCTGGAAGGCTATTTCATTACACGTACATTCCGCAGCGCATAGCACACCAATTATGCAAGATTGCGCGGAAATGAATATTTTAGTATATACAAAAGGTGTGTGTGCTTACATGGAAATGAATATTTTAATATATAAAAAAGTCTCTCTCTCTCTCTCTCTCTCTCTCTCTCTCTCTCTCTCTCTCTCTCTCTCTCTCTCTCTGCGCGCATGGGTGAAGAAAACTCTCAACCAGTATTTTCTTCAATATGGAGTTAAGCCTACTATATCTATTAAATATTCACTATAGCAGCCCCAATGCGTGTGAAGAAAACTATCAACCAGTATTTTCTTCAATATGGAATTAAGCCTACTATATCTACTATATCTACTATATCTATTATGTAGGTACTGTAGCAGCCCCAATGTGTGTGAAGAAAAACTCCCAACCATTGTGTCTTTGGGTGTGTGTGAAGAAACCTCTCAGCCAGTGTTTTCTTCAATATGGAATTAAGCCTACTATATCTATTAAATATTTACAATAGCAGCCCCAATGTAGCTTAAGGGTCCAACTCTATAAAATCAGCAAAAGAAATGAATCAAAGATGCATCAGAAACAAAATAGTAGCAGCGACGGGGAAAAAACATAGTCCAACTCCCAAAACCCAGCAAAAAAATAAATGAAAGTCCAAGTACAAAAAATCAGTTAAAGCAAAGTGAAATAAAAAGCCCAAAAAGAACAATTGCAGCGGGAGTAAAATAACAAAATAAATAAATAACAGTATGAACCAAAAAAGGTAGCAGCAGTAACAAAGCCTAAAAATAACAATAATTTCTCTCTCTATCTCGGTCTCTCTTCCACCAAAAGAAGTAGCTGCAAAATAGCAAGGGTCAAAGGGGGAGGAGAGCAGCAACGCAGACACACAAAATCTCTCTCTCAGCCTCTCTTACAACAACAAAAAGTGGCAGCAGCCATAGCAAGGGTTAAAGGGCGGAGAAGGCATCAAAGCAAATACAAAAAAATGTATGTCTTTCTCCCAACAAAAAAAATTAGGAGCAGCAACAGTAAGAGGTCAAAGAGGGAGATCGGCATAATAAACTCTCTGGACTATACCCAAAAAAAAAAACCAATTTCATGGACATTAAGGGGGAGGAGCAGAAGCAGCAATGTTATAAAGAAAAAAGAAAAAAAAGAAACAATTGTTCTTACCTCTTACCTCACCACTTGACCGTGAATCTGCTTTGTTGATGTCATTGCCATGAACTTCCACCTCTCTCGATGCTGATTTTACATTGACATTGTTCTTGTGAGAAGGGGGGAGGCGGGAAGATTATGATGGAAATTGAATTCCACCCCAAATAGTTTTGATGATGAGCACACCAAATGAAGTTAGTGTACTAACTACACTACAGTTAAGTGTTCAGATTATGCAGCCTTATACATACTCCAAAGAAGCGCAATCTACACTCACTTAGCAAAGACAAGGACGAACGTTGCTAGCTCGATGATGAAGCTCAAGCTCAAATGGAACAGAAGCACAAGAGAAGCTCACATCTACATCATCATCCGGTCAAGCTTCCGAAGATGTATCCTAAGTCTAAAGTGTGTGAGTTGTGTCCTTTTTAGAGTTATGTTAAAGCCAAGAGTATAGATAACACACACACACAAATGATTTCGAAGTTAAATATTTTAAATACTTTTAAAATCATTTTCAAAATCATTGAGAGCTTTTGCTAGTCACTTTGCATTTTGGTAGTTATACTCCATTACACCCTGAAGCTAACTACATGTCTTACTAGCCGTGTCTCAGAAGAAACTCCACTGGGAGTCGACTACCAAGGACTGGGAGTCGACTACCAGCTGAGAATCGATTTTCTCCTGAAACACACTGAGAGTCGACTACCAGTCCTAAGGAGTCGACTACCAGCTGTCGAAATTCAACATTTAACCTGACTTTTGACATCTCTCTCATTTATTGCTTCCATAATTCTAAAGTCAAATGAATTTGAATTTTGAATTCTCCATTTTTACCTATAAATAGAGGACTATTTCTTTGAGAGAATGCACAATACTTGAAATCAAAATTCTCTCTTGCGCAAAAGTTCGAAACGTTCTCAAATTCTCAACTCTCATTTTTATTAGCCAAATCTGCTTTTACATTCTTGATCTCGTTTTTCTTTAAGATATTATTTTCTGAAGATCAACTTTTATTTGGCTATTTGTTTTCAAAATCCATATTCTTTATTCTCTGATTTTATTTGAAAGGATTTTGTGAAAACATTTGATTTAGATCACAAAGACTTTATTCGTATCTTTGTGTGATCTAAAATCTTATTCTATTAAGCCACAAATACACAGTTGTTTATTACTGTTGGCTATAGAATTTGGGTGTAAATCCAAACTCCACCAAACATTGTGGTGAGTTGGATATCGATTTTCACTTTGTGTTTGCCCTTTGTTGTAAGGGTGTTGAAAACCCTAGACAAGTCTAGGTGGTGGATATTGCAGTGTTGCAATCGGAAATCCTGGTTAAGGCTAGGTGTGTGGGAAAATCCTAACGAGTGAAGTTAGGTGCTTGTATTTGCCAAGGCAGATAGTGGAAATCTCGTACCGGATTGGTCGGGGACTGGACGTACCCAAGGTTGTGGAGAACCAGGATAAAAATCCTTGTGTTTGCGTTTGCGCTCTCTGTGATTGTTTATTTGTTCGTTGAGTATTTTTTTTGTAATTCATTTATAATATACTGCAAAATCAGTTTTTGTATATGCTTCTCTCTTGTATTTCTGTGTAATCCTTTATATCTTCATTAAGTATTTATTTAACTGAGCTGTGCTTAATTTCCCTCTGGGAGTCGACTACTGTTCATAGGGAGTCGACTACCAGAAGAGTTTTATCTCTGATCTGTTTTTGAAGATTACTTAAGTTGATTAAGAACCAAGCGTAGATCACTCTACTTGGTTTCTTAGACAACATTAGAAGGCTTTGAATTGTGCTAATCTATTAAGAACGAAAAAGTTTATTTTATACAACATTATTCAACCCCCACTTCTAGTGTTGTTTGCCATCCACAGGATCCAACACTTGGTATCAGAGCAAAGTCAAAAGTGATGGCATCAACGAACGTTGCTAGCTCGATGATGAAGCTCAAGCTCAAATGGAACAGAAGCACAAGAGAAGCTCACATCTACATCATCATCCGGTCAAGCTTCCGAAGACGTGTCCTAAGTCTAAAGTGTGTGAGTTGTGTCCTTATTAGGATTATGGCAAAGCCTAGAGTATAGATAAGACACACAAATGATTTTGAAGTTAAATATTTTAAATGCTTTTAAAATCATTTTCAAAATCATTGAGAGCTTTTGCTAGTCACTTTGCATTTTGGTAGTTATACTCCATTACACCATGTAGCTAACTACATGTCTTACTAGCCGTGTCTCAGAAGAAACTCCACTGGGAGTCGACTACCAAGGACTGGGAGTCGACTACCAGCTGAGAATCGATTTTCTCCTGAAACACACTTAGAGTCGACTACCAATCTTAGGGAGTCGACTACCAGCTGTCGAAATTCAACGTTTAACCTGACTTTTGACATCTCTCTCATTTATTGCTTCCATAATTCTCGAGGCAAAAGTCAAATGAATTTCAATTTTGAATTCTCCATTTTTACCTATAAATAGAGGACTATTTCTTTGAGAGAAAATGCACAATACTTGAAATCAAAATTCTCTCTTGCGCAAAAGTTCGAAACGTTCTCAAATTCTCAGCTCTTATTTTTATTAGCCAAATCTGCTATTACATTCTTAATCTCGTTTTTCTTTAAGATATTATTTTCTAAAGATCAACTTTTATTTGGCTATTTGTTTTCAAAATCCATATTCTTTATTCTCTGATTTTATTTGAAAAAATTTTGTGAAAACATTTGATTTAGATCACAAAGACTTTATTCGTATCTTTGTGTGATCTAAAATCTTATTCTATTACGCGACAAATACACATAGTTGTCTATTACTGTTGGCTATAGAATTTGGGTGTAAATCCAAACTCCACCAAACATTGTGGTGAGTTGGATATCGATTTTCACTTTGTGTTTGCCCTTTTTTGTAAGGGTGTTGAAAACCCTAGACAAGTCTAGGTGTTGAGATATTGCAGTGTTGCAATCGGAAATTCTGGTTAAGGCTAGGTGTGTGGGAAAATCCTAACGAGTGAAGTTAGTGCTTGTATGTGCCAAGGCAGATAGTGGAAATCTCGTACCGGATTGGTCGGGGACTGGACGTACCCAAGGTTGTGGGGAACCATGATAAAAATCCTTGTGTTTGCGTTTGCACTCTCTGTGATTGTTTATTTGTTCGTTGAGTATTATTTTTGTAATTCATTTATAATATACTGCAAGATCAGTTTTTGTATCTGTGTCTCTCTTGTATTTCTGTGTAATCCTTTATATCTTCATTAAGTATTTATTTAACTGAGCTGTGCTTAATTTCCCTCTGGGAGTTGACTACTGTTCATAGGGAGTCGACTACCAGAAGAGTTTTATCTCTGATCTGTTTTTGAAGATTACTTAAGTTGATTAAGAACCAAGCGTAGATCACTCTACTTGGTTTCTTAGGCAACATTAGACGGCTTTGAATTGTGCTAATCTATTAAGAACGAAAAAGTTTATTTTATACAACACTATTCAATCCCCCTTCTAATGTTGTTTGCCATCCACAGGATCCAACAGATTAGAGAAACAAAAACACTAATCCCGGTCTCCGACTTCCTCAACCAAATAAAACACGGTGGGACGGGTCGCATCTTGTAAATGGGTTGGGTTTTTCCTTTTTTTTTAAATTATACACCCGCAAATTTGATGATCTAGCGCATAACCTAAAAAGGCACCGCTATGACCTACATGTGTATGTGGATGCATAATGCGATTTTTTACTTATCTCTCTTTATGACCTTCATTATTGCCCCTCTTAGTCATCACCATAAGAATCCTCGTCATCTGTCTCCTCGAATTACAATCTTTGATGTACCCATGACTCCATGTTAACTCTATTGTCATAAAAATCTCATATTCCAAATCATACTCAATTTACTTCCCATTATCAACAGCACAAAGCTAGACTCATCATTAGAGACACATTGCTTAATTCTTCTCTAAAAATAATTCTTAGTTAAATATACTGCGACAACGTGGTATGATCTTCGTGAAAATCAGAATAAAAGGGAATTTTTATGGTGGAACAGAGAACAGTTGAGATTTTTATAGAATAAAAGTGGAACTACAATAGATAGTTGGCCCCTTTAAGGAAGAGACCGCTCTCCCAGCTTTATCTTCGAGACTAAAGCCTAAATCTCCCAATCTACGGTTCTTGGACGCCTAGAACAAATTCTCACAATAATCAAGCATAATCCCTAAATCCCTAGCCGGTCCTAATAAAACATGAAATAAATCCAAATTTTCAAAATTACAAAAATGCCCTAGAAACAGAAAATGACAAAATGCCCTCCTGGTCACGCCGCGCGCCTCCTCCGTCGGTAAGTGATGACAGCATTATTATTCACTCCCAAAAGATCCACCTTGTCCTCAAAGTGAAAATCAAGGAATTGCAGCCAAATAGCCTCGGAAGACTCCTAAGTAATATCATAGTCCAGTAACCCATACCAATGGATTAGCACCTCCTTAGCTCCCGCAGTCCCCCTGACGGACCTCTTGATCTCCAACGGCTCCAATAGCACATCCATGTTGTCCGTCAAAGTACATGGAAGTGTCGAGGAGAGTGTGATCTCCAATAGCATTGTCACAACTGCGACACATGGAAGACATGGTAGATAGTAGACGTCAATGGTAATCTTAATCTGTAAGCCACATTCCCAAACTTGGCCTCGATCTCATACGGTCCGTAGTAGCAAGCCGTTAACTTCTCATTGCTTCGGTACGCCAAAGACTTCTGACGATGGTCTCAGCTTCAGGTAAATTGATACTCAACAACGAACTATACATCTCTCCGAAGACCATCTGCCTTGGACTTCATAATCTGTTGCACCCGCATTGCATGCCGCTTTAGCTTCCTCCAAAAATGTATCTCTCTCCTCAAAATAATGCTCCACTTAGAACATCGAGGTCGAACTGTGGTCGTAGTGCATCAGGTGCGAAGGATCTCGCCCATATGTAATTCGGAAGGGTGTGGCTTGCGCTGCAGAATGATATGAAGTGTTATACCAGTATTCAGCCCATGATAACCACTTGGCCCACTGCTTGGCGGATCCGATTTAAAACAACGCATGTACGTCTCAACATTCTTATTGACGACCTCCGTCTGGCCGTCAATCTGTGGGTGGTAAGTTGTACTTCTTTTGAGTGTCATCTCCTGCAACTTAAATAACTCTCTCCAGAAGTGGCTTATAAACACATTATCCATATCAGAGACAATGGACACCAGGAAACCATGTAAGCGCACCTCCTCCTTCATGAAAGCTGCCGCATGTCACCGCTATATAGGGGTGCCGAAGAGCTATAAAATAGATATACATGCTGAGGTATAAAATGGGTATACATGCTGAGGCGATCCACCACAAGTATGACAGAAAACCCCTCCGATCTCGGTAGCCCCTCGATAAAGTCCATGGTAATCTCCTTCCAGACCATGTAAGGCACAGATAGCAGCTGTAGTAATCCGGCAGGAGTCATCACCAAGTATTTGTGACGTTGACAGACGTCACAACTTGCCAATATCCAGCCGATGTCCATACTCATCTCCCGTCCAATAGAGCTCCCTTACCATCCTCCCGTAAGCCTGCTACACTCCAGAATGTCCTCCCACCGCGCTGCCATGGAACTCCTGAAAAATTAACGGAATATATGGTGAAGTAAGGGATAATACCAGTCGCCCCTTGTATCCTAGGTCCTCCGTCGAACCATGTAGCGCAGCCGGTATATGGGCCAATCCTTCGTTGATTTCTATCTGCCTCCATAAGGGCTCCCAATCCAACACCGGCACTGAAATAGCCGCCATCTATATCACCTCCTATCTGCATGATAGTGCATATGCTGCCTTGTTCTCCAAACCTGGTCTGTATTGTATCTCAAAAGTGTATCCAATAAGTTTAGAAAGCCGCCTTTGGTGATCCTCCGTAACCATGCGTTGCTCCAATAAATACTTGAGACTCCTCTGATCAGTACGCACTATGAACTTCCTGCCAAGTAGGGCCGTCACTTTTGTATTGCTAGCAAAATCGTCATCTATTTCCGCTCATACACTGACTTAAGTCGCGCCCGTGTCGTCAAGACCTGACTGAAATATGCCCACATGTCTTGCTCCTGCATCAACACCGCTCGTAACCCATACAATGAGCCATCAAGTCTCCACCACAAAGGGCATGTGTTGGGCTAGCACCGGCACCGTAGGCATAGCCCGTTTTAGGGCCTCAAAAGCTCTGGTCGCTTTCTCTCCCCACTGAAATCTGTCCTTGAGCTGCTCGGTAAGAGGCAAGAATATATTGTTGTGTCATTTGACAAACTTTAGATAGTATTATGTCAACTCCAAGAACCCTCGTAAAGCCCGCAAGGTAGTGGGGTATGGCCACTCCAGTATAGCTACGATCTTCGAGCTGTCTGCAGCCACCCCCCCCCCTCAACAGATACCACGTGGTCCAAGTACTCCACATTCAGCTGCCCAAAGAGACAATTCTTCATATTCGCATACAGCTGATGTTCCTGCAGCTTTTGCAAAACTATCTCCAAGTGCCTCCACATACTCCTCCATAGAATGGAGATAAACCAAGTGTCATCAAAGAACACAAGGATGAACCTCCTCAAGTATGGCCAAAAAACATTGTCTATAAGTGTCTGAAATGTGACTGGTGCATTAGTCAAAGTCAAAAGACATGTCTTGGTTACCCTGCAAAAAGATTGTCTTGTCCCCTCCTGGAACTCCATCCTCAGTAGCTTCTAGTTGATCTTAGTATCCCCCAACAACTGCAACCACCTCATGCCCAAGATGACGTATGTGCTTCCCAACTACAAGGGAAGAAAATCCTCTACAATCTGCACAGTATGTATAGACAATATGAGTCCTCGGCACACTCCCCTACTCTAATCTACCGTGCCCGTCCCCAACATAACTCCAAAGCTCCATGTGTCACTAAGCTGTAGCGCATGCTGCTCCATGTGTCACTGAGTTGTAGCGCATGCTGCTCCACCACTTTGAGAGGTAAAGTTGTGGGTGGCCACACTATCAACCAAAACTATAACGTCCTACTCTGATACCCTCTCTGTCAACTTCATGGTGTAGTTCGGTGTGAGTATCACCACAGAGTTAAGCAACACCTCCGCCATGTCAAGATGTCGATGATCATGGTCCTCCTTGTCACCTCAAGCTCCATCACGGCTTCTTCCTCCTCGTCATTCACTATCACCAACCAAAGCGTGTGGTCGTCACATCGATGCCCTGGTGAGAACTTCTCGTCGCACTTGAAGCAAGAACCCTTGACGCGTGTGTCTCTCATCTCGGCCTCTGTCAAGTGTTTAAACCGCCTCCTGGCCGTGCCTCGCCGCCGTTCTCGTTGCAAGTTGTGGTCCATCATGTATGTGACTTCTGTCCTCATGTCCGTACCTGCCTACGAAAAGGTCCACCCCACGCTCCACAAGCACGCTGCTCCTTTGCAAGTTTGTCCTCTACCATCCTGGCCAGACACATCCTATCAGTAGCCCTCTGGTTTTCTGTATGCGCAACGCCGCCCGTATACTGGGTTTGAGTCCCTTCATGAAGCATCTCTCCAAGGACTCTCCTAATACTCCATGGACACAGCCTGCCAACATCTCAAACTTCTTGATATAATCACTGACAGTATCCTCATGCCTCAATACGTGGAGCTGCTCGTACAGGTCTCCTCCCTAAGTCTTCCAAAACCGGTCTAACAAACAACCCTTGAATTCCTCCCATGAACGAACAGTGTGTTATTGTTGTCTCAATCGGTACAAAAATAAAGCTTCACCTTCTAAACAAACTCCTACAGTCTTTAGCCTCTCCGTCCCAGTGAGGTGTGTCACCTCGAATTATCTATCTACCTTGTATATCTACCCATCTGGGTCCTCTCCCTCAAAAATCGACATCTTCAACTTCCCGACCCTGCTGTCGGGATTGAAATCTCCATGTGCTACTCTCTCTCCTGGTATCGATCATAGTAGCGTGGCTGGTACGGGTCCTGTGGTGCATGATAGTCTCTGAATCGGACACTGTCGTCTCCTTTGTCATACTCCCAGTCAACATCTGTCCAGTCTGAACCTCCATCTCTCATATCCTCGGGAACATCCTCATGATACCAATCGTACTCATCGTACTCCAGGTCGAGCCGTCGGGGTCTGTCCCTAATGAAATCAGCGTTGCGGTCCTCCCGGACCTCCTCCAAACCCTCGTCGAAGACCCGATGAAGACGCAGGCGATCCCCAACCCTCTGATAGGCCGCCAAGGGATCCGACAGCCCATGGCGACCTGAGTGCTGCTAGCCAAAGCCCTAGCAGGCCGCCAGGGGGCCGTGGTGGCCCTAGCAGCCCAGCCGGGTTCGGCTTGGCCCTGGCGACCACGCCGGGGCTCAGTGACGCCAGGGCTCAATGATGCACTGGTGAACCGTCGGGGGAATTGACGGGGTCTGGCCAGGCCGCCAAGGAGCCGTGAGGCTCCTGGCGTCCTCATCGGACCTCGTCGGCCTCTGGCACCACTCCCCGATTGTTGTGGGGTCTTGTTGCTCGTTGTGGCACACTTCTGCTCCCCTTGTTGATGTCTTCTTCTTCCTCCGACACCATATATGCGTCGGATAAGAGCCCTTTGCGTAAAATCTCGACCTTTTCCTTCCCTTTACCAAAGATTTCTCTCTTTGTCGTAAATCTAGTTTATCAACCAGATCTGATACTTTTACCGCCTAAATTTCAGATCTGATTAATTGATTACGATGTCGCAATAAAGCCTCGCATCTGCCTCCTTCGATAACCATTCAATCGATGTCTGCATCTTAGATCTATGTTCCTCCATGATTTTCCTCAAATACTTGATCTCGTCATCCTATTTTTCCTATAAGGCTCCATACTTCTCCTTCGATCTTGTTGGCACCATGTGAATCGTACCGCTCGGATACCAATTTGATATGATATTCGTAAAAAATCAGAACAAAAAAAGAATGTTATGGTGGAAAAGATAAAAGTTAGGATTTTTATAGAATAAAAGTGGAACTACAATGGATAATTGGCCCCTTTTGGAGAGGATGCAGCTCTCCAAGCGTTATTTTTGAGACTAAAGCCTAAATCTCCTAATCTAGGGTTCTTGGATGCATAGAACAAATTCTCTCACAATAATCAAGCATAATCCCCAAATCCCTAGTCGGCCCTAATAAAACATGAAACAAATCTAGAATTTTCAGAAATTACGAAAATGCTCCTAGAGACAGAAAATTACAAAATGCCCTTATGGTCACACCACGCGCCTCCTCCTTCGCTAGTAAGTGATGACCGTATCACGACTCTCTCATCCTCAATGACAAGCTCTTAAAGCACATTATTTTTTTTTACGTGTGAGTTAAAGAGAGATTATGTTCTTTGTGTATTTTTCCCTATTAAAAACCAAAAACCAATGAAATGAGATGAAGAAGAATGAAGAAGTATTCTGTTTGTTTAAAATGAATATTCCATTATTCTTCATGTTATGTTAAGTTGTTAACTAGAGGGATTTCAGCAACTTAAATGATTTGATGGACTTGTCAGCAAATCCTATGATATGGGGGGATCCGACATAATATATGGTACCAATATCCAAAAGGCCCAAAACTTAATTTAATTCAGAACGTGTTTATAGTATATTCACCCCTAACAATCCTTAATTCACAATGACGTCCTCATTAGATAATCTTTGAATACTAAAAGTATTTTAAATAAACATAACCCATTTTATAATCAAGATGCACACCATAATTTTGTGAAGAGTTTCAATTTGTTTCGTAACTTCAAGGTTATAGTCTCATAGAACAGTAAGAAAGAATAAACAGATATTGGCATTGGATAATGAAATGAAAAAAGAGGAAGAACATGATGTGGACCATGTGAAATGTCTGATAATGTCAAATAAACTACTGAAAACTTCAGGTCACGTTTACAGAGTTAAATGCCAGCGAAGCAAAATCCCAAACAACTCAAATGTGAGCATGGAGCAAATGCTACCTGGTTCTGGAATATTAACATATGTCATAAACACACTCTACCAAACAATTCAATAACCGTAGGCCCAAACAGGTAGCAAAGTGTTGCAATTAAATGACAAGCAAATATAATGGATAACTTTGGACAATCAACATACACAATGCCATTAGCAATAAACAGAAAGAAAGATGTCCATCTGTATGGTTGATAATTAAAAATAATATTAGATGAAAAAAGAGAAGATGCCCTTCCGATTGTATGCTAGAGCTGATTTTTGTTCTGGTATAAATATCTAATGAAGGAAAAAATCAGCTTCAAAATCTTGAAAATATAATGCATCGAGTCTAAACTCTCGTAACCAAAACAAGCAAGATATCCAAAAAGATCAAAACAGACTGAAACATTCAATTTCACCCGGAGAATTTTAGCACAGTCGATAGCTGTAACAAAGACAAACAATATAACCTTACTGTGAAAAATAACACCAATGTCTTGGTAGTTTACCGGCATGAGGAGGATGAATAAACGATATGATATCTCCATGCTGAAGTTGAGCTTTAGCAGAATGTTCTAGCTTTGTCCAATTGAGATATGTTCCATTGGTGCTGCAATGCTAGAGAAAATCAAGAAAAGGAAAAGGAAAAAATGCAAAGAAAAAGATGCATACAGTAACAGATGGAATATGCAAACTCCACTGATATGTACAAACCTTGTGTCCTTTATGAAAACTGGCCCTGAGATTTTGGAGTCATGCTCTCCATCTGCTCCTACTATCCCTCTATAAATTGTGCAGTGTTTTGCACTGACAGAAATTGACTCTATTCGGTAACATGAATCTTCTACGCATCGACCAAAGCAGTGCTCATCCGCGGTCAAAACAATATTCATTCCCTTTTTAAAACATCACATCATTTAAAGTTGTCATAAGATCTTCATGATGGAATAGATTATCCTCAAAAAAACTAGCAATCATAATGTTGAGTCATGCTTGCCAAAAAAATGAGGGATTCTTCGATATTAAAACCCAAAAGAAATATGACCTTCACAAACTCAAATTGGTTTTCCCCTTTCTCATTAATTTCATGTATTTTTGAGGGGGAGTGGATGAAACGATAAGTGTGAAGTGAAAAAAAAAATTCCTACATTGAGGAAGTTTAGCTCAATGTTCAGTGTGATAGGTTTTGTTTCCTTCCCTTCCGTTGAATTTTGAGCGAATTTTGATTTCAGATTCACATTAAGTTCACGAACAATATTTTTGGATGTGGCTTATATATATTTATTTTAAAAATAAAGAAAATAAAATGCCTCTCTCTTTCTCTAGCTTTCCTTCTAGAGTACATGTGCCAATGTTTTGGCACCCCCAAATAGCAATATTAACATTTGCCTTATTCTCCTAGCTTTCGGCATTTTCTGACAGTGCAAAATGCATAAGAAGGTTTAAAATACTTTCCCATGTAAAAGTAAACTGATAGATGAAAACCTATTTTTTAGGTTTGATGTCTCACATCCTCCCAAGAGATCAGAAGTGTCTGTCAAATAATTTCAGAGTGTGCTTAGTCCCCATTACAGAGTGTGCTTAGTCCCAGTTATCATAACAAATGGTTGCATTCTCAAAAAAACGTTTTTGGACTCATGACTCGAATAGGGTCACTTCTTAATTTAATGTGTTTTAAGCCTTTTAACTAGTCTATCTCACGCCTAATTCCACTTGTTGGATATATATGCCCTACAAATTGGTTTCAGATCACATAATTCAAGTGACCTTTTCAAAATTAGTCTGTTGCTGCTTAGTCGGAACTTTATTGCTGGGCCTAAGCTTCCACAGCTGATCATTGCTCTGATCATCAATTTGTCGATCGTGTTGTCATACTTAGTATTGGGTCTAAACTAGTTAATCATGTTAAATAGTGTCACCTTATTTATCTATGAAATTGAGAAAATAGCTCCATTTAAATTCACTTTACCTTTAGAGTGAAGCCAAGGTGAAGATCTTAGAGATTTGGGATTCACATCCTTCCAAGTGGTCAAAAAGTGGCACTATGCCAACTTGCCATGCCAAAGAAGTAGCGAATGAGTTTGGTACACATTATATATCATGATGGATGATTGAGTGTGGACTCAAGACTCGATTAAGGGTTTCCCCTTTAGGCCATATGGATTTCCAGCCATGTAACCACCCCATCTCGAGTGCGGTTCTATATGGAGTTACTGCTCCCACACTATTCTAAGTAACTATAATTTATTATCTTTCAGTGGTAATTGGTAAATAGTTGGAAACTAATTATAACGCAAAGGCGTATCTATGCGACATGGCATGCAAAAAATGGCATGAAATTATAAGTTTTTGGAGTTAAATGGCATTATGGAAAGCATTCAGCAAGAAAAAAAACCTTGGATCCCAAATATTTGGAGGCTATATCGGTAACCTGGGCATTTCGAGTTTTAGGTTTCTTGATATCGGAGATATGGACACTTGATGTTGTTTTTATATACTGAGCGGACACTATGAGTAAACTATGACAATGGTTAAAACTCCACTGCAATCTTTCGGTTTAATTATGTAAGATGATAATGTTTGATTTGATAAGATCAATGTGCAACATTATTTTGTTGACCTCTGTATGATTCCTTTATTTGATTGCTCGGTTTATGCATGGCTACGTACACATTTGCATATATGTTGCGTGTTACCAGAATAGGAAATAAAACGAGATATGATACGAGATGCAGAAATGGAGCACAAAGTCTTAGAGGGCATGGAAACATCAAACATGTATGCGTATGCATGCTAGTGTGATATCCTCAATTCTATATATATATATATATAAGCATTAAAGTATAGCAAATTTGTCAGCTTAATTTGTCAAGCTGAGTTGACATTTCCCAAAAATGCAATAAAAGAGTGTTATAAAGGAATAATCATTATGTCACTCAAGTAACATAGAAATTTGTTATTAAATGCAACTCTTATTTAGATATTTTTTTAATATATGTTCCAGATACATGTTCTTCATTCAACAAATGTTTGTATAAGATCTTCCCATTTGAAAGGAATGTAAGTTGAAATTTTCTTACACATAGGGAGTTTCTCAGAATAAATTTTCCGACCAATGGTAAGTTTATCGTTATTTTTAAAGATTCTTTAGCTTTTCAAGCAACAAAAGCCAATGTAATATGACTTTTCCATGTGAAATGGAAAAGTAGTAAGAAAGTATCAGAAAATGTCATAATAGTTTAAACCCAGTGTAGAAGTGTTAGAAATGTCTCCGGTCTATAAAGATATGGTAAGGTGTCACCCGTTAGTTTTCCCAGAAAAGTATGCCCATAAATAGTGTCATGTAACAATGTGAAAATTAATGAATTATAATTGTACCATCAAATCAGGTTTTTTTATGTCCCCATTTCGAACACTCCAAGGTATCTGGATAATTGACATGGTTGCCCCATGACCATGTAATAGTGGAGCATTTATTCATAAACACCCAGTCCAATGATCAAATCTGCCTAAATTTGCAAAGCAGAAGAAAAATTAAAGAGTGTGATAGATTTATGGAGATATGAACCATAAAAGCATGTGCACAGGCAGGGTGCAATTGCCAACCTGGTTCGTGAATATGTTGCTTGCAAAAACATCATCCTCGTACTTCAATCCTTATCTTAGGGATTGGGTTTCCATGTGAGAGTAGGAAATGGAAATGGTACATGGTACTCATCATGGAAGTTCAAATCTCGCTTCCTTTACTTATTTTATATACCCATATCCCAACACCGCGGGGCCCCACAATAGTAGACCAATGTAGATGCATAGAAACCAATTTAATACGGTTTTGCACTTTTGCTAGTCTAACTTCAGCCAAAACTGATCGCAGAAGGATTCCTTAGTCGGTTTTAAAATGATGGCTTAGATCCACACAATTGGATAATCAAATTAAAGAGGCTGCACCACCAAATCAACTTTTCTTGAATGTGTTCACAATGGAAAGTTTTGAAATGGATCAGCCAATGTTTTATGACAGAAAATCCAATTTCTTACAATGAAGCAGGAGTGTACAATTACAAATAAATGTGTTGTATGCTTACGTCAAGAGACAGAATTTAGATAAAACACATGGAAGATATATTGTGTCTGGTGATCGCAGACATAGTATCCAAAAAAATTGCCGCATTGTTAACCCTAAGGAACACATTGCCACAGTGGCCTGTCATGCAACAGCATGCACGTTCATGCTAAGTGGTCAACATGGCTGCATATAGACTCCTTTAGACAGAAGATGTAATAATAGTATGGCCCATTTTGATGGAGGGGTTATGAATTTATGCAATTTTAAACAAGCGATTCTGAGTGGGGTCGAACAATGATAACTTGATGATGTTTCAGAAGTGTGATAATGCTTAAAATAGTGTTTGGATGAAAGAGGTGGGATAGAGATGTTATGAAAATTTGAAAGAGCAAATAGCAGATGAGCTAACTCGTACTAGGGATAGGGCGTTTAGATAACACTAATGGAACTTCTCTTAATAAGATGGAATCATTTTGAAGAAATCATTGAGTCGTTACTTCTTTAAAATCGCAATTCTAACTTTTACCCTTACTCATATTTTTAGTGTTCACAGAGGTCAAGAAGGGGCTAGCCTTAGCCCCCACCCCACTATCCCTGCATTCAACAAGGCCCTACGAAGTTACCATCAGATGTGTGGAGATCAATTGTTGCAGAGGATGCATCACTCGTGAGCAGATGGGCATGAAATTAAACCTATAGGACATTGTGTTTTTGCATGTGCGCCTGAGGTCTATATGATAAAGTGACATATAACTATAACAGTGAAGCCAAATATGATCTAACTACTCCTATATCAACAGAATCACATGAAATGCACTACGTAACTTGAATCGCCCTCTCTTTATATCACTGACTTCTAGACTTTGTTTTTCTCTCTCACCTATAAACCACAACCCTATCTCCCCTTCGACCTAATGTTAAGGCACAAACTGATTCGTGACATGAATACAGAACAAAGTCCCAAATGGCAAGTCAGGATCCCACAGATTTGTAACAGAGCTGTTCGTGGTAGCTGATAGCACGATACGTTCTACGGATACCAGCAGGTTAAGGAACAAACTGGTTCGTGACCTGAAAACAGAACAATGTCCCAAACGGCGAGTCGGGATCACAAAAGCTTTGTAACAGAGCTGTTTGTGGTAGCTGATAGCAAGATATGTTCTACGGATCCCAGCACAGCAGTGGCGGTGCACCTCCGTTGCTCGCCAATTATTAAGACGTGTCGAACAAGCAGCAAAGAACAAGCAGCAAAGTTCATACTTCACACGGCTGCAACGAGATAGGAGTTTGAACTTTTTCCCCGTGATATAAATTAAAGTGCCAAAAGTGCAGTCTCGTCCGATACCGATCCTGACCAGCAGGTGCAAGGATGCCGAGAAAAGTATGTATCACACAATATACACGATTTTTCTTGTGGAAGAAATGACAGTTTTTTGTTTTTATCACACAAAATGTTGTTCTAACGCCCAATAATAATAATAAGTCTTCAACAACAAAAGGAGGGGGGGAAATCAGGTGAATTCCACATGCATTCTCCCTAGAATAGAATTTTAAAGAGCCAGCACAACCTATCTGGTCGCTCATATTTTCAAAGAGTGGAACTCAGACTCCGTGGAGAAACTAGTAGAATTCATGGTTAGGGCTAGGGTTTAAGGTGAGTGTGTGTGTGTAGAGAGCGAGAGGGAGAGACAGATATAGACAGATATATGGATAGAGGAGTTACCTGCGGTCTCTTTCTGGAGAGTTTGGAGATGGCGGTGAGAATACCCCAGGCGGCGTTATCGGAGTTCTGAACGGGCTGATCGGTGAACTTGCGGGCAACTTCTCGGATCTCGTCCTCGCGATTTTTCGGGGGCTTGGAGACGGCCGGGCTCGACGCATTCTTGTACTCTTTCTGAACTTCGTTGGCGGAGTCCAACGCCATTGCGCCTCCTTCGTGCTTGCACGCTCGCTAGCAGAGATTGGTAGGCATAAAAGATCGAAAGTTGAAGGCAGGAGACAAAAGAGGCGCCGTTGAAGGGCTGTGATTTTTACCGTACCCTACCGGACCCGCTATCGCTCCTGTATTGTACCGATACGTACCAATGCCAATAAATATGTGTTTTGCATTTTTTTCATATAAGCCCCTGGAAACCTTTGACTTCACATGTTAGTCGTAATATTTTATTTTTAAAAAAAAACTTAGTAATGCTTTAAAAATGGTATTTTAGTTTGCATCTATAATCTATAATCTATAATGTATAATTTATGCTAAAGGTGTCGGAGCTATTGTCAGCGTCGGAGCAGACCAACGTCGTTTGCGTGAGAATTCGAAGGCAGTGGAGCTCGACATAGCCGGTGGATGATGTTCACAACCGTCGGATCAATGGAAATTGAATGAGTATGGTCTGTATCGCTTGATTAAGTCGCGTCCCTTGGATTAATACGATATAAGCTTTCAACGCTTTCCCAACAGCTAGAACACTATTCCCTTTTATTGTATGTCTTCTTCCTCGACTTTCCTCGCTCTTTCCATCTCCGGCTGTAACAACGGTGGTTGCCAGCGACGACTATGGTGGTTAGTCAGTTAGACCTTGTAACTGAATTGTAATTGATCACCGGTGCGGTTGAACGGCTGTAACAAACCGCCGACAAAGTGTATAAAAGGATGGGTCCACTTGTAAGTGAGTATATGTAAAATTTCAGTGTATTAGATCAACTTCGAGCTACCCCTCCAATCTCTTTCCTTTCTTCTCAAAATCTCCATCTTCAGATCTGCTTTCTTGGCTGAGGGCAGCAGATTCATGAGCTTAATTTGATCTCATGGGTCACCCTGGCAAAAAGCAGGGCTTGGGAGATCAACATTTGGCTCTTGAACCTAGTTCAATCCATATGGATAGCTTACAGGACGACGAAGATGTTGTTGGTATTAATCAGTGTGGTGATCGGCTATGGAAGTTGGAAGAAGTCGTTGATGTGCATAAGTGGAGTTCTAGTGTTCAAATTGGTTTGGAGAAAATGACCGCAAATCATTCCAAGATGGCTGCAGATCATGCCGAACTCAAGTCTGGATTCAAGAATCGATTCGATCAACTCAACAATCAATTCCAAAGTCGCATAAGCAAATTTGATGGAGAAACACCACCAAGAAACACTGCGTTGTTGGGGAATCTGAACGGAAACAAACGCCAAATCTCGCATGGCAATAATGGATTGAATTCTACTTCGGGAGTGGACAACAGCGGCAGCAAGTAGTTGGGGAACGTTATGAAATTCCATCCCAAGGGCATGTGACCAGAATTTTCTATATTTAAAGTTACGGAAGAGGTAATTGCTCGGGTGAATCAAGTTTTACAAATTTTTTATTACTATAGCACTGATGTGGGGAGTTGGGTGAAGATTTGTGGATTCCATATGCGAGAGTGTTGAGTATTGGACTTCTTCCTACTTGGTTTTGATGATGAGCAAACATAAATACTTGTGATTAATCCTCTTCATGCAGTTAATCCATTGTCTAAGCTTATCATGATGATCAAATAGCAATGGATTACCATGAAGATCAATCAAAGCTCATAGTTGAAGATTGGGTGATCAAAGATAAAGAACGGTGCTTCAAAGTCTTCAAGAAGACTTCAATATCATTCAAGAGAAAGAAGAGAAGCAAAAAAAACAAATGTAATCTATTTATTCTCTTTTCTTTCTCATTAAAATGTAGTTTCAAGTAGATTATTGTTGGAGCTCACACACTTCACTCATTCTAGCCTACGAAGTCATTAGAAACCAATTCATAGGTTTCCAACTTATTTTATTCTAATATGTGCATTTTGGACTTTCAACAGGCGACTGATGAACAATATACAGGTGCATGTCTCCATACATGCGCTTGAGATTTGTTCTCCAGTCGTTTATTATGCACACACTTTTGACTTGATTTTTGGGCTTTCATTTCTTAACTTTCATCAAGCGACTACTGTATAAAGTACAGGCGCATGTCTAGTTTCAGGCGCCTGTGACTTGTTCGTCTCAGTTGCATGACTTGTTCGTCAGTCGCATGTCTCACCTGCCCAAACTTCGTAAGTTGTGTCAACTTTCATACTAGCGCCTGCAGGCGATGTAAATAGGATTTATAGGCGCCTACCCGTGGCATATGCGCATGTATATACCACTACAGTCGCCTATTCAACACTTGCCCAGAACTTTGATTTTGGCAAGTTACGCACTTGTGCAACAGACGACTGACATTGATTTTCTAGTCGCCTGCCCATGGCACATGCGCCTGTGGATTCCACATCAGTCGCATGTCCTAATTTACACCGAATTCATATATTTTAGTAACTTACGCACTTAGGTTTTCAGTCACATGTAGACGGTTTCTCAGGCGCCTGTCCAACATTCATCAGTCGATTGTCCTACGTGGTAAGTTACCGTTTGAATTCTCACCTACCCTCTGACACAGTGCAACAGGCGACTGTCCGTTCTTCATCAGTCGCTTGTCCTGGTTGTAAAATCATTCCATTGGGATTTTCCACACGGATTTCAAAGGGGGTTTGGGAATTTTGCTTGAGGCTTTGGGAGAACCTATAAGAGGGGCTTCTACTGTTTCATCGAGGCTCTCTTGATCAACTCTTGAAACCCCTAAGCTCTCATATTCATGCTCTCAAGCTCTCAACTCTTTCAAGCCCTAAATCCTAATCTCATCTTGTCTTCCAACTAGAACCAATTTCTAATCATCTAGCTTTGGTGAAGACACGTACAAGGGCTTTCTCTCATCTTGGAAGAGACATCAACACACAACACACTTGCTCCTTCAAGTTCTACTTTAAGACATAGGTGATTGTAAGTGTTGTTATTTCAAATTTCATTATTTCGTAGTTTGAATCTACTCTCGGTTTGTGAGAGTGGTTTACTTGATCCCAAGTTATGTGATTCAAGGACATCGATTGTAGTTCGATTACACCTGTAGTGTTGCTACAAGTGGGTTTAAAGGAAACCTCAAGTTAGGGTTCTACCTTGAGTATCCGGATGAATCCGGGTGGAAGTGACGTAGGATTACCATGAACAAGTCGGTTTTGACTTGGGTAATCCGAACCCTTGAAACATAATTGTGTTAGCATTGTTCATTGTTGTTAATTCTCATTTTAGCATCTCTGTTGGATTAGGTTTTTAATTAGGCGTAATTTCTTAGTTAATTTTTATAAACACTATTCACCCCCCTTCTAGTTTTTTTCCTCGTAGACATGGTCCTTACAATTGGTATCAGAGCTAGTCTATAGCTATGGCATCCACCACCAACAGTGTTTATCCTCCTACTTCGTACAACAATCATGAGCGTGATGGTACTTCCTCCATATTCGAAGGACAATCAACGGTTCGTCCTCCGCATTTTGATGGCACGAATTTCGGCTATTGGAAGTGTCGAATGGAGATGTTTCTTATGAGTGCTTCTTTTTGGAGAACCCTCCATAAGGATTACGTAGAACCCACCAAAGAAGATTTCGACAAATGGACTCATGTCGAGAAGTCCGCTGAGGTAAACAATGCCAAAGACATGAACAATCTTCATTGTGCTTTGGATCCCGATGAGTTCAACAAGATATGCACATGTAAAAGTGCATATCAAATATGGAACCATCTCATCATCACTCATGGGGGAACCAACAAGGTAAAGTTGTCAAAGTTATATGTTGCTATACAAAACTTCGACATGTTTCAAATGCAGGAAGGTGAGAACATTGCAACGATGTACGGACGCTTCACCGACATCACCAATGAATTTGAAGCTCTCTGACAAACATATGCACAAAAAGATAATGTAAGAAATATAATCATGTCAATGACATTAAAGTGGGAAAGAAGAGCAATTGCCATTGAGGATGTCAATGACATGAAGAACTATACCGTGGTGAATCTCATCGGGACTCTCGTGTATTACGAAGTAAGAAGGGAGAACCGATTAAAGATTAGAGGCATGATGAAGCCAACAGAGGTCAAGAAGAATGTGTTAGCATTCAAGGCTACTTCTTCGTCATCCGATAGTGATGAGTCCGAGAACGAGATAGATTTGGAAGAAATGGCGCTCATGGCGAAGAAGTTACAACACTTCTTTCTCAAAAGTAAATTCCTTTCCAAATCTAAATTTGATTCCACTAACAACTCCGCTTCTCTGTGTTTTAAGTGTAATAAGTCAGGGCACATCGAGAAGGATTACCCAATGCTAAGGAACAAAGAAAAGTGGAAAGTACCGAAGTACCACACGTCCGACAAATTCAAGAATGACAAGAAGAAAGGACTTGTTTGGACTTTCGATGACTCAAGTGGGGATTCTTCAAGCGAATCAGAGGATGAGAAGGGTGAGAGTGCACACATGTGCTTTATGGCCCGAGAAGATACATTCTCCGATGGGAGCGATAGTGAGAACGATTAACCCGAGGTAACTATAGATGAACTTCGTATCGCTAACGAAGAATTATTTTCTAAGTATCAATCTCTCATGCTTAGATAAACTAATTTGAAGAAATCGAATGTTAGTAAATCATCCATGCCATCCATCACCAACAATGACCCAGTGTTGACACACTCTCACTTGAGAAAGCCAATTTGGTTTCTCAAAATGGCACACGTTCAAGTCCGGATTTGCACCCGGAAGCGTGAATGACGTTTTACTGCAAGCGCACGGTGTAAACAGTGGCGAGTAGGTATCGAATCCACAGGGAGGCGGTTGTCACACTACCTATCTATTCATAGGCTGGGTTAGGCTTCGATATCTTATTGGGTGGAAATGGATTACGAAGGAATGTCGTAATGGCGATGGAAGTGGAATGCGAGGGTGTCACAATCGGCAAGGCATTACCAAGTCTCCATACAAAATGAAAACAAAATGAACAAAGAGAAACAATCGAGAGAAAGATCGCTAGAATGTCGGGAATCCCCGCTAGGGCTTTCGGATTTTGATAACGGGTCAAGGATCCTTTCGTCAAAAGACGTGCGGGTAGGAGTGTCGCATCTGGAAATGGGAACGAACATTCGACTATCGTCGTCACACTCGTCTAAGGCCTCCCCGTGTGCAGCTGTGCTTTCGCAGTCGGCTTTACACGGGACGTGTGCATTATGCTCGACACTTGGTTCCCGTAACACAAATCCGTATCCTCATGATCTACGAACTGGGGTACCACTCTACGGTTGGTTCAGGCAGTCAGGCTACTCTCGTAGTCACCGACTAGCGGATCGAGGATTAGTAATCGCCCCTAGCTCTCGAGTCACTCTCGTGATCACGAGCCCTAGAAGCAGCCATTAAGCCCAAATCAGATTCGTGGGGATCGTCCCTAGAACGTGGAGCTACTTTTGCAATCCTCCAATTTTAGTGCTAATCCCCTAAAACCCCATATCCAAACTACCGTAGAGCAACCCAAGAGTCATCCAACTAAGGTTAACCCATCACCCTAACCCTAGAATCCTAGGGTTCTTCCATAATCATAACAATAGATATACTCAATCATCACACAAGAGACGTGGACAACAAGAATCAACATCACAAGCAAGTAAAATGAAAGCAATAAAGGATTCAAACAGCAAAACAAATATGAAAAACAACAAAAGAGATTTAACAAGGAAGAATACTTATCGAACAAAGATCCGGTACATAAACTTCCAAGAGGGGCCTAGGGCATAGCCTAACCTCTGAAAATCATCCCCCAAGACAGAAAATAAGAGAAAGGGGCTAAAACTGGCCCCCTCAAATGGTGGCTCAACACTCCTATTTATAGCCCCCAAAGAAAAACCCTAAAAATTGACCTCACAATAGTTTCCCAACATGGCGCTCGGTCGAGCGCCTTCCTGGTGCTTCCAGCTGGCGCACAAAGGAGGGGTCGCTCGGTCGAGTGGTGAAGCCGCTCGACCGAGCGCTCCCTTCAAGGAATCCATATCGCTCGGGCGAATATGCCCGAGCGACACAACTCCCTCGACCGAGCGAATTGGACGCGAACTTTTTCGAGAGCTGCAAGGCAAAAAATGGGAGCTCACTTACGACTGGCTCGGGCAGTGCTGGGGGTCGCTCAGTCGAGCGAGTTGGGTCGCTCGTCCGAGCAACCCCTCACAGCTCGACGCCTCCTTCTTTGTATCATAGCTCGGTCGAGTGCACGGAGCGCTCGACCGAGCGACCTGGAACTCATGGCCAGATTCTCTCTTCCCCTCTCCTCTCTTCTCTTCTTCCTTGCTTCTTCTTCTTGCTCCTCTCCTACAGCTTTGAGTTGTCAAATGTGGTGCCGATGGTGCTCCGGCGTCGGTGTTCGTGCTCTCCTCTCCAAGATGTTCCAAATCGCTCGATATTCCCTGAAATGCAAAAAAAGGCTCCTAAAGTAAAATAGTTCCAATTATGAGCGTAAAAGCGTATAAAAGTGAGATTTGAGCATTCATTATGATGTGTAAATATATAGCTAAAATATGGAATATTATGACACATCAAAATCTCCCAAGCTTACCTCTTACTCATCCTCGAGGAAGACTGGTAAGAAGCGAACCCGGGAGAGGAATACAATGGAGAGGTGAGGCGATGGCGTGTGACGGAGACAAGGGTTCAATCTTAAAACACAGCAATTATATGAACCTAAGGGTACAAGAACGTGTGAACGCACACCAATATGCATTTAGAACTCAATTTCACGCAAAATACTTTAAGTCTCGCTCAAATGAAGATATTGTGGATTTCAATAGAAGTAATGAACGATAAAATGAGAGTAGAGCTACGCCCTATCATAGTTTATCAAGAAATATAATAAGTCTACAGAAATAGATCCATTGTTCACAACTCATTCTCTAAGCAGTGTAAATATGTCATGATCAAATAATTTCAAGCATGCTTGGTATTTTGTTAAGCTTCACGGAATGTGTTAGTGAATTCAATTAATATAAGGTGTCACCACACTACTCCCGTTTCATAATCCCTAGAACCCATCAACTTTGCCATTTCATTGTTCTATGTAGAAGTGGAGATAAGGATATGTGATTTTTTCTTTTTACAATTGTTTTGGCTAGATAGCAGTTATATACATATTTTATTTTCTTGTATACACGAGCTAACTCAATATATACAAGAGGTGGCACTTGCATCCCAAACGAGACGGTCTTAGGGCATCGGGTTACGAAGAACCCCTCGGGCCTTTTGTTTAGTATATGCATTTGGTTTTTGTATTATTGGGATTTTTGCAAACTCACGTAAACGCGATGGAATGCAAAGCATGATCAAAGATCATTTATTTGGCTATAAAAAAGTAAAAGGAAACAGAAAAACCATAGAATCTAGACATGGCTTTGTTTGATGAATTCTAATTATCACTACTTTGGTTGTCGTGTGGTTATCCTATCTCTTTTGAATTACTAAACATCCATGAAGTAGTAGAATTATCAGTCAAATCACGCAAGAGTCAAATAATATTCGGATTTGATTCATTCATTTTTAGCTTAACTGTTTCAAGAATATGGTTGTGAAACTATGGATTCTACGATGAAAAAGCATATTAACAATTATACTCTAATCAAGGAATCGAACTCTAATCTAACAGAAATCAGAGTTTTTGAAAAAAAAAATCCATAATATTTCATAAGAAATGAAGCATATGAGACATAAATATAAAAGTGAACATGGTTCATATGAAAGTTTAAAATGTGTTTCACGATGAAGTAAAATGTGTGCACTGTGCACTCCTCCAAGTTAAAATGTCACATTGTCCTTAATGTGTGTATAATATAAATAGAGGACAATGGTAAAATAGGGAGTTACACAACAAAATAATATCTCTCTCCAAGCTATCTTATATGGTGCCCGATGTGGACAGTTGGGCATAAAAATTGGGGAGAGAAGAAAAGTAAGCACCAAAATATAAGGGCAGGAAGTTAAATCATGGAACTGTGTGGGGTGCAAAGGATGATTGTGCTAACATATGTGGTGAATTTATTAAACTAGGAAAGCATAAAAATCCTATACGGTCCTCTCGCTATCGAGAGGATTCGTGATTATTCAAAGCATAAAAATCTACACTATATCTAAACTACTGGATTGATACCACCTGTAGAAAATACATATCCAGTATCTTTGCTGGTGCAAGCAACTGCTCCAGCTGCTCCTTCCGTGCTCTGCCAGGTGCGTGTCTCTATGGATAGCAATGAACTCCATTAATGCAGCCCCTAGAATCTCCCCAAGGATTCCACCTATACCCTGTAGGAGACGAGCTGCATCAGTTCGTCTCTAAAATTCTCCCCGTGATATATGAATCCCAGGCATCGGTGCTAAAAACGTGTTTGGTTACGGATTTGCACTTGGAAGCACGAATGTCATCTTACCGCAAGTGCATGGTGTAAACAGTGGCGAGCGGGTATCGAATCCACATGGAGGTGGTTGTCACACTACCTATTTATTCCTAGGCTGGGTTAGGCTTCGATATCTTATTGGGTGGAGATGGATTACGAAGGAATGTCGTAATGGCGATGGAAGTGGAATGCGCGGGTGTCACGATCAGTAAGGCACGACCAAGTCTCCACACAAAAATAAAACAAAAAGAACAAAGTGAAACAATCGAGAGAAAGATCGCTAGGATGTCGGGAATCCTCGCTAGGGCTTTCGGATTTTGATAACGGGTCAAGAATCCTTTCGTCAAACGACGTGCGGGTAGGAGTGTCTCATTCGGAGATGGGAACGATCATTCAACAATCGTCGTCACGCTCGTCTAACGCCTCCCCGTGTGTAGCCGTGCTTTCACAGTCGGATTTACACAGGGATTTGTGCATTACGCTCGACACTTGGTTCCCGTACAACAGATCCGTATCCACTCTCATGATTTACGGACTGGGGTACCACTCTACGGTTGATTCAGGCAGTCAGGCTACTCTCGTAATCACCGACTAGCATATCGATGATTAGTGATCGTCCCTAGCTCTCGAGTCACTCTTGTGATTGCGAGCCCTAGAGACGGCCACTAAGCCCAAATCAGATTCATAGGGATCATCCCTAGAACGTGGAGCTACTTTTGTAATCCTCCACTTCTAAAGCTAATCCCCCAAACCCCCTTATCCAAACTACCATAAAGCAACCCAAGATTCATCCAACTAAGGTTACCCCATCACCCTAACCCTAGAATCCTAGGGTTCTTCCCTAATCTTAGCAATAGATCTAATCAATCTTCACACAAGAGATTGGGACAACAAGAATCAACTTCACAAGCAAGTAAAATGAAAGTAATAAAGGATTCAAATAGCAAAACACATAAGAAAACAACAAAAGAGATTTAACAAGGAAGAATACTTATCTAACGAAGATCCGTTACATAAACATCCAATGGGGGGGGCCTAGGGCATAGCCTAACCTCTAAAAATCATCCACCAAGACAAAAAATAAGAGAAAGGGGCTAAAAACGGCCCCCTCAAATGGTGGCTCAACACTCCTATTTATGGCCCCCAAAGAAAAACCCTAAAAATTGACCTAACAACAGTTTCCCGACATGGCGCTCGGTTGAGCGCGCCCTAGCACTCGGCCGAGCGCCTTTTTGGCGCTTCTAGTTGGCGCAAGGATGAGGGGTCACTCGGTCGAGCGGCTTCACCGCTCGATCGAGTGCTCCCTTCGAGGAATCAATGTCGCTCGGGCGAATATGCCCGAGCAGCATCTCGCTCAGCCGAGCGACAGAACTCGCTCGACCGAGCAAATTGGACGTGAACTTTCCCAAGGGCTACAAGGCGAAAAATGGGAGCTCATTGATGACTGGCTCGAGCGAGCGCTAGGGGTCGCTCGATCTAGCAAGTTCGGTTGCTTGGTCGAGCGAGTTGTGTCGCTTGGCTGAGCGACCCCTCGCAGCTTAACTCATCCTTCTTTGTATCATAGCTCGGCCGAGCACACGGAGCGCTCGACCGAGCGACCTGGAACTCATTGCCAGATTCTCTCTTCTCCTCTCCTGTCTTCTCTTCTTCTTTGCTTCTTCTTCTTGCTCCTCTCCCATGGCTTCGAGTCGTCAAATGCGGTGCCGATGGTGCTCCGTCGTCGGTGTTTGTGCTCCCCTCTCCAATATGCTCCAAATCGCTCGATATTCCCTGAAATGCAAACAAACGCTCCTAAAGTAAAATATTTCCAATTATGAGTGTAAATGCGTATAAAACTGGTATTTGAGCAATCATTATGATGTGTAAAAATACAGATAAAATGTGGAATATTATGACACATCAGCACATTGAGAAATGAGGTGAATTCCCTCAAATATCAATTAGATCGTGTTTCTTCTAAAGATAGTGATGATCTAATTTTACAAAACACACAATTGGGTACTGAGAATGATTCTCTCAAAACCTAAGTACACGATCTCACTGCACGTGTGTCCACATTGGACACTACTATTTCTTCTTTAAAGGAGAAATACGAGCTCATGTCTTCCCATGTTAAGAGATTTAACAAAGTGAAAGGGCAATTGGATGAATTGCTTTCCAACCAATTTTCGGCCACACATCGTATTGGACTTGGTTATGTGGAGGCAAATGCATCCAATTCACGCACCTCCTATACTGGTGTAACTATAGATTTTGTGAGGTCATCCTCATCCGGTGCATCCACAAGTGGTGTCAAAAACACTATTAGTAGCAAACCTACCAAGGAAGTCACCACTCCACACGTTCCTTTTTTTTAATAAGAAACCCACTTAAGGGTAGAAATCAAAAGAAAGGACATGCCTCTATGTACACTTGATGTGTCCATATTTTTCATGTTTTTACCGCATCATTTCATCTCATTTCATATCATATTCCCCTCTGAAATCCAGATTTTTATATATTAATGTGCTTCTAAAGCCATATTCTAGTTTTTTGCATAGATTTGTGGATAATCGGGGATTTTGGATCGAATTGGAGCTGATTCGGGACATGGACACATCCAGCACGTCCAAGACGTCATTGGCAAGGCTCCATGGGAGTTCGCCGCAGTTTAGAAGAAGATCGGAGGAGAGGAGGAGAAGCGAGCGAGAGAAATCAAGAAAAATCCCTTAGCCCAGTCAGTTTCCCAGGCGACTCGGGCCGAGTAGCTTACAGCTACTCGGCCGAGCTGACACGCGGATACAGCAGGAAATGGATACGAGGTGACTCGACCGAGCAGCTAGGCGACTCGACCCACTTGTTACTCGACCGAGTGAGGGCTACTCGACCGAGTAGCCCGCATCAGAAACAAGCAAGCATAGCCGCAGTCAACAAAGTGACTCGACCGAGCAGCCACCTGCTGGTCGAATAGCCGACGCGCCCAAGCAATACACGGGCCCAACTTTCCAGATTTCTGAGAATTATTTGTGGGGTCCCTAACCCTTGTATAAAAACGATTTTCCTTTAATATTTTAGACATCAAGAGTTAATTAGAGAATTTTAGTGTAAGCTTTATTTTAATTAAGAGTTTTGAGATCTAGGTTTTATCATTGAGTAGATTTTTATTGCGTTTTCTGGCTAGAATCTATTGGATCTTTATTTCTTTGTGACTTGATATCGATCTACATCGCTTTTGGTACGTATTCCTGTCTTTTATATGTTTCCGATTATTACGATGAATTCCATGCTAAAAATCCAATCTTTATTTGCTTTCTCCACTATAAGTGAGTAGTTCTATCTAGAGCTAATGGATTAGCCCTAGGATCTTAGGGAAAAGATGCGAAGTTAGGATTTTTAGGTTGCATTGGACATAAAAAGGGGAGTATTTTGGTTGATCTATCTAAATCCCTAGGAGAATTCATACTGAGATCGTGACCACTGTCGGGGGAATCGATGAGCTTAAGGAATATCCTGTGGATTTAATTAAGGAGTTAGTGGATTCAACCAAGGCACGCGACCATGCCCGGCTCGTGTCTTGATGGGATCCACCGACGAACTATACCATTAATTGACGGCTACCGGCATTGCGTCAATAAGAGCCATCAAAATACCTCAAAGCTCTAACCCACGAGAGTGGTACAAGTTGAGAGCATTCGAACCACGAGAGTGGGAAGATTATTGTAGATCCTTAATGCATATATCGTATGCATCTACCGCAAGAGCGGTGTGAATACAATATGTTAGATTCATGATGCCTAGATGCGTGAATTCGCTTTCTAGATGCTACAATCCCCAATAAAACCAATGTAACGTAAAAGTCCTAATATAACATCGACCTCCGACGATCCTAACGGTGTATCCTAATGCCCTAGTCTCTTTATATTGAATCAAACATCACCAATCAAACCAATAGTTCAAACCGACTGCTACCTCTTTCTAAGACTTAAAAATAACCTGAGATCAATACACATCTACTTTCCTTGTGGGATCGATATCTTTTATATTATAACTTGACACCGTCCGCTTGTGTTCGTGAGCCCAGAATTGATACTTAGGAACCGTCAGCGCCTGGCATTAGTGACATTGCCAGGTGGCTTTTGGGTGTTAGTTCCGGGTGCATCAAGTTTTTGGCCCTGCTGCCGGGGACTGTATGGTGTTACTTAGGCTATTTTTATTTTGAAGAAATTGTTAGCAATTCTTACCATCTCTTGTCTTTCCACCCGTTTATTCTCTTTTATTACTTTGCTACTCACGGTATTCTTATGAGTTTTGTGTTGTGCATGATTACTCGCCTCGGAAGCATTGACAAGGAATTGCTATTTGATCCTGAGATCGAAAGAACCGTACGAACACTCAGAGCTTTGACAAGGGGCCAGACATCATCTGATCTGATGGCAGAGCGTACCACCACTCTGCCTCGTACTGAGTCCATCCGGGACCATATGAAACCAAGCTATGGGAGCACTTCTTCTATTTTGTGGCCGCAACTGGCGACAGGTAACTTTGAACTGAAGACCGTGTTAATTAATCTGATGCATCAGGTTCCCTTCCATGGGCATCCACACGAGAACCCGAATCATCATATTGATAGTTTATTGGCAAAGTGCGACACATTCAAGGTCAAGGATCTAAGCAACGATGCTATCAAGCTTAGGTTCTTTTCTTTTACGTTAAGGGACAAGGCCTCATACTGGTTGCACGCTCACCCTTCCAATCACTTCACCACTTGGGAGCAACTGGCTCTAGCATTCGTGGATAAATTTTACCCACCGTCTAAAACGGTGAGGATTCACGGGGTCATCTCCAACTTCAAGCAATTGCCTCAAGAGTCCCTTTATGAAACGTGGGAGAGGTTTAAAGATCTCCAGCACCAATGTCCACATCACAGAATCCCGGTTCAGTGTCTAGTCCAGAGTTTCTATAATAGGCTACAGCCGAGCACAAAGATGATCATAGATGCCACCGCACAAGGCCCTTTTCGATAAATCGACCGAAGAAGCTATATCTCTACTGGAGCACATGGCTGCAAACAACCAACAGTGGAGCGAGGAGCACTCCATCATTAAGAATCCCGAGGTAAAAGTTGCTAGTCATCTTGATACTCACATCGAAACTTTTTGCAAGCAGGTAGCCAGAATTGAACAGCGGTTGGATGCTATCCCAACCACCTCTAGCGCTCCAGCCTACTTTACCCACGAAGAATATTCAGAACAAGGCTATCCCCCTAATGAGAGATCATATGATGGAGCTGACATGCCACCTGAGCAGGTACATTTTGTGCAAGGAGATGGACAGTACCAATGGCAACATCCAGTAGCAAGGAATCACCCCGGCCTATCTTACGGGAATCCAAAGTGGAGGGCTGCAACCTCCACAGTTTCAAAGGCCGTCTCAACCACCTCCTCAACAACAAGGGCCGTAACAACAAAACGGGTTTAGGCCATCTGGGCCATACAGTCTGTCGGGGTACTTCAATCGCCCCCCTCCACAACAATATGCACCGGCGCCACCAAGGCCTAACTTGGAGGCCACGTTGGAAGCATTCATGAGCAGACAAACCAAGTTCAACAATGACACCACCGCTCAATTCAAGAATATTAATACCTCACTTGACGAGCTTAAGGGTCAGATGTCTCAACTCATGAAAACACAAGGAAGATTGCCCTCAGAACCGGAGCCGAATCGGGCTTAAGCGAATGCAGCGGTTGCCATCACCACACGAGTAGGGAATAAAACCAACACTGTAATGGTGCCGGTTTCTAGCAAGACGTGCCAAGAACCGACAGTTCAAGCTCAAAATGAAGATGTTCCTATTGGCGACGACAAGAAAAAGGCTATTGACAAGCCTAGTATTATTGGAGAAATGGAGGCCTCGCCTTCTACCATGCCCACCACCACCACGATGCCTGAGTATAGCATCACTACTTCCAACAATTGTACTCCGAAGGATGCCACCAAAGAAAGGGCAAGTCGACCTCCTCCACAATATCCCCAAAGATTAGTATTGGCGAAGATGGAAAAGAAGTATGCTAAGTTCATAGATCTCCTTAAAGGTATTCAACTAAACATTCCTTTCATGGGTGCTATAACAAAGATTCCCACGTATGCGAAATTTTTTGAAAGAACTCATCACGGGGAAGCGTAAACACGAGGACGTAAAGCTTTTAGAGGACTCCACATCAATTATCAAGAATCATCTTCCAAATAAATTGTCAGATCCCGGGAGCTTCACGGTGCCGTGCTCCATCGGCGACACCCATATTAGCCGGGCTTTGATAGACTTGGGAGCAAGCATCAGCTTGATGCCGCTTTCCATTTTCAAGAGGCTACATACCGGAACAGAGCTTGAGCCAACCGACATGTCCATTCAATTGGCGGACCACTCCATCATGTATCCGATGGGGATAGCATGGGACATCATTTTGCGGATACCGCCCAGGCTTTGTGTACCGGTGGATTTCATCATCATGGATATACCGGAAAAAGGTAGCCCTCAACTCATATTGGGCCATCTGTTCATGTCGACGGCCGGAGTGCTGATAGATGTTTGTGAGGGAACACTTTCTATGAATGTGGGCAATATAGAAGTGGAATTTCATCTACAAAAGCCTATGAGGGAACGTACCCCTCAAGGAGATGCGATCTACCTAGAGCTCTTGGAGGATGAGGCCACAAATGACTATGCCATGGAAGAGTTCGCCAGAGATCCGGTGAAGTTAAGCATTGATGACGACTGCGATGTCATACCTAACAAAGCTGTAGCCGCCTCTCTTTACGTACTCAATAAGGAGGCTCCGGACGATTCATTGCACCACCAAGAGCCGTGAGCTCAATACGTATGACCGAGGAGAGCCACCTTGAAGACGCGCGTCAAATACCGCCTCATGGGATCATCGATAAACATGACGTGCACATCTCGTATGCGCCAATATTCAATGAAAATCGTAAGGGAGTCGAGCTTATGACTTAAAACACCGCCTTATCGGGAAGCAACCCGACTTTCTATCCCCTAGTTTTTGCTTTCCTTTTGTTTTTCTATTCATCAAAAAACCAAATAAATACGTATTTGCTTCTATAAAAATTCAAAACATAAAAAGCTGACGAGTTCTTCCTTTTTCAGGTTGAACGACAAGGAGAGCGTGCTACACGATGAATTAAAGGCAAAAGAACCAAGGGGAGAGCGCCATAGAGAAACACAAGCTTGGGGGAGAAAAGCTATAGGCGACTCGACCGAAGAGACCCCTACTCGGTCAAGCTGCAGTCAGATGGAGAAAAGGCCCAAAATAGCGTTCTGGAAGCTACATGCGACTCGACCGAGTAGCACCCTACTCGACCGAGCTGCATGAAATTGGAGAAAACCGGCCAAAATCGGCTTCTGGAAATTTATTGTGACTCGGCCAAGTAGCATCTTATTCGGTCGAGCTACAGTACAAGCTGCAGGAAGCTGGAGATGAAGGTAAAAAGTGGCTCTGGAAATTAATTACGACTCGATCGAGTAGCCACCTACTCGGTCGAGCTACAGACAGAACCCAAAATGGTCAAAAAGAGCACTCTGTTTCTATTTCGACTCGATCGAGTAGCTGTCATACTCGGCCGAGCTGCAGGGAGAGCAAAAGAAAGCTGAAAACATCACTCTGTTTTAATTCAGTTCGATCGAGCTGAGTAAGTAGCTCGGTCGAGTACTAGGGCACTATTCTTGAGCCTAATTTCAAAATTATTTTAATTCTTTGCCTACTCGACCGAGCAGCTATGGCTGCTCGGCCCGAGGAACGACCTAACAGTGGGCCCCACGACTCAAACCGAGTCAACTCGGTTTAAACCAACTTGTTTTTTAATCTCCCCCAAACCAACCCTAACTCGATTTTATTCTCCCCGAGCAGCCCTAATCCCCGAGTT
Source organism: Scilla litardierei (assembly GCA_030789695.1). Taxonomy (NCBI): domain Eukaryota; kingdom Viridiplantae; phylum Streptophyta; class Magnoliopsida; order Asparagales; family Asparagaceae; genus Scilla; species Scilla litardierei. Next base: position 94,526,600 of record CM061138.1, on the reverse strand, counting down.
CCCTCACAAAAACCCTACTCGACTCCTCCCCCCACCGCCGTCGCATCAATCTCTGCCGCCGTCACCGCCTACCGCACTGCCCTAATCGGTCCGCCCTCTGCCTCTCTCTCTCCTCATCTCTCTTTCCCTCTCTATCTACCCTGAACCCTTCCCCAGCTCCGGCAAACACCGGAGCTGTACCTTCGACGGCACCGACCGCAGGCAGTGCCGCTGTCCCCTACCACCCCCAATTCCCCCCCCACACACCCTCTTTCTCCCAAAACCCCCTCCCCCGAACCCTTGCTCTGGCAATTTGCCAGAGCGTCGCGCCGGTGCTGGTTGGCGCCGGCGGCACATATCTCACCCACCCACCCCCTCCTGCCATCCCCTACAACCCCTATCTCCTATCACCCCTCCACCGCCCCCTTTGCTCCGGCAACTCGTCGGAGCTCGACCCCAAAACGGCCGCCCGAGCTGCTTGCCCGAGCACACCTTGTGCTCGGGCCTTTCAGCCCAAAACCCCCCATCCTCTTCATCTACCCCCACCTCCCCATCATCATCATCCTCCTCCTCCTCCTCCTCATCTCCCCACAAACCCCCTCGCTAATTTTAAAATTTTATTGCTCTGATTCGTTTTATAAATGAATTTGCCTCCTGATATATTTGCTTTCTTCATATTACAGGTACTTCAACGCGCTCCGAGGGGTCGTCTGGATCAGGAGCAGCTTGGGGGATCGATCTGCTTTCGTAGCGTGCACGTGCTTCCAGCTTGTTTTAGCAGCGACACTCGGTTTGGGTATACTCCTTCCTTTCATATTTATTTTACCATAGTCAGTCGCTTGCACCCATCACATGATGCCGCCTCGCCTTAGGCCGAGGCCACCACCCCATCCTAGGAAGAGGACGGCCGACACAGGTTCTTCCTCTTCCTGGCCGTCACACCATTCCTGATGCGCACGTACCCCCACACTTGAGGAGGAGGAGTGGATGGGACTCTCTACGTCCTCGTCCGACTCCTCCCGATTCCCCTCACCCGTGCCTCTAGCCATAGAGGCACCACTACATCCACACCCCGCCCACACTGCTGCTCCTCCCTTCCCCACGACTGCTCCCCCACCACGTCTTGTACCCCCACCCCCGCCCTTAGGACCTATGGCATCATCTTCCGGGACGACGCTCACCAAGAGCGTTTCTTGGCCATGTCCTACCGTACCATTGTCCCTACCTGCTTCGCACTCATCCCCACCCTTCAGCATCTTGGACTCCTTCAGAGGGTCCATAGGCTTTATCAGGTCATTGGTTTTGACCGCCTTCTCGCACTCCACGCCTGCACCTATACATGCCTCACACTAGAGGCGTTGAGCTCGTGTCACCCCAGCGAGTGATGGCATTAGCTTCTGGCTCCTTGACCACGACGTAGTGGTCATGCACGCCATGATCCGTGTACACTTCCACTTTCCTGCTATCCTCGACCACAGACTCGCTTTCTCCCCCCGATTTCGAGCCCACTGAGTTCGATGCAGAGCAGTTTTGGCATCGCATCATGGGTCTGCGAGGATATCGCCCTAGCAGGGTGAAATCCTCTTGTATCGTCCACCCTTGACTCCGCTTCGCGCAGCGCCACCTCGCCACCACTCTCTTTTCCAGGCCAGATGTCGGGACACTCTCCCTTCCTGAGCTTTTCCATCTTAGGGGGATGACTCACCCTCTGCACTTCCACCCTGATAGCTCCCTCCACCCATTCCTACTCTCCGACGCAGCACACTGGCTGTGTCACCGCCTTCTTCAGACCGCCCACGCCTCCACAGATATCTTCTACTGCGAATTTTTTACTATTTTCGCCCAGATGCTCGACCTAGAGCTTCCTGCTCGTCAAGTGACGCCCGCCGGGCCTACACGCCTGACGATGGATGTGCTCACATGCATGTCCATTATTAGGCTGCACGGTGCACGTCACTGGATTTACCTTTTAGGTGCCCACCACTAGCTGTACCTCTTCCTACCCCTCCCCACCCTCACCCATATCACCCCAGTCATGCTTGACTGGATCACCCCCGCATTTTTTCCATCCCACCCATCCACGTCCTGGAGCCACCTGGAGCACCAATCGTCGACGACATCGACGATTGGGTACTTAGTTCTGACGAGGATGAGCCCGACCTCGCGGCCCTCGTGGCAGCCCAGCCACCCCATTCGCACCCCCACCACCACCTGGGAGCACTTCTGTTTCCACCTCTGTCAGTGCTCCCGCCGCCGCCGCCGCCCCTACTACCGCCGTAGAGACCCCGGGGACTGTCCTCACCTCCACCCCAGAGATCGCTACCTCTGTCTCTGACGTGCCCGGACCTGAGGGCACGGTTGACTCTGCTGCTCCCGATCTGACTTCTTCCACCCTCTTGGAGCCAACCAGTTCTTCCGCACCTGTGGACCTCCTCGTTTCCCTTCCTACCTCCCTAAGGCCCACAATCACCTACCAGGCACCACCACCACACCGGTAGTAGCAGTATTCACTGAGAGCGTCGTGACTTCTGTCCACACTTCTGTGTCTACGACGACTTCTTTTTCTGTTGCATCTGCTTCCGCACCGGATCTCGGTTTGATTCCACTCCATTCTACCTTAGCCGAGTTCCCTGCTAGCTTACCCTCCCCAATCTTTCAGGCTAGGACCAGTGGATGTCATCACAGGGCCGTCCTTCGAGAGTGGTGTCTAGCAGCTCCCGTCCTCCCCTCAGCCCTCACGTCTCTGAGCTCGCTTGACCGCCGTGGAGACCGAGGTAGCGAGACTAATGAGTGACTTTGACTCATCTAGCTCGGTCGACACACACCACAGGAGAGTTGAGGATGACCTAACCACGATCATATCTATGCTAAGGATGAGACATATACCCACCATGATACTCGCTCCCGCCCATCTTCTCAGGCCAGACCATGTCCCTACCCGTGCACCACTCGGCGACCCTCACTGTCAGGCTTCTGCAGGGTCTGTCACCTCTACCCCCGAGTTGGTTGCCACACTAGCGGCCACTTCAGTTGCCGAAACACACGTTCACACACTTGTCGACACTCCTGTGGTCTCACTCTCGTTTGACCCTGCACCACCAACTGACCCATCGACCGACACTCTAGTTGAGCCTTCTGCTGTCGCCATCCTCCTGTCTCCAGCAACGGGACCCATCACTATCTCTAGATGGTGGTGCCGTTGTTTGATACACATATCACATTTTTGCTCCAACCCCTCCACCTTATTTTTAGTGCACATCTGTCTTTTCGGGGCCCTACTCTTGCACAGCTTGGGGGAGGACCCATTTTGCATCTTGCATCTCTCCATCATCATGCACATGTATATACTCAATTTGCATTTGTCCATTTTGTATTTGCATCATATCACACTTTGCATCTCTTGCATCACTCCATGCATATAAATCTGCATATTTTGCACATTTTTATTTTCCATATATTTTTTATCTTTCATATCCACCCACCCACCTTAGCCTCATTTTCCGCCTTACCAGTGTTTTCTCAGCAGTGAGGACACTGCTATGTTTAGCTTGGGGATGAGCGCTATCACTCTTTATTTTCATTTTCATTTTTTTTCTTTTTTTACTCCTTTTTACTTTTATTTTCGACCCAGTTTGTCCACCTTTTTCTTTTTTCTCATTCAGCATCACGTTTTCCATATTTTACCATGCTCGCATGCTTGTTTTTATTTTTTTTCTTTCTCCGCCTTTTCCCCCTTTTGCTAGATTTGTTCCGCATGATGCTATCTCTTATAGCCTTTTAGTATGCTATTGCGATGCTTATTTCTTTTGCCATGCTAGTTAGAGTATTTCGGTCTTTTGCTGCCTGTATGCTTGCATATATATTCTTTTGCTGATTTCTCTATATGAATGCATGAAATAAATTAAAACTGAATGTATGCAGTAGTATCTAGTATATGCTTGTTGGAAATGCACCAAGATTCACGCATCATTAGAATATCTGAAGCATCTGCTTGTTGTCTTATTTCTCTTCTTACTGCATGCCTACTATGATTGTATGTCTTACCGCATGTCTTCATTGTTTATCGAAATGAATGAAAATATCCATGCCTGCTTATGAGTTTAATTAGAGTATTATCTTATTGAACCATTGTGCACATCTTATGAGTGAACCGAGTGATTTATCATTTCCTTCTCCACGTATCTTTATAAATCCCTACATGTCATTTGGTTTCTCCCCCACAGCTACTTATACCGCATCCACTTCCCATAAATCCCAAAAGAAAAGTTACCCTCCAAAGCCAATAAAGGAGCCAAAGTCGAAATGTATATTCTATTGCTCCCATCAAAAAAGAAGAAGAAAAGGAGAAAAGAAAAGAAAAAAATCATTCCGTATATCCTATTTGCATGGAGCTACACATATACTTGGGGAAAAGCCAAAAAATCCAAATTTCTATCCCTTAGATGTGACACCTCAAGCTAAGCTCGGGGGGTGAACCATTTGACCACATGAGTGAGTGGAGTTGTGCACAATTGGGGATGTTTGATATTGCTTAAAATTTAAGAAAACTGCCAGCTATGGAGATTTTTCTGGAGTTGAGATGAATATATGAATGTCATGATCCTTTCTATTTTCTTTTGCATGCCTGATTTGAATCTTATATGCTTCGGTTGTGTCTATTGATTGAAAAGTGCATGCATCCAATTTTTATACTAGACTCTATGAATTGCATGAGGTTGATATGAATTGACTGCATGAATATTGAGATTTCCCTTTCTTTGATCTTATAATGCTTGCAAGTATTATATTAAGCGAAAGACACGAAATTCATATTATCATGTGATTTATTTCGAAGCATCGTGATATGTAGCTAAGGCTTGAGATCTGACCAAATAATCTAGCGCTCCCCTCCATCTTCTATTCCTTTTTTCTATATCTTATTTTTATTGCCCGGTGAGCCTAGTATTCGTCTTCCTCGAGGACGAGTAAGAGGTAAGCTTGGGGGATTTTGATGTGTCCATATTTTCTATGTTTTACCGCATCATTTCATCTCATTTCAATCATATTCGCCTCCGAAATCCATATTTTTATATATTAATGCGCTTCTAACGCCATATTCTATTTTTTGCATAGATTTGTGTATTTTCAGGGATTTTGGAGCGAATTGGAGCTGATTCAGGACATGGACACATCCAGCCCATCCAGGACATCATTGGCAAGGCTCCAAGGGAGTTTGCCGCAGTATGGAAGAATATCGGAGGAGAGGAGGAGAAGCGTGCGAGTGAAATCAAGAAAAATCCCTCAGCCCAGTCAGTTTCCCAGGCGACTCGGGCCGAGTAGCTTACAGCTACTCGGCCGAGCTGACACGTGGATACAGCAGGAAACGGATACGATGTGACTCAACCGAGCAGCTAGGCGACTCGACCCCCCTTGTTACTCGACCGAGTTATGGGGCTACTCGACTGAGTAGCCCGCGTCAGAAACAAGCAAGCATAGCCGTAGCCAACGAAGTGACTCGACCGAGCAGCCACCTGCTCGGTCGAATAGCCGACACGCCGAAGCAACACATGGGCCCAACTTTCCAGATTTCTGAGAATTATTTGTGGGGTCCCTACCCCTTGTATAAAAACGATTTTCCTTTAATATTTTAGATATCAATAGTTAATTGGAGAATTTTAGTGTAAGCTTTATTTTAATTGAGAGTTTTGAGATCTAGGTTTTTATCATTGAGCAACGACTTGATTTTTATTGTGTTTTCTGGCTGGAATCTATGGATCTTTATTTCTCTGTGACTTGCTATCGATCTACATCGCTTTTGGTACGTATTCCTATCTTTTGTATGTTTCCGATTATTAAGATGAATTCCATGAGTACAACCACTCATCTTCACAAAGACGAAAATGGTAAAGATGTAGACATTTGCCTATATCGAGGTATGATAAGTAGTCTACTTATTTAACTGCAAGTAGGCCTGATATCATGTTTTCAGCATGTCTTTGTGCTAGATATCAAGTTAGACCTAAGGAATCACACTTGATTGCGGTTAAATGAATTTTTCGTTACCTCAATCAAACACTAGATTATGGTTACTTCACCCTAAATCTAGCACATATGAGCAGGTCTCATATAGTGATGTTGAGTTTGCTAGATGCAAATCCGACAGAAAAAGTACTAGTGGCACTTGCCATTTTCTAGGAATTCTCTTGTCTCTTGGTTTTCCAAGAAGCATAACTCCATATCATTGTCCACGACCGAAGCGGAATATATTTTCGCGGGTCTTGCATGTGCACAAGTCCTTTGGATGAGACACACTCTCAAAGACGATGGTGTCAATTGTGATACTTGCCCTATCATTGTTGATAACCAAAGTGCTATTTGTCTCTTCAAAAAATCCGGTACACCACTCATGTACCAAACACATAGATGTGAGACATCATTTCATTAATGATCATGTAGCTAAGAAGGACATCATCTTAGACTACATTGAAACCCAAAAACAAATCGCATACATCTTCACTAAAGCTCTAAAAGGAGCTTCATGGGTCAGGTTGCGTGGAGAATTAGGGATTATGGGTGAATCTGAAATTTAGGAGCTCATTTTCATATGTTATAACTTGTGTTGAGCTCGTTTCATCATTTCCATATCTCATTTTCGAATATAACTATTTTTCACATTAATTTTATGTGAGATTTATTGGAGATTTTGATGGTTTTATGATTTTCTCGATGTCATGGATATGTGTATTATTGTATATGTGTATGTTAGTTATTTTATGTTATTAGAGTAATTAGAGTATAAGTCTAATGGTGAGAAATCTCACATCCTTGATTCTAACTCAATTCTGGATTTCAGAACCAGGCAGTCGACTGACTTTTCTTCTACAGTCGACTGCCCAATCTTCAGCTTTTAGCCTTCATAACTCATTTTCATGACAGATGATTGATGGTCATTTTACAGGCGCTGGTCATCTCCCCGGCGACTGTATTTTTGTCATCAGGCGTTTGCCCAATTGTCACCAATTTTCCCGAGAGTTGGCTCAAAATTTCTTGAAAATTTTACTGTGCACCAGGCCCTGTAGGCCATTTCACCGGCGCCTGTCCAAATCCAGAAAACTGTGTTTTCCTATACAGGCGCATGTCCCCTTTCTGATCCATTTTCTTATTAAGGTTTGACATGCAACTGCACGATGTGCATCAGTCTCCTATCAGTCAAGTTTGGCGATTCGTAGCCCACCATTCTGAGCCGTTCTTTTCGATCCAACGGCCCAGATCTTTCCATCATTCTCATTTAACCGTCGATTAGTGAGACTTTCTCTCTCCAAGCATTTCAGAAGCCCCAAGTCATCTTTCTCTTCCTCTTGACTGTGATCACTCCTCTCCATCGATCAGCCACCGTTCGGCCATCTCCTATGTCCGTTCACCTCCGTCAACTAGATCTTCTCCTCCGACATTGATTTGGTATAATTTTTGACTCAATCTCTCTCATTTCCTGCCTTAATCGTGTTGGAAACATAAAGTTTCTCTGCCCAAAAAGTTTTTGATGATACAATCATTTATATATATGTATGTATACTAACTCTTTGGATGCAGATTATCAAGCTCAAACTTTTCACATATGATAATCATCAAAGTTACGTTGCAAGAAAAGCATCAAAATGCACGATGAAGCGCAAGCAATGAATTCTTATATATTGAGAAAGATGCTGTAATTTTATCTTTTATACTGGCAAAACTTTAGATCGTTAAAGCCTTGATAATACTCTATCTTAGTTCTTAAGGACTCATCCTCAAAATCCAAACTTCAGAAAAATTAGCAGACCAGCACTTTCTTCTAGTCGACTAATATACTTTTTCTTATTTTATTAAGAAAAACAAAATAATTTTTGGTCAAAATATATTTTCCAATCATAAGGATCAAATTCTAAAATCTTCTCAATATTTTGTTCCTAGTCGACTAATAGATTTCCCTAGTCTGCCAGACAGTTTTTCATATAGTTATAATGTAAGTTTTATAAATGATTTCTATTAATTAATTTTTATAATTATTTAATGGCAGTTACAAACTACCTTCCAATGTCACTTTGTCAGTTCATAGCCGGTTTTGTCTGTTTGTGGAAGCTTATATCAGTTTTTCTATCAAAGGACACTTCAACAGCCATTTTCTGACCTGGCAGCACTATTAGTCGACAAACAGTTTTGACTAGTCGACTAATTTTTGAAAAAACGGCTCAGATTTTTTTTGAAAATTTAGGCAGTTGTCCAACGTTCGAAAACTAACTTTTTGGACCATAAATAGACCCCTAGACCCCTGCCTAAAACACACGAAAATTCTTTCACTTTCTCTTTTATTAAGGTTTCTTTCTATCTAGAAAGTGTATGATTTTCAGACTTCCATAGGGAAAACTCTGCAGAAATTTTGCCCCTTTAGGAAGTCCAATTTCCAAGAGTGTTCTACAACAATTCACAACTTGAACCTTGGAGATTCCATCATCAACCTTGCGCTATAATTCCGATATTATCAAGGCTATAGGTAATATCGTTTCATACTCTCTCTTTATTTTATTTGGTGAATCTCTTGTTGAAGAGATTGTACAAGTTTGCAACACGGGAAGTGTTGGCATCTTTGTATGTTAATTACTTACGGGGAGCAAGTGTTTTAGTGGATTCACTCTACGGGGTAGAGGACTGGACGTAGGATCACAAGGATCCGAACCAGGATAAAAATCTCTGTGTTTGCGTTTGAATTATTCTGGATTATGATCTTTTATTTCCGCACTCTTATTGCAATTTTTTATTAACTTTTAATTTTGCAATATCATCGTGATTTACACTATTCACCCCCCTCTAATGTATTTGGTGTGCCAGGAGATCCAACATTTGGTATCGGGGCTACATGGTTAAGATGGCCAACACCTATCCGACGAACACTTCAACATCTTCATCACAATTTCCAGAAGGGCACTCTACTACAAGGCCTCCACTATTCAATGGTTCCAACTACTCCTATTGGAAGACAATGATGACAATCTATATTCAAAGCATCGACTACGAACTTTGGAACATGTTGGAAACTCAATACGAGAAGCCTACCACTCCATATGCCCAAGGGACCACTAATGACAAATCTGCTGCAACCCGCAACTCTAAAGCAATGAATGCATTATTCTGCGCAATGGACAAAAATGAGTTTAACCGTGTCTCCCAGGCTAAAACTGCATATGACATGTGGCATACACTCCATGTAACACATGAAGGAGCTAACAAAGTTAAGGAAACTAAAATCTTTGTTCTTGTTCACAGGTTTGAGTTATTTAGAATGAAGGAGAATGAACCAATTGGAGAAATGATTACTCGTTTCATCGACATTGTCAACTCCTTAATTGCTCTTGGCAAGACTTATACTCAAACAGAACAAGTAAGGAAGATTCTTCGTGCCTTAACGTCGGAAAGGAAGAAGAAGGCTACAACCATAGAAGAAGCCAATGACTTATCAACTCTCATCGTTGAAAGCTTGGTTGGTAACTTGATGGCTTACGAAGTACAACTTCTAGATCGTAAAGAACAAGCAGATACAAAGAAGAAAACTCTTGCCTTCGCCGCTTCATCAGACACCAATGATTCAGACATGGACGATGAAGACACGGCACTAATAACTAAAAACTTCAAAAAGTTTCTACGAAGAGGTAAGTTTAAAAGTTTTAAGCACAAAACTACTTATGCTTCTTTATGTTTTCAATGCAAGAGGCCATGACATATGAAAAAGGATTGTCCACTTCTTAAGCCTAAAGAAAGGACATTCAACAACTTCAGAAAGGATAAGAAGTTCGAAAATAAAAAGAAGGCACTAACAGCAACATGGGACTCTTCATCTTCAGATGAAGAAGAAGAAGTCAACGATCAATCTAATGAAGAAAATGCCCATATGTGCTTTATGGCACATAGTAATACTGAGGTAAGTAGTTTAGATAATGAAGAACTACTTGATGCTTTTAATGAATTATATACGAGATTCAAGAAATTTAATTCTCAACATAAGGCATTAGTTCTTTCTCATCAAGAACTAACCTCTTCTTCTTCTTCATTAGATAGTTTAAAAATTGAGAAGGAAACATTATCTTCTCAAAATGATAAACTACTTCATGAAAATGAGATTCCCAAATATGAGAATCATAATACAATTTCACGTATTTCAATTTTAGATATGTTGTGAAGGGAAAAGTAGGGAAATAGGTGTAGGGGGTTAAGAGCCCCCCTACCCTCTTATTTATAGCTTTCAATGGTGGGCCGGATACCCAATGGGCCTCATGGGCCTATTCATAACACTTCCCCTTATCCAACCAACATTGAATAAGAGATGGATTCTTCAGGATCCGAGTTAGGATAACTGCCTTGTTAAATAAAGAACAGTTAATCCCTACCTTCTTTAGGGATGTGTTTTAGGGGTGGATGCTTCAGGATCCAGAGTCAACGAGGTTGCCTCGTCAAAACATTGACTACGGAAAACCCTGTGAGAAAAAACTAGTAGCCAAGGGAAAAGAGTACAACTCTGCAGTTGACTCCCCCTCATCTGACCAAGCTTCAGGCATGCAGATTTCCTATGAATCTATACATTAGTCTCCTATGTATCTATGAGTTCATAGTCCTCTCATCCTGACCCAGTTTACATTTCCTCACTCTCCTCATCCTAATCCCATCTACAAGTTTCTCAAAGATACTATTAGGCAGGGATTTGGTAAGCAAATCCGCCAAGTTATTACATGATTGGATCTTCTATAGCTCAATCTGCTTTTGCTTCTGAAGGTCGTGCATCCAGAAGAACTTGGGGGAGATATGCTTTGTCTTGTCACCTTTGATGTAGCCGTCCTGTAGTTGGGCTATGCATGCTGCATTATCTTCATGGAGAGGAGTAGGTGCAAGTACGCCGGTCATCAGGCCGGTGGAGGTGAGAATGTGCTGGATCACAGAGCGTAGCAAGAAACTCTCCTTGCTTGCTTCATGGATCGCGAGCAGTTCTGAGTGAGTGGATGAGATGGTTGTCATGGTCTGCTTTACAGATCTCCAGTATATGGCAGTGCCGCCATATGTGAACATGTATCCAGTCTGAGACTTCTCTGAATGAGGATCTGACCTGTAACCTGCGTCAGCATAACCAACTAAACCAGTTGATGCCCCTTTCCTGTAGAATAGACCTAAGTCTATGGACTCTTGGAGATAGCGCAGAAGATGCTTAACTCCAGCCCAGTGCCGCTGTGTAGGTGCAGCACTATATCTGGCTAGTAAGTTGACTGCAAATGTTATGTCAGGGCGAGTGCAGTTAGCCAGGTAAAGGAGTGCACCGATAGCACTTAGATATGGCACTTCAGGGCCTAGTACTTCCTCCCCCTCTTCCAGTGGCCGGAAGGGGTCTTTATGCACATCCAATGATCTGACGACCATTGGGGTGCTGAGGGGGTGGCACTTATCCATCTGAAACTTTTTCAGTAAGTTCGATGTGTAAGTTGACTGATGTAACAGGATCCCATCGTTAAGATGCTCTATTGAAGACCTAAACAGAATTTTGACTTTTTGAGGTCTTTCATCTCGAATGTTTTTGTCAGGCTTCTAGAAATCTCGGCGATCTCTTCAGGAGATCCGATGAGGTTCAAGTCGTCCACGTAGACGGCTATAATGACAAATCCTGTTGTGTTTGCTCTTATAAAGATGCAAAGACAGACTGGGTCATTTGTAAATCCTTGTTTAGCAAGGAAGTCGCTCAGTCTGTTATACCACATCCTTCCAGATTGTTTTAGACCATACAATGATCTTTGCAGTTTCACTGAGTAGATGTCACGTTGTCTCTCTTTTAGTGCTGCTGGCAAAGAATAACCGTCAGGTAATCTCATATAGATGTCTCGGTCTAAGTTTCCATATAGGTATGCAGTCACGACGTCCATAAGCTGTATATCTAAACCCTCTTGGGCTGTTAAGCCAATGAGGAATCGGAAGGTGATCGCGTCTATGACCGGGGAGTATGTGGCTTCAAAATCCACCCCTGGACGTTAGGTAAAACCCTGCGCTACAAGCCTTGCTTTGTAGCAAACGATCTCGTTTTGTTCATTTCATTTTCTAACAAATACCCATTTGTAACCCACAGGTTTTACACCTTTTGGTGTCTGGACTATAGGTCCGAAGACCTTGCGTTTGGTGAGTGAATCCAACTCCACTTCTATTGTCGCTTTCCACTTTGGCCAATCATCTCTGCTTTGACATCCTGTCAGAGAGCATGGTTCAATATCATCGTCGCAGTACGCGATGTTGATGGCAATATTACACGCAAATGTGTCATCTATGGTTGTGCTCTTTCTGTCCCAATACTCCCCAGTTTGTACATAGTGTATCGAAACTTCATTTTCTCCCGGTTTTTCCTCTGTTTGAGAGTTTGGGAGAGATGGGGTAGCAGGGCTTACAGTCGCATCCTGTGGTGGTATTTGTTTACCATTGCCAAGGGTCCTACTCTTTCGAGGGACTTGGTCCTTGGATCCCGGTGGTCGCCCTCTCTTTTTTGAGAGGTCCAACCATTTCTGCTGCAGGCGGATTGCATCCATTTTGTAGTATGTCAATCCTAGCTGGAGTGTTAGCAACAGGGATGTGTGATCTGACAATCTTCTGGTTGTCAGTAAATTTGTCCGGCAAGAGATGGACAGTGTTTTGGAAGTGGAGAATCTTCAGGACCTCCTCCTCACACTGGCTTGTGGGCGGATCAAAGTGACATAATGTCTTTGTATCTCAAGTGATACAGTCTGAAGCTTCGGGCTTCGTTGTCTGTGAGCCTAGTCTTGGAAATGATGTTTCATCAAATTCACAGTTTTCTAGACATGCCTTGAAAACGTCTCACATAAAGGGTTCTAGGAATCTAATTATGGAGGGGGTGTCAAACCCAACATAAATGCCTAGGCGACGTTGTGGACTCATCTTTGTCCTTGTGCACAACCAAATATTCTCAAGTGTGAGACAATTGGTGGGGCTCCAAGTGCTAGTTGCATTGGAGAAGATGACTGACCTCCAGAAGGTCTTAATTTTATTAAAGATGTAGCATGCAAAATTGCATGACCCTATGCATTCACTAGCAGCTGGGATTGAAGTAATAATGGACGAGCAATCCATTGCAGTTTCTTAATTAGAGATCCTGCTAACCCGTTTTGGGTGTGAACATGCGCTACAGGATGTTTGACTTCAATTCCCTGTGCTTGGCAATAGTCTAGAAAGACTTGTGACGTAAACTCTCCCGCATTGTCTAGACGAAGTTTCTTTATCTGGTAGTCGGGGAAGTGGGCCCGTAACCTGATTATCTGAGCTAAAAGCTTAGACAATGCTAGGTTACGGGTGGACAGTAGACATACATGTGACCACTTAGTAGATGCGTCAATCAGAACCATAAAGTACCTGAACGGACCACTTGATGGGTGTATAGGCCCACAAATGTCTCCGTGGATTCTTTCCAGAAAACTTGGAGATTCCAGGTCCACTTTTAGTGGAGAGGGTCACGTAATCAGTTTACCCTTGTAACAGGGTGGACATGGGAATTTGCCTTCTTGAAGAATCTTTAGGTTCTTCAAGTCTATACTCCTTGAGCTCTTTATGATGCGGTACATCATAACAGATTCGGGGTGTCCCAGTCTACTGTGCCGGAGTTGGAATTCTGGTGTTTGGGGGCACTGCAGGTTCTCCGCCATTGATGTTTCTGGAGTTTGTATACTTGTTTGGTAGAGTCCCGAGGGAAGTCCCTTGAAACGTTCCACAATGGTTTTTGAACCATTTGTAAGAGACGTTACAAGCAAGTATTCCCTTTCATTTTCCTCGACCGTCTCTAAGTGATATCTGTTTAAACAGATATCTTTAAAGCTTAGGAGGTATCGGATGGATTTAGGGGAGTATAACGCATTCCTAAGTGTGATTTGTGTGTTACCGGGGAGCAATATGATTGCTTCCCCTGATCCTTTGATTATATTAGCTGGTCCTGAGATTGTTCTCAGTGGACCAGAGTAGCTACTTATGCTCCTAAAGTAGTCTATGTTTTGAAGGATCAAGTGCGTCGATGCACTGTCCACTAGGCAAATTGATTCCATATCTATATAAAGAAAGACATTTAAGCAGTGAATAATATGAAAAAGAAAAGATCTACTTTCATTTAAGATGCTCAAAAGATTGTTTGACATGGAATAAAAACTAGATACGATGCATGAAAAGAAGATACATTGCGAGTAGATAAAAATGGTCCATAACTAGAGAGTGTCATCTCCCATGAAGTCTTCAGGAGTCCATGAGGTCTCTGGCAACGCTGGGCTCTCAATCAGGTTTGTCTCAGCTCGAGGCTTGAGGCTTGCCTGGTAGAGGTCCTGGAGGTGTTTCTGGGTGCGGCAGATTCTGGACCAGTGGCACGTCATTCCGTATTTGGAGCACTTATCCTCCCAGTCTTTCTTGGGAGTACCACCTTTTGATGTCCACTTCTGCTTCTGTTCCACGAACTTCTGGTTTTGAGGAGGAGCTTGGGGAGTGGCCTTCTTCCGCTTCTTCTGTTCTTTCCATTTCTGGAATTTTGCCTTCTTGTCCATCTTCTTCTTCTGGGAAGACTAGAAGTGTGCCTCTGTAGGAGGTGGCAGTGGAGCGGAGCCAGGAGGGCGCAGGTTGTGAGTGTCAACCAACAAATCTCTGTTCTGTTCAGCCATTAGCAGGCATGAAAGCAGATCAGAGTACTTCGTGAACTTCCTCTCACGGTATTGTTGCATAAGGATCATGTCCTTCTGGTGGAAAGACGTGAACGTATTTTCCAGCAACATTTTCTCCGGCAACGTTTTACCTCACAACTTCAGGCATGAGGTGATACGAAAGAGTGCTGAGTTGTACTCCGCTACGGATTTGTAATTCTGTATGCGGAGGTGAGTCCACTCGTACTGCGCACGGGGGAGTATGACATCTCTCTGATGCCTGTACCTCTCCTCAAGTGCGTTCCACAACTCGTAAGGATCCTCTACAGTAAGATACTCGTCCTTCAGGGTCGAGTCTAAATGTTTCCTGATATAGATAATGGCTTTCGCCTTTAGTATATTGGAAACTTCCTCTGTATGAGGTGCTTCTTAGAAGCATCCTGGTCGGCTGGGGCAGTACTTGTTATTGCATTCTCAGTTGGTGTGAGACTGAACCCATGAGATCGCAGATGGAACTTCATGTCCAACTGCCAACTCAAGTAGTTCGACCCATCGGCCTTCAGGACCGAAAAGTCGACATTCCAAGTCTGGCCATTGAACAATCTAGCAATATAAAAACAACATGGATTATTAAACTGTAGAAACAATTAGACATCCACGCATGTATTTTTAACATTTTCATAAAGAAAATTAACATTCATGCATGCTTTTTATCATTTTCATATCGTGAATTATTAAAGAAAAACTTAACATCCACGCATGCTTTTTAACAGTTTCATAACGTGAATAATTAAAAGAGATTAACATCCACGCATGCTTTTTAACAGTTTCATTGTAACATTAACATAGCATGAAAATAGTTAACATCCACGCATTTAATGTATAAGCAATGAAAATAACCTAGGACTATAGGGATCAGCCAGCCGACACCGAAACGAAAAAGACAATCCGAAATTACATCAAAAATTGCATGAAAGAATAAATACAACTCGGGAACTTCAGAGAGAAGCCCCTTTCTTCTTTATGCATACGCCTTCAGCTCCTTTTTGGTGTCCTCCTGTCTTCTTTTTACATATATTTCCTCACTTACAAATTTCTCTCAAAAAGAAAAAATTACATAAAAGAAAAGATGTCGCAAGCATGGCTGATCCCTAAAAACATAGCCTAATCGCACATCCACGCAGATAATATATGGAAAATATACAACCACGCAGATAATCATTTCACAGGCATGTAAAATAATCTAAATAGTGAGTGACGTGTTAAAAATTTTTTTTGAAAAACTTTTTACATTTGATCCATATTATTAATGTTTTATTTTCCGCTTTAACCCTTATTTTAAAATTTCTTTAATTATTTTGGGCTTTTGGGGCTAAAAATAAAAAGAATAATTATGGTGTAAATAGTCTAATTTTCAGACTTTTGGGCCATGAAAACAACCCATTAGGGTTAATTGGGCCTCCCTAAAAAATTGGCCAGTTAAGGGCTAGGGTTTCCGAAAAACCCTGGGGGGCCGGGTGTGCCGCCGCGACGGCTGGCCGCGCAAGGCGCAGCCGTCGTGGCGGCGGCGGGCCGCGGTTGCGGGCCGCGGCATGCAGGCCGCGACGTTTTAGCCGCCGGCGGCGCTTTTGGAGCGCCGCCGTTTCGCCCTTCGGGCGTGCGGTGTATGGATCAAGGTTAGGGGGTAAAAAACAGATTTTTCAAGCATTTAGATCTCTAAAAAACTGATTTTTATTGTTTTTAGACATGCAGATCTAAATAAAAATGTGATTTTTACCGTGTTTTTAAACTTTTTGATCCTAAAACATGCATATCTACGGGAAACACAAGTTTAGATCTAAAAAGTTTTGAAATTTACCTCTAGATTCGACAAGGGAATCTAGACGACGGTTGGTGAAGGATGCCATTTTCGCTCTCCGTTGAGAAGATTACGATCTTCTTAGACTGAGCGGTTGATGGATCTCCTTCCTCGCGTGTTGCCGCCTTTTCCAACGAGCGTGATCGTGCTGATAACGTGTTGTGAAGGGAAAAGTAGGGAAATAGGTGTAGGGGTTAAGAGCCCCCTACCCTCTTATTTATAGCTTTCAATGGTGGGCCGGATACCCAATGGGCCTCATGGGCCTATTCATAACAAGATAAAGATATCTCTTCTCTAAAGATAAAATATGATGATATGTCTTCTAACATTATTAAGTTTAATAAAGGAAAGAATAATCTTGATGATTTACATAGAATACAACATCTGCTAATCATAGACAAGGTTTGAGATATAAGAATACTTCCAAATCCAATATTCTTGGTAATACTACTTTAGAAAAGAAAAAGCATGTATTTATTAATGCAAAGAAAACTGATTCTTCTAATAGTATGAAAAAGGATATTATTCGTATTCAAAAGAAGACCAATTTTATTACATCCTCTAAGAAAACAATTATGCATAATATTTGTGTTCCCAAAGATATTTTTTTATATGACAAGGATATATATATTTCTAACTTTATGAAAAATATTATTCTTTCATCTAATTATTTGAAGAAAGCAAATTCCACTTGGGTTTGGTTTCCTAAGGACTAATCCTAAGGACCCATATAAAAGGGTACCAATATTTATTGTTTATTTTTCAGGTACCCATAAAAGAAAGATGGATACTAGATAGTGGATGTTCTAAACACATGACCGAGAACATCAAACTTCTATCAACTGTACAATTCAAAGATGGTGGCACAATTACTTTTGGTGATAACAACAAAGATAAAGTTATTGGCATTGGAACAGTTGGTGATCCAACTAAGCCAATCATCGAAAACGTGCTCCTCGTTGACGGTTTGAAACATAATTTCTTATCCATTTCTTAGTTATACGATAAAGATTTTAAAATTGTTTTCGAAAAGAATGCATGCACTATATATGATCTTAATATGACTAATATTTTATTTCAAGGTAGTCGTAAGAATTATATATATATATATATATATATGTATATATATATATATATATAATGCATGAAAGTATCTTCAAATGATCATTGTTTACTAGCATGCACAGATAACACATTATTATGGCATAAACGTTTTGGACATACTAACTTTAAGCATTTGGCACCTATTTCAAAACAAAAGTTAGTTTCTGGAATGCCTAATATATCTTTTACTCATACACAATTTTGTGATGTATGTCAACAAAGTAAAATGCATAAATCATCTTTTAAATTGAAAGATTCTATTTCTACAAAATGACCACTTGAACTTTTGCACTTAGATTTATTTGGTCCTTCTAGAATAGCCTCTTTAAATGGTAATAAATATGCATTTGTTATTGTTGATGATTTTTCAAGATATACTTGGGTATTATTCTTGAAACATAAAAATGATGCATTTGAAGAATTTACAATATTTTGTAAAGAATTCAAAATTTAAAATCTTCATCCATTATTACTATTCGTAATGATCATTGAGGAGAGTTTGAAAATGAATTATTTACAAAATTTTGTAATAAACATGAAATAACACATAACTTTTCTTTTCCTCGAGCCGCACCATAAAATGGTGTAGTTGAAAGGAAAAATAGAACTTTACAAGAATGTGCTAGAACCATGTTATGAGATAGTAATTTACCAAAATACTTTTGGGCAGAAGCCATTGCTATTGCATGTTATGTATTAAATAGAATTTTGGTAAGACCACAAATGAATAAAACTTGTTTTGAATTATTTTATGATCGTATACCTCGTGTGTCTTATTTTAAAGTATTTGGTTGCAAATGCTTTATTCTTAACACTAAGTATTCACTAGATAAGTTTGATTCTAAATCAGATGAAGGTATTTTTGTAGGATATTCTACACATAGTAAAGCATATAGGATTTATAATAAAAGAACCTTATGTATTGAGAAATCTCTTCATGTAAATTTCGATGAGAATTTTACGCCTATCACACATTTAGATGAAGAAGATTTTATACATATCACTAGTTCTTTAGAAAACACTAAGTTAGATGATGATTATTCTAATTCCATTCCTGAGATTATTCCTAAAAATACAAGTCTTCCTAAAGCATTTGTTGAAATTCCTAATCATCCACATGATCAAGTTATTGGAGATATTTCTGATAAAGTAAGAACTAGATCTCAAATAGAACAAATGACTAATTGTGCATTTATATCATCCATCGAACCAAAGAAAGTTATTGAAGCATGTAAAGATAGTTCATGGATTATAGCAATGCAGGAAGAACTTGATCAATTCAAAAGGAATGATGTATGGGAATTAGTACCTAGACCTTCAGAACATCCTATTATTTGAACAAAGTGGGTATTTAAGAATAAATTGGATGAATCTGGTCAAGTAATTAGAAATAAGGCTAGATTAGTTGCACAAGGTTATAATCAGGAAGAATGCATAGGTTATTATGAAACCTATGCTCCTGTAGCAAGATTAGAATCTATTAGAATGCTTTTAGCATATGCATGTTGCACGGATTTTAAGTTATATCAAATGAATGTTAAAAGCGCAGTTCTTAATTGTATCATAAAGGAAGAAGTTTATGTAGAACAACCACCAGGATTTCAACATGAAAGTTTGAATAATCATTTTTTCAAGTTAAAGAAAGCATTATATGGATTAAAACAAGCACCTCGTGCTTGGTATTAAAGATTGAAAAACTTTCTGTTAAAATCTGGTTATTCTATTGGAAAAATAGATTCTACTTTATTTACAGAACATATAGATTCTGATGTTATCATTATACATATATATGTCGATGATATAATTTTTGTCTCTACTAATGATTCTCTTTGTCAAGAATTTTCTAAGGAACTGCAGAATGAATTTGAGATGAGTCACATGGGTGAATTAACCTATTTCCTTGGACTTCAAATCAAGCAAGTAAAGGACGGTATATTTATACACCAAAGTAAATATACAAAGGAACTCATCAAAAGGTTTGGATTAGATAATTCTGCAGAAAAGCGTACTCCCATGGGTACATCATTAAATCTTGATAAAGATCCAAATGGTCAGACTGTTGATCAAACATTATATCGAGGTATGATTGGATCATTACTTTATCTTATCGCAAGTAGACCCGATATTATGTTTTCTGTTTGCATATGTGTTAGATATCAGTCTGATCCTAAGTTATCACATTTGACTGCTGTCAAACGGATAATTAGGTATATCAAAAATACATCTGATTTTGGTTTATATTATCCAAAATAAAATTCATTTGATTTAGTTTCATATAATGACGTAGATTTTGCTGGTTGCAAAACTGATCGTAAAAGTACAAGTGGAACTTGTTACTGTTTAGGACATGCATAAGTTTCATGGTTAAGTAAGAAACAAAACTCTGTTTCTTTATCTACTATCGAAGCGGAATACATTGTCAGTGGTTTAGCATGTGCACAGATTTTAAGGATGAAACAAACAATACTAGATTATGGCATTAAATGTAACACATGTCCAATAATGTGTGACAACACTAGTGCTATAAACTTATCCAAAAATCCGGTACATCATGCACGTACTAAGCACATAGATATACGTCACCATTTCTTGGATGATCATGTTCAAAAAGGTGATATTATTCTTAAATATATAGATACTAAGAATCAAATAGCCGATATCCTGATTAAGCCTCTTAAAGAAGAGACTTTTCTAAAACTTAGAAGAGAACTTGGTATAGTTAGTGAATCGGAATTTTGATTATAAATTATAGTTATATATTATGTTAATATCAATATAGAATTTTCCTGGAATTTTTAGAATTATTTTATATTTTTATTAGTCGACTAGCAGATTTTTCTGGTCGACTAACCCGTTAGATATTCCTATATATCATATATATATATATTATTATCATATTAATATTTCTTCTAACCTGGTCGGTCTACAATATTTTGAAACCATTAAAAACAAAATACCCTTACATTTTGTTTTCCCTCCTATTTTCAAAGCACTTTGGTAATACAAGTTGTTAAGTACATATACTTGGAAAGTGTTTTTGTTAATCAAACTCAAGTGCAACCTACTCTAACCCTTGAACAGATGTCAGTCCTTTGTTTTGACCGGCTATATTAATTAAGTATCCTCACTTTTTCGCATCATATCTTTACAATATTTTCTGCGCATCGATTAGTCAACCAGAAGTTTCGACTAGTCGACCAGAAAATTACAGTTTTCCACAGAACTGCGCTTTTGACCGTTCTCTTCCACCGGTTTTCTGCACCAATCGGTTCTTCAACGTCTAAAACAGTTAAGGCAGTTTCTGTTGATTTTCTTTCAGTTTTTGATGATTCAAAATTTCGAATTTCCCTCCTCAAATCCTTATTTAAACTACATGGATCTTTATTTCTTCATGAGAAAACCCAAATCTCATTATTCCGAATAACCTCTCCATTTCAGAGAAAGAGACTACGAATTCTTCATAGGTGCTCTTCATTCTTCTCTAATGTTTCCCTTTTCAAATCCTTATTCTTCTTATTGATTCAATCTGGCCGAAGAAGCCCGCACAAAATATGCCGCTAGAAATTCACTCCTTTCTATCCTGAACAATCAATTGCTTTTAGTGATCTGAAAATTCAGAACTTCAATCTCCATCATCTTCTACATACCGTTTCTCTCTTCCACCTTTGGGGTGAAGACATTCCATATTATCCTCTCCTTGTGAAACAATTTTACTCTAATATTTTTGTTTATCAAGATGACGGAAACATCTATTTCGACACCAAAGTTCAAGGTATAGATATGCATCTTACCTTTGGAACTCTTACCGAATGTCTTGGCTTTCCTCGTTCAAATGATCAAACTCTCGGATTTGCCATGGATCATCAACCTACTCTTGATTTACATAGTCCAATGTTTCGACCTTCTGGCATGATCGCCATGGACTTACTTCCAAATCCTCGCCTTCTCCTCAAGATCATAACTTACAACCTTCTTCCAAAGGTTGGGTCTTTCAATTACATTGATGAAACTCGCCTTCGCATTCTCTATGCCATCATGTGTGGCATAAAAGTTGATTGGTCCGTCTCTCTCATGTTAGCATTAGTGAAACCCGTTTCAAACTACATCATCCTACCTTGCACGATCACTCGTATTATTCAACATTTTGAAGTTCCTCTTGATGATGAAGTGGCCGTTTATAATCTACTTTGCTTTGATCACCTGTAATGGCCCAGTTGCCTTGTACGGTAGGGTATATGTTTTAGTGTGACGTATAATATATTATGCTTGTATAACATGTAGTGAGTATATAAGATACATAGTGTGTATCCCTTGTATACTTGTGTGTATTTATATGGTGTGTAGTATGTATAGTATAATGTTGTGTTATGTTGTTGGTGTATACTTGCGTGCTGTGCTGTGTTGTTGGTGTGTATTTAAATGGTGTGCGGTGTGTATGTATGGATGTATAATGGATATTAGCGATGTATAAAGATTATGTTTACTCTTTGGTTTAGTTGCTGTCTCTGAGTTATTGGGTAGTTTTATGGTTCTCTCTGTGTTTTCTGTGCTGTGTTGTTGGTTTATATTTTGGAATGTTACAGGTACTATCCCAGCCGTGCGCAGTGGACCTGCCTTGTGTTTTGTAATTTGTATTCCTTTTGTAACACTCGCTCTTTGGGTATTCCTGGGTAGCGGGGCATTACATCACTCCATCTTGAGTCCCATAGACCTTCATCCAATTCCTAATGTTGAAGAAAAGCACCCGATCAATTCACACCCTCGTTGTCGCACGATTTCCATGTCCATAAATGTTTGCCCTCATTCATCTTGGTTCTCCATCCAAGAACAAATTGATCATCTTCAAGATGATATGCATATCGGTTTTGCGGGAGATCAAGAACATATGCATGGTTTTGAGACTAGTATTGCACAAGTTAGGAATGACATGCATGCAAGCTTTAACACATCTAAGGGACTCAAGCCCAGGTTATGAGTCTCCTTGCACAATTGGCACCATATCCTCCATCAACCTCTCACCGAATGTAACGCTCCGCCCCATCGGGATACTCCCAACGAAGCGAGTGTTACAAAAGGGAGTACAAAATACAATACAAATACAGCAGGTCCACTGTGCACGTGTTTGGAAGTACATGTAATTCCCCACAATTAAAAGAAAACAACCCAAGAGAATAATGAACATTCAAACATCACTCATTTTTATTAGAAACAAAGTTAAAATACCAATAAACATACAACTCTCCATAATTACAACCCTCATATACAACACATATAACATCACCACATTTACATACATCATATATAGATAAAATACTACAAGAACATCTCATTTATAAATGTGGAAGTCCATTTGCAATATTACAAATATGAATACAATTATTAACCACACTCTCTCAAATACACCATCAACTCTTTACAACAACACCCAACTTACACCCACGAGTACAACCCAACACTCTAACCACCCAATGCCTCCAACTCCAACTACCTGAAAAATATCAACGGGAACACGTCAACGCGTGACCCATTAGGAATTTCCATCTCCATATAGCATATTACTCAATGCCAAATGCAACTATTACGTGACATATTGCTCAATACAACTTACAACAAGTGGCATGATATAGTACTGTGAAATGAAACATAAGGGCAACATAAAGCAACAAGGGTGGCATGACATGGCTTCTTACAAAATGACATAAAGGTAAGCCCTAAGAAAAAAGTGATGGCAACTACAGAGTGACATGATGCATAAAAGCATAAGGATTCATATGCTATAAAGAGAGGGTACTACAACAAGCTAGCAATTTATATTACAACTAGCATAATGCATCCCATACATTGCTTTAGATGATTACAACTAACATTGTATGACTTCATTATTATTAATGGCAACATGTAACATAAAGCAACATAAACTTTAGTGGAAACATGGACTTGTTAACAACATGAGCTTTACTATATGGGGACCTGAACTTGTTGGCAAGCAATGTGCATTACTAGCAACCATCAAAAAGCATCCTTGTGAGATTGAAGATAGCATGTGACATGACCCAATTTCCATAAAGCATCAACGTGAAATTTAGAGCTAGTATTTAACACAACCCACTCTTCTAATGTAAGCATAACCTCTTTACGGTTCAATTGCACCATGAATCATTTCCCATGTACCCTCATGAACCATTCCCTCTTGCTATGTGCATCACCCTCCCATGTAACTCCTATTCTCAAGAGAATGACATTCAACGCAACCTTCACCACACAACATACACCACTTCCCAACAACATTCACCATGTCCCAAACATAAACATAACCTCATTTGAGCTTTCATGCAACAGTTAGATGCAAGATAAAGCAACACAAACACAAGGAAGCAATCAATCTTTAACTTAGGAATGCAACTTTATAAGATTTCACAAGGATTTACTTCCAACAACTAATTTTTAACCAAGAATGCATGGAAATGTAAGAAAGTGATATCAAGATGCCAACTTGGGTTGGGAGAACTATGAAAGGGATCATCTTTGGCGTAAATGAAACATATTACTTAATGAAGGGACTTTCTTTCACTTTAAATTTAATTTTAAAAAAGTCAACTTTCTAACCATTAAGTGTAGTAAATACAACAACAATCCTAAATTGATATTTAGTGCACACTTAAGGGAATCCTACAAACAACTACAAGTGAGCAACATGCATACATAAATAGCTATTTCAAGTGAAGGAAACACAACATCAAATCCAAATATAAACTACTGGCAACTATCAAAAGGGAACCATGTCACAACATTCATTCCACAATCCACAATGATATGATGTTTACGATGGCATGCCCCCATGATGCAATTGATGCAATCACAAATGCAATGCAAATCATGCCTAGGGATCCCATTCCTATGCCGGCGTGCAAGTGCAAGTGATTTTACTCCGTTATCAATGTGGAGCCACCTAATGGATCAAGAGGTTGCCTACGGCGACTTCTCCCGCCTCCTACCGCAGCAACTTTGTCCATGGCCGTGCACTCCACCTTCGTGTTCCTAACAACATCATAACACACCCATTCCTTATTCCACATATAACCAACAACACGTTTAGCCAACACACATAGCCAATTTCCCATCTCAATTCATTTTCACACAATGCCCGTTTTCATACAAGAGAAATTTAATAATAAAGTTTCCAACTTTCCCTTTGAGAGCATTTTTATTTGAAGTTAGAATCAAGGCATCTTCACCCAATTTACATACAGTGTCATATCACTTCCATTCCATATTCCACACATAACCAACAACACATTTAGCCAACACCTATAGCCAAATTATGCAATGCAATCTTCTTATTTCATACTTGAAGACGTATAAGCATATCCGCAAACACATGGATGGCATATTGAACATACTCATTATTTCAAGAGAAAACAACATAGACTAAAGCTAGATGGCAACATGAGCAATAATTCAATTTGATGGCATAATAAACATTTCTACAAACACATGGTGGGCATAGTGGCAAATCATTAATTCTATTGAAAACAACATGAATCTAATGCCTAGTTAGCAGTAAATCATTTAATTCCATAACATAGAAGGAGATGCTTGTTCATAAATAAAGCTTGCCTCTTTAGCAACATACAACTAATAGCAACATACTACTAGAAAGCAACATAACAACGTGGTAAAAACTTGATGGTAAGTTGATTAACTTCATAGCATGAAAGGGAAATACATTCATATTATAACAGAAATTAGTCTCTTTAATATGCTTAGATAAATTTTTGAATAACATACTATATAGAGAGGGATTCCTACCTCAAGGAAGAAGCAAACCCCTCTTCAAACCCCATGAATCTCAAATCTCATCAAAACCCCAAACTTTCCTCTTTCCCCCAAATTTCTCCTCCTCTCTTTGGATTTCCCTTTCTCCTATTTTCATTTTCTTTCTCCCCAAATTCGGCAGCATTGCCTCCTTTTTTTCTCTCTTCATCTTTTTTTGCATGCTTTTCTTCCTTTCATTTTTCTTGTGCTTTTGACCAGGGAAACAACGGCCATAATGGGATAGTGGAGTAATTCGGCAAGGCATGGGAAAAATGGAGCATGAAAAAGAAATTAAAAATTTAGAGAAGTATGTGGAAGCCTGTAGAGAAGGGAAGAAAACAATTAAATAAAAGAGAGCCCCTTATTTACAAGTTTGCCATCCCTCAATCATTAAATCTCATCTCCCTTCCTAATTATTCAGGCCCAATTTCAAGCCCAACCAACTCAACTATCAACTACAAAATTTAGCTTAAGGACCAACAACAACAACAATAATAAGCCCAATGATAATAATAATAACAACTCAACATCATCAACAATAATAATTATCTCATCACCAATAATTATCTCAGCATCAATAATAATACTTACAACAACAATAAAAATGATAATCATAATCAACATCAACAACAATAATACTGCTACTACTAATAGCACTAATAATAACAATCGCATCGCCATTCACTTAGACATATATCCAAATCCTATCATTTTAAACAAATAGCCATTCAGGCAGGACATTACTATGCACACAACAAAATTACTACATGCACACACCAACTTCAACCATGTACGTACGCCTCATATACGCATTCCTTAAGCATTCATATAAACATGTCATCACTCATAAATCACCTATGGCCAATCAAATAAGCATCCATCACTATCTTAGTAGACACACTACATCACTTACTATATTCACATCTCAATATATACCAGTATACTAGTACTACTACTACTACGCACACAAACATCGATAGGTATACCCTAGGTATATAGGCATTAGGGTCATTACAATCTACCCACCTTAAAATCAAGTTTGTCCTCTGACTTTCTAAAACTAGGGGGTCCACGCAAAGGGTGTCTACTTCTACTTCTGGACTCTACGATCTCCTACCCACCTTAGGACACATCTACTCCTTTGGAACATTACTTGCAGTATCCTTACGCACGCCACAGTGCGGTGACCTGCATGGGCCACCAAATATAACGCCCCGCCCCGCCCCCCGGGATACTCCCAAGGAAGCGAGTGTTACGAAAAGGAGTACAAAATACAATACAAATACATCAGGTCCACTGTGCACGTGTTTGGAAGTACACGTAATGCTCCACAATTAAGAGAAAACAACCTGAGAGAATAATGAACATTCGAACATCATTCATTTATATTAGAAACAAAGTTCAAATATCAATAAACATACAACTCTCTATAATTACAACCCTCATATACAACACATATAACATCGCCACATTTACATACATCATATGGAGATAATATACAACAAGAACATCTCATTTATAAAGGTGGAAGTCCATTTACAATATTACAAATATGAATACAATTATTAACCACACTCTTTCAAATACACCATCAACTAGTTATAACAACACCCAACTTACACCCACGAGTACAACCCAACACTCTAACTACCCAATGTCTCCAACTCCAACTCCAAGGATCTCCAACTCCAACTACCTGAAAAATATCAACGGGAACACGTCAACGCGTGACCCATTAGTAATTTCCATCTCCATATAGCATATTACTCAATGCCAAATGCAACTATTACGTGACATATTGCTCAATACAACTTACAACAAGTGGCATGACATAGTACTGTAAAATGAAACATAAGGGCAACATAAAGCAACAAGGGTGGCATGACATGGCTTCTTACAAAATGACATAAAGGTAAGCCCTAAGCAAAAATGTGATGGCAACTACAAAGTGACATGGTGCATAGGGACATGTTGCATTAAAAGCACAAGGATTCATATGCTATAAAGAGAGGGTACTACAACAAGCTAGCAATTTATATTACAACTAGCATAAAGCATCCCTTACATTGCTTTAGATGATTATAATTAACATTGTACGACTTCATTATTATTAATGGCAACATGTAACATAATGCAACATGGGCTTGTTAACAACATGAACTTTACTATATGGGGACATGAACTTGTTGGCAAGCAATGTGCATTACTAGCAACCATCAAAAAGCATCCTTGTGAGATTGAAGATAGCATGTGACATGACCCAATTTCCATAAAGCATCAAGGTGAAATTTAGAGCTAGTATTTAACACAACCCACTCTTCCAACGTAAGCATACCCTCTTTACGGTTCAATTGCACCATGAATCATTTCCCATGTACCCTTATGAACCATTCCCTCTTGCTACGTGCACCACCCTCCCATGTAACTCCCATTCTCAAGAGAATGGCATTCAACGCAACCTTCACCACACAACATACACCACTCCCCAACAATATTCACCATGTCC
The DNA here is from genome assembly GCA_030789695.1 of Scilla litardierei. Classification (NCBI taxonomy): domain Eukaryota; kingdom Viridiplantae; phylum Streptophyta; class Magnoliopsida; order Asparagales; family Asparagaceae; genus Scilla; species Scilla litardierei. Next base: position 94,498,675 of record CM061138.1, on the reverse strand, counting down.
CAAACATAAACATAACCTCATTTGAGCTTTCATGCAACAGTTAGATGCAAGATAAAGCAACACTAACACAAGGGAGCAATCAATCTTTAACTTAGGAATGCAACTTTATAAGATTTCACAAGGATTTACTTCCAACAACTAATTTTTAACCAAGAATGCATGGAAATGTAACAAAGTGATATCAAGATGTCAACTTGGGTTGGGAGAACTATGAAAGGGATCATCTTTGGCTTAAATGAAACATATTACTTAATGAAGGGACTTTCTTTCACTTTAAATTTAATTTAAAAAAATGTCAACTTTCTAACCATTAAGTGTAGTAAATACAACAACAATCCTAAATTGATATTTAGTGCACACTTAAGGGAATCCTACAAACAACTACAAGTGAGCAACATGCATACATAAATAGTTATTTCAAGTGAAGGAAACACAACATCAACTCCAAATATAAACTACTGGCAACTATCAAAAGGGAACCATGTCACAACATTCATTCCACAATCCACAATGATATGATGCTTATGATGGCATGCACCCCCCATGATGCAATTGATGCAATCACAAATGCAATGCAAATCATGCCTAGGGATCCCATTACTATGCCGGCGTGCAAGTGCAAGTGATTTTACTCCGTTATCAATGTGGAGCCACCTTAAGGATCAAGAGGTTGCCTACGGCGACTTCTCCCGTCTCCTACCGCGGTAACTTTGTCCATGCCCGTGCACTCCGCCTTCGTGTACCTAACAACATCATAACACACACATTCCTTATTCCATATATAACCAACAACACGTTTAGCCAACACACATAGCCAATTTTCCATCTCAATTCATTTTCACATAATGCCCATTTTCATACAAGAGAAATTTAATAATAAAGTTTCCAACTTTCCCTTTGAGAGCATTTTTATTTGAAGTTAGAATCAAGGCATCTTCACCCAATTTACACACAACGTCATATCACTTCCATTCCATATTCCGCACATAACCAACAACACATTTAGCCAACACCTATAGCCAAATTATGCAAAGCAATCTTCTCATTTCATACTTGAAGATGTATAAGCATATCCGCAAACACATGGATGGCATATTGAATATACTCATTATTTCAAGAGAAAACAACATAGACTAAAGCAAGATGGCAACATGAGCAATAATTCAATTTGATGGCATAATAAACATTTCTACAAACACATGGTGGGCATAGTGGCAAATCATTAATTCTATTGAAAACAACATTAATCTAATGCCTAGTTAGTAGTAAATTATTTAATTTCATAACATAGAAGGAGATGCTTGTTCATAAATAAAGCTTGCCTCTTTAGCGACATACAACCAATAGCAACATACTACTAGAAAGCAACATAACAACGTGGTAAAAACTTGATGGTAAGTTGATTAACTTCATAGCATGAAAGGGAAATACATTCATATTATAACTGAAATTAGTCGCTTTAATATGCTTAGATAAATTTTTGAATAACATACTATATAGAGAGGGATTCCTACCTCAAGGAAGAAGCAAACACCTCTTCAAACCCCATGAATCTCAAATCTCATCAAAACCCCAAACTTTCCTCTTTCCCCCAAATTTCTCCTCCTCTCTTTGGATTTCTCTTTCTCCTCTTTTCATTTTCTTTCTCCCCAAATTCGACAGCATGGCATCCTTCTTTTTTTTCTCTCTTCATCTTTTTTTTGTGCTTGCTTTTCTTCCTTTCATTTTTTTGTGCTTTTGACCTGGGAAACAACGGCCATAATGGGATAGTGGAGTAATTCGGCAGGGCATGGGAAAAAGGGAGCATGAAAAAGAAATTAAAAATTTAGAGAAGTATGGGGAAGCTTGTAGAGAAGGGAAGAAAACAATTAAATAAAAGAGAGCCCCTTATTTACAAGTTTGCCATCCCTCAATAATTAAATCTCATCTCTCTTCCTAATTATTCAAGCCCAATTTCAAGCCCAACCAACTCAACTATCAACTACAAAATTTAGCGTAAGGCCCAACAACAACAACAATAATAGGCCCAATGATAATAATAATAACAACTCAACATCATCAACAATAATAATTATCTCATCACCAATAATTATCTCAGCATCAATAATAATACTTACAACAACAATAAAAATGATAATCATAATCATAATCAACAACAATAATACTGCTACTACTAATAGCACTAATAATAACAATCGCATCGCCATTCACTTAGACATGTATCCAAATCCTATCATTTTAAACAAATAGCCATTCAGGCAGGACATTACTATGCACACAACAAAATTACTACATGCAAACACCAACTTCAACCATGTACATACACCTCATATACACATTCCTTAAGCATTCATATAAACATGTCATCACTCATAAATCACACATGGCCAATCAAATAAGCATCCATCACTATCTTAGTAGACAAACTACATCACTTACTATATACACATCTCAATATATACCAGTATACGAGTACTACTAATACTACGCACACATACATCGATAGGTATACCCTAGGTATATAGGCACTAGGGTCATTACACCAACCACCTCAGCCTCCTCCACTGTTTTAAGCAATTCCTGGAGAAATTTGCTTATTAGTCGACTAGGACTATCAGTTAGTCAACTAATGTCTGTTTGTGACGGGATATTTTCAGTTGTCTGGTTTGTTTGTCGTGTTTCAGTGGTTCTATTTGGTGTTCGGTGTTAAATTGTTGTTGTCAAGTAAGTATTTACGACGTTAGTATGGCTTAGGTTGCTTTTGGTTGTGGTATTTTGTTTTTATCCATAAGCAGTATCCTATGTATGAATCTATCCATGTATTACTTCAGTTCTATTAATGAAGTTTTCAATTTGCTTTAGTTCATATTCTTCCCGGTTTCTCATCATTCTGCACTGATTGGTCGACTGACACTTTTTATTAGTCGACTAATTCTCTAATTTGCAGAAACTCATACCATTTTGATAATTTCAAAGGGGGAGAAAAATATGAAAATATGAACTGACATATGAAATGACATATATAAACGTTATTAAATATGCACACGTATACATGTTTCACTACCCAAAATTTAACGCTCTTTTTTACCAACATTCAAAATTTTATTATATATGCCTTTGCTAATTGATATTAAATTATTATACTATTGCAAATTGATTATTCATTCCATCAAGCATATATTCAGGGGGAGCTTTAAAATTACAATTATTTTGTTACAAACACATTTATTTCATATTAATATTAGGATATATTGTAATCATAAAAAAGGGGAGAATGTTGGAAACATAAAGTTTCTCTTCCCATAAAGTTTTTGATGATACAATCATTTATATATATATGTATGTATACTAACTCTTTGGATGCAGATTATCCAGCTCAAACTTTTCACATATGACAATCATCAAAGTTACGTTGCAAGAAAAAGCATCAAAATGCACGATGAAACTCAAGCAATGAATTCTTATATCTTGAAAAGATGTTTTAATTTTATCTTTTATTCTTGCAAAAATTTAGATTGTTAAAGCCTTGATAATACTCTATCTTAGTTCTTTAGGATTCAGCCTCAAAATCCAAACTTCAGTAAAATTAGCAGACCAGCACTTTCTTCTAGTCGACTAATATATTTTTTCTTATTTTATTAAGAAAAACAAAATAATTTTTGGTCAAAATATATTTTCCAATCATAAGGATCAAATTCTGTTTCTCAAAATTTTGTTCCTAGTCGACTAATAGATTTCCCTAGTCTGCCAGACAATTTTTCATATAGTTATAACGTCAGTTTTAATAACTGATTTCAATTAAATAATTTTTGTAATTATTTAATGGCAGTTACAAACTATCTTCCAATGTCACTTTGTCAGTTCCTAGCCGTTTTGTCTGTTTGTGGAAGCTTATATCCGTTTTTCTAACAAAGGACACTTCAACAACCATTTTCTGACCTGGTAGCACTATTAGTTGACTAACAGTTTTGACTGGTCGACTAATTTTTGAAAAAACGGCTCAGATTTTTTTGAAAATGTAGGCAGTTGTCCAACTTTTGAAAACTAACTTTTTGGACTATAAATAGACCCCCAGACCCCTTCCTAAAACACACGAAAATTCTTTCACTTTCTCTTTTATTAAGGTTTCTTTCTCTCTCTAGAAAGTATGTGATTTTCAGATTTCCATAAGAGAAACTCTGCAGAAATTCTGCCCCTTTAGGAAGTCGAATTTTCAAGAGTGTTCTACCACAATTCACAACTTGAACCTTGGAGATTCCATCACCAACCTTGCGCTATAATTCCGATATTATCAAGGCTATAGGTGATATTGTTTCATACTCTCTCTTTATTTTATTTGGTGAATCTCTTGTTGAAGAAATTGCACAAGTTTGCAACACGGGGAGTGTTGGCATCTTTGTATGTTGATTACGTGCGGAAAGCAATTGTTTTAGTGTATTCAAATCTCTATGGAGTATAGGACTGGACGTAGGATCACAAGGATCCGAAGCAGGGTAAAAATCTCTGTGTTTGCGTTTGAATTATTATGGTGATCTTTTATTTTCGACTCTTATTGCAATTTTTTATCAACTTTTAATTTAACAATATCGTCGTGATTTACACTATTCGTCCCCCTCTAATGTATTTGGTGTGCCAGGAGATCCAACAAATTGTCGATTTTGTCAATTTCAATTTCGATTTCAATTCATGGCACCCAAATCCAAGCCTATCTCTTCAAAGGTGAAGTCAATCTCCCTCAAGAAACCGAGGAAATCTCGGGTTAAGGTTCCTAAGGTGGCTCCGACCAAAGCTCGCATGAAACGTGCTCGGTCTCCTTCACCTCCTTCTGAGTTCTCTACTCCCTTCTATTTTGAGGAATCGTGGGCGAGTGAATCTGAGCCCAAGCCCTTGATTCATAAGCGTAAGAAAACACAGGTTCGGTCCCTAGCAATTATCCCTGCTAGTTCAATCCGATATTCCTCATTCAGAACCCCATGCCCAAACTTAGACTAAACCCCCTTCAGCCCAAACCTAAGACAATCCTGAATCTTTACAGCCTTCATCTCCTGCTTCTCATTTCCACACGTGTTGTGACGACATGTGTTTGGGCAAATATAATTTGATGATCAACGTCAAGCTCTTAAAGGAGCGTTTTATATCATATCAATCCTTCACTGACAAAAAGTCGCTACAATACTTGTAAAGATATGGATCTTCAAAGAAAAATGATTTCACTTCATGCTTAAATCCTTTAAGATTCTAAAAGGACCAAGGGTACGGGGTCTTTCCAGTCGCCAAATAATTTATAACGTCTGCATACCATGGCAATGTGGATATGGAAAATAAGTACTCATCTGTGAAGGAATCCTCTAGGGGAATGGTAGCCGGCTCCGTTCCAACCGTAAGCCTCGAAATATGGTCGATTACTTGGTTCTTAGCATCCTTCGTGTCCTTAATAAGTACATGGAACTCCGCAAAAGTAAGATCTAGCGTATTAATCTGGTCTTCATGTCTTTCTTGGACAATAAATATTTAAGAGCAGAGTGGTCAATAAAGATGGTAATAGGAAAGCCCAAAAATGTAGCTCCTAAATTTATCTAGTGCAGAAACTACATCAAGCAGCTCTTTCTTCGTAGTGGTGTAATTTCTCTAAGCCTCATCTAAGCTTTTGCTTGCATAGTAGATGACCACTGACACTTTGTCTCTCCGTTGTCCATTGACGGCACCTACATCAAAGTTGTTAGCATCGTGCATAATTTCAAAGGGGAGCGTCCAATCGGGTACGTGCAAAATAGGAGAAGAGATCAATGCGTATTTCAAAGTATTAAAAGAGGCTTCACTCTCTGGTATCCAAATAAATTCAGTGTTATGTGCAAGAAGTGTGCATAAAGGATGTGAAATCAAACTAAAGTCATGTATGAAGCACCTGTAGAACCCAACATGGCCAAGGAAAGAGCAAATATCATTCACACATCTAGGAATGGTAGCTTCTCGATGATTTCAACCTTGTCTCTGTCCACCTGTATACCTTTTCTGTAAACAATATGACTAAGAACTAAGCCATCGGTAGTCATGAAATGGCATTTTTTCCTAGACAAGCAAAAGGTTCATTTCAATGCACTTTCTTAATACATAAGCCAAATTAGTCAAACAATTTTAAAATGAGCTCCCATACATGAAAAAATCATCCATAAACACATCCACAATCTTTTCTACCATGTCATCAAAGACGCTTAGCATACAACGCTGAAAAGTTTCGAAGGCGTTACACAAATCGAATGGCATCCACCTAAAGAAAAATATGCCAATGGGGCAGGTAAAGGTGGTCTTTTCCTAATCATCTGAGGCTGTCTCAATTTGATAATAGTCGAAGTAGCCATCGAGGAAGTAGTAGTACTCATGGCCGACAACCCTCTCTAGGATTTGATCTAGGAATATGAGAGAAAAGTGGTCTTTACGGGTCTTGGAGTTCAACTTCCTAACATTTATACACATCCTCCATCCTCTGGAGGCTCTCATGGGTATCAATTTGTCATTATCGTTTTTAACTATCATTAACCCAGATTTCTTGGGGGCCACACCTGGGTATGACTTACTCACCTACTATCAGAATGTGATATATGATATCCGCATCTAGGAGTTTGAGAACCTCACCATTCACTACTTCTTTTAAGGTCGGATTCAATCTTCGTTGCATCTCACGGGTAGGTTTGGCATCATCTCCTAAATAAATGTGGTGCATACACATATGATGGCTAATTCCCTTAATATCAGCTATGGTCCGCCTTATTGCACCCTTATGTTCCCTCAAAACATCCAATAATGTATTTTCCTAATCTGAAATAAGATTGGAAGATATTACCACAGGAAAAGTGCATTGGTCACCCAAATAAGCATACTTCAAATATGATGGCAACGGCTTGAGCTCCAACTGTGAATGCTTCAAATCTGATGGCTTTTGGCATGGTGTCTCCAACGGCAGTGGCTCGAAACGTGACACCCATGTGGTGCTAGAAATCTCTCCAACCTCCTACTAAAGAGGGATATCATCAATATTGTTTCAAAATTGATCAACAAAATCCATAGCAGAAGCAAATTCCTTTTCAAAATGTTCAGCAACAAGAGCATCAATCTGCTCACCTCCTCATATTCATCCACACCTGTTGGCAATTTGCAAGCATTAAAAATATTTCAATCCAAAGACATATTGCCAAAAGAGATCTTAATTTACCCATTCCTACAATTCATTATGGCATTTCTAGATGCTAGGAAGGGCATATCCAATATGATGGGTATGGAGGGTAACAGATTGGGGTCCTTGAAGTTTCGAGACAATGAAGTCAACGGGGTAATAAAACTTGTCCAGTTAGATAAGTACGTCCTCAACACATCCCCTTGTGATTTTCACAGACCTATCAGCTAGTTGGAGAATGACAGGTGTGGCCTTTAAGTTCTCCAAGCCCCAATTGGATAAAGACAGTGTATGGCAAAATATTAACAATAGACCATAGGTCAAAGAGTTCATGGCGTATCTGTTTGTTCATATAGTGCAAGGAATAGTAGGGATTCAGTGTCCTTGAATTTAGGTGGACTGTTATGATGAAAAATGGAGCTAATTTGGTGTGTCAAAAATGCCTTTTTCTTAACACTCGAATTTCTTTTAACAGTGCACAAATCTGTAAGAAACTTAGAATAAATAGGAATTTAATTTATAGCATCTAATAGTGGTATGTTAATTTGACACAGTTGAAAATCTACACGAATTTCAGATTGATACTTATCTTTCTTAGGAGGCAAGAGTCTCTGAGGGTATGATGCGGGAGGAGAGTAAGGCTTGGGCTCTTGATCACTTGGCTTCTTTACGAGCATGTCATCCCGCGTGCTCTCTCCTTGCACTCCCTGTGAATATCGGTCCTCTTCCTCTACCACTATAGCTGAAGTATCCTACGGTGGTTCGAGTTTTTGAATTTCTCTTCCACTCTGCAATGTTGTCACCGCTTGGTATAGTTTGATATTGTTTCCTGAAGATGATGATATTTTGTTGGGGTTGGGGAGTGGTTGAGCTAGCCGAAAGCTTGCCCTTCTCCAATGTGGCCACAAGTTTAGCAATGCTATCATTCATTTGTTGAAATTGTGTATGCTGGTTCTGTTGTTACTGCTGTAACTATTGCATCTGCCGAAATTATGATTGTTGTTGCTGCTGGAGTTGTTAATTTTGGGCTTGTTGTAGTTGCATGAACTGTTGCAACGTGTCACTCAATGTCTAAAGATGTGGGTATGCACTAGGCTCCTCTTTTTTCATCTGGGCTCCACCTTGATAAGCATTGGTTGGTGGTGGCCGATACGGTTGCGAAGCTTGTGGCTTTGGTTGCCAACTTAAATTGGGGTGATCCCTCCAATTGGAACCATATGCATTTAGATTAAACCATTGACCTTGGTAGGAGTTGGAGACTTGATTCACTTGACTGGGGGTCCTTCAACACGTCTTTCAATGTGAGAATGGTGAGAGACACTGATGTGTCATGCTCTGAACTCTCACAAAGTGAGCAATGCTCTTCCACAGTCATAGCTTTTACCCCTTTCAGCTGTAATCCTTGGAGATTCTTGGTCAAGAGGGCCTCCACTTTGGCTTCTAATGCATCCTCCTGCTTCAATATATATAGGCCTCTGCATGATAATGATTGGTGTGTGCCTAAAGTCCATCCTATCATGCTAAGGAGTCACCTCCCAAGTCTGGGCAATCTCCACAATGGATTCCAATAGTCCCATGCCTTTGCTGGCTTCTTATTAATGAACTCCCCATTGCACATCATTTCCACGAACTACTCCATGGAAGACTGGAGTCCATTATAGAAAACCCCAATTAAGCGGTACTCGTCAAACCCCTGGTAGGGGCAAGCAAGTAGCAAGTCCTTGAACCTCTCCCATGCTACATCAAAGCTCTCATTAGTCTTCTGGGAGAAATTAACAATCTGCTTCTTTAACCCATGTGTCATATGCAACTGAATGAACTTTTTCAGAAATTTGACTTGTAAATTAACCCATGATGTAATTAAATGCGAATGCAATACATTGAGCCACTTTTTAGCTTTGTCTTTTAATGAGAATGGAAACAGTTTAAGATAAATGGTTGCATTGTTAGTTTTTTCATCCGCACATGTCAAGCACACATCCTTAATTTCCTTTATATACAAATATGGATTCTCCCTCTCCAAACCATAAAAAGTAACGAGAAGTTGAATCATTCCCGATTTCAAACTAAAGGAATTAGCGTCGGTGGGAAGCACGATGCATGCGCAAGAAGCGAATCATTCCCGGTTTCAAACTAAAGGACGTAGCATCAATGTGAGGCACGATGCACGAGCAAGAAGCAGACATGGTATGTCTCACAACATCTCTTAAGGGCCCATGTTTGGGAGCGGTCATCAACATTTCCATTTATGTTACCATTGGTATTTGTATTTGGATAGTCACCCATCTATATATGTCTAACTAGTTTATGTGTCATAGGGATTGTAAGCCACATAAACAAATGAGACAACACAAGAAAATTCTTTCCAAGCTAATCTAATTTTTATGATTGATTACATGCAAAATCAAAACGAAAATGTGCAATCAAAAATGGATATACAACGATTATAGACAAAAGAATGGAACGATCTCACCAAATCCTAAGAAAATTAGGGATTACAAATTATGTAGAACCATTGTCCCCGGCAGCGATACCAAAAACTTGACTGCTCCAAAAAGCTGTGCTATTTCCAAGTATATGAAGTCCGAAAAGTAGTAGTCCTGGTGAGTCCATGATCGTGTTACTTAGGGACAACCTCGTCTGCAAAGTTTAACAATTAGGGACAACCTCGTCTGCAAAGTTTAACAATCGAAAATTAGTCGATGAAATTATTTGGTGAGAAATGAACCACTCTTTTGGAGTGAATTGTTGATTTGATATATGATCGGTGAATTACACTAAAGTTATGCAAGAAGGATTAATGCGGGAATTCAATGAGATATGAGGTGTGAGTGTGTGGTGTTTTCATGAGGGTTATAGGGTATTGAATCAATCAATCATTCTGGATAACTCTATCTCAAATCCAGGCCAAGGCTTGGAGATCGAATGATCTGACATTTACTAGCAATAAGTTTAACATCATAGTTAATTATCAGATTAATTGTTTTCTTATGAATTAAAGCGAGATTAGATGAACCTCGCGGTTCATCACCCTCCTTAGGCCCCTCTACAGGTTTTTGCTCGTAGACTATACTTCGCTGCATGGCATCCTCCTTAGACTCCTTTACGTGTAGTGCATTGATTTTAAAAATATAGAGAACAATTAATCCAACACTTTCAACAATAATTGGTGCTATAAATGAATGATAATTCAATGCCCATTGATCCTAATTACTACGCAACACATACAAAAGAAGATTAGATATCCATAGGCATAGAAATACTAGTCTCATTAATAGAATCAAAAGTTCAATACAAAGATGAAACTAATGAATCAAATTAAGAGAGGATTAGAGAATCTATCACCCAGCAATAGCTTTACAAAATTTCCCCCAATATCAAAGCTCTAGCTGTCTCCGTGCTCAAAAAACACCAAAAACCTATAAAGCTACCAGTGAATGGAATTACATCCTCCATAATTACATCACTCAACTTAAATACCCTCCAATTCCTTAATTGATCTCGTCCCTATGATCTAAAACCAACGGTCACGATCCCTTTTGCATGAGAGATCAAGTGGAATTGGGTCGGATTGTATTGAGCTGTCGATGCTGTCTTTTGTCGTCTTCCAGATGTCTGGTGTTGATAGACCAGACGTCTGGTGACTTGGTTGTTTTGGCCTTCAATTGATGAGTAGACCAGACGTCTGGTGCATTCACTTAATGAGTCGACTAGACGTCTGGTGCTATGATCCCAAGCGTCTTGTTGCTTGGGATGGCTTGTTCTATCTGATGGTCCAGATGTCTGTAGCTTTAGAGCAAGGTGTTCGGTGGGGTGACTACGCATATGGGTCTCCTTCTTCAGTCGTCTGCACACTGTAAGTTCAATTTCCCCAACTCTCTGTTTTCGTATCACACCTATCTGGAGTACTCTTCACAGACGCCTGCACAGTGCATTAGACATATGGGAAGTGTTCCCCAGGCGTCTGACACATCACGAAATTTTGTCCATCTTTTGTGTGATACGCCAGCCGTCTGGAGTTGTTCCTTCAGGCATCTGTCCTATATCACACATAAAGGTCAAGTTAGCACATGTATAAAATCCATAAAATTCCATGAAATTTCCTTAAAATATAATGAACTCTAAGATATAAAATATGATCAGGAATGCATATCATATGGCTCATTTAGACATCAAATGCATGAGAATGCCACGAAAAAGGGGGGTATAAATATACAAAATAAACATATAATTAGCGAGCGTCACCATCTTGCTTCTGAAGCAATATTATGTTCCAAAATTTCCTATGCAATGTAATCTCCATCGCAGCTTTGGCTAGAGATGGAAATATATTTACAATCAATAAAAAGTTATGAACTTATTTCTTTGATGGTAAAATTGCTTGAATGTGTGATTATGATGTATATACTTTGTATGACGATGATGTATTAACTGTTAATACATGAAAACATAAGGAAACAAATGAAACCTATTCTAACAAAGTAGATTAGGTCATATTGAAGAAAAAAGACTTAGCACGTTACATAAAGAATGGTCTTTAGGCCTCTCAAATTATGAGTCATACGACACACTTGCGAACTTCCCTCTAAGACATAATGGCCAAAGCTCCTTTTGTATGACAAAGGGAGAGAGTTAGAGAACTCTAGGGTCTCGTACATTCAGATGTATATCGAAACCCATCTACGTTAGCCAAAGAGGGTTATTTTTTTACGTTCATTAAAAGATCACTCTAAGTATGGACACATGTTCTTGATGAAACACAAGTCTGATATTTTTAAGCAATTTAAAGAGTGTCGTAACAAACTAGCAAAGTACTAAAATCCTTCAATTTGATCGATGAATAGAATATTTAAGCCATAAGTTTCATGCATATTTAAAAGAGAATGAGATTCTCTCTCAGGTCACGAATCTCTACATAAGTAATCGCACTCTGTTTGACATATTATAATTCATGGTGAGTGACACTGAGTAACCAACCTCCATCTAGGGCCATGCCTTTGAACTGCTGCCTAAAATCCTAACATGTGTCAGAACCAGTGAGAGATATAGAACGTGATATTCCCTAACCAATCGTTAGGAAGTCTAACAGAATTCCTTGAGCCTCTAAGAGGTACTACTGGTTTTCTTGTAGATGGAGGGATCGAGGATAGCATCATAGTTGTGATGGCCATGTTAGCGTCCGGGAAGCCATTCAGGGTAGAGAATATGAGAAGTGGCTTGTGCAATAAAATTCGAAATGAATTTCATGCGCATTAATAAGGTATGGACCTTAGAAAATGCACCCAAGGAAAATGTTCCCATTGGCTGCAAATGGATCTTCAAGGAGAAAGATCGGTGCAGATGGAAAGGTAGAAATGCACAAGGCTAGGTTAGTTGCAAAACGCTCTCACCAGTAGCCATGCACAAGTCTATTCGGATTATACTCGCCATCGCTTATGACTACAAAATCTAGCAGAAAGATATAAATGTTACATGACTCAGTCAGAAGGTTTCAAGGTCAGTGGGAGCAAAGAGAAAGCGTGTAGATTGCATAAGACCAGTGGCAGTTCTTTGAGTCATCCTCGTATTGTACGTGGATGAAATTCCTTTTAATAACGAACACCATAGAGATGTTGAACTCTATCAAAATGATGGTTGTTGAACCAAGTCTCCATGAAGGACTTGAGAGAAGCATCATTTACACTCGGTGCGAAAATATATAGAGATAGATTTAAACGGATGATGAGTCTCTCCCAGTCTTAGTACATTGACAAGGTGCTAAAATGGTTTAGCATGTTAAGGGCAGTTTCATACATGGTATAACTCTTTCAAGAAGATGTCTTCAGTGACTGACTTGGAGACAGATCACATGATAGGGATACCTTGTGCTTTGGAAGTTGGATCCATCATGGAAAATGTGATATGTACAAGATCAGATGTCGCTTTTTGCACTCGGTGCAGTGAAACAATAGTAGTTTAGCATGGTAAGGGCGGTTTCATACCCGCTAATCATGGTATAACTCTTTCAAGAAGATGTCTTCAATGACTGACTTGGAGAGAGATCACATGATAGAGATCCTTTATGCTTCGGCAGTTGGATCCATCATGGAAACTATGATATGTACAAGATCAGATGTCGTTTTTTCCACTCGATGCAGTGAAACGATATCAGTCTGACCCTAGAGAAGGATATTAGAAATCGGCCAAGACAATTCTCAAGTACTTGCGAAAGACTATAGAATTGGTCAAGGAATGGATGCTGCAAAGATATTCTTCGTAGATATCACTTCATATATGATATATAATCGAAGAAGGGCATAGAACTCTTGTGTGTCTCAGCAGAAGACAAATTTAGTAGATCCATTCATGAAGGCTCTATCACGCGATCGTCTAGAAGGACTTATGTGTAAAAGTGGTATGTGATGCTAGGATAATTGAGCCTGAGTGCAAGTGGAAGATATTAAATAATGTATGCCCTCAAGGCAATTTATTTATAATTGGGACATCTTGTTCAAAATGATAGTATGCTATTTGGTAATGTTTCTTTAAGTACGATTATAAATATTTGTTTGCATTTTATTCTTAGAAAAAGTCATGAGACTTAATGAGAGGTTGAACATGTATCGAGACGAGGATCACGATCATGGAGAAGTGTTCTGACCATTTGTAGAAAAAGTATAAAATTGTTTGTAGTGGATGCATCGAGAAAGGACATCGATGCATCAGATAGACTATTGTGTGCTCTGTCTTCACCAAGTGTTGGACCAAGTGTTGGTGGCGATGATCTCATGATCGTTTAATTTGGAGAAATCGGAGACGAGACAGAGGTGCTTATTAGAGAACGAGTTCATTGAATGACCCAACGAGTGCTGCTACATGGATGGCACATACAAAACTGTTAAGTGTACCTTTCAAGTGATGATAGGCAAGTTGGTCCTTTGACTTAAGGTCATTGTACGAGCCTGTGCGTGAACGGTGTCACTTAGATCTCTGACATAGCTTCAAGGCAAGTCCTATTGAAAGGTCTTTGGTTGGGTGGCACTTGAAGTATACGAGGGAAGTAGTGGATAAGAGAGGATTCATCACTCCCATATGTGGGGAGTTAATGTCGCAGAATCAGTACGGTCCTTAATAGAAATCCTTGGCCGAGGCGTATTGGATATGATCCAACAAAGACAAGCTAAGACCGAACAATGCTGATCGATTGTGATCCGAGAATATTGTAATGACATAGTGTTGACGATTGAGATCCAATTGTTCTTCATGTTGATGGTTGACAAAGGGATATAATCACTATATTATTGACCGATTAAGATCTGATTGTTCTCATTCGCTACATGATTCTCCAAAAAACAAGGATGACTACGACTAATTCTGAAAAGGATTTTTAATGTAATTAAATAGATATAATCGATGGCGTCAAATTATGTAACGACTGCTTTTCATGAATCTGGATTTAATATAATATAATATATGTTTTGATGGATTTTCTCCTCTTGTGTGGTTTTCGTCTCCGTAGATTTCATTTTCGATCGATTCGTCGTATTTTCTCGCTTCTTCCGTAGGATTGTCGATTTCGAAGTATGTCACTCGTGACGGACTTCATAACGGTCGTATCTAACTATTAGATCAAGCCTAGGAGTCTTAGGAATCGATCCCGGGGCCCCGCGCTCCGTATCGGTACTTTTCTGTGCTCATTAGCCGGTGTAAGAAGGGCCACCGACCGACTAGATGACGATCCAGTCGGTCGGCAATCCTTCTTGGACCGACTAGTTAGCTTTCTAAATTTCTCAGGAGTTACTGTTTATCGTTAGTCGGTCTAAGAACGTTGGATGACCGACTAGGTTGCAAACTAGTCGGTCAGCAATGCTTCTTGAACCGACTAACTCATCATATTATTTTTGTATCAGTTACTGTTTACTCTTAGTCGGTCTAAGAACGTTCATCGACCGACTAGATGCCAAACTAGTCGGTCAGTACTTGTTCATGGACCGACTAACTCTAGAATCCTATTTTCGTTCAGGAGTTACTGTTTGCACTTAATCGGTCTGCGTTGGTCGACCGACCGACTAGTTGCCAAACTAGTCGGTCAGTGGTTGCTCTTTGACCGACTAACCAGTGTTAAAACCCTAATTTCTGGGCAGCCGCCAGCTCAACCTATTTATACCCAACCCAAACGACTTCTTCTTCTCCAACACGACCTAAAACCCTAAAATCTTCCCCCTTCAGCCCCCATCTTCCTCCAAGCTCCATTTCTCCATTCCAAGCCCTAGAATCATCATCCAAACCATCCATTCACTCCATCTACCCCTCATCTTCCCCAAATCTCCATCAAAACCCATCAAAACCCCCAAATCCCCCGAAACCCTAGTTTCCCCAAACTTCTCCAATCTTTTCTAGATCTGATCCTAGGGTTCCCCGGAGTGTTTCTCCCGCCTCCTCTCGGTAAGAAATCGTTCTACCGTTGTTTTCATAACTTATTGATAATTTCGGTGAAACCCTAATTAATTTCATGTGTTTGATGTTTGTCTCCCCCAAAACAGCGTTTTCCCCGTATATTGGCATCCGTGTGACGAAGTGGTCGTCACCCCCGGTGCTAGGCAAGTGAAACTTGCCACTTAGGGTTTAGGCCATGTTTTAGGCCATTTGCTAGTTGTAGGCGTAAAAGAGGCTAGGCGACGAAATGATACTCGCCTAGGCGCAAATTGGGGAACTAGCTTGACAACGAAGCTAGTTCCGGCATTTAGCATGTTGCACAATTTCCATGTCACGTTTACTTTCAATTAACGGTACGCGAATATGTTCATGTCATTGCATTTCGCCTGTCACGTTTAATTTAATTAACTGTACGCAAATAAATTGTCATGACCTCGCATTCTTTAGGTATTGCTGTGATTGCGTAGCTTCGCTACAATGTTGTGTTCCTGGCTCGTGTTCCAGAAGCGGGCCATGTGTTGGTTGATAGCCAATGCCCGAATTGCGTGTTCCGGCTAGGTGTTCCCTACGCCATACTTGTGTTCCTGGATCGTGACCAGAAGCGAGCATAATGAGTTGGAAACCCCAACGCTCGATGTATTGAATTGTGAACTAAGAATGCGAGCTCAATGTGCGGGGCAACCTCAGGCTCACTAGCTGAGCTCAATGTGCGGGGACCCCAGGCTCCATTTCGTGTGGGTATTGAGTAGTGTTTAGTGCCGATCGGTCTGAAATGCTATGCCATTCAGCGAATGGCGTAAACACCTACAAAATGTGAATTGATTGAATTGATAGTAGCTTGGCTACTCTTGTCTTGTCCCGATGATTGTTCTCTTGTACAAACTGTCTTGCCATGTTTTAATTGTGCACTCATGTTATAACTGCCATGTCATGCATACTGAACTGCTAGGTTGCTAGATGCCTCACTTTCAGTTTCCTTGCCCAAGTCTTTTAGACTTGCTGACATGTGCCCCCTTTACTCTTTTGGGTGACACATGTTAGATCCTGAGCCCGAGTACCTCGTTGAGGACGAGGTGTTTGCTGACGCCGAGCCCGAGCTTGTGTTTGACGGGGAGTACGTGGACACTGGGGACCAGTCCTAGTGTCTTCGTTGTGTTTTACTTTTGTTAAACAGTTGTTTGTTATCGGTGCGTAGCACCTATACTTTGTTATGTCGTATTCTTTTGTTGGCCTTGTTCTGGGCCTTGGACTCTTTTCTTTTAGCCTGGTGGCTTTTCTGGATGTTGGACTCTTTGTTGATGTTGGACAATTTGTGAGATGTGGAATTTTATTTCAGTCTCGCCTTGTGTTATTATTGTTATTCTGTTGTGGTTACATGGACCTGGTTATGTATTGTGGACGCTTATCGGGTTTGGGGCTTCACAGCTCCACTCCCGTGCGGACCTTTTCACGTCTCGCCTCCATTTCAGGGAAGCGGGTCGTGACAGGTTTTAGTGGTGCCCAGTGCAGGTCCTTCTGTAACTGCGATTTTTGGAATAGCGACAATAATATTAGAATGTCTGATGAACTAAGTTCGACGTCCGAGTCATAAGCTATGAGTCTAATCTGATTTTCTCTGTGTCATTAGATGGCAGGAAGGCGTTTCACCCGTGGTGGGGGCAGTGGTGCGCTCCCTCATGATGAGGAGCCTGAGCGGGAACCCACCAGCGGTGAGATGATGCGGATGATGCTCCAGATGATGCAAGTGCAGCAGGGCGTGCTTTTGCAAGTCCAGAATGCTCCACTTGCTCGAGCTGCCCGGGCTCTTCCGGATGCCCCTCGCTCTGAGCCAGGAGCGAAGCAATTTCGGGAGCTGGGTCCCGCATATTTTGATGGTTCTGAGGGTCCTCTGGCTGCCGATGAGTGGATTCGGAACGTCGAGGACAATCTGAAGATGGCCAAGATCACCCCGGCTGGATGGGTTGATTTGGCGAAGAGGCAGCTGAAGGATAACGCCAGGAATTGGTGGGATGCGGAAGAGAAGTTGTTGGTGGAGCCGATAGCTTGGGCTACCTTCAAGGCCAGATTTGATTGTGAGTTCTTCCCGAAGGCTGCCAAGGAGGAGATGCTGCAGCGTTTTATCGATCTGAAGCAGGGGAACTCGTCGGTGGACATGTATCACCAAGAGTTCATGAGGCTGAGTCGGTTTGCACCGAAGATGGTGCAGGACGCTGAGGAGAGAGCTCAGAGGTTCCTGCAGGGGCTTGCTTCGGAGCTCCAGAGTTTTGTGACCTCCTCTGACCGGGAGTCTTATCAGAAGGTTCTGGTCGCTGCCAAGAGGCAGGAGCTGCTCGTGAACCAGAGGAGAGGGTCTGTTGTTGGTGCTGGGAAGAGGCCTGTGGAGCAGGCGAGAGCTGTGGTTAGACCTGGATTCAGGCCTAATCAGTCTGCTCAGTTTAAGAGGCCAGGAGGGTCTATTCCGAAGTTTTGCCATTTCTGCGGCAAGCCTGGTCACGTCAAGGATCAGTGTCGGAAGTTTCTGGGCCAGTGTTTGATTTGCGGTGATGCTTCTCATGTCGCGAAGGATTGTCGGCATGCGGATCCGCTGCGGAGGGCTCCTGTTGCAGCTCAGCCGTTGCAGCAGCGAGCGCCTGTTCCTGCTGGACGTGGAGCAGCTCTTGTTCCGCAGAGGCAGTCTTTTCGACAGGCTGTTCCGCCGAGGAGGCAGGCTTTTCTGATGACCGCTGCGGAAAGCGCGGCTGTGGATGAGGTTATCGCAGGTAATCCTCAATCTAGCTGTTACTTTCCTAGCTGGTTTGATTGTTAGATTGTGTTGTTTGCTTGAACATGTTTGTTTGCTAGACTAGGGTTTGATTGTTAATTGATTGTTAGGTGTGATTTTGGTTTGCACATTTCCTGCACGAGTCCTCTTCGACTCTGGTGCATCGATGTGCATTATTTCTCGGAGCTTCGTGGAGAGGCATTCCTTGTCGACGTCCCCTCTCCCCAAGAGTTGGAATATCGTTACAGGGAATGGTGTGGTCTCGGTGCATCGTGGTTGCAATTCTTGCTCGTTGGTGGTCTGTGGACATGAGCTTTTTGCGGATTTCATTGTCCACGACATCATCAACTATGATGCAGTTCTCGGGATGGATTGGCTTGCGAGCTTCTATGCTACGATCGACTGTCGGAGGAAGAAGGTGGTGTTCGAGATTCCCGGACACCCAGTGTTTGAGTTCAGTCGTGGTAGCAGTTCGCTTGGTCCTGTCAGATTTCGGGCCAGGCCGGTGGAGGCTGTGGCTATGCAGATAGAGCTGGAGTGGCCAGCTGTGGTGCGTGATTTTGGCGACGTCTTCCCCGAGGAGATGTCCGGTTTGCCGCCTGATCGAGCTCTGGAATTTTCTATCGATCTGGTTCCAGGTGCGCAGCCGATTTCGAAGGCGCCGTATCGTATGGCACCTGCAGAGTTGGAAGAGTTGCGGAAGCAGTTGGATGAGCTTTTGCAGAAGGGTTATATTAATCCTAGCGTGTCTCCGTGGGGAGCACCGGTGTTGCTGGTTAAGAAGAAGGATGGTTCGCGTCGCATGTGCGTGGACTATCGAGAGTTGAATGCGGTGACCATTAAGAATAAATACCCGTTGCCTCGCATCGATGATATTTTTGATCAGCTTGGAGGTTCGAGGGTGTTTTCTAAATTGGATTTGAGGAGTGGTTACCATCAGTTGAAGGTGAAGAAGGGAGATGTTCCGAAGACAGCGTTCAGGACGAAGTATGGACACTATGAGTTTGTGGTTATGCCTTTCGGCGTAACTAACGCGCCCGCAGTTTTCATGAATCTGATGAACCTGATTTTCTACGACTTTTTGGATAAGTTTGTCGTTATCTTTATTGACGACATTCTGATCTATTCGAAGTCGGAGGAAGAGCATGCCTCGCACTTAAGGACGGTGTTGGAGATTTTGAGGAAGCATCGGTTGTATGCTAAGTTTTCGAAGTGCGAGTTTTGGCTGGATCGAGTTGCTTTTCTCGGGCATGTGGTGACTGGAGATGGTATTTCAGTGGATCCTGAGAAGATTCGGGCCATCAGGGAGTGGCCTGTTCCGTCGTCTGCGTCTGAGATTCGGAGTTTTTTTGGACTTGCTGGTTACTATCGGCGATTCATTAAGGACTTTTCTCGTATTGCTGAGCCGATGACCAGGTTGACACGGAAGGATGTTGCTTTTGTTTGGTCGGGTGATTGTGAGGGTGCTTTTGGTGTTCTGAAGGAGAGGTTGGCGACTGCCCCTATTCTTGTCGTGCCTGATCGCAGCGGTAGATTTGAGATCTTTTGCGATGCTTCTGGCAAGGGTCTAGGTTGTGTGTTGCATCAGCACGGGCACGTTGTGGCGTATGCGTCTCGTCAGCTTAAGGTTCATGAGAAGAATTATCCGACGCATGATTTGGAGTTGGCTGCCGTCGTGTTTGCTCTTAAGATTTGGAGGCACTTCTTGCTGAGTGAGAAAGTGAAGATTTTCACCGATCACAAAAGCTTGAAGTATATTTTCACGCAGAAGGAGCTCAACATGCGACAGCGTCGATGGTTGGAGCTTATGGCGGATTATGAGATTGATTTGCAGTTTCACCCTGGCAAGGTGAATGTGGTCCCGGATGCTTTGAGTAGGCTTCCAGCGGTGATGATTTTGACCTCGCAGTGGAGATTGCAGCAGGATTTTTGCGAGTCTGACGTGGAGATTGTTCTTCCTGGAGAGGCTTCGTCGTTGATGTACATGCAGGTACAGTCGACGATCGTGGATCGGATTCCGTTCCGAGTGGGGCAGTCCACTGAGGCGCTAGCGAGGAGATATATGGAGGTAAAATTCTTTTTACTCTCCGTTTTATTTCCTTTTCCTAGTTTGGATAGTGATGTATCGTGAATCGTGCAGGAGGTTGTGCGACTTCATGGAGTCCCCGTGAGTATCGTGTCTGACAGAGACACGAGGTTCACATCTCAGTTCTGGCAGAGTTTGCAGAAGAGCTTGGGTACGCGTCTGAGTTTCAGCACGGCGTACCATCCGCAGACGGATGGCCAGTCCGAGAGGACGATCCAGATTTTGGAAGACATGCTGAGGGCGTGCATGTTGGATTTCAAGGGTTCGTGGGAGGACCATCTACATCTGGTAGAGTTTTCCTACAACAACAGCTTCCAGGCGAGTATTGGCATGGCGCCATTCGCCGCTCTTTATGGGAGGAAATGTCGATCGCCATTGAGTTGGGATGACGTTGGCGATCGGGAGTTGTTGGGACCTGAGATGATAGTGGAGGCCGTGGAGATCGTCAGGAATATTCGGGAGAGGTTGAGAATTGCTCAGGACCGTTTTAAGCATTGGGCGGATGCTAAACGTCGTCCTTTGGAGTTTCAGCCGGGCGACCACGTGTTCTTGAATATTTCCCCGAATCGTGGTGTGATTCGTTTTGGGAAGCGTGGGAAGTTGAGCCCGCGATACATTGGACCGTTTGACGTTTTGGAGAGGGTTGGCGAGGTAGCTTATCGCTTGGCCTTGCCGCCATCTTTGGAAGGAGTTCACAATGTTTTCCATGTGTCGCAGCTTCGTCGATACATTAGCGATCCGTCTCATGCGGTGGATTTTTCGGAGATTACCGTTCGCCCCGATATGACGTATGACCAGCATCCAGTGCAGATTCTGGACAGGCGTCAGAAATCGCTTCGGAACAAGATTGTCAATCTTGTGAGGGTGATGTGGCGACACGGTTCACCTGGAGAGTCTACTTGGGAGAATGAGGATGAGATGCGAGAGCGTTTCCCACTTTTGTTTCCGGACTCGTGAGTTTTTGGAAATTCCGAGGACGGAATTTTTCTTAAGTTGGGGAGGATGTAACGACTGCTTTTCATGAATCTGGATTTAATATAATATAATATATGTTTTGATGGATTTTCTCCTCTTGTGTGGTTTTCGTCTCCGTAGATTTCATTTTCGATCGATTCGTCGTATTTTCTCGCTTCTTCCGTAGGATTGTCGATTTCGAAGTATGTCACTCGTGACGGACTTCATAACGGTCGTATCTAACTATTAGATCAAGCCTAGGAGTCTTAGGAATCGATCCCGGGGCCCCGCGCTCCGTATCGGTACTTTTCTGTGCTCATTAGCCGGTGTAAGAAGGGCCACCGACCGACTAGATGACGATCCAGTCGGTCGGCAATCCTTCTTGGACCGACTAGTTAGCTTTCTAAATTTCTCAGGAGTTACTGTTTATCGTTAGTCGGTCTAAGAACGTTGGATGACCGACTAGGTTGCAAACTAGTCGGTCAGCAATGCTTCTTGAACCGACTAACTCATCATATTATTTTTGTATCAGTTACTGTTTACTCTTAGTCGGTCTAAGAACGTTCATCGACCGACTAGATGCCAAACTAGTCGGTCAGTACTTGTTCATGGACCGACTAACTCTAGAATCCTATTTTCGTTCAGGAGTTACTGTTTGCACTTAGTCGGTCTGCGTTGGTCGACCGACCGACTAGTTGCCAAACTAGTCGGTCAGTGGTTGCTCTTTGACCGACTAACCAGTGTTAAAACCCTAATTTCTGGGCAGCCGCCAGCTCAACCTATTTATACCCAACCCAAACGACTTCTTCTTCTCCAACACGACCCAAAACCCTAAAATCTTCCCCCTTCAGCCCCCATCTTCCTCCAAGCTCCATTTCTCCATTCCAAGCCCTAGAATCATCATCCAAACCATCCATTCACTCCATCTACCCCTCATCTTCCCCAAATCTCCATCAAAACCCATCAAACCCCCCAAATCCCCCGAAACCCTAGTTTCCCCAAACTTCTCCAATCTTTTCCAGATCTGATCCTAGGGTTCCCCGGAGTGTTTCTCCCGCCTCCTCTCGGTAAGAAATCGTTCTACCGTTGTTTTCATAACTTATTGATAATTTCGGTGAAACCCTAATTAATTTCATGTGTTTGATGTTTCTCTCCCCCAAAACAGCGTTTTCCCCGTATATTGGCATCCGTGTGACGAAGTGGTCGTCACCCCCGGTGCTAGGCAAGTGAAACTTGCCACTTAGGGTTTAGGCCATGTTTTAGGCCATTTGCTAGTTGTAGGCGTAAAAGAGGCTAGGCGACGAAATGATACTCGCCTAGGCGCAAATTGGGGAACTAGCTTGACAACGAAGCTAGTTCCGGCATTTAGCATGTTGCACAATTTCCATGTCACGTTTACTTTCAATTAACGGTACGCGAATATGTTCATGTCATTGCATTTCGCCTGTCACGTTTAATTTAATTAACTGTACGCAAATAAATTGTCATGACCTCGCATTCTTTAGGTATTACTGTGATTGCGTAGCTTCGCTACAATGTTGTGTTCCTGGCTCGTGTTCCAGAAGCGGGCCATGTGTTGGTTGATAGCCAATGCCCGAATTGCGTGTTTCGGCTAGGTGTTCCATACGCCATACTTGTGTTCCTGGATCGTGACCAGAAGCGAGCATAATGAGTTGGAAACCCCAACGCTCGATGTATTGAATTGTGAACTAAGAATGCGAGCTCAATGTGCGGGGCAACCTCAGGCTCACTAGCTGGGCTCAATGTGCGGGGACCCCAGGCTCCATTTCGTGTGGGTATTGAGTAGTGTTTAGTGCCGATCGGTCTGAAATGCTATGCCATTCAGCGAATGGCGTAAACACCTACAAAATGTGAATTGATTGAATTGATAGTAGCTTGGCTACTCTTGTCTTGTCCCGATGATTGTTCTCTTGTACAAACTGTCTTGCCATGTTTTAATTATGCACTCATGTTATAACTGCCATGTCATGCATACTGAACTGCTAGGTTGCTAGATGCCTCACTTTCAGTTTCCTTGCCCAAGTCTTTTAGACTTGCTGACATGTGCCCCCTTTACTCTTTTGGGTGACACATGTTAGATCCTGAGCCCGAGTACCTCGTTGAGGACGAGGTGTTTGCTGACGCCGAGCCCGAGCTTGTGTTTGACGGGGAGTACGTGGACACTGGGGACCAGTCCTAGTGTCTTCGTTGTGTTTTACTTTTGTTAAACAGTTGTTTGTTATCGGTGCGTAGCACCTATACTTTGTTATGTCGTATTCTTTTGTTGGCCTTGTTCTGGGCCTTAGACTCTTTTCTTTTAGCCTGGTGGCTTTTCTGGATGTTGGACTCTTTGTTGATGTTGGACAATTTGTGAGATGTGGAATTTTATTTCAGTCTCGCCTTGTGTTATTATTGTTATTCTGTTGTGGTTACATGGACCTGGTTATGTATTGTGGACGCTTATCGGGTTTGGGGCTTCACAGCTCCACTCCCGTGCGGACCTTTTCACGTCTCGCCTCCATTTCAGGGAAGCGGGTCGTGACAAATTATAATAATAGGCATTCTAGTTTGGTCCAGTCGAATACGACCAGATAGGGTTGGCTAGGTTAGAACCACTATCCCTAGTCAGGTCTGGGGTGATCCAGAGCCCCAGCATAAATGATAGATACAGTTTTGTGGACGACTTAAGAATGACAATTATTAAAATGTGTACCATCGATTTATATTTGGGTTAACCTTTCCTAGTTAATCTTAATTAACTAGGCGCATCCTAAAACTAACATTTTAGTATTAATAACTTTTATTGTATTTGCAATCCTAATCAACTATAAGGAAGTTAAAATTATTATCACATAACACTTTATGTTTCATAATAATTTAATTTTATTAATAGCTATCCTAATCAGGTATTAGGAATCTAAAAAACTTACACAAAATATATTTAGATCATAGCATCATTAATAAATCATCACATGATAATCTTCAGATCTACTCTAAATTATCATATAATTAAAGAAGAGCAACCTTTCAAAAAACAATTTTTCAAAAAAATTTATCACATAACAATTTAATTAATTGATGGCTATCCTAATCAGGTATTAGGAATCTAAATAACTATCGCATAAAAATTTAGATCATAGCAGATTTAATCTAACGTGATTATCACTTAATTATCCAAATCTACTTTTAAAAATTATTACATGATTTAAAAGAGATCTAATTGTCAAAAAATAGTTTTTCAAAAAATATAAATATATCATATTTTTAAATAAGAAATTTTTAACAACTAGAACATCCATCTCATTGAGAAACATGCAGCATCCTATGCATTTTATAATTGCTTCAAAATTATAGATCACGTAGACATGGATCCGATACCGCTGTAGGGATTTCTACGATCCTTAAGGCTCAAGATCGATGACTGGCATTAGTCGTGTAGACGACGAAAACAAATAAGCAACTAAAAAACTTAAAACCATTTTAAGAAAGCCCTAATGCAACCCTAACCAGAATCTCAACTATCCCGGGGTGGGTCTGATCAACACCTAAAGATAGATCTATAAAATTACTGCAATAATAAATGCATGAATAATAAAGGACATACATTTGTTCTGCACGTTAGCAGAACATCGATCCTCACGAACCAATGCCCCCACGTTGGGGATGAATCGCTTCCCTGATCTAGACCGCGTCCCGAGGCAAGAAACACCCTTGTCACCGAGCCAACCACGTGCTCCAGAAAGTTTCACCACAAGAAGATCCTCCGTCAAGACTTCGGATTTCATCCG
This sequence comes from Scilla litardierei, assembly GCA_030789695.1. Taxonomy (NCBI): domain Eukaryota; kingdom Viridiplantae; phylum Streptophyta; class Magnoliopsida; order Asparagales; family Asparagaceae; genus Scilla; species Scilla litardierei. The sequence continues at coordinate 94,473,500 of CM061138.1, read as the reverse complement.
AACTCCTTTGTAGCCTTGCTAGGACCCGAACAGAAGAAGGGAAGAACGATGGAGAATGAGTAAATTGTTTTTAAGTTCAGATCCGGGCTTGCTCACATTTAGTTGGAGCTATACGGATATGAAGCTTGGTGCAAGTTTCAAAGAGGAGAGTTAGCCCATATTTATACAGGGAGCTGACCCCTCCTCTCAGCATATCCGATATGGGAGTAATAAATTAGAGAAAAAATTAATTACAAGTTTGCCTTTTATGAAGGTTAAACTTTAACGGATTTTTCCACCATCGCTGTTGAACTTTGGACGTGATATCTCATATCAAATTGAAGAGCACTGAATGGTGAACACATATGAACAAACGGTGCGCGATTCCTAGTCCGTTTGGCCCCTCAAACGTAGGCGCGAAGTTGGCCAAGAAATTGCATTTTCCAAAAAAAACACAGCCGTAAAAAACGGGTTTCAAAATAAACCCTAGGTGTGCCCCACGGGCCCAGTGGGCGCGTGCAACGTAAACACTAGGTGGGCCCTACGGGCCCTACGGGCACGTGCGCAGCACGTGCCCCCCTGGCGGGCATAGGTCATTGATTGTACCGGCTTTTGGGCCGTCCCAGTAAGCCCTTTTGGGCTTATTATAATACTCTGGCTCATATATGAGCCATTTTGAGCCATTCAATCACGAGTTTTGATAGGGACTTTCCCGAAAACCCATGTAACCATTTTTAAGCCTTTATTATAAAATATGCTCGCAAATGCATTATGACATATTTAAATCCTACGCATCACATGCTTTAATCCCATAGTATAAATGTTCTAAAACCTATATTGCAGACTATTTGTGACATAATTAATTCACATGTATCATATGCACTATCTCTCTTAACTATATATTACTTGCCGAAGGTCTCACTCTGTATGAGACCCTACAACCTGACCCTACTACAGGTGGGGCTCGAAACCATAGGCGGCAGTCACCACGAGCAGCAGGTGTTGTTCCTGATGCGGAATCATAATTATGTGGTCGATCGCATGACATAAGTATTGTCGGGACCACCCTGATTGTGTCCGTGATGAAGTCACAATTTTAGTCCCTTCGTTATAACTGTGTTGCAAGCCAAGCCTATGGTATGGTCGATTGTCAACCCTAATAGCTTGAAGTCGGTTAATCTCTATCGGTCTTTAGTCTATTAATGTTAGACTTCTTCCAACATACTTTGGCCAAAGTTTTTACTAAGGACCGAATTAACACTTGCGACACTACCTCGCATAAACGAGAGAGATAAATTCTCTCTTGGTCATTACTCTCCCTGCGCGCTTCAAATGTCACCCATCCAAGGACCTTTCAACAGAGCTTGCCCCGAGGCTAGATCAGAGATCAAAATGACATCGTTCACATACATGTTCGTATAATAACCTCAAGTCTAAGGACCAACTTGTGTTTCATCACTGAGAGATATAATTGACAGATAAGTTTATGTTAACTATGTGATAACGCTCGTTGGGTCGTTCAGTGAACTCATTCTGTAATGGACACATGTGTCTCGTCCCCAACTTCGCCATGTCGAACGACTATGAAATCATCGTCATCGCTACTAGGCGAAGATAAAGACACAATAGTCTATTCGATGTGTTGATATCCTATTCTCGACATATCTGTGACTACAAACGATTTTAGACTTAAGCCATTATCGGTCAAATACTTCTCATTATCGAGATCTACATCTAGATATATGCATGACCTTGCTTTAAGTCGAAGGAAAGCACCTAAGTATTTTAATGAAGACATCATAATAAAAACACTTAGACAATTTTTACCAGAAAGCATACTTTCATTTATGAATGAGACGTATTACATAGATAAATTTTCTCGAGGGCATACATCTCTCAACACCATCATCGATTATCAGTTTCAAAATTCATGAGGAAGAGTTGACATGGAAGACTGGTGACTACTCGTACTTGAGGTTGTTTGGATGTCCTGCCTATGCTTTGCAGAAGGAGGGCAAGCTAGATTCGAGGGCCAAAAAAGCCATCTTGCTTGGATACCCTGAGGGAGTTATGGGATACATGTTGCTAGATCATGTGTCCAAGAAGACGTTCACTAGTATACATGTCACATTTGATGAGTCGTCGATAGTTAGGTCGGAGATGACTCATTCAGATGGTGGACATAGTCTGAGGAGGTTGACGCTGAGGTTAAGCTACCTACTCTGAAGATAGAGACACGAGATGCTGAGACAGTACAGGACCCGATTGCTGTGGGAGAGCAGATACAGACAGATTAGATTCGTACTCATAATGAGGTTCCTGCCCTGGGTCAGCTGGAGGTACAGAGGTCATTGAGGACTAGTAAAGCACCAGATAGATTGGGAGAGTGGAGCTATTTTGCTGCTACGTTTGCATTTAATGACATGTAGGCATACGCCCTGAACATATAGAGCGAAGAACCCTTAAAAATTGATGAAGCCCTAGACTTCGAGCGCAGTTGCAGAGTGGCGGCCGACGATGGAAGAGGAGATGAAATCTCTCTACAAGAAAGTCACTTGGGAATTGGTAGAATTGCCCAAGGACAGGAAGGCCATTGGTTGCAAGTGTGTATACAATGTCAGTGAAGGGATGTCAGTTATGTGAGGTATGAAGCTCATCTGGTGGCCAAGAGATTCACGCAGTGGAAGGGAGAAGATTACAATGAGATATTCTCACATGTGGTGAGACACACGTCCATTCGTGTGTTATTGGCCTTGGTAGGAGCTCATGACTTGGAGCTGAAGCAGCTGGATGTTAAGACTGTGTTCTTACATAGAGAGCGTGATGAAGAAATCTACATGTGCCAACCTAAAGGCTTCGTGATGGAGGGGCAATAGCAGAAGTTATGCAAGCTGAAGAAATCCTTATACAGTTTAAAACATAGTCCAAGACAGTGGTACAAGTGATTTGACAGCTTCATGATGAGCATTGGTTTCAAGAAGAATATAAAGGACCAGTATGTTTATGTTTGCACACATAATGGTGGGTCAAGGATATACTTGCTTCTGTACGTTGACGATATGCTGATTGCGTCACGGGATAAGAATAAAATCAATAAGTTGAAGGGAATCTTGCAAAAGAGTTTGATAGGATCTGGGGCCTGCATAGAAGATCCTTGGTATGGAATCAGCAGAGACAGTAAGAAGGGGGAGTTGAGACTGAGCCAGGAGGGTTGCATCAAGAAAGTCCTAGCATGATATGAAATGGATAAGGCGAAGCTTGTCACCACACTGCTAGGAGCTCACTTCCAGCTTTCTGCGAGACTGTAACATAGTACTGACGAAGAGGCGCGCTACACGTCTACAGTCCCCTATGCTAGTGCCGTGGGAAGTCTGATGTATGTCATGGTTTGTACACACCCAGACTTAGCCCAGGCAGTTGGATTCGTCAGCAGGTACATGGATAATCCAGGGAAGGAACACTGGCGGTCTGTAAAATGGATATTGTGATATCTGAAGGGAACAACCATCGTTGGTTTGTGTTACAAAAAGGGAGATGTGTTGGTGATATTTGGATTTTGCGATCCAGATTATGCTGGTGACAAAAATAGAATGAGATCTACTACTGGATATATGTTCACTATGGGCACTGATGTGGTATTATGGAGATCGGTCCTTCATTCCATTGTAGCACTGTCAATTACGGAGGTGGAACTGATAGCTACAGTCGAGGTGATCAATGAAGGCAAGTATCTGATAAGTTTAATGAGAGACTTGGGAATTCCGCAAGAAGTGACGAAGGTTTATTGCGACAGCTAGAACGTAATTCGCTTGGCGAAGCATCATGCCTACAGTTTGAGGATCAAGCATATAAAAGTGCAAGATGTTTTCTTACAAGAGGATAAGAATGTGATAGCACTGGAGAAGGTCTCGACAAATCATAATCCTACAGATATGCTCACATAGGTTGTTACCGCAATCAAGCTCAGGCATTGCTTGAGCTTGATCTATACATGGTGAGTGGTTGATGATTTCCCGTTGTCATGTGAGTTTCGTAAATTCTAGATCTGGGTAGAGATGGTTGGTATTTGGGTAGACTTACTATGGAAAGCTCGGGCATGCCATGTTTGTTGGAGGAAATTTGAAGCATGGTAAAGTTTGTTGAAAAATGCTTCAAATTTGAGTTCTTGGGGTTGGCACGGCCGTGCTAAGGATGGCACGACCGTGCGAGATCTAACAGGAGACCCAGTTGCTTAATGCAGGCTACGCACGACCGTGCGATACCCTGCACGGTTGTGCGGGACCCAACAATGAAGCCAACTACTTTTTTACAAAGTGTGCATGGCCATACGAGATACTGCACGACCGTGCATGGCCTACAAGAGCAGCCCAGTATTATATGCAGATAGTGCACGACCATGCCATATACTTTCAGGGCCATGTCGCTGTGCTGAAGCAAATTAGCATGTTACGCAGACTGTGCACGACCATGCCAGATTTCTGCACGACCGTGCCAAGGTGCAGAAATCCAAAAACGTTCAGAATTCGAACTCTAATCTGGACCGTTGATTGTTTTGAGGTTAAATCGTATGTACACGATTTAAAACGTCATATTCTACCCTTAGAAGGACTCCTATGATATAAATACCAAGAGATACACCTTTTGATGGTGCGCGACACAATGAAAAGAATTGGTGTAGAATTCCTAGCTTGGGTTTTCTTGAGCAAAGCTGATCTTTTACCGGCGACAGATGATGAAAGAACTTTTGCTAGGACTACGAGCTTTGGGAGAGGAGGTAATCATTGTTCTAGAGTTTCTGGTAAGATCTATCTAATTGTTGTGTGCATTAGACATTGTAATAGCTAGAGTGCAATAATTATTTTGTCGAGATGACTTACATATTGTTTGGAGGAGATATTAAGCAGTCGGTGTATTCTCTGAGTTATCATATTTGATCTAGTGGAAATCGTGACAATGAAAGACTGGATGTAGGCCATAGGTTGGGCCGGACTAGTATAAATCTTTGCCTCTCTGTTTGATTGCTTGGTTTTGATTTTATGGTATTTATTGTGCCTTTTATGATTCTTTCAACATACTAACTTTGCATTGATTTAGTTGGTGACGCTTTTATCTAGTTATTCATGTGCACACTTTGATGTTGATTGATATTGTGTCAGAATCCCAACACAAAATTGACATCTCTATACATTGAATCACAGTCCAAAATTGACATTTCTGGTACATTGATGCTACATTGAAGCACATTCCAAAATTGACATATCTGAAACATAGAAGCTGCATTGAAGAACATTCTACAATTGAGATATCTGATACAGTGATGATACAATGCTCCACAATCCACTGTTAACATTTCTGATACATTGATGCACAGTCTGCAATTGATATATATGATACATTGATGCTACATTGATGCACAGTCCACAATTGACATATCTGATATTGATGCTATCAGATACATAAATATTGACATATCAGATACATCGACATAGTACTTTAATGCAAAGTTTAAAAAACACTTAATTCATAAATCAGTCAAAATTTCTGCCTGTTTTGTGATGATATGAGAAAAAAATTAATGATGTGATTAGAATTACTCAACTCGCACAACATGCAAAAATTTTGACTGTTGGGTGCTGTTGATGTGTCCATATTTTCCATCTTTTCATAGCATCATTTCATTACATTTCATATCATATTCGCATCCAAATCCCATATTTTCCTACGATATTGCAATTCTAACGCCATATTCGAGTTTCGTAGAGTTTTGTGGATTTTCAGGGATTTTGGAGCGATTCTGGACCCATTTTGGATATGGACACATCCGACATACCCTGGAGCCCGTTGGCGTAGCTCTACAGGAGTTCGTCGAGTTTTAGAAGCATATGTGAGGAGTAGAGGAGATTGCCAGGAGAGGAGGAGAAGCTGCAGGAAGCAGCTCAGGATTTCCCAGGCGACTCGACCGAGCAGAGCACCTGCTCGGTCGAGCAAATGCATGAAGAAGAAGGAGGACTGATACGCAAGCTGCTCGGACCGAGCAGTATGGTGACTCGATCGAGCAGCCCTTAATTTTGAAGTTCAATCAACCTCCTACTCGAGCCGAGCAGATCTCATGGCCACCGAGTCAGTTTGCTGCTCGACCGAGCATGGCTGACTCGGGCCGAGCAGACAGAGTGGCATTTTTTGGAGAAGCCCGACTCACTGACGTACTCGACCGAGCAGCCCGAGCGAGCAAGCCTCTGCTCGACTGAGTCATTGACTCGATCGGCGACAATGAAGGCTATTTTTGGTCGTCTGATGCGCGCAGGGAGAGTGAAGTGTGGATCTGGGTATTGCGGTTTGGGGAGTTCATTTCTTTTGTAATTTGAATTACTTTTGGAGAGGAAAAGAGATTAGAAACAATTGTGGTTAGATCTAAACCTAATTTTTGGAGATTATTGAATTATTTTTGGAGCTCTACTTTTCTTCGCGTTTTGGAATCTGCGGATCTTTCTGGATTATTATTGACTTTTGTTTCTCTTCGCCTTCGGTACGTAATCTATTCAATCCTTATTCGATTAAATTGCTACGATGTTTTCTCCTATAAAAATCATATTTTTATTCGTTAAAATCGCTATGTGTGAGTAGTTGCCTCTAGGGTTGATGTGTTAGCCCTAAAACTCTAGGGGGGAGATGTAGATCTGGATCTATAGGTTGAATTGGGAATAAAGGGGAATATTTCAGTTGATCCTACCGGATCCCTAGGATAACTCGCACTGAGATCATGCACACGGTCTGTGGAATTGATGAGCTTAAGGGGTATCCTTGGGATTTGAACAGGAAAATCGGATATCCAACCAAGGCTCGTGACCATGCCCGTTTGAGGGGATCCACCGACGAACTATATCACTACATTGACGGCTACCGCCATTGCGTCAATGAGAGCAACCGAAATACCTTGAAACTCTAACCCACGAGAGTGGTATGAATTGAGAGATTAATCCCCTAAACCTAATGCAACGTAAGGATCTTATTCCAACATCGATCTCCGACGGTCTTAGCGGTGATCCCTAAAACCCTGGTCTCTTTATTATCAAATCCACAATAGCATCAAAACCAAACTTTTCCAACCGACAGCTATCTCACTCCGAGATTTAAAAATAACTTGAGACCCCAAATACACTGTCACCGTCCCTGTGGGATCTGACATCTTTTATACTATAATTTGACACCGTCCGCTTGCGGATAGAGCCCAGAATTGACACCTATGGGCCATACTACGCCTAGCGACCGTGACACCGCTATGTGGAATTTAGGTGTAGGTTCCAGGTTCGTCAGCTAAGAGCAAAATTAATTTCATTGAGCAGAATTACTCAACGCGTACAACATGCAAAAATCATGTTATGTGCGTTGAGTAATTCTGCTCACTGAAATTAATTTTACTCACCGCGCACAACACACATATTTCTTGACTGTTGTGTGCGTTGAGTAAATCTGATCACATCATAAATTTTTTCTCACAGTGCACAACGGGCATAATTTTTGCATGTTATGCGCGTTGAGTAATTTTGAAAAATGAAATTATTTTTGCTCTTCCACTCTTAGCTTTATTGGAGTAGGTGCCCAAGCATCTTTGGCTAAATCACATCTCCTGTCTGAACCCTTGACCGATTCGAAAGACAAATGCACAAACCCACATTAAAGAAATAGATGAATGAGTCTCTTACGCCTTCATAGGCGGTTCTCCCGTGGCGTCTCTGGTTGGTTTGGCTGATGGCCCCTCCTTAGTTGGTTGACCTCAAGAAAGAATTTCCGGAAGTAAGTGTTCTCAAGCCTGATCTGCAACCCTTTCAGATGGTGTGTCGACCTTTGATGCAGGCCAAAGAATGGTTGGAAGCGTTGACTTTCCGAAGCTTCTTTTCTTGTGGCGAACTGGCACTCAACCGAAACAGACTCGGACGATCCTCTTGTTCCAACTTCGTCAGAACGAAATCAGCCTGCAAAATTTTTTCCTGTTGTGCGCATTGAGTAATTTTGCTCACCCTTTAAATTTCATTATTCTTTCATTATCATTTGTGCCCTAAATCCTTGCTCCTTGTGATAATTTTTCAGAAAAATTATATCTTTTTTCATGGCCTGTTTAGCCCTATATGGCGACTGATACGATAGTCCCATATACATGAGTAGAGGGAGTATAATGAGTTGATAAGAGGTGATATGTCGTGTATGTGGCTGGTGGCAGTTGTGTAATTTCGTGAAGAGTGTAGGGGCATTTTGGTCATTTGGCCATATGGGTGGAAGTGTGTAGAGTGAAGGTGGGTGTGTAAAGTAGTGTCATACTTGTAAATTGTGAAGGAGTGGGTCAGTGTGAGAGGGGCTAGTGTGAAAAGGGATGGGTTTAGTGGCACACCAGTAAATTTTTAGAAAGGCTAGGGGCAAAACGGTCTTTTTGACTAAAACTGCTGTGCGTACATACTAATGTTGTATGTGCATAAAGTAATGGCAAACTTGTAAATACTTAAAACTTGAGGGGTGATTTTGGAGGGGTATTAAGGTCATTTTAGCATATGCATGCTTTTCCTAAAGAGAATTCTATTAGGAGATATTTTGTAGGAGAATTCTAAACTATTCTTAAGCTTTCTTTTTTTCCCCTTTCATTTTCTATTCCCTTCTCCCCTCTCTAGCATGGCCGAACCCTCCCCCTCTCCTTTTCTTTTCCATCATGGCTCCAAACCTTAATTTAACTTCCAAAAATTGAAGAAAAACCCTAGCTTTTTAAGAGAAAGAAAGGTGGAGAGAAGAGGAAGAGAAGAGAAGGAGAAAAGGATTCCTTTGAGGTAGGAAACAAATCTTGGTTTGGGAATTTCTATTTAGGATTATGAGAATACTATGAAGTTATTTTGGTTGTTTATGATCTTAATTTCATGATTTTGTGTGTGCAATAGATCAAAAGATTAAATATTTCTTTGGTTTTCTTAGCAAACTACTCTTCTCTAAAATTCTGAAACACTGCAGTGAGTTTCTTCATGTATCTTGATCACGGTGGATGGAATTAACTTCTGAAAAAATATATACATGTAGCTCATGAAGTCCTACCCCAAATTCATATAAAATTTGTCATATGTTGAGTTCAATAAGTAGGAGAAATAATTCAATGTTTGCAAGATGTCTGAAATTCTGTCAAGTTGTACACAGTTTAGCAAAATGAAGATTATTACCTGCACACTCTATGGATTTTTCTGATCTTGGACTTGTTGGAAATTTAAGAAGTTTATCTATAAATTCATAAAAGTGATTATATTTTGAAATTCTGGCTCCAACATGCCTAAAATTGGCTTTTAGTACAGACCCAGAATTCTGTTTGAAAAACAGTCTGCACATGTTGCACCAAATAAATCACTATAAATTCTATAGTTAATATTTCTTCATGAAATATTATAGGTGCATCCAAGACTACTATATCTTCAACTTTAATTTACAGAATTGTCTCAAATTCAAAGACAAATCGATGAAACATGCTGATTTAGGGGCTGATCCTGCACATTTCAGCAAGTTGGTCTGTTTTGGATGAAGTTGGAATTTGGGTGATTGTTAATTTTCCATACCAATATACATGAATGATGTTGATGTCTATAAGAAAGTTTGTACATGCTATTGTTACTAAGTTTTGATGTTGTGACAATGTCCATTTTACGATGCACGCCATATGTATGTTAAAATGCCCCGTTGAATGTGATGTTAAAAGAACTTGGAAAATGGTCATTAAAAATGTTATGTCATGTATCAGATTTGTGAACTTGTGTATGGCCATTGAATATTATGACACATGACATGTTAACTGGGATGTCTCGATCTGCTCTAAGGCGGGTGAACATCCTAGTATTGGGTTGAGGGAAGTTTGGGTATAACTTAACTATAAGGGGCTGGCCTGAGAAGTTGGGGGAAAGTGATATGTGATATGTGATAATTATTTCCCACTCGCCTTTACCGGGAGTGGATGGGACATACGGAGGTTGTGTTATTATGTGGAGAGCCTCACTCCTGCCAGGGACGGGGGAGCTGAGAGGCCCGACGTACAGTGCCCGTGTCCACTGCGTCGTGTGCTGTATTCACCCCAAATTTGGGGTGAGGTCCATGACCTTATCTTTAGGTGATACCCAGGCTTCCAAAGAGTCACTAACATCTGCTAACCAATAAACTTTACATGTGTTGTTGTTGGACGTTTGTGTGTTGCACTTTTTACTTTGGTTACTTGTGCTCTTATTGCCTTTACACTCATAACCCCTAAATGAGTTCTCCTACCCTGGTTAGTTTCCTACAGGGCACGTTTTGACGTGCTCATTTTACTTTTCAGGTCTTGAGTAGGTGACCCCAGAGCAGAATCTCCCTCATGAGATTACCAATGTGTGAGATGACACCTTGAGGACACCACTCTTTTGGGATGTGTCTTGTAGTGTGAGTTGGGTCGTGTAGTGAGCATGTTGTCTTTCTAGCTATGTTATATGTTGGTGGCTTGTAGCACTTCTCATGTATGTACTTGAGTCGGTTCACTTTGTACTTGATGATGGAGTGTGGTACGCTCTTTGGTTATGTTGTTATGTGTATATGTACTCTCTGTGATGGCAGTATATGTTGTTTCTTTCTTTTATATATATCTGTGATGTATGATCCCAGCATTCACAGTGGCCTGCTTATTGTGTTTCTCTATTCACGCTTGGTGTAATACCGCGGCTTGTCAAGCTCCATCCTCCCTTCCCATGGGTTGTGTTGCCTTATAAAGTATTTGTGGGAGGGGCGTGACAGGTTTTATGGTGGCCCATGCAGGTCAAGTCTCACTGAGACATGCGAAAGGATGATACATCCGACACACTTTAATGCCATCACATATGTACTGATTTCTCTTGTGCTGTCCTTTCTCTGCAGAATGGATAGTGGAAACAGGATATCTTCGTCAAAGATGGAGCATGATGAGCCCTCTTTGATGGAGAAGATTTTGCTGGGTTTTCAGGTGAGTCTGGGTCAGCAGGCTGAGATACTCGCCAAGATGCAAGGTCAGAAGACCCCAGGCTTCAAGCAGTTTAGGGCAATGAAGCCGAGGGCTTTTTCTGGCAAGGAGACAGCCCTGGAGGTTGATGAGTGGTTACGACACACGGATGATGACCTCACAGCTGTTGGATTTCTGTTGGAGAGTTGGGTTGATGCAGTAAAAAGGCAGTTGGTCGCGCCCCGGATACACGTCTCGGAGCGGCGACGCTGTAGTTTTACCGCAAGCACACGGTGTAGCGGCGAGCGGGTATCGAACACAGGGAGGCCTAATAACAGTGTCTTCTTCAATCACCTGGCTATAGGAAAAGTCGGGAAATGTTCGCAAATATGCGGTCACAGTCGTTCAAATGTATAAAAGAAATAACAAATTAATAAAGACGCCTAGGGATAGGGAATCCCCGCTACTTGTCGTATCTCATCATTGTGACTCGTAGGTTTCACAATTGCTAGACTTGAAATTTGGGTGAACTAGTTGCAACTAAATGTGGAACCAAGCTCACGCTCTCGCACTATTGCCAGTCTATAGCCAACCTAGGTTAGGGCCCAATTTCTTGCAAACCCTAACCTGGGCAAACTAGCGTGAAGAACAACATCATCGTTCAATCATATCTCGAGCCCACTCTCGTGCAAACTCGAGCTACGACCTAGGTTGGGATAGTTCCTACCCGTCCAATCTCTTGCAAATGGGTATTGGTATAGAATTGCAATCGAAAACCCTAGTTTCGGTTCAATCTCTTGCAAACTGATTCCGGAGAAACTTAATTGCAACCCAATTCGAATATCTAGGGCTTCCTATTGAATTGGGATCCAATCTCTTGCAAATCCCAATCAGTATGAATCCCTAGATATTCGTATTATAGCAATCCCAAACTAACCCTAATCATTCCTAGCAATAGTTTCACCAATTCATCACAAATTCGAAATTGGGCTCATAGGGTTCATCCCTACGCCCTAAGACGATAGAACTACTCACAATTCATCATGCAATTCAATAGAAATTCACAAATAAAATGAATGGAATTCATAGCTATATTCAATAAATCAATAAAAATGGAGTTTTTGAGAGAGAGAGAGAGATAGACAAACCAATGAAGAACAAGATAGCATCCAACAAAATCTCCCTTTTCTCTCCTCCCTAAAAGCTAAATCTAATCCCTAAAAAGTTAATCTAAAAAAGGCTGCAAAAGTTCTGAAAAAGCTCTCTAAACTAGGTTAAAAACTGGGGTTAAATACCCCCCAAAATCGCTCAAAAAATCCTGACGAAAATGCCCCTGCGCAGCCTCAAAATCGCAGTTTACGCTACAGTCAGCGCGGCTCACTCGGCCGAGTGACAAATGTCACTCGGCCGAGTGAGAGACCCTGACGGATTCCAGAGAGTTGGGGGTCTTGGGGGTCGTCTCCTCAGAGGTCACTCGGCCGAGTGACTTCTCTTCACTCGGCCGATGGGCGTTCTTCACTCGGGCGGACGGTCTTTCGTCACTCGGCCGAGTCGATCATCGTAGCCGACTGACGGATTCCAGAGAGTTGGACATTTTTGATGTCGTCGTCTTGGCTCCACTCGGGCGAGGGGTGACTCGGTGCTCGGCCGAGTGGTATGGCGATGCTCGGCCGAGTGCACGCTGATATTGGCTCTGTTACATGTCCGATCTGGCCGGCCGAGCGGGCTGTCTATGCTCGACCGAGTGACTCCTTCACTCGGCCGAGTGGCATGCTGAAAATGCCCATTCTTCATGTTTTTGCCTCCTCGTCGCTCCTACGACGTTCTTTCTTCTTCCACTCCTCTCCAATCGTAAAATACCCCTCAAGAGAGTCGTCGGTGACACTCCGGAGTGGGTGCATCTCAGAATCACTCCAAATCGCTCCAAATCTCCTGAAATACGACAAAAACAACAAATCGTGAAAAGCATCGCAATATTGTCGAATAAACGTGAAAAACACGATTTGAGCGATCTAAATGGCATGCAAACATGCGGAAAAAAAGGTGTAAAATATGGAGTGATCAGCAGCTGACACATCAGGCCCGAGATTAATGGGATGCCCAGGAGCGGCACCTGACAGGTCCTATCTCTTGGAAGACTTTCAAGGAGTGTTTTGAGTCCAAGTTCCTTCTAGAGACTGCAAAAGATGAACTCAGACAGCGTTTTGAGCAGTTGACTCAGGGCCGGCAGAGTGTGGATGAGTATGACGCCGAGTTTTCTTTGCTGAGCAAGTTTTCCACGGAGCTTGTTGCGACTTATGCCACCAGAGCTCGACGCTTCTGTTTGGGACTGGATCCGGAGTATAGGGGTGATGTCTACACAGAAACTGGCCACACAGGAGGATGTGCTTAAGGCAATAAGACTATATGAGATTCATTTGCAGAGCATAGGGAAAATGCCTGCAGGCGACAGACGACCCATCGGGATCACAGAAGGCATTATCTCGGCCAGTGCAGACGACCCAGTTCAAGAGGCCAGGAGCCCCTGCAGTGACACAGAGACGTCTGACATGTCAATTCTGTGGCAAGCCTGGTCATGAGCAGAAGGAGTGTAGGACTTGGGCTAGCCAGTGCTTTGCTTGTGATGGCCAAGGACACATTAGCATGTTTTGCCCACAGCAGGGTGCCTACCCAGCCCCCGTTGCATCTGTGACTTCTAGACCGATGCAACAGCGAGCTCTTCCATCTGGTCTACAGTGGCTTTCCCTTCCAGCGCCAGCTGGATCAGGCACACCAGCCCTAGAGGACCTTCATTGCCTCCTCAGCGGCAGGCCTACAAGAAGACAAACTCTGCTCCAAAGCCCAGGCTTTACAATGACAGCAGTAGAGGCGAAAAACTCTGGCCAGGTTATCACTGGTATGGTTCTAGCCCTCTCCTTTCTTTACATTATGTCACTTGTTGCTTAGTTATGATAGACGTTGGTTTGATTTCTTTGTTGGCTTCTAGGTATGGTTAAAGTAGCATCTTTTCCTACTTTGGCACTTTTTGATTCTGGGGCTTCACATTGCTTTCTGTCTCGACAATTTGTGGACAAACATGTTATACCAGTAGACTCCTTCACTGTTAGTTGGAATATTCATACAGGGGGTAGTGTGCTTAGGAGTACTTCATGGTCCGTTGTTGTCCAGTGGAAATTTGTGGTCGGGATTTATATGCTGACTTCCTTGTGATTGAGATACCTACCTTTGAAGCTGTGTTTGGGATGGACTGGTTAGCGATATTTTGTGCCACTATTGATTGCAAATTAAGGAGGGTAGTCTTCCAGATTCCTGATCATCCAGAGTTTGAGTTCAGAAGTGATAGTTGCACGTTAGAACCTGTAAGATTCAGAGTGACACCAGTGGAAGCAGAAGTGTTGGCGATGGCCATGGAGGCGGAGCCAGTTTTACCCAGGGTTGTGCGAGACTTTCCTGATGTCTTTCCCGATGACATTTATGGACTTCCTCCTGATCGATCATTGGAGTTCACCATTGATTTGATACCATGCACGCAACCCATTGCGAAGGCTCCTTATCGGATGGCACCACCTGAGTTGGCTGAGCTTCGTAATCAGTTAAAAGACTTATCAGAGCGAGGGTTGATACAGCCAAGGGTGTCACCTTGGGGAGCACCAGTACTTTTGGTAAATAAGAAAGATGGGTCTCGGAGGATGTGTATTGACTATAAGGAATTGAACAATGTGACGATAAAGGACAAGTACACACTTCCTCTTATCGATGACCTCTTTGATCAGCTTGGTGGATCTCGAGTCTACTCAAAGCTGGACTTACGGAGCGGTTATCATCAGATAAAGGCTCGGGGGTCCGATGTTCCGAAGACAGCTTTTCGAACTCGTTATGACATTATGAGTTCCTGATGATGCCCTTCGGTTTGACCAATGCTCCAGCTACTTTCATGAGATTAATGAACCAGGTATTCTTTGACTATTTGGACAAGTTCGTGTTAGTCTTATTGATGATATCCTGATATATTCCAAGGATGAGGAAGAACATGTAGAGCATCTGAGGATTGTTCTAAAGACTTTGAGGCAGCATCAGTTATATGCCAAATATAGCAAGTGCCAGTTTTGGCTGTCTAAAGTGGCTTTTTTGGGGCATATAGTTTCGGGAGAAGGTATATCAGTTGATCCAGAAAAGGTGGCTGCAGTGGAGAAATGGTCTGTTCCCAGGACGGTTTCAGAGATTCGGAGTTTCTTGGGATTGGATGGCTACTACAAAAATTTCATCAAGGATTTCTCTAAGATTGTGGCACCACTTACTCACCTGACTAAAAAAGATGTTGCTTATATCTGGTCTGAGGAATGTCAGCATGCATTTGAGGAGTTGAAGAGAAGGTTGACTACTGCGCCAGTTCTGATGATTCCAGCTCGTTCTGGAGGATTTGAGATTTTCTGTGATGCTTCTGGTAAAGGGCTTGGATGTGTCCTACATCAGCATGGACGTGTTGTGGCTTATGCCTCTAGACTTCTGAAGGTGCATGAGCTAAACTACCCTACACATGACTTGGAGCTGGCAGCCGTGATTTTTGCCTTAAAGCTGTGGAGACACTTTTGCTAGGGGAGCATGTCAAGGTGTACACCAACCATAAGAGTTTGAAGTATGTGTTCACCCAGAAGGAGCTCAACATGAGACATCGTCGGTGGCTTGAGCTGATGGGAGAATATGATCTCGATCTTCAGTATCACCTGGGAAAAGTGAACGTGGTTCCTGATGCACTGAGTAGATATCCAGCTGTGATGATGTTGAACTTTCAGCCTCAGCTCCAGTGGGCCCTGCGATAGATGGAGATAGAGGTCGTTCCTCCGGGCATCAAAGCAGCCATGTTGAACTTGCAGGTCCAGCCCAGTCTGGTAGACCGGATCAAGGCCGCACAGTTAGGAGATGAAAAGCTAAAGAGGATCCGAGAACAGGTAGAGGCCGGACTTCAGACCGACTTCCACATTCACGAAGATGGCTCTCTTAGATTTGGGACTCAGCTATGTGTACCAGCTGGTACTATTCGAGAGGAATTGCTTAAAGAGGCCCATAGCTCCCCCTATTCCATTCATCCAGGCAGGACAAAGATGTATCGCGATCTGCGACAACATTACTGGTGGCATGGGATAAAGTGCAGTATAGCCAAAAGTGTGGCCTCGTGTTTGGTCTGTCAGCAGGTGAAGGCCAAACACCAAAGAGTTGTAGGTCTGTTGCAGCCTCTCCATATTCCTGAAAGGAAATGGCAACATGCGACGATGGATTTTGTGACCGGGCTCCCCCGCACACCCAAAGGAAATGACGCAATTTGGGTAGTCGTTGATCGCATGACCAAATCTGCACATTTTATTCCCTTTCAAGTTGGGCAGTCTACCAAACATTTGGTTCGAAGATACTTGGAGGAGATCGTGAGGCTTCACGGAGTTCATGTTTGTATAATCTCTGATCGGGACAGCAGATTCACCTCACATTTTTGGAGAAGTTTACAGTCTAGTTTGGGGACTCATCTCAAGTTTAGTACCGCATATCATCCTCAGACGGATGTGCAGTCCGAGCGAGTTATTCAGATTCTCGAGGACATATTGATAGCTTGCATGCTGGACTTTAAAGGATCATGAGAAGATCACTTGCACTCGGTGGAGTTTGCTTACAACAATAGTTATCAGGCAAGCATTGGAATGATACTGTTCGCTGCTCTGTATGGAAGGAAGTGCAGATCACCTCTAAGTTGGGACGATGTTGGGGACCGTGAAGTCTTAGGACCCGATCTGGTGGTGGAAGCGATTGATGTGGTTCGGACAGTCAGGGAGAATCTCCGTATCGCTCAGGATCGCTATAAACATTGGGCAGATACAAAGAGGCGTCCATTGGAGTTTCAGCAAGGTGATTATGTGTTCTTGAAGATCTCCCTGACACGTGGCACGATTCGATTTGGTAGACGAGGGAAGTTGAGCCCGAGATTCATTGGTCACTTCGAGATCTTGGCTCGTGTTGGTGAAGTTGCCTATCACCTTGCCTTACCTCCATCCCTTGAAGGCGTCCATGATGTGTTCCACATATCTTAGCTTCGGAAATATGTGGGTGACTCTAGTCATCTTGTGGACTTCTCAGAAATTGAAGTGCGCCCCGACCTGACTTATGAACAGCAACCAGTGGCCATCCTGGATCGGAGACAGAAGATACTGAAGAAGAAGGCCATTAATCTAGTAAGGGTTATGTGGCAGCAAGAATCCCCTGGTGAGTTCACCTGGGAGCACGAGGACGAGATGAGAGACAGATACCCTCATTTGTTTATGTAAGTATCTTATCCCTGTATCAATGTCTCTTTTAATCTCGAGCGCAAAAATTTTGTGGGATCCGTGGTGTAGGGTATTATATAGAGAAGCTCCTGAAATTTAGAAGTATTTTTCCCTTAGATTAGAACCCTGACATTTCGACAAGTTCGAGGACGAACTTTAGTTTAAGAAGGGTAGGGTGTCATGCCTGTTTAGTCCTATACGGCGACTGATACGGTAGTCCCCTATACATGAATAGAGGGAGTATAATGAGTTGATAAGAGGTGATATGGCGTGTATGTGGCTGGTGGCAGTTGTGTAATTTCGTGAAGAGTGTCGGGGCATTTTGGTCATTTGGCCATATGGGTGGAAGTGTGTGTAGAGTGAAGGTGGGTGTGTAAAGTAGTGTCATACTTGTAAATTGTGAAGGAGTGGGTCAATGTGAGAGGGGCTAGTGTGAAAAGGGATGGGTTTAGTGGCACACCAGTAAATTTTTAGAAAGGCTAGGGGCAAAACGGTCTTTTTGACTGAAACTGCTGTGCGTACATACTAATGTTGTATGTGCATAAAGTAATAGCAAACTTGTAAATACTTGAAACTTGAGGGGTAGTTTTGGAGGGGTATTAAGGTCATTTTAGCATATGCATGCTTATCCTAAAGAGAATTCTAGTAGGAGATATTTTGTAGGAGAATTCTAAACTATTCTTAAGCTTTCTTTTTCTTTCCCCTTTCATTTTCTATTCCCTTCTCCCCTCTCTATGTCACGCCCCGTTCCCCAGAATACCCGGCATCTAAATTTTTTTTCCAAGTATCCTGAAGAGTGAGGGTGATGGGAGAGGAAAAGAAAGAGAAAGGAGAAAGTGAATAAGTAGGCCACTGCACACAAGCTGGGATAGTACACGTGAAGCTTCATAGTAATATCAAAACAACACCATAAATAACTTAGATCAATAACAACATATCATATATAACAACTTCCATTAATTTACATAGCATAGGTACACCATTACATATACACCATCACTCTCCACCTACAAGACAACCATGTCACTACACAAGTTATATCTCACGCCAAGTGCTACCCCTAAAACCCCAACTACAAGTCACCTCCAACCATGCTACTTCTGCTACCTAAAAAAATAGGGAGGAGCACGTCAATGCGCGCCCCATTAGGAACCAACTTGGATTTGGAACACTATTTTAAGGTTATTAATTCCACAAGGTAAGGCAAGAGAAATAGAGCATGTGCTAAGTACAATAATGAAAATTAAATAGCTAAACAAGGGAATCATACTTGCGGTCCAATGTCAAGTCGCTGTAAGAAAAGAGGTTAGCACGAATAATAAACATAAGAACACAAGTGTTCAAGTAACCATCATCTAATAAAATAAGTGCAAGTGCCTGAAGCATGACACAGAATCACACAGAAACAGGCAAGGGAAGGGGAAGTGCTGCTAGCAGAAGGAGTAACACGCAAATTCTTATTTTTATAATTGAATTGATTGGAGGATTGTGTAAACTGTGTGATACCAGGACCTGGACTTCACCCCAAATTTGGGGTGAATATAGCACACGACGCAGTGGACACGGGCACTGTACGTCGGGCCTCTCAGCTCCCCCGTCACTGGCAGGAGTGAGGCTCTCCCACAATAACACAACCTCCGTATGTCACCTCCACTCCCGGTAAAGGCGAGTGGGTATAAATATCACATATCACATAATCATATCCCCAACTTCTCAGTCCAGGCCTCATATCCACAATTTACTCAAATCCCACCTAAACCCGGGTTTTACTAACTCACCCTCATTAGATAGGACTGAGACATTCAAGAGTTTCATTTTATCAGTTTAGTGGTGAAGGAGTCATGTTGCATGGCGTCACGTACTACATTCATACCAACGTGGGTCATGCACCGAAGTGTCATGCCCTCCATCATAGCCATATCAACCCATCATCACATCACTTCGGGTACCATGCATGACATTTCCCAACATCACATGTTTATATCAAATCTCATATCTTAACCATAGAATTGAGTATTTCACTCATTTCTGGTATTTGCCTTCACTTAAGCATTTTTACAAACACCTGGTATGCATCATGTTCCACATATCAATCACATTAGCAATTTAATAGTATATCACACCAATCAACTTCCTTTTAGGTAATAACAACAAGCATGGACATTAGGATTATAAATGGCAATATTACACAATTCATATCACCATGCAAAAGCTTCAGCTTGCAGGAAACGTACATGCTGTCATAAATAGTGGCTGATATCATCCATTTATATACATATTTTAGCAAAACTTCCTGAATGAAACTTGTAGATATGATAGTTATGGATTCACAGATAAATTTTCATGCAAAAATATTAAGTGGGTGATTTATGGTTAATTATTTTGTGAAGTATGTCAAATCTGTTTTTCAGACAGATTTCAGGGTCTGTATTAAAAGCCAATTTTGAGCATGTTTCAGCCAGAAATTCGACATATAAGCACTCTAATGAATTTTTAGAAAAACTTGTTAACTTTCCAACAAGACCAAGAACATGAAATTCTATTGTGTGTGCAGGTGTTGAGATCAAATTTACTAAACTGTGTCAAAACTGGAAATCAAACATACATGTTATAAAGATGGAATTTTTACTCCCAATTTCTGAATTGAACATATATCAAAATTTATATGATGTTGTGGTAGAATTTCAAGATCTACAAGCACATTTTTTTTCGAAACCTAATTCAAGCTACAATAACAGTAATTACAGAAACAACATGCAATAGAATTTCAGGAATTCAAAAGAGATAATTTTGCTTGGAATTTGAAGAGAATATTCATGAAAATTAAATCATGTCACATCAATTTGATTTTTCATAATTCATATTGGTAAAACATGATATAAAAACATGAATACAAGAAACCATAAATAGATTCAGTGTTCTAAAAATCGGCCTGGGCGGCCGCCTAGGCGCTAGGCGGCCAGTAAACGCCCGGAGTATGGCCTGGGTGGTCAATCTGGGCGTTTTTGGGATTAATCGGCCGCATAAGCGTTCTGGGCGGTGTCTGGGCGCTCTGTGCGGTTCCTAGGCGGTTCCTGGGCGGTTCCTAGGCGGTGTCTGAGCGTTTTGGTAAATGGCTTAATTGCACAAGAGTATCTTTTAAATTTTATTTTGTTGCACACAAATACTCTAAAGTAGGTAAACTGGATTTGATTTAGTATGTATTAAATATTTGATGTATTTTAAATAATATATATATTTATATTTATATATAAACATAAATATATTATATAAAAATAATTAAAATAATTAAAAAATGCAAATCCGCGTAAGCCGATTAATCCCCGATTAATCCCCGATTAATGCTCTGGGCGCTAGGCGCTAGCAATCCGAACGCCTAACGCCTAGCATATTTTACAACCTTGAATAGATTTCCAAAACCAAGTTAGTATCCTACCTCAAAATTTCATCTTTCCTTCTCTCCTTCTCTTTCTCTTCCTTCCACCTTCTTTCTCCTTGAAGCGACCACGGCTTCTTGACTTTTGGGGGAGATAATTAGGGTTTGGATTGAATAAGAAGGAGATTAGGGGGAGGGGATGGCCGGCCTAAGGTGGGAGGGAGAGTGGAGAAAAGAAAAAAATGAAAAGAGAAAAGTAAAGAAAAGTAAAGAAGAAAATAGAAACTTCTCCTAAAATATCTACTACTAGAACCTCCTTAGGATAATCATGCATCATTTAAAATGACTAAAATACCCCTCCATCATCTAAGTATTTACAAGTTTGCCATTACTTTATGCACACACTACTTTAGGATGTACGCACAGCAGCTTTAGTCCAAATGACCGTTTCACAGCAGCTTTAGTCCAAATGACCGTTTTGCCACTCGCTTTTCTAAAAATTTACCGGGGTTGCCATTGACCCCTAACCCCTTTCACACTTGCATGGCTCTTCCTACACACATCCACGTACATCCATGCATGCATTCATGCTTCACACACACATCTAACACATTCCTGTTGTTTTACACCCACGACGTCTTTGCACTTCTCCCGCATTCAATCTCGCTTTCTCGTCTCTTAGCCATGCATCACGACCCAATCCCCCTTGCACTACGTTATATACATCGATATCCACTTTTATTTCATGCCTACGTATTCATCGTAGGTAGAAATACCACATGTGTTCAGTAGAATACCCGTATAGTGCAAAATAGGGCATGAAACTCTATTATGGCCGAACCCTCCCCTCTCCTTTTCTTTTCCATCATGGCTCCAAACCCCAAGTTAACTTCAAAAAATTGAAGAATAACCCTAGCTTTTTAAGAGAAAGAAAGGCGGAGAGAAGAGAAATAGAAGAGAAGGAGAAAAGGATTCCTTTGAGGTAAGAAACAAATCTTGGTTTGGGAATTTTTATTTAGGATTATGAGAATACTATGTAGTTATTTTGGTTGTTTATGATCTTAATTTCATAAATTTTTGTGTGCAATAGATCAAAAGATTAAATTTTTCTTTGGTTTTCTTAGTAAACTACTCTTCTCTAAAATTCTGAAACACTGCTGTGAGTTTCTTCATGTACCTTGATCACTATGGAGGGAATTAACTTCTGAAAAAAATATCCATGTATCTCATGAAGTCCTACCCCAAATTCATATAAAATTTGTCATATGTTGAGTTCAATAAGTAGGAGTAAAAATTCAATGTTTGCAAGATGTCTGAAATTCTGTCAAGCTGTACACAGTTTAGCAAAATGAGGATTATTACCTGCAAACTCTATGGATTTTGCTGATCTTGGATTTGTTGGAAAGTTAAGAAGTTTATCTATAAATTCATCCGGGTGATTATATTTCGAAATTCTGGCTCCAACATGCCTAAAATTGGCTTTTAGTATAGACCCAAAATTCTGTCTGAAAAATAGTCTGCACATGTTGCACAAAATAAATCACTATAAATTCTCTAGTCAATATTTCTGCATGAAATTTTATAGGTGCATCCAGAACTACTATATCTCCAACTTTCATTTACAGAAATTTGTCAAATTCACAAGATAAATTGATGAAACATGCTGAATTAGGGGCTGATCCTGCACATTTCACCAAGTTGGTCTGTTTTGGATGAAGTTGGAACTTGGGCGATTATTAATTTTCCATACGATTATACATGAATGATGTTGATGTCTATAAAAAAGTTTGTACATGCTATTGTTACTAAGTTTTGATGTTGTGACAATGTCCATTTTATGATGCACGCCATATGTTTGTTAAAATGCCCCGTTGAATGTGATGTTAAAAGAACTTGGAAAATGGCCATTAAAAATGTTGTGTCATGTATCACGTTTGTGAATTTGTGTATGGCCATTGAATATTATGACACATGACATGTTAATTGGGATGTCTCGATCTGCTCTAAGGCGGGTGAACATCCTAGTATTGGGTTGGGGGAAGTTTGGGTATAACTTAACTATAAGGGGCTGGCCTGAGAAGTTGGGGGAAAGTGATATGTGATATGTGATAATTATTTCCCACTCGCCTTTACCGGGAGTGGATGGGACATACAGAGGTTGTGTTATTATGTGGAGAGCTTCACTCCTGCCAGGGACGGGGGAGCTGAGAGGCCCGACGTACAGTGCCCGTGTCCACTGCGTCGTGTGCTGTATTCACCCCAAATTTGGGGTGAGGTCCATGCCCTTATCTTTAGGTGATACCCAGGCTTCCAAAGAGTCACTAACATCTGCTAACCAATAAACTTTACATGTGTTGTTGTTGGACGTTTGTGTGTTGCACTTTTTACTTTGGTTACTTGTGCTCTTATTGCCTTTACACTCATAACCCCTAAATGAGTTCTCCTACCCTGGTTAGTTTCCTACAGGGCACGTTTTGACGTGCTCATTTTACTTTTCAGGTCTTGAGTAGGTGACCCCAGAGCAGAATCTCCCTCATGAGATTACCAATGTGTGAGATGACACCTTGAGGACACCACTCTTTTGGGATGTGTCTTGTAGTGTGAGTTGGGTCGTGTAGTGAGCGTGTTGTCTTTGTAGCTATGTTATATGTTGGTGGCTTGTAGCACTTCTCATGTATGTACTTGAGTCAGTTCACTTTATACTTGATGATGGTGTGTGGTACGTTCTTTGGTTATGTGATTCTGTGGATATGTACTCTCTGTGATGGCAGTATGTATTGCTTCTTTCTTTTTTATATATCTGTAATGTATGATCCTAGCATTCGCAGTGGCCTGCTTATTGTGTTTCTCTATTCACGCTTGGTGTAATACCGCGGCCTGTCAAGCTCCATCATCCCTTCCCATGGGTTGTGTTGCCTTATAAAGTATTTGTTGGAATGGGGCGTGACATCTTTCTTGCCTTAAATCAATTTCTGAATTATTATCGTTCGTTCCGAAATTTTTCTTTTTATCTCGTTGTATTTCGGCATTTTTCTGCTCGATCTCCAACTTTCATGTTATCACAATTCCATTTAGCCTTCAGTCGAAACATAATTGCAATAAGTTTTTTCGTGGTTAATTATGATGTTTTAAAATTTTTTTACATGATTTTATGTTGTTTTGCCTTATAATCAGTTTCGATAGTTCTGATCATGCGTTCATCAGGAACGTAACAAAGCAAAACGTCTAGCAACTCACTTTTTTTAAAAACATTTTCGGCTTACAATAACCATGAATCCTAAATCCACTTACTTTTATACTCGCGTGCGCGTGTTGTGCTATCACGTGGGCCCCATTGAGAACAGTCGGATATGCGCTTACCGCTGATGTCTTTTTGTTAGAGACACATCCCATACTAGGCCACTAACACTTGCCCATTTGTTAGGGACCCATCCCATACTATGCCCCTAACAATAGTCTAGCTAAGGACCCAGCCCATACTAGGCCCATAACACTGGGCTTAAGTATTAGCGAGCATCCAATTCAAAACCAATTGGTATTATTAGGTGGATAAGCTCTCTAATACTTATACTTTTCATTTTTCTCTCTTCTTTCCGGTGTGGGACTAATTGGTATCCTAACATACCACCACGCTTCCGACAACGCCGTTCACGTCGGCCCACTCTGGGGTGCCCACTATAAGTGGGCCACTCTGGCCTTACCAGGTTGCCACCTCTTAGGTCGCTCCTTCCACATGTCACGCCTTCCTCTTTTGACAACCAACGTCCACGCCGGCCCACTTTGGGGTGCCCACTCTATGTGGACCACTCTTGCCTTACCAGGTTGCACCCTCTTAGGTGGCTCATTCCACAGGTCGTCCCTTCCGCTTCCGACAACCACCGTCCACGACGACCCACTCTAAGTGGCCCACTTTGGCCCTTACCAAGTCACCCCTTTTGCAACGTGGGTCGTAGCATGAGGTTAGCTCTGATACCATTTGTTAGAGAGACCAATCCCATACTAGGCCTCTGACACTAGACCATTTGTTAGAGACCTATCACATACTGTGCCCTCTAACAATAGCCTAGCTAAGAACCCACTCCATAATAGGCCCATATCACTGTGCTCACACATAATTGTTAAGTATTAGCTAGCATCCAAACCAAAACAAATTGGCGGTGAAGATGCAGGCGAATACACATATTTTTCATTTTTCGTTTCGATGTGGGGGCTAAGGGCCTGTTCTTTTGCCAAGAATAGGTGTGGGAATGGGAATAGAGACATTATTCCTGCACTATTCACTCTATTCCAAGTTTGTATTCCAAGCGGTTGTTGTTTTGGGCGTGGAATAGAATCCTACGTGGCTATTCCAATTTGGTAATGATGAGCACTTTTGTATTCCATGCTTTTTTGCTTGGAATACAATGGAATCCTTGGGAATGGTAGGCCCCACTCTCTCATCTCTCTCTATCTCTTCCCTCCAACTCATCTCTTTTCCACTTTTCCATTCCAACTCTCCAATCCCAAAAGAACACAGGAATAGAATGTGGACCTCACTTTCTATTCCAAACCCAACATTCCATACTTTATTCCACCCAAAAGAACACAAAACTCCATTTTCTCTCTCATTGGAATACAAACTTTCTCCTATTCCATTCTTCCCTATTCCCGCAAAAGATAGGCCGTTCTTTTGCGGGAATATGGAAGAATGGAATAGGAGAAAGTTTGTATTCCAAGGAGAGAGAAAATGGAGTTTTGTGTTCTTTTGGGTGGAATAGAGTATGGAAAGTGGGGTCCACATTCTATTCCTGTGTTCTTTTGGGATTGGAGAGTTGGAATGGAAAAGTGGAAAGGGGATGTGTTGGAGGGGAGAGATAGAGAGAGATGAGAGAGTGGGGCCCACCATTCCAAGGATTCCATTGTATTCCAAGCAAAAAGTTTGGAATACAAAAGTGCTCATCATTACCAAATTGGAATAGCCACGTAGGATTCTATTCCACGACCAAAAGAACAACCACTTGGAATAGGGTGAATAGTACATGAATAATGTCCATATTCCTATTCCCGCCTCTATTCTTGGCAAAAGAACATGCCCTAATTGGCATCCTAACACCATTGGTTCACATGTGTAGTGCTGCTGCTGGATCTTCCCTTCTCATTTTGTGGGAACAGACTAACAATTTATACTTTTTCTTTCTTTGTTTCTTGGTTTAAAAAAACGAAAAATATAAAATTGCGATTTTTTCTTTTGTTTCGTGCAAAGTTCGGTCCCTGATAACGATTTTGTGAGCAAAACCCATCTCCTAAATCTAGGGTTCTGTTGCCAGAGGTAGAGATCTAGGGCTAGGGTTTTTCTCAAGTCCGGCAGAAGAATTGAATCCGGCGCCCTCGCCCGTCCTTCCATCTGATTTGATTATTGGGTTCGATGATTGTTGGAATTTTGGGTGTTCAATGACTGTCGGAAGGGAAATCGTTGATGAGATCGTGGTTTCAGAGTCGAAGATGGGATTGGGGGATTACGTGAGGTTGGCTCAATCCGTTGATCCGGAGCTGGGGGGATCCACTGGGGTTCAGGCGCAATGCTGTTCAAGAAAGTGGAGCTCGTGGAGTTGGTGGATAAAGGTGGCTCTTTTATGCGTCGTCTTGTTGGCTGCTGCTGTGCCTGTCATCGTCTTTCTAGGCCCTTTGCTGATTAAAACGGTCACTTCTCCATCTACCTCTCCCCCCTCTATCTACCACGCAGTTCTCAATTTAGCCCTGTCTTCGATTATTTGGATGCACTGTAGTTAATTGTACTAAGTTCAACCTCATACGCTACAGTTTCTTTCAAAAAGTGATCAAACAGTTATCCATGCGCTTTCTTCAATAGAAAACGAAATGTAAACAATTGGCAGTTTTGAAAGTTAGTAAACAGAAGTAAAACATAGAAAAGGATGTGTTGTTAGCCCCTTAGATGATGATTAACTTTAAATATGTTTTGGGCGTTGTTGGTGTTGAAAGTCGTTAACTTTGAATAAATTATATTTTCTCATCGTTGCTGTCAAAAAGTCATCTGGCACCATATCATGAAGAAGTCTGTGTAGACCGTACTCACATAAAATTATGCAATGCAACATTATCAGATGGACTGAAACTTGGCTGCGATTTACACTTCTCCATGTTCTATGAACTATGTAAATCTTTTTATTGGCGTTTTGTTTTTGGCTCTTATTTTTATTTTTAGAGCTGCTATAAAGAACTTCTAGGAATTCCTAGCTAGTTAGATGAACACTTAGATGACCATTTTCTGTTCTGAAAATTGTAACCATGACAAGGAACCTACAAAAGATGTACCGGCTACATGTAGATATATTCTGATTGAGCACATCCTCCAAATTGAGTAAAAGGCCCGACAACGTAATCACCTATTAATTTTGATATGCAATTTGTAAAATGTCTGATGTAGTTGAACCTTTCATTAGCAAACTTATGCAATCTGAAAATAGGCCAGTCAGTCATTACCTGCAAACAACTTGCAGCATGATCTAACCATCATTACATTATTGCAACATACTTTGTTGTTTGTACATTGTGGTGAGCACAAATTGGCTTGTTTGGATGATAAACGAACATAAAGTATCTTGGGAAGGAAAATGGAATCACGCTCTATCGGAAGAACAACTTTAACTCTGTTCAATTTTGTAATATCTATATTATGACTGTTTTTGAATTCTAGGGCTGATTAGGACACGCTGACTAGGACAAAATAGTTGATAGAAGAACGACTCAGATTTAATTTTGAGGAATGAATGGTTGAGATGAGATTTTGTGGAAAGTTTTGGAGGGAAAAACATTATATATGGGTGAAATTTTGGCTGGCTTGCACTTAATTAATGCATTTTCAATGCATTTGCACTTAATGAGGGTACACACTTAATGAGGGTACTTAATTAATACATTTGCACTTAACAGGGGCACTTATGTATTTGCACTTGATGGGGAATAGCAGAGTGCACACAATTAATGCATTTGGAAAAAAAAATTTAACTGGCACGTAATGTAAATCGAATGCTGCTGCATATCAAATGATCTCTTCCTCAACGCGGGGCCCATCGTCTTTTCGATGCATGTGTCAACAATCTAAAATTTTAAAAATTCCGCCACTCTTCAATGCACAACAAGATGAGAATAATTTCTCGCGTCGAAGGCGCCTGCGCCGATCCGTTAAATTTTTACGCTAATTTGTTGTTCCGCGCCGAAGACGCCTGCGTCGAATTTGTTGTTCTACGCCGAATTTGTTGTTCCGCGCTGAAGTCTTCCGCGTCGAATTTGTTGTTCAACGCCGAAGGTGTCCGTGCTGCTAAATATTTTTACGCTAATTTGTTGTTCCGCCCAATTTTGGTAGTGGAAATAATTTTTTGGGGAACAAAGATTTCGCGGGGAAAATCTTAAATGAACAGTACCCGCGGGCACGGGTTATGACCATCAATTATTAAAATAAAGCTGAATTATTCTGATTAAGTTTCTTTTGTTTACATGAATATTGGATACTAACTAATAAACAAAGACTTAACATATCAGATCTTATCTAGCATACTTTATATTAGAAACAAATAAAAATAGATAGCTACAGACAAGGGTAAGTAAAAAATTCAAAACAAATCTCATTCCCAACTGACCTTAGAAAACTTGAGCCTAAAGAATTGACAACTCTGGTGCATGTTAAAGAAAATTTTGTTTGACGAGGGTGAGATCTGTTTTAAGATCAACATTGACGTACTGCTGTACTACATTCATTACTGTGAAGTGATTCCAATGTTTTTAAAACAAAATGAGTGCTTTGCTTAAATGGACATTTGGTTATTCATCCAAAAGATTTTTTTTTCAAAATTACAATTTACAACCAAATGTTTGGACTCAACCACAGAAGCTAGAAGCCTACCATATGCTTTCTCTTTATATAACTAAATTTTCTCTCTAGTACTATTGTAGATGATGTCTAAATTTTCTCTTTCTAACAACTATATTTTAGAAGTTTATCTTTATTGATATGCACCCAATCTCTTTTTAAACAGTAACATCCATGTTAAAAAAGCACCTTTGGAAAAGTCATTCTGTGAGAGGACCTTAAGCAAAATAAATGTGAATCATACAGTTACCCTTCCTAAATAGATTTTTTTTCCTTTGAGACTTGGCGATCTGCACCACAAGGAAGCGGCAGGGGGGTCGGATCTGTGTTCCGACCCAAATCCCCTCCGATGCTTAAGTTAGAATGTGAACTTAAAGAAGAGAGTGAGTTTGGAGCAGCTGAGATCGATATGCAGAGGTTCGTCTCAGATTTGACTTCACAAGCTCTTTTGTAGAAGAAATGTAAGCTGAAAGAGTAGAGTCTATGTATTTGATCTTGTACCTTGAGAATTGGGACCCTCTTACCATTGTCTTTTCAGGTATTTATAGGCAATTTTCTGATGATTGCGAGTAACCGTCCCTCATTGATTCAGATGTGATTTTCTGCAGGATTGGTGATAACGGCTGCCCATTTACTCGGTCCTATTAACTTTCTTCTGAGTATCAGCGGGAGCTTAACGGTCGAGTGAGCCGTTCGTTAGACTAGGTATTACTCCGCCTTAATGACGGGTTTTGAGTCGTTGTCACTAAATGGGTCGAGTATTCCTACACTCCTTTGTGATTCGTACCCATGCACTAACAATGGACCCCATCATTCGTGCCTTAGAAACTGCGTTGATTGAGACCGCATGATGTGTAATATCTTTAAATGCGCACAGTTTTCGAAATGTTCGATTTGATTTATGCCGCCAAAACTCTTTTGTTTCTGAATCGATCCCCACCGCTTCTTGAGGCCGGCTTCAGACACGTGTCGTTTATCGATCATTAGTTGGTAGGCTCCTCCATATAAAAGAAAAGGATGGGAAGAGAAGATTTTCTTGTTCCGCCTTCTTCGTTTCGAGAGCTTGATTCATCTATTGCCTTCTTCGAAGCTTGCTTGTTCTTTTAAGTTACTTTTCTTAATTGATCTTGACTCCTCTTTAGATCCATTTAGGCATGTTTGCACCAATTAGGATACAGGAGCCGTCCTACGAAGAGCGCGTGGCGCGCCTTCGACTTTCTCAATGCGAGGAAGTTCCTAGTAAAGGTAAAGGGGTTCGTATTGAACCAGATTTTTCCATTCGTCGGAGGGATCCGAGCTCAAAGGCTCACAGAGTAATCTTGGAGATGGTACCTGAGTTTTTCCTTGATCTGGTCGCAGAGGTTTGGTTGGGTTGTCTCTGTCCTCTTTTTTGGGTTAGGATACTCAATTTGGACGAGAGAGTTTGTTTTCCTCGGAAGAGTGAGGTTGGAGTGTATCTCAAAGTTTTTCGTCTTGGGCTTCGCTTTCCTCTTCACCCATTCATCGTAGAAGTCCTATGCTCTCGGGGCTTTCTCTTTGTCAACTTGCACCCCAAGCCCTTCCTCCCGTAGTCGGTTTCATTGTTCTTTGTGAGCTCTGTGGGGTTCGACCATCCCTTTGGCTGTTCAAGTATTTTGTTCGGATAATACTCGATCCCGTAAAGTGTGGTACCATATCGTTGCTCGTCCGGCAATGAGGCTCGTATATGATCTCCCGCTTTCTGATTTTGGTTGGAAAGACACTTTCGTGTTTGTCATTCTTCCTGACCTGGGACCGATGCTCAACGGTTGGAGTTCTCCGAGCTCCGAGCTCGCTGAAGAGTTCAGGTTAACATCGGAAGAGGTCAAGGCCAGGTTGACGTCGGACGAGGTCGAGGCGGTAAAGCTCATTCTGGGTCGACCAAGGCGAGAGAGGTCGACTCTGTATCTATTGGATGACCATCGACTAAAGACTATTTTGTGGAGTCCGGGTAATGTATATCGCTTCTGTGTCTTTTTCACAGCCATTCACGATAATTATATTCGTTGTTTGCAGATATGACTAACGGAGCTCGCAGGAGTGGAGACTCTGGACTGGGTCATGTTTGGAGAGAGCAGCGTAAGAAGAAGAGAGCGCTGAGGGATCGAGTGCTCGGCCTCCTCTTCCCATCAGTCAGAGCTCTTCCTCCGGGGGTGAGGTCAGGCAGACCTCAAGGTCATCTTCTCGTGTCTCCTCAAAGGAGGCTCCGAATCGGGCCATCGTTCTATCCGTTCCATCCCTCGCCTCCATCGTTGTTTCGGAGCCGCTGGTGGTGGACGATGTTGACACCATTGAGGTTGTTGAGCACACCGAAACCGTCAGCAAGAAACGGGGATATCCTCTCATGAAGAGGAGTCGGAAAAAAGGAGGCGAGTAGATGAGGAAAACCCTCCACTTTCGCCCATGACGAAAGCCCTGGGGGCGGCCCCTCTCGAGTCTCAGGGGATGATTGAGACTCCCATGGCGCCTCTTTTAGATAAGTGGTCATGGGGTGGTATCGAGTCACCCTTTTTCTTGGTCGGTCCGATCCACACGGAGTTCGATCGAGCCCTGCTGCTCAACCAGTTCTCGTCTTGTTCCTCTGGGCTTGTCTGAGACGAACCTCATTAGCTCCCTTCATCTTCGGGAAGGAAGAGTCGGCCTTGTCGGATTTTGGGACGACTGCCCGATTGGTGGAGAATTCCATTCTCCCTTGGGATTTGGAGTTCCTTCAAGGGTTGGACCTCGAAAGGGGGGCCAACTTCTCGTGGGAAGCAAATAACAGGTACGTCATTCGCCATTTTGTTTTACGTCAGCAATTTGGTCGTTCCTGACTGATGCTTTCCGCAGATGTCCATCCTTCGTGCTGTATTGCGTCGCCAGGCCGTCGACTTAATTAAAGGAAGACGGCGTGTGGAGGCTGCTGAGCGCAAGGCGTCCGAGCTCGTGGCCCGGTTGAGGAAAATGGAAGAGGATCTGGAGAGAGCCCTCGCTGCCAAGGTAGAGGCCGAGTAAGCTGCCGTGGAGGCTAAAAATAGCCGCTCGTCCATGTCTGACATCCGAAAGTCTGCTGAGATTCAATGGAGAATGGAGACATCTCAGCTCAAGGCGCACCTCGAAGCTTCGAAGAGGTAAGCGATCGAGCTCAGAGTCAAAGCTTCCTACTCGGAGAGGTGGGCGGAGGCTTGCAAAGCGGAGGCAGCTGAGTTTCAGGCCAAAGCTGTCGAGTCCAAGAGGGCCGCCGCGAGAGACACGGAGGAGCCACGACGAGGTTCACAAAGGCGATGTAAGCTTTTCATAGCGCTTTGTACCAAAGGGCGCTCCTCCTGCCTAGGCTGGTAGAATTAAGCCTAGGTTTCATGTAACCCTTTTTGTTTTGAAATGAAAATAAAGAAAAACTTTTGCGTTTTCATTTGAGCGTATGCATGTGTATGGCTGCTCAACGACGCAACTTTCGACTTCTAAAAATCGAGGGTAAGTTGGGTCGTTGATAAGTTAGGCATATTCACCCGATAAATACGATCTTCTAGATCATAAACCGTAGTGGTGCGTTCAGTGGCGAGGGGTGATCCCTCGACTTACGGCTGACAACTAGGATTGTTCGGTTGCGAGAGGCGAGGCCCTTTCGACTTACTGCCGACGAAGCTCGAGGGTCGTTCGGTGGCGAGGACGATCCCTCGGCTTACGGCCGACGACGATCGAGGGTCGTTCAGTGGCGAGGGGTGATCACTCGGCTTATGGCTGACGACTAGGGTCGTTCGATGGCAAGGAACGAGCTCCTTCGACTTACGTTCGATGATGGTCGAGAGTCGTTTGGTGGCGAGGACGATCCCTCGGCTTACGACCGACGACGGTCGAGGGTCGTTCGGCGGCGATGGGTGATCACTCGGCTTATGGCTGACGACTAGGGTCGTTCGGTGGCGAGGGGCGAGGCCCCTTCGACTTACGGCCGACAATGGTCGAGGGTCGTTCGGTGGCGAGGGCGATTCCTCGTCTTACGGCCGACGACGGTCGATGGTCGTTCAGTGGCGAGGGGTGATCATTCGGCTTACAGCTGACGACGTAGGGTTAGAAATCATTAGATAGATATAAAAACAACCGACTTTGTATTTATCATAAATTGGCATAATATAAAAGACAAAGGTAAGTTTTAATCGCCCAATGTATTTGCTGTTCCTGGTACTATCATTGTTAGTACTTTTGCAAATGCTCAGCATTCTAAGGATGGGGTAGCTCCCGGTCGTCCAATGTAGTGAGTCGATAGGTGGCCGGACCGAGCACATCGATCACTTTGTAAGGGCCTTCCCACTTCGCAGCGAGCTTTTCTTGTTTGAGAATCTCGGGGGTGAAGGCAGCTTTATGTAACACCAAGTTGTTTATACGGAAGCTACGTCTACGCACCTTGGAGTTGAAGTACCAAGCCATGCGCCCTTTTTGTTCAATGAGGGTCGCCAAAGCCTGTTCGTGAACCTCATCGACCAGTTGTAGGTTGAGTTTGAGTCCCTCTGAGTTTCTTTTCTCGTCGTAGTATTAGAGACGGAGTGGTCGCTCGTTAACCTCCACTGGGACGATAGCTTCACATCCATAGGCAATCATGAATGGTATTTCACCTGTTGAAGTTTTATGGGTCGTTCTGTACGACCACAGTATGCCGAGGATTTCTTCTGGCCATGTTGCCTCGAGCCCAGCTATTCTTTTTCGAAGAGGTCCAAGGATGCATTTATTAGCAGCCTCCGTCAGTCCATTGGATTGGGGATGGGCGACAGAGGCAAAATGCAGCTTGATCTTCAACTCAGAGCAGAAATCCTTGAAGCCAGCGCTGTCGAATTGTATCATGTTGTCTGTCACAATGGATTGAGGGATGCTAAATTGATAGACAATGGATTTCCAGACGAAGCTTCTGACTTCCTTCTAGGTGATTCGGGATAGGGACTCTGCCTCGAACCATTTTGTGAAGTAGTTGATTGCCACTATCAAGAATTTCCGTTGCCCATTTGCTTGCTTGAACGGATCGAGGATGTCGAATCCCAACTTAGCGAAGGGTACTGGATTGACGATAGGGATCAGAGTAGTTGGAGGGGCTGAGCTGATCCTTGAGAACTTCTGGCAAGGTGGACACTTTCGCACGTACTTGACCGCATCCTTGAACATGGTCGGCCAAAAGTAACCTTGCCTTACGGCCTTCAAGGCTATTATTTTTCCTCCGCAATGGTTCCCGCAATCGCCCTTGTGGATCTCCTGTATCACATAGAGCGCTTCCTGCGAGGCTAAACATTTGAGGTAGGGGAAAACGTCATACCTGGTCCATCGTATTTTATACAGTGAACCGTCTAGCAGAATGAACTCATATGCCTCGCGCCTCCACAGGGTCGGTCGGCTTTTCCTCGGTGCTTATGTAACGGATTATGTGATCCATCCAAGTGACTTCTTGGTTGATGCTTAGCAGTTCCTGTTCCAGCATGCTGGGGTGTGTTAGACATTGCACATACACTGTCCGATCGAGTCCCGCGGATGAGGATGACACGAGCTTCGAAAGGGCGTCGGCTCGGTGATTCCCCGACATTGGTACATGATGGATCTCTACTCGTCTGAATTTGACGAGCTCCGTTTTAGCAACTTGTATGTAGCTCTGCATTGTGTCTTCGCGGGCCTCAAAATCTCCGTTCAATTGGTGGATGACGAGATTGGAATCGTTAAGTAGCCGGACCACCTTCACTCCTAAGGCTCGAGCCAATCGAGTCCGTTAATGGTCGCTTCGTACTCTGCACCATTATTTGTGGTTTAGAAATCGAAGTGGACATCGTATTCAAATATGTTGCCCGCTGACGTTTGGACAATTATTCTGGCACCGCTTCCGGTTTGAGTAGCCGAACCGTTAACTTGCACGATCCACGTTCCTTCGTCTTCAATTGTATCGGTCGACGAATTGAGACATGTTGAGGGTGAATAGGTAGCATTGGCTTGTATGTTAGTAAAATGTACCTCTTCCGTCGGGTTGTCGTCGTAAGTGAGTTCGACGATGAAGTCGGCGAGAGCTTGCCATTTGATGGCAGTCCTTGGCTTAAACTAGATGTCGAATTCGCTCAGCTCGACTCCCCACTTTGTCATTCTCCCCGAACGATCCAACTTCTTTAGGGTCTGTTCCAAGGGAGTATTGGTGAGGACCAAGATGTTGTGCGCTTGGAAGAATGGTCGTAGCCTACTCGCAGATTGGATCAGCACGAACGCTTTCTTCTCTATTCTTGAGTAATTTACTTTTGCGCCTCAGAGGACTTGGCTGACGTAGTAGATAAGTCGTTGCACTCCTGAGTCCTCGTTGACGAGCATTGAGTTTACGGCCTCCATGGTAGAGGTTAGATAAATGATGAGTTGGTCATCCTTATTTGGCTTGGTTAGGAGCGGTGGGCTGCGGAGGTACTCTTGCAGTTCGGAGAAAGCTTTCTTGCAATCTGCGTCCCACTCGATGACCCTCTTGCCATTCGAGGCCGATGCTATTACCTTTCTTAATACTTTGAAGAAAGGAAACGATCTCTCGGTCGATTTAAACAAGAACCGGCCCAACGCGGCTATTCTTCCGTTCAGTCTCTGGAGTTCTCAGATGGTTGAAGGCTCCGTCATTGTAACGATTGTCGCGATCTTGTCGGGGTTAGCCTCGATCCCTCGATTCGTCAGCATGAAACCGATGAATGTTTCCGATCGAACCCCAAAGGTATATTTGGCAGGGTTCAGCCGAAGGTTGTATCGTCGGATCTGTGCGAATCTCTCGGAGATATGCAATGTGATCTGTCGGCTTCCTCGACTTGACCAGAATGTCGTCAATGTAGACTTCTAGATTCCGCCCGATTTGAGCCTTGAAGACTCCGTTCATCATACGTTGATACGTGGCCCCTGCATTCTTCAAACCAAATGGCATTTTTTATAACAGAAAATACCTCGATCGGTGATGAAAGAAGGCTTTTCTTCGTCTTTCGGTGCCATTTGGATCTGGTTATAGCTTGAGAATGCATCCATGAAGCTGAGGAGTTCGTACCCCGAAGCACTGTTGACCAGATGGTCTATCCTGGGCAGGGGTAACTATCATTCGGACAAGCTTTATTGAGATCGGTGAAGTCGATAGACATTCGCTATTTGCCGTTCGCCTTCTTCACCATCACAGCATTCGAAAGCCAATCGGGATATTTGACCTCCCGAATTAAGCCTGCCTCCAGAAGTCGATCCACTTCCTTGATTGCGGCCTTCATCTTTTCGCCCAACATGTTTCTCTTTTTCTGCTTCATGGGTCTGAAAGTCGGGTCGACTTCCAGCTTGTGGGATATTACCTCGGGGTCGATGCCGGGCATATTCTTCGGGGACCAGGTGAAAACGTCTGCATGTTGTCTCAAGAGAGCGATCAACTGCTCCCTTAGGTCGAGAGGGAGCATCGACCCAATGGAGACAGTCTTCCCTTCTTCTTCGGAGATCCGGATGCTCTCCGTCTCTTCGATTGCCGCGGGTCGTCGATCCTCGCCTTTGGGATCGACTGGGTCTGCCTGTCCTACCCTTTTCAAAGCAGTAGACAGAGTGTATCACGACCGTGCTTGCTTCTGATATCCTCTCGTTTTTCCAACTCCTTCAGGAGTCTGGAATTTGATCATTTGATAGAAAGTTGAGACCACTGCTTCTATAGCGTTTAGTAGTGGTTTGCCGATGATTCCGTTGTACGCCGAATTGATCTTTACCACTATGAAATTGGTCAGGCGAGTGACTTGTCGTGGATGCGTACCTAGGGTCACCGGTAGAGTAATGATGCCTGCTATTTGGACGGAGTGTTCGATGAATCCTACAAGAGGTCCCGAACAAGGCCTCACCTCCATTGAGGACATCCTCATTCTCTCAACGTGGTGAAGAAAAGCACGTCACACGAGCTTCCAGTGTCGACGAGTAACATCTTTACGACGATCTCGTTGATGGTGACTGTGATGACGACGGCATCGTCATGCGACAGTTCTACACACTTTAGATCTTCTTCTGAGAATGATATAGGAGGTGTAGAATCTCTGAGACGCTTTTCTCCTACGGATATTGTCATCAACCTTTCGACATAGGAGCTTTGGAACGAGGTTGACAGTTTCGGGTGCACAAAACCTTCCATTATCATGTTGATGGAGCTGACGCTGGGAGGTGCCAAGGCATCACCAGAGGGTGTTGATGGGTGAGCCGACATGGTCGAGATATTTCGTCGACTGTGATGTTGACTCGTTTTCCCACAGACGGCGTCAAACTGTTAAAGCCAAAAATGACCGAAACAATTGTGTTGCTGATGTAGACCCTTTGGGTTGAGTCGGAGCCTCGTCAGCTGGTTGAGTGGGACCCTAGGTGGGAAGAATCAGGGTCGTTTGATGGATGATAGTTGACTTGCGATGTCCGGTCGACCTTCGAGCGGTCAATAAGTCGGTCGATCGAGGCTGGGAAGCGCTGGAGCGACCCTCACAGAAGATCGAGACTCGGCGATCTGCACTACAGGGAAGCGTCAGAGAGGTCAGATCTGGGTTCCGACCCAAATTCCTTCCGATGCTTAAGTTAGAATGAGAACTTAAGGAAGAGAGGGAGCTTGGAGCAGCTGAGATCGACCCGCGGCTCATATCTGACTTCGCAAGCTCTTTTGTAGAAGAAATGTAAGCTGAAAGAGTAGAGTCTATGTATTCGATCTCGTACCTTGAGAATTGGGACCCCTTACCATTGCCATTGTCTTTTCAGGTATTTATAGGCAGTTCTCTGATGATTGCGAGTAACCGTCCCTCATTGATTCGGGTGCGATCTTCTCCGGGATTGGTGATAACGGCTGTTCATTTACTCGGTCCCATTAACTTCTCTCTGAGTATCAGTGTGAGCTTAACAGTCGAGTGAGTCGTTTGTTAGACTAGGTATTACTCCGCCTTAATGACGGGTTTCGGGTCGTTGGCACTAAATGGGTCGGGTATTCCGACACTCCTTCGTGATCCGTACCCATGCACTAACAGGCCGGATAGTTTAGGTTGGGTTTGATTTTGCACTGAAACCGGCCCGACTTGGTCCAAACCGACCTAGTTACAACTCTAAATTTATCCTTAGACTTCAACTGTCTCCATCGTTATTGCTTTCAGATATATATGTAGTTATGTAATTGAGATTTGATTGGTTGTTCTTTATATATTGATTAATTTTAGTATCTTATGAAAGGAAGTGAACCAACGAGGACAATTCTACATTTTTCATGAACAAGAGACTGCCTTGTGAAGAGATTTGTGTTCTTTGTGTTCTTTGTGTATGATTATG
This sequence comes from Scilla litardierei, assembly GCA_030789695.1. Classification (NCBI taxonomy): domain Eukaryota; kingdom Viridiplantae; phylum Streptophyta; class Magnoliopsida; order Asparagales; family Asparagaceae; genus Scilla; species Scilla litardierei. The sequence continues at coordinate 94,435,716 of CM061138.1, read as the reverse complement.
ATTATTTTGTTATTGAGGCCATTTGTTGACCAAGTCTTTGCACAAAATCCTGTTAACATATCTCTGTTTATGGGGAGTTTCAAGAACTAGTGAATTGGTTGTTGAGTATGTGATGAGACCGCATTTTACGAAGAAAAGGGCAGATCTGGAAATTTTGGAGTTTGAGGTATTTTAGTAATTTTCAGTTTTCAGGGGATTTTGTTATTTTCAGTTTTAGGGTTTTTTTTTTCAAATTGTTATTTTCAATTTATTATTTATATGGGGGTAGGGGGATTATGGATTTTGAGGTTGGATTATTGTGAGAGACTTCATAGATGTTGAGAATTTTCTTTTCGGGAAAGTGCGACCGTCATCTAGAATTGGTGGGTTAGGATATATAGATTCTCTCGAAAGAACTCATCCTATCATTGTATCCCATTTATTTTCAGTTTTTCATCAATAAAAATCCCTCCTTTTCCGCAAATCCTCTTTCTAACACTAAAAATCTCTCTTCCACCAAAAATCACATGTTACCATTAAAACTCTAACTTTCTACATCAAAAACCTAGAAAAATTCTATCAAATGGTATCAGAGTGGTACGATCCTCATAGCGGCAACAAGATTGAGGGAAAAATTTGAAGTTTTGGATGAAAAATACGACAGCAAAATTAAAGACTTGAAGAAAACCATAAAGGATTGTTTCACGTCGATGGAATCCATGACGAAAGATGTAAAGGCCGATGGGCCTTTTTGTCCTTTCCCCCCACCGAAATATCTCCCATATTTAATTATTCCCCTCCTCACGTGATTCCCCCCTCTCCCTCTCTCATTCTCTCTCTCCCCGATCCTCTCTCTCGCGCGCGATGCAGCGGCGAAAAAAAAACGAAACGAAACGCGAATGACAACGCCGCCGCCTTCCTCTCTCTCTCGTCGGTCTCTCTCTCTCTCCCATTCCTTCATTTCGAAGGAACCCACGCGGCATGCCTCTCCTCTCGCCACCTCACTGATATGTGGCGTGCCTTGCTCCTCCACAGAACCATAAAACCCGAGGTCTTCGACACGTCCACGCCTCAATCCGAGGCAATATGTGTTCGTGGCGTTTCCTCTGGGCTTCCAGGTTCTCCATTTTCTCTATTTATGCTCGATTTGAGCCATGGGTTTCGGTTTTGTGCAAAAAAGAAATTTTCAAGCTAAAAATTAGGGTTTTTGCTGGAATCTGATTTCGGGTTTGAGCTCTATAGCTGAATTTCTCTCTAATTTCTCCATCAGTCCACTATTTGAGGTAAAATCACTCTGATTCTCGAGATTTTGGATTTTAAAGTTATGATTTTGCCCCTTTGGCTTTCTGCGATGATGAACCTGAGCTTCGGGCGAGGCGGTGAACTTCGCCGCAGCCCTAATGACCCTCGAATCAGTTTCTGTTAGATCTGTCCCTTGTCTGAAAGGGGTAAAATCTGTTTTTCCATTGACTGCGGCTGTTTTGGGCATTTTCCCTTCGCTGAAATTATCCAGTTAATTCTGTGTTCTCTGCTGAGATATTTTAAGACCACGTTATAATTGAAAATAGCCTCCATGACAGAAACTTGTTATTGGCTCTAGGGATTTTCCCTTATTATATCTGTTGCAAATTTTCAGAATTGAATAATAGTTGGTATCGGGTGTATGTTGGCTTAGTAATCTTCCAATGATTGAATATGAGGGTTTAGGCCCCAAAGGCCATCAGAAAGTATGGATAAAAAGCTGCCTGAAGGATCAAAATTTATTGCCCCTAGGATCATAAAAAGCTGCCTGAAGGATCATATGAAAACCATTAATAAATGGTCAAGTCCCAAAAAGATCAATGATGAAAACTATCTGAGATCACAGATTGGCCCTCCCCCCATAAATTCCAAGAGCATGATAAATTGGAAGTTGCCTTTACTTGCAGGTTCGCTCTTATACTTATTCATATCCAAGTTTCAGATTGTTTGGCATATTAGAATATCAAGATATAAATTGTCATATCCATGTTTAGATATTTAATTTCTGCATTTATAAAATATGTTAAGTATTATGATGCTCTTTATGAAGTTGATAAGTGGCCCATGACATTAGACTAGTTGGTATATTAGGTGTGCTATGGAAATAAAGATTCGAAATTCAGTAAATTATTTATATGTTTAGAATGAATGAGAATGTGATTGAAATCAGAATGTCATAGCACACTAATATACGAATTGAGTTTAATGTGGCCTTAGAATTTAAATTCACATTGGAAATCATGCTTAATCATTATGTAGAATTACACTTGGACTATGTCACTGAGGCATTGAGAGGTGTACACTATTATACACTTGACACTTCAGACTCACGGGTTTTGGGGTAAATCATATCAGAGAGAGTGCGGAAGCAACTGGAGCCACGCTCCTATGGACTTGACCGCATCAGGTAGTTCCGACCTGGGTCACATCATTGAATCAGGATCTGACCCCTATTGTACCGTCGGACTTAATTACTGAGTTCCACACTGTTGACTCATGGCCCCTACCGTCCCTGTTTTGGGCCTGGCCCAGGTGAGCGCCACTGGGTACTGAGGTGGACTCCTTGGTTGTTTCTGTACTCTCCAATATGATTCACGGCCTAGGTTTGGTATAGAATAATGTAACCATGATATTGTTACCTTTAAATTGAGCTGCATGTTAGTCTTAAATGCTAATGCAATATTAACTAGTTCGTTCTCTGTTACTGCCTCCTAGCTAGTGTTTTCCCATGATCATATATTTAAATTCCAAAATTTTTAAAATCATTGTGATTTACTGGTGGGCCTTCATTGTTGTTGTACCACCAGGTGTTGATCAAGACGTAGAGGAGACACCAGAGTTTGTGGACCCATCTGACCTTTGACTAGAGGTAACATATGTATTTTTGTGATAGCGACAGATGTACTTTTGTTTGCATGCTTATAGCATGCTGTATAGCTTTTTGTAAACGTGCTTTTAGCATGATGTACATCATTTTGTAAACTCGTTATATATATAAATGAAAGTCTTTTTAAGCATTTTGATACATCTCTGCTTGTGTCTAGATTGGTTTCACTGGTTAAATGCAGGACCTGCTATCCTTTGCAAAATATGAAGCGACCCCGGGTTGCGGGGCGTGACATGTTTTTCTTGGTGGCCCATGCAGGTCCTCGCAACCAACCTCGTGAACAGTCTAGAAAGAGTAGGATGTGCCGTTAAAAAATGCTTAATTAGAAATTGACATGTCCTGTGTATACAGGCATATGCGAGTTTACAATCGTCGGAATCACGTCGTGAAGATGGCTCAGAACGTTTCTGGCTCTGGCTCGAGCAACCCTACAGTTCATCAGATCTCAGATCAGGCCATACGAGAGCTTGTTCAGGCTATTCGTGAGGAGCCTAAGACTACTGGATATGTGCAGCAGTTTCGGGCGCTACGTCTGGCTCCATTTACTGGTCGAGAGGATCCTTTACATGCAGAGGAATGGTTGCGTGACACTGTAGCCAATCTGACTGTAGTAGAGATTCCCATAGGATCCTGGGTAAAGATTGCGAAGCTACAGTTGAAGGATGGAGCCAGGATTTGGTGGGACGCAGCAGAAGATCGGCTAGCAAAGCCTATTACCTGGGATACATTCAAGGAGGAATTCAATGCCCAGTTCTTTTCTCATGAGGCTCAGATGGAATTGGAGACACGATTCACCAACCTGCAGCAGGGCTCCAGGTCTGTTGAGGAGTATGATGCTGAGTTCTCTATGCTCAGCAGGTTCGCGAAGGAGATGGTGTACACCCCCGAGGCTCGAGCTCGTCGTTTTCAGCAGGGGCTAAATATAAAGATCCGGAAGAAGATGGTTGGGTTGATCCTGACGACCCATGCAGAGGTGCTTGCGACAGCTCGCGACTACGAGTACATACAGAGGGAAGCTGATCGGGAGCGCCACATGTCTGCCCCTCCGAGGCGACCACTACCACCTTCAGCTGCTACCGAGGGGACGGGTCGACGACCTATGCCTCCTGCCAGACATGTACACCGGCCAGTATAGCAGGTTCAATTCAAGAGGCCGGCTCCACAACAGTAGCAGCCACGTCCAGTATGTCACTACTGTGGTAAGATTGGTCATTATAAGGAGTGTCGATGGCGTCTAGGCCTTTGCTTGGTTTGCGGGTCCAAGGAGCACAGTGCCATAGATTGTCCGCAGAAAGGATCGGCAGCACCAGCTCCTGCCCCATCTCCTGTCCGTCCTCCTGCTCCTGCTCCTCCAGCAGGAAATCCACCACATAAACCACCGCTTCCTCCACAGAAGAAGGTTTTTCAGCAGGCCAGAGAACAAGCACCACCTCCCAAGCGTCAGGCTTTTACTATGACCGCAGTAGAGGCTGAGGCTACTGGTGAAGTGATTACTGGTAAGAATTTAATGCTTTCAGTGATTACTTACATATTTAGTTACATGTTTACTTAGACATAGTATCTTTGACATTAGGTATTGTACTAGTCGCTGGTAGACCTGCCCTTACCTTATTCGATTCAGGAGCCTCTCATTGTTTTCTAGCCACTCGATTTGTTAGCACACATAATATTCCTGTCGAACCCTTGACCATCCATTGGAATGTTAATACTGGTGGTGGTATATTGAAGACAACCAGTCATTACATTCAGTGTCCTGTAGTTGTTTGTGGCCGAGAGCTATTTGCAGATTTTCTGGTGATTGAGATGCCTAGTTTTGATGTTGTCTTTGGAATGGATTGGTTGGCGACATTTCATGCTACCATTGACTGTCGTCAAAGGAGGGTAGTATTCGAGATGCCTGATCATCCAAAATTTAAGTTCTTTAGCCGGAGTAGATCTGAGGGACCAATACGATTTAGAGCCCGGCCTGCAGAAGCTATGGTGAGTGCCATGGAGGTTGATGAACCAGAGATACCAGAGATAGTACGGGAATTCATGGACGTGTTTTCGGATGATCTTATAGAATTGCCTCCGGAACGTGTTGAATTTTCCATTGATTTGGTACCAGGTGCCCAGCCAATATCTAAGAAACCATATCGTATGGCGCCACCAGAGCTAGAAGAAGTCCGTACCCAGTTGAATGAACTATTGAAGAAGGGTTGGATACGACCTAGCGTCTCTCCTTGGGGTGCTCCTATATTGTTGGTATCAAAGAAGGATGGGACTCGACGCATGTGTGTCGATTACAGGGAATTGAACAAGGTGACAGTGAAGAACAAATATCTCCTTCCTCGTATCGATGACATCTTTGACCAACTCGGAGGATCGAGCATTTATTCGAAGTTGGATTTAAGGACTGGATTCCATCAGTTGAGAGTAAAGAAGGATGACACTCATAAGACTGCATTCAGAACTAAGTATGGGCATTATGAGTTCTTGGTGATGCCATTTGGCGTGACCAATGCTCCGGCAGTGTTTATGAGCCTGATGAATCTAGTGCTGTATGAGTATTTGGATAAGTTCGTCGTTGTCTATCTTGATGATATCCTGATATATTCGAAGGACACCCAAGAGCATACCGAACATTTGAGAAAGGTCCTAGAAACTCTGAGACAACATCAATTGTTCGCCAAACTTAGCAAATGTCATTTCTATCTGGACAAGGTGGCGTATTTAGGACACGTGGTGTCTGGAGAAGGAATCTCTGTTGATCCTGCAAAAGTGGTAGTTATTCAGAACTGGCCTATTCCACGGACCGTGACAGAGATACGTAGCTTCTTGAGAATGTCTGGTTATTATCGAAGGTTTATTAAAGATTTCTCGAAGATCGTGGAGCCTATGACGTGATTAACGAGAAAGGATGTAGTGTTTGTTTGGTCCAAGGCATGTGATGATGCTTTCCAAGAGCTAAAGAAGAGATTAACAACCGCCCCAATTTTGGTTATTCCTGATCGGACGGGAGGATTTGAAGTATTCTTTGATGCATCAGGAAAGGGACTTGGATGTGTATTACACTAGCATGGCAGGGTTGTAGCTTATGCATCCAGACAGTTGAAGAACAATGAGAAGAATTATCCTACCCATGACTTGGAGTTGGCAGCGATTATTTTTGCATTGAAGATGTGGGGATATTTCTTGTTAGGAGAGCATGTGAAGATATTCACAGATCATAAGAGTTTGAAGTATATCTTCACACAGAAAGAGCTTAACATGAGACAACGCCGATGGATAGAGTTGATGGCAGATTATGATATTGACCTTCAATATCATCCTGGAAAGGTCAATATTGTGCCTGATGCGCTGAGTCGTCTACCAATGGTATTGACGTTTACGACTCAATGGAAGCTGCAACAAGAGATCAGGGAGATGGAGATGTGGTTTTGCCTGGGTTGACTTCCTCGTTGAAGAATATGCAAATTCAGTCCACTTTGGTAGATAGATTCAAAGCGGCTCAGGCAAATAATGAGAAGTTGCAGAAGATTAAGAATCTGGTGTTGGCAGGTCAGAGACCAGAGTTTCGAATTCATGAAGATGGGTCTTTACGGTATGGTAGCAGGATTTGTGTGCCGTCTGGAGATATTCGAGAGGAACTGTTGAAAGAAGCACATAGTTCATCATATTCCATTCATCCAGACGGGACCAAAATGTATAAGGACCTGAGACAACATTATTGGTGACATGGTATGAAAAGAAGTGTTGCCAGGAGTGTAGCGAAGTGCATGGTGTGCCAGCAGGTTAAGGCTGAACATCATCGTGTTGCCGGTTTATTACATCCTTTACCTATGCCGGAATGGAAATGGCAGCACATAACGATGGATTTTGTGACTGGGCTACCTAGAAGTACGAAGCATAATGATGCTGTTTGGGTGATTGTTGATCGATTGACTAAGTCAGCACATTTCATTCCCTTCAGAGTTGGCCAGTCCACAGAAGTACTTGCCAAGAAGTATATGGAAGAGATTGTTAGACTTCACGGTGTTCCTGTAAGCATCGTTTCTAATCGAGACACCCGTTTCACATCACATTTCTGAAAGAGCTTGCAGGATCATCTGGGGACACACTTGAGTTTTAGTTCGGCTTATCATCCGCAGACAGATGGTCAATCTGAACGCACTATTCAGATCTTAGAAGATATGCTGCGTGCATGTATGCTAGACTTCAAGGGATCGTGGGAAGATCACCTTCATCTCGTGGAGTTTGCATATAACAACAGCTATCAGGCCAGTATCGGCATGGCTCCTTTGCAGCCTTATATGGAAGGAAGTGTCGTTCACCTCTGAGTTGGGATGATGTGGGTGACATGGAGTTGATGTGACCAGAAATGATTATAGAGGCTGTGGATGTTGTGCGCACTATCAGGGAGAAGCTTCAAGTGGCACAGAATCGGTATAAGCACTGGGCAGATGCGAAGCGAAGACACTTGGAATTCCAGCCTGGTGATCATGTTTTCTTGAAGATATCTCCTAGTAGAGGCATGATCCGATTTGGACGAAGAGGGAAGCTCAGCCCTCGTTATATTGGACCTTTTGATGTCTTGGAGCGCGTGGGTGAAGTGGCATATAGGCTTGCACTTCCTCCATCCTTGGAAGGAGTGCATGATGTGTTCTACATATCTCAGTTGCGCACGTATGTAGGAGACCCATCACATGTTGTCGATCACTCTGAGATCACAGTGCGGCCTGATCTGACATATGAACAGCAACCAATGCGGATCATTGATAGTCAACAGAAGGCCCTTCGAAACAGAGTTGTCAACCTGGTGAAAGTGATGTGGCATCGTGACTCGCCTGGGGAGTCCACTTGGGAAAGGGAGGACGAGATGCGAGAGCGTTTTCCTCACTTGTTTGTTGTATCTTAGTTTTATTTTGTTTTTGTAATTCCGTGGACGGAATTTTTTATAAGGAGGGTAGAATGTAAAGGCCCGATGGGCCTTTTTGTCTTTTTTCCCCACCGAAATATCTCCCCCATTTAATTATTCCCCCCTCACGTGATTCCCCCCACTCCCACTCTCATTCTCTCTCTGCGCTCGTCCCTCTCTCTCTCCCCGATCCTCTCGCGCGCGCGATGTAGCGGCGAAAAAACGAAACGAAACGCGAATGACAACGCCGCCGCCTTCCTCTCTCTCTCTCTCTCCGGTCTCTCTCTCTCCCATTCCTTCATTTCGAAGGAACCCACGCGGCATGCCTCTCCTGTCGCCACCTCGCTGACATGTGGCGTGCCTTGCTCCTCCACCGAACCCTAAAACCTGAGGTCTTCGACACGTCCACTCCTCAATCCGAGGCAATATGTGTTCGTGGCGTTTACTCTGGGCTTCCAGGTTCCCCATTTTCTCTATTTAAGCTCGATTTGAATCCTGGGTTTCGTTTTTGTGCAAAACAGAAATTTTCAAGCTAAAAATTAGGGTTTTTGCTGGAATCTGATTTCGGTTTTGAGCTCTATAGCTGGATTTCTCTCTAATTTCTCCATCAGTCCACGATTTGAGGTAAAATCACTCCGATTCTCGAGATTTTGGATTTTAAAGTTATGATTTTGCCCCTTTAGCTTTCTGCGATGATGAACCTGAGCTTTGGGCGAGGCGACGAACTTCGCCGCAGCCCTAATGACCCTCGAATTTGTTTCTGTTAGATCTGTCCCTTGTCTGAAAGGGGTAAAATCTGTTTTTCTATTGACTGCGGCTGTTTTGGGCATTTTCCCTTCGCTGAAATTATCCAGTTAATTCTGTATTCTCTGCTGAAATATTTTAAGACCACGTTATAATTGAAAATAGCCTCTATGACAGAAACTTGTTATTGGTTCTAAGGATTTTCCCTTATTATATCTGTTGGACATTTTCAGAATTGAATAATAGTTGGTATCGGGTGTATGTTGGCTTAGTAATCTCCCAATGATTGAATATGAGGGTTTATGCCTCAAAGGCCATCGGAAAGTATGGATAAAAAGCTGCCTGAAGGATCAAAATTTATTGCCACTAGGATCATAAAAAGCTGCCTGAAGGATCATATGAAAACCATTAATAAATGCTTAAGTCCCGAAAAGATCAATGATGAAAACTATCTGAGATCACAGATTGTCCCTCCCCCCATTTGACCATCCCCCCATAAATTCCAAGAGCATGATAAATTGGAAGTTGCCTTTACTTGCAGGTTCGCTCTTATACTTATTCATATCCAAGTTTCAGATTGTTTGGCACATTAGAATAGCAGGATATAAATTGTCATATCCATGTTTAGATATTTAATTTCTGCATTTATAAAATATGTTAAGTATTATGATGCTCTTTATGAAGTTGATAAGTGGCTCATGACATTAGACTAGTTGGTATATTAGGTGTGCTATGGAAATAATGATTCGAAATTCAGTAAATTATTTATATGTTTAGAATGAATGAGAATGTGATTGAAATCAGAATGTCATAGCACACTAATATACGAATTGAGTTTAATGTGGCCTTAGAATTTAAATTCACATTGGAAATCATGCTTAATCATTGTGTAGAATTACACTTGGACTATATCACTGAGGCATTGAGAGGTGTACACTATTATACACTTGGCACTTCAGACTCACAGGTTTTGGGGTAAATCATATTAGAGAGAGTGCGGGAGCAACTGGAGCCACGCTCCTATTGACTTGACCGCATCAGGTAGTTCCGACCTGGGTCACATCATTGAATCAGAATCTGACCCCTATCGTACCGTCGAACTTAATTACTGAGTTCCACACTGTTGACTCATGGCCCCTACCGTCCCTGTTTTGGGACCGTCCCTGTTTTGGGCCTGGCCCAGGTGAGCGCCCCTGGGTACTGAGGTGGACTCCTTGGTTGTTTCTGTACTCTCCAATATGATTCACGGCCTAGGTTTGGTATAGAATAATGTAACCATGATATTGTTACCTTTAAATTGAGCTGCATGTTAGTCTTAAATGCTAATGCAATATTAACTAGTTCGTTCTCTGTTACTGCCTCATAGCTAGTGTTTTCCCATGATCATATATTTAAATTTCAAAATTTTTAGAATCATTGTGATTTACTGGTGGGCCTTCATTGTTGTTGTACCACCAGGTGTTGATTAAGACGTAGAGGAGACACCAGAGTTTGTGGACCCAGCTGACCTTTGACTAGAGGTAGCATACGTATTTTTGTGATAGCGACAGATCTACTTTTGTTTGCATGCTTATAGCATGATGTATAGCTTTTTGTAAACGTGCTTTTAGCATGATGCACATCATTTTGTAAACTCGTTATATATATAAATGAAAGTCTTTTTAAAGCATTTTGATACATCTCTGCTTATGTCTAGATTGGTTTCACTGGTTAAATGCAGGACCTGCTATCCTTTGCAAAATATGAAGCGACCCCGGGTTGCGGGGCGTGACAAAAGCGGTGATAGAAGGGTTGGAGGCGCGGATGGATGCAAAGATTGGATGCAAAAATTAGATGTAAGGTTGGAGGCTATCGGCAAAACATGGCTCAATAATTTATCCTAGGATCTTAGGACCCAAAGGCGAAAGCTTTGGAGAAAGAGAAGGAAATGCTGAAGATTTCATCGAAAAACTCCTCGAGGATGCAGATCACTACTTCAAGGAGGGCGAGAAGACGTGATGGAGGGCGACACCCCTTCCCACATGTAAGGCCCGCTTGGGACACATGCAGGCGGCCCTATAGGCCCCCAGCAGGCCAGCCAGGGCCCTCCAGGGGTCTATTAAGCCCGCCAAGGGCCTTGCAAGCCCCCTGCAGGGTCAACAGGGCCCTTACGGGCTCTTGGCGACCCGACCGAGGCTCGTCATGTCTTTGGTGCATCCAGGGCCATGCTACGTTCGGGGTCACTGAGACCCCGATGATCATTTTCGGCTTCTTCCTGGGCCTAAGGATGACGTGAAAGTTTTGCATGAGTTTCATGGGCCTCGGTTGGCGGTAGAAAGGCGACGACATCGAGTTCCTTCGGCATACAAGGATTTTTAGGGTGATTATAACGAGGACACGGTTTTGAGGAGGATGTTGGTGACTACGCTTGTGATGATGATGTGGGGCTATAGTGATAGAGACGACGCCCCACAGGTGGTTATGGACGACCCGGGTTCAGATGGCAAGCCACATATCATCCTCTTTCCTTCAGACATGTAGGAGGCAGAGCAGATCAGGGAAATCCTGGGGTGGATGACATAGTGAGGAAGGTGAAGCTGTCCTTATTTGAGAGGAATGATCCTTATCGCTTGATCTACAAGACGGTGAGAATCTTTGCAATTAAACGTATGTCGAAGGCATAGAAATTGAGGTGGTCGGCGTCTGTTTCAAAGGGAAGGCACTCTCGTGATTTCTTTGGAGGGAGTAGAGGCAACCTGTACGTTCATGGGAGGAGCTCAAGACCGTTTGGTGGACATGTTTCGAGATACCCAAGGAGGAAATCTAAATGAATAGTTGCTGGCCCTCAGGCAGGATGAATTCGTCAGGGAATAGAGAAAGAAGTTTGAGACACCCTCAGGGCAAGCCATGGGTTTATTGGAGGAGACGTTGGAGGGAGCTTCATGAAATGGCTCAAGCCAGACATTCACACAGAGCTTCACACTCTTCAGCCAATGGGCTCGATGGAAAAGATGGACCAAGCACAGCTGGTAGAGGACCGCCTGTCGGATGAGAGGAAGATGTAAAGGGGCTTGGAGTGGACCTAATCTTCGCAGTCATGAACTAGAGGGGGCAAAAGGCACTGGCTGAGAAGACTGGTCCGGTAAAGAGAAGAACGATGAGCCACGGCAGATGAGACATTACATGCTCATGACAGATGCTCAAATGAGAGACATACGGGCGAAGGGGTTATGTTTCAGCTGCAATGAGAAGTTCACCCCCTGGACATCGTTGTCATAACCATGCTCTCCAGTTGTTGATAACATGTGAAAATGATATGATGGAGGGATAAGAGCTAGGAGGAGACAAGCATCTTCACGTGGAGTAGAATGCCATGGTTTTCCTGCACCACTTTGAGGACACAGTGGTTTTTCGGGGGCAGAGTAATGATGAGACTGCATTTTATGAAGAAAAAGTAGATCTGGAAATTTTGGAGTCCTAGGGGTATTTTAGTAATATTCAATTTTGTAGGGGACCTTTTGTAATTTTTAGTTTTAGGGATCTTTTTGCAAATTGTTATTTTCAATTTATTATTTAAATGGGGGTATGTGGGTTCGTGATTCTCATGTTGGATTATTACGACTCTACGAGACTTCATAATTCCTTCTTTTTGGGAGAGTGCGACGGTCCTCTAGAATTGCCGGCTTGCGGGGGGGGGGGGGGGGGGGGGGGGGGGTTTCTCTTGAAAGAACTCATCCTATCATTGTATTCCCTTCATTTTTAGTTTTCCATTAATGAAAATCCCTCTTTTCTCCCAAATCTCTCTTCCTAACCCTAAAAATCCCTCTTTTCCACCAAAAATCACATTTTCCCACCAAAACACTAACTTTCTACGTCAAAAGCCTAGAAAATCCTACCAGCATGCTTTGGCTTTTGTCCTTATTTGGCTAGTAAGTCATTTCTTGTTGGGCAAATGAGTCCCCAATTTATTTGGATGGAGCGACTATCCAGATTATACATCTCTACTATCTAAATGAATTCATTCTTGGCCTTTTTATCTTCAATTTTTTCCATCTAAGATATTTTCCTCTATCAACGAGCTTAAGCTGTTTGTTGTGGCAACAATGTCATAAGGTGCTCTTTGACGCATGGCTTGTCACTTAGATGGACTTCGATGGTTTGGTAGATCCGTCCAAATGGATTATTCGCCAAGCTTCAAATTTAGTTATGGCCAGACCTTCATGGGTTGCAATGGTGCATGCTACACATGACTCATGTTTCTTGTTTTCTGTTGATATTACATACGCATTAGGGATGCAACTGTAACTATGTACCCAGTGTATTGCATTTTTATAAAGGAAAACCTTTTTTCCTATCAATCAAAATTGGATACTGATACACATGAAGAAGTTGTGATACACATTGGAAATGAGGGATAGGAGGGGGATGGATAGTTGGATACAATTGCTAGTGTGATATTAGTTGAAATTTAGTCTTCAAGTTCAGCTGATGTATTTTGAAACTAACTTTGAGTTAGACAGCCCCTTCATACAATGAAAGGAAGTTAAACAAAAAAATTGAAATCGCCCTTTCTTAATATAATGAACTTTATAATACATTCATTACTTAAGAATGTGAAAAGAAAGGAGAAACTTAAGGTAAACAAGCAAAAATATGTGAATTAAAAAATTCGTTTCTCAATTGCTTGCGTGGTATTCCTTTGGCACTTACTGAAGAATGTAGTAGCACATCATTCTACTGAATTTTTGTTCAGAAATATATCCTTGGTAGGTAGATACATTCATTAAGCTTGATAGGTAGATACATTCATTAAACCTGATATATAAATATCTAATTCCATTATTATCTAAAAACACACAATGAGAGCTTCAATATTTGACCAAAAAGGGTCCTCTTACACATCTTTTTGATGTCCTTTTCTGTTCACCTTGCACACCCTTGCAATGCGTAAGTGCCCTTAAGATTACATGCTGTCAGCAGCAAAAGAAGAAAAAGTGGAAGAAACAAGGGCAAAAATAGTGTTAGCATTTAAAAACTAGCGAACAAGATGGCTATATTATGCATAGAATTCTATTTACATGAATTTCATTTCTAAACGAAACAAAGTTTACCAACATTGCACATTTTGCAGATCTGGCTTTATTTGGCATCACCTTTTGTTTGGGAATTGGAATACAACAGGGGAGGCTGACACAGATTTAGTCTGAAGTGAATTAGTGTATAACATATATTTAATTTCTTATATTTATTTAACTAAATATCTGTATCTATGTCTTGGCAATTTTTTACTTTTAATCTCTTTATTTTCTGGATCCATATCTGAGCCTACAGCTAAAAATTTATCTATTTTGTTTTATTCATATCTGACGGGCTATGTGTTTACTCTCCATATCTGCAAATGAAGTATAGACAATATCCAGATCTCTATACATTCTTTATCCAAATATGGATCATATTGTATATATCCGGATCTATTTGCTGCACCCCTATGGCACATACGACAATGTGTCATCATACCTTTTTAATGCCCCCCCTCCCCGCGGGTGTTGAAGCGATTTTGGTGGCATGCTGCATCATTTACAATTCCTTTTTTGCTTTTAATTTCTTTGGTGGCACAGCTTGAGAACTGTCTGTAATTTTTGAAAGAACTTGCATGAGTGTTCACATGTATTTTTATTCTTTTTTCCTTTTTGTTGCATGTCATGAGTTATGTGTACATTCATTTGTATGCTCACTTGCCCCCCTTCTATAGCTAATTTTGATTGCCTCAAAGACTGTTCATTATATTACTCACTTTTAAGAAGGCCAAAAAATTTATTGGTCCACGGACAAGTAATTATTTGGTTATTATAATAACTGAAAGCATACATTGAGCAGTAGATGGTGGCATCCACTTTTGGTCACGTTATGAAAGCACAAATGCTGTCAAATTTAATGTGATTACACTGTCTAAAATCTGTATTTTGCTAACATTTTGAATTGTGTCTTTTTGCTTAATGATTCCAGAGAAACATTGCTTACAGTAATCAGCTTTTTCCTTTGCTTTTTTTCCTGCATGGTAATTTAGCTTTGCAAGTATATTATGTCTTCTTGATGTATGTCCAACTATCCTCTAAGAGTGTTCCCGTGGTGCCTGTTCTGTTCTATTCTTTTTTGCAACCTCTCACATCTTTAAGGTGACTTGGCAGGTGGTTATACCTGTACTTGACTGGGAAATGAGGACATTTAGCACCCCAGTCCTTGGGCTGTTAATTTTTGCTTGTATTGCGATATTTCCTGCTCTAGTGCTGCCTTCTGCACCTTGTATGTGGATAGCTGGGATGACATTTGGCTATGGTTATGGCTTTCTGTTAATCATAGGAGCAGCAAGTGTTGGCATGTCATTACCATTTTTTATTGGTTCTCTTTTTCGTCATAAAATACATGTAAGTTCCTGCAACAATTTCTTCTCACTTGTATATGAGCTTCACATGAATATTTGGAGATTCTATGTTATGTGTAATCTTTAGCTTCTGATTGGTAAACAGAGATGGTTGGAGAAGTGGCCAAAGAAAGCAGCTATTGTCAGATTAGCTGGTGAAGGAAATTGGTTCCATCAATTCCGAGCTGTTACTTTACTGAGGATTTCCCCCTTCCCATATATTGTTTTCAATTATGCTGCTGTAGCTACAAATGTTAAATACTTCCCTTATATATGTGGTTCTCTGGTGGGGACAGTGCCTGAGACTTTTGTTACGATCTACAGGTTAGTAGTTTATCTCTCCTTATGATGCTGACTCTTCAATCGATATAGTTCTATTAGCTGGTGATTTGATTCAGGCTTATTCTGTGCTTGCCGGCTGTAAAATTTTCCGCATACTTTGTTAGAGTTTTCTCACATGTCGATCATAAAATGTGTAATGTTCATATAACAGATGTGTGGAAGAGTAACGATTTATCATATTGCAATGAAATGAAGTGGATGTAGGTAAGACCTGTGTGGAACCTGATTGGTAATGGGGAAGAGATGAAGCTGATTGGAATGCTTTATGCCATTGAGTTATTGCTGAGGGAGGGAAGAACGTAACCACTCCATTGAAGACAATATAGGTCTTACAGGTCTGAAAAATCCTCATAGTTCTTAGTAAAGCTGCATGAGGCATCACATGCTTGGACATGGATTTGTACAACTCAAAACCTGAGCCACAACTAGCAAGGATGTATTGATCTGTAAGGTGCTAGATATTATATTGCACAGTACCCTTGGATGCTTAAAAAGCAATGTCATCAACATACTACGAAGTGGCACCATACGTACAACATTAATGCTGATAAATATTCATGTAAACACCAAAGGAAGATCTAAAAAGATAGACATGCTTACATCAGTTTTGGTGATTGAAGATTGCCGTATTTTGTAGTGAAGTAGAAGTTTCTCTTTTAACCACTATTATCGGTGATAGGACCCTTTGCTGATCACAAACTGACATGTGACATCAAAACACAGACATTGGCCTTTTTTGGCAAACGGAATTGGAGGTGAGGCTGGGGGAGTTACTAGGGGAAAGGAAAAAGGTTTTGGGTTTTTTTTGGGTTTTGTTCAAACCCTAACCATCACCAACCCACGAGATGAGGTTAGAGTTGAGCTCTTTGCCCTCAAAAGTAGAGGCCAAAGCGAATCAATTTTCTCAAAATGCCAAGCATACCATTAACTATTTTCTCTTCACTCTAACCCTATTTGCTGCTATTTGGCTAAGATTGAATGGGGTTGGGGGTCTAACCCCACCACAACCCCATTTTGCAAACGAGGCCATTGGCTGTTTGCTGTTAGCAAGGTTGGTGGTTTAATGCTGATTTAGAAAACCTGTATCTATGTTCCCTAATGACAATCTTGGCTATCAACGATGTGTTGGTTATTTGGCAGCTGACAGGATCTAGACATCTGAATAGATATTAATGAGAATGATATTGGTTGAACTCATTTTACCTGGCTTCCTTGATGTAGCCAGAAAATGTGAGATTATTACGATGTGAAAACATAATTACATTGAAGAAGATTACAAAAAAGAAAATGAAAAAGTTGCAATTTATTTCTTTTACCCAAATGGTTGAAAAAAAGAGAAAATAGAATTCTTTTGTTGTTCCTCAACTATCTCAAATTAAGTCTCCAAATGTTAGAATTTGTTTAAAATTAGTGTTACTTGGTTCGTGATAAGCTTCGGTTCGTAGTACCCATGGATACATAGAATGCTATTTTAAGCGGTATGTGATATGAGGGTAGGGAGAATCAGTTCGTTACGCTTGGGTTAGGGATCATCGTTCACCTGGGCAAGTATGTGGGTGTATACAAAATAGTCATGCATCAGTAAATTTCATACATACACAAATACATATGTATACACATTCACATGGAGAGATCCTATATACAACTATATGTGTAAACACATATGACCAAACATAATAAATTACAAATTAAAAATAGTTAGCAACTATGCATATTAAATAAAAATTATCAACACATTATGGGAAAAATATAATGATATTATGTCTAATTAAATTAAGATATCCATAACCAAATTCCAAACTTCAAAACAAATTATAGTGTTAGTCGTAGATTCTAAATTTCAAAACAGCAAGAAATTCTAAGTAAATTATTTAAAAAGTTTGCTAAATCAAATTCCAAAATTCTTCTTTATTAAGAAAGAGGGAATGCAGAAATAATTAGAAAGACACATTTTTTTCCTTTTTCCCTATCTATGTCTATTGGTCTTCCACTTTTGGGGTGACGAATCAACCCACAGATCCGATGATGAAGGCAACAAAACTGCTCATAGATGATGAAAGAAAGAGCATGATGCTGAACAGAAAGGAATAAGAAATGAATCGGGTTAATAGTTTTTTTAAAATCTCAACTATTTCTTAGTTTTTTTCTTATTGTTACCGTCAATCATTAATTTTTATGATATATATTATGTTTTAGCATCTAGATCATTAAATTTCATCTCTTATACATTCAGATTATACTTTCTGCGACCTGGATCACGAACACCCCGTGAATCATGTTATGCGATCTGGATCCGAGGAGATGCAGGGAACTGGGGAACACTGTTTAAAACTTAACCCACAGTTGACTTTATAAATGAATTAATTTCAAGTTTGTTATGCTTTTATTCTTAAAGTAGACTGTAGGAGACCATAAAATCTCTCCTTTTATTTGTTATGTAACTAAAAATCTTACTTATTGACATTTCAAGTTAAGCTACTATCATGATGCAAGCAGAGTTTGCAAATGTCTGTCTACACATGTTATTCAAACTAATCTTCTAAGTTATTCTTAAATATTGAACATTAAATTCATTACAAACTGTCCACACAATTTTAGGAAAGACATGACAAACGTGAAGGGAATCCATAAGTTGATAAGAAGGGTTCATGAGGTGGATGTATGATGCGGAGCCCGACCCGCATCCGCACCCAATAGGGGCCGGCGGCTATGATGGTGGGACCCCCCTCCTTTAGTTACTTACGTGCGCCGTAGGAGGCGCGGTACCACGTAGGAGGGTTAGCCTAGGGGTATTCTAGTCATTCTAGACTAGATTAGTAATTCCCCACTTTTTCTATAAATTAGGGCTAGCCGTCTTTCTTTTATTTTATGCTTATTTTGTGAATACATTTGTAGGCATCTTTTGTGAGGGATTTAGGCTTTGTTCCGTGCAATCAAAGCTAGGAGAGCGAGTCTCCTCTCGAAAGAGACTCATTATCTATCAAAATATTGTTCTTCACAATCTCAAGTCCACTAAAAATCCTCTTTTTATATTTTTTCTTCTTTAAAAATCTGAACTTTATTGATTCGATCCACCGGATCGTATCAAATTGGTATCAGAGCTCTAGATCCAAATGGCGGCGAGTACTCGATCGAAGGCGGATGCGATTGAGGAGAGGATTCAAGGGCTACGGGAGGATCTCAACCGAGAGATCGAAGAGCGATTCGAAGGGTTGAAGAAAACAATGGGGGATTCACTCAAGGATCACGCCCATTCGCAAGAAGACATCCAGATCGAGCTTAGGGGGATGAGGACGGATGCCGCGCAACAAGGACGAGATCTCCGAGAATTGAAGAAGATGATCCAAGCCCTCGCCATGGCGAAAGGAGGAGATCGAGGCAAGGGAACCCTAGAGGGGGGCGGATCCACCCTAGAATCAACCTCTCTAGGGCAAACGGGAACAACGGCAGCAACCCCCCATCAAATCGACGGCGCGGAAGGACCAACGGACCCGCGCGGGTCCGTACAAGTTGCGGCAGGCCCAATCGGGCCTGCCCTAGGGCCGACGGCCCCGCCCAGGCTCCCCCATGCCTGGGCGAGACCGCCCGGCCAACCGGGGGCCTCGGCGCCCCCGGCGAGCTTCCCTAGGCCCTCCTTGGCCTGGGTGGAGCCGTCGGGGCCACCAGGGGCCTCGGCCGACTCCGGCGGGCACGGGGTGCAGGCGGCACCCCCCGCCGGGGCCGCGGGAGGTGCGGCACCCCCATCCGGGGGTGCGGGAGAGGGATGCGGCCCATTTCAGGGCCCGGCGAGTTGGGCCGGGCCTTCCGAGGCCGTGACGGGCTGGGCCGGCCCACCTGGGGGCCCGGCGACTTCGTCCCGCCCTTTCGGGGGTGTGACGGGGTTCGTTCCCCATTCTGGGAGGACTTTGGGGACTATGGGAGGCGGATGGGCTTCGGGAGCAGCTATTGGGACCACGGCGGGCCAGTTTTGGAGAGCAGAGACCATTCCGCCTGGGCCGAGGCCCAATTTTGCACGGCCACCAGAGTTTCCGGGGCACTACTACCAGCCCGAGGCGTGGGAGAGACCTGCATGGCCAGAGGAGCTGTACGGGGTTGACGGGGGAGGCCCGAGTGAGGCTCGGGGTGGCGAGGTGGTCCGGGGTGGTGACCGAGACGGAGAGAGGGGGCAGCTAGGCGACATCAACGCAGATCGGTGGTTGATGAAGCTGAAGATGTCGACCTTTGACGGCACCGACCCTGATGGGTGGATCTACCGAGCAGAGAGGTATTTCCAGGTGATGGGGCTGACGGAGCAGGAGGTCCTGAAGGCCATCAGGATTTACTTTGAGGGGAAGGCTCTGGCTTGGTACCGGTGGAAGATAGCCCGGTCCCCCTTTCGGACCTGGGAGTAGTTGTCAGCGATGATCGTGGATCGATTCCAGGAGACGGCATGGGGGGATTTCTACGAGCAGCTGTCGGCCCCGAGGCAGGAGGGGACAGTGAGAGACTATGTAGAGAGATTTGAGATGCTGAATAGCCGGGTGAAGGGGGTTACCGACGAGGTGATGATCGGGAACTTCATGAGGGGGCTGAAACCGTCGATACGAGCTGAGTTGCGGATGCAGAGCCCGGCTACCTTGGAGGACGTCCTTCGCTTAGCACATAAAGCGGAGGAGAAGCACACAGAGGAGAGGCGGATACGGGGCGCTTGGGGGGCACAGAGCTTCCGCCCTACTCCACCAGCCACGGCACCGAGACCACCTGCGGCCGTTCCCGAGACGCGAGGAGAGGGCCGCCCAGCTACCCTGGGGCGACGGATGACGGAGGCCGAGGTGAGGGAGAAGAGAGCCAAGGGGTTGTGCTTCCGTTGCGAAGAGAAGTTCACCCCTGGGCACATGTGTGCGAGCCGTCTACTGCAGATCACCATGGTGCCCGACGAGGAGGGGTGCGTGGGTGATGAGGAGGAGTTCGAGGTGGAGAAGGAGACGCCAGTAGAGGATGAGAAGTCTCACCTAGACTTCGCGGAGGTGTCCCTAAACTCTGTGGTGGGGTTCACTCCGAACCACACCATGAAGTTGACGGGGCAGCTAGGAGACACGGCGGTGACGGTGCTGATCGACAGTGGGGCCACCCACAACTTCATCTCCAGCCGGATAGTGGAGAGACATGGGCTGCAGCTGAGTACGCAGGAGAAGTTTACCGTGCTGCTGGGGACAGGGAAGATGGAGGAGAGCAAGGGGCTCTGCAAGGGTCTGTGCCTGACCTTGCAGGGAGTACAGATCATGGAGGATTTCCTACCCCTGGAGCTGGGCAATGTTGACATCATCCTGAGCGTACAGTGGCTGAAGAAACTGGGGGACATGCGGGTGAATTGGAAGCGACTCAGGATGGAGTTCGAGGAGGGAGAGCGGACAATGGTGCTCACTGGGGACCCGACCCTATGTTTATCGATGGTGGCCTTCAAGGCCATCACTCGAGCCTTACGGAGAGAGGGGGAGGGGTACTTGGTGGAGTGCCGTTTAGCAAGGGCAGAGCCGGAGCCGCAGGCAGGGGTTCCCGAGGAGGTGGAGCAGGTGTTGGGACAGTACCAGGATGTCTTTCAGGACCCACAGGGGCTACCGCCAGAGAGAGGGCACGAGCATGCGATAGTCCTGAGGGATGACGCTGCACCGGTGAGTGTGCGTCCTTACCGCTACCCCCACGTGCAGAAGGATGAGATTGAGCGGATGGTCGGGGAGATGTTACAGGCGGGGGTGATACAGCCCAACGTTAGCCCGTTTTCGAGCCCAGTCCTTTTGGTGAAGAAGGACGGGAGTTGGCGCTTCTGTGTAGACTACCGGGCACTGAACAAGGAGACAGTGGCTGACATGTTTCCTATCCCTGTCATAGACGAGCTGCTAGATGAGCTGCATGGAGCAGTGGTGTTCTCCAAGATTGACCTGAAGGCGGGGTATCACCAGATCCTGATGAGGCCAGAGGATGTGCCGAAGACAGCATTTCGTACCCACGAGGGCCACTATGAGTTTCTCGTCATGCCGTTTGGCTTGACGAATGCTCCTTCTACATTCCAGGCGTCGATGAACGACGTCTTCCGGCCGTTCCTGAGGAGGTTCATACTCGTCTTCTTCGACGACATTCTGGTCTACATCAGGACTATGGGGGAGCACGTGGGCCATTTGGAGGTGGTGTTCCGAGAGTTACTGAGGCATCGGCTGTATGCCAACCGAAAGAAGTGCAGTTTCGGTCAGAGACAGATAGAGTACTTGGGACATGTGGTGTCGGCCGCCGGGGTAGCAGCAGACCGGGCGAAGATAGAGGCGATGTTAGATTGGCCGGTACCCACCACTCTGAGGGCACTACGAGGATTTCTCGGGCTGACAGGTTACTACCGGAAATTTGTGAGGGGATACAGCACCATTGCTGGGCCACTGACAGATCAGCTGAAGAAGGATGGGTTCCAGTGGGGAGAGGCAGCGGCCAAGGCCTTTGAGGCCTTGAAGGAGGCGATGACCACAACACCAGTCTTGGCGTTGCCTGACTTCAGCATCACATTCGTGGTGGAGACTGATGCGTCAGGAGTAGGATTGGGGGCGGTCCTTATGCAGCTAGGGAGGCCGATAGCCTACTTCAGCCAGGTGCTTTCAGCTAGAGCACGACTGAAGTCTGTATACGAGAGGGAGCTGATGGCTATTGTGTTGGCGATCCAGAAGTGGCGGCCGTATCTGATGGGCAGGGAGTTCGTGGTCAGGACCGACCAGCGCAGTTTGAAGTATCTATTGGAGCAGAGGTTGGTGATAGAGGAGCACCAACGCTGTCTATCCAAGCTGGTGGGGTACAGATTCGTCATTGAGTACAGGCCGGGATTGGAGAATAAGGCGGCAGACGCCTTATCACGCAGAGAGGAGGGGGTGCACTTGAGAGCACTCTCGTTGCCGGTATGGATAGATATTGAGCCCATGCTGCAGGAGGCCGAGGCCGATCCGGAGTTGAGACCGATTCGTGAGCAGCTGCAGGGAGGCGGGGAGGCCCCGCAGGGTTACTCACTAGAGGGGCGGAGACTATTATACCAGGGGCGGTTGGTATTGCCGCGGGCGTCCACCTTCATACCCGCATTATTTCAGGAGTTCCACAGTTCGGTGGTTGGGGGACATTCCGGGGTGCATCAGACGTATATGAGAATGTCCCGGGAGGTTTACTGGCCTGGTATGAGGAGAGCGATAGCACATTTGGTTGCTGCTTGTGACGTGTGCCAGCGTCACAAGTACATGGCCATGGCGCCAGCCGGACTTTTGCAGCCCTTAGCACTACCTGAGCGGGTCTGGGAGGAGGTGACGATGGATTTCATAGACGGGCTACCCAGGTCAGAGGGGTACTCCGTGATTTTTGTTGTGGTGGATAGGTTGAGCAAGTACGCCCATTTTATACCGTTGAAACATCCGTACACGGCTGTTTCAGTGGCTGCAGCCTCACCAGAGAGGTCATACGGTTACATGGGATCCCAGCCTCCATCGTCACAGACAGAGATCAGGTTTTCCTGAGTGGGTTTTGGCGGGAGATATTTCGTGTCCAGGGTACAGTGCTGAAGAGGAGTACCGCATATCACCCTCAGACCGACGGGCAGGCGGAGGTAGTGAACCGCAGAATCGAGACATATCTGCGGTGCTTCGCGTCGGAGACACCACGACAGTGGTATCGGTGGTTAGCCTGGGCGGAGTATTGGTACAATACTTCGTACCACTCAGCAGCAGGTACGACCCCCTTTCGGGTAGGCAGGGACCCACCAGAGCTACTTCGATTTGGGGAGCGACAGACACCGATCTCCCAGGTAGAGGACTATATGAGAGAGCGGGAGAGCATTATGGAGGAGCTGAAGAAGCATTTGTTGCGAGCTCAGCAGGTGATGAAGGCTAGGGCGGATGGGCATTGGCGGGATGTGCACTTCCAGGAGGGTGACATGGTCTATCTGAAGCTGAGGCCTTACAGACAGAGGTCGCTAGCGAGGAGGCGGAACGAGAAGCTATCAGCGAGATTCTATGGACCTTTTGAGATTGCGGCCAAGATTGGCCAGGTGGCTTACAGGCTGAGGTTGACATCGACTGCGACGATACATCCGGTTTTTCATGTGTCGCAGCTTCAGCGAGCCATCGGGGAGCAGACGGTGTCCTCTACCCTACCGCCTACACTTACTGAGGAGATGTAGGTGATGCTGGAGCCACTGGAGGTCCGAGTTGTTCGTCAGGGGCCACGCGGACAGAGGGAGGTGCTGATACACTGGGCGGGGCTACCAAACTGTGATGCGACATGGGAGGCATATCGAGTGATCCAGGAGCAGTTTCCCCATTTCCACCTTGAGGACAAGGTGGCTCTTTTGGGGGTATTGATGTGGAGCCTGACCCGCATCCGCACCCAATAGGGGCCGGCGGCTATGATGGTGGGACCCCCCTCCTTTAGTTACTTACGTGCGCCGTAGGAGGCGCGGTACCACGTAGGAGGGTTAGCCTAGGGGTATTCTAGTCATTCTAGACTAGATTAGTAATTCCCACTTTTTCTATAAATTAGGGCTAGCCGTCTTTCTTTTATTTTATGCTTATTTTGTGAAGACATTTGTAGGCATCTTTTGTGAGGGATTTAGGCTCTGTTCCGTGCAATCAAAGCTAGGAGAGCGAGTCTCCTCTCGAAAGAGACTCATTATCTATCAAAATATTGTTCTTCACAATCTCAAGTCCACTAAAAATCCTCTTTTTATATTTTTTCTCCTTTAAAATTTTAACTTTATTGATTCGATCCACCGGATCGTATCAATGTACTATTTATAATAGTTTTAACTTTTAAGTAAAAGTTTCTCCGGTTCATGGTTGTACTTATAAAATTTATGTTTGCGCGTGGCAATCATCTTTGTGATGCAGTACAGACTTGCATTTAAATTCTAGTAGCATTAAGCTTCTCCAATCAGTTGGGATTACACAATCTAGTTTTCACACACCAATCTAAACACATGATTTCATCAAGCAATGCTGATATGATAACAGTTGGTAATGGGCAACCCGCCAGCAAGACCGTAGTATAAACTACAAATTCCAACAATCATAAAACATCCATAGTCTACATAAATCATCACATAAATTCTATTACACCAGAATGTTATGATACACTCTGGAAGTAGTCTGTTTTATCAGTAGGTATACCTAAACTTCTAGATACATGGCCACTACATAACTAAACCACATAGGCGATCCCTGTTACCATCATGTTATTACTTCGCTATGATATCTGTAAAGTGTTGCAGCCACGGAAGCAGTGAGCTAACATTCCCAATAAGTAAAGACAAGAATTTCAAATCATCAAACAAAACAAAGGATCGAAATATAATTTGGGATCGGGCAAAAGAAAATTCATCATCATTCTAACTAGGAAACACGAAGTAGATTCATGCACGAACTATACACATGCTAATTATGAATACTGTATTCATCAATGTGACTAGAGCGTTATGCAATCATGAATCACAATCTATTACTGATCAGAGATTGAAACATAATGAAACCAAGCATGAGCAAATACAATGAATCCATGTATATATGGGTGGCATACAGCCTGCACACGTACAGATGGCATCAGTCTAATGGACCTATTGCATGCATGCATATATATGAGTGTCACACAATCTACATGCATATAGATGGCACCGGTCTTATGGACCTACAACTTGCATGCGTATATATAGGTGGCATACAGCTTGAATCGTATCATTGACCATGCATGAATCAGTTCATAGGAGTCATTCAATACCAACCATCAATCAATAAGGATTGTCAAGTCTCATGACAAAGATTTGACGCAATACATTATTTTAAGTTGATATCCATTCGAAGTTCAATTCATGTCATGACCAACCAAACAGATAAACAAGAGTCATTCTTTCATGAGTATCAAGAAAAGAATCAAGATAGGATCATATCAAGATGCATCAAAATGCAATGACGCTTCAGGCCAACATAGATGGACAATCGATATTCATCAATGTGACTAGAGCGTCATGCAATCATGAATCACAATCTATTACTGATCATATATTGAAACATAATGAAACCAAGCATGAGCATGTACAATGAATCCACGTCTAGATCATAAAATGAGTTGTAATCATAATTTGAGAAGTCTTTACTTGTCTGGGGCATGAACTATGATTTCCTTTCATAGCGAGTCCTTCACCCCTTTCCCATGAACGTGCACTGCAATTTGTAAATATAGTTTCAACTGTCATTAAATCATTTATTCTCCTAACTAACATCCCATCAATTTATCGTTCCAATCCCCCGATTGTCTCAAAGTTCAGTGTCCTTTACTACCTTAAATTCCTTCCATTTAATCTTAACCAATTATTATGTCATAATAATAATTGATTACAACTTATGCACAAAACTAATTTTTTAATAAACTAAATATATATAGAAATACCCATTATATCCCAAAAATACGAATTTTATCCCAAACCAACCTCATAAAATTGTTCTCATCTACATAATTAGAATTTAGGCATGCCGTATATACCATCGGAAAATTTAGTTCGACAACTTTCTAACAAATCAAAGTTTGCACAAATTGGATGTCGAAGGAATAAATTGTAGTCCAAACAAGTCAGATGTGCTAGGCTACCCACCCGTCCAAATTAAACTATCAATTTCAACAGATTAAGCCACAAAATTCTATTTTATCAATTATACACATGAACTATACTCTAAATTGTATCATCCATATCACTTATAAGTAGTTAGAGTAAGCGGTTATCCCATAAATATGGTTCCACGATCGATTCTTCGTGCATCACACTTAAGCACATGTTTTTCTGGCCGTCACCAACCTCAGCCCTCAATGGAATTTGGTCATTCGAGGAACATTTTCTCATCTTGGTTACACGATAGTTTGATCAATAGGCACTAGGATTGAAGAATGTGAAATGTGTTTGGCTCGAACTCGAGGAACTCGATCACCATTTACTTGGATTCAACCAAGACTCGATGAACTCGGATGAAGAACAAACTCCTACAAATAAATTTAACTAACCTTTTGAAAGCTTCGAGATTGATCTACTTAATGGATTTCTTCGGTCAAAGTTGGGCTTGGCCTAAGTTGGAGCTTAGCCTAGGTTGGGCTCTCTCCCTTCACTAAAGCTTGAATGAAAGCTATTCAATCATCAAGAAATTTGACTAAACCTAAATGGTCCTCAACAAAAGCTGAGTCTAAACACGACATTGGCTAAATAATGATGATTCACTTCAATTTTGCGTAATACATAGGATGAGTTTTTGGCAAGAGGGCAAAATCTCAAGCTTAAACTCATTACACGGAATGATTAATGGGTTTGGTAAATTTTTTTGATATTTTTGGGATTTTTCTGAATTTTTCTAAGGGAGTTCTCACACAAATTAGTTTTTTTGATCCATCTTATCTCTAATTTTCTAGCAAGGATAATTTTAAAAGATAATATTTCAAGAGACTAATATAGATTTCTAGATATCTTTGGTTCCTTTTCCCATTCAAACATTATTCTCTTGGTCAAACTATGATGACTCATCACATATTCACCATTTAATCAAATCAGAGAAAACCATGTGATTATCTAGATAAGAACTTAATTGTCATCTAAGTTAATCCACATATGCTTAGTTAAACTTAACGAGTTATTAAGAATTGTAATTACCTTTCCATTCACTCCCCTTCCTAGGAATTACCATTTAACATGATGAGTTGCCCTAATTTTCATATTTGTCCTTTTACCCTTTCTTTATCTACACATTAGTTAGCACCATAATTATTAATTTATATTCATTTAAATTACTCATCTGTATATGAGAAAAATAGGTATCATATGACATATGAGAGATATCCTTTATACAATTGATGAAGTTGTCTTAGGTGGAGGCTAAGATATGATTAGAACAAAGGTGAGTCACTCCTACACATCACCCCAAACACAAAAACCACCCAAAGCATCCCTTTATTTACAAGTGTGCCATTGCCATTTCCCCCTTTTGATCCCCAATTATTTACATTATTGCCATTGGGAATTTTAACCCTTTTACCTCCGACGATACTAACACACACCCACACTTCTCACTCCTTTGCGGTTGCACGCGTGCATCACATCCTGTTTGTTGGGGTTTTTTGCGTCGTGCACTGCGTGCACATGTTATTTCTAGTCTTTTATATATGCCGATGTGGCGCATTCTCCACATAGTACAAGTAGTCACATGTGCGTACTTTTGCCCATTGTAAAGGAAAACATGTTATGTCGATGCATATGAGAGATAGTTCTAATATGTCATATGATACTTATATATATAGGAATATGGGGGTCAGCTACAAAAGGAGGAAACCCCCTCCTTGTAGGGGTCGCCTTCCCCCATTTAGGATTTTTTTGAATTTTTTAAATAAGTATCATCTACTATTCATGGTGCATCACAACACCAATTTTCAAGTCAGTCCAATACTTTTTGACCTTTCATCCATCCATCGCAAAAAGTTCTATGTTATTGTGCCGTTTATTTTTGCAATGGTTGGATCGACGTGAAATAAGTGTTGAATTGACTTGAAAATTTGTGTGGTGATCATCCATGGGGGAAGATAATACTTATTAAAAAAATTCGAAACAAATTCTTGAAGGGGGGTGGCCGACCCCTACAAAGAGGGAAAACGCCTCCTTATTCAGCTTATACCAATATTCCTCATATATATATATGGATTCATGTAGATCAGGTGGCACCCGATCTAATTGATCAGGTGCCAAGACACAAAAAGGTGGGTCCCACAACGAGTACAAGCCCATGTTTGGCTTGTACTTTTTACTTTTTTGTGTCTTGACACCTGATCTATTAGATCAGGTGCCACCTTTTCTACATTAAATCCATATATATATATATATGAGAACATTGCGCACGGAATTTTCAGTGCGAAAAGATTTTTATGTTTTAGAAATTGTTTTCAAATTTTTTTCCACCTTCACTTCATGTTGTTATAAGCCCTTCAAAAAATTATGGTTGAAAAATAATGTGATTTGGCCTCCGATCAATGTATTACAAAAAGTTCTATTGTTTTGAAACTGTTAAATTTTGTAACGGGTTGATCGGTGCTCAAATCCCCCTAGGGTTCACCCATTATTTTTCATGTCAGGGTTAAACATAAAAAAATTGAAATTTTTTTCAAAAAAAATAAAAATCTTTTTGCACAGTGCAAAAAATACAGATATATGGTTAATGTATGTGGCCAAGGAGGGGATTTTCTCCTTGGCCACAATCTAGGCCACCCATCACCCATCATGGATGCGGTCTCCACACCCCCACATGTGGGTGTGGACGGCCTAGATTGTGGCCAAGGAGAAATCCTCTCACTGATACTCATTTTTCTCATACACACACACAAGCGAATGCCCGTGCCCTCCGGGCATGGCAAAGGTCGTCTCCCGGGCTTGTAATCGACGGGAACAGCCGGCTCACGGGCGAAATACCGACGTGGATAGTCGTCTCCAGGGCGTAAGAACGGTCGTGACAGTTGTCTTCGGGGTGCAATACCGACGATGAAAAGAAATCCTGGGTTAGTTGTCGCAGGGGCGCAAAAGCAGAGGGCTAAAGTGCAAAAAACACGATGGAAAGTGAGAAAAGAGCGATGGCAAACATGTAAATAGGGAGAAGCCGAGGGGTCTTTGGGTGTTTTGAAAAAGCAATGTCAAGCTTGCAAACAAGGGGAATGTGGTGGGCTTTTGTTTGGGGTTTACACTAAAACCCACCAACTCCACATCCAACCCCTCACCCACACACCATTGGGCCCACCCTACTCCCAAACTCTGGCATAGTAAGACAAAAGTCAAAATAAATATTCCCCCACTTTAGCTTTTTTCCCGAACACAAAAATGAAATCTCATTTAAATTTTCCACACAAGTTTTAATTTTGTACCCAATATGTTCCTCCCAAATTTCAAATTCAAATCATTTTTTCTATTATCATTGTCCTAGTCAGTATCCTAGTCATCAATGTTTGTCCTAGTCATACTTTGGTGTCCACGTAAGACAAAAATTAAAAAAGGTTATTAAATGTATTATATATATATATATGAGAATATTGTATACGCGCTGAACACTGTAGGAAAATTCATTTGCTGTCAGCTTGGTTTTAATAAAGAAAATTTAAATTTTTTTAAAGGTTGTACACATTCTAAAACCCCAAAACCCAAATATTGGTGAACCATGTGTAAAAGTTCTATTCTTTCGAAACTGTTGAATATGCAACGGGTAGATCGAGGGTCAAATAGCAGTGGATTTACTTGGTTTTTGGTGTGGTGATTATCTATACGGTGTAGAACAAAACCAAAAAAAATTTCAAAAATTTTAAAATCAAAACTAGGCTAGGCGGACAACAGCGCATGAAATTTCTTATGCTGGCAGCACATCCCTTTTTCTGTATATATATACATTTATATATAGGTACACTTTAATAAATACTAACAATAATACAATAATTATTACAAGTAATTAGAGTAATATACCGCTAAATTATCTACCAATTTTTTTAAAATTAAAGGTCTTTTCATTAATCTGTTTTCTCAGGATTTTCTAAAATTTTTTTGGCCCTCAAATTTAGTGTATTAATTTAGCATTGTCTCAGATATAGGAGAAAATTTACGGGCATTACTCTAGTCCTAGAGATTGATCCTGTGTCACAAACAATCTTTGCAAGCGATTCATTACGATATGAACTTGATCTCCCCCTCCTATTTTCCATTAGAGATCATGAGTTGACAATGGTATGTCTAACTCTACCACCTATGACTCCAAAGCTGAGAAACTTCTCACAAATTGGGTGTGTAAATGACGCAGATGTATGTCCTACCATACATACGTTTGTTTCTTCTACCAGATACGACTATGTACATGGATTTCGTTTGAATATTGCACTCAATATCTATATTATCGTAAGAATGAATTTGGAGTGGGATGGAACACATGCTAACCAGATATATTGATTGCCAATGGTTGGAATGTAAAAATGAGTGCAATCTTTGATTCTAGTCCGATATGTTATACATGATGCACACACACTCCGTCAGACATTGTTCTGTACATTTCGTGTATATTCTAACATGTATCCACTTATTTGGATATCCAGACAGTTGTTAAATTCGGATTATTTGTAATGTATCATTTTCTATGTCTTACTTATCGTGTATCATATTGTATATTGTGTAGAAAGATTACTTCTTCCGTGCACAGCAGTTAATTTTGAATATCTAAATTTCGTAGATATATGGGCAAAGTGAAATATGAGACAATTGGTAACCAAAAATGCTAAAAGATCATAGCCAGGAGCAGGAAGCCTATACAAGTTAATATACTGTAAATCAGTCTAAACATAAACATGAGATTAAGTATTTGTGTTCATAAAACAATGTAAAGACAAAAACATGAGAAAAATGAGACTTAACATCTATCGCTATCATTTACTTTATCATTAACTTCAAAATGAGACAAACATTAATCAAGTAAACACAGGAATTATGAGGCCATTTAACTAAAACGATGCCAAAAAAAGCTAAACCATATTAAAAATTAGACAGAAGAAGGAATTGCGAGAAGATCCATTGGGGCCACTCTTTAGACTTTAGCATGCTCATTGATTCTTTTAAAAAATTAATAAAACCCAAAAGGGGAAAAAATAAGAGAAAAAGGAGAACAAGATTAAAGATTGAATTATATTATTCACCTATGCAAGAATGAAGTAGTACACACAAACAAACCATGAGGAGACAGCAAAGAATGGTTCATACAGGTTTAAAGCAGAGAGAGAGAGAGTACCCGTATGCTTAATTTCAGCATAATCCAATAGCTTTTACAGTGAGCTGTTTTGCAGGGTTTGAAAATGAGGATTGAGGATCGTGGGTTTTAAATATCAAATGTCATTTTTCATATCAGATGTGTGTTTTTATTATGATATATCAGGGAATTGGGATCATATCGGGGTTTCATATTTGGTTGTATGTGTGGGTGGGTAGATAACTTGATGGAAGTTCTAATGTGCTAGAGTGTCATCTATCTAATAAAAATGTCATTACATGCATGCAAAAGTATACAAATATCATATATGTCGGCATGTCACAATAGAATAAATTATGAAATTGAAATATATTACTTACATAGCATGATAAGTTGTATTTACCATTAACTTGGAGTTGGATGAATGCAACAGGAAACGTTTATGGCATGAGATCGTCACCTATCATTTAGTTTTGGAATTTTCGAGAAACAAGAATATTTAAAACTAGAGGCTAGTTAGTTAGGTCTCTTACAAGTTACCAATCATTTGGTTACAACAACAAAAAATTAAAAAAGCAAGATCAACGACTTTACTCGGAAAAATTCAGACTTTTCTGGTTAGGCTGATCCCTTTCGTCTTTGTTCATGGCCTTTTGGACATCGATGAGTGACATATCAATTAAGATGCTTTCTTCTTGTCCTTTATCTCAAGTAGGCTTGTTTTATCTCAATTAGGCCTTATCGTCTATCTATTCAAGTCTTTTTAAATATCAATTTTGCTCTGTTATCAGCGATTTGTTGCTTGATTTGCATAGTCAATAGCACTACACTAGTTTAAGGTCTATAAGAACAAGGAAATAACACACAACTAATTTGGGAGCGGGGGAAATTCATGTGACAATGTGTTTGGGTAACAAGTCTGGCTTCTAGTAAGCAATCAATATTTGAGTTTTAACTTGAAATCTAAACCAATTTTAACAAGTAATCAGAAATGATCTATATAGGCTAATGGTCACCAAGGGTATCTCAGCTCAATATCCAAAATATTGGCTGATACGGGATCAATACAATACAACCGTCTTTTTTTTCATATCATAGCGGATGACCGTAAAAACATTATTCTGGCCAATATAGTAGATGCTGATATTTGGAATAGTGCTTATGTTCTGTGAATTCAATGTCTAGTTTTAGTTCTCAGCAGCGAGCATTAAGGTGAATTGTGTATACTTCTATCAACAGACTGGTCTGTTAGGCCCATTGTAAATGACAACCCATAATTAAACCTAAAAGGTCTTTCTAAAGGGGTTTAGGTATGGTCAATATGATGTATGGACCATCTTGAGATAGAGATCATATAGTAAGATACACAGCTTGTATTGTTAGATAGATTGATCACTATATGTTGTATCAAGTCATGTGTAGGGAGAAATCTATTTTGTCATTTTGGATAATCTGGTGCTTTCCATATCCATAACATATTTTAAATTGGCAGACATGGATATTTTTATTTGTGAAATACAGATGCCGAATTATGTTTTGATCTACTTGTTAAGTTGTGTTTATATCCCCGCATCATATCTTATTGGGCATCATATATTCGTGTGGTGACCTGATTCTTACAGGCTCGATCCATTTAATTACATGTATGAATTGAATTCTTTATTACATCTGTCAGTGATATTGGGTATGGAAATCAGACTCTTCTAATTCCAAAATGTCAGATTGGCTATAACAGTTTGTTCTTTACATATGCACATGGTGTCATTGAGTTCATCCATTTGCAATCACAACTCAACCATAGAGTACTGAATTTGGTGTAGATGGAACATTCACTCTCAAAGTGCCATATTGTACTTGCTAGAGCACAAAATATAACCAAAAACCTTTGTGATAGTTCTAATCTATGAGATCTGATCATTATCGTCTTTGATGTGGATTATGATGAGTACAGTGGGAGACTGCTCCGGACATTGGCGGACGCAACCAACAAGGGGGGCTTCATGTCGTTGGAGCAGATCCTCTATGATGCACTGGGTTTTGGTGCCACCGTAGCTGCCACAGTGGCCATCACCATCTATGCCAAGAGAGCATTACTAACCCTCCAGGCGGAGGAAGAGCTGAGCTAGCACGAAGCCCTCGTTTGGAAGGGTTTTGGATAGATGAGCAAATCCACTGCATGTTCCCAACACGGCTTCTCTTCGTCTGTTGATTTCGTTTCAGAAACGCGGTATTGTCTTACAGTATGGGGGTGGGTAGGCATGCATGGGGATAATTATTTACAACTGACATTGGGAGCTGCAGATGCGACACACAAATTATATGTAAATACAAATACATCAGAAATCGCAAGATGTCTATAAAAAAATCACTGTATAGAAATATTATGATCATCACATGGAATATGTTTGTGGTTCACTTGTTTCATTTGTTTCATTTGGGATTCTTTCTTGAAATGCAGGTTTGTACGTTGTTAGGCAATCTGCTGCTATGATGCTATGGGCTTCGGCTGTTTTGTCCTGATTTTTCCCCCAATGCGTCAACACTGCATACCGCTAATGTAGGTTTTGCCGGTGGAGCTTAGCTTATTTCATGGTTCCATGCTTCGTTGGAGTCTGTGGTTTTGAATCTCTCCGTTTGTTGCGGGCGAGAAAGCTTCGACCTAAAATGTTGATGCATTAGTAATTCCTGTGCACATAGGATGTTTATGTTTTGGTCATTCATGCACAGATATAAATTTATCTATGTCAAAGGTATAATAAACATTTCCCTCCATCTTGGGGCTCTTTCCTTTCCATTTCTAGCCATCTCCTTTTTCTTCTAGTAATTTACCGCAATTTTGACTACCAACACTAGTATTATGATTAGCGTAGGTGCGTCATCGAACATGTTTAAACTATGATATTCGTAAAAATTACTCTTAAACCAACAACACTGCCCAAATTATGTCGACGCAGATGCATTAATATATTCTGTCTAAAGTTAGTTTTTATTAATACCATAATGTAAAATTGATAAATAACACACCGATGCAATAAAAAAACCGCACAGAATTTATGCTGTTATTCATGATCGCTCATCTCGTGTCCAAGTGCAGCATAACTTGACGCCACGCGGCCGTTTCTTTGAAAGAGCATAACATTTGTCTGAAGTCTAAACAGCGCATTGACTTCGTCAGACTGCACGCGGATGCAGCCCTTTAAGAAAGTAGTAATTATCACCAGCAGCACCTACCCACTAACTCATTGCCACCTCAACATCCGACCGTTTTATTTCCCACTTCTTCCCATTTACCTTTTGTCGCTTTTGTTGTAATATCAAGTTGACGTGATGCAATTAAGCTTGGCTCCCCATCGTTTGTGGTAATATTAAACTTTGTTATTAATCATTCGATTCTTTCCGCCAATAAAAAATTTAATTCATCAAAATAACATCAAAAAAAATGATGCGTGGATGAATGCGGAGGGGGACAGTGTGTGCTGCCATCATCACTGTATTAGTTGCATGATTCCAACCACCGCAGCGTCTCTTTATTTAAACCGATGAAAGGAAAACAGCGATACTCTTTATTTGTTTTTATTTCTTTATTCCATCGTACAGCTGTCGTCTCTCGCGAAAAGCTTGGAGGAAGGGAGCAAAGAAGCCAGACAAAAAGGTCGAAGCTTTTTATGGGGTTGGATCCGTGGGGGTCATGTGTTGCGTGACACCGAGGTCTGAGGTAGGGCGCCATCATCGTTACCATTTGCTGACCATGATCCCCGTAAAGTGACAACGATTTGTTAAACCATTTGGTGCATCTTTCAAATTAATACCTTGAACGTTTAAGTCATACACAACAATACTTTTTTACGTGGTTTTGCTAACGGACGACGCCGACGTTAAATTATATCCGTTTTGCCCCTGATCCAAGATCACAAAAAATACCCCAACGTTTGGAGTATCTTTCAAGTAAATGCCCTAACGTTTTGGGTATCTTTCAAGATAATACCCGCTCGGGCCTTCATCGTCGGCGACAACCTCTGTAGGACACTATCATGCTTTTTCGGTTCAAATCTGATGCCAGTACAGTTTCAGTATATGATTCCACTGTCGAAAACAGGCTTGGTGTCCCTCCATCCGTTGTTCTCTACGGATTGGGGTTAGCTCATTCGTGCTTTGGATCGGCTGATGGTCCAATGCAAGCACATCACTTGGATAAGGAAAATCAGATTAAAACACACGTCTCGACGGATCGTACACCAGCCTAACGGATCCGTACCTGCAGAAGCTGCTCGACAGAGGAATGCGGTCTTCTTCCATCATCACAAGATTGCAGAGGTACAAGAACCTCTCGCACCTGTCCTGTTGGCAATGGAAGCAAAGAAGCCTGTTGGTGGATGCCAAGATGTTTAGGACATCGACGTCATCTCCTATGAATCTCAGGGAAGCATCGGGCAATTCGACAAGCTCGCCTTGGCCGAGCATGCCGTCTAGAAACATGAGGCATCGGTCTGTGGCGTCGAGTGAAACCGAGCAATGTTTAGCTCAGATGCCGAGTATATAACAACTTACTGCATATATCAACTCCATAAATGTTTCATTATAATCAGATACCGAGTAGCATCACAGTCTACACCATCTAAAAAACACTAAGCTATTTCAATTTGAGTATCAGAGATATCATGCAGTACATTACAGGGGTAAAATACATGTCATAACATGAACGCTACAACTGGATGAGATTCTTGAGGCAGTAAATACCTATGATAAACCAACCAATGAGAATGGACACGAATGCAACCATGAAGATCAAGAAGTTTGAACCACCAAAAGAAGCCCTATGGAGCAAACGACCCCAAAAGGCAACAAAGACCTCGTCGTTGTAGTATTGCTCACCCAAGTACATTTGAAGAATATGAAGACTGCTAAATTCACCACATTCCATCAGGCATGCCCACCATATCCCATTCTATTTAGGTTGTTTGCTACAAAAGAGTGACAGTTGCACGTGAATAGGCTGATGTTCTTGGTCTTCGTCATCTCGGCGGGTGTCACGCCCCGCTTCCCTAAAATGGAGGCGAGACGTGTAAAGGTCCGCACGAGAGTGGAGCGGTGAAGCCCCAAACCCGATAAGCGTCAATAAAACATAAGTAGGTCCCTGTAACCGCAAGCGGAACAACAATAATAACACAAGGAGAGACAGAAACAAACCTCAATCTCAGAAAATGTCCAACATTAAAATTAAGTTCAACATCCAGAAAAGCCACCAGGCTAAAAGAAAGAGTCTAAAGGCCCAGAACAAGGCCAAACAAAGACAAAAGTAAACAGAGTATAGGTGCTTCGCACCGACAACAAAACAACAGTCTAAAACAAAAAGGAAAGCTCAATGAAGACACTAGGACTGGTCCCCAGTGTCCACGTACTCCTCGCCAAACACAGACTCGGGCACGGCGTCCGCAAACACCTCGTCCTCAACAACGGACCCAGGCTCGGGATCTAACATGTGTCACCCAAAAGAGTAAAGTGGCACATGTCAGCAAGTCTAAAAGACTTGGGCAAGGAAACTGAAGGTAATATAAACTAGCAACCTAGCAGTTATAGTATGTTGCATGGCATGGCAAGTATAGTATGGAAGTGACAAGTAAAGGGAAGTACAAGTAGCAAGTATGTCACGGATAACAAGTAAAACACGGACAAGTACAAGTCAAGTGGTTCACGTCAAGTGAACATTCAAGTAAACAAGTTGTGCACAGAGATTCCGCCAGTTGGCTAGAGTGGCTGATCGGGCCAACTCCTAAGCTCAAGTGACCGTTTATCTCTACCCCTCCACGTGTATCGAGCCAGGGAATTACCCCGAACACGGAATGCTCGCTTCTGGAACACGGGCCAGGAAGTGTATTTAACATGTATGGCGTAGGGTTATGCCTGCAACGCAGGTGCCTAGCCGGTAAACAAGTAGGTCGGGCATTGGCTATCAACCAACTCACGTAGCCCGCTTCTGGAACACGGGCCAGGAAACACAAGTATTGTAGCGTGTGCTACAAATGCGACACACAACATGAATAGCATGGATGACAATTAATTCGCGTACCGTTAATCAAAATTAAACATGACATGATAGTTATGCAACATGATAGATGACGGTCCTAGCTTCGTTGTCAAGCTAGTCCCTGAAATTGTGCCTAGGCGAGTATCATTTCGTCGCCTAGTCTCTTTTACACCTACAACAAGCAAATGGCCTAAGACATGGCCCAAACCCTAAGTGGCAAGTTTCACTTGCCTAGCACCGAGGATGACGATCAACGAGGGTTCGTCTCACGGATGCTAATCTACGGGGGAGTCGCTGTTATGGAGAAACAATCATCAAAACAACATTCATTTCATTAGAGTTTCACAAAAACACAACGGGTTATGAAAACATTAAGAGATCGATTATTACCGTATCGGAGGCGGAAGAATGATGCCGAGCAAGCACGTCAACGGAAGTAACACTCCGGGGAACCTATGGTTCAGATCTGGAATAGATAGGGACATTCTGGAGAAATGGGGTTTTGGGGGATTTGATGAAGGTTTGAGGAAGATGAGAGGTAGAATGTGTTAAGTGAGGGTTTGGATGATGGATTTTGGGCTTGTGATGAAGGAATAAGGATTAAAGGTAGTAGGGGGCTCAATGGGGGAGAAACTAGGGTTTTAGGTCATGAGGAAGAAGAAGAAAACGTTTGGGAGGGGTTTAAATAGGAAGTGCTGGCGGCTGCCCAGAAATTAGGGTTTCGACACTGATTAGTCGGTCAAAGAGCAACCACTGATCGACTAGTTTGGAAACTAGTCGGTCGGTTGACCAACGCAGACCGACTAAGTCCAAACAGTAACTCCTGTACAAAAATAGGATTTAGATTTAGTCGGTCAAAGAACAACTACTGACCGACTAGTTTAACAATTAGTCGGTCGAAAGATGAACTTAGACCGACTAAGAGTGAACAGTAACTGATACCAAAAATAGTTAATGAGTTAGTCGGTTAAAAAAGCATTGCCGACCGACTAGTTTGCAACCTAGTCGGTCAACCAACGTTCTTAGACCGACTAACGACAAACAGTAATTCCTGAGAAATTAACAAAGCCAACTAGTCGGTTCAAGAAGGTTTTCCGACCGACTGGATCGTCATCTAGTCGGTCGGTGCCCCTTCTTACACCGGCTAATGAGCACCAAAAGTTCCGACATGGAGCGCGAAGCTCCGGGATCGATTCCTAAGACTCCTAGGCTTGATCTAACAATAAGATATGACCGATATGGAGCCCGTCACGAATGACTTACTCCAAAATCGACGATCAACGGAAGAAGCTAAGAAAACACGACGAAACGATCGAAAATGAAAGCTACGAGGACGAAAACCACACATGAGGAGAAAATCCACCAAAACATATAATATAATATAATAAATCCAGATACATGAAAACCAGTCGTTACATCCTCCCCAACTTAAGAAAAATTCCGTCCTCGGAATTTCCCAACACTCACGTGTCCGGAAACAAAAGTGGGAAACGCTCTCGCATCTCATCCTCGTTCTCCCAAGTAGACTCTCCAGGCGAGCCGTGTCGCCACATCACCCTCACAAGATTGACAACCTTGTTCCGAAGTGACTTCTGACGCCTGTCCAGAATCTGCACTGGCTGCTGTGTGATGACCCGTATTCAATAATACTTATTTTCTACGTATTTTCTTAATTAATAATATTTTATAATGGTTTGTTAGGAGTTGAACATCAAAATAGTTTTTAAATCATTTATAAAAAAATGTTTTGTAATACCAATATAGTTATAGCCTATTTTTAGAGTATACGAGTACCAACCTAAATCCCTAAATGATTTTTATAATTATTTAAACTCAATTTTAACATTTCAGCCTTAACAATTATTTTTCTAAGTAAACGTTTTCAAAACGATTTCAAACTTCTACAGTATTACTCTAAGACCATTTAGTGCTTCCCACATTAATTTCGTAATTTTCCGAAGTCAAATCAATAGAGAACCCGTAAACCCGCTTCCTAAACGTTTTGGCCCAAAACACGTATTTTCGTAGTCCAAACTACAAAATAGATCTCGTAGTCACGATCCTCTTGACGATACGAACCCGTGGCTATATTTTCGTAATTTTTCGGAGTCGTTTAACCCCAGGGGCAAAATTGTAATTTCACTAAATGTTTTCACTAATTACCGTTTTACATTACACTAATTACCATGTTAATTACCTAGTTTAATCCACTAACCGTCGGCAACCTCACACACGTTTTGTTAGTAAGAGAGTTTTAGTCCAAATTGGCATACCCTTTTGTCAAAAAGCTAAATTTTTACATTAATTTCAAATTGACTAAATATTTATTACACTATTAATTAATTAATACCTAAACCCTATATAATCCCCTTCTCTAAGTCTCTTCTCCTTCACAAATTTATCCCCAGGCAAACCAATAACCCAGGCCAAGTTTCAAAGCCCGTAACCCATTTTCTCCACCCTCTCTTCTCAACTTCCCTCCGAATCTCTCTCCCGCTCTCCTCTTCAACACCGACCGCCGCACAGCCCCGAGCTCAGCCGTTCGACTCCATCCCCCTCTCCCCTGTCTCTGCCTCCACCCATCCCCTGTCCGCCACCCAGACAGCACCCCCGCTCCGCTGTCAGGAGCTCCGACGTGCCCCGCCCACCGCCGTCGTCGACGAGAGGCCGCTCCGCCCGAGCTCCGACCTCGCAGCAACCCTCCATCGACGGCGATCCACTCCGACGACGGCACCGAAGCCCGCCTCTCCACCGTCTTCCCTCTCTCCGCCCCGTCGACGGCATCCTGACACCGCACAGCGCCCACCGCCTCGACCCACGCTGCCGCTTCCATCGCCTGAGCTCCGCCCAGCGCCGCCGAGAGCCCGACAGCTCGCTTCTCCCCCTCTCCGGCGTCCCCGAACCCCACGCCTCACCCACCGCCGCAGGCCGCCACTCCCGCCACCGTCGCCGCCTCCGATCGCTCACCGCCGCTCCGCCCTCTCGCCTGACCCCACCGCCTCCTCCCCGCCGTCGGCGAACTCGATGAAGCCCCCGCCGCTTCGTCGAGTATTTAAGGGGTGAGAAGTAACGTTCTGTGCGTTTCAAAAATAATACGTAATGAATACGTATTTCAATACGTATTTTCGTATTTTCTAATATTTATTAATTGATGTTATTGGATTTAAATTCATAGTAATTTATACAGGCCTCAGAAAATTACGAGACTAGTCCCAGAAAATCAGAAACGTCGAAACGAATCAATTGGCGCTAGTTTCATCGTCATAAGGCAAGTATATTTCTCACAGTGAATTTTTAAAGGCAAAACTTAAATAGGTTAAAATCCTTTTTAAATTCGTAGCTTGCAATTTTTACATACACTGCTGTACGATAAAAATATATGTTAAAATACTTGTAAATACGATCGTTTTGACATCTTGTTTACAGAATTCCGACGTACGGTTTGCCCGGAATAAATCTTTGAAGATGTGTTGTAATGATAAATTTTTATTTTAAAAATCCTTTTAAAATTCGTAATCTGTGATTTTTACGTACACTTATGTACGATAAAAATATATATTGTAGTACTAGTGAATACGATCATTTTGACACATTGTTTGAAGAATTCTGATGTACGATTTGTTCTAAACAATTCCTTGAACATATGTTTTAACAATCATTTCTTGATTTAAAATTGCTTTTTGGCTATTTAAAATTGTTTAAAAATTGTTTAAAAATCTTGAAAAATAACTACTAGTCTTAGAAAGTATTTTAAGCTAATTTAAACTCTTTTGCTTGGTTAAAATCATATCTTACTCGTTCTTTTATTTATTTAAGTGATCTTGATGTTTTCATTTAATCGAGTCGTGAAGTTGTGAACTTTCACGAGACTGTTGTACAGACTATTGGAACACCGAGATTGAATTGACTGAATAGAAGATGGAACTTCAACAATATTGAATGGAAGATGGAACTTTAATAATATAGAATGGAAGATGGAATTTCAATAATAGACAGATAGTACACATTCTTTTGACCGCCACTCGACTTGACCTGGGATTGGGGTAGTCTATGATCACAAGTGTCACAGAATGACTGGATGCGCCATACTAAATT
This sequence comes from Scilla litardierei, assembly GCA_030789695.1. NCBI lineage: Eukaryota > Viridiplantae > Streptophyta > Magnoliopsida > Asparagales > Asparagaceae > Scilla > Scilla litardierei. The sequence continues at coordinate 94,394,544 of CM061138.1, read as the reverse complement.
ACCTCCAACACATTACGGGGGTTAGATCCTTGACCGTTGCCATATCGGAACGGTGGGTAAGCCTCGGAGTTGCTACCGTCGCAGGCTGCATGTTGGTTATCTCTAGTACTCTTGGACGTGGACTTATCACTAGGATAGACTGGTTTTTGATTAATTGTTCTAACATCTTTTCTACAGGTTGCTACAGTGTGTTTATTGAATGCTAAATTGTTACATGTTACAGACGGCTTGCAAATTGTTATTGAATAATGAAATTGTTACAGGTTGCAAATGATATTGCAAATGGCTATCAAATGATTAAATTGATGCAGGTTGCAAATGTTTAACTGATTTAACTGATTTAACTGCTTTAACTACTTTAACTGTTTTAACTGCTTTAACTCTTTTAAGTTCAACTTATTACTGGTCTTTAATTCTTTTAAAGTTAAAATTATTGCTTGTCTTTAACTCTTTTAAAGTTTAAACTTATTGCTTGTCTTTAAAATTCAGCGTTGTTTAATTTAAATGTCTAACGTTTTGGTTTTGAGAATATCTTGCCGAGTATACCTCGCTGACGGACATTTCATTTTGTTGTTTTACGAAATGTCCGTCAGGTATCGATAGTGAGTTCTTTGAAGACACTACCGCAGGAACCGAGCCAGTGCTTGACGAGCACGTGGAGTACCTACCCACAGAAGATTAGACAATCCCCTTCGCGACTGTTTCTTTACATTTAAAATAATGTAATTTGTGTACCTTGTTTGTATTGCTATACTAGGCCCAAGTTGTATCTTAATTATTGTACGCTGGATATGTAATAATGTTGTTTGAGCTGCTTCTTAAATTTGCATGCAAGGATCTGCAATTTTTATACAGACGCTTAGTGTGCTTAAGCCAAGGAGGAAGAAAAAGGAAAAGGATTCAAAAAGAAAAAAAAGTACTCCTCCTTGTTTTAAGCACATCGCGGACCCGCTCGCGTCCTCGCTCCCGGTAGAATGGGAAGCGGGTCGTGACATGCTGGTCATACGTCATATCAGGGCGAACGGTAATCTCCGAGAAATGCACAGCATGAGATGGATCGCTAATGTATCGACGAAGCTGCGACACATGGAAAACATTGTGAACTCCCTCCAAAGATGGCGGCAAGGCTAAGTGGTAGGCTACCTCGCCAACTTTCTCCAGAATATCAAACGGTCCAATGTATCGCGGGCTCAACTTCTCTCGCTTCCCAAAGTGAATCACACCACGATTCGGGGAAATCTTCAGAAACACATGATCTCCAGGCTGAAACTCCAAAGGACGACGTTTAGCATCCGCCCAATGCTTAAAACGGTCCTGAGCAATCCTCAACCTCTCCCGAATGTTCCTGACAACATCCACGGCCTCCATGATCATCTCAGGTCCCAACAAATCCCGATCACCAATGTCATCCCAACTCAATGGCGATCGACATTTCCTCCCATATAAAGCGGCGAAAGGCGCCATGCCAAGGGACGCCTGGAAGCTGTTGTTGTAAGAGAACTCCACCAAATGTAGATGGTCCTCCCACGAACCCTTGAAATCCAACATGCACGCTCTCAGCATGTCTTCCAAAATCTGAATCGTCCTCTCAGACTGGCCATCCGTCTGCGGATGGTACGCCGTGCTGAAACTCAGACGCGTACCCAAGCTCTTTTGTAAACTCTGCCAGAACTGAGATGTGAACCTCGTGTCTCTGTCTGACACGATACTCACGGGGACCCCATGAAGTCGTACGACCTCCTGCACGATTCACGTTACATCACTGTCTAGACTAGGAAAAAGGAAATAAAAACGGAGGGTAAAAGAATTTACCTCCATATATCTCCTCGCTAGCGCCTCAGTGGACTGTCCCACTCGGAATGGAATAAAGTACGCGGATTTGGTCAATCGATCTACTATCACCCAAATCACGTCATTCTGCTTCGGACTCCGAGGTAGTCCAGTCACGAAATCCATAGTGATGTGTTGCCACTTCCACTCCGGAATCGGAAGCGGTTGCAGCAACCCGGCCGTACGCTGATGCTCCGCCTTCACTTGTTGGCAAACCAAACACTTGGCTACACTCCGAGCCACACTCCTCTTCATACTATGCCACCAATAATTCAGATGAAGATCCTGGTACATCTTGGTCCCACCAGGATGCACAGAATACGGCGAACTGTGTACCTCCACCATCAACTCCTCTCTAATATCCCCAGCTGGCACACACAACCTGGCTCCAAACCTCAGCGAGCCATCCTCATGAATCAAAAAGTCAGTCCACAGACCGGCTTCCACCTGTTCCCGAATCTTCACCAGCTTCGGATCTCCAGCCTGGCCAGCCTTGATCCGATCCACAATCGTCGACTGTATCTGCATACACATCAACGAAGAAGCCTCCCCAGGAAGAACAATCTCCACACCAGACTCGCAAAAATCCTGCTGCAACCTCCACTGCGAGGTCAAAATCATCACCGCTGGAAGCCTACTCAGCGCATCGGGAACCACATTCACCTTGCCAGGGTGATACTGCAAATCAATCTCATAATCCGCCATGAGCTCTAACCATCGACGCTGTCGCATGTTGAGCTCCTTCTGAGTAAAAATATACTTCAAGCTTTTGTGATCGGTGAAGATCTTCACTTTCTCACTCAGCATGAAGTGCCTCCAAATCTTAAGAGCAAACACAACAGCAGCCAACTCCAAATCATGCGTCGGGTAATTCTTCTCATGAGTCTTGAGCTGACGCGAAGCATACGCCACAACATGCCCGTGCTGATGCAACACACAACCGAGACCCTTGCCAGAAGCATCGCTAAAGATCTCAAATCCGCCGCTGCGATCAGGCACAACAAGAATGGGGGCAGTCGTCAACTTCTCCCTCAGAACACCAAAAGCATTCTCACAATCACCCGACCAAACAAAAGGTACATCCTTCCGCGTCAACCTGGTCATCGGCTCAGCAATACGGGAAAAGTCCTTAATGAAACACCGATAGTAACCAGCAAGTCCAAGGAAACTCTGGATCTCAGACGCTGACGACGGAACAGGCCACTCCCTGATGGCCCTAATCTTCTCGGGATCCACTGAAATACCCTCTCCAGTCACCACATGACCGAGAAAAGCAATTCTATCCAGCCAAAACTCGCACTTCGAAAACTTAGCATACAAACGATGCTTCCTCAAAATCTCCAATACCGTCCTCAAGTGCGATGCATGCTCCTCCTCCGACCTCGAATAGATCAGAATGTCGTCAATGAAGATAACGACAAACTTATCCAAAAAGTCATAGAAAATCAGGTTCATCAGATTCATGAAAACTGCGGGTGCGTTAGTTACGCCGAAAGGCATAACCACAAACTCATAGTGTCCATACTTCGTCCTGAACGCTGTCTTCGGAACATCATCCTTCTTCACCTTCAACTGATGGTAACCACTCCTCAAATCCAATTTAGAAAACACCCTCGAACCTCCAAGCTGATCAAAAATATCATCGATGCGAGGCAACGGGTATTTGTTCTTGATGGTCACCGCATTCAACTCCTGATAGTCCACGCACATGCGACGCGAACCATCCTCATTCTTTACCAGCAGCACTGGTGCTCCCCACGGAGACACACTAGGATTGATATAACCCTTCTGCAAAAGCTCATCCAACTGCTTCCGTAACTCTTCCAATTTTGCAGGCGCCATACGATATGGTGCCTTCGAAATGGGCTGCGCACCTGGAATAAGATCAATAGAAAATTCTAAAACTCGATCTGGTGGCAAACCGAACATCTCCTCGGGGAAGACGTCATCAAAATCTCGCACCACAGCTGGCCTCTCCAACTCCATCTGCATAGCCACAACCTCCACCGGCCTGGCCCGAAATCTGACAGGACCAAGCGAACTGCTACCTCGACTGAACTCAAATACTGGATGTCCGGGAATCTCGAACACCACCTTCTTCCTTCGACAGTCGATCGTAGCATAGAAGCTCGCAAGCCAGTCCATCCCAAGAACTGCATCGTAGTTGATGATGTCGTGGACAACGAAATCAGCACAAAGCTCACGTCCACAAACCACCAACGGGCAAGAATTGCACCCACGATGCACCGAGACCACACCATTCCCTGTGACGATATTCCAACTCTTAGGAAGAGAGGACGTCGACAAAGAATGCTTCTCCACGAAGCTCCGGGCCAAATTGCACATCGACGCACTGAGTCAAAGAGGACTCGTGCAGGAAATGTGCAAACCAAAACCACACCTAGCAAACAGTCTAACAATCAAATCCTATTCTAGCAACAAACATGAGCAAACAACCAAAATAATCAACATTCAACTAACTAAGGAAGAAAATAGCTAGAACGAGCGTTACCTAAAATAACCTCGTCCACGGCCATGCTCTCCACCTCAGTCATCAGAAAGGCCTGCCTCCTCGGTGGAACAGCCTGCCGAAAGGCCTGTCACTGTGGAACAAGGGGCGCTCCACGTCCAGCGGGCACAGGGGCTCTTTGCTGCAACGGCGGTGCTGCAACAGGTGCCCTCCAAGGCTGCTTCGACCTCGGACAATCCTTCATGGCATGTGTAGGATCCCCACAGACGACACACTGGCCCATGAATCTCCTACACTGATCCTTGACGTGCCCGGTCCTACCGCAGAAATGGCAAGTCTTCAGAATAGGCCCTCCTGGCCTCTTGAACTGAGCTGGCTGATTAGGCTTGAAACCAGGCCTAACCACCGCTCTGGCCTGCTCCATAGGCCTCTTCCCAGCACCCGAAACATGTCCCCTCCTCTGACTCAAGTTCAGCTCCTGCCGTCTTGCAGCGACCAGAACTTTCTGATAAGAGTCCAGATCAGAGGAAGACACAAAACTCTGGAGCTCCAAAGCAAGTCCCTGCAGGAACCTTTGAGCCCTCTCGTCAGCATCCTGCACCATCTTCGGTGCGAACCGACTCAGCCTAGTGAACTCTTGGTGGTACTGGTCCAACGACAAGCTCCCTTGCTTCAGATCAATGAAACGCTGCAGCATCTCCTTCTTGGCAGCCTTCGGAAAGAACTCCTCATCAAACCTGGACTTAAAGGTAACCCAAGCTATCGGCTCCACCAGCATCTTCTCTTCCGCATCCCACCAGTTCCGAGCATTATCCTTGAGTTGCCGCTTCGCCAAATCAACCCATCTAGCCGGGGTGATCTTGGCCATCTTCAAGTTATCCTCAATGTTCCGAATCCACTCATCGGTAGCCAGAGGACCCTCAGACCCATCAAAATATGCGGGACCCAGCTCCCGAAATTGCTTCACTCCCGGCTCGGAGCGAGGGGCCTCCGGAGTCGCCCGAGGAGCTCGACCATCCGGAGCATTCTGGACTTGCAGGAGCACGCCTTGCTGCACCTGCATCATCTGAAGCATCATCCGCATCATCTCCCCATTGGTGGGTTCCCGCTCAGGCTCCTCATCATGAGGGGGCGCACCACGACCACCACCACGGGTGATTCGCCTTCCTGCCATCTAATGACACAGAAAACGAAACAATTAGACTCATAGCTTATGACTCGGACGTCGAACTTAGTTTATTGGACATTCTAATATTATTATCGCTATTCCGACAATTCGCAGGTACAGAAGGACCTGCATGGGCCACCAACAAAACCTGTCACGCCCCGCTTCCCTAAAATGGAGGCGAGACGTGTAAAGGTCCACACGAGAGTGGAGCGGTGAAGCCCCAAACTTGATAAGCGTCAATAAAACATAAGCAGGTCCCTATAACCGCAAGCGGAACAACAATAATAACACAAGGAGAGACAGAAACAAACCTCAATATCAGAAAATGTCCAACATTAAAATTAAGTTCAACATCCAGAAAAGCCACCAGGCTAAAAGAAAGAGTCTAAAGGCCCAAAACAAGGCCAAACAAAGACAAACGTAAACAGAGTATAGGTGCTACGCACCGACAACAAAACAGCAGTCTAAAACAAAAAGGAAAGCTCAACGAAGACACTAGGACTGGTCCCCAGTGTCCACGTACTCCTCGCCAAACACAGACTCGGGCACGGCGTCCGCAAACACCTCGTCCTCAACAACGGACCCAGGCTCGGGATCTAACATGTGTCACCCAAAAGAGTAAAGTGGCACATGTCAGCAAGTCTAAAAGACTTGGACAAGGAAACTGAAGGTAATGTAAACTAGCAACCTAGCAGTTATAGTATGTTGCATGGCATGGCAAGTATAGTATGGAAGTGACAAGTAAAGGGAAGTACAAGTAGCAAGTATGTCACGGATAACAAGTAAAACACGGACAAGTACAAGTCAAGTGGTTCACGTCAAGTGAACATTCAAGTAAACAAGTTGTGCACAGAGATTCCGCCTGTTGGCTAGAGTGGCTGATCGGGCCAACTCCTAAGCTCAAGTGACCGTTTATCTCTACCCCTCCACGTGTATCGAGCCAGGGAATTACCCCAAACACGGAATGCTCGCTTCTGGAACACGGGCCAGGAAGTGTATTTAACATGTATGGCGTAGGGTTATGCCTGCAACGCAGGTGCCTAGCCGGTAAACAAGTAGGTCGAGCATTGGCTATCAACCAACTCACGTAGCCCGCTTCTGGAACACGGGCCAGGAAACACAAGTATTGTAGCGTGTGCTACGAATGCGACACACAACATGAATAACATGGATGACAATTAATTCGCGTACCGTTAATCAAAATTAAACATGACATGATAGTTATGCAACATGATAGATGACGGTCCTAGCTTCGTTGTCAAGCTAGTCCCTGAAATTGTGCCTAGGCGAGTATCATTTCGTCGCCTAGTCTCTTTTACACCTACAACAAGCAAATGGCCTAAGACATGGCCCAAACCCTAAGTGGCAAGTTTCACTTGCCTAGCACCGAGGATGACGATCAACGAGGGTTCGTCTCACGGATGCTAATCTACGGGGGAGTCGCTGTTATGGAGAAACAATCATCAAAACAACATTCATTTCATTAGAGTTTCACAAAAACACAACGGGTTATGAAAACATTAAGAGATCGATTATTACCGTATCGGAGGCGGAAGAATGATGCCGAGCAAGCACGTCAACGGAAGTAACACTCCGGGGAACCTATGGTTCAGATCTGGAATAGATCGGGAAATTCTGGAGAAATGGGGTTTTGGGGGATTTGATGAAGGTTTGAGGAAGATGAGAGGTAGAATGTGTTAAGTGAGGGTTTGGATGATGGATTTTGGGCTTGGGATGAAGGAATAAGGGTTAGAGGTAGTAGGGGGCTCAATGGGGGAGAAACTAGGGTTTTAGGTCATGAGGAAGAAGAAGAAAACGTTTGGGAGGGGTTTAAATAGGAAGTGCTGGCGGCTGCCCAGAAATTAGGGTTTCGACACTGATTAGTCGGTCAAAGAGCAACCACTGACCGACTAGTTTGGAAACTAGTCGGTCGGTTGACCAACGCAGACCGACTAAGTCCAAATAGTAACTCCTGTACAAAAATATGATTTAGATTTAGTCGGTCAAAGAACAACTACTGACCGACTAGTTTAACAATTAGTCGGTCGAAAGATGAACTTAGACCGACTAAGAGTGAACAGTAACTGATACCAAAAATAGTTAATGAGTTAGTCGGTTAAAAAAGCATTGCCGACCGACTAGTTTGCAACCTAGTCGGTCAACCAACGTTCTTAGACTGACTAACGACAAACAGTAATTCCTGAGAAATTAACAAAGCCAACTAGTCGGTTCAAGAAGGTTTTCCGACCAACTGGATCGTCATCTAGTCGGTCGGTGCCCCTTCTTACACCGGCTAATGAGCACCAAAAGTTCCGACATGGAGCGCGAAGCTCCGGGATCGATTCCTAAGACTCCTAGGCTTGATCTAACAATAAGATATGACCGATATGGAGCCCGTCACGAATGACTTACTCCAAAATCGACGATCAACGGAAGAAGCTAAGAAAATACGACGAAACGATCGAAAATGAAAGCTACGAGGACGAAAACCACACATGAGGAGAAAATCCACCAAAACATATAATATAATATAATAAATCCAGATACATGAAAACCAGTCGTTACAGCGGGTGCTGCCGAGGTCTTCTCAAATACATCGATGATGGCGTGAATGACATGTCAGTTATGGGAAGAATCCCAGTGAGCCCAGAAGCTCTTGTAGCAGCTGAAGCAAGAGCAGCCCAATTTAGGGGGTGATTGTTCGTGTTCTTCGTGTTCTTCTGTTTGTCCATGTCTTTCTTGTCGAAGCATCAGCAGTCTAAGAGATAGGCAAGCACTTTCTGCCCCTCGGTGAAGATGTCCGAGGCCAGGGCAAGGAGAGCGGTGGGGCGGGCCGAGAGATGGGAGGAGGGAGGTGGGGGAGGGGTGGGTAGAGGGGTGGACCCTCTTTGCCCCTCTGTTAGGGGAGCAGAGCTTCTTAAATTGAGAGAGACAATGCCCTTGACCATCCCCACTTTCATCCCCGGGGTCCACATCAACGACATATTCTTCTATCGTATGGAGCTCTGCATCATTGTTCTTCATGAGCATGTCCAGGCTGGCATTGATTTCGTGACCCTTGGACAGAGCCCTAACGGTGAGCCCATCACCACGAGCATCATCATCTCTGGGGAAGGAGAAAGAGAAGGCGAGTCGAGCAACAACAGCAGCAGCAGCAACAACAGTAACAAGGCTCCATGGTGATTGTGGCCGATGGTTATGAAACTTGGAGCGGTGGTTTGGTGTTTGATAATGCCACTGATCAGTTAGGTAGCGGCAGAAGTAGCAATCCATTATCGTCGTTATCTGATGATGTATTTGCTCTCGAAGAACTACTACCAAGCATTGATGCATTGCATAGCTTGGCGTCGGTAGTATTACCACCACCATCAGATGTCGAGGCGTGGCCATCTTATTCGGTTCCTTTGATGACTGAAGTTGATCATGTCTAACATTGGCCCGATTTTGATCATGATTGGTCATTTGACCCGATCCTAGAGATAGAATTAGATAGCCTTTCGCTCGAGGAACTCCTCCAGCAATATGTTCATGCCATGGTGCCATCTGGTGGGTGCTATCAATTTTGAGTTGCCTTTCTCCGAGGAATATGTAGATGTCGATGTATTAATTCTGTTTCATTGGCATACAGATCCTCTTGTTTTCAACAGGATTCATCGGAATTCTTTTCCGTAAAGCAAAGGTGAGTAGAATTAACCGCTATGTTGATGGTCATAAGAGACAATTTTGCTACCGTTCTGGGTATTAATTTGAAATATAACATAAACGTTAGGTATTTTTTGTGATTTCCCCTATGAGGAATGAGGAGAGGGGTAAAATCGTCCAGATTTCAGTCTTTTGGAAGGAAAATAGAAAAAAGGTATTAAATTAAACCTGACATATAACGTTAGGGTTTAAATATGTACAACTTAAAAGTTCAAGCTATTAACTTGAAAGATAACTGATATGTTAGGGTATTTTTTATGTGAATACCCCAACCAAAATAAGAAGAATCATGCGTTGGGTCATTGGCCCAATGTTGGGCTTTTATGTATATAATTATATATTACATGCTGTCAAATGAAGTTACGTCTAACTAAAAGTGATATGTTAAGTTTTAGGATGTTTGGACATTGTTGACAGCTCCCAGAACGAGTATTCACGCAACAGAGAGCCCGGACAGGTCAGTTTTGTGGACTGGGAGAGGCTCATTCGTCGTTGTCACGCCCCGTTCTCTAGAATACCCGACATTTAAATTTTTTTTCCAAGTATCCTGAAGAGTGAGGGTGGTGAGAGAGGAAAAGAGAGAGTAAGGGAAAACTGAATATGCAGGTCACTGCGCACATGCTGAGATAGTACAAGTACAGCTCCATTATAATATCAAACAACTCATAAATGACATAGAACAACAACAACAACACATTTTATATAACAGTTTTCATTTATATACATAACCCAGATACATCATTTCACATACACCAACACTCTCCACCTTCCAAGTCAACCAAGTCACTCTACAAGCTACAGCTCACACCGAGTACTACCCCTGAAACCAAACTCCAAGTCACCTCTAACTATGCTGACCCTGCTACCTGAAAAATGGGGAGGAGCATGTCAATGTGTGCCCCAGTAGGAACCAACTTGGATTTGGAACACCGTTTTAATGTTATCAACTAATAATCCAAGCATGAGAAATAAGGTACGTAAATTAAGTAGTGTAACTAAAAGTAATCTGCCAAGTAAGGGACCATACCTGCGGTCCAATGCCGAGATACTACAAGAGAAGGGGTTAGCACGAATAATGATACACGTATTCATACAAACATAATCTAAAAAGGGAATCACAAGTGTCAGAAGTATGCACAGTGTCATAAGTAAAACAGGTAAGGGAAAAAGGGAAAGTACTGCCAGCAGAAGAAGTAACATGCAAAATTCCTATTTTATTATTTTATAATTAAATTAATTGGAAACTTGGATAAACTGTGTGATACCAGGACCTGGACCTCATCCCAAATTTGGGGTGAATACAGCACACGACGCAGTGGACACGGGTACTGTACGCTGGGCCTCTTAGCTCCCCCGTCCCTGGCAGGAGTGATGCCTTCCACAATAACACAACCTCCGTATGTCCCCTCCACTCCTGGTAAATGCGAGTGGGTATAAATATCACATATCACATAATCATTTCCCCCCAACTTCTCAGTCCGGGACTCATATCCACAATTTACTCAAATCCCACCTAAACCCGGGTTTTGCTAACTCACCCTCATTAGAGAGGACTGAGACATTCAAGAGTTTCATTTTATCATTTTAGTAATGAAGGAATCATGTTGCATGGCGTCACATTCCACAACATGTGTCATGCACCGGAGTGCCATGCCCTCCATCGTAGTCACATCACATATCAACATGGGTCATTTACCCAAGTGCCATGCCCTTCATCATAGCCATATCAACCCATCATCACATCACGTATAGTACCATGCATGACATGCTTCCAACTTCACATGTTTATATCAAACCTCATATCATAACCATAGAATTGAGTATTTCTCACATTTCTGGTATTTGCCTTCACTTAGGCATTTTCACAAACATATTGTATGCATCATGTTCCACATCTCAATCACATTAGCAATTTAATAGCAAGTCATACCAGTCAAACTTCCTTTTATATAATAACAACAATCATGGACAATAGGAATATAATTGGCAACATTACACAATTCATATCACCACTCAAAAGCTTCAGCTTGCAGAAAAACATACATGCAGTCATAAAGAATGAATGATATCAACCAGTTATAGTCAGAATTTAGAAAAAAATTCATAAATAAAAGTTTTAGATATGGTAGTTATGGATACATAGATTAAATTTCATGCAGAAATATTAAGTGGGTGATTTATGGTGAATTTTTTGGTGAAGTGTATCAAATCTGTTTTCCAGACAGATTTCAGAGTCTGTAAAGATTGCTGTTTTTGGACATGTTTTAGCCAGAATTTCGCAAAATGTGATGAAATTTTAGAAAAACTTGTTAACTTTCCAACGAGACCAAGAACATAAAATTTCATTATGTGTGCAGGTACTGAGGTCAATTTTACTAAACTATGTCAAAACTGAAAATCAAACAGACATGTTATAAAGATGTAATTTTTGCTCCCAAATTCTGAATTGAACATATATCAAAATTTATATGATTTTGGGGTAGAACTTCAAGATCTATCAGAATATAATTTTTTCGAAACTTAATTCGAGCTACAGTAACCAGTATCAAAGCAACAACAACAATAGACATCAGGATTTCTGAATTTCAAAGGAGATGATTTTGCTAAGAATTTCAAGGGGAAATTCATGAAAATTGAATCAAGGCACATTAATTTGATTACCACTACTTCATATCATAAATCATGCTATAAAATCATGATAGTAAGAACAAATTAAGGTAATTCCAAATCCAAGTAATTCCTACCTCAAAAAGCTTGATTTTTCATCTTCTCCTTCTCTTTCTTTCCTCTCTAACTTCTTTCCACTTGAACCCATTTGAGATTCTTGATTTTTGGAGGGATAATTAGGGTTTTGGATTGGAGCGATTAGGATAAAAGGGGAAGGGATGGCCGGCCCTAGCATGGGGAAGAGAGAGGATGGGGAGAAAATGAGAGAAAGAGAGAGAAATCACTAGATTTCTCCCCTTTTTTCTTCTCTTTTCTTATTCCTTTCTTCTCTTCCAAGAAAGGAATATTCCAAGAGAATATTCCATGAGGAAATGACCAAAATACCCCCCATCTTATAGGTAATTACAAATTTGCCATTACTTTATGCACACACCACTTTAGTCTGTACACTCAGCACCTTTGGCCCAAATGACCATTTTGCCCCTCACCTTTCTAAAAATTTACGGGGGTTGCCACCGAACTCTAATCCCTTTCACACTAGCATGGCTTCCCTACACACACCCATGCATGCCCACACATGCATACATGCACCACGCACACACGTCCAATACATTCCTGTTGTTTTACACCCACGACGTCATTCACACTTCTCCCGCACTCTTTCTTGCTTTCTCGTCTCTTAGACACGTGTTACGGCCCAACCCCCCTTGCACTACGTTACATACATCGATATCCCCAATTATTTCATGCCTACGTATGCATCGTAGGTAGAAATACCACAGGTGTTCAGTAGAATACACGTATAGTTCAAAATAGGGCATAACAGCCGTCACCTAGAACAGAGAGAAAACATGCTAGAGGAAACAAAGGGGGTGGCCAATCGATTTGCCTCTGATACTTAAGTTCGTATCAAGCGGAGAAAGGAGGGAGCGTGGTCGTGTGTAGCCACTGCTATGGTGTGAGATCTCGTGAGTTAGAGATTTGGGATATACCAAGATGGTCCAAGATACCTGACGATGGGGATGCCGCTTGGGTTTTGGAGGACCGAGGGGACAGTCCTGTCATGTTGGATGGTTCCCCACTCTCCTATGTGCCCGACTGGCCATCTGTCAGGGGGTCATCAACCAGATCCTCGGTGGGATTATCAGGATTTGGGACATGCCTGCCATACCCAATCACTTGACGAAGTGGACCGTGCACCCCTCTGTCGAATAGGGATCGACCTGTTGGTCGCGGCTCGAAGAGGGTGCAGCTCATCTGCCCGGGCCGTGCTACTGATGGAGCCGGCCGCAAAGGGTCGTCCTTGTGGAGTTGTGTTGCTGAGGGAGCCGGCCTCAATATGTCGTCCTTATGGAGCCGTTGTCTGGGTCCAGCCATGCCGGCTCCTTAAGCTGAGGTTGTGCGATCTTCGTGGATGCACACAATTACCGATGGATCTCATATGTCCAGATCGGTTGGGTCCCACTGCTGGCTGGCCCTAATCAAAATGTCATATACAATGGTTCTTCATTTTCTGGCTCGACGTGGCTGACCAGAGTTGACTCCCGAGGTCGGTCATGGAGAGAAGAGGAGACGATCTGGAGAGGAGCTGAAGAATCACTAGCTGTAGTTGATAGTTAATGTCGTCTGATTAGAGCAATTCCCTTCAGAAGGCGAAACATAGGAAAGAGAGAATCCATACTGCCCGCTGACACCAAAACTCACCCCTCGAGACATGGAGAGATAGAGTCGATGTGACTCGCATTATGTAAGACTTGAGAGGACAAGCCTGGCTCCCGAAAGGGTGCTGATGTGGTGGAGCTTGATTTGCAGTGGCGTGTCCTCATGGAAGTCACCTGATCGTGGAACTTGGATAGTTGCGATCAGCTCTTGTCCATCAAGATCGGACGACAGTGATCACATCCTACCTTTCTATGCCTATGACAGACAGGAAAGGGTGAAGAGGTCACCTGTCACCATATTTGCACTCAGAAATCTATGCTTATGTTCTTAAGTCTCTAGGCCTCTGCCATCTTTGTTGGAGAATTAAGCCTTCTTTCTAACCCTATGTTCCCCTCTGCTCTCGCTTCTTGGCCAGAATCATGGCGAGTGTTTTTGACCCCCAACAATACCTGGATCTGGATGTCGTTTATACCTCTAGGATCACCGACCTCTGTCTACAAGGAGGGGAGATAGCCAGGGGAAGCCTCCATGACTCAGAGGGGGAGACTTCGTGCCCTAGACCCGTTCGACGAATCTGGAGCAGATTAGGGAGAGGTATGCAATCCCTCCTTTGGTAGGTTTGAAGCTTCCTTGAGAAATGAAGGGACCCTTGACTGTCCTCCTTCGGGGCTATGGCATTAAGTATCACGCACCTAGAGGTGGGAGCTCGCCTTTCCTTCAACCGTTTGGTGCAAAGGTTTCTGTACCTATCGAATTTGGAACCGTGTCAGTTGACACCGAACAGTTTCATAGTTCTGATTGTTGGAACCCTGGGGGGCTACACACACTAGGGGTGAATAGTGTAGATGCAAGCAAAGTGCTTAATTAAAAGTTACTGAAATCAAAGCACAATAAGCAGCGGGAATTAAAGATCATGCTCAACAATAACAATCGCAAACACAAGAATTTTACCCTGGTTCTCCAAACTTGGGTACATCCAGCCACACCAAATATTCATTATAATCCCACACAAGGCAGTGAATACAATCTCACATAGAGATACATCACACCGTGGATTTTAGATTCTCACACAGAGAAATCCTTTCTCACATACAGAAAGACTTATGCTCTCACACAGAGAGACTCAAACTCTCACACAGAGAGATCTCAACCAACCCTCACACAGAAGGTTATACTCTCACACAGAGAGTAACTAGCTCTCACACAGAAAGCTAAGGTTACTAATTCGCACAAAGAGAATTAGGGGGTTTCACAAAAGATGAAACGAAATAACACTTACATATGCCTTGAAATGATTTTACCAATGTGATGAAGAAGGCATACAAGTGTGGATGACCAAGTGCTTGAGATTTGCTTTGGTTGCACTTGTCAATATTTCTCTCTTCTAGGAATGAACCCTACCACTTCTCACTTGAGTGTATGAATGAAGAGATAAAAGATGTTCTCCAAGAAAGGAATGAGATTGATAATCCCTTGGAGAAATTCCCATAGCTTAGCTGATATAGCATAAGAGTGAAGCTCTAAGAGGGAATGATGGAGGAGTGGCTTAGAGAAGAGATTAAATGATCTTCTATGATTTTTTAACCCTTTCAAGAGTTCTAAATGAACTAAGCCATCTCCTCTATATAGGAAGCCAAGAAGAGCCCATAAAACCAACCAAAAACCCAAATGGAAGAAATCTGCTACGGTTAGATTTTAGCAGTTTACAACACAGACAGTTGACTGATGAACATCTGACAGTCGACTGGTCAACGGCTATAAAAATCTCAATGGCTATAATCTGAGCCAGGACAGGCGACTGTAGAAGACTACACAGGCGCTTGTACAAGGTGCATGCGCCTAAATATCCTTGAGCAGGTGACTATCACTTGGGATGGAAAGGAGCTGAGAAAATTGCAACTTTCGCACTAGTGCCTTCAGATGATAGATGAACAAAACACATGCACATGTAATTTGATAGGCGACTGAAATCTTGTCAGCAGTCGACTGACTTGCAAAGTGGGTTGAAATCCAAAAAATGCAAGGTACGTACTTTGGCACACAGACGACTGGAGAACAAATCCCAGGCACCTGATGGAAGACATGCGCCTGTAATATAAATCAGTCATCTGTCTCCAATATCTCAAAATAAAGTCAATAAAAGTTGACTTGAGCTAGTGCATAATAACCGACTGTAGAAGGCTGGCCAGGTGCCTGGAATAACCTAGTCACCCGTCCTTCCTTTATCAGTCGTCTATTGGAGAGCCAAAAACTCCATAAGGCATGGTGAACCTATTGGGATGTTTACTATGATAATCCTAAGGTTCATTAATGATGAAAAATGCATATGCATGAATGAGTAAACCATCTATCAAGGCATTACTTTAAACCTAGACTCAAAAAGAGAAATGCAAGTAATAAAAGATAGTACATGGATTACATTGCTTCCCTTAGAGTCTATGGCTTAAACCTTGATGCTCCCCAACATCTTTCAAGCTTTGGCACCTCTTGATGAGCTTCTCTTCATCAAGCTCCAAGCTTTGACATTGCTCCTCTAGATGTCCATCCATCATCATGCTCCAAGCTTTGGCTTCAATAGATGATCTTCATGACTTCATCCAAGCTTGAGCACTCTATCACTCTTGGAGGTCTTTAATATATCCATTGCATCATCCTTCAAGAATTATGCTTTGTCTCATCAACATATAATCATTAAGAAAAACCGAGACTAAAACATAAGATTGATTACACACTAACATAATGTATTGGTCATCATCAAAACAAGTTAGTCTTGAACCCAATAACTAATAATCTCCTCCTTTTTGATGATTTGACAATCCATTATATCAAAATATAATAAACATTGAAATAAACAATGTGTGCTAACAAACTCCCCCAATCAATATGCAAATCTGCACAAAATAAAAACATGCAAAGCACAAATCATATTGATGGATGTTATGCAAAAACATACCAATTGATAATAATGCATAAACAACATAAGGTATATTTTTACATAACCTATTTCTCTCCCCCATTGGCATATCAAAAAGATGGGTAATAACCAAATAGGAAAACCCGGGCTGGTCATCATTGGGCCTTAACACGGCTGGTCATCTCTCCGGTGCTTGGGTCACCCGGGCTGGTCAGCAGAAGCATGTGAGGGATTGCCTCCATGACCGCTCGAGTCGGGGATCAGGGTTGGTGGCTGGGATGCCTCCCTCCGGGGTCGTCCTTCATGGCCTGCTCGTTCCTTTTGATGCAGTCTCCTGCTTCGACCTCGTCGACCCTCACGATACCGGTCACTGCTATAAGAGGTCAGGCGATTGCTCGATTGCTTTAGAGTCGGCCGTGATCATTTGGATGTGACTACAGACGAGTCTTCCTGAGTTTACTCACTTCTCTGTCCCCCTTGCCTCGGGGAGAGATGGGAGTCCGGGATCGCCGAGGTGACAGGGGAGGCACCTCGAACCGCTGCTCCAGATTCGGGTACCCCTCGTCATGGTTTGTGACCACATCTGAGCACACGGTGGTCACTGCCATAGGTGGTTTAGGTACCTTTCGTCATGGTTTGTGACCACAACTAAGCGCAACGGGGGGCGCTGCTATGGGTGGTTCGGGTACCCTGCCGGATTCCTCGTCGGCTGATGCTGTAGACCAATGAGTTGCTGCACGGCCATCACCAGTGTTTGGATGCTGATCACTCCATATTTTACACCTTTTTTCTGCATGTTTGCATGCCGTTTTGATCTCCCATATCGTGTTTTCCACGATTATTCGACAATATTGCGATGCTTTTCACTATTTCTTGTTTTTGTCGTATTTCAGGAGATATGGAGCGATTTGGAGTGATTTTGAGATCAAGAGGATTTGCACCCACTCCGGAGTGTCACCCACAGCTCTTTTGAGGGCCAAAGGAACTTTGTAGGAGCGACGAGGAGGAGAAACGAAGAAGATTGGGCATCTACAGCATGTCACTTGGTCGAGTGAAGCACTCACTCGGCCGAGCAAAGAAGCTCGCTCGGCCGACCAGACCGGACACGCACAACAGAAGAATATCAGCGTGCCCTCGGCCGAGTGACGATAGACCACTCGGTCGAGTATGGAGATCCCCTCGCCCGAGTGGCACGGAAAAATCCATCCAAAAGAGGCCGACTTACTGGAAATCTACAGTCGACCTGAGAGTTCCGACTCGGCCGAGCATGGAATGCCCCTCGGCCGAGTGAGTAAAGCCACTTGGCCGAGTCACCTCCGAAGATAGACCCCCGAAAACCCCCAACTTACTGGAAATCTACAGGGTTTGTCACTCGGCCGAGTGACATTTGTCACTCGGCCGAGTGAGCCGTTCCGCCTGCTGCGTAAGTTGCAATTTCTGGGCTGCGCAGGGACATTTTGGTCACGATTTTCTGGGCGATTTTGAAGGGTATTTAAACCCAGTTTTTGCCCTAGTTAGAGAGATTTTTTCAGAGCTTTTTGGCAGCCTTTTTAAGAGCTTTTTAGATCATTAGATTTAGCTTTTCTTTAGGAGATAAAAAGGCTACTTTTGTTGGATGCTATTGGATTCTCATTGGTTTGTCTATTCTCTTATCAAAAACCCTATTTTTATTAACAATTTCTCTATTGCAATGAATTGTGTTGATTTTATTATTGATTTTTCTAAGTATTGCATGATGATTAGTGAGTAGTGCCATCGTCATAGGGCGTATGGATGAACCCTATAGACCCTATTTCTAAATTGTGATGAATTGGTGAAATTCTTGCTAGAATTGATTAGGGTTAGGTTGGGATTGATTAATTACGGATAGCTAGGGATTCATATCGATTGGGATTTCAAGAGATTGAGTCCCAATTGATAGGAAGCCCTAGAAATTCGATTTAGATTTACGATTGGACTTCTCTAGAATCGGTTTGCAAGAGATTGGACCAAAGCTAGGATTTTTAATCGTGTTTCTATACCAATATCCGTTTGCAAGAGATTGGACGGTTAGGAACTATCTCAACCTAGGTCGTAGCTCGAGTTTGCACGAGAGTGGTCTCGAGATACGATTGAACGATGATGTCGTTCTCACGCTAGCGGCCTAGGTTTGGGTTTGCAAGAGATTGGACCCTACCCTAGGTTTGCTATAGACCGGCAATAGCACGAGAGCGTTGTAAGGAAGAAACACTAGAGGGGGGGTGAATAGTGTTTTATAGAATTATAAGGAATTTACGCCAAATAAAACCCTAATTAACCAACAAATGCGGAATTAAAGAAATGATCAACCACACAAGGAGGAATGCAATGCAAACATGCAATGTACCCTGGTCCGGTGCCACCCAAGTTAAACCCGACTTGTTACCGGTGCCCTAATCCAGCAACACCCGAGATCACACTCGGATACTCTAGTAAATACCACTAGAGCTTTCCTTTAGCCCACTTGCGGAAACCCCAACAAGTGCAATCGACCTACAATCGATGTCCGTGTATCCCACAGCCCGGGAACACGCAAATACCTTAATCCCACAACTTGGAACTAAGCACACTCTCACAAACCGAGAGCAAATACTTTTTCTTGACTCCCACAACTTGGGATCAAGCCAACCCTCTCACCAACCGAGAGTACTCAACAAGTTAGAAGTATAGAGAATGAAATATACAACTTGAAATACACTCACCTATGCCTTGAATAAGAACTTACTTGTAAAGGCTATAGTGTGTGTGAAGTGCTCAATGAGGGAGGAGAATCCCTTGAGATGCTTGCCCAAAGATGACAGCAAATCTAGCTTAGATGTGTGCTTTAGAGCATAGAGGGCAAGAGAGAATTTGAGAGCACTTGAGAGGAGAAGGAGGCTTGAAAATGAGACTTGAATGTTTTCTTAAGAGGCCAAGAGTTCTCTCATATTCAGCCTATCTCCTATATATAATATCTCAAGAGAAGCCCAAAACCCCAAGCAAAAATCAATCTCCCAACGGCTATAAACGGGCTGAAAACGACTCGGACAGTCGACTGTTGAAGGGGGGACAGTCGACTGATCCACTGTCGCCAACGGCTATAAACTGAAAAACACGGATAGGACAGAGGATGGACAGTCGACTGCTGAAGGAAAACCAGCCGCCTGTCCACCAGGACAGTCGACTGTTCAGCCTTCAACAGTCGGCTGTTCGAAGGATAGAATCTGCAGATTTCAGTACAGCTGATCACTAAAACGGCCATATATTCCACTACAGATATCCAAATGGAGTGATTCAAATTGCGTTGGAAAGCTAATGATATTTTCTTTCAAATGAGCTTTGAATGGATGCAAAATTCGATCTACAGAAAAACTGACAGTAGTTTGAATCTGACTGATAGGTGCAGGAAATCTGTTATCGGCTCACGAAAACAGTCATAACTTGAACTACAAAAATCCGATTGGTGTAATTCAAGTTGGGTTGGAAACCTTAGTGAGTTAGTTAACTACTGCAGGTATTTTGGATGAAAAATTCCTACTACAGAAAAACTGGCATCAGTTTGAAGGCAGACTGGTCAGAAAAACAGAATACAGCTTCAACAGATTTGGTCTCTGTTTAAAGACAGTCGACTGCTGAAGGAAAACCAGTCGACTGGTTATCCTTCATCAGTCACCTGATGATCCTTCATCAGTCCTCTGTTATGAATCAAAAGTTCAGATTTCAAGTATTCAAAGCCTAGAAGCGTATGGGGTCAACTAGAGGCTATACAAATGATGTGTATAGGTGGTGTAAGTGCCTCTAAGTAGTTCTAATTCAAAACATTCTAAGACTCACAAAGAAGTAAATAATAAAGATTACAATGAATATCCTTACTTCTTCATGCCCTTGAGTCTTTTAGTTGTATGTCTTGAATGTCTCCAACGTCATCTAGTCTTTGATCCTCAAGATGTTCTTTGAAGCTTTTGAATCATCCATTTCTTCTTCTCTTTGGATTGAATCTCCATTCTTTTGTTGATGCCCTTGGCTTGAGGTTTGAGGTAGCCTTTGAATTCTTCAAGCCAATGCTGCACCTTTGTTGATCTACCAAGTTCTCCATTGGAATCAACACGTGTAGTCACTTTTGATCTTCTTGAATCTAATTGGTGACTCTTTAGCTAACTGCAATTACATGGGTTAATCATAATGATTTATGTTTGATCATCATCAAAACCAAGGTGGAGAGTCTTATACTCAACATTCTCCCCCTTTTTGATGATGACAAACCAAATATAAACATAATAAATAATTGTGCATTAAATAAACTTACTCCCCCTGTAATGATGCCAATCAAGTTAATATCAATAATCAATAGCATCATTAAGCAGTTAATAGTGTGTGTATCACATGAGGTTGTGTATATATCGCATGAATGACAAAAAATGATATGCTTACACAATACAAATCATATAGGTGATACACATCATAAACATGAGCATGATTACCAGCAGATATCAAATGTAATCAATATAGATCAAGGTAATCACCAATGCTCCCCCTGAATCATATACATGATCGATCATACATACATGCTACATGATTCAAATTATTATTTAACACTCAACATTTAATTAGCACAAAGCACATCCTTTGTTTATTTCTCTCCCCCTTTGGCATTATCCAAAAGGCATGGGGGTATAGAAACAACAAATGCAAAAATAGAGTGGAAAACATAAAGGTATATCTAATGTAAACTATATAAGCTACCACTTGAAAATAAGATATCAAAATAAAGATATCAATTGCAAGAGCATATATCCAACAACAACTCAACCGCCCTCAATCATCACAAAAAGATAAGCAATACGCATATGTGATAAAAGATTTCAATAGATACTAATTGTAAAGAGCAGTGTGAGCAGTGTTAGAAAAGTGACAATAGCATAATTAGTAGAAGCTACTAATTATAAATATGATAAAAATATGGATAACAATGCAAAAATCATGACATCACTTGTGAAAGAAAAACAAGTGATCAAATAGTGTCAAGTACACAAACAAGCTCAATTATCACAAAATTTATAACATTAAGCATAATGTGATATACTATCCTTGAGCAATGGCATGACATATGACATGAACATGATTAAAGACATACTGGTAGAATCAATATCATTACAATGACATAGATCAACAAATAATATCAATAAACTGAGATCTAAGCCAAGCATAGCAAAAAAATGCAACAAACATGACTATGGACTTTTTTAGTCATGTGTACAAAGTTATGTTATGAAATAATAACTCAAATTAAGTCTACCGATCATAAAACCAATGAACTAATCACTACATGTCAAAATATATCGATTGAAAGTGAAGTGACAACAAGTGGTGAAAATATGATCAAAAGGACATGAATAATATCACAATCATGGTTATGAACTCATTACTTAAAATAAATTCTAATGAGAATACTAACATACTCAAAGCATCATATACTGTAATTACATCAAATGATCACATCTAGCATAAACCATCTCAAAGATCTCATAAAAGAATGACAATAGACGTATGAGATGTGAGATGACAAAAATTAAGTATAATGGCATGTGCTAAACTCCACAAAACATCTCCAAAAGTAAGCATACAAATTCTAAGTGAAGTATGAGATGTTGGATGACAATGTGATAAAAATGTATGAATATCAAATATCAACATCATGCAAAAGTGTTATGCCAAATAAAGATAGTAACTTCATACGAATTATGGCATACACAATTCTAGCACACTAAGATAATAATTGAAACAATGTTCAAAGGAACTATAGTACTAGCATGCATTACAGAATAGATACTCACATAATGAGTCAATGATAAGCATGGAATGCCATGAGCATCAGCAAGATAAGCAATATATCATAAACTTAAAACTAGCATCAAGCAAGAGCATGTAAAGATGACATCCAATGTAAATATTCTAACAAAGTATGCAAAGCAGTCAAATAATGTCAATCATCATGATATCACTTGTGAAGGAAACCAAGTGAACAAATAGAGTCATGATCTCATCCTAGCTCAATTATCACAAAGGATTCAACATGAGGCAAAATGTGACAAAACATCTTTTGAGCACAGGCAAGGAGTTTGACATTAGCAAAGATACAAGACATAATGAAGATAGTCTACATTCAAAGTCATAGGTACGACATGAACGAATAAAGTTACCATGAGCATCGTATGCATGCATACCAATTGTGCGAATATAACAAAAGCTTATGTAATCAGAATTTAATCGAAGGTAGCATTAATGAAGTCATAGTGCATCGGGATATATTCAAGGAAGATTATCTATGACAAAATATACATATTATTATACACAATATAAAGCTTATATGATCTTGTATAGCACAAATTATCTCTAACATATCATAAAAATATCATAAAATATGAGCTTGAGATGAGAGATAATCATTGTGAAAATATAGCATGAAGATCACTAACCATTATGCATGAGTGTTATGTCACTTGTGAAAATATCATACATGAAAGATTTAGCTATAGACATGAAAGATCTCTTAAATAAAATTATAGCTAAACATCAGTCATGAAGTAATTAAAATGACAAATAACATACATTGATCACCCCCAAATCATATCAATATGTCTCATAAAGATAATCATACCAACTGTAAGAAAAGTATGAGATGTGTGGTGATACAATGAATGAATATGCATGAAGATCCCAAATCAATTAATCTTATTCATAGCATGAATTATATATAACATGATGAAGTATAGCATGCCATAAGGAAATGAATGATTAGATTTGGAGATTTAGGGCTTTTGAATGAAATGAGAGCTTGAGCCTTGAAATCAAATTAATAGAGTTTAGAGGGTTCCAAGAGATCTCAAATAGAACTGAAAAAGCACTATTTATAAGATCTCTAAACACCCCAAAATGATTTACCCAAAACCTTCAACACAATCAGCTGGAAAAAGGCTCAATAGCTAAAAATCCTGACAGGACAGGCGACTGATGAAGGATCATCAGGCATCTGTGTGGCAGAAGTGCGAAAGTTGCCAAAATCAAGAATTCTGGGTAAGCAAGGACATGCGACTGTGTAAACAACATCAGTCGTCTGGCCGAAACATGCATAGCTTGCCAAATACAAAGTGTTAGGACAAAGAATCGACAGGCGACTGAAGAAGCATTCACAGGCGACTGTGCCATAGGCAGACGAATGTGATACCAACATCAGTCGTCTGACCGAAAGATGACAAGTTAGATATCTTTGGGCAATAGAGAGACAAACGACTGACTAATAAGTCACATACGCCTGCAAGGAGCCAGTCACCTGTACATTGTACAGAAGTCGCCTATTAGAAATGGATAATAAAAACCCAAAGTATACTATCAAAAACGTGTGCATGACAGACGACTGTAGAACGAATCACAGGTGCCTGTAAGGAGACAGGCGCCTGAAACTTGTTCAGCAGTCGCCCGAAAATCAACCAAAATGCACATGTTAGGGAAGTAATGAATGATTCTACTAGAATGGCATGATATATCATGATATGATTTAAATAATCCATGAACATAATCATCTATGAAATTTAGGTCTAGGAGGTAGAATCAAAACAACAATGAAGCTTTAATGAAAGAATTAAAAGGTTTTTATTGAAGGTTAAGATCTAAATATACTTTATACAATCTAATAAACAAACAAGCATGTCATACACATCAATTATCATATCTATTATTTTAACAATCGTCACAAAGAAGCATTCATGTGAGGAATGAGATGTGTAATGACAGCGTGTTCCAAACATATGAACATCAATAAACAACTAACCAATTCATTATATGAATGTTATATCTACCATGATACAAGTGTCATAATAAGACATATATGGCATACATGAACATGGTAGTCACATAAACAAACAATCTCCATGAGGGTGTGATATGAATGAGCTAATGAAGAAGTATGCTATATTGCACAAATCCAATATATTAAAATACCAATTGTACTAAACACATACTTACAACCATTTAGCTCTCCCTATATATGTGCATCTCCAAGGCACCATCCTCTCCTTTGAATTGATCCTTCATTTGTAAACCAAGGAGTGTGTAGGATAGGCATCTTGTACAACAATCTGACAATTAAACAATTGGTGATATCCAAAACCTTTTTGGATCCAAGGGGGTAATGAACAAAATCAAGTAGTCCAATAACCAAATATATATCAATTGTAACTAACAATCATCAATAAAAATGCATGACAAACATTGATAAGAGTTATTATAATTATGAAAATCATACACACAAGGAATTAACAACTCTCAACCATTAGGAATTTAGATACACCAAGACTAAGAATTCATATGCATACGATTTAATCACAATACATAATACAAGCAATATCATTATGAATACACACATCTAATACAATAGTGTGTGCTAGGAAGATTCCCCGTTCAATATGCATATGTGCACAAAATAAACATTCATGACACAAAACATATTGATGGATGACATGAAAAGTAATATCACAAAGAGTGTGCATGAAAAGCATATAGTATTATTTTTCATAACCAAATTTCTCTTTCCCTTTGGCATATCAACAAGATGAAAATGTGCAAATTGATAATCACCAAGGGTTAGGGAAATCAACTAATCTATATGCACAACATAATATGAATGAAATGCAATCACATATAAATAAAAATAACATGATAGCAATCAAACATTTCATACTCCCACATAATCATACAAAATATGCAAACTTGGGAGTAATGGACGAACTCACATATATATGGGTACAAAAAGTAATCATACAAGCATGGTACCTAAGCAATGAAGTGCAATGCGAGTGAGTTAGCAAGGTGGAAATCAAACAAATGATAAGTTTGATTTTTATATAAAGTCTCATGAGAATATGACATTTCAATATACGATTCTATATATGTGTTCCTATCATGCCTAGAAACATTCTTAGGAATCCACAAAGTTAGAGATTCGGGATTCTTAAGGAGAGGTTGTGTAGTGGCATGAGAAGGAAGTTGGGATGCATGCTAGGTAGAACATAAATATTAGCGTGTCCCGTGTGTGAAACATGCAAATGATCATTAATTCAAACATGAAAATTTTTAAGCCACATGTTATAAATAATCCTTGAATAAACATATGAATATGGATTATGAATACACAATGCACATGAGTCAAGAATTTGACACAAATGACATACATAGACATGAATGGCATAAACGACATATAATATACAAACATAGGATATGCATGAGATATTCTCAAATACAAAGTGACATCTACACGCATCCAACACACATAGATACCAAATGTAAGAATATACTTACAACATTAAGCTCCCCCTACTTTGGTGCATCACTTAAGCACCATCAACTCCATTTGAATGGAAATCTTTGCAAATCAAAGAGTTGGTAGAGTTGGTAGAGTTGGTATCCCAAAGTGGATTGAACCTAGAAAACATTATTTTGGTATCCAAAAAACCTTTTTGGATCCTATGGGTTAGGCAACAAATTTAAATACAAATTCAAATAATTATAACCCATATCCTAATGTAATCACACACAATGTTAATGATACATGTAATCATGTCACTTGATAAATATTTAACCATATACATGCATGTACCAATTGTACCAAAAGTAAATATGTATATTAATCCAAAATCATGACATGTATCACATACAACAAAACATAAATATGAACCAAAACATGTATTGCATGAGAACGTATTAAATATTCTAGACATGAAAAACCTAAACACAATGATTTACTAATAATTAAACAATGGAAATCAAATTCAATAAGAATTTAAGTTTCCAACAAATATGAGCATCCAAGACATGTTGGGTACACATTCTTAACACAAATAATGCAAACTAAAGAATAAACCAATTCTTAACACAAATGCTTTGGTACCCATAACATGAATATAAACTTATGGTACCAAGCATGTTGGGTTAACGGAAACTAACCCTTTGGAAACCAAGTCCAAGAGGACCTTGATTTCCCAACATAATCATCATTCAAAATAATATCATGAATATAAGATTGCATATACATATCCTTAGCATGATTTCTAGTGTTCTTAGGACCCCAAATAGTGTATGTTTTGGGTATCCTCTTCCTAGTGGTTGCATGCACCAAAGGTCGATCTCTACGTGGTGCAAGTGGCCTAGGAACATGGGATCTAGCAAGAGCATATGGATATGTGTATGGAACATTGTATTGTGCAAAAGCATGATGATGGGTATGTGATCCATGGTGTGGTGTTGCATACATACGTGGATGAACATGAGGTGCATATGCATGATGATGATCATGAGAATAAGCATGCATACGTGGATGTGATGTGTGATCATGAGCATGTGAAGGTGCATGAGCATGAGTACGTGCATGAGAGTGTCTCAAATGAGTGTTTGCACGTGCTCGTGGGTGTGGAGCATTAAAAGTATCATTTGTAGGAATGTGAGGAGTGGAGGCATTCCTACGAGTATTGGTGTACATGAATGCATGTCCCTTCTTTTGATGTCTACCCTTGATGGGTTTCTTTGCAAAGGAGGGAGGAATAGGAGTGGTGGTTTTCTTGGTAGTAGAACTACACAATTTGTTATAGACACCACTCGTGGATGCACCGGAGGATGGCCTCAAAAAATCTATAGTTACTTCACTATAGGAGGTGCGTGCATTGGATGCACTTGCCTTAGAATAACCAAGGCCAACACGATGGTTTGCCGGTAGTTGATTCTTTAGCAAATCATCCAAATTGTCCTTTCCCTTATTGAATCTCTCAACAATGGAGGACATGAGCTCATACTTCTTCGAAATTGAAGAAATAGTGGCATTCAAGGTGGATGCATGTGTGGTGAGCTCGTGCACTTGGGATTTGAGATCCTCATTCTCAATGCCCAAACTAGTGTTTTGAGATTGAAGATTTTCAATCTCAAGATCGTTACTATCCACAATGGAAACACGATCAAGTTGAGATTTGAGGGACTCCACCTCTTTTCTCAACATGCCATTTTGAGTAAGCAAACTTGCTTTCTCAATAGCGAGTGTCTCAACAATGGTGTCATTGTTTGAGGTGCTACAAGTAGATGTGTTAGTAAGACTAGCAATCTTATTCTTAGCATCACAATATTTATACATAATCTTTTGATATTTATCAAATAATTTTTCATTTGCAATTCTAAGATCATCCATTGTTACCTCTTCATCGTCGCTATCACTTCCACTAGAATCACTTGATTCGTCACTAGAATCACTTGATTCGTCACTAGAGTCACCCATAGTGGCATCCTCTCGTGCCATCAAACCCATGAATGGATCCCTTTCATCATTGGAGGAAGAATACTTTGAGGTGGACTCTTCTTGCTCCGCTAGCATGTTCCATATTTGATATGCCGTTGTTGCCTTGGACACACGCATAAGAATGTCATTAGTTAAATAATCAAGCAAGATATCCATTACCTCTTCATGTTTATCCACCAATTCTTTTTGCTCATTTGTCCATTCATGTTCGGAAGTGGTAGGTGCACAAAAGGGCTTCTCCACAAGCTTCCAATAATCATCATCAATGGATTGAATATAAGCCTTCATATTTACACACCAAGTACGATAGTTGGATCCAATGAGAAATGGTGGAGTAGGCCTTCGTGTGTTGTTGTTGTTGTTGGTTTCTATAGCTATTACCTTACTCTGATACCAATTGTAAGGACCATGTGCTATGAGGAAGAAACACTAGAGGGGGGGGGGGGGGGTGAATAGTGTTTTATAGAATTATAAGGAATTTACGCCAAATAAAACCCTAATTAACCAACAAATGCGGAATTAAAGAAATGATCAACCACACAAGGAGGAATGCAATGCAAACATGCAATGTACCCTGGTTCGGTGCCACCCAAGTCAAACCCGACTTGTTACCGGTGTCCTAATCCAGTAACACCCGAGATCACACTCGGATACTCTAGTAAATACCACTAGAGCTTTCCTTTAGCCCACTTGCGAAAACCCCAACAAGTGCAATCGACCTACAATCGATGTCCGTATATCCCACAACCCGGGAACATGCAAATACCTTAATCCCACAACTTGGAACTAAGCACACTCTCACAAACCGAGAGCAAATACTTTTCCTTGACTCCCACAACTTGGGATCAAGCCAACCCTCTCACCAACCGAGAGTACTCAACAAGTTAGAAGTATAGAGAATGAAATATACAACTTGAAATACACTCACCTATGCCTTGAATAAGAACTTACTTGTAAAGGCTATAGTGTGTGTGAAGTGCTCAATGAGGGAGGAGAATCCCTTGAGATGCTTGCCCAAAGATGACAGCAAATCTAGCTTAGATGTGTGCTTTAGAGCATAGAGGGCAAGAGAGAATTTGAGAGCACTTGAGAGGAGAAGGAGGCTTGAAAATGAGACTTGAATGTTTTCTTAAGAGGCCAAGAGTTCTCTCATATTCAGCCTATCTCCTATATATAATAGCTCAAGGGAAGCCCAAAACCCCAAGCAAAAATCAATCTCCCAACGGCTATAAACGGGCTGAAAACGACTCGGACAGTCGACTGTTGAAGGGGGGACAGTCGACTGATCCACTGTCGCCAACGGCTATAAACTGAAAAACACGGATAGGACAGAGGATGGATAGTCAACTGCTGAAGGAAAACCAGCCGCCTGTCCACCAGGACAGTCGACAGTTCAGCCTTCAACAGTCGGCTGTTCGAAGGACAGAATCTGCAGATTTCAGTACAGCTGATCACTAAAACGGCCATATCTTCCACTACAGATATCCAAATGGAGTGATTCAAATTGCGTTGGAAAGCTAATGAATATTTCTTTCAAATGAGCTTTGAATGGATTCAAAATTCGATCTACAGAAAAACTGACAGTAGTTTGAATCTGACTGATAGGTGTAGGAAATCTGTTATTGGCTCACGAAAACAGTCATAACTTGAACTACAGAAATCCGATTGGAGTAATTCAAGTTGGGTTGGAAATCTTAGTGAGTTAGTTAACTACTGCAGGTGGTTTGGATGAAAAATTCCAACTACAGAAAAACTGGCATCAGTTTGAAGGCAGACTGGTCAGAAAAACAGAATACAGATTCAAACAGATTTGGTCTCTGTTTAAAGACAGTCGACTGCTGAAGGAAAACCAGTCGACTGGTTATCCTGCATCAGTCACCTGATGATCCTTCATCAGTCCTCTGTTATGAATCAAAAGTTCAGATTTCAAGTATTCAAAGCCTAGAAGCGTATGGGGTCAACTAGAGGCTATACAAATGATGTGTATAGGTGGTGTAAGTGCCTCTAAGTAGTTCTAATTCAAGGCTTAACATTCTAAGACTCACAAAGAAGTAAATAATAAAGATTACAATGAATATCCTTACTTCTTCATGCCCTTGAGTCTTTTAGTTGTATGTCTTGAATGTCTCCAACGTCATCTAGTCTTTGATCCTCAAGATGTTCTTTGAAGCTTTTGAATCATCCATTCCTTCTTCTCTTTGGATTGAATCTCCATTCTTTTGTTGATGCCATTGGCTTGAGGTTTAAGGTAGCCTTTGAATTCTTCAAGCCAATGCTTCACCTTTGTTGATCTACCAAGTTCTCCACTGGAATCAACACGTGTAGTCACTTTTGATCTTCTTGAATCTAATTGGTGACTCTTTAGCTAACTGCAATCACATGGGTTAATCATAATGATTTATGTTTGATCATCATCAAAACCAAGGTGGAGAGTCTAATACTCAACAAGCGTGAGCTTGGTTCTACATTTAGTTGCGACTAGTTCACCTAAAATTCAAGTCTAGCAATGATGAAACCTATGAATCACAATGATGAGATACGGTCCGTAGAGGGGATTTCCTATCCCTAGGCGCTTTATTTTATTGATATTTCTATCGACATTTGAACGATTGTGACTATTTTACCCCAAATTATTCTCGACCATTTTGATAGCTAGGTGATTCGAAGGAGACACGGTCATTAGTCCTCCTTGAGTTCGATACCCGCCTACCGCTACACCGTGCGCTTGCGGTAAGACTACGAGTCGCTTGTCCCGGGTGTGTGTACTCCCGGGGCAACGATCAAGTTTTTGGCATCGTTACCAGGGAGATTTGTTTGGCGATAATTTTCCATAAGATCTTAACGGGAACATGGGGGACGCAATGTTGATGACTGAGTCAAGCCTAGGAGATGATGACTCCTTTGCGAGCCTTCTTAAAGAACTTGTTGATGAGGTCCATGTTGAGTATTGATTCCCCGGATTTGGTTTTGGATGATGAGCAAACATAAATATCTCGTACTAACTCTTTGTAAGCGCAGTTATGGAGATCGTCGCCAAAAGAATACGTATATCAAAAGCGACGTCTCAAGACTTCTCAATACGTGTGATCGTGTACCTGAAGCTTCGTTGAAGCTCAAGGAGTATTAATGAAGTCAAGAGCGAAGATTGAAGCTAGCTTTGAAGACGGTTCGTCAAGTTTTATTTAATGTCTTCTAGCTTCATAGAATAGAATGTTAAGCCTTGAGTAGGACTTACATTATAATCTTCATTTCGCTCATATCTTAGAGCTAGGATTATCATAGAAGCCATTAGAAACTTTCCCGAAGCCTATCGCTTCTTCCCTCGGCTTCTAGTGCAGCTTAGTTGGTTCAAGTAGAAGAACCAACCGACTAGATGACGATCTAGTCGGTCGGCAACTCTTCTTGAACCGACTAGATGTCGTTGCTCTTTTCAGCCTAGCTTTGTTGATCAATTAGTCGGTCAAAGAAGAGTCACCGACCGACTAGATGACAATCTAGTCGGTTAGGAATCCTTCTTAGACCGACTAGTTGAGCTTTCCATGTACAGCCTAAGTTACTGTTTATCGTTAGTCGGTCAAAGAACGTTTGTCGACCGACTAGTTGATAAACTAGTCGGTCAGCATTTGTTCTTAGACCGACTAGTCCAACTTGAATCCAGCCTTTCCTATTTCATCTGTTAGTCGGTCAAAGAACACTCACCGACCGACTAGTAGTGAAACTAGTCGGTTGGAAAGTCTTCATAGACCGACTAGTTCATGTTGCCTGGAACTTTCTCGTTCGGCTGTGTGCCTGTTAGTCGGTTCATGAAGAATCACCGACCGACTTGTTGCCAATCTAGTCGGTCAGTGATCCTTCTTAGACCGACTAACTGCTTCAGAAATATGACCGTTGGGAATCTTTTGAGCACGATTTTTCTTGCCTCTATAAATACAAATCTAATTCGTTTGAGGCAAGGTTAGAGGTCCATTATCCAAGTTATTTCAGACCTAAGAGAAGAGTTTTTCTCAAGATATTTCCAAGCTATCTCTTCTCACCAAGAATCTCTCCCTTCACTCTTTGAGCCAAATTCCTCAAGAGAGATTCTCTCCATTGTGAGCATTCCAAGCCAAGGAGCTTGAATCAAGGTCACCATCTCCATCCTAGGCCTCCATTGCTGGTCATCTTCTTGGAGCTAGGGTTTGGTGACATCTTCCTCCTCAAATCCTTCTTGCCCTAATTTGGTAAGATTTACTCAAGGCATAGGATTTTATGGTAAGTTATTTCATTGTTTCAATTACTTTATTATTTGATTTGTTCTCTCGGTTGTGAAGAAGTGTGTGATCCCGGGTTGTGGGAGTCACATTTACTTTGTGTATGATTTGGTCTTGTGAAGGGTTTTCACAAGAATTTCATAGTGCAAAATCTTGGGTTAGTGGTTTCTAACTCAAGTATCCGAAGAGGATCCGGGTGGTTGGGACGTAGGATCACCGGGAACAAGTCGGGGAGACTTGGGTGGATCCGAACCCGTTACATGCTTTGTTTGCATTTGATAATTCTTGTTGATTGGTGTTTGTAGTCTAATTCCGCATTGTTGTTTGTATGTTTGCACAATAATTAGGAATAACTCTCTTGATTATTTTAAAGTACTATTCACCCCTCCTCTAGTACATGTGCAGTAGCTTCGCAGGGCACTACAATTGGTATCGGAGCCAAGGTTAAAGCTACACAGAGCCCGAGTTCAAAGCTATGACAAACAACGACTACAACGTCTTCAAGGATCGTCAAGGATCTTCTTCAGTTATGGAAGGACAATCCTCAGTCAGGCCTCCTCACTTCAACGGTACCAACTATGGGTACTGGAAATACCGGATGGAAACTTTCCTCTGGAGCGCTTCACTTTGGAGAGCCACGATGATTTGGAGTATGTCGAGCCCGCCGAAGAAGATTTCGTGAAGTGGACTACCGCGGAGGTCGTCGCGGAGGTAAATAATGCCAAGGCAATGAATGCCTTGCAATGTGCGTTGGAGCCCGAAGACTTCAACAAGATATGCACATGTAAGAGTGCATATCAAGTATGGAACTCCCTCCTCATCTTGCATGAAGGGACGAGTAGGGTAAGAGACTCTAAACTCGTTGTTGTTAATAAAGATTTCGAATTATTTCATATGCAACAAGGTGAGAAGATGAAGGAGTATTATGCTCGCTTCGTCGACATCACCAACGAGTTGGAGGCTCTTGGTAAAACCTACACCCAAAAGGAGAAAGTCTCAAAGATCATTGATGGACTTCCTTCTTGTTGGGAGAAACGTACCTTCGCCATCGAGGAAGGTAACGATATGAATAAGTACACTGTTGTACAACTAATGGGTACCTTGTTGTCTTACGAGGTACGCAAGGAAAGTAAGATCAAGATGAAGGAGAAGATGAAGGCGTACTTGAAGCAAGACGAGCCAAAGAAAAAGGCGATTGCATACAAGGCCGCTCCATCTACCGATGATGAAGAATCGGAAGAAGAGTTGGACATAGAATCTTTTACCCGTATGGCAAAGGAGTTCGACCGATTCTTTCGACAAGGTAAGTTGAAGAGTAAATCAAAATTTATTTCGACTAATGCTTCTACTCCCGTGTGTTATAAATGCAACAAGCCAGGACACATCAAGCCGGATTGTCCTCTAAACAAACACAAGGAGAAGTGGAAGGCTTCCAAGCACGACAAGTCGAGAAGGCACAAGAAAGGAATTGTAGGCACTTTCACCGACTCCGACGAGGACTCCTTAAGTAGAGAGTCGAAAGATGAAAGAGTGGAGAAAGCACACACGTGCTTCATGGGAAAAGAGGAACGTGATCAAGAGACCTCCTCCGATGAAAGCGGGGATGAAAGCGAGGATGAAGGCGGTGAGGTAACAATGGACGAACTTAGAATAGCTAATGAACAACTTTGGAATAAGTTTTCTAATTTGGCTACTAGATTTATTAAGACTAAAAATGAGCTAACTAGTCTTCAAACCTCGCATAAGCCTAACATCATCAACAACGACACCGTTGTTGAAGATTTGAGAAATGAGATTGTAAATCTCAAATCTTAACTTGAGCATGTTCATATCGAGGATTCGGATGAACATGTGATAGCGGATTTGACGTCTCAAAACTCAACTTTGAGTATTGAGAATAAAAATTTCAAATCACGTGTTTGCGCACTCACGTCGCAAGTGTCCACCTTGGATGCTTCGATGCATTCTCTCACCGAGAAATATGAGTGCACATTAGGCCGAATCAATGAATTCAATAAAGGTAAGGGCCATTTGGACAATATCCTAAATGACTTACTTCCGGCCAATCATCACATTGGCTTGGGGTATAAGATGGGAGATTCATCCAAATCGTCCGCCACCTTTGTTAGGCCAACGTCCGATGCTTCTACTAGTGGGGGTAAACACTTCATGGGTAGTTCTTCTACCAATGGTGCTTCCGCTAGGAACACCCCCCCATTTGGAAAGAAACCCACTTTGGGTGGACCTCCAAAGAGGGGTCATGCTTTCATGTATGCCATGCCACGTAGGAACACACATCCTACTCCACATGTTAGCACATATGATGATTTTTATGCTCCGCATCTACGAGCACGTGCACACCATGTGAGACACACTCATGCACGTGTTCCACCACATGCATATGTTCATTCACATTCTCATATGAATAAGTATCATCATGCACCATTGCATCATATGCCATATGCTTACCCACGACATGCATCACATAGAAATCAACAATGTATGCATGTTCCCAATAGGATTAGGACTCCCAAGACATACACCATTTGGGGTCCGAAGAACACAAGCATGTATAATAAGGATTTGTTTGTGCAATCATATATTAATGATATTATTTTGAATGATGACTATGTTGGGAAATCAAGGTCCTCTTGGACTTGGTTTCCGAAGGGTTAGTCTTCATTGACCCTTCGTTGCTTGGTACCGTAAGCTTAATTTCATTTTATGGGTACCAAAGCAATTGTGGTAAGAAGTGGGTTATTCTTTTTATTTGAATATTGATCTTGGATGTGCATGTTTGTTTGAAAGTTAAATTCATATTGAATTTGAATTTAATATGGCTATGGGTTACGTTTATTTGAATTTAATATGTTAAATTTGTTG
This sequence comes from Scilla litardierei, assembly GCA_030789695.1. Lineage (NCBI taxonomy): Eukaryota > Viridiplantae > Streptophyta > Magnoliopsida > Asparagales > Asparagaceae > Scilla > Scilla litardierei. The sequence continues at coordinate 94,359,666 of CM061138.1, read as the reverse complement.
CCTAACCCATAAGATCCAAAAGGACTTTTGGATACCAAAATGATGTTTACTAGGTTCAATCCATCATGGGATACCAACCCTACCAACTCATTGATTTGCAAAGTTTTTCATTCAAATGGAGTTGATGGTGCTTAAGTGATGCACCAAAGTAGGGGGAGCTTAATGTTGTAAGTATCTTCTTACATTTGATATACATTTGGTATCCATGTGTGTTGATTGCATGCATTGTTAGAATATCTACATTGGTATCATTTTGTTTCAATTAGTATGCTAGAATTGCGTATGCCATAGATTTATGATGTTCTATATATGTTTGGCATAACACTTTTGCATGTTACTTTTGGTATCATTTTGCCACATTTGGTATTCAAAATGGATTTATGTCTCTGATATTGATTTCGTCGTTTGACAATTTTATGAATTAAATAGATTTGCTTTTATGAAAACATAGAATTCTTTTCTATGCACTATTTAACTAAGAATGTTGATATTGGAGAGTATGTTCCATAACTCAATAAGTGAAATTAATTTGAGTTTTGGAGATTTCGATTTTCGCCTATGGTTTGATGATTTCGTATTTCGATTTTCGCCTATGGTTTGGTAATTTTGTTTTTCGATTTTCGCCTAAGGTTTGATGATTTCGTTTTTCGATTTTCGCCTATGTTTTGGTGATTTCGTTTTTCGATTTTCGCCTATGGTGTGATGATTTCGTTTTTCGATTTTCGACTATGGTCATGATTGGCACACTTTGATTTTCTTCGGTATTTTACATTTGGTATTTTACTTTGGTGTCATTTGGACCGTGGTCGTATTCTTAGACTCTCATGCTTTTATTTCTTAGCCATTGTAATCTTGTCGTTGATCTCCTCCCGCTCTTTTTGCTAATGCCAAAGGGGGAGAGAATTAATAATGACAATGTGCTAATTGATATCAAAGCAATTTACCATGAATCTAATTTGATATGTTAGATTCAGGAGGAGTTAAGATATAAAATGGATTTAGATCCTAAATTGCGATAATAGGATTCATATTTTATATTTTCCTCGTCTGCTTGATGCGTATGAATATTATTGAATACGGAACTAACGTGTCATCAATGCATGGGGAGTAAATAAATTTCATTTGAATCATTATTATTGATTATTTTTTATGTTGGTTTGTCATCACCAAAAAGGGGAGAATGTTGAGTATTGATTCCCCGGATTTGGTTTTGGATGATGAGCAAACATAAATATCTCGTACTAACTCTTTGTGAGCGCAGTTATGGAGATCGTCGCCAAAAGAATACGTATATCAAAAGCGACGTCTCAAGACTTCTCAATACGCGTGATCACGTGCCTGAAGCTTCGTTGAAGCTCAAGGAGTATTAATGAAGTCAAGAGCGAAGATTGAAGCTAGCTTTGAAGACGGTTCGTCAAGTTTTATTTAATGTCTTCTAGCTTCATAGAATAGATTGTTAAGCCTTGAGTAGAACTTACATTATAATCTTCATTTCGCTCATATCTTAGAGCTAGGATTACCATAGAAGCCATTAGAAACTTTCCCGAAGCCTATCGCTTCTTCCCTCGGCTTCTAGTGCATCTTAGTTGGTTCAAGTAGAAGAACCAACCGACTAGATGACGATCTAGTCGGTCGACAACTCTTCTTGAACCGACTAGATGTCGTTGCTCTTTTCAGCCTAGATTTGTTGATCAATTAGTCGGTCAAAGAAGAGTCACCGACCGACTAGATGACAATCTAGTCGGTTAGGAATCCTTCTTAGACCGACTAGTTGAGCTTTGCCTGTACAGCCTAAGTTACTGTTTATCGTTAGTCGGTCAAAGAACGTTTGTCGATCGACTAGTTGATAAACTAGTCGGTCAGCATTTGTTCTTAGACCGACTAGTCCAACTTGAATCCAGCCTTTCCTATTTCATCTGTTAGTCGGTCAAAGAACACTCACCGACCGACTAGTAGTGAAACTAGTCGGTTGGCAAGTCTTCATAGACCGACTAGTTCATGTTGCCTGGAACTTTCTCGTTCGGCTGTGTGCCTGTTAGTCGGTTCATGAAGAATCACCGACCGACTTGTTGCCAATCTAGTCGGTCAGTGATCCTTCTTAGACCGACTAACTGCTTCAGAAATATGACCGTTGGGAATCTTTTGAGCACGATTTTTCTTGCCTCTATAAATACAAACCTAATTCATTTGAGGCAATGTTAGAGGTCCATTATCCAAGTTATTTCAGACCTAAGAGAAGAGTTTTTCTCAAGCTATTTCCAAGCTCTCTCTTCTCACCAAGAATCTCTCCCTTCACTCTTTGAGCCAAATTCCTCAAGAGAGATTCTCTCCATTGTGAGCATTCCAAGCCAAGGAGCTTGAATCAAGGTCACCATCTCCACCCTAGGCCTCCATTGCTGGTCATCTTCTTGGAGCTAGGGTTTGGTGACATCTTCCTCCTCAAAATCCTTCTTGCCCTAATTTGGTAAGATTTACTCAAGGCATAGGATTTTGTGGTAAGTTATTTCATTGTTTCAATTACTTTGTTATTTGATTTGTTCTCTCGGTTGTGAGAGAAGTGTGTGATCCCGGGTTGTGGGAGTCACATTTACTTTGTGTATGATGTGGTCTTGTGAAGGTTTTTCACAAGAATTTCATAGTGCAAAATCTTGGGTTAGTGGTTTCTAACTCAAGTATCCGGAGGGGATCCGGGTGGTTGGGACGTAGGATCACCGGGAACAAGTCGGGGAGACTTGGGTGGATCCGAACCCGTTACATGCTTTGTTTGCATTTGATAATTCTTTTTGATTAGTGTTTGTAGTCTAATTCCGCATTGTTGTTTGTATGTTTGCACAATAATTAGGAATAACTCTCATGATTATTTTAAAGTACTATTCACTCCCCCTCTAGTACATGTGCAGTATCTTCGCATGGCACTACAGTCCATGCCACAGGGGCAATCGTCGTTGATATCATGGACCCCATTGAGCAACAATTTGCCATTTTTGTGATGGATCAAATCTCCCCGGAAGGGACTATCGAGGGCAACATCAGAGTTGATGTGAGGGATGGCAAGTTATATTTTGAAAATGGCAGAGCGTGCGTTGAAGAGTACTACTCTTCCGAGGAATCCATTGGGAATGCCAAGATTCAGGGAAGTACACTCTATAACCCTCACTCTTATATATATGAACCCACTGACGTATCTCTTGATCTCAGGTTTGGACCGGAGCACAGTGGTAGTCCCATCGATGCCCGCGCAGAGTTGTGCAGTGTCTATTCCGATGCACAGTCCTCACCGAGAAGTGAATCTGAGTCTGCATGGGGAAGCCCACTCAAAGAGCGGGAACTAAACTCAGATGTTGCGAAAGAGGTCAAGCTTTCACAAGGAGAGGAAGTGGAGGGTACAACGCAACCTGAGGTAGAGCTTAAACAATTACCACCAAATCTAAGGTACGCTTTCTTGGGTAATAAATTGACCTATCCGGTTATTGTTAATGCCCACCTCAACCATGATCAACTAGAAAGACTCTTAGATGTCCTTCGGAGTCACAAGGATGTGCTTGGCTACACCATCTCTGATCTTAAGGGAATAAGCCCTAGGCTTTGCACGCATAAAATCCACTTGGAAAACACCGAAGCCACCTCCATAGAGCCTCAAAGGTGGTTGAACCCTAACATGAAGGAGGTGGTTAAGAAAGAGATTCTTAAATTACTTGAAGCCGGTATTATCTATCCTATCTCTGACAGCCGGTGGGTTAGCCCCGTTCATGTCGTCCCTAAAAAGGGATGGATGGCCGTTATAAAAAACGAAAAGGGAGAACCCATTTCTACGCGTACTGTCACGGGATGGCGGATGTGTATTGATTATAGGAAATTAAACAAAGCCACCCGGAAAGACCATTACCCATTGCCCTTCATTGATCAAATGCTTGAGCGTCTTGCTAAACATAAATACTTCTGTTATTTGGATGGCTATTCGAGATTCTTTCAAATCCCCTTGCATGAAGACGACCAAGAAAAGACCACCTTCACATGTCCTTATGGCACATATGCCTACCGTAGAATGCCCTTTGGTCTTTGTAATGCTCCCGTCACCTTTCAAAGGTGTATGACATCCATCTTTTCTGATTACATTGAAAATATTATGGAAGTCTTCATGGATGATTTTTCTGTTTATGAAAGTGAGTTTGATTCTTGTTTGGCTAACCTCACTAAAGTTCTTAAAAGATGCCAACAAAATAATCTGACTCTTAATTGGGAGAAATGTCATTTTATGGTCATCGAAGGGATAGTTCTTGGGCGCCTTGTTTCTTCTAGAGGAATTGAGGTTGATAAGGCGAAAGTTGAGGTAATCGAAAAACTCCCTCCTCCTATTAATGTAAAGGGCATTAGAGTCTTCCTTGGTCATGCGGGGTTTTACCGTCGCTTTATCAAGGACTTTGCCCTAATTGCCCGACCCCTTACTTCCTTACTTGCTAAAGATGCCCCCTTTGTCTTTTCAGGAGAGTGCTTGCAAGCATTTAATACGTTGAAGGAAGCGCTCATTTCCGCCCCCATCATACAACCGCCGGATTGGAGCCTTCCCTTCGAGCTTATGTGTGATGCAAGTGACCAAGCCATTGGAGCGGTGCTAGGACAAAGGAAAGACAAAAAGCTTCATGCTATATTCTATGCTAGCAAAACATTGGATGATGCGCAACAAAATTATACTACCACCGAGAAAGAGCTTTTAGCGGTTGTTTACTCCATCGAGAAGTTTTGTTCCTACCTCCTTTGATCCAAAGTTATTGTCCACACCGACCATGCGGTATTGAAGTATCTTCTAAGCAAAAAAGAGGCAAAACCAAGATTGATAAGATGGATACTTTTGTTGTAAGAATTTGACTTGGAGATTAGAGACAAGAAGGAAACAGACAATGTTGTGGTGGACCACTTATCTATACTTGTTCGCGACAAGGAGGATGAGAGCTTGCCAATCGATGACACCTTTGTCGACGAGAGGCTATTCGTCGTAAGACCCGGAGAGGTGCCTTGGTATGCGGATTTCGTTAATTATTTGGCGTGTGGGATAAAACCATGCGGAATGCCCACGCAACAAAAGAGGAGATTTATGCACGAAGTCCGAAGCTATTTTGGGAAGATCTGTATCTCTTCAATATTTGCAAGGATGGTGTTATTTGGAGATGTGTTTCCAATGAGGAGGCCACGTCAATCATCTTGCATTGCCACAGTATGCCATACGGGGGACATCACGCCTCATCTAAGACCACCTCTAAGATATTGCAATGCGGATTCTTTTGGCCGACCATGTTCAAGGATACGCATGACTTCGTCAAGGGATGTGATAGATGCCAGCGGACCGGGAGCATATCAAGGCGAAACGAAATTTCGATGAGGCCCATTCTAGAAATTGAGCTATTTGATTGTTGGGGAGTGGACTTCATGGGACCTTTTTCATCAAGCAAGGGAAACAAGTACATCTTATTATCCGTGGATTACGTCTCTAAATGGGTGGATGCCATTGCGACCCTACTAATGATGCGAGGGTGGTGTCCAAGTTTTTCTAGCAAAACATCTTCCCACGCTTTGGAGTGCCTCATACTTTGATAAGCGATGGGGGAAGCCACTTTATAGAAAACAAATTTAAAGCCATGTTGAAAAGATATGGGGTGAATCATAGAGTTGGCATGGCATACCACCCTCAGACAAGTGGCCAAGTGGAGGTGTCGAGTCGAGAAATCAAGAAAATTCTAGAAAAGACCGTCGATAGATCTAGAAAGGATTGGTCGATGAAATTGAACGATGCACTATGGGCTTATCGTACAGCCTTTTGCACTCCCATTGGCACCACACCGTACCGACTTGTTTATGGGAAAGCCTGTCACTTGCCGGTAGAGTTGGAGCACCGCGCATATTGGGCTATTAAGACATTCAATTATGACTACAAGAGTGCGGCGGTAAGGCGACTCTTAGACATTAATGAGCTTGATGAGATTAGAGTGATGCTTATGAGAGCTCAAGAATTTACAAGGAAAGGACTAGAATCCTCCACGACGCATGCATCACCATTTCGGACTTCAAGGTCGGAGACAAAGTCCTACTATTCAATCCCTGGCTCCGACTCTTTCCTAGAAAGTTGACATCGCGATGGTCCGGACCATTCACCATTAAGCACATACAACCGGGGGGAGCTTTTGAATTGGAAGGAAAAGACGGAGCCACATTCAAGGTGAATGGACAACGGCTCAAGCATTATTCCGAAGGAGTCCCCTCCGGTGAAGTGAATCGTGTATATCTACTCAAGGGACGCCCCCACGATCTTTCATACCTCCTTGACGAGGTGATCGAAGAAACCATTCCGTACTCCATCGGCGCTCTCCATGACGATGGCTTTGAGGAATGCCAACCTAGTAGTGAAGAAGAGAAGTTGGAGGACCCTCCAGATAGCTCCATGGCCGATGATGAAGGCAACGCTGATGTCGCAAGAATACGGGAGCTTTGTAAGCTTTCAACGGCCAAGAATCCAAAGAAAGCTCCACCGAATAGAAGATCGGTGTCACCGGCCAAGAAGAAGATAGGAACAAGCTCTAGCTTAGGGGACTTATTCCCCTACATTACCCATGATGAGGGGGCACCGAGGAAGACCAATGATCATCACGACCCAAATCCAAGTGGCCTTCCCGGCAAATTTGACGGGCGTATCTCGTATGCGCCCAACATCACGAGCTAAACGAATATCTAAAGGGGTCGAGCTCATGACCTAAAACGAGCACTTGTCAGGAGGAAACCCGACGGTTTTTGCATGTTTTTATTTGATTTTCATTTTTGGTTTAGATTTTTATTAGTGTTTAGAGTCTAGTGTCTATGAAAATCGTGACAACGTGTCCTAATTTTCATGACAGGAGATGGAGAAAGAGAGATCACTCATATGGAGGATGACCGAGGCAAGAGAGAGCGGTCCAGGAACGCGCTCAGGCCTTAGGAGGAGGAAGAATCTGACTGGAAGAAGAAAAACAGAGACTGGAGCAAAAACGGAGAGCCGTTGCAGAAAACAACACGTCACTCGACCGAGTAGCATATGCCACTCAGCCGAGCAAAGACTCCACTCAACCGAGTGGAGCACCAATCAGGGAAGTTTCTGCAGACCAACTCTCTGTTACTTTCTGTAAGTTTTAGTCTTAATTGCCACTCGGGCGAGTGACTTGTCACTCGGCCGAGTGAAACAGATACCCTCCCAGTTCTATAAAATTGCTGAGTGGCAGAGCCACTCGGCCAAGTGGAGTTTCTCCATTCGGCCGAGTAAAGCAAAGCCACTCGGCCGAGTCATAAGTGACGAAGTATATTTTCAAATTTTTTTAGTTTACGACACTCGGCCGAGTGGCGTTGTCACTCGGCCGAGTCGTAACAATCTTATATAAGCAGCAGCGGCAGCGGTGCGATTTTCGAAACGCAAAATCCCCAAACCACGCCTGAGCCGATGCCGCTTCATCTCCCCTCGCCCGCTGCGATCGACCCTCCCTCGCCTGAATCGACGCCGATGCCGCTGACTCACCATCGACGCCGACATCGACGACGCCGACGCCCGCTACCTTGCAGCCGCCCACCGCCGGCGCCGGCCTCCCTAGCCGCCGATCACCCCTTTTTCGCCCCAAAATCCCCATTTCTCCTCATTTATCTTGATTTGTACGCCCGTTACGTCCCAAAATTCAAATTAATTTCCATAGCTATCTATTATCCCTTATCTCCCCCATACGTATTGATTATTATTCACTGATTTTATCGTTTGCGTTTCAGGCTAGCTTGGGGGAGCTTTGGGGAGTTTTAGGACGCGTACGGAGCTTCGCGGAGGAGGCATCTCTTCGCACACACTGCTGATTGCTCACGCGACGTGTTCAGGTATACTCGTTCCATTATTTTGCATGTCGCATTACTTATTTGGGTGAGCACGTCTCGCGGCACAAATGCCGCCGCGCACTAGGCCACGTACACGGGGAGCTGCTGCCAAGCGGAAGATGACCGATGATCCTGGTCTCTCTTCCGCTAGGGAGGACTCCCCTCCACCTAGTCCACCACCACCTACACAGCCGCTTCCTGCCGATCCCGTTCCACCACCCGCTCCCGTCGTCGGGCCGATGGAAATTACTTTTCGAAATGACGCACATCGCGCCAGATTCGAGCGTATATGCCATCGCTCGATAGTACCCTCTAGGTTTGCACACCTAGCTGACCTAGACTGCCTAGGGGGTACTTGAGGGGCTTCTCATGTTGTACGACAACGTGGGATGGCGTGATTTTCTGTCGGTGTCGGCGGATACTTACATCCGTCCGACACTAGAGATCCTTAGTTCCATTGACCGGACCCCTGGAGGATGCTCCTTCCATTTGATGGATCGAGAGTGCGAGATCACTCTCGACATGCTTAGAGCATTTTTCCAGTGGCCCGCCGTCCCGGTCCCAGACCGCGCCTACGCTCCCACGCACATCACACCCCTGTCGTTCGACACCCACACCTTTTGGACACGGATCACGGGATCCCCACTCGCCTTTGACCCAAGTAGGGCCAAGGCCTCAGCTATCCTCCACCCCTGCCTTTGCATTGCACAGTGCCTTATGGCGACTACTTTCCTTACGAGGTACGAGCTCGGGACACTATCTACGCCAGAGCTCTACATGCTTTATGCGATGACACGCCCTAGGGTTCTAGATAGAGGTAGTGATGATTTGGTCCCCGCCGTCGAGATCGACATTGCCAGTTGGTTTTTGGACCGCATTATCATTTCTGTCGGCGCTCGTACGCATATTTGTTGCTGCAGTCTGATCACCCTCTTGGCCCTTATGACCGGCGTGGACCTACCTGACGACTTGCATCGACCTCCGGGCCCAACTACACTTTCTATAGATGTTATGGCCCGGATGAAGATGCTTTGTCCCCACGGTCGTCAGCACTGGGTGTGGTTACATGGTCCCTTCAGCGCTGATTACATGGTTCTCCCGAGCCCCGCTCGGACACATATTGGACCGGCTCACGGGGAATGGATTCCAGCGATGGATCTCTTTATCCCCGCCGCCTATGTGCTTGAGCCCGAGGATGCTGAGCAGGCACCCCCTGCACCACCTGTCGACCCTGTGATCCTCAGCCTGTACCTGCACTGTCTGTACCTCCAGACACCTCTGTCCACACGTCTGTTAGTGTCAGGAGCACTTTAGCTGAGTCGTCCACCACCACCACCACTGTGCCTATTTCCGTCGAGCCCATTACCACACTGAGCCCCGAGCGTCCACCCACCATTCTTGAGAGCGGCGAGTCTTCCTTTATCGCTACCGTGGAGGCCCTCTCCCGATTACTGTTCTCGACTCCTGTGGAATCATCTTTTGTGCCCTTCACGGCCTCCCCAGTCGTCGACCTTTCGGTCTCCACCACCCCTATCTTTACCGAGAGCGTCGTGACATCTGTCCCCACGTCTGCATCACTGACCTCTCCCGCTGCCTCGTCGTCTGTTTTCACTTCCACTTCAGCTGCTGCTTCCACTTCATCCTTTCCTACGTCCCAGCCTCTCACAGAGGCTGGGCATCACTTAGTGAGCACAGCACCACTACCCCACTTCCCTGCTGGACCCATCCTCTACACTGCCCGCGTGAGACAGCCACGCACTTCCCCTGTTAGACCTGTGCGTCCCTCTGCTCCACCACCCCCCGACACTCTAGTTTAGAGCATTCGTGCTCTTGAGGGGGCTGTTAGTGGACTGAGAGGGGGATTTCAGGGCTTTCTCTGCCACAGTTAGTTCCGTGCAGACCCGCGTCGCCATCCTTCCCAGTATTCAGGCTTGCCTGAACTAGATTCTGGCGCGTCTACCTCCACCACCGACACCCACCCAGCAGCTACCACACCCACCACCTTCACCACCACCTCTACCACAGGACGGTGCTGGTGCACCACCACCAGCCTAGGCACACACTGGATGCCTTCTATAAATCTGTTGTTTTGCTGGTTGTTTTTGGAGCCTGATGAATTTTGATCCCCTCCTCCACGCGTCGTTTTGGTACCTTTTTGATCATATCTGTTTATATCTCGTTGTGATTGAGGGAGCTTCTTTTTGGGGACACTGATATTCTGCACCATTTTGACCTTTGCATGCATCACCTGCATTACCATATCATTTTCTTTTCTTTTATTTTCATCATGCATGCATCCTCACCTACCCCACCCATTTTACGTCTTTCGGTGTGCCACACTTTGCACATTGAGGACACTTTGCACTTTAGCTTGGGGGAGTGAGTTCTCACACTTTCACACTTTTTGCTTTTTGTCACCTTTTATTTTTATTTTTTCCACCTTTTCTTTGTTTTACACCATTTTCACTCACTTTTTCGTTTTTTATCCTGCATCACGTTTTCTTATCTTTTTGAGTGTGCTGTATTTCGTAGTAGTTTCTATTTTCTTTTATCCTTATTTCTTTCATCTTTTGCTAGAGATGACTTTTCTATGATGATGATGACGTGGTGATTGGCTTATCTCTGTTTGCATGCTATTTTGTCACGCCGTAGTTTTTTTTATTTCAGATATCATATGCTTTGTCATGCTATGCATTTGAGATAGTAACCCACCTTTTCATATATGAATATGGATGAAATTCTGTTATTAGCTGAAGTCTGATAATTCATATGTATGATTTTCGTCACCAAGCTTCACGCATTGATTGCTTATATATGGAGTACTGCTTTCCTTTCTTATATCACTTCTTATTACATGAAAAATATATGCCTCACTTTCAGGTTGAATGAATGAATGTTAGGTTGATATAACTGAACTAGTTTACTTTCTGAGATTAAACTGAGTAGATTACATTACTCTGCTGAAGTTGTTGTGCACGTCTTATAGAGTGAACCGAGTGTTACATTTATTTCTTTCTCCACATATCTTGAGCATTAATTCTCTATTTATATTCATTGGTGAATCTCCCTTTAGCGGATCCTATATTGGCAATTCCCTCACTTTATAAAGTTCATGCTCCGCTACCCCAAAAAAAACATATGTATATCTTTCTATCTTTTGATTTGGGATCAAATTTGTGTGTGTGTGTATATATATATATATAAAAGAGAGAAAAAGAAAAGAAAAGAGAAAAGAAGTTTATACATGATCCCATCTCACACTCTTTCTCTCTTTCTTCCTTCTTTTGTTTTTATTTTTATCATGGAGCTTCAAAAATGGGGAATATATTTATTGATTTATCTTATGCCACCACGCTTATAGATAAGCTTGGGGAAGAGGAGCCAATGATGTGTGAGAGAGTGACTACCTGACTGTGCATGACAACATAAGCTAGGTAATTTTCTATACTTGGTGAGATCACTAAAAGTTTTGCGAAATCCAGGAATTGATACTTAGCCTACATTTCAAGAAAACCACACTTTTCTATTCTTACTGCTCCATATTGTGTGATATCTCTTATACTCCAGGTAGAAAGCTTTCAATTGAAAAGTGTGTGGTTTATGATTATGTATACCGCTTTAGATGCTTTAGACGATGTTAATTCTAGAATGATTCTGTATCTCATATTAGTTTGCTATTCTCGGGTTTTCTATTTTGGATGCATCCATATACTATGGTATCGAGATAAAAATCTTTGGCGTGAGTTTTACATTCGCATGTGCTACATGAGTAAGCAAACCCACATCCTGAGAAAATGATCTAGCACCTCTCTCTTTGCTTGCTTTCTTTATTTTCTATCTCTTCCATCTTTCCTTTTTATTTTTATTTTTATTTTTTCCATCGGGCTTGCCTTTTACTTATCTTCCTCGAGGACGAGTAGGAGGTAAGCTTGGGGGATTTTGATCACTCCATATTTTACACCTTTTTTCTACATGTTTGCATGCCGTTTTGATCGCCCATATCGCGTTTTCCACGATTATTCGACAATATTGCGATGCTTTTCACTATTTCTTGTTTTTGTCGTATTTCAGGAGATATGGAGAGATTTGGAGTGATTTTGAGATCAAGAGGATTTGCACCCACTCTGGAGTGTCACCCACAGCTCTTGTGATGGGCCATTCAGCGATGGAAGATGAGTGGAAGAAGAAGGAACTTCGTAGGAGTGACGAGGAGGAGAAACGAAGAAGATTGGGCATCTACAGCATGTCACTCGGCCGAGTGAAGCACTCACTCGGCCGCGCAAAGAAGCCAGACCGGACACGCACAACAGAAGAATATCAGCGTGCCCTCGGTCGAGTGACGATAGACCACTCGGCCGAGTATGGAGATCCCCTCGCCAGAGTGGCACGGGAAAATCCATCCAAAAAGAGGCCGACTTACTGGAAATCTATAGTCGACTTGAGAGTTCCGACTCGGCCGAGCATGGAATGCCCCTCGGCCGAGTGAGTAAAGCCACTCGGCCGAGTCACCTCCGAAGACAGACCCCCGAAAACCCCCGACTTACTGGAAATCTACAGGGTTTGTCACTCGGCCGAGTGAGCCGTTCCGCCTGCTGCGTAAGTTGCGATTTCTGGGCTGCGCAGGGGCATTTTGGTCACGATTTTCTGGGCGATTTTGAAGGGTATTTAAACCCAGTTTTTGCCCTAGTTAGAGAGATTTTTAGAGCTTTTTGGCAGCCTTTTGAGAGCTTTTTAGATCATTAGATTTAGCTTTTCTTTAGGAGATAAAAAGGCTACTTTCGTTGGATGCTATTGGATGCTCATTGGTTTGTCTATTCTCTTATCAAAAACCCTATTTTTATTAACAATTTCTCTATTGCAATGAATTGTGTTGATTTTATTATTGATTTTCCTAAGTATTGCATGATGATTAGTGAGTAGTGCCATCGTCATAGGGTGTAGGGATGAACCCTATAGACCTTATTTCTAAATTGTGATGAATTGGTGAAATTCTTGCTAGAATTGATTAGGGTTAGGTTGGGATTGATTAATTACGGATAGCTAGGGATTCATATCGATTGGGATTTGCAAGAGATTGGGTCCCAATTGATAGGAAGCCCTAGAAATTCGATTTAGATTTACGATTGGACTTCTCTAGAATCGGTTTGCAAGAGATTGGACCAAAGCTAGGATTTTTAATCGTGTTTCTATACCAATATCCATTTGCAAGAGATTGGATGGGTAGGAACTTTCTCAACCTAGGTCATAGCTCGAGTTTGCACGAGAGTGGGCTCGAGATGCGATTGAATGATGATGTCGTTCTTCACGCTAGCGGCCTAGGTTTGGGTTTGCAAGAGATTGGACCCTACCCTAGGTTTGCTATAGACCGACAATAGCGCGAGAGCGTGAGCTTGGTTCTACATTTAGTTGCGACTAGTTCACCTAAAATTCAAGTCTAGCAATGATGAAACCTATGAATCACAACGATGAGATACGGTCCGTAGAGGGGATTCCCTATCCCTAGGCGCTTTATTTTATTGATATTTCTATCGACATTTGAACGATTGTGACTATTTTACCCAAAATTATTCTCGACCATTTTGATAGCTAGGTGATTGGAAGGAGACACGGTCATTAGTCCTCCCTGAGTTCGATACCTGCTCACCGCTACACCGTGCGCTTGCGGTAAGACTACGAGTCGCTTGTCTCGGGTGTGTGTACTCCCGGGGCTACGATCAGATGCTGGTGTTCACCTCCCTGGCAAACAGGTGGAATTGCTCGTGAGTCACTAGGTGTGACTCGAGCGTTTCCTCAGCCGAGGGCCGAGGTCTGTGTTAGGTGGCGAATAGCTTCCTTCCTCAATGATAGCCAGCATGAAGGGCCCTCCGACGATATGTTGATCCATGTAAGGTGTTGTGGATTACGTGGGCAATGATCTCGTTTCTACAGACAGTGCCAGATGTTTCGGGGTAATTTCTCACCATAGGTTGAAGGTATGAAAGTCTGAAGGTCGTCATTAACATGGAAGACGAGGATGACATTTGTGATCGGTCGGCCGAGTCGGCTCTGGTGTGAGGGTGCTCGAGGCCGAGCAATGGGATGTCGAAGTGGAGCTTTGGATGGACGATGTCTCCCGTGATCTGCAAAATGAGAAGCTCGTCATAGAGGTCAGATCTGGGTTCTGATCAAATCTCCTCCGATGCTTAAGTCAAACCTTGACAAAAGAATGCTTGGTGGATCGATTTCGGCTCGCTGGGAGGTTATGCACGAGTTTTCGGGCCGAGCTATGGAGGAAGAAATATACAGTGGAAGCAGATGTAAGGAATATGCATACGTGGGTGTCAGATATCCGAGATCTGTCTCTTCGTCTTCCCTTTGTCGGGTTCTTTATAGGCGAGCATTATGTCAATGCCTCCTAATATGCCCTTGCATTTATGGCTTTCAAGGCCCATCCTGCTGCGTCCATCCGCATTGATAGTGGGGTGAATGGTAGTCAGTGCTGACATGGTTTGGGGATCGGTTTCTTCAATCGCAGAGAGCTGGCGGTCCACTGGGCCTTTCTCTCGGGCTGAAATGCCACGACCCGCACGTGGGGCTCTAGGATTAGAGCCCAGGGATGTGATGTGCTGAACGTTCGATCGCGGTCGACTTGTTTCTTCCTGGCCTGGTGGGGGGGTTATATCAAGAAGAATAAGATATTCACTTTATCCATGGAATTACATGATTCAAATGTTTGTTTAGTAGCTTCTACAAATGACCCTCTTCTATGGCGTAGAAGATTTGGTCGCGTAAATATTAATAATATAAAAAAGATTTCTAAAAATGTTTTAGTAGATGGGTTACCAAAATTGAATTTTAAATTAGATAATTTATATAATGCATGCTAACATGACAAAATGCATAAAAGTTCATTTAAGAGTATATATGTAATTACCACAAAGAGACCATTGGGACTTTTACATATGGATTTATTTGGTTCCTCTAAGATAGCATCACTTAATGGAAACAAATATGCTTTTGTTATTATTGATGATTTTTGAGATTTAATTGGGTTTTGTTTTAAAGGATAAGAATGAAGCACTTTCCAAATTTAAATTCTTTTTCAAGCATATTCAAAAATCAATTTATTTAGAAATTATTTCTATTAGAACCGATTACATTGAAAAATCTGAAAATAAACTTTTTTGAAGAGTTTTGTGATACACATGGAATCACACATAACTTTACTTTTCCTAGAGCTACTCCACAAAATGAAGTAGTTGAAAGGAAAAATAGAACTCTACAAAAGAGTGCACGTATAATGTTTTGCGTAGGCAACCTACCAAAGTATCTTTGGACGACTGCAATCGCCACAGCTTGTTGCATTCAAAATAGAGTTATTATAAGATTGCACTTAAACAAAACACCTTATGGACTTGTTTATAAAAGAATTTGGAATGTTTCATATTTCAAATTTTTTGGTTGTAAATGCTTTATTTTGACCATAAAAGGCAATTTAAATAAATTTGATTCAAAATCAGATGATGGTATTTTAGTGGGCTATTCCTTAAGAAGTAAAGCTTATCGTGTTTTCAACAAAAGTACTTTGAATATTGAAAAAACTATGCATGTAAAATTTGATGTACCATGTAATGTGACTAATATTATTGAAAATGAAGAAGAATTAGTTAATGCAAATGATTCTTTAAAAAACTAATTTTTGATGATAATGCATGTGTAGATTCTAGAAGCTTATCTAACGTCTATAATGAGATCACAAATCACATACACAAGTAATAATAAATATATGTGATGGAGTTAAGACTAGATCGCAAATTGAACACGTGATGCATTGTGCTTTTATATCTAATATAGAACCCAAGAAAATTGAACATGGTTTTGCAGATAGTGCTTAGATTTCAGCTATGCAGTAAGAATTGATTCAATTTGAAAGAAATCAAAGTATGGGAGCTTGTACCTGAAAAACATCCTAGATGAGGGGTGAATATGGTGTATGGCACAAATTAAAAAATACAAGCACAGAAAATCCAGCCTAAAACTCAGAGTAGTACAATCAAAGATTTTTCAATAGAGTGGCTCCCCGCCTAAGCTTCCTGCCTCTGCTCTGATCCCAAATCCTTGAGGATTTCAATCCCTTTTATAACTAAACCGTTAAATAACCTGATCACACTTCCAGGTGGTGATCAAATCGTACAAGAAATCATTTGAAAGTTTAAAACAAAGAGATAGCTCCTGGGTGAAGCTATTCACAATTACAATCTTACACCAAATACCGAAAATTAAAATCAAAATAATGTCTCTGTGGTGTAGATCGTTTCTCGATGATCGCTTGGGTGCAAACCGTGCTCAATTCTGACGTGTGTAGAGAAAGTTGTCGCCTTTTCAACTTCAAGTCTGCAAGATCTTCTTCATTGAATAATCCCTCTAAGCTTGAATGGAGAAGAGAAGTCGGCTGGCAAGAAGATGATCTCTGGAAATTTTTTTCCTAGAAGCCTGAAGACTTGCTTCTCCAACTGATGGCTCTCTCTCTCTCTCTTTTATAGAGGATAGGTGTAATGGCCTAAGTGCCATTTGCGTATGGTGTATATATGATTGTACTTGTATAGTGTATTTATACTTGTATGCGAGAGTATCGTGTGTGGTGTGTAAAGTAATTTGTTGTGCGTATGGTAATATTATATTGGTTGCCTAATTGTATGAATCTATGGGTGGTATGTTGTATGGATGTATCACTTGAATGATTTGTTGTGTAGTGTGTGAAAATTGTTGTGTGTATTGATGGTAGCATTAGTATGGTGTTATTATTGTTGCTATAATTAGTGTATGGCATCGTGGTTGTTAATATTAGTGTTATTATTGGTATTAGTATTTGTTGATGTTGTTATTATTTTTATTATTATTGAGTGGGCCTAGTTAATTTTAGTAGCTAGATAGTTGTTAGGCTTTGCATTGGGCTTGAGTGTTGGGGTTTGTATTGGGCTTGGATAATCTTAGAAGAGAGGTGAGATATTTTTTTGAGTGACGACAAACTTGTAATTATGTGAGCCTTAGATATATCTCCCCCTTCTAATTAACCAACCTTCTTTTACACCCTTCTACACTTCCCTTCAATAAATTTCCTTTTTCTTTCTCCCAAAACCCACTCACTGGCGAAACTTCCCCATGTCCCCTTTGGTTCATATTGCTCCTAGGTCAAAAAAATGGAGGAAAAAACAAATAAGGAAAGGGAAGAAAAGGAATGAAAGAGAAAGAAAGAAAGGAGAAATGAGAAGAGAAATTGAAGAGAGAAAGACAAAGAGATGAAGAGAAATTGAAGAGAGAAATCCATGGAGAGTTGGTGGAAGAGATGAATGGGGGTTTGAAGCTTGATTCATGGTGGGGAATTTCATGGAATTGGAAGAGGATTTTGGGTCTCCTTTGAGGTAGGATTCCAACTTATGCAATAATTATTAATTTGGGGTTTTGTGTGTTTGTTGTAATTCTTGCAATTTTCAGTTAAGAAATAATGTTAAAGCTAGTATCTTGCAATTTAGTTAATGATTAATGTTAAAGATAGTATCTTTTCCTTAATTATATGGCAAATTGAACTAAAGATGGCATCTTTTTGGCAACATGTTAAATGTGGAATTTTTCTGCAAAAAGGTGTGGTCTTCATTAGCCTTGCTAAATCAAGTTAGAATTTTTATTCAAGTTCACATGCTATATTCATCACTAGTTTATAAGTGTTACAAATTAGGAGAGCTAGCAAGCATGCTTAATTTACCTTGTTATGGGTTAAGTTGCCAGCTCCTTTTAAATCGTTGTGGGTTAAGCTAATTTGTTGTGGTTTTAAATGTATGCCTACCATTAAATTGTTAGTAGCTCAAGTTAACTTGTTTGCATGTTTTTGGTTTGTGGCAATTTTGAGCAATGGATTCCTAATTAATCTCCCCTTTAAGTTGCATTTTGGTGGAAAAATGGTTGATAAAGTAATAAGTCCCATTTCATAGTTCTCTTAATTAAAGGTGACTCTTTAATAGTATCTTAATATGTTTCCATATATCTTTGATTAAAGTTAGTAGCCTTTTTAATGTAGACATGAGATTGTGTCAACATTGTATTCTCCAAGTAAGATTTTAATGTTGGAAGCCTAATCTTAAGCGTGTATTTAAATGTGCATGGAGGTATGGTTACTGGAGTTACATGAAACGTGGTTCTTGGTGCAAGTGAACCCAATAGAGTTGTGTTTTGTTGGGAGAATGGTCTATGTAATTGGAGAATGTGGTTGAGGTGATTGGCAAGAGAATTCTAATATAGCATTGTTTTGTATGGTCCCCATTAGAAACTTTATGTCATATTAATTGCAATGCTTGTTATGTGTTGCATTCCTTATGATGCATGTTTTATGTTTCCATATGATGCCATAACTTTTCATGTAGAATTGGAAGTAATTTGAATACATTAGCAAATAGATTATGTTAGCATATCGTTTCGTTATGTAAATGAAATATATTAGCAACTTGAATATGTTAGCTTGGTGCTAGCCTTGTTGTTCCCTTGATGTTACTTTTATGTCTCCCTAATGTAGTTTAGAAAGTTCCTTATAATTTCTTAATGATGTTAGCCTTTTACTCTTAGTGCATGCTGGCCTTGTAGTTTAATGTAATTCATATTCTTTAATATGGTAGCTCACATTTTAAAGCATTGTGTGTTAGTTACTTCACTTCAATGCAAATAAAAGATTAAGTCCTCTTAAAGGAGGGTGACACGGGTTTGGGGGAAACTAAGTAATGGGTGAACATGAGGGATGGACTGCTGTGTGGACCCCACTCCTGACGTAGCCCAGGAGGCTGGGAGTGGGGAGAGGTGTATATGTACTCCTGACGTAGCCCAAGAGACGGGGAGTGGTAGATGTGGAGAATGGCTCCTTTGTTAACAGCATTGCATGTTTGGTTGAGTTCCAAGCATGTCTGGGGGAGTCATGGCATTCCACCCAACTGGGGTGAGGTCCAGTCCCAAAAGGGTTCTACCTACTACCTAGGTTCCAAAACGCTAACCAACGATTTAATTGATAACTCCCATTATTTTTGTAGCATTAGTAAATATTGTCTACTTGTGTGTACTTTATTTGTAGCTCTCTTATGTCGTATACCCTCGTTACACGCTTTTGTCTGTTGCATTTATTGTTTCTTTCATTTATTGACATGTTGCACTTATGGTTCCTTTCTTATGAGTAAAAACAACATTCCCTAAATTAATATTACATGCACGAGTTGGGATATCCTACTGGGTCACGCTGTGACGTGTCTCCGTTGACTTTTCAGGTTGGTTCGTGGAGTTGGAGGCCCATTAGCTCAGTGGATTGGAGTTCAGTGTGGGTAAGTGTATGAGTGGCTTGGGAGTGTTCTTGTACTTTGGTGAGATGTGGATATTATGTTGTATATGTGAGATTTGTATATTGATGTTATATATGAACTGTGTGTGTGTATATATATATATCAGAGTTTGAGTTGTTGTCTCTTTTGTAATTCTGTGATGTTTGGAATGCTACAGGTACTATCCCAGCAGTACGTAGTGGACCTGCTGCTTGTGTTTTGTGTTTTGTAATTTCTTTCGTAACACTCGCTTCCTTGGGAGTATCCCGGGGAGCGGGGTGTTACAATAGAAAGTTCTCTTCAATTTAAATCCTTGATCTTCACATCATCTTCATTGATTTGGGTAGATCTTATTTATTTAGAAACTTCCCACAAGATAGATCTTCAATTCCATTAGAAACTCCCCTTGATTGATGAAAGTCAAACATGGGCATTTGACTGGTCAAATCTGGTTTGAAAAGGGATTTTGAACACTTGGCACGATTGTGTGCTAATTTGGCACGGTCGTGTCTTTTGAGCTCTGGCCTCTTCATCAGTTCCGTAATTGTGACACGGCCGTGTGTTGATTCTACACCGTCGTGTCAGCTGATCATTTCTTCCTTCACAAATTTCACACTTATGGCACAGTTGTATGTAAGTCTGCACGGCCGTGTTGGCTCTTGCCTAGACTTAGCTCTTTCACAAATGTGACACGGCCGTCTGAACCTTGGCACGACCATGTCACGACCATGTCAGCTGAAGGGTGATTTCTTCCAAACTTTCGCAGTTGTGAACGGTCCTGTGCAAGTCACATATAGTCGTGTCAGCTGATAGTCAGTGTTTCGTAAGTTTGGCACGGCTATGTCATGCTCCCGCACGGTGTTTCCGTTGTCGACCTTCATTGACACTATCTTTTCTGACATGCACGACCGTTTAACCCCTGTGACTTGTTTGGCATCATCAAAATCAAGTTTTGACCTCAGTTAGTTGGCTAACTTAGGCCAACAATCTCCTCCTTTTGATGATGGCAAACAAGCATAGAAAAATTGAGCTTTAACAAATAACGAGCAAGTCATATGGTGCACATGATCATGCATCATCAAACAAAGACAAGCTAAGGCCGAACGATGCTGACCTGATCACAGAGCTATTAGGGGTTGACAGTCAACCATACCATAGACTTCACATCGCCATAGTTATGACGAAGAGATTAAAACTGCGACATTCATCATTGGCATAACCAAGGTAGTCCCGACAATGTTCATGTCAAAAGGGCAGACCACATAATGATGACACCAAATCAGAGACGACACCTGCTGCTCATGGTCAATGTTATCAGGGGGCCATGAGTCCCACCTTTAATAGGGTCAGGTTGTAGGGTCTCACAAAGGTTGAGATCATCGTCCAGGTATCAAGAGATAAAAGGTACATGCTGTTGGGTATGGCCATTAAGCCTAATATGGTTTTGATGATGATCACTACATTATGTGTTACTAATATCTCTACTTGCTTTAGTCCCAGATTAATTACTTGATTATATCTTGATGGAGACAAAGCATAGAGATGATGGGTTAATTGACTTAAGGCTTGGTGCATATGAGCTTAGAAGCCATGAAGAATAAAGAAGCTTATTGTATTTCATTTTGATTCTTTGTGTATTTTGCTCTTTACTTTGTAGAATACATGTATGCATTGATTAGATGGTCACACACACACATTTATATCATTTACCATCTTTGAGAACCATAGGAATAACCTAGAACCCATCCCAACAGATTTCATCGCCAAAACACTCTTCATTGTGTTTTTGGACTAAGACCAGACGGTTGGAGAAAGACTCTTAGAAGTATAGCGTGTCTGCTTTATATCTTGTTAGACATAGCATGTTATCAGCCATCAGAAGTTTATTTGTCAGATGTCTGAACAGTGTCTAGACGTCAGAGTGGTGAACTCCAGCTGTCTGATTACAGTGAGGTGGGCCTTCTCTCTTCTGTCCATCCTCTGCATCTGCCGTCTGATGAGGTGTTATCAGACATCTGAACAATGTCCAAGCCATTTGAGCGTTGAACTTCAGACTTCTGGATGCTTGGAGTTATTTCCTTTGTTTTTTCTAGACCAACTCTGTGTCAGCCGTCTGATGTTGAGCTTCCAAATGACTGAACAGTTGATCAGTCATCTAGACACTTTTCTCCAGACGTCTAATGATTGGGAAAATCTGCCCGTTTATAGTCGTTAGACTGTGTTTCTCTTGGTCTGTTTTCTCAGTTCTTGTGCAGTTTTGAGTGGGTATTTAAGCCTGATTGTGAGGAAGATTTGAGCATTTATACATTCAGCTAGAATACATATTTGTGAGCCAAATTCTAAAGAGCAAAGCTTGATTCTTTCATCTCTCTCGGTTTCCCTCTTTGAGCTTCTTTGATTGTTGCATGTAACTCCAAAGCTCAAGAAAAATCTCCAAGTGCACAAAGCTGAATTCCAGCACTTGGATACCACTCACCATTGCATAGCACTTCAGTAGTAAGTTCATTTAATCAAGGCATATGTAATTTCTTATTTCATTTCATTATGAAACCTAGCTCTCGGGTTATGGGAGTGTCTCTTTGGAAAGAGAGGTGTGGCCTTTGGAATAATGTGTGCTATATTGGAATAGATAGTGTGGCTCTTGGAAAAGAGTATGCTCTATAAGGATCGTCTACATTGCAATACTAACAACAACACACTAGAGGGGGGTGAATAGTGTAATGGCACAAATTATGTATTTAAAAATTAAACTTGCAAATGCGGAATTATAAATAAAAGAGGAATTTAAACACCACAAAAAACCAAACGCAAACACAAGATGTTACCATGATTTCCAAAACTTGGGTACGTCCAGCCACATCAATATCTACTAAAATTCTCACACAAAGAAGTGAATACAATCTCACACAGAGATACCTCACACAGAGGATTTGGATTCTCACACAGAGAAATCCTTGTTCTCACACAGAGAGACTTAAACTATCACAAAGAGAGATCTCAACCAACCCTCAAACAGAAGGTTATACTCTCACACAGAGAATAACTAGCTCTCACACAGAAATCTAGGGTTTCAATTAAATCACAAAGTAAAACAAATACTCTTACCTATGCCTTGATGATGAACGTACTCATTAATGAATGCAAGGCATGGAAGAGATATCCAAGTGATGAGATTTTCTTGAAATGCACTTGGATGATTTCCCTTGAGCTTGACGTCAATGCATGAAGGAGAGAATGAGCTTTAAGAGTGAAATGAGAGAGTTTGAGAGTGGCTTTAATCAATCTCTAATGATCTTCAATTGTTCATATAAGTTCTAATGAACTCAGCCCTCTCCTATATATAGGAAGCCAAAAGAAACCCTTAAACCCAAGCAAAAAAACAAAATGAATAAATCTGCAACGGCTAGATTTTGGCAATTTACAGCATAGACAGTCGACTGATGAACAACTGACAGTCGACTGATAAATGTCTATAAAAATTCCAACGACTATAATCTGAGCCAGGACATGCAACTGTAGAAGACTACACAGGCACCTGTACAATGGGCAGGCGCCTGAATATCCTTCAACAGGCGACTGTCACTTGGGATGGAAATGGAGCTGGAAAATGCAACTTTCGTACTAGCGCCTTCAGAAGATAGACGACCATTTCACATGCGACTGTAATTATACAAGCGACTGTAAAGACTTCATCAGTCGACTGACGTGCAAATTGGGATGAACACCAGAAAGTGCAAGTTGTGCACAGATGACGGTAGATCAATTTACAGGCGCCTGTTGGAAGATAGGTGACTGTAAAATGAACGTCAGTCAACTGAGGCGAAAAGCTCAAGAAGGGTCAAGAAATAAGTTGACTTGAGCTGTGCATACTAGTTGGCTGTAGAAGGCTGGGTAGGCGCCTGGAATCACCCAGTCGCATGTCATGCCTTCATCAGTCAACTATAGGAGAGCCAAAAACTCCCGTTTGAGTTTAAAGCAAGATGAACCTATTGGGATGATGTCTATGATAATCCTAATGCTCACTAAGATGGAAAATGCATATGCATAAATGAGTTAATCCATCTATCAAGACATTACAATAATCCTAGAATCAAAAAGAGAAAAGCAATTAAATGAAATTACATGGATTACATTGCTTCCCTTAGAGTCTATTGCTTCAAACTTGATGCCTTGATGCACCTCCATCATCTCCAAAATTTGGCATTGCTCCACTTGATGTCCATCCTTGCACCGATCATTTAGTCTCCAAATCATGCTATTCTCCATTTGATAAACATGAGACTAAAACATGAGAGTCATTAGCAATAATATAATGTGGTGATTTTCCTCAAAATAACTTTGGTTTGAAACACCAATACTCAACATGTTCTATATTGGAAGAGATTTGTATTGCATTGCTTGGAAAAGGTTTTTATAGTGGAAATCTACATGACTATAAAAAGAGTGTGGGACTGCAGTAGGCATTGCCGAACCAGGATACATCGTGTTGTTTGCATTTGTATTGTCTATTTTCACATTTGCTAATTGTCTTGCTCTTTACAATTCCGCATTGCAAGAATTTTCTTAATTAGCATTAAATTGCCATTACATTATTCATCCCCTCCTAGTGTGTTGCTTAGTGTTGCGGGGTAGAACTCGCGTACAATGAATTTGTATTATGGGGAACCAAGGGCACGGTGGTTATGCTAATGGCAGGATTAGGGTAGGCTATTTGACAAGTGATTAGAGGGGTGATGAGGCTAAACTTGAGGCGGAAGCTGACCACGGTGTCGAATCCGGTAGGATGTAGGGACGGGGCCGAGCTGCCTAGGTTACGGGCGAGCGCGACCGATGATGACGAGCTAACCTGCGCAAGGAGAAACTCGTCAGAAAGGCCGGGTTGGGGTCTAACCCTTAGCCTCTTCAATGCCTTAGTGAGTAAAATGACTTAAAGCGGGGGCTAGGCATGCAAGTCGGACTGAAGGTGAGTCGACCGTACGTGACGAGCTATGGGTGGAAGAACAAAGATATAGACGACCTTTGCTCTTGTGTGTGAGTAATGAGAGTTGAGAGTAAAATTACTAACCCCCCTTACCGTAAGAAATGAATGGGTATTTATACATGTCGGAGGTAGTTAGGTGGGGCTGACCTGGCATGCTGACTCGACGTGCTGAGCTGGCCCTGTTGTCAGCGGAAGCTTCGGACGAGGATGTCAGAAACTGGAGTGTCGGCCATGCTTTTGTCAGACAGTGCAACGACCAGGGGCGCTTTCGTCAGGGTGTCAGGGCTGAAAGTATTAGTGTCAGGGGGCGCAGCGGCCAGGGGGTGCTTTGCCAGATGGTCGGGCGGCGTTACTGTCAGTAGCATCATTTGTACTAGGTTGTTCGTCGTGTTCGATGTGCCCGAGAGACGTCAGTGTGCGTCTGAGAGGTGGCGCTACCGACGGGGTCGCCGTGTAGCCCTGGTGATGGTAGGAATGAGACTCAGGGCCGCGAGGTCGCCAGGTCGGTCGGTCTCCAAGTCGCCTTGATGGCGTCCGAGGTACAGTGCTACCGACTCGGATCCAGGAGGAGTGCGGCTCTACCATCGACCATAGTAAGGTGCGCCCTTCCCTCAGCCACGTCGGGCTCCGGGGTAGTCTGGCGCTCTGCCGCGAGTGAGCTGAACGCAGTCTCTGGAGCCGCTAGATTGGCATCCTAGCGTGGGGCCCATCGGCCTTCGTGACGGAGGAGTGACGTAGGTGGGGGGCTTGATGATAGGGGATAGAAAGTCAGGCTATCACGATCTTTAGGTCGTAACAATTGCCCCCGGCATTCGAGTTCGGGGCGGCCCCTCGGCTCGACTCGGATGGTGTATAACTCCCCCTTCCTGTCGAGAACAGCTCGGACCCTGGCGGCGGCTCTGGTTTTGGAGTTCCCGCCCTGATAGCCATTATTGCGATTTAAAGGGGTGGCAGGAGTCGATGCGTCTTCGCCATTGGACGGGTGACGCGTGGTTGATATGACCGTTGCGGCAGATGAGGTGTTAGAGATGCGTCGATGGATGCCGCGTGACGTCGTGGCGACGGTCGGAATGGCCCGAGGGTTGCTATACGTATGTGGGGAGAAGATTGGTGGAAAGTTTCTCGTGATTTCAGTATCCGTTCTCGCTTCTCAGCTTCCAGCTATCGTTTACTGACGCTTCCACCGGTGCCTTTATCGGGGATCTGCTTCCAGTCATCTTCTCAGTTCGTCAGTTCGGCCAGGTAATTTTCCAGTTCACCTATCGATGGTCTCCTTATTTGAGTGCGACGGCAGTTGTGGGATGAGGAGGGGGGAATTGATGGACGAACTCCTTATGAATGCTCCGATTCAGGCTGTGTTGCCTGAGGGCGGATCACCGACTGACAGACTTGGCGCGGGCTGTTCGATCGGCCCGAGGGCCATGGCCATCCGGTATTCTCCTTCTTGCAGGCCTGTAAGTAGACTCAGCCCAATTTTTATTCTTTTTTCTGTAGGTGAGGATACGATGCTTTTGCAGGAGGAAGTACTGAGGGCGGCCGGGGTGAGGGTTACGAAGAAGACCGTCCCCATGGATAAGGGCGAAGGCTCGGTGTGCGAGGGAGCGCCCGCGGAGGTAGCCGTCCAGGGGCAGAGGGACGAGGTTCCTACTGCGGAGGGAGTGAGCGAGATGCAGTAGGATCTCTGACTTGATGCTCCTTCCCTTCGGATTGGTGGGGTTGCACCAGATGCTTCGGCCGATCTGGAAGCGATCAACACCGTCCCCGCGGCTCCGGCCGTGGGCGTGGTGGACGGGAGGCAGCAGGGGTCCGTAATGGGCGTTCCTTCCGCCCAAGCTGGGGGGTGTGCCTCGTGGCCCGCCCCATCCAGAGATAGTCAACACGGCTTTTTGAGGGTTCCGACCTCAGGTAAGCGCCGTAGGCCTCCTTCCACCGAGGGGTGGCCCTATGGAGTTCCCCCGTGGGAGATGGGGAGAGAAGCGCACCCCGGTTGTGAGAGGGTGCTCGCTCACTTCAGGCTGACGAGGGCCGAAGTGGAGGCCCTGCCTGATGAGGATCTTCACCGAATGCCCTATCGGGTGAGCCGGGAGGATTCGGTGTTTGAAGACGCTGGGGTCGCGGCCCGGCTGTCGGAGTATCTCATGCTGCCACGAGATCGCGAATTTTTGATTCATGTGGGCACGGAGCGGCTGTGCGATACCTCCGTGTGGCATATCATTCAGGTGGGTCGAACTGCAACTTACGTTCCAGCTTATGTTCTTAAGCGTGCTGACTGGGTCGGGTTTCTTTGGTAGGCGACAGCGGCGGCTACAGAACTGTAGCACAATACCCGCTTAGCCACGGTTCGGACTTCCCTAGATAAAGTAAAAGACGATCACCGGGAGGCGCGGTGCCAGCTGCGAATGAGGGAGAAGGATCTGGATCAGGTCATTAAGCTCCGGGAGCTTGAGGTGTCGCGGATCGGCTTTTTAGAAGTGCGGGTGGCCAGGCTTGCTAGCCAGCTGGAGGGGGAGGAAAGAAAGGGGATCTTACTCGCCCGTCGCCTTGAGGACGAAAAGGCATGGGGGATCTACTCACCCGCCAGCTGGAGGAGGAGAAGGGGAGGAGGGGCCCGACTCGCTCATTGGCTTCAGGAAGAAGAGGAGACGCAGAACGATATTCTGAAGAGGAGCGCCGAGGCGGTGCCCGGGAGAGAGCATGTGAACGAAGTTCGGAAGAGGAAGCAACCCGAGCTGAAGAACGAGGAGGAGGTCGTCCCGAGGAAGTAGCTAGTGGGCAGGGCGGTCGTCGACCGGGGTGCATTCAACGCCGCAGTCCGCCGTTTTCTAGATGAGGGGTTACTCCTTATGGTAGCGGAGGCGAGGGAAGCGGGTGTCCTCTGAAGGATGGAGAGGATGCTAACCCGGATGGCGAATCTGTATTCCGGATCGGTGGTTGATTTTGTACGGCCTATTTTGTGTTGTAATGCGGGCAGTATGAAGGATTGTTTATGAAGTACTTTTTTTGTGTTTCAATTCAGTAGTTGGTCTTCCTGTTTCACATAAGGCCGTGTGAATGCCCCCAACGTTTCTGCTAGGACGAGCGCAGGGGTGAGGAGTGGGGGGGAAGTTGCGACAAAGAAGGTGTGTATGTTTCCGGGAGCCCTGTGCGGATGGGTCGAGCTAATTCTTGCGTCTGTGGATGTCTTCGAGCATGTCCCTAACTTCTTGGTTGAAGTGCCTCAAGGCGATCCGTTAGGCTTAGCCCGCTTTGTTGGATCGGATGTTGGTGGGGTAGTCGCTTAGTCCAAACGAAAGGAAGAGGTCGGGATATGTTTCGAATTTCCCACCTCTAATCGCCACCGAATCGTAGAGGTCACATCGAATTAAAGATGGGCAGGAATTGAAGCGTCCTGACCATCCATCGAGAGGCATGTGGGGGGTCGTGATAGGAGGCGTCAGGTGAAGCGTCAGGCCACCTGGATGTGTGACACGTGGCCGGTTGCCAGCGATTGAGATTGGAGGGTGGATGCCTACAAGTAGAAGCGGGAGTCGGTGCGTGAGACTTTCTTGCTTCCGAGTTTCCTAAAGCAGGTTTTCTGAGTTTCGTCGGTTGCCTTTGAGGGGGCCAAGTTTGTTGCCGGAGTTGGTGACGCATCCGCATCCGCCGTCGGCACTGTAGCGAGTAATCAGGAGGTATATTTCTTATCTTTTCTTGGGTATGGTTTTGTCATCCTCAACCTCATCGTCGGAGTCGTCGTGCAGTGGTGCGGCCGGTCCCGCGGAGGCGGTAGGCAGAGCGTCGCCGCGGGGGGGGGGGGGGGGGGGGGGGCGTGCCACGGTCAGAAGCGGGAACCCAAGGAAGGGGAAATCGGTTCTGGTGTCTGGGATGACATTAGTTGCGCGAGCCGTCGCGACTGTGGTTGGAGGCGGGGGTGTGCCTGCCGAGATAGCCGATCAGAAGTCTGAGGCACAGACGGACATTATTTCCAAAGTGCGTTCGGAGTATGTCAGGCCACACTGTGAGGTCTGCCTGCCAACTGCCTCAGAGAGAGTATGCTTTCCTCAGGCCGGTAAGATAGGGGTCTACGTAGCGTGCTTTGACCAGGGTTTGCGGTTCCCTCTTTATCCATTGTATCGCGAGATTTTGGACTTCCTCGGTCTGGCATTCTTCCAGTTGATACCGAATTCCGTCAGTGTGATAGTTGGGTTTCTGGTTTTGTGTGCAAGGATCGAGGTCAGTCCGACCCTCCCCTTGTTCCCCTACTTCTTTGCAGTCAAGAAGTTGAAGTCCCATTATTATTTATCAGCGAGGAGGAACCATCCTCTCATCTGGGGGCTGCCAGGGAAGATCAAGGGATGGAAGAAATCGTTCGTGTTTATCTCCGTGCCCGCCGACATGAGGGTAAAGTCGGACTGGGGTGTGCTCAATCCCGAGGTAAGGGAGAAAGTTCGCATGAGCAGAGTTGAAGCGGGGTGGGCGACAAGGCTGGAGGTAGTTCCAGAGGGGGATAGGCAGTATGCCTGCCTTTCCCGGCCTGAGCTGATTGCTCGGCACATTTGGCCCGAAGGTAAGTTCGGTATTACGTCGTCTGATTGTAGCTTGCTTACCATAAAACTCCTCCTTTTTTGCAGATCTGACGATGAGCATTCCCATCGAGGACCTGGACAGGATGGCCGAGCAGATGTCAGTCGAGGAACAGAGGGCCAGCGGGCCCATCGCACCATCTGTTGTTAAGGGTCACAAGAAGAGGTCGAGGCCGAGTGAGGGGGAAAGGAGAAAGAGGGCCGAGGGGGCCATTGGTCGGAAGAAGAAGAGATCCAATGTCGTAGGGTGTAGTTCGGGATGGTTCGTCGAAGGTTTCAGAGGCGCCCATATCCCTGATGCCATCGACCTTGATGCACTGGAGGAGCCGAGCCACACGGTCGATGGGGCGCCTTCGGGAGCGGGTGGAAGCATCGGCTGGGCTCCCACGGCGTCTGCCACCAGTCCTGCGGGGGTCCCCCAGGGGGTTCCGTAGGATCGAGCTCTGCGGATGGCTCGGCCCCTGAAGTTG
Organism: Scilla litardierei; assembly: GCA_030789695.1. Classification (NCBI taxonomy): domain Eukaryota; kingdom Viridiplantae; phylum Streptophyta; class Magnoliopsida; order Asparagales; family Asparagaceae; genus Scilla; species Scilla litardierei. The sequence goes on along the minus strand of CM061138.1, from coordinate 94,330,445 downwards.
CTTGGCCTTATAGTTACCCTCGGTACGCCATGGAGAAGCTTGCCCCACCCAACTGCGAGGAGAAGCTGGCGACGTTTCGGTTGAAAAAGGCCGAGGTTGAAAGGATTCCGCAGGATGACCTCTTGAAGGCGATCTACCCAGTGGGGAGGGGGGAGTCAGTTTTTGACGAGGCAGGCGTGGCAGCAAGGCTTGCCAGCCCTGGGATAGGGAATCCTTGGCGCGTGTGGGCTCGGAGAGGTTAGGAGCCACAGTGGTCTGGCATGCGCAGGTGCACTAGCGAGATATGCGGGTGGTGTCTTGGGGATTGTCATTGTCGGGCTTGACTCTATCTTTTGTGTGCGCAGGCTACTTCCGCGATGACCGCTCTTCAGCACCGGACCCCGATTCTCGTCACGGTCGAGCATACTATGGCAAGGCTGAAGGGGGAGCTCGACCAAGAGAAGGCCCGGTATGCCAAACTGAAGAAATCATTCACCGACCAGCCAGTGTCCATCCGGGAGTACCAAGGACATGTGGCGGATCTGGATAAGCGGATCACTGACGGATGCGCCCGTGAGTCTGAACGAGAGCGAGAGGCCGAGCTGAGCATGGCCGATTTGGAGATGCAGCTGACCGCCGCGAAGGAGGAGCTATTGGGCAGGCTAGAGGAGTTCCGGCACTATCAGGCGACGACCTTCGTCCCCAAGCTGGCTGAGGCCAAAAGGAAGGCTCGGGAGGTGGGCAGGGAGGAGGGACTGCGGAGGGGCATTGAGTTGGGCCGGGAGGAAGGGAGCGAGTCATGCCTTCAGAGGATTATGGGGAGGGCCCAGAATCTCTATCCCCCGCTAGACGTTGATTTCGAGGCTCTGGTGGCCTCCGAGGGGGTGGAAGAAGAGGATGAAGGAGCCCCCGAGATTAGCGCGGCCGTACTGGGAACTGGAAGGCAAGGGTCAGGTAATGCTCCACATGATGTTCGCCATGATGGTGAACGTGCGGAGCCGTAGGAAATCGCGCAAGGAAATCTATTCTTGTGTCGCTTTTTGTAGTAAAATAGGGGGAACTAAAGGAGTGCCCATTTTGTAGGTTCGCCCCTTTTCTTTTGTAACAATTTGTATTTTATGAATAGAAGTTGATCCCTGGTTATGGAATGTATAAATTTACGTTCTGCCCGTGCCATCAGATCGGGGTCGAATGTTCGTGATACGTGGCGATCCGTATCAGTGGCAGATTGGCGAGTGTGCAGCTGGACCTGCGTCTGTCGGTTTCGGTGGCCGAGCTCCTTGAGCTCGTCCCGGGGTTAGGTAATGATCGTAACTAAGTTAACTTTTCATTAGGGTGGGCTCGTGCAATTTTTCCTGCCTCGTTTTTATTCCTCACCGAGGGCGTATTTCATCACCATTTTACAACGGGTCTCGATAAGGTTTACAATAATGGGTCTTGCGCGCACCAATTCGTGGGAGGGCTGGGACGTTGTTTTTTTCCAGCCGTAGGTGGCATTAGGATGAGCGGGCTCCTATTTACAGGGTGGCTCTCCATCATTACTGTTGCTCGTTGCGTTCCTTTTTCCTTCTGTCCACAGAGGGTTGGGAGCGGAGTACTGGTCTCGATCGTCTGTGGAGAAGCTGAGACGCCATGACTCGCTGTTTGGGTTCATCGGAGATGCAGCCTTGCTGTGACCCGTGTTGGGGTGAGTGAATCCCTGTCCGCAGGGCGGCCTTCCTTCCCCTCCATTGCTTTGTCATATCCCACCCCACCTTCGTTGTGCTGAATGGTTGCGAGGCCTCTCCCGGGGATCCGTACATTAAAGAGAAACTCGGGAGGAGGCTGCGGACGAGGTGGAGGTGGGGAGGTCGGCTCCCTGGGGGGGTGCTCTGGTGGCTTGGCCTCAAGGGGAAGGTCGTGGGTGAGTAGGTGGGTCGTTAGGAAGAGCGTCATTGGAGACCTGCGAGCCCAGAGCGGCTTTTGCCTTTCCTGCTGGCGGGGATCGACGGTTGGCGGACGCCGACCTTCCACTGTTTCATCTGGTATAGGTCAGATGGAGGAGTGGAAAGTGGGGCTTCCCGTGAGTAAGGGGAATATCCCATTGGCGATCCACATGTAAGAGGAATAGCCCATCGGTGTGGCGGGCTGTTGGGAGGCGGGCCCGCGGAAGCCGGTGCGTCCAGGCAGAGGCCGGAGTGCCCAATGGGGTGGTCTGGCAGGGCTTCCCCGCGCCTCTGGTTCTCAGGCCGGAGCACCTACGTTCGTCGGGCGCCGGAGGGGGTGGGGCGGTCCGGCAATGGGGCTCCAGTTGTCCTGCCGCAAGTTGTCTAAGGGAAGTTGGAGGCCGGCGGCCGGGCCGTCCCCTGGGTAAGGGGAGTAGTCCATCGGTGGTCGTCGCGTGGACGCGACCGTCGATGGGGGAGGTGGGTTCCATCAGTGGCCAGGGGCCTCCCTTCCGTTCGGGCGAGGCGTCTCCGGCCTTTTCACATCTGGGGGAGGGGACGAAGATCGGTCCCCATGCTTTTTTTTCCTCCTCTCTGAAGGGGAGAGGGGGTGTATTTATAGAGGGATTTTGTTGACGGTTTCCTCCTAGTTAATGTGATTAGCTGGCATCATTAATGGGCTCCTCGGATTCACACCCCTTGAGAACCGTTTTAGCCAGGTGGCGCCTAATGCGATTCGTCAACCCTGGCTTCTCGGGGGACGTGTCATCATTAATGACGGGTCTCCCGAGCGTCCCTTCGTCTCGACGAGTCACATCGGGGGCCTGCTTTATCGGGACCCGGATTTTATCCAGCAGGTGTTGCTCAGCGGTCATTGGTCCGCGTCAGGTCTACCCCGGTTTGTGTGTCCTTGTCCTCTTCCTTAGGTTCGAGTTTTCGAGGATCACGGGCTGGCCGGGGGCGGATGCAGGTGTATAGCCAGGCCTGTGCCCTTCTCTGGTTTGGGTGGCGAGGGTTGGCCCTGCCCCCAGAGTCTTTGAGAGGGCGGGTATTGGGCCGTCGCCTCCCTGCAGCCTCTATAGTTGGACGGGTATTGGACCGTCGCCTACCCCGCATATGGCGCTCCGGTTTGGGTGACGAAGCTTCGTAGGCTTGCCCCGGAGGTCTTCGCTGGAGCGGGGGGGAGCGGGCGCGTAGCCCAGCCTGTGCCCTTCTCTGGTTTGGGTGGCGAGGGTTGGCCCTGCCCTAGAGTTCTTGAGGGGGGAGCGAGCGCGTAGCTCGGCCCGTGCCCTTCTCTGGTTTGGGTGGCGAGGGTTGGCCCTGCCCCAGAGTTCTTAAGGGGGAGCGATGATCGGCCCCGGATATACACCCGGAGAACGATTGTAGTTTTACCGCAAGTGCACGGTCAAGTGGCGAGCGGGTATCGAACACGAGGAGGTGGTGTTGGCTCCAATCTATCCTAGGTTGGTTTGACTACGAATGTATTATTGGTGGAGATGGTTATGGAATGAAATAATGGAAATGGTTGTGGATGTCGGTGTCGGTGATAAAGAAGTCGGATAAAGTATCGATTCAAATTTAATACAATAAAAGAGTCTAGAGCTAGGGAATCCCCACTACAGATCGTCATACATCATTGTAAATAGTGAATCTCAATATTACTAGGCTTGTGTTGGGGTGAACTAGTCGTAACTGGATAGAGAACCAAGCTCACGCTCTCGCGCTATTGCCGGTCTATAGCAACCTAGGATAGGGCCCAATCTCTTGCAAACCCTAGCCTAAGTCGCTAGCATTAGGATCGACATCATCGTTCAATCGCCCCTCGAGCCCACTCTCGTGCAAACTCAAGTTACGATCTAGGTTGTGATAGTTCGTATTCGTCCAATCTCTTACAAACGAATATGGGTATAGATTTATAATAAAAATGCTAGCTTTGGTCCAATCTCTTGCAAACCAAGTCTAGAGAATCTCGATTATAAACCTAAATCGAATATCTAGGCCTTCCCATCGATTAGAATCCAATCTCTTGCAAACCCCAATCGATGGAAATCCCTAGCTATCCGTAATAAATCGATCACAACCTAACCTCCTAGCAATTCTCGCAATTTAGGAATTCATTCATCACAAATCTGAAATTAGATCCATAGGGTTCATCCCCATGCCCTAGACCAACAAATCTACTCAAGCATAACAATAACAATATGAGAATCAATAAAATGTTGGATATGGAAGACGTTTGTACACCCTTGTGGGGGATGTACGAGGGAATACGGACCTCGAACGTCGCGCACACGAAGTCATGTGCAAAGGGAATCTGTTCCCTTGCGGAGAGGATCTCTGTATGAGCGGGAAAGTCGCATTATATATGCATAAGTGCATGCGACATATGGCTAATAAAGGGGGAATATCTTAAGCTTATGTTGTACCATGCATATGGTACAACTTAAGCTTATAATGTGCCATGTATCATGGTACACCTTAATTAAGTTTTTCCAAAGGAACAACTTACCCTAAAATAACTACCTTGGGGACTATAAATAAGACCCAAGGGTAGCCATTTTCCTTACACATTTGCATGAAATTCATGCATGCATCTTCTTCATAGCGAAGCTCTGCAGAAATATTTCCTCTCCCTCCTTCCAAGTTCTTAATCTAAAATAGAGATTTAGATTGTGGATTAGTAGCCTTACTCCGTTCGTGAGAAGACTCGATCCGTCGTGGCGAATCCGAAGGCAAAGTTCCGAGACTATCGTTCCGCATACGCAAGCGTAAGTCTCCACTTTAATTATCGATCCTAACTTTGTTTTGGACAGGATCCTTCATAAAAATCATTGCTTGCATTCAAAAAGATAGAAAAACAAAGGTTCAAATAACAAGAACAAAATACTTAGCTTTGATGAAGATCTTCAATCCAAATACAAGCTTTTAGATCCAAGAGGGGGCCTAGGGCATGGCCTAACCTCTCAAATAATCACTAAGAAAACATCATGGGAACCCTCTCTAATGACGGCTATAAACCCCTTATATAGCCTCCCAAAACCCTAGCAAATAACCCTAGAAAACCCCTCAAAATCGTGCCCAAAAACAGCCCAAACCGCAACTTAAAATCTGGGCCCGCTGCCGACTCGGCCGAGTGGAACATGTGACTCGGCCGAGTGGAAATTCCAGCACTGCAGCATCAACTTACAGAAATTCCCCAGATTTCATCCGACCTCTGCTTGACACATTCTTCACGGCGTTGGAATCGTCATGAAGTCTACTATCCATAAAAAATATGAGAAAAATACTTTGATTGCTAAAATGATAGCAAATTTCAAAAGAGTGAACGACTGTCTGAAAATCTGGGCGATGCGTGTCCTCGGCGTCACTCGGCCGAGTGGACTTCTCTACTCGGTCGAGTGGGCTTCTCTACTTGGCCGAGTGATAGACCCTGTAAAATTCCAGTAAGTCGGGGGTCTTGGGGGGTCTGTCTTCGGAGGTGACTCGGCTGAGTGGCTTTACTCACTCGGCCGAGGGGCATTCGGTACTCGGCCGAGTTGAAACCCTCAATTGCCTGACGGATTCCAGTAAGTCGGCTACTTCGATGGGTGGATTTTCCCATGCCACTTGGGCGAGGGAATCTCCATACGTGGTCGAGTGGACTATCGTCACTCGGCCGAGTGCACGCTGATTTCCTTCTGCAGTGCGTGTCCGGTCTGGCTGGCCGAGTGGTCTTCTTGCTCGGCCGAGTGAGTACTTCACTCGGCCGAATGACATGCTGTAGATGCACAATCTTCATCATTTCGCCTCCTCGTCGCTCCTACGAAGTTCCTTCTTCTTCCACCCATCTTCCATCGTTGTTAGCTCCTCGATAGAGCCATGGGCGAGGCTCCGGTACATGTGCAAGTCCTTTAAGCTCATTTTTGTTCCCGATTGCTCTATATTTCCTGAAATCCGACAAAAATAAGAAATAGTGAAAGTAACGCAATATCGTCGAATACTCGTGAAAATCGCAATATGAGCAATCGAAATGGCGTGAAAACTTGCAGAAAAATGGTGTAAAATATGGACCGATCAAAATCCCCCAAGCTTGCCTCTTACTCGTCCTCGAGGAAGATAAGTAGAGAGACGAACTCGGGAGATGAAAACAATGGAAATGAAATGAAAGAAAAAGGAATACGAAGTGGAAGGGGTCGCTAGATCATTTTTCTCAGATCTCAAGCCATAAGCTACACATCACGATAACTTGGAAAATACGAATCACATGCTATAAAGGATTTCATGTCTTACTTAAACATGGTACTTGCAAGCTTTTAAGAACAACAAAAGGGACTCTCTAAATTCATACAATCAATTCATATCCACATCACGCATTTCAAAGAATTTAATATATAAATATTGACGATGCACTTTTCAATCAAAAGTTATAAATGAAGCATATAAGATACACACCAAGCATGCAATAGAGAATAGAATAAGAGTCATGGCATTCACATATTTATTTCAAATCATGAAAATCTCCATATCTAATATATTTTGCAAAGTCTAAGCATTATCGAATATTCCCATTCATGCACGTCTCCACTATAATGTCATACTCACTCATATGGTCAAATGAATTCACCCCCCGAGCTTAGCTTGAGGCATCACATCTAAAGGAATATGATAGTGGAAAATGGGATTTTTGTCTTAGGTTTCCCAAGTATTTTGTGGGTCCAATAATGAGATAGAGAAATATCTTTCTTTTTCTTTTTGACCTTTTTGTTTCTCATTTTTCTTTTTGGATTTTTGTAGGAGCTATTTGATTTGTATTTTTTGGTTTTTGGCTCCTTTTTGGCTTTTTGGCTTTTTGGACTTTTTGGAGCAACCTTTTTTCTTTTGTAGTGATTTTTGGGAAATAAATGCGATATAAGTAGCTTTAGGAGGTGAACTCAAGTGACATGTAGAGAATAAAAAGATATATATGGAGAAAGAAATAATATAGCACTCGGTTCACTCTAAGATGTGCACGAACGGTTCAATAAAATAATACTTCAACTAAAACTCATATGTAAGCATGAATATTCTCAATCATCTCAATAAAAAGTGAAGTCAAGCGGTAAAGCGCACAATCATATCAAGCATACAACAGAAGGTGAATAAGACAATAAAACTGATGCTTCAGATATACTAATGATGCGTGAATCTTGGTGCATTTCCAACAAAAGCATACTAAACACTAATCCATGCATTCAGTTTCAATTAATATCATGCATTCATGTAGAGGAATCATCAAAAGAATATATAAGCAAGCACATGGATAGGAAGACTATATAATACTCAAAGTAGCATGACAAGGAATAATAAGCATCGTGATGGTTGGTAAAGCAATAAGAGATATCATCATACAAAACTCATCTAGCGGAAGAAGAGAAAGGAAAATAAAGAAATAGAAAAATAAAAGAGAGGAAAGAAAAGAAAAACAAGCACACAATATGATGCATGAACACACATAAAAGGAAAATAAGATGGAAAAATCAAAAAGATGATGCAAAAATTTTGAAAAATTTTAAAAACCCTAAAAATAAAGTAAAAGTGCAACTAGATGGCATGGAAATGCACTCCCCCAAGCTCAAACTTCACATTGTCCTCAATGTGATCATAAAAAGAAAAATATGAGGAACAACGATAAATATGAGGGAGGTGAATGAAAAATGATGAAATGAATGACATGAAATCCTAATGCAACTACATGCACATGCAATGATGCATGAGAGCGCTTTCCCCCAAGCTTATGCTAAACAATCCTATTCAAATGACTCGATCAAAAATGTCATGGCTTTGCTAAGCGAGATTGAGTCAAACGAATAAGAATGTGAGTATTCACTTGAAAGAAATGCTCGATGGGTGGTGAGCAAAAAGGATGTGACACATCAAAATATAAAGAGGGCAATTAATATATATAATGGGTTTGGGGTGTAAAAATTTTTATTGCCGTCATATGAGGTAATATTTATTCAAGCAAATCTATACGGTCCTCTCGCTGTGGAGAGGATTCGTGTTTATTTAAAGCATAAAAATTTCTACACTACTGGATTGATATCACCTATAGCAAAAGGAGGATCCAGTATCTTTACCGGTGCAGGCAACTGCTCCAACTGCTCCTCCCGTGGCTCCGCCAGGCGCGTATGTCTACGGACACCAACGAACTCCAGCAATGCATCCTCCAGCATTCCCACAAGGACTCCACTTGTACCCTGCAGAGAATAGGATGCATCAGTTCGCTGCAAAAAATTCACCCTCGTAATAAAAGTATCCCAAAGAGGATCGTCTATAGAAATATATGGAATAAATAATGGTGGACGATACTTCCCTGGAAATAATCCAATATCCTCACATGCTGTGATAGCTGTCTCCATGTTGTCTTCTCTATGCTGCTCAGGAAACTCTAGATCATAGGTGTGGACCTCATCAAGATGCTCCTCATCATCGTCAGACTCATCCCAGCGCACCTCTTAATCATATTCATATGCGTCCATGGGTGCTAACTCCTCGCTCTCCTCCTCGAATACATCCCAGTGTACATTTTGTTCATATGTATGTGTATCCTACAAAAGGCATGATGAGTCGTCAAAATCTGAATCACAAAAAACATCATACACTGGAGGGGAATCAAATGTAGGAGATGAGGGGGCGAAGAGATCTCCCTAAAAAGGGAGCCATAAGCTCTGTGGGATAGTCCTCGGCGTCAATGGAAGGATGAGGTGGCAGCGGAAGCTCAAATGGAGGAGGGTAGTGCTCGGGATCCTCATGAATGGCTATGTCCTCGTCCCGATGCACGACCTCCTCGACGATAAACTTTGGCTCCGTGTGTGATGCCTCCTCAAAAGCATGCTTCAGCTCCGTGAGGTAAATAACCTCAATGTCTTCTCCATCTGAATCATCTCCATCCATCCACTCATCGTATGGACTGGCTGTATCTGTGGGTGGGGGAGTGATGACGGTGCAACTCGGCTCTGCAGCAACACGTCCCGAGTGTCTCATCGCAGTTCTTTCATCAGAAGTGGCTGCATCTGTGCCTGGTACCGTTGTCTCCTCAGAGGTGGAATCATCGATGTCCTCAGCCTGCCATCCAAGAATCTCATCCAGGTACGCATAAAAATGTGTGGTCCATATGATCACAGCCTCAGTAGAAGGTAGAGGTGGCTGCGGAAGCTCAACTATCGGTGGGCAAGACTCTGGATTTATCTGAATGAGTTACCCTCGTCCCAAAGTGCTACCTCCGCAATGCAATGCTCCGGCTCTGCATGTGATGCCTCCTCGTGAACTATCAATGTAGGCTCTCTCTGGAATGTGATGCTGGCTGCTCATGTGTGTCAACTTGTAGGGATGCATCATGTGGAGGGGAATGCCCGCGAGCAATCCAAAAATTTAATCTATCCCCCTCAAGACTGACATGGATGTCCTCCTCAATTATTCCTGCAGCTGAAACATGGTTCATAACAAAATCTGCAAATCGTAGATCAAATGCATCACCTGCTGTAATGCTCTCTGAACCGGTGAACCTCACTGACTCCAAAAGGCCCTCCAATAAGTTCTGAAATGCTTCCACCTCAAAATCTGTGGTCCACATAATATCATCCATAACACCTGATCAACAAAGATAAATACCTGGAGAAAAATATCAGTGTCACAAAAAATATGGAAATGATAATAATGGTGGCGGGGTGAAAATTTATTTTTGTTAATTAATTTTTTTTCGTAGTCTAATCAACCTAATTGTGACAAATTGGCTGTTGGGAATTGGGCGGTCCCTTAGGGCATAAAAACTCTAGTCCCGTCCTAAGTCGGACGGAACATAGACAGGAAAATCAAAAGCAGCGGAAGAAAAACAGTTAATCTTAATTAACATGCAAGTTAAAACATTTTTAACTTGGCCCTAAGGTCCAAGACCCTATGCCAAGATCTATGCCGACTTGGGATGGGTCTGACCATCCCAAGAAGGATCTAGCCTACTGCGATTAAACTAAACTAATGCTAATAAAATACTTTAACCACATACCCGGAATCTCAGCCCTGGAGCAGGCGAGATGTTCCGCGCCGTCTTCCGAGCTGCTCCCGTCCCACGCCGAGCCGCTCCTTGAACCGCTCCCCGAACCGCTCCTCGAACCGCTCCGCATCCCGAGGCGATCAATCCCCGTGCCGCCGAGCCAACCAACCGCCGAAGAAAGTTTCACGCGAGTGAAACCTCCGCCAAGATTTCGGATCCAGAATCCGAACTCCTTTGAGGCTTTGCTAGAGCCCGCAGGAGTAAGGCAGAAATTTTAGGGAGATAGAGAAATATTTAATTTAAGCTAAGATCCGAGCGTGCTCCAACATTTACGAGAGCCGCTCAGATCTAGAGCTTGGGACGGGTTTTGAGAAAGGGGGGAGACCCCTATTTATATAGGCGGCGGACTCTCCCTTTTTCTCAAAATCCGATGTGGGACTAAAAAATAGAGTTAATAAAATCAAGTTAGTTTGCACTTCACAAAGTGCAAACTTCCGTGAATTTTAACTCACTCACCGTTGAGCTTCAGGATTGATACAACCTATCAATACGACAAGCGTTCAACGGTGAACGCATAGGAAAAAACGGTTCGTCAATCGGAGGTCGTTTGACCCTCCAATTGAGTGTCCAAAGATCAGCCCTAGGCTAGTTTTTTCACAAAACTGAGCCGTCAAATCTGTTCTGCCCTAGGGCAGAATTTTCTGCACAAACGGGACCCACCAATCTGACTGGGCGCCCAAACCCAGACTTGGGCACGGGCGCCCAAGTCTGGGCGCGGGCGCCCAGGCGCCTGAAGCCTGGCGCGGGCGCCCAGGCGCCAGCCTGGCGCCAGGCGCCCAGGCGGGCGCCTGGGCCGGGCCAGGCGCCCGGCCCAGAACGCCTGGGCGCCCAGGCCCAGGCGCCCGGGCCGCCTGGGCCCAGGCCCAGGCGCCCAGCGCCTGGGCCTGCGCCCAGGCGCCCAGGGCCATGGCCTGGGCCGGGTGCCCAGGCCCAGGCGGGTCTGGGCGCCCAGGCCCAGGCCGGCTTGACAGGGTCTGGCCAGCAGGCCAGACCAGGTTCAGACTAGTCTGCCTGGTCTGGCCTGATCTGACCCTTTGGGCTGTTTTGGGCATAACTTGATCATTTGGAGTCCGATTTGGACGCCGTTCGAACCTGGGTCTAGACCGGGACATTCCCGTCTTACCCGTGAACTTTTCCTTACATTTATTTTATTAAATATTGTATTAAACAATTTAATATATATTTAATCACTTTTGCATCAAATGCAAAATAGTCCATATCTAAGCTTAAATTACCATATTGCACTAAATGCAATTATTTCATCCCTTGCATCAAAATGCAAAATATTCTCCCTAACTATTTTCTACCTATTACTAGACGAAGCGTTGCACTCTGTGTGAGACCCTACAGCCTGACCCTTACAACAGGTTGGGCTCGAAGCCCTATACGGCAGTGACCACGAGCAGTGGTTGCCGTCCCTGCTTCAGGAATCATCATTATGTGGTTGACTCATTGACATGAGTATTGTCGGGACCACCTGACTGTTTCCGTGATGAATTCCGTAGTTATAGTCTTTTCGTCTAAACTGTGTCGTGTAGATCAAGTCTGGGGTACGGTCAAACTGTCAACCCCAATAACTTGACTCCGGTTAGTTTCGATCAATCTTTAGTCAACTAATGTTGGACTTCTTCCAACATACTCTGCGCAGAGTTTTTACTAAAGACCGAACTAACTCTACGACACTAACTCCCATTGACCGGGAGAGACGAATCCTCTCTTGGTCATTACTCGCCTCGTATGTTTCAAGTGACACCCAATCAAAAGACCTTTCGACAGGCCTCGCCTCGAAGCTAGGTCAGTTGATCTAAGTGGCACCGTTCACGCACAGGTCCGTCAAAATGACCTCAAGTCAAAAGACCAACTATCCTATCATCACTCAGAGTTATCACTGACAGATTGGTCAATATAACCATATGACAACTCTAGTGGATCGTTCAGTGAACTCATTCTAATGAGCACCTGTGTCTCGTCTTCGACTTCGCCAAGTCAAGCGATCATGAGATCATCGCCACCGCTAAACGGTGAAGACTAAGACACAATGGTCTATCCGATGTTTCGATATCCTTGTCTCGGAACATCTACGACCACGAACCATTTTAGACTTATGCTACAGACGGTCAAACGTTTCTCCATGATCGAGATACTCATCTCGATACCCGTTTGACCTTGCATAAAGTCTCAGGACTTTACCTAAGTTTATATCTAATGTTGACTACATTACAATATAGCTTAGATAAATTATTACCAAACAGCTTACTGTTATTTCGAACAAGATGTTTGTGCTATTCACACAGGAATAAATGGCCTCGAGGGCACCATATTCCTACATCTCCCACTTGCACTCAGGCCCATTTATCTCGATATCTAATATCGTTTTTACACATAAGTTTTCCCGACTTCATGTGGTAGAGCCTTCGTGAGTGGATCTGCTAAAACCGTCTACACTATAGACTTAAGGGGTTTCTATGTTTGTGTTAGACCAACCATTTGAATCTCATTCAAATACTTCATTTGGTCTGTCGGAATCCATAATATTTTATTTCCCTGGATCTTATCCAGTTTATCGTACTTTACGATAATCATTTAAATTAGTAATTGGTCATTACAAATGGCTCATATTTATTTCTGATAAGGTATCAAACTCTTTGATTACTTAATCAAAATATATGTTCCATCTCTTTGATGTCTCGCATGTAATTTACACGCTCCCACTGACCTTGAAAACTATCTGGCTAATTCATATAAGTTGGTTCGTCTAAATCATATTTAGAAAAACGAACTTATAAGTGAATGCTCCAATTTTCGTGGTCAACTAAAGCGTTTACATCGAGATTTGGTCCGAGTAGATCTGTACACATTTGTTGGTGAAACCGGTTTCATCTTAATCCGTTTTAAAGAAATTAGGATGAAAACCGTTCCCGTCCAACATTATTGTATTTCACTATTTCCTTTTCTGCACCAATCTTTCAACTTAAAGATTTACTTACAGAAAGTGAGAAAACATTTTCCTTGGGCACGTAAACTAAATTCTCAAATTTATTTACGCACACGGACCTTCATCAAGTTTTAAATCGGAGTTACTACTCCGAATTTCATCCTAGAGGTTGACTAAGTCATCATCAGTTATGATGTCTAACTCGACAATTCGTCTCACGAGATTCGAGTATTTTTACAACTTCCTTACGATTGATTTATTGAATATATTATTGATAATGTCCTCATAGAACTTTATCAAAACTTAGGCATTACTATCTGGGACTTAACCCAGAGGGAGGAGTTAACTCAGAGTCACTTATTTATGGATCGCACCAAGTCTAACTAAGTGTGATTCATACCTTTTAACACACCGATGTGTTAACAGACTTGATCTGAGAGAAAATCACATTTTCTTTTAATTACACAAGATTTTATTTAGCTAAGTATTTGACCATTCGATCTAATCGAATCAGTTTAAATACTTTAGTCATTTCGTTCTTTATTTTATCAGACTTGTGTTTCATCAAGAACACGTGTCTTAATAAAATATACGAATAACTTATTTTGTTAAAAGTAGACTCGAGTACATCAGTATGTACGAGACTGAGTTCGACAACTCATTCTCCCACTGTCTCACAGATGGGTTTCGGCCATTGTATCTAAGAGTCTAAGACTCACAAGTGTCCGTAGACTTCATAATACGAGAGGTCAGACCCCTCTTTATGTGACTTGTGAAGCTTAATCTCTTGATACGGACTAGTCTAATTTTACCATATAAGTTTGCTACTATCTTGTGTATTTATATATTAACATTTAATATATATTTAGTTATTTACAAATTACTTAACACATAACATTACTTCAGAAGCAATGTGACGACATTCGTCAAAATGTGTTAAACGTCTTTTGTATAACAATTTATTCTGAAATCGTGACATCAAAATATGTCACGTTTTCATTCCCTCCTACTTATGCCTTTACTAATGATAAATTAAACTAACTTTCTCTATTGACTTTCCGAAGTGCCTTCTTCCTTTTCTAAATCACATTTAGATATCAACATAAATAAATAGATATGCAAGCAACTTATGTATCCAAACGCTTGAGCTTTGCAATCTTGAGTGTAGCTCAAGAAGTTGCTTGTCTCAAGATCCGGTTGGGATACATAGTCTTGCACCGCTCATGCACTCGTATTCGACTCAAACGGTTTAATCGAATTCTCGAACTTTGCGGATCAAAATTGTTTGTTCATACAACCTTGAGGGTAGCTCGACAGGTTGTAGGGAGAAACATACTTTGAATGTCCTATATGTTCAAGCTGCCTCATATAGAGACGAGTGACATGTAGCTTTAATTTATTTGTTGGACCCAAAACTTAATGAAATCATATTTCTTAAGTCTGTTCTTTAGAAGGTCATTTAATGTCAATGAGAATATAGTTTGATTACATCAATTAGAATTTAACTTGATATTCAATTAATCAACTTTATGACCAATTAACTAATTCCAATATTATCAATTGATTCTTTCGGTAAACATAGTCTTGCCCTAGTTTTAGCATATGTTCAATATTAAATATAGGTAGATTGGCTTTTATCTATCTATATCCTCCCACTAAATTTACGAACGTTTTAAAGCTTAATAACGAACGATTTAATCGAATTAAAATTAATGGGTAAGAGTTCCAATCACCTTGAGTCTAAACAACCTTGAGTGTAGCTCAACAAGTTGATTGACTCTGCGATCGGAAGATGACTCTTCATCGATCATATCGGATATGACTCTCTTAATCGGTTTTTGCCCCTAGCCATTCGTGATCATGAGTGTGCTCATCCAAATCACCATGTCTAGTCTAGTCGGACCCTTGTTTTCATGTCTAGCCTGACTTGCCCCGCAGTTCGGTGTATGCACGACACGTCGGTTTGGGTCAGGTCTTAGACTACATCTAGGCAGACTAGATCGTTGACTTAACTTACGCCGACGCTCGGGGTACGAGACGACGGTTAGGGTTAGTCAAGATTTCATCTTATGTATTTAAGGAGTTGGTTTCTACAAGATTGCCAGGTTACAGCTTGAGTGTATCTCAACAACTATAACGCGGGTCCTATAGTTACTAACCCCTAAAACAAGGAGGGCTACGGCTAATCTTGAAAAAGATCATTAACGTATTTGACTTAAATATAGTCCAGGGTGTCATACAATCATGATTCGCGACATTGCGGTCCAGCGGAACTCAGCCAGGGAATTGACTAAGCCAGGATCACTACCCCTTGGACTAGCAAGGGTTGACCCAGAACTCTTAGCCAAGCACATTGACTGGATCATGGTCCATTGAATGAAGCTTGTCATTTTTGTATGTATGCCATAGACTAAACAGCTTTTAATAACAACTAATTAATCCTATCAACTAGTTGAATCCTTAAATTCAAAATTTTTAGGATTTGTTTAATAACTTTTATTAAGTCCTTATCAACTATAAGGTTCACGTGCTACCCTAATCGTTATTAGGATTTTAATAAATTATTAACAACGCTAGAAGCGAAGTCCTTTAATGAAAATTAATTATAACAATTAGAATTTGAAAATTCATTTAAAGGACTACCCTAATCAGGAATTAGGTCTTAATATTGTTGTTAATGATTTATTAAAACATAGCATGTCATTAAAATTCAAGTAATAAAATTTTAATCATTTTTAATGGCTAACCTAAAGGGTTGTCTTGTGTTATCAAATAAGGGACAAGATAAACAAGCCATTAAAATAAAGCTACACTAATTTTATCAACATAAAATGAAAGTGTATTTCTATTTAACAATTAAATAAACTAAGTTTATCGCATAAACAATTTTTGGACTGCATACATAAATTTAACATTTAAATTTAAAATATGATTTTAAAAATATTTTATTTTTTATCTCATAAAAAAAACTAAAATTTAAAATCACTAACTTTGCATGCTATTTAAAAAAATTTATCGCATAAAAATTTTAATCTTTAAAATCAGTTTTAAAATTATCTCATAAAATTAAAACACCATTTTAAAGACTTTCATGCTTAAAAATTTATCAAATAAAAATTTTAGGTATCCAAAATAAATTTAAACTTTTAAATATTTAAAAATTAGTTTTAAAATTATCACATAAATTTTAAAACGTCATTTAAAAAAAAAAAAAATTTCCATGTTCAAAAATTTCATAAAAAAAATTTTAGAACATCTAAAACATTTTTAAAATTTATCTCATAATTTTAAAAAACATTTTAAAAAGTATTTAAAAGCATTCTTAAGTTTAAAATTAATCGCAGTACCTAGATCGCTACGCAAACCTAGGCTCTGATACCACTGTTGGGAATTGGGCGGTCCCTTAGGGCATAAAAACTCTAGTCCCGTCCTAAGTCGGACGGAACATAGACAGGAAAATCAAAAGCAGCGGAAGAAAAACAGTTAATCTTAATTAACATGCAAGTTAAAACATTTTTAACTTGGCCCTAAGGTCCAAGACCCTATGCCAAGATCTATGCCGACTTGGGATGGGTCTGACCATCCCAAGAAGGATCTAGCCTACTGCGATTAAACTAAACTAATGCTAATAAAATACTTTAACCACATACCCGGAATCTCAGCCCTGGAGCAGGCGAGATGTTCCGCGCCGTCTTCCGAGCTGCTCCCGTCCCACGCCGAGCCGCTCCTTGAACCGCTCCCCGAACCGCTCCTCGAACCGCTCCGCATCCCGAGGCGATCAATCCCCGTGCCGCCGAGCCAACCAACCGCCGAAGAAAGTTTCACGCGAGTGAAACCTCCGCCAAGATTTCGGATCCAGAATCCGAACTCCTTTGAGGCTTTGCTAGAGCCCGCAGGAGTAAGGCAGAAATTTTAGGGAGATAGAGAAATATTTAATTTAAGCTAAGATCCGAGCGTGCTCCAACATTTACGAGAGCCGCTCAGATCTAGAGCTTGGGACGGGTTTTGAGAAAGGGGGGAGACCCCTATTTATATAGGCGGCGGACTCTCCCTTTTTCTCAAAATCCGATGTGGGACTAAAAAATAGAGTTAATAAAATCAAGTTAGTTTGCACTTCACAAAGTGCAAACTTCCGTGAATTTTAACTCACTCACCGTTGAGCTTCAGGATTGATACAACCTATCAATACGACAAGCGTTCAACGGTGAACGCATAGGAAAAAACGGTTCGTCAATCGGAGGTCGTTTGACCCTCCAATTGAGTGTCCAAAGATCAGCCCTAGGCTAGTTTTTTCACAAAACTGAGCCGTCAAATCTGTTCTGCCCTAGGGCAGAATTTTCTGCACAAACGGGACCCACCAATCTGACTGGGCGCCCAAACCCAGACTTGGGCACGGGCGCCCAAGTCTGGGCGCGGGCGCCCAGGCGCCTGAAGCCTGGCGCGGGCGCCCAGGCGCCAGCCTGGCGCCTGGCGCCAGGCGCCCAGGCGGGCGCCTGGGCCGGGCCAGGCGCCCGGCCCAGAACGCCTGGGCGCCCAGCGCCCAGGCGTCCTGGGCCGCCTGGGCCCAGGCCCAGGCGCCCAGCGCCTGGGCCTGCGCCCAGGCGCCCAGGGCCATGGCCTGGGCCGGGTGCCCAGGCCCAGGCGGGTCTGGGCGCCCAGGCCCAGGCCGGCTTGACAGGGTCTGGCCAGCAGGCCAGACCAGGTTCAGACTAGTCTGCCTGGTCTGGCCTGATCTGACCCTTTGGGCTGTTTTGGGCATAACTTGATCATTTGGAGTCCGATTTGGACGCCGTTCGAACCTGGGTCTAGACCGGGACATTCCCGTCTTACCCGTGAACTTTTCCTTACATTTATTTTATTAAATATTGTATTAAACAATTTAATATATATTTAATCACTTTTGCATCAAATGCAAAATAGTCCCTATCTAAGCTTAAATTACCATATTGCACTAAATGCAATTATTTCATCCCTTGCATCAAAATGCAAAATATTCTCCCTAACTATTTTCTACCTATTACTAGACGAAGCGTTGCACTCTGTGTGAGACCCTACAGCCTGACCCTTACAACAGGTTGGGCTCGAAGCCCTATACGGCAGTGACCACGAGCAGTGGTTGCCGTCCCTGCTTCAGGAATCATCATTATGTGGTTGACTCATTGACATGAGTATTGTCGGGACCACCTGACTGTTTCCGTGATGAATTCCGTAGTTATAGTCTTTTCGTCTAAACTGTGTCGTGTAGATCAAGTCTGGGGTACGGTCAAACTGTCAACCCCAATAACTTGACTCCGGTTAGTTTCGATCAATCTTTAGTCAACTAATGTTGGACTTCTTCCAACATACTCTGCGCAGAGTTTTTACTAAAGACCGAACTAACTCTACGACACTAACTCCCATTGACCGGGAGAGACGAATCCTCTCTTGGTCATTACTCGCCTCGTATGTTTCAAGTGACACCCAATCAAAAGACCTTTCGACAGGCCTCGCCTCGAAGCTAGGTCAGTTGATCTAAGTGGCACCGTTCACGCACAGGTCCGTCAAAATGACCTCAAGTCAAAAGACCAACTATCCTATCATCACTCAGAGTTATCACTGACAGATTGGTCAATATAACCATATGACAACTCTAGTGGATCGTTCAGTGAACTCATTCTAATGAGCACCTGTGTCTCGTCTTCGACTTCGCCAAGTCAAGCGATCATGAGATCATCGCCACCGCTAAACGGTGAAGACTAAGACACAATGGTCTATCCGATGTTTCGATATCCTTGTCTCGGAACATCTACGACCACGAACCATTTTAGACTTATGCTACAGACGGTCAAACGTTTCTCCATGATCGAGATACTCATCTCGATACCCGTTTGACCTTGCATAAAGTCTCAGGACTTTACCTAAGTTTATATCTAATGTTGACTACATTACAATATAGCTTAGATAAATTATTACCAAACAGCTTACTGTTATTTCGAACAAGATGTTTGTGCTATTCACACAGGAATAAATGGCCTCGAGGGCACCATATTCCTACATTGGCACCCAACGGGAAACACCTCCCCGGCAACGGCGCCAAAAATTTGATCGGTCCCGGATATACACTCGGAGAACGATTGTAGTTTTACCGCAATCGCACGGTCAAGTGGCGAGCGGGTATCGAACACGAGGAGGTGGTGTTGGCTCCAATCTATCCTAGGTTGGTTTGACTACGAATGTATTATTGGTGGAGATGGTTATGGAATGAAATAATGGAAATGGTGGTGGATGTCGGTGTCGGTGATAAAGAAGTCGGATAAAGTATCGATTCAAATTTAATACAATAAAAGCGTCTAGGGCTAGGGAATCCCCACTACGGATCGTCATACATCATTGTAAATAGTGAATCTCAATATTACTAGGCTTGTGTTGGGGTGAACTAGTCGTAACTGGATAGAGAACCAAGCTCACGCTCTCGCGCTATTGCCGGTCTATAGCAACCTAGGATAGGGCCCAATCTCTTGCAAACCCTAGCCTAAGTCGCTAGCATTAGGATCGACATCATCGTTCAATCGCCCCTCGAGCCCACTCTCGTGCAAACTCGAGTTACGATCTAGGTTGTGATAGTTCGTATTCGTCCAATCTCTTGCAAACGAATATGGGTATAGATTTATAATAAAAATCCTAGTTTTGGTCCAATCTCTTGCAAACCAAGTCTAGAGAATCTCGATTATAAACCTAAATCGAATATCTAGGCCTTCCCATAGATTAGAATCCAATCTCTTGCAAACCCCAATCGATGGAAATCCCTAGCTATCCGTAATAAATCGATCACAACCTAACCTCCTAGCAATTCTAGCAATTTAAGAATGCATTCATCACAAATCTGAAATTAGATCCATAGGGTTCATCCCCATGCCCTAGAACAACAAATCTACTCAAGCATAGCAATAACAATATGAGAATCAATAAAAATCATTGCTTGCATTCAAAAATATAGAAAAACAAAGATTCAAATAACAAGAACAAAATACTTAGCTTTGATGAAGATCTTCAATCCAAATACAAGCTTTTAGATCCAAGAGGGGGCCTAGGGCATGGCCTAACCTCTCAAATAATCACTAAGAAAACATCATGGGAACCCTCTCTAATGACGGCTACAAACCCCTTATATAGCCTCCCAAAACCCTAGCAAATAACCCTAGAAACCCCTCAAAATCGTGCCCAAAAACAGCCCAAACTGCAACTTAAAATCTGGGCCCGCTGCTGACTCGGCCGAGTGGAACATGTGACTCGGCCGAGTGGAAATTCCAGCACTGCAGCATCAACTTACAGAAATTCCCCAGATTTCATCCGACCTCCGATTGACACATTCTTGGTGTTGTTGGAATCGTCATGAAGTCTACTATCCATAAACAATATGAGAAAAATACTTTGATTGCTGGAATGATAGCAGATTTCAAAAGAGTGAACGACTGTCTGAAAATCTGGGCGCTGCGTGTCCTCGGCGTCACTCGGCCGAGTGGACTTCTCTACTCAGTCGAGTGGGCTTCTCTACTCGGCCGAGTGACAGACCCTGTAAAATTCCAGTAAGTCGGGGGTCTGGGGGGTCTGTCTTCGGAGGTGACTCGGTCGAGTGGCTTTACTCACTCGGCCGAGGGGCATTCGGTACTAGGCCGAGTCGAAACCCTCAATCGCCTGACGGATTCCAGTAAGTTGGCTACTTCGATGGGTGGATTTTCCTGTGCCACTCGGGCGAGGGGATCTCCATACGCGGCCGAGTGGACTATCGTCACTCGGCCGAGTGCACGCTGATTTCCTTCTGTGGTGCGTGTCCGGTCTGGCCGGCCGAGTGGCCTTCTTGCTCGGCCGAGTGAGTGCTTCACTCGGCCGAGTGACAAGCTGTAGATGCCCAATCTTCATCATTTCACCTCCTCGTCGCTCCTACGAAGTTCCTTCTTCTTCCACCCATCTTCCATCACCGTTAGCTCCTCGATAGAGCCATGGGCGAGGCTCCGGTACATGTGCAAGTCCTTTAAGCTCATTTTTGTTCCCGATTGCTCTATATTTCCAGAAATCCGACAAAAACAAGAAATAGTGAAAAGTAACGGAATATCGTCGAATACTCGTGAAAATCGCAATATGAGCAATCGAAATGGCGTGAAAACATGCAGAAAAAGGGTGTAAAATATGGACCGATCAAGCGAGCGCGTAGCTCGGCCCGTCCCCTTCTCTGGTTTGGGTGGTGAGGGTTGGCCCTGCCCCAGAGTTCTTGAGGGGGGGAGAGAGCGGGTAGCTCGGCCCGTGCCCTTCTCTAGTTTGGGTGGCGAGGGTTGGCCCTACCCCAGAGTTCTTAAGGGGGGGAGCGAGCGCGTAGCTCGGCCCGTGCCCTTCTCTGGTTTGGGTGGCGAGGGTTGGCCCTGCCCCAGAGTCTTTGAGAGGGCGGGTAGTGGGCCGTCGTCTCCCCGCAGCCTCTATAGTCGGACGGGTATTGGGCCGTCGCCTACCCCGCATATGGTGTTCCTGTTTGGGTGGCGAAGCTTCGTAGGCTTGCCCCGGAGGTCTTCGCTGGAGCGAGGGGGGAGCGTGTTGGATATTGGACTCCCCGGATTTGGTTTTGGATGATGAACAAACATAAATATAACGTGAACTAACACTTTGTGAGCGCAGTTATGGAGATCGTCGCCAAATTCATTTGAATATCAATTACGACGTCTCAAGACTTCTCAAAGCACGTGATCGTATGCCTAAAGCTTCATTGAAGCTTATGGACCATTTTAGAAGTCATGAAGATTCGATTGAAGCTATTGAAGACGGTATCGTCAAGTTTTATTTATTGTCTTTAAGCTTCTTTCGTAGAATGTTAAGCCTTGAGTAGGTCTTACGGTTTAAATCTTCATAACGCTCATATCTTAGCTCTAGGATCTTAGTAGAAGTCCATACAATCCTTCCTGAAGCTTCGCGCTTCGATTCATGACTTCTTGTGCATGTTAGTTGGTTCAAGAAGAAGAACTGACCGACTAGATGGTGATCTAGTCGGTCGGCAAAGCTTCTTGGACCGACTAGTTTCTGTCAGTTAATTCTAAGCTCTTTACTGTTTACAGTTAGTCGGTCTAAGTTGACTCACCGACCGACTAGTTTGTGAACTAGTCGGTCAGTGATGCTTCTGTGACCGACTAGTTGAGCTTTCCCTGTACATGCACATTTGAGCCTGAGCTACTATTTGTCATTAGTCGGTCTGTGTTCATTGATCGACCGACTAGTTGATGAACTAGTCGGTCAAATTTCCTTCTTGGACCGACTAGTTTACTTTTACTGTACATACCAATTTTTCACCTAACTTACTGTTTATCGTTAGTCGGTCTATGCTCATTTGGCGACCGACTAGTTGGTGAATTAGTCGGTCAACATTTGTTCTTGGACCGACTAAGTCTATTTATGCTCAGACTTCAGTTTTATCTGTTAGTCGGTCTCAGTTGAGTAACCGACCGACTAGTTGTGAAACTAGTCGGTCAGCGACTCTTCTTAGACCAACTAGTTCCTTATGTCTGTGCTTTGATCTTTTCTCTGTTCACTCATTAGTCGGTATACGTTAATTGACCGACCGACTAGTTGATGAACTAGTCGGTCGGTGGTTGTTCTTTGACCGACTAGTTGGGTTCAGAAAAGAGCCGTTGGATCTTTAATTGAAACGTTTTTTCTCTCTCTCTCCTCTATCCTATAAATAGTTGTTGGGCTGCATTCATTGTAGTCAAGGCTGATATTATTGCAAGTTTAGAGATCAAGAGAAATCATTCCAAGCTCATTCAAAGCTCATTCATTCCATTCAATAATCTCTCCTCACTCTTACTTCCAAAGAGAGATTCATTGAGTGTGATCCGAACCCAGTAATATCATTGTGGTTGGGACGTAGGATCACCGGGAACAAGTCGGGGAGACTTGGGTGGATCCGAACCCAGTAATATCATTTGTTAGCATTGTTAATTTTGTTGTTGTCTTCAATTTAAGCTTCCGCAAATTGATTTGGTAGTTGTTTGCACGATAATTAGGAATTGTACTCCTCGTTATTTTTAAAAGTACTATTCACCCCCCTCTAGTACTTGTGCAGTAGCTTGTAGGGCATTACATTTGGTATCAGAGCCAGATACTTAGCTATGTCTGCCAACGACAACAAGACCGTGCGTCCACCTTCCGACTATGGCACCTTCAGGAACCGTGAAGGAGCATCTTCGGTGATGGAAGGACATTCCTCAACGAGGCCTCCATTCTTCAACGGTACCAACTACGGGTACTGGAAATACCGGATGGAAACTTTCCTCCGGAGTGCATCTCTATGGAGGACCACGATGAAGGAATACGTCGAGCCCGCCGAAGAAGACTTTGAGAAATGGACAACCGCGGAGGTCGCCGCGGAGGTAAGCAATGCCAAGGCAATGAACGCCTTGCAATGCGCATTGGAGCCCGAGGACTTCGATAAGATATGCACATGTAAGAGTTCATATCAAATTTGGAACTCCCTCCTCATACTACATGAAGGGACGAGTAGGGTAAGAGACTCTAAACTCGTAGTTGTTAACAAAGATTACGAAATGTTTCCTATGCAACAGGACGAGAAGATGAAGGAGTATTACGCTCGCTTCGTCGACATCATAAACGAGTTGGAGGCTCTCGGTAAAACCTACACCCAAAAGGAGAAGTGTTCGAAGCTTATCGAAGGACTTCCTTCTTCTTGGGAAAAGCGTACCTTCGCCATCGAGGAAGGTAATGATATGAATAAGTACACCGTAGTTCAACTAATGGGTACTTTGATGTCATACGAGGTACGCAAGGATAGCAAGCTAAAATTGCAGGAAAAGATGAAGTCCTACCTAAAGCAAGACGAGCCAAAGAAGAAGGCTATTGCTTTCAAGGCCGCTCCATCCACATCCACATCAACCGATGATGAAGACTCGGAAAAAGAGTTGGACTTGGAGTCCATGGCACTCATGGCCAAGAAGTTCAACCGTTTCTTCCGAAAAGGTAACTATAAGAACAAAGCTAAATTTGGTTCTTCTAACGCCTCCTCCTCTCCTTTGTGTTTCAAGTGCAATAAGCCAGGACACATGAAAGCGGAGTGTCCTCTCAACAAGCAAAAGGAGAAGTGGAAGGCGCCAAAGTACGACAAGTCCAAGAAGTACAAGAAAGGGAACAAAAAGGGACTTGTCGGAGCAACATTCACCGACTCCGAGGATTCCTCAAGCGGAGAGTCGGACGATGAGCAAGTGGAGCAAGCACACATGTGCTTCATGGCAAGAGAGGAGAATGATCAAGGATCTTCCTCTTCCGATGATAGTGACGACGAAGGCAATGAGGTAACTATGGATGACCTTAGGAATGCTAATTCTCAATTATGGTCTAAATACACTAAATTAGTAAATAGATACACTAAGGTTAAAGATGACCAAGCTAGCATTCAAACCTCGCCTAAGACTGTCATCACCAACAACGACACCGTTGTTGAAGAGTTAAGAAATGAGATTGTTAATCTCAAATCTAAACTTGAACATGTTAGCATTGAAGATCCGGAGGATCACAAGATAGCGGATTTGACTTCTCAAAACTCGACTTTGAGTATTGAGAATGAGAATCTTAAATCTCGTGTTTATGTGCTCACATCGCAAGTATCCAACTTGGATACTTCTATGCGTTCTCTCACCGAGAAATATGAGAACACATTAGGCCGAATTAATAAATTCAATAAGGGTAAGGACCATTTGGATAAAATCCTAAGTGACTTACTTCCGGCCAATCACCACATTGGCTTGGGGTATACGATGGGATGTTCATCCAAATCGGCCACTACTTTTGTTAGGCCAACTTCCGGTGACTCAACGAGTGGTAGAAAACACTCTATTGGTAGTTCTTCTACCAATGGTGCTTCCACCTCATCCACACCCTCTTTCGGAAAGAAACCCACTTTGGGTGGACCTCCAAAGAAGGGGCATGCTTATATGTACACCAATACTATGCCACGTAGGAACACACGTCCTACTCCACCGGCTCACACATATGATGATTTTTATGCAACACATTCACGGGCACGTGCACACCATGTGAGACACCCTCACGCACGTGTTCCCACACATGCATGTGTTCACCCACAACATCATATGAATAATTATCCGCATGCACCATTTCATCATGTTCCTTATGCCTACCCACGACATGCATCACGTAGAAACCAACAACGCATGCATGCACCCAATAGGATGAGGGCTCCCAAGATTTTCACTATTTGGAGCCCAAAGGACACAAGCATGGATGAAAAACAAGTGTATATGAATGCTTATTTTTCGAATGTTGTGCATAGTAGAAATTATGTGGGGAAGTCTAAGTCCAATTGGACTTGGCTTCCAAAGGTCTAATCTTTTGGACCCAATGACCTTGGGTACCATGATATGAAATTTTCTATCTTTAGGTACTCAAGGAAAAGAAAAAGAAAAGGAGCAACAAATTTAAATTTAGCTCCAAGGGGAATTGGATACTCGATAGCGGGTGTTCAAAACACATGACGGGTGACGCTCAATTGCTCTCCGGATTGGTTCCCATTGCTAATGGAAACAGCGTCATATTTGGAGGCAATGAGAGCGGAACCATCATAGGTGTTGGTAAAGTGGGTAATCCTTCTAAACCCATTATATGTGATGTTTACCTTGTTAAAAGATTAAACCACAATCTTATTTCAATAAGTCAACTTTGTGACAAAGGTTACAAAGTTAACTTTGCGAAAGGAATGTGCCATATTTTAAGAAAAGATAATAATGAATTATTGTTTTCCGGCACACGCCATAAGGATATATATATCCTAGATCTTCCAAGATCACATGAACAATGTCTTATTGCCAACACAAGTGAACAACACTTATGGCATCGACGTTTTGGTCATGTGAACTTTGGAACACTTTTTAAGCTTTCCAAGTTAAATTCTATTAGAGGCTTCCCTAAGCTTGTCTTTCAAAAGAAAAGCTTTTGTGACTCGTGTCAACGAGGCAAGCTTTCAAAATCTTCATTTAAACCTAAGAAAAGCATTTCTTCTAAGCGGCCTCTAGAGCTATTACATCTAGATTTATTTGGGCCAACTAGAGTTGCTTCATTAGGTAATGCTAGATATGGACTTGTCATCGTTGATGACTTTTCTAGGTTTACTTGGGTATTTTCATTGTGTAATAAAAATGAAGCTTTTGAAAACTTCACAATTTTTGTTAAGAAAGTACAAAATCTCTTAGGAACCACCATTGTCACTATTCGTAGTGATCATGGAGGTGAATTTGAGAATGAGACTTTTGAGACATTTTGTGATGAAGTTGGTATTACACACACCTTCTCTTTCCCTCGCGCACCTCCTCAAAATGGTGTTGTTGAGAGAAAGAATAGGACGCTAGTGGAGTGTGCTCGCAATATGCTTGATGATAGCCAACTTGGCCATCAATTTTGGGTGGAAGCGGTACACACCGCTTGCTATGTGTTTAATAGAATACTTTTGAGGTCCGGCACTAAACAAACTTGTTATGAATTGTTGTTTGGTAGGTTGCCTCAAGTTAAACATTTTCGTGTTTTTGGTTCGAAATGTTTTATTAAGAACACGTATGGTAGTTTGGACAAATTCGATCCAAGATCCGATGAGTGGATTTTTGTTGGATATTCTTCGCGTAGTAAAGCCTTCCGGATATTCAACAAACGAACCTCAACGATCGAGGAGTCGCTTCATGTGTCATTTAATGAAGGATTTGTTCCAACTAGAATTACTAATGATGATGACTCTATGGATGTCTTATGTGATTCAATTGGTAATTCTAACTCTAATGATTCTATTGATTCTATTGAGACTAACCCATCTAATGAAGTTGTTGAGAATGTTCCTAGTGACCAAGGTATTCCCAAACGGCTTCATACCATTCGTGATCATCCTCATGAGCAAGTCATTGGCAATATCCATGATAGTGTCAAGACGAGATCACAAGTGAACTACTTCGCTCATTGTGCCTGTGCCTCCTCGATAGAGCCAAAGAATGTAAATGAAGCATGCGAAGATAGCGCTTGGATCTTAGCCATGAAGGAGGAACTCATTCAATTCGAGAGGAATGAAGTTTGGGAGCTTGTTCAATTGCCATCGAAGAACCACACCGTCATAGGGACAAAGTGGATCTTCAAGAACAAAACTGACGAAAACCAAGGCGTCGTCCGGAACAAGGCTCGGTTAGTTGCTCAAGGCTACCGTCAAGAGGAAGGTATTGACTTCGAAGAATCCTTCGCTCCGGTAGCTAGATTAGAATCAATTAGATTATTATTGTCTTTTGCATGCCATAAGGATTTTAAATTATTTCAAATGGATGTTAAAAGTTCATTTTTAAATGGAGATGTTGTTGAGGAAGTTTACGTTTCTCAACCTCCGGGTTTTATTAATGAAAAATTTCCAAATCATGTTTTTAAACTAAAGAAAGCGCTTTACGGCTTGAGACAAGCTCCTCGAGCTTGGTATGATCGCCTAAAGAATTTTCTTTTGGATTTGAATTTTAAAATGGGAGAAGCCGATTCTACACTTTTTGTTAAGCATTCGAATAATGATATAATTCTAGTTCAAATTTATGTTGATGATATCATTTTCGGTGATACTAACTTTGCTCTTTGCGAAGAGTTTTCTAATGTGATGAAGGAACAATTTGAGATGAGCCACATGGGTGAGCTCAAATATTTCTTAGGTCTCCAAATTCGTCAAATGGACGATGCAATCTTCATCCACCAAACGAAGTATACGGTGGAGTTGATTAAGCGATTTGGAATGGAGAGTGCCTCCGGGAAAAAGACTCCAATGAGCACGACTACGCATCTTGATAAGGATACGTGCGGTAAGGATGTAGATATTCGTCTATATCGAGGTATGATAGGTAGTTTACTTTATCTTACTGCAAGTAGGCCCGATATTATGTTTGTCGTATGCGTATGTGCTCGTTATCAGTCTCAACCTAAGGAGTCTCACTTAGTAGCGGTAAAACGTATTTTTCGCTATCTAAGTTACACTTTAGATTTTGGATTACTTTATCCGAAATCTAGCACGTATGAGTTAATCTCATATAGTGATGCCGATTATGCGGGATGCAAATCCGACAGGAAAAGTACTAGTGGCACTTGTCATTTTATAGGAAATTCCCTTGTCTCTTGGTTTTCCAAGAAGCAAAATTCCGTATCACTTTCAACCACCGAGGCGGAATACATTGCCGCCGGTGCCGCGTGTGCTCAAGTTCTTTGGATGAGACACACACTTAAAGACTTTGGTATAAATTGTGATACTTGCCCTATCATGGTTGACAACCAAAGTGCAATATGTCTTTCCAAGAACCCGGTACATCATTCCCGTTCGAAACACATAGATGTCCGACACCACTTTTTAGATGATCATGTTGCTAAAAAGGACATCATTTTAGTGTACGTTGAAACCCAAAAGCAAATCGCCGATATTTTCACGAAACCCCTAAAGGAGGACTCCTTTGTGCGGTTGCGTCGAGAATTGGGGATTATGGGTGAATCCGAGATATAGGATTCATGTTTCATTCAATAATCTTGCATGCTATTATATTTCGCAATATTTCATTCATGCTAGACTTATTGGATTTTTCGGGAATTTATGTGATATTTTGAATTTTTGCTCGAATTCATGTTTGAATGTCGTATTTGAGATTTCGATGTTTAATGGGGTAGCTTAGATGATTTTTGAGAGGATTACGATGTATCGTCCAAGTATTTTGAGGAGAGAACTTTATTATCAATTTTTGGACTCATCTAGTCGGTCTCAGTTCATTAACCAACCGACTAGATTCGCATCTAGTCGGTCAGCTAATGAACTCAGACCGACTAGCTCTATCTCTCAACTTTTGAACTTCTTTAGTCGGTATCAGTTCAATCACCAACCGACTAGATTCGTATCTAGTCGGTTAATAAAAGAACTCAGACCGACTAACTCATGCTATTTTGAGTTTCCTCTCCAGCTTAACTCTTTAGTCGGTTCATGTTCAGTGACCGACCGACTAGATTGAGATCTAGTCGGTTAGTAAATGAACACAGACCGACTAATTCTTGTCAGTTAACTTGGGTTCAGCCACTGTTTGCAACTAGTCGGTTCAAGCTCATTGACCGACCGACTAGATCGTGATCTAGTCTGTCAGTACTTGAACTGTGACTGACTAGTTGTGCCAGGGACCGTTTGGTCTTTTGAGCTCTCGACCGACTTAAACTCGATCTGACCGACTCTTTTTCATTTTAGTCAGTTGCTATCCCTTCTCCATCTTGCAAAACCCCGTTCCTCCCTCGTGACCCTTCGTCTTCCGGCCATTTTCCGACCATTCCCGCCGTCGCCGGCCGTCGATCTTCGACCTAGGGTAACCCCTCTCACTCCCTCTCCTGCCTAGGGTTCGGTTTTCTATTCCTAGGCATAGGTTTAGTTCATTTTCTGTTAGGGCTTCTTCTAGGGTTTCGGATTTCCTAGGGTTGTGCTAGGGTTTCTTTGATTCGATCTCGTGCGTCGTGTCTTGCTTCGATTATGGCAAGAACACGAATCCCGATCACTCCCTCTAGCCCCTCGCCGATGACCATAGAACCTAACCCTTCGGATCCCGTTCAACCTTCGAGAACCCCTCCGAAACGCCGTGCTAAGACCACCCAACCCTCTTCGTCTTCGCCTCCTCTTAAGCGTAAGAGGACGGCGACTGCGAAACCCGGAGCCCGACCTCAGCCCAAGCCCAAGCAAGTTATTTTTCGTGCTCCCACTCCACCCGGTGCTTCGGATTCCGACACCGAGTACTCTCCCGAGACTGAGACTCATATGGAACCCACTCCTCCTACCCATCCTGAGTCTAGCTCCCGACCTCGTTCGTCTACCCGTAAGCCTAAGGGAAAGGGTCCGATTCCGGTAGGCGGTGTCGATATCTCGTTGTGTCGTGACGACCCGTTGTGTCTCGCGGCTTACAACCGTATCAAACATTGCCCGGTGCTTCTGGAGCATTTCGTCTAGTTCAGTGACTTCATAGGGCTAGCTGATCTTCTTTCGTCCTCGGGTCTTCTCGATTACCTTCGATATGACCCAAAGGCGAATCCTCACCCCTACCCTCGATTAGTCAAGCTATTCTATGCCAATAGGATCCGGGGTCAGTATGATGAGACCCACTCTGTTGAGACGGCTATTTTGGGGACTCCTATAGTCCTCACAGCAGAAATCTTAGGAGAGATTCTGGGTATCTCCTCGTCTGGCCTCCTCCCCTCAGACATTTCTGTTGATGATATTTCTTCCCTTGATCAGACCATCCTCTCTGAGATTTTCCATCAGATTCCTCCTGCCATGATTGGCGTACCCTCTAAATCCTTCAAGCCTAATGCATGGGTCCTCAATCTGATTCTGAAGTCGTGCTTGCTTCCCAAGTACGGATCCTCATCTCTACCGTCCCAGCCTTTTCTGAAGCTGATCTATGCCATTTTCATGGGGAGCTCGATTAACTGGGCTCGCATTATACTCGATAAGATTGACTCTTTCGAGTGTATTCGCAAGTCCTCGAAATCGGCTCATATCCCATTTTCGTGCTTGTTGACCCTTGTTTTCCGTCACTTCTGTGTCCCTTTGCCTCGTGACGATGAGCGTCCACTTGGTCCTCCCCTGAACGCGACGGCCGTCAAGAAATCTCTTGCGGCGCTCCGTCACGTTCAGAGGACGACACCTTCAGCGTCT
Source organism: Scilla litardierei (assembly GCA_030789695.1). Lineage (NCBI taxonomy): Eukaryota > Viridiplantae > Streptophyta > Magnoliopsida > Asparagales > Asparagaceae > Scilla > Scilla litardierei. Next base: position 94,299,810 of record CM061138.1, on the reverse strand, counting down.
GCCTCTGCCTCTGCCTCAGCTGCTCCCTCTGCCACCCTTGATGATGTCGTTCGGTTACTTCGTCGTCATGAGTCACGTTTGGCTCGTACCGAGGAGGTAGTTTGCCGTATGGCTAGTCTGATGGGTATTCAGCTTCCTCCTCCTGTTTCTGAGGATGAGGAGATGGATGAGTTGGCCGAGGATGACATTGAGGAGCTTTGTCGTGCTTCCATTCGTGCCCCCGAGGGCACTTCTGGTACTGCTGCTGCTGGTGCTACCACTTCTGGTGCTGCTGTTGCTGCTTCGTCTGCTGGTGCCCCCGAGAGCACACCTGTTGCCACCACTCCTGCGGTGGATACTCCGACTGGTGCTCCCGAGGCCACTACTGTTGCTGCTCCAGAGATTGCCACTTCTGCCGTCGCTCCTGCTGACATTCCAGACGTTCCTGCTGATCCAGTTTCCACCACTTCTCCTGCAGAGCCTGCTGCTGCTGCAGATCCTGCCGGTTCCTCTTGAGCTTCTTTGAGGACTCTCCGATGCTCCTTGGATGATACATCTAGTGTGAGAGAGTTTGGTTAGGATAGAGTGGGGTTTTGGATTATTTTGATGTACTTTGATACTTTTGATGATGTATTTTGATGTATTTTGATGATGTTGTATGTTTTATGACACTCCGATATCTGTGATATGATGATGTATTTTTGTGCCCCGATCGGTGGATCGATGCTTTTGTATGACAGTGATGTTCATTTTTGATGTACTCTGGTTCATATTTTATAAATATATACATCGCAGTTGACATTTCATTCTATTGTGCACAATTTATAATTTTTTTTATGTCTCTGATGTTTGATTTCATCGCTTGACGATATTAACTTGGTTAAATAGAAATTTCTTCTATGGAAACATAGAATTGTTTTCCATGCACTAAATTAACCAAGAATGTTGACATTGGAGAGTATATTCCATAAATCAATCCGTAATATTGATTTGAGTTTTTGATGATTTCGTTTTACGATTTTCGATTATGGTTTCATTGACACGCCTTGATTTTATTCGTATTTTTTCTTTGGTGTCACTTGAACCGTCGTCGTATTCTACGACTCCCGTGCTTTTTATTTGAGGCCATTGTTGTTGTCGTTGATCTCCTCCCGCTCTTTTTGCTTATGCCAAAGGGGGAGAGATATAATAATAACGATGTGCTAAATGAAAATTTAAAGCATTATTCCAAGAATCTAATTTGATATGTTAGATTCAGGTGGAGTTAAGATATATAAATGGATTTTCAAATCCGATATTTCAATAACCTACCTTTGGTATTCAATATTTCAATAATCGATTCTCATTTTATATACTTCACTCGTCTGCTTGATGCGTATTAGTATTGTTTAAATTGAAATTAACGTGTCATCAATGCAGGGGGAGTAAGTAAATTTCATTTGAATTATTATTTTTGATTATTATTTATGTTGGTTTGTCATCACCAAAAAAGGGGAGAATGTTGGATATTGGACTCCCCGGATTTGGTTTTGGATATGAACAAACATAAATATAACGTGAACTAACACTTTGTGAGCGCAGTTATGGAGATCGTCGCCAAATTCATTTGAATATCAATTACGACGTCTCAAGACTTCTCAAAGCACGTGATCGTATGCCTAAAGCTTCGTTGAAGCTTATGGACCATTTTAGAAGTCATGAAGATTCGATTGAAGCTATTGAAGACGGTATCGTCAAGTTTTATTTATTGTCTTTAAGCTTCTTTCGTAGAATGTTAAGCCTTGAGTAGGTCTTACGGTTTAAATATTCATAACGCTCATATCTTAGCTCTAGGATCTTAGTAGAAGTCCATACAATCCTTCCCGAAGCTTCGCGCTTCGATTCGCGACTTCTTGTGCATGTTAGTTGGTTCAAGAAGAAGAACTGACCGACTAGATGGTGATCTAGTCGGTCGGCAAAGCTTCTTGGACCGACTAGTTTCTGTCAGTTAATTCTAAGCTCTTTACTGTTTACAGTTAGTCGGTCTAAGTTGACTCACCGACCGACTAGTTTGTGAACTAGTCGGTCAGTGATGCTTCTGTGACCGACTAGTTGAGCTTTCCCTGTACGCACATTTGAGCCTGAGCTACTATTTGTCATTAGTCGGTCTGTGTTCATTGATCGACCGACTAGTTGATGAACTAGTCGGTCAAATTTCCTTCTTGGACCGACTAGTTTACTTTTACTATACATACCAATTTTTCACCTAACTTACTGTTTATCGTTAGTCGGTCTATGCTCATTTGGCGACCGACTAGTTGGTGAATTAGTCGGTCAACATTTGTTCTTGGACCGACTAAGTCTATTTATGCTCAGACTTCAGTTTTATCTGTTAGTCGGTCTCAATTGAGTAACCGACCGACTAGTTATGAAACTAGTCTGTCAGCGACTCTTCTTAGACCGACTAGTTCCTTATGTCTGTACTTTGATCTTTTCTCTGTTCACTCATTAGTCGGTATACGTTAATTGACCGACCGACTAGTTGATGAACTAGTCGGTCGGTGGTTGTTCTTTGACCGACTAGTTGGGTTCAGAAAAGAGCCGTTGGAGCTTTAATTGAAACGTTTTTCTCTCTCTCTCCTCTATCCTATAAATAGTTGTTGGGCTGCATTCATTGTAGTCAAGGCTGATATTATTGCAAGTTTAGAGATCAAGAGAAATCATTCCAAGCTCATTCAAAGCTCATTCATTCCATTCAATAATCTCTCCTCACTCTTACTTCCAAAGAGAGATTCATTGAGTGTGAAGCCTTCCAAGCCAAGTGCTTGATTCTAGGTCACCAACATCCCCATAGCTCTCCATCGCTGATCTACATCTTGGAGCTAGGGTTTGGTGCCACTTCTTCTTCCTCAAAATCATCCTTGCCCTAATTCGTAAGCATTACTCAAGGCATAGGTATTTTGTCGGTAAGAAGTTTTCTTATTTCATTTCAATTTCATATTGTAAGTTTCACTCTCGGTTGTGAGAGTGTGGTTGTGATCCCGGGGTGTGGGAGTCACAAATTACCTTTTGTATGATTTGACTTGTGGAGGTTTTTCACAAGTATTTCATAGTGGAAATCTTGAGTTAGGGTTTCTAACTCAAGTATCCGGAGGAGATCCGGGTGGTTGGGACGTAGGATCACCGGGAACAAGTCGGGGAGACTTGGGTGGATCCGAACCCAGTAATATCATTTGTTAGCATTGTTAATTTTGTTGTTGTCTTCAATTTAAGCTTCCGCAAATTGATTTGGTAGTTGTTTGCACGATAATTAGGAATTGTACTCCTCGTTATTTTTAAAGTACTATTCATCCCCCCCTCTAGTACTTGTGCAGTAGCTTGTAGGGCATTACATTTGGTATCAGAGCCAGATACTTAGCTATGTCTGCCAACGACAACAAGACCGTACGTCCACCTTCCGACTATGGCACCTTCAGGAACCGTGAAGGAGCATCTTCGGTGATGGAAAGACATTCCTCAACGAGGCCTCCATTCTTCAACGGTACCAACTACGGGTACTGGAAATACCGGATGGAAACTTTCCTCCGGAGTGCATCTCTATAGAGGACCACGATGAAGGAATACGTCAAGCCCGCCGAAGAAGACTTTGAGAAATGGACAACCGCGGAGGTCGCCGCGGAGGTAAGCAATGCCAAGGCAATGAACGCCTTGCAATGCGCATTGGAGCCCGAGGACTTCGATAAGATATGCACATGTAAGAGTGCATATCAAATTTGGAACTCCCTCCTCATACTACATGAAGGGACGAGTAGGGTAAGAGACTCTAAACTCGTAGTTGTTAACAAAGATTACGAAATGTTTCCTATGCAACAGGACGAGAAGATGAAGGAGTATTACGCTCGCTTCGTCGACATCATAAACGAGTTGGAGGCTCTCGGTAAAACCTACACCCAAAAGGAGAAGTGTTCGAAGCTTATCGAAGGACTTCCTTCTTCTTGGGAAAAGCGTACCTTCGCCATCGAGGAAGGTAATGATATGAATAAGTACACCGTAGTTCAACTAATGGGTACTTTGATGTCATACGAGGTACGCAAGGATAGCAAGCTAAAATTGCAGGAAAAGATGAAGTCCTACCTAAAGCAAGACGAGCCAAAGAAGAAGGCTATTGCTTTCAAGGCCGCTCCATCCACATCCACATCAACCGATGATGAAGACTCGGAAAACGAGTTGGACTTGGAGTCCATGGCACTCATGGCCAAGAAGTTCAACCGTTTCTTCCGAAAAGGTAACTATAAGAACAAAGCTAAATTTGGTTCTTCTAGCGCCTCCTCCTCTCCTTTGTGTTTCAAGTGCAATAAGCCAGGACACATGAAAGCGGAGTGTCCTCTCAATAAGCAAAAGGAGAAGTGGAAGGCGCCAAAGTACGACAAGTCCAAGAAGTACAAGAAAAGGAACAAAAAGGGACTTGTCGGAGCAACATTCACCGACTCCGAGGATTCCTCAAGCGGAGATTCGGACGATGAGCAAGTGGAGCAAGCACACATGTGCTTCATGGCAAGAGAGGAGAATGATCAAGGATCTTCCTCTTCCGATGATAGTGACGACGAAGGCAATGAGGTAACTATGGATGACCTTAGGAATGCTAATTCTCAATTATGGTCTAAATACACTAAATTAGTAAATAGATACACTAAGGTAAAAGATGACCTAGCTAGCATTCAAACCTCGCCTAAGACTGTCATCACCAACAACGACACCGTTGTTGAAGAGTTAAGAAATGAGATTGTTAATCTCAAATCTAAACTTGAACATATTAGCATTGAAGATCCGGAGGATCACAAGATAGCGGATTTGACTTCTCAAAACTCGACTTTGAGTATTGAGAATGAGAATCTTAAATCTCGTGTTTATGTGCTCACATCGCAAGTATCCAACTTGGATACTTCTATGCGTTCTCTCACCGAGAAATATGAGAACACATTAGGCCGAATTAATAAATTCAATAAGGGTAAGGACCATTTGGATAAAATCCTAAGTGACTTACTTCCGGCCAATCACCACATTGGCTTGGGGTATACGATGGGATGTTCATCCAAATCGGCCACTACTTTTGTTAGGCCAACTTCCGGTGACTCAACGAGTGGTAGCAAACACTCTATTGGTAGTTCTTCTACCAATGGTGCTTCCACCTCGTCCACACCCTCTTTCGGAAAGAAACCCACTTTGGGTGGACCTCCAAAGAAGGGGCATGCTTATATGTACACCAATACTATGCCACGTAGGAACACACGTTCTACTCCACCGGCTCGAACATATGATGATTTTTATGCAACACATTCACGGGCACGTGCACACCATGTGAGACACCCTCACGCACGTGTTCCCACACATGCATGTGTTCACCCACAACATCATATGAATAATTATCCGCATGCACCATTCCATCATGTTCCTTATGCCTACCCACGACATGCATCACGTAGAAACCAACAACGCATGCATGCACCCAATAGGATGAGGGCTCCCAAGATTTTCACTATTTGGAGCCCAAAGGACACAAGCATGGATGAAAAACAAGTGTATATGAATGCTTATTTTTCGAATGTTGTGCATAGTAGAAATTATGTGGGGAAGTCTAAGTCCAATTGGACTTGGCTTCCAAAGGTCTAATCTTGAGGGGAGCGAGCGCGTAGCTCGGCCCGTGCCCTTCTCTGGTTTGGGTGGCGAGGGTTGGCCCTGCCCCAGAGTTCTTGAGGGGGGAGCGAGCGCGTAGCTCGGCCCGTGCCCTTCCCTGGTTTGGGTGGCGAGGGTTGGCCCTGCCCCAGAGTCTTTGAGAGGGCGGTATTGGACCGTCGCCTCCCCGCATCCTCTATAGTCGGACGGGTATTGGGTCGTTGCATACCCCGCATATGGCGCTCCGGTTTGGGTGGCGAAGCTTCGTAGGCTTGCCCCGGAGGTCTTCGCTGGAGCAGGAGGAGCGGGCGCGTAGCTCAACCCGTGCCCTTCTCTGGTTTGGGTGGCGAGGGTTGGCCCTGCCCCAGAGTTCTTGAGGGGGGAGCGAGCGTGTAGCTCGGCCCGTGCCCTTCTCTGGTTTGGGTGGCGAGGGTTGGCCTTGTGGTGGGACCGGAAAGGTGCTCTCTCTCAAGTGCAAGAGTCCGTACAAGTAGTAAAATCTGGGAGCCCAGATGTCGAATCCACGGGAAGAAATCTGTTGCAACCACAATTCAAATCAAATAGAAATCCTACGAAAAGAAACTAACCACTTCAACAAATGATGACGGTGATGGTGATGTGAACACGTGAACAATATAAACATAGAAATACGCGTATGAAAATACCTATAAAAAGTATGCGCATGGTATGGGTTCGCTAGGGTCAACGATTCGTATTAATTTGGTTGATAGGTATAACGCAATGAATTCTCCTTTTGGGAGCAATTCAACGGAAAATACCCAATATAACTCAATGAATTCTCCTTTTGGGAGCAACTCATCGGAAGATGCCCTTTTGGGGGTTCAAGCAAAATATTCAAAAAGATCGTCGCTAAAGCTATAATACGATATGAAACTCTCTTTTGGAGAGATCAAAACTACGGTATGAAACTCCCTTTTGGGGAGATCAAAACTCGCCCTTTTGGGGCGATCATCAACTTAATTAATTCTTTTGGAATCTAGAAAAGTCGATTTACGCACAAAGATTACAATTTTAGCGACGTTAAACGATTTAGCACAAGGAATTTCAACCAAATAAACACGAATTATATCCCCTAACTACTCCATACCAAGCACAAATAAGTTCTAGCTACTCATAAAATCAGAATAAACAAGTTTCATAACAAAATACTTCAAGTTCATAGCAAAATACGATGAAAAACACCAAAATACGAGGTAGAAGTTGAAGAAAGTATCACCAATTCTCCTTGAAAAGACTTCAAACTCTCTGGAAATAATAAAACAAGCCTCTGGAATTTTACAGAATTTTTCAGGGGGAGAATACGGCTTCTAGAGCCTCCAATACGCTCAAAATATGCCCCAATCTCCTTGAATACGCTCAAAAAACCCTAAATACCTTATATATAAATCATTGCGGGTTTAAAAGCTTATTGGGTTCACTATCCGCACCCGCATCAAACCCAAATGCATCCTAGCCGTTGATCTCGAGCGGGGCAAATATATACCGTTGATCAAAAGCGGGATTTGCCCTCGTCGCGACACGTGGCACCTGAGATCGGATCGTCGCCCGTTTGTGCGCTCGCATCCGCTCCGCTCAATTCAAACTCGTTTAGGAATTAATATCGACCGTAGGATCAGCATCGGACGGCCCAGACGCCGCCACGTCAGCCCCAGTTTACGCCCGCTTCGTTCTCTTCGTTGTCGCAGCAAGGGACGCTGTCCGCCGTTCGATCATTATCGGACGCTACAGATTCGTCCACGTCGCCCACTTAATATTCGACCGCGGGATGAATAGCAACCGTTGGATGCGGCGGGATGCGGCTAGATTAGCGACGTGTGGCCAAGAGCTGGCGATTCTTCGATCCGCCTTCGGGGTCGCTCCTCTCCGTTGGATCCGTATCCACCGGTCGCTATAGTTCCACGTCACCGCTTGATTACATCCGATGGATCTATAATCAACGCACAGGATGGAGCCACGTCACCCCGCAATTTTGATCAGCTCCGCTTCAATCCAGATCGTTGGATCTCCATCGGACGGCCAAGAATCTTCCACATCTCCCGCCTCTGTGAGTCGTTTGATCCGAGCGAGGATGCATGGATGAGTGCCACGTGTCACACTCTGGTTGGCCGCCGACCGTATATACGTATTTAACTGCGTATTTCTCCATTTAAATTGTATTCTGCATTCAAAAATACATAGAAATTAGCACAGATCTCAGAAAAATACAAATAAATAGTCGTTGGAATCGTGAGATCGAGACGGTGCTATGAAAAATATAAAAAGTGCAGAAATACATCGTTAAATGCTGTTTTGTGCTCAAATAGTGTGTTTTCTCTAATAAATAAATGTGTAGAAAATACGTATGAATTAGAGATAAATTTAGCATCATGTGAGCACAAAATAGGGCTAAATGGGGGGTTAAATATGTAATATTGAACCCGAATCACACCCCCCAACTAGCGATTTGCTAGTCTCTAGCAAAAATAGCGATAAATACGGACGATCAATAAAACAATAAGTTCTTTCAAATTGCTCATGGCGTGGCTCAATAATACGCATTCCAACATGGTCTTGGCCATCATTATACACATCCATGAACAAAATCAATCACATGAAATTTTTCCTAATTTAGTATGAATAAATAACATGCAAGCATCATTTTGCGCAAGCGAAAGTATAACACGTCGTTATAAACTAGTATTCGTGTTTCCAAGGAATTGGCCTATCAAAACAATCACTCAAATTATGGGTATTGAAGTTGCTTAGTATATTCACCATTTCTTTTCTTTTATTCGTTCTGCGTAACGCGCATCAAGCAACATTCGCAGAAAAAAGTATAACTTGGATCGCTCCATCAAATGAGTGAGTTTCCGGTCAATGGCTCCCAAATCAGACGATCATAGGGCATTAGGCCAAGAAGGACCCCTCGGACTGTACTACTCGAGCCAACCAAGTTATTTATTAGTGACATACTTATTCATTCATTTTTCATCGTTCATTTGTCTTTTCATTCATTTGTCTTTTCTTTCTTTTCTTTCTTTTCTTTCTTTTCTTTCTTTGTAAGCAACTCAAAACCCATCAACATGAATATAAACATTAATAATAAAGGCCAAATTCCTCTTCAACTTGAAAACTATTCTTATAAATCGTGTATACTTAAGCTTTTTCATCACATTAGCATGCATGAAATCAATTCAAACTATTTCGAGATATTAATCATGAAAATTGAAAATTTTCATGAATAGCATATTAACGGAAATTCCATAAAGGAAAAATAATCAACTCAAGCCATAAAAATTTTCAGAACTCAATTAATGTATAATTATCCGCATTAGAGGCATATGAATGAGTTTTAAAATGATGAGATTTGGTGATTTATTCTTCTCAAAAAAAATCCTAAGATCTCATACACACCCCCCAACTAAAGGTGGACATTGTCCTCAATGTCGGAAGAGGTACGAGTTTATTCAAGCAAGCAACCTAGAAAGCATATAAAATCTACACTACTGGAAAGAACACACCGTGATTAAATGGCGGGTCCCGAATCTTTGATGGTGGAGGAAGTTGTTCAATTTGCTCCTTGCGCTCCTCGGCGATTATTCTTCCTCCGACGACTAAACTGGATCCCAGCAACGTGACTCCCAGCATCTCTATAAGATGTCCACCTATATCCTGCAAGAGATGAGTCACGTCAATCCATTTTAGTTTAAAATTCTTCGAAATAAAATTATTCCAAATGTAGTCATCAAAATAAGTGAAAGAAATTAAAATAAGTTGACGACTACTCCCTGAAAGATATGCACTACTCTCTGTATGATGCTCGTTCATTGTGGAGAGGGATAAATGATTTTGGGACAAAACTGGAGGAGGGCATGGTTTTGACTCCATGGCGATAATCTCAAAACCCTTGTCCCTAGCTGTCTCCTCCTCTCGTTCATCCAAAATTGCTAGCTCGTCCTCTCTTTTGCACACACTTTCTGCCATGTGTATATTTATATTCGTGTCATCAACGTGACATGGCTCGCTCGATATTCCTGCAATAGAAGATGAACTCGTATTAGTTTCTTTAAATTGAGTTTCAAAATAATTATTTTCTTCTAAGCAAGCGGCAATCAAATTAAGGTCTTCAATAGATTTTTGAATCTGCCGACTCCGAGCAAGGAAATTCTCCTGGAATTGATAGGATGTGGCCTCCTGTGTCTGAATAGTCAGGTAAGCATCCTCTTTCAAGGATTGCAAAGGTACGTCTACGCTTTGCTCTTCTTGATCGAGGCTCGAAGGTTCCGTTGAATCGCTCTCTGAAGTCTCTTCCACTGTTTCCTCGTTTTCTTGCAGAGACTCCATGTATTCCCACGCCACTGTCGGCGTCATGCCTCCCAATAATTCCTGCAGCTGCGGTTGTAGTCCATCTAGGAAGAACGCCATAAGCTCTTCATCTGTGTACCCATGCTGCGGATAGCTCGATATAATGTCTGTGAACCTCCTCCAGGCCTGAAAGAAAGTTTCACAGTCAGTTTGATTAAAATTAACAATTTTGAGCTTCTCCATTCTATGTTTGTGTGCATTAGCATATCGTGCATCATAAAGATTGTTTGTGCAATAGAAGTTCATAAATTCCATTTTTTAAAAATTAAAATAAAATAATAAAAAAACGTTTATGTACAGTAAAGTGGAAAGATCTCACCGAAGGTCCTCTAAATGAAATAAACCGTAGTCACAAACCATTCCTCCCCGGCAACGGCGCCAAAAACTTAGTGGGACCGGAAAGGTGCTCTCTCTCAAGTGCAAGAGTCCGTACAAGTAGTAAAATCTGGGAGTCCAGATGTCGAATCCACGGGAAGAAATCTGTTGCAACGACAATTCAAATCAAATAGAAATCCTACGAAAAGAAACTAACCACTTCAACAAATGATGACGGTGATGGTGATGTGAACACGTGAACAATATAAACATAGAAATACGCGTATGAAAATACCTATAAAAAGTATGCGCATGGTATGGGTTCGCTAGGTTCAACGATTCGTATTAATTTGGTTGATAGGTATAACGCAATGAATTCTCCTTTTGGGAGAAATTCAACGGAAAATACCCAATATAACTCAATGAATTCTCCTTTTGGGAGCAACTCATCGGAAGATGCCCTTTTGGGGGTTCAAGCAAAATATTCAAAAAGATCGTCGCTAAAGCTATAATACGATATGAAACTCTCTTTTGGAGAGATCAAAACTACGGTATGAAACTCCCTTTTGGGGAGATCAAAACTCGCCCTTTTGGGGCGATCATCAACTTAATTAATTCTTTTGGAATCTAGAAAAGTCGATTTACGCACAAAGATTACAATTTTAGCGACGTTAAACGATTTAGCACAAGGAATTTCAACCAAATAAACACGAATTATATCCCCTAACTACTCCATACCAAGCACAAATAAGTTCTAGCTACTCATAAAATCAGAATAAACAAGTTTCATAACAAAATACTTCAAGTTCATAGCAAAATACGATGAAAACACCAAAATACGATGTAGAAGTTGAAGAAAGTATCATCAATTCTCCTTGAAAAGACTTCAAACTCTCTGGAAATAATAAAACAAGCCTCTGGAATTTTACAGAATTTTTCAGGGGGAGAATACGGCTTCTAGAGCCTCCAATACGCTCAAAATACGTCCCAATCTCCTTGAATACGCTCAAAAAACCATAAATACCTTATATATAAATCATTGCGGGTTTAAAAGATTATTGGGTTCACTATCCACATCCGCATCAAACCCAAATGCATCCTAGCCGTTGATCTCGAGCGGGGCAAATATATACCGTTGATCAAAAGCGGGATTTGCCCTCGTCGCGACACGTGGCACCTGAGATCGGATCGTCGCCCGTTCGTGCGCTCGCATCCGCTCCGCTCAATTCAAACTCGTTTAGGAATTAATATCGACCGTAGGATCAGCATCGGACGGCCCAGACGCCGCCACGTCAGCCCCAGTTTATGCCCGCTTCGTTCTCTTCGTTGTCGCAACAAGGGACGCTGTCCGCCGTTCGATCATCATCAGACGCTACAGATTCGTCCACGTCGCCCACTTAATATTCGATCGCGGGATGAATAGCAACCGTTGGATGCGGCGGGATGCAGCTAGATTAGCGACGCGTGGCCAAGAGCTGGCGATTCTTCGATCCGCCTTCGGGGTCGCTCCTCTCCGTTGGATCCGTATCCACCGGTCGCTATAGTTCCACGTCGCCGCTTGATTACATCCGATAGATCTATAATCAACGCACATGATGGAGCCACGTCACCCCGCAATTTTGATTAGCTCCGCTTCAATCCAGATCGTTGGATCTCCATCGGACGGCCAAGAATCTTCCACATCGCCCGCCTCTGTGAGTCGTTTGATCCGAGCGAGGATGCATGGATGAGTGCCACGTGTCACACTCTGGTTGGCCGTCGACCGTATATACGTATTTAACTGCGTATTTCTCCATTTAAATTGTATTCTGCATTCAAAAATACATAGAAATTAGCACAGATCTCAGAAAAATACAAATAAATAGTCGTTGGAATCGTGAGATCGAGACGGTGCTATGAAAAATATAAAAAGTGCAGAAATACGTCGTTAAATGCTGTTTTATGCTCAAATAGTGTGTTTTCTCTAATAAATAAATGTGTAGAAAATACGTATGAATTAGAGATAAATTTAGCATCATCTGAGCACAAAATAGGGCTAAATGGGGGGTTAAATATGTAATATTGAACCCGAATCACCTTGCCCCAGAGTTCTTGAGGGGGGGAGCGAGCGCATAGCTCGGCCTGTGCCCTTCTCTGGTTTGGGTGGCGAGGGTTGGCCTTGCCCTAGAGTTCTTAAGGGGGAGCGAGCATGTAGCTCGGCCCGTGCCCTTCTCTGGTTTGGGTGGCGAGGGTTGGTCCTGCCTCAGAGTTCTTGAGGGGCGGAGCAAGCGCGTAGCTCAGCCCGTGCCCTTCTCTGGTTTGGGTGGCGAGGGTTGGCTCTGCCCCAGAGTTCTTGAGGGGGGGAGCGATCGCGTCGCTCGGCCCGTGCCTTTCTCTGGTTTGGGTGGCGAGGGTTGGCCCTGCCCCAGAGTTCTTGAGGGGGGAGCGAGCGTGTAGCTCGGCCCGTGCCCTTCTCTGGTTTGGGTGGCGAGGGTTGGCCCTGCCCCAGATTTCTTGAGGGGGGAGCAAGCGCGTAGCTCGGCCCGTGCCCTTTTCTTCGAAGTCCTTTATGCTAAGCTAAAAAAATGCCGGTAACGTTTTAACAGGTGGCTCCGTGTTTCTCGGATGGGCCAGCTTGCGCCCATCGAAGACCGTTGGTTGTAAAAGTCCTCCATCCCAGAGAGGAGGTCAAATAGGCAAGGCTTGCTCAATACCCTTGTGCTTGGTTGATCCCACATAGCAGCTCCTGGATAACTTCTGGCTCCCCCGCACTAACCCCACCCCTCGTGGAGTTTGGAACTTTTCCATTTGATGGAGCAAGCTGGGGAGCGCTTTGGTAGGCCCAAAATAGTGCTTCTCTCAAGCGCAAGAGTCCGTACAAGTAATATAATATAGGAGTCCAGATGTCGAATCCTCGGGGAGAAAATCTGTTGAAACCACAAAGCTTAAATCAAATAAAAAGCCAACGTAGAGAAACTAAACACTTTAAATGGTGATGGTGTGGAGTTTGATTGTGGTTTTTAGTACGTGAACAATACAAGCAAAAGAAAGTTTCATGTATGAAAATATCTATGAAAAGTATGCACATGGTATGGGTTCATTAGGGTCCATGATTCGAATTAATTTGGTTGATTAAATATAACTCAATAAATTCTCCTTTTGGGATCAATTCACCGGAAAATACCCTTTTGGGGATTAAAGCACAATATTGAATAAAATCGTTGCTAAAGTTTTAGTCTTTTAAAAATACGATATGAAAGTCCCTTTTGGGGAAATCAAAACTCACCTCTGTGGGGTGATCATCTACTCAAACACGTTCTTTTGGAAGATGAAGAGAAGATTTAATAACAAAGACTATAACTTTACCAACGTGACAATTTTAGCGCGAATATTCAACCAAACGAATACGAAACATATCCCCTAATTACGTCATACCATGCACAATAAGAATTGAGCTACTCATGGTGCAAGAAAAATCAAGTTTCATAGCAAAATACTGAAGGATCCTTCCAAAACAGAGGTAGGATCGATAATTAAAGTTGAGACTTACGCTTGTGTATGCGGCACGGTAGTCTCGGAACTTTGCCTTCGGATTCGCCACGACGGATCGAGTCTTCTCACGAACGGAGTAAGGCTACTAAATCCACAATCTAAATCTCTACTTTAGATTAAGAACTTGGATAGAGGGAGAGGAAGTATTTCGGCAGAGCTTCGCTAGAATGAAAATGCATGCAAGAATGTCATACAAAAGTGTAAGGAAAATGGCTAACCCTTGGGTCTTATTTATAGCCCCCAAGGTAGTTATTTTAGGAGCAATTGTCCCTTTGGACAATTTAACTAAGGTGTACCATCGTACATGGTATATTATAAGCTTAAGTTATACCATATGCATGGTACAATATAAGCTTAAGATATTACCCCTTTATTAGCCATATGTCACATGCAATTATGCACATATAATGCGACTTTCCCATCAATCTAGAGATCCTATCCGCAAGGGAACATATTCCCTTTGCGCACGACTTCGTGTACGCGACGTTCGAGGTCCGTATTCCCTCGTACATCCCCTACAAGGGTGTACTAACGTCTTCCATATCCAACATCTCCCACTCACACTTGAGGGGATTGTAAGAGAACGTCTTTCTCTTAGTTCTTTCATCTATCATACCGAGAAATAGACCGTGCGACCGTCATGCGCGTAGAGTCTGTTGTTGTGCACTTGTTAGAGATACACAACGACCTCGAAGGTGCAAAGTTGAGTAGTTCAACGCATGCTTTACCCTAGATTATTTCTTCACATTTCTTATACTTTATATTCAACAATTGAATCCCATCTGGATTACAATTGGCTGGCCAGCTTTGAATCATTAAAGTCCAAATACGAATATGAAATCAATCTTCCTCTTCTTGCGAACCTTCTGATCTTGACTTGATTCGCTTTTCTAACGTGCCCCGCCGAGCCGAATTATCATAGCCCATTAGCAACACGCTAAGATAGCGATCATCTCGTCAAATCTAAAGGAACCAATTGGAGTCATTGAGGGTAAGAGTTAAGACCCATATGGCCTTTGAGTCTCACATAATAGCAAACACTATTGCTACTAACTCAGTGGTCGAAATGCATACGTGGTATGAACACGTATTACAACATCACTCCTTTCCCAGGGAGAGTATGTCTTAATGATGTTGTACGGATGAAAGATCAAACACCACAGTGTCTATCTTTTGAGTCCCCTTACTACCCATGAAATATTCCCGGACTCTCATCCTGCATAAGACAGATAGGATTTAAAAAATCCAATGAGATCTTTATATCCTTGTGATACAGATCTCAGATCTTTTGTAAGCATCCATATGATGCAGATCTTTCATTCGACTATCTTGTTAAAGTCATGACTCTAAATCATTCGTCTAATGATTTTGACTTTAAACTAGTCTCATCTCTATCTTATCCATCTGATAAGATAAGGCGGTTGCTCATGTGAGAGAGCCAACCTTAATCTGTCTGACATACACACAATTCAGCTGAGATTTCAAAAATGTACACAAACATTTCTTAAGAAATTCATATGCAATGTTTGAAAAAGAACTTATTCTTTTATTAAATTTGATCTTTCTCAGACATGGGAATATATATTGGTACAACTCAGCTCTTACGCAATCCTTGGGATGATAAGTGTTTATAAAACACATTTCTGGGGATCGCTTTCGTAAGCTGATCCTCTATCATCTCATGCGTAGATATGTACCTTATGTCTACCTTCTTGGTTTTATCATAGTCTTTTGCAAATCTGCAGTTCCTTTAAGATACTGCATTATCCTCTTAACCGCTTTCCAGTGTTCTTGCCCTGGGTTGGATTGGTAACGACTTACCATTCCAACGGCAAAACAGATGTCCGGTCTTGTATGCATCATAGCGTACATAAGACTATCAACTGTACTGGAATATGGAACTTTTTCCATAATTTCTTTTTCCTTTTGGTTCTTTGGACATGATTTCAGATATAAATTATCGCATCTGCTTATAGGAGTATCAATTGGACTTGCAGTCCTACATATTAAACCGTTCTAGAACCTTCTTTATATAAGTCTCTTGTGAAAGAGAAAGAAGTTTCTTTGAACGATTCCTTGAAATCTTAATTCCAAGGATATATGTGGCTTCCCCATGTCTTTCATCTCAAAACTGATGAAAGTCAAGCCTTGATATCCATCACAAAGCCCTTGTCATTTCTGGTTATTAAAATGTCATCTACATATAGAGACATAATAACATGCTTGCTTTTAATCCTCTTGATATATACGCAGTTATCTTCATCAAGCATGGAAAATCCATTTGATAAGACAACTTCTTGAAATCGTATATACCATTGCCTCGAGGATTATTTAAGACTATATATGGACTTACGAAGTTTACAAACCTTATGTTCGTTTCCTTCTTTTACAAACCCTGTTGGTTGTTCCATATAGATCTCCTCGTCCAATTCTCCATTGAGAAAGGCAGTCATTACATCCATCTGATGTAATTTGAGGTATAAGCAAGCTACCATTGCCAGAATTAGGCGAATCGAGGTAAAACGCACAACAGGTGAGAAGGTCTCTTCGTAGTCTATCCCTTCCTGTTGCGTAAAACCTTTCGCGACAAGGCGAGCTTTATATCTATCTATAGAGCCATTAGCCTTATGCTTGATCTTGAGATCCCATTTGTTCCCAATTGCTCGATGTCCTCTGGGTAAGTTAACTAAGTCCCAGACTTGGTTAACTTTCATGGATTTCAATTCCTCCTTCATCGCTTCCATCCATTTGTCTTTTGCAGGGCATGATACGGCCTGTTTGAAAGTAGCTCGTCATCATCTTGTAGTAAAGTCATAAAAGTTTGCGGAAATTCATCCTCAAATCTTAGAGGAGCCAACCTTGTATGACTACTACGTCATATTTGAGATTCTTCAAGTCCTTGTTGACTCGAATTTAGATCAATTCTAATATCACTCCCACTTGGAATGTCGTTAGAATTGCTCCCACTTGGATCATTATTCCCGTATGGAATAGGATAATCGTCATTCACATAATCCATTGGTGAAAGTTGAAACTTATCTTCGTTTTCACCAAGAATTCTCCCACTCGAATGAGGTAATCCTTCTTGATCATAAATCTCAAATAGAGATAAGTCCTGACTTATCTCGCCCTGTCTTGGAAAATCGTTTTCCAAGAAAGTGACATCCCTCGACTCAAACTCAATTAGCCCACCATTGTCTTCCTGACTAAAAAAATATAACCTTTGGAGTTTTCTACGTATCGTTTAAAGATACATTTCCTTCCCCATGGCCTAAGTTTGCCATATTTATGGGAGGAAATATGTGCGTAGAATGCACGACCCCAAGGTTTCAAAATGTTTAAGTCAAGAGACCTTTGGTTCCACAACTCATAAGGAGTGGAGCTAACTGATTTCGAGGGTACGCGGTAATGAAAACGGCCGTCAATAATGCATCACCCCAAAAGGTGATTAGCAAGTTAGCTTGCGCCATCATTGAACGGACCATTTCCATTAAAGTCCTATTTCTCCTTTCTGCAACACCTGTTTTGTTGAGGAGTATAAGGCATAGTTACCTGATGTACCATGCCTTCTTCATCACAAAGTTCCTTAAAACTTGTTGATTGATATTCACCGCCCCTTATCGGTTCGCAAGACCTTAATCTTGCGATCTAATTGATTCTCCACTAAACTCATATAGTTTTTAAAGCAAGCCAAAGCTTCACTTTTGTGGGATATCAAATAGATATGTCCGAATCGGGTGAAATCATCAATAAAAGTGATGAAATAGGAATTTCCGCGTCTTGTCTTGACATTCATCGGACCACATATGTCCGAATGGATAAGCTGTAATGGAACCTTGGCCCTTGTGCCGGTTCTAAACGGCTTGCGACAAGATTTCCCCACAAGGCAATGTTCGCAGGTCGACATTTCAACCTTTGAAACATTTGATAGAAGGCCACGTTTGGCAAATCTATCCATACGTGTTGGTCCAATATGACCAAGCCTTGTGTGCCAACAAATTATATTAGACTCATTAGTCAAAGAATTTGTCACAAGGAAATTTTCATTACATGAGGAATCATACATTGTACTTATTACAATAAATCCTTTGAAATACAAACCCAGTACCAATAAAGGAATTATTACAAAATAGGTCTATATTACAATCATGAAGGAACCAACTATAACCAAGACCCATTAAATTGACCACAGTTTTAATATTCCTTTTGAATATATGGGATGAAGAGAACATCATGAAGTAGGAGAGTGCGACCGTTGTCCAAGACTAGCTTGCGAGTCCCAACGCCTTTCACTTCAACACGTGTGTTGTTTCCTACATTGATCCACTTCATTTCTTGGGGTATCCGGTGATACTCCACGAAGGACCGTCTGTCCTTTGCTATGTGGTCGGTGGCACCTCGTCACTTCCACTCGTACACGAACGAGCATAGTGACCGAGCTTGTTGCACTTGAAGCACTTGATCCTTTTCAAGTCTTTCTTCTTGTGCCATTTATTATGCCCACCCTTATGTTTGGGTTCCTTGGTAGACTCAGGTTGCTTATTACGTTCATTAGAAGACTTCGAACGATCTTTACGTTTCTTTCCCCCGTGTGAGGAACTAGCAACCATGTGCACTTCTGCACTTGGCTTGGCAGCCGCAAGCCGCTCTTCCTCTAATTCGAGGTGCTTGGAAACATCGTTGAAGGTCTTGATGCTCTCATTATGAGTGAGATGCATCTTCATCTGATCCCACCCATTTGGTAGGGAACGTATGACTGCTTGGATTTGTTGCTCATCTGTGAGCACATGACCTGCATCCTTTAACTCCGAGATAAGGTTTGCCATATGTCGCAGATGTTTCCCCATGGAATGATCTGGACGTTTCTTATATGAATCGAACTTTATAGTTAAGGAGCGAAGTTTGGACACCGATGTGCCACCGAACTTCTCCTCTAGCTTGGACCATATGTCCATGGCTAGGTCATGTTTTCGGAAGATGCGCATTATGTCATCAGCCATACTGCTTAATAACGTAATGCGCGCTATCGTGTTCTTCCGAGACCAAGCATCAAAAAGCTTCCTTGTCTCGTCGGTGTTGGGCCGTAGTGCCCAACTTGGGTTCAATCATTTCGTTCTTTAGAGTTTCGAGCACTTCTTGCTCCTCTAAAACGTATTGTATCTTAATGGACCAAAGTTTGTAATTATCGTCGTTGAGTTTTTCACCTCTGTTTAACTCAGCGACGATATTCTTTGAAGCGGAAGACATTTTACTTTTAAAATGCTGCAAAAGATACAAAACCGAAGGTTTGATCAAAACATTGCATAAAAATTCTTAAAATATAACTCCCACTTGAAATGATAATAGAATATCCCATTTGGATAGTTCTAAAAATTCAAATCCCACTTGGAATTATATTATATTTGATAAGTTACTTTCGAAAAATATTGAAGATGTTGTTCTAGAATCGAAAAGGTCTCTATGATTCCAATCACCATCTAGAACAACCTTCAATATTCCCCCATCACTTATCAAACAATCGTACTCTTATAGTACTTCGCAGCGGAAAATTACCTTTTGAAAAACATATCTTTCAAAATGGAATAGGTGAGAGTTTGCGCAAAGAATTTTAGCGCAACAATTGCCAAGCCACGAGACCTGTTCTACACACCCATGGGTTAGATAACCATGGCCGGATCGTGGTAGGACTTGGAATTCTAAATTTGTGCTATCCCGATTAAGGACGGGACATAACCTATTTGAAAACCACCTTTTTCAAAAAAAATTTGAAAATACATTGGATAATCTCCGTAGAGTAGAGCACAATGTTATGTGTACATTGGCTAATCTCCGTAGAGTAGAGCACAATGACATGGCTAATCTCGCATGAAGTAGAGCACTATGGCTAATCTTCAAGGAGTAGAGCCCAATGAAAAAACTTCATTAAAACGTTAGCCCCGTATGGACTAGTCGGCACTGTGGTTAGCCCCGTATGGGCTAATCGGCACATTCGAGTTTGGCCAAGGCCTTTTGTCACCCCGTATAGGTCAGTTGGTAAGTTTGCAATCGACCCAGACCTTCTGCCAGATTGGTCGACCAAAACGACCAAATTGGTCGACCAATTATTTTGGTCTGCAACTTCTCCCGGCCAGGGCCTCTGCCCTGGCCGAGGCCGGCCAGGGCCGGCCATGCCCTGGCCGAGGCCAGGGCATTGGCCCTGGCCTCTGCCAGGGCTGGCCAGGCCGGCCCTGGCCACTGCCAGGGCCGGCCAGGCCGGCCTGGCCTTGGCCGGCCACTGCCGGCCTGACCATGGCCGGCCATGGCTTGGCCATGGACGGTCATGGCCAAGGCCATTTGGCATTGGCCGGCCATGGCCCCTTTGGCCATGGCCGGCCACCCCCTTTGAATGGGGTTGCCGCACACGCCGCCGGAGGGGTGGCCGTGGTGGTTATTGGCCGTAGCCAACCCCCTCTGCAAGTGGAGGGGGGTGCATAGCCTTCATAGCCCATTTGGCGATGGCGCACATGCACTAATATTCATCTTCTCCGATGGAGATAACTACCATCATCTTCCTCGATGAAGCACCTGTTCGTCGATGAAACACCCGTTCGTCGAGAAATTAGTTATTTTCTAATGGCCGTGTGCCAAAAATGAAAAATAACATACTATGTGAACGGTCGGTTCTTCCCATCACGGAGAGTTCCTACCATATCCGTAATGATAGGATACCCTAACGTGAAAAGAACAACCGCTACGTTCTCTCCGTCACGAAGCGTTCCTACCATATCCGTAATGGTAGGATACCCATTCGTGAAAAAGACAACGACTCGTTCATAGTTTCGACGGGGCGGCGGTTTGACCGGGGCGAACCCTTATGGCTCTGATACCAATGAAGGATCCTTCCAAAACAGAGTTAGGATCGATAATTAAAGTTGAGACTTACGCTTGCGTATGCGGCACGGTAGTCTCGGAACTTTGCCTTCGGATTCGCCACGACGGATCGAGTCTTCTCACGAACGGAGTAAGGCTACTAAATCCACAATCTAAATCTCTACTTTAGATTAAGAACTTGGATAGAGGGAGAGGAAGTATTTCGGCAGAGCTTCGCTAGAATGAAAATGCATGCAAGAATGCCATGCAAAAGTGTAAGGAAAATGGCTAACCCTTGGGTCTTATTTATAGCCCCCAAGGTAGTTATTTTAGGAGCAATTGTCCCTTTGGAACAATTTAACTAAGGTGTACCATCGTACATGGTATATTATAAGCTTAAGTTGTACCATATGCATGGTACAATATAAGCTTAAGATATTACCCCTTTATTAGCCATATGTCGCATGCAATTATGCACATATAATGTGACTTTCCCATCAATCTAGAGATCCTCTCCGCAAGGGAACATATTCCCTTTGCGCACGACTTCGTGTACGCGATGTTCGAGGTCCGTATTCCCTCGTACATCCCCTACAAGGGTGTACTAACGTCTTCCATATCCAACAAATACATCGTTCTAATAGCAAAATACAATAGAAAAGCACCAAATACGGGGTATAAGTTCAAGAATTTATCACCAAATCTCCAAGATAGACACCAAAACTCTCTGGAAATAAGAAGAATAGCCTCTGGAATTTTTCAGAATTTTTTCCTGGAGAAATACGGCTCCTAGAGCCCCCAATACGCCCACAATACCCTCAAAACCCCTAGAAATATGTTATATAGAGGCATTGCGGGTTTAAGTTTGTTAACGGGTTCAAAACCCGCTATCCGCAAGGCTCTATACCCACTCCGCTCTCCGCTTCAAACCCCAGCCGTCCATCTGGGCGGGATGCGATCAGATCTTGCCACGTGTCCTTTAAAAGTCGCTCTCTACCCGTTTTGAGTTCGACGCACGCATCCGCATGCATTCGCTTTTGGACCTTTGGATCGTAATCCAACGGTTCGATCTTTGCCGCATCGACCTCTACGAACCCGTCTTCGATGGCCATTCGTATTCGCTCCAAACCGTTGGATGGAGATCGGGCGGTCTAAGTTTCGTTGTGATCTGCGTTCGCTGCGGGATGAAGTTCGACCGTCCGATCGACATCAGACTGTCTGAAGCAAGCCAAGTCCCCCGCCAAATCTCGTGCCCACCTCACAAAAATGAAGTCACGTCGTTCTCGATCTCCGCCGTTGGATCCGGGGGCGACGGATCAGATTGAGCCACGTCGCCCCCTCTTTAGTTTCGAGAAGGAGTTCTGCTAGCCGTTGGATCGAGATCATGCGGCTGAACTGTGGTCGCGTCGCCGATGTTGTGGGCCGCTCGATCTGGCGGGAAAACACTGAGATCAAGCCACGTGGCGCGCCAAAAGTCGTGCGCCGACCGTATATACGTATTTAAATGTATTTTCTTCCGTATTTCTTCAATTAAATGGTATTCTGCATTCAAAAATTCATAGTAATTAGCACAGATCTCAGAAAAATACAAATAAATAGTCGTTGGAATCGTGAGATCGAGACCAAGCTATGAAAATATAAAAAGTGCAGAAATACTCCATTAATTGCTGTTTTGTGCTCAAATAAGGTGTTTTCTCTAATAAATGATTGTGTACAAAATACGAATGTATTAGAGAACAGTATAGCATCACATGAGCACAAAATAGGGCTAAATGGGGGGTTAAATATGAAAATATCACTCCGAATCACGCTTCTATGGTTGTCATATACGATCGCCCTATGATCCCGTTGTACGTCGATGCGATATCGACGACAACGAACTGTGTCATGCGGGTGACGACCCTGGGTTCCTCTCCGAGTGACACCGGCAGGGTGATTATCCCCACAATGGGAGTCGAGTGGCCAGTGAAGCCGACGATCGGCCCAGAGCAAGGTCTCAGGTCCGCCTGCCCCAACCCCATCTTCTCCACCGTCGACATGAACAGGATGTCGCAGGAGCTCCCAGTGTCGATCAGGAGGCGGCTAATGGCGGCCGTCCCTATCTGGGCCTCGATGACGATGGCGTCGTCATGTGGCAGCTCGATTCCCTCCAGATCCTCGTCGGTAAAGGTGATGGGAGGTCGGGCCACCCTTTTCTCCTTAGCCTCGCCGCCGAGACCCGCTGCCATCACCTGCCGCGTGTATGCCTTCCTGCTTAAAGACGACGGCCCTCCAGAGAATGGCCCACCACATATCACATCTATGCGCATGATCGGCTTCGATGGGCGAGGTTCCTCCCGCTCACCGTCTGGTGGTGGGTCCGGTCTTCGTGCTCCTCCCGGGGTCCTCTCCTCATTGGCCTTCTACCCTCGACGAAACCTCCCAGGTGGCCCGCCTGGAACAATCGTTCGATCTCCCGCTTGAGGGTGTAGCAATCGTCGGTATCATGGCCGTGGTCCCGATGGTATCGACAATACTTCTGTAGATCCCGCTTGGAGGGGTCGGACTTCATTTCCCTGGGGGGTCTGGCAGAAGCCCGGCCCTCGCCGCCGCGGCCAGCACCTCTATCATCGAGGCGTTGAGCTGGGTGTACTGGGCCTACAGGGGCCCCTCAAGCCTAGGGACTGCTCGTGGGGGCTCTCGGTCCAGAGCGAATTCTCACGCTGGAACGGGACGGTCTTGCGGGCGACGCCCTGCGGGGTCGCGCCTTGGTTGAGTCGATTGGTCGCGGCCTCGGGGCCCATCTTCTTGATGGATTTGGATCCTAGCCTAGAGGGGGGGTGAATAGGCTTATAAAAATAATTTGTGCAACCCACGAATAAACACACACAGTTATAGCAGCAACATGGTAAATAAAAAGCAGACACAGAATACACATCAGATTTACCCTGGTTCGGTCGACCCTTCGACCTACTCCAGCCCCCAAAGCAGATACTAGTATTGAATAACGCAATATGTACAAAAACACAAGTTAGAGCACGCTCAGAGCACCCTCTACGTCTCTACACTAGCCAGGCTCTCAGTACCCCACACACAGTATTTTCTCTCACTATCAATCCTAGTAATGCTTTCTACCAGCTAGTCCCAAACTAGCTGGGTCCCACTTGTCTAGCCCCAACCAGACAAGTCCCAAAATAGTCACAAAATATAGGTAATGGTTTCCCTACAGAGAACGTTACACTAAGACACGAATAAAAGTGTTTAAGGGTTTAGAAATGCTCAGTTCGTCTCCGTGTAGGCGTCTCTGTCAATCAGCATGTTGTCAGCTCCAATCTGACGCAAACGGTGTCTCAATCTGACTCATGGATTGCAAATACCACTCTGGTCTGTGTGCAAAGAAATTCAGTTCAAAACTAAATTGTAATTGGTCTGTGTGCACAACAATCCTCTTTAAATTCTTTTCCACGTCAGCGGGCGATTTCGAATCCCCTCGTTTCACTTTTGTGATGCCACGTCAGCTCCGTTCGTCCGCTCCGACGCGATTAAGGCATGTAGGCGTCTTCTTCGAACGGGCGGCGCTCCTTCTCCGGTGACGGCGATTCTGGCTTCTGCAACGGCGACGCCACTTCGAAGGCAACTGCTTCATGGCGACACCCACTTTGAACTCGACGGCGATGGGGATCTCGACAGCGGCGGCGTATTCTCCTTTGGCAACGACCTCTTCGCTTGCTCGTCGACGACAGCGACGACGAGTCTTCTTATCCGACTTGCAGCAGCAGCAACGACACTTACGGATGGCGGCTGTGGCTTCAAGCAGCGAGCAAACTCCGACGACAGCGAGGACACGACCCTTCAACGGCGACGGGGACTCGGACTTCTCCGACGGGAGAGTGGATTCGACGGCGAGCCTCTTCTTCGACTCGACGACAACGTGGCGGAGGGCTTTGCCTGCAACGACGACTTCGACAGGCAGCGCTCTTCGACTTTAATAGCGGGTGCGGCGGCGGCTTCGATTTCTCAGGCGGCGACTACTCTTGTTGGAAGGTGTTGATGCTCTGGAGATATCGTGCGGGCTTCGAGTTTGGACAGACTGTGGCTACGAGCTCTCCCCGACAACGACTCGAACTCGACGACGTATTCTACGTGATCTCCTAGATGGCCGAAGGTGCTTGATGTTTTGGATAATTGTTTGAGGGAGGCGAGGTTTGTAAATTTGAAGCTAGGATTGCGTGTAGCATGAGTTAAACAAAATCCTTCTTGATGCTCTAGGCCTTGGGAAAAGCTTGCGTGAATGTCTTTTAGGCCTTGGGAGATGACTCGATGATGATGAGAGTTTTTGTTTGACGAGTGTTGCGACAATGAGGTATGAGAGGCTAGGGTGTATTTTCTTTGATGGCAGCCTTCGTGGAGAATTATTTGTGTGCCGCGCCTTTGGAATTTTTGTATAGCCGTCTCTTTTTTTATTGCCGCACACTTTCAACCCTAGAAGAAGATGGGTATATATAGGACAAGGGTTTCTTTTGAATATGGATATGAATAGGAGATTTGATTTGGATTTGGTAGTTTGAATATGAATTTTGAATTGGATATGAAGATTTGCAAAGATATGCAAAGGGATTCGATAGCAATTCAAATTGGATATGGAATAAAAAGATCATTGCAAATCTTGCTAATTGATTTGACCGCATCCATCTCATCCCATATAGGACCAAGTCCAACTTGCTTTAGCCAAAGCTCTCTCTCTCTCTCTCTCTCTCTCTCTCTCTCTCACCCAAATAGCTATATGAATAGCAACTCCTCCAAATATAATGTTTCCTCAATCTTGAAACATACTAAGCACACACATCAGATATAACGACACGTTTGTCATCATCAAACCAAGATCCTAGATCGTTGCTTCCAACACTTCTTGCCTTGGTCTAGGAGTGGACCGGGGATCACCCTGGGACGATCTGGTCGGGGCGACCGGTTCTTTTGCGCCTAGGGTTTCCTCGGTCAGCGCGTATCTCTCCGCCTGCACGACTAACGCGTCGTAGTCGGTCGGCGGGTCCCGGAGCAAGGATTTGCGGAGGCTCCGATTCCGCAGTCCGGTCTTGAAGGCTAGCATGAGCACTTTATCGCCGCATGCCACCACCGCCCGTCTCTCGTCCTGGAAGCGGCACAGGTACTTCCCAGTCGTCTCCCCTTCCCCTTGGATGATCGTGCTGAGGTAGTCTAAGGGCTTCTTCTTTACGCGTCCGGCCCGGAACTCTTGGTAGAACTTATGGGATAGTTCGCCAAAGCTCTCAATGGATCCCGTCGGCAAGCCATAGTACCATTCCAGCGTCGTGTCCTTCAGGCTCTGTAAGAAATACCGGCACAGGAACGCGTCATCCACATCTTGTGCCTTTATCGCCCCCCCCCCCCCCCGGTATTGTCGTACGTGGGAGAGGGGGTCGCCTCTTCCGCCGTAGGTGGCCAGTTGGGGGGGTCTTGAACCTCACGGGTCTCGGGGCCGACATGATCCACCGTGCCAACGGCGTGGCCTCCTCAGGGTAGGCGGGGCGTTCTGGCGCGTGTCCCCTCCGCCACTCTGGTGTTTGGCTTCGGTCCTGCCTCGGCTGCTGTCGGTCATCATACCCCGGGGAATAACGACACAGTCGCTGGGGAGGGCTCCCTCCGTGGGCTGGGGATCCGGCCCGCGGTAGACTGCGGTCATCCCAGTATCACCGGCCCGTTGCCATCGCCTCTGGGAATTCCCTCCACTCTTGATTCTCTCTTAGTAGCCTTTCGCGCTCTGCGACGAGGATGCGTAGCTGTTCACGAACGGTATCCTCGTCCAGACGATTTGGGGAGAAGCGCCAACGGGGCGGATTTCGTCCCCGAGGGGGGTCCCGGCGATCGGCGGGCTGCGTTCGTCCATGTGTCGCTCGCCCTTCATCGAGGCTTCCGGGATCTCCCGGTTCTCCACATTCTCCCTTTGGAGCCTTTTGGGCTCTGCAAAAATGAAGCGGAGCTGGCGTCGAGCCGTTTCTTCGTCTAGGAGGGCTTGTCGGGCGGCCTCGGCCGCCTCGTCCAGATGTCTCTGAGCGGCCGCCACTTCCTCTTGGCGCCTTCGCAGTCGGGCAATCTCCATTTCTTCTTCCAGGAGCCTCTGCTGGGCCGCAATCTCCTTAGCGAACCCTTTGTCCCCCATCTCTTCAACGAACTGAGGGTGAAAATTCCACCTCGCGTTCGGGGGCTCCGAGGGGCCCGTGAGGTGCTTCGGTTTCAGCAGTTGCAAAGCTCGCCATCATCTTGGCGAAGGCCTCGAAGCTCTGCTGCACTGCGCGGGCCGAGGCCTGGACCATTTCAACCTCCACCCCTGGGGGTGGATTAGTCGCGGGAGTTACGGGATGGGATTCTTGATCCATGGGGTCCTTTCCGTGGTCAGGGTTTCAGGTGATTGGTATGGGGTCTGACATGGGTGTAACCCCCTTCGTTCCCACAAAAGGCGCCAATTGTTGCGGGGTAGAACTCGCGTACAATGAATTTGTATTATGGGGAACGAAGGGCACGGTGGTTATGCTAATGGCGGGATTAGGGTAGGCTATTTAACAAGTGATTAGAGGGGTGATGATGCTAAACTTGAGGTGGGAGCTGACCACGGTGTCAAATCTGGCAGGATGTAGGGACGGGGCCGAGCTGCCTAGGTTGCGGGCGAGCGCGACTGGTGATGACGAGCTAACCTGCGCCAGGAGGAACTCATCAGAAAGGCCGGGTTGGGGTCCAACCCTTAGCATCTCCGATGCTTAAGTCAGTAATAGGACCTAAATCGGGAGCTAGGCACGCAGGTCGGACTGAAGGTAAGTCGACCGTACGTGACGAGCTATGGGTGGGAGAACAAAGATATGGACGACCTTTGCTCTTGTGTGTGAGTAATGAGAGTTGAGAGTAAAATTGCCACCCCCCCCCCCTTACCGTAAGAAATGAATGGGTATTTATACCTGTCGGAGGTAGTTAGGTGGGGCTGACCTGGCATACTGACTCGGCGTGCTGAGCTGGCCCTGTTGTCAGTGGAAGCTTCGGACGAGGATGTCAGGAACAGGAGTGTCGGCCATGCTTTTGTCAAACGGTGCAACGGCCAGGGGCGCTTTCGTCAGGGTGTCAGGGCCGAAAGTATTAAGTGCCAGGGGGCGCAGCGGCCAGGGGGTGCTTTGCCAGATGGTCGGACGACGTTACTGTCAGTAGCGTCCTTTGTACTAGGTTGTTTGTCGTATTCGATGTGCCCGAGAGACGTCGGTGCTCGTCCGAGAGGTGGCGCTACCGACGGGGTCGCCGGGTAGCCCTGGTGATGGTAGGAATGCGGCTCAGGGCCGCCAGGTCGCCAGGTCGGCCGGTCTCCGGGTCGCCTTGATGGCGTCCGAGGTACGGTGCTACCGACTCGGATCCAATAGGAGTGCGGCTCTACCATCGACCATAGTAGGGTGCGCCCTTCCCTCGGCCGCGTCGGGCTCCGGGATAGTCTGGCGCTCTGCCGCGGGTGAGCTGAACGCAGTCTCTGGAGCCGCTAGATTGGCATCCTAGCGTGGGGCCCACCGGCCTTCGTGACGGAGGAGTAACGTAGGTGGGGGGCTTGATGATATGGGATAGAAAGTCGGGCTATCGCGATCTTTAGGTCGTAACACTTAGTATTGCAGGTAGATCCTAAACATGCATATGATACATCAGAACTAAAACGTCGCAAATTGGTTGCGAATGGGATTTCGGTCACATAGGACCGCGCACTCCCAACAATAAATTTTCGAAAATGCCCATTGGTGTGCATGGTGAGTAAAAACGGTCAAACGACGATGGGTGGCGACGCTGCCCCCTCCTTTGACATCCCCAGCCCCGCATTCCCCTCCTCCGACCTCTCCAGCCCCTCCGACACCCCCTCCTACAACAACCCAGCCCACATCTCCATCCTCTAACCTCCCCAGCCATGCCCCCTCCGTCGCCCCCTTTTCTCACAACCCAGCCCTCTGCCCCTCTTTCCAACCGTCCATTTCAAACCCTAGTAAATCATCGGCGGCTCGTCGTCAATGGCGGGGGACAGCAGAGGCGACGGCAGACGAGTGTAAAAGATGAACAAGTGGTACGAGGGTAAAAGATAAACAAGTGGTATGTGCGTATGAGTAAATTGAATGGGAAACTTGTAGATAAGTGCCATGTGCCCGTGAGTAAAACAGAGGGTGCGCAAAGCATTTCCCGTTATGAAATTCAAGGAATTCTGTCACATCTTGAATTCATTCTATATGGTCTTTTTCTTGACATAAAGGCCACCCCAGCAAAACAACCAGGCTCTCAGATATTACTTAATTTAGTACCGGCCACGGTTACCACCACAATTACTTCACCTCTCCCGAGCCACTCCATCCGTGCCCTGCTTTTTTATGAGATCCATCTCCACAGTAATCGTCGCCGGCATCATCATCTCCTCCTTTCAACCATCTCTCTGTCCTCTCTTTCTGTGTCCTTTATTTTTGTGCTTAATTTAATATCAATTAGCATCACAACTTTCTTGGTTCTAATTCTAATATAAAGGCCACCGGGGCCCCAACCACAACAAGGAAAGATGCACTCTCCCACATCGCATTCAATGCGCATAAACCCTAAACTAAGGATTTAAATAGAGAGAGTGTGCGCGTAATAAATATGATGACAGGGCGAGCTCTCCAACCAATTAAACATCTCTCTTAACTACTCTCACCAACTGATTCTTATGAGTCCCCCTCTCTATTTACTGTTGCATTCTTTAAATAAATATAAAACACGCACACATTTTATCTATAATTACAAAAACAACACTGCACGCAAAGGGCGAGGGCGAGGGCGATGGCGAGGGAGCTGAGGTGACATGCTCACCACGGCGGTGACCACACGACACCATGAAACCCTCACCCCTCCTTTTCCTCCCCCTTATCCTCCTCCTTTTCTTGCGGTCACCGCCGCTGTCCGCCGCCTCGGAGGACCCCACCTCCGACGAGAAATCGATCCTCCTCCAGTTCAAGTCCAGCATCACTGCCGACCCCACCGGAGCCCTCGCCTCCTGGTCCCCCGGCCTCATCCCCTGCCGCGACTTCTCCGGCGTCTTCTGCAACGCCGCCGGCAATGTCGAGAAGATCCTCATCCACGGCGCCCGCCTCGCCGGAACCCTGTCCCCCGCCCTCTCCCGCCTCCCGTCCCTCCAGATCCTCTCCCTCTTCGACAACGCCCTCGCCGGCGAGATCCCCGCCGAGTTCGCCGCCATCGGCACCCTCTTCAAGCTCAACCTCAGCCGCAACCACCTCTCCGGCCCCATCCCTGACTTCCTCGGCGACTGGCCGAGCCTCAGGCTGCTGGATCTTGGCGGCAACCAGTTCTCCGGCGAGATTCCTGCGAGCTTGTTCCGTAACTGCTTCAAGACGAGATACGTCTCGTTCTCCCACAACAAGCTGTCCGGCCAGATCCCCCCTTCGATCTCCAACTGTTTGAATCTCTCCGGCCTCGATTTTTCCTACAATAATCTCATCGGCGGGTTACCGCCTCAGATCTGCGCCCCTCCGGCGATCAATTTTGTTTCTTTGAGCAGCAATTCGTTGTCGGGCACCGTGGCCGATAAGATCGGTGCATGTCGGAGCTTGCAGTTTCTTGATCTCAGCAGCAACTCGTTCTCGGGATCGGCCCCTTTCGGTCTGCTTGCATTGACCAATCTCGGCCACTTCAACGTATCATCTAACGATTTTAGCGGGAAAATTCCGGCCCCTCAAGCCTGTGGCCAAAACTTGGAGTACATTGACGCTTCTCGAAACAATTTGAGTGGAGACATTGATCCCAGCACTGCGAGCTGCAGAGGTTTGAGGGTCTTGGATTTGGGGTTTAATAGGTTGACCGGCGAAATCCCATCTGAGATCGGGACATTAAAGTCGCTCTCTGTTCTCAGGTTGGGTAATAATGAGATCGGTGGCTCGATTCCGGCGGAGATAGGAGGGATCGATCTTCTTCTGATCCTAGACCTCCACAGCCTCAAACTCTCCGGCGAGATTCCGG
This sequence comes from Scilla litardierei, assembly GCA_030789695.1. Taxonomy (NCBI): domain Eukaryota; kingdom Viridiplantae; phylum Streptophyta; class Magnoliopsida; order Asparagales; family Asparagaceae; genus Scilla; species Scilla litardierei. The sequence goes on along the minus strand of CM061138.1, from coordinate 94,269,111 downwards.
CCACATTGAGCCAATGCCAGTTCCTAGTCGAGCTGTGAGTATCAATAAACCATAACTGATTTCGAAAAAGATTGATTCTTTTTCAAAGAAATTCTAATTGAATTTACAGAGTTTGGGGTTGTGCAGGGATTTATCAGGCAATAGGCTGGACGGCGAAATCCCGGATAACATCTACAGCCTGACTTCTCTCAAGAAGCTCGATCTTCATCGGAACCGGCTCAACGGGGCCATTCCCGATGTCCTTGGAAACCTTACCCGCATCGAATTTCTCGACCTCTCCGAGAATTTGCTCACCGGAGCAATCCCCGCATCGCTCGGAAACCTAATCTTGATGACCCATTTCAACCTCTCATACAACAACCTCACCGGCATCATCCCCTCATCGCCCACAATCCAAAACTTCGGCCCTTCGGCTTTCTCCCACAACCCGTTCCTCTGCGGCGCCCCGCTGAACTTCCTCTGCCCTGGAAGCCCGGGTAAAATGTCCAAGAGGACGAGGCTGCTGAGCGTCACTGCCATAGTTGCCATTGCCGCCGCAGCTGTGATCCTTGTAGGGGTCTGCATTATCTCGGTGATCAACATTTGTTCATATAGGAGGAGGTCGAGGGAAGAGGAGGCAGAGATCTTGGTGTCGGAGAGCACTGCACCGGGCTCCAATGGTTCGGGGCCCATCATCGGAAAGCTGGTGCTTTTCAGCAAGAGCTTGCCATCCAAGTACGAGGATTGGGAGGCCGGGACCAAGGCGCTCCTCGACAAGGACTGCCTGATTGGGGGCGGCTCAATCGGAACAGTATACAAAGCAACATTTGAGGGCGGGGTTTCTATTGCAGTGAAGAAGCTAGAGACCCTCGGGAGGATCAGGAATCAAGAGGAGTTTGAGCAGGAGATGAGCAGACTTGGGAGCTTGAGGCATCCGAACTTGGTAGCTTTTCAAGGGTACTACTGGTCGTCGACAATGCAGCTGATTCTGTCCGAGTTTATACCGAACAACAGCCTCTATCACCATCTCCATGGATCTCGCTACTCCGGCAGCAGCAGCAGCAGAGGAGCCGCGGGCGAGCTTTTTTGGTCGAGGAGGTTTAAGATAGCTCTTGGCACAGCTAGAGCTCTCGCGTATCTTCACCATGATTGCAAGCCACAGGCCCTGCATCTCAACATCAAGTCTACCAACATATTGTTGGATGAAGGGTATGAAGCCAAGCTGTCCGATTACGGGCTGGGTAAACTGTTGCCCGTATTGGGCAACCGTGCCCCGACGAAGTTCCACACCGCGATCGGCTATGTTGCGCCGGAGCTGGCTTCTCAGAGCCTGAGGTATAGCGATAAATGCGATGTGTATAGCTTCGGCGTGATTCTGTTGGAGATTGTAACGGGAAGGAAGCCGGTAGAGAGCCCAGGAGCGGCGGAAGTGGTGGTTCTGCAGGAGCATGTGAGAAGGATCTTGGAGGATGGAACGGTGTCGGATTGCTTCGACAGGAGGCTGAGAGGATTCGTGGAGGCCGAGCTGGTTCAGGTCCTCAAGTTGGGGCTGGTTTGTACGTCGGAGGTGCCCACGAAAAGGCCAACCATGGCCGAGGTGGTTCAGTTCTTGGAATCAATCAGACCCAACTCATCATAGTATTTGCTCACAAGGAAGGACAAGCTAATAAAGGGTTTGGTGACAAGGGGGCTGGTTTGGAATTTGGGTAGGATTTTGATTGTTTAAAATAGGAGATTGAAGATAGAAATCTTTTTCTTTGTTTTTTTCTTTTACCATTTTTTTTGCTTCACCATTGGCTTTTTAGCATTTGATTATGCGATTTTTATTGGATTTTGTTTCTGTTTATTTTTTTCAATGGTATATCCTAATTGTTATTCTTCATTTGTCTTCTGCGTTCTCATCTGAGGGACTTGCTTCTGCCCCTTCCAACTCCACTTCAACTCACCTGCAAGAGTAGCTGAACAATAGCATTTCGATCAAGTAGCAGCAGCTGATCCTAACCCACTACCGTTGTCTTCTACATATATCATATCAATCACGGGCAATTGTAGCATCTAACAGCCACAGCACCAAGAATGGCAGATGACAGTGAAGTCTTAACCTTCACCTGTCCCCGCCCGCTGCGTGTGAAGCAGTCGATTTCGGTTCCCTTCCTCTGGGAAGAGAGGCCAGGCACACCAAAGAGGGAATGGGCAATGGCTAAGCCAAACCCATGGATCATACCCCCATCCCCAACAAGGCTCATTGTCTCCGTCCCCTTCTTATGGGAAGAGAAGCCTGGGAAACCATTTGCTTCGCCGCTCCCCGGCTCTTCCTCCCCTGAGCTCATCCATTCCCCGAATCCTCCTCCAAACCCTTTCCTACATGAAAGCGAGCTCCGAGTGTTTCACGAAAGTTCAAGCGAGGGTGGCTCCACTTACCATGAGGACTGGTACTCGCTTTCGGAAACGGATGGCCATGGCAGTTCAAGTGGCTCGGCGACGCGAAATAGAAGCATCGACGCTTCAGCGGTGGAGCTCCTTTGCCCTTTGCCGCCGCCGCCGGCGGCTGCAGGTATGGAGTTCATTTGCCCGTTGTCTCCTCCTAGCACGAGTTTCCTTGACAAGGCCTGTAGGAACAATAGAGCCGTTTCTGCTCTTCACGGCGAAGCATCACCAAAGAAGAGCTGGAGAGAAGACTGCGGGCTGATGGCAAGGCGAACGCTTACGCTTGGGGAGCTAATACTGCTAAGCCGTAAACTGAGCTACAGAAGGCAGCCGCTCATCCCGAAGAAAAAAAGGTTTTCAATGGTAATTCGTTAAACCATAAATCTTATTCTAGCCTCTGCCCTGCATTTATTGGATGTTTTTGGGGATCAAATGCATCCCTCGGCTGCAAGAGAGATGCTAATGAATTAATTGAAGTTAAACCCAGTCTGTTAATGATCAACACCTTAAGTTGGAAAAATGAATCTCGCTTACGTTGAACGTTATACCCACGCTGCAACACAGGTGCCATTGCCAGGCAGCAGGATGTCGTTCATAATACAAAAGTTTGGCAGCACAACAATCTCATCATCAAGAACCGAACCATAGCTAGAGAAATAGCTAGAGAACTCGAGTGCTCTTATGAGCGAGGACGAAACTGTTGAAGTAGAACTTGCACCATCAGCAGCTTCCCAATTAGAGCCAAGACTCTCAACAGAGCCCAAGTTTTTGCGATAACCAGTTCCATGATCCTAACCGAATGAATCGTTTGCAGGAATTCATCAGGGAGTCTTTCCTTGCCTGCCTTTCCTTGAGGACCACAGGCAACCCAAACAACGTACAAATAAGCAGCATCTAAAGCAGAGAGAGACGGGCTTACAACAGGAGCCCTCTGATTAAGTGGTTCTGTCTTATAGACTGAAGCCTTGGTTAGGCAAAATCGTCAAAACTGCCAGAGAAAATGCATGAAGTGGAGCTATGATGTATTGATGATGACAATGTACAAAGCAATTGTGCTGTAAAGCTCTTAATTTAATTCGTGAATGTCAATTAAGAACTCGTTCTGCCAATTTGGAAGTAAACTTTGCATATACCTGATGCCAAAATGATGCAACTTGCTAGCGGAATTCAGCTACTCTTCTAAATCGTTCGATAACCACAGGGATATCCCTCTCGCCCAATGTAGTGAAACAACACCGAAACCATCCAGGTTCGATGCAGTGGCATGATGATCCTGGTGTTACGTTAATCTTAGCGACATTCAGCAGCTTTTCCCACAGCTCAAGCTCCCCTCTTTCACTGTATGGCCGAATGAATTTGGCCATGTCTGCCCAACAGTAAAACCCCCCGCTGCTCTTCAGGCAGACAATCCCCAACTGCTTCAACCCATCCACAAATGCTACACACATCTTCCGAAGCCTCTCCCTGTTAATCTCGACAAAATCAGTAATGAACTTTGTATCTGTAAGCATTGAAACCATCAACCGCTGAGTGGGAACTGAAATGGAAGAGAACCGTGCAAACTTTGACGCCACCGCCAGAACATTCTCGTTGAACGAATAGATAGCCCCCACTCTAAACCCTGGAATCGAGAGATCTTTTGACAAGCCATATATTATGTGAACCCTACATCGGTCATACCCTTCAGTCTCTGCAACCTCTGCCATGCTAACAAACTTGTCACTTCCAAATGTCGAACCAGCATATACTTCATCAGAGATGACGTGAATATTCTTCTCTGTTGCAAAATCCAGGAGATCATACAGAAGTTCCCTGTGTAGTAGGTTACCCACGGGATTTGAGGGGTTTGAAATAAGAATTGCACGGACCTTCAGCCCTCGTTTCTTCGCCTGTTTGTATGCTCTCTCAAGTGCAGAAATACTTAAAGTGAAGTTGTCTGCACTTCGGCATGGGACAGGTATTAGCTCGATGCCAGTTCTCAACTTTACATCCCTGTCAAACCTGCAGACTGAAATATTAGATGGATGTCCCAGTGCATGAAGAAAAATTATAATTTACTTTTGCCCTAGAGAGAACAGAGAAACCACCCTGGGTAATATGGAGAAGGAACAAGGAAGGCATTCCCGGGGTCTGCAAGACAGAAACTGATTATCTCAACTGCAGGAGTTGCACCAGCTGTTAAGGTGATCTGTGATGGATTAAATGTAACCGATCCTCCCACAACTCGACCCATAAAATCAGCCAAGGCCTGTTGAAAACAGCCAGTGAAATTGTTAGATTATGAGAGTACCACATAAATTCGTCTAGGATCATGCTGATGAGTTCTGCAGAGTGCTCAGTGCAAGGAATGGAATACTTGTTAAAAGAAAACAACACAAGGTTCTATGGAAGAATCATTAAACATAAGAAAACAGAAGGTTTTATGGAACTACCTAATTGACAGTTGAATAGCTAATAAAGCATTGTTAAAAGGAGGGCACAGCTTCAACTCTTATCAGGCAATCTTTTTACTTAGGTCACATGAGCTCTTCTATGGCCTTCAACCAGCAGGGAAGACACTTGAACCGCTAATCCAAGACACAACAAAGCAGTACTGTCAGCCAACCCATTTCTTGCACTTCACCTCACTTATCCTTTTGTTACATAAGGTTCCACCAACATACCCATCTTGCGATTATACTTGCGATGCATCGTTTGTACAGTCTTACTTGCGAAGCGTTAATACTCCACAGAACATAACTTGGTCATAAATAATTCACAGAAGTCTGGTCTAAACTTTCAGCCTTGGTTATTCACAATAGTATAAATGGCACTCTAGCACAGATGCTGACTATACTCATTTGATTTTACTAGTTTAGTTTATTGAGCCCGTACAACCCAACAGGAGACTGGACAGTTTTGACCATCTAGCACTTTATTTTTTATTTTGCTGTGTGGTGTGGGGGTCCCCATTTTCCCATTACAGAAGCCTTAACCATCGATTTTAATTTCATGAGTAGGTCAAACTAGATCTATATCTATAAGAAAGAAGCAAAAATAAGCACCTCACTCCTGGGTGTGGGTGTGGGTGTGGGGTAGACACTTTCCATTACAGAAGCCTTGACCTTCGATTTCACGTTCATGAGTAGTTCAGTGTCTTCAGGCTAGATCCATATCCATAAGAAAGAAATGGAAATAAGCTCATGGGACCCAGATCCAGATGTGTTGATTAGACTGGGATCAACTTGACACAAAAAGCTCCACTCTTCAAGTTCACAAGATATGTCTGAAAAGAACTATGGAAATGATTCCTGAGGATGTTATGCCTCTTGATGATATATAGATGAGAAAGCTTCCATGTCGGATTAGATTTCACAAAGCTAGTTTATCTGACACATATTCCATCAGAGCACAAAAGATCAGGCCATGCTCAATGAATTTGGAGAGAGAGAAAAGAAAATGCTTATCATAAGAAACTAACAGGGATGAATAGGGAAGCAACAACTCGATAAGACAGATAAGACAGACCTACGAAGAAGCCAGTCCAATGCTCTGGAACCATAATATTTCATTTCTAGGTGCAAAAATGAACTCAAGCCATGACCATCAGATTAGATGGGCAGCTGAAAAACTGTTACCACTGAAAGACATTTTCAAAGTTCTGCCATTCTTACACGACAAAGATTGAATGGGGAGCTAAACATCCAAGTTGTGCAAGGAATCCATGTAATGCTGTTGACCACAAGTCACAAAAATAGAAGGAACGTGAGCAAAATATGTTGTCCAACTCTGTCATACTATATTAAGGTAAATGATGTCATCGGGTACTACACCAGCTTGCAAAAGCGCAAGGAACGTGTGAATCTCCATAGTCCTTACCCCATCTACTGTTAAATCCTTAATCTGTGGGTGAAAATGAAATCTTTTCTCAACCACAACAATTTTTTTGGGACAATTTTTGAGAGAGTCAAATAGTAAAAAAATTAGCAAATTCAACCAAAAAAATATTTAGCAAAATCGATTAAGTGTGGCCACGTCAGTGCTCAGGGTCGCTAATTGGACGTCTGTGGATGCTGACGGGGCTTTCTCTGACTTGATCGCACTTGCCAAGTGTGGCCAATTTGGTGGGGCCCGCAACTTACACAAGTAGGCTGCACTTGCCAAGTGCGGCCAAGTACACTTATAACCTCATCTGCCCATAACATACTCTTCAAGTGCGGCCAAGTCGAAACAAGTAAACACTTATAACCCCATCTACCCATAACCTACTCTTCCACTCCCAAAAAAGACACAGATCTCCCGACCTCCCCTGCATAACTCGTCGCACCACTAACCACCGACCTCCGATGCATGAACTCCCTGAGCTCTGCTCGAGCACCCCCTTATGCACCAACCCCAGCACCAACCCCTCTGATAGGAATCTCTAGTGTTTGAAGAATAAAAATCTGATTTTTATTAGGAATAAGAAGAAAACAAAGATACTTTGCCAAGTGTGGCCAATTTGGTGGGACCTGCAACTTACACAATTAGGACGCACTCGAGTCGAAACAAGTAAACACTTATAACCTCATCTGCCCATAACCTACTCTTCCACTCCCAAAAAAGTCACAGATCTCCCGACCTCCCCTGCATAACTCGTCGCACCACTAACCACCGACCTCCCATGCATGAACTCCCTGAGCTCCGCTCGAGCTTATGCACCAACCCCAGCACAGACCCCTCTGATAGGAATCTCTAGTATTTGAAGAATAAAAATCTGATTTTTTTATTAGGAATAAAAAGAAAACAAATATAGTTGGCCACGTTCGAGAGGTGTACCACTCTCCCAAACCACCAATTCGAGAGGATGGCCGCACTCTCCACAAAAGAGTGATCAAATCAACCTAAGTTCTCACAAAATTCGGCATAAAAATCCATAATCTCGCTATCCCCATATAAATATTAATCAAAATTTAGCAAAGTTACAGAAGTACCCCTTAGACCCTAAAAATTACGAAAACACCCCTAATGATCCAAAATTACAGAAACACATCATTACTCTGTCCCCCCTAAGAATCACCTTGTCCTTAAGGTGGTGTCATGAACTTCATGGTTTTGTCACTCCAAGTGCAGATGCTCGTCTCCACGTGGCTCGTCTCCCTCCATTGCATCATCATCGCCTGTTATCAATAGCTAAAGAGTATAGTCGAGACAATGATGTCCTGGGGTAAACTTTTCATCGCATCTGGAAAAACAATCCCTTCGTCCGCTTGTCCCTCATCTCAGCATCTGTCTTGCGTCTGAATTGTCCTTCCGGCAATGGCTCACTGTTCTTTTCTTTACTAGGTTGATCTCCCCATGTCGGTGATGTATGCCCCATGTCGGTTCCTACTGCAAAAATTCGATCCGCTCCAGGCTCCCTTAGACCTCCGCTCCTCTGTGAGACGATCCTCTACCATCTGGGCCAGCTCCATCATTTCCACTAATTCTATATGCATCTGTATACGAAACTCAACGTGAATGTTTGCCTTGAGCCCTTTCATGAAGCTCCCTTCCAAAGTCTCCTCTGGTATCCCCTCACCCGTCCTGAGAGCACCTCAATCTTCTCCATGTATTCCTTGACGGACACATCCTACTTAAGTGCCAACACCTGCTCCTGTAAGTTCTCCTTGAGTGTCTTGGAACCAATTAACCAAGCAGTCCTTGAGTTCCTCACATGAACGTATACGATGCCGTTGCTCTCTCCACTGAAACTAAGAGAGCGACTTTCCTTCAAAGCATATGACATCCGCCTCCAACTTCTCCCTCTTTGTCAGCAAGCTATTGCAAAGAATCTTTCGACACGGTAGATCTACCCGTGCGGATCATCCCCCTCGAACAGTGACATCTTCAACTTCCTAATCCTGCCTTAAACACCGAGACCCCTACCGGCTTGTCCATAGTAGTACTGATGATAATTATCCTGTCGCATCGCCATAGGTCGCCCATAGCCCCTTAATAGGTCGTCGCTTCTGTCAGCAACACCATCCCAGTCATATTCGCCCCAACCCAAGTCACATCCATCCTCCTCATAACACAGGCCATCGTCATAGTCATCTCGATACTCCTCGTGGGTCGGATCACGTTGTCAGGGTCGCTCTCCAAAGGTCCGAAGGCTGTAAGGTGGGGTAGTCGAAATCATCACCAAAGCCCCGCCGCCCAGCTCGCTGCTCTCTGACGAGCCGTCTGATGTTCAAGAGGCCCTTAGCGACCAAATCGCATGTTGAGAAGGACTTGGAGGGATTACAGGAACCCGAGCAGGTCCTGGTGGGCCTACAGTTCTTTGGGAAGGCCTTGTCGGGTCTACGAGTGCTCGGGAAAACCCTGGCGGGCCTCACAGGGCCCGTGGGCCCCAAGGCGGCCTGCCCTAGGACCACCAGGCCGTGGGTGGTTCGTCCAATGATCGTGGCCTGGCTTAGGGCCGCCAGACCCTAGGTGGCTCGTCCAGGGATCGCGACCCTCAAGGCGACCCACTCTGATGACTTCGGCACCCCTGCATGCCGCCATGGAACCGTGGTGCCCCTGGCGACAATTTAGGGAGCCACCACCCCCTTCTGCTTCTCCCCGAGGATCATGATGCCCTACATCTGTGTCATAATAGTCCTTGTTGGTCAGATCAAGGCGACCCACCCCGATGACTTCGACACCCCGGCGTGCCTCCACGGGATCGTGGTGCCCCTAGTGACAATTTAGGATGCCACCACCCCCTTCTGCTTCTTCCCGAGGGCCGTGATGCCATATATCTGTGTCATAGTAGTCCATGTTGATCAGATCTAACGTTGATGGTTATTCTTCTTTAAAGATGACAACTTTTCCTTGGTTATTGACCAAAAATCTCACCTTTCACTTCAGATCTACGCCACTCGGAGGTAGATCTTGCATAAAGTCATCGACGTTCTCCTTTTTCTTCACCAAAGATCGTGCATTTTGCTCCAGATCTATATTATTGTCGCCATCTTCCTTCGGATCCGGTTTCCCTGGATCCCTTTCTTCATTACGGCCTCTAACGTCGTCTTTATCATGGATTCCCTGGAGGATTGTAGTTGAGAAACGATCCTCTCCTCCATTGATGTCATCTCATCCTCCATCGTTTGATGTTGCTCCTTTAGGGTTTCTACTTTGCTCCCTAATTTCTCCTCCAAGGCATCGACTTTCTTCATCGACATCAAGTTCGAATCGCTCTGATACCAAATTATAGGACTTTCTAGGGTTTGAAGAATAAAATTATGATTTTTACTGGGAATAAGAAGAAAATAAAGATAGTCAGTCACAGACCGCTCTCCCAAGCCACCAATTTGAGATGATGGCCGCAGTCTCTACAAAAGAGGGATCAAATCAACCTCTAAGAAGTCCTCTCATAAAATTCAACATGAAAATCCATAATCTCCCTAGCCACTTATAAATACTAATACAGAAATACACATTCACCCTAAAAATTACAAAACCACACATATGACTCAAAATTACAAAAATGCATCACCCTCATAACAAGCAACGGCGAAGGCGGCATGCGAAAGATCGTGTCAACGGCAGCAAACCCTCGAACACAGCCTCAATTCGTGAGTATTTATCAATCAGTAAATTGATTCTACAGTCAGGGAAAAAAGAGAAAGGGTTTATGGTTATGGTAAGGTTTGTGGAGATTGTGTGTATCAACCCACAATCGTTGTATGGAACTTTATGAAATAAGGAGAAGATCGCAATTGTCAGCTGCGCTATGTGTAAATTGGACGCGGCCAATTAATAGCGCATGTGACTCCACAACGAGTCACAGGCACGGCTGGCAGCTCGCGACCAATTGGCCGCACTTGGCAAGTGCGACCAAGTCAGAGCAAGCCCCTGTCAGTGCTCAAGGTGCCCACTCAGCGCCCCTGGACGCTGACGTGATCAAACTTAGTCAATTTTGTTAAATAATGTTTGGTCGATTTTGCTTTATTTATTTTTTTAATTTTTGGCTTTTTCTCAAAACTTGTCCTTTTGGGTGGGGGTTAGGCACAATGCGCTCAAGCCAACCATTATTTTTCCATTTTTGCCAAAATGGGAGAAAAATATTTCTTTAAAAAGTTTTTAGGTGTTTTTTCAAATTGGCTCAAAGTTCGGAGGATTTTTCTTGGAATTTAGCCTTCTAGATATTCTAAATTTTCTCACCTGTCAGAAGCATTGTGATCTTTAAAATATTTAAAAGGTTAAATTCTAAGAAACCCCCTAACTTTGAACCGATTTTAAAAACCTAAAAAATTTGTGCTCAAACCCCCTCCCCGCAACTTATGTTGTTTCAGTAAAATCACTAATGACACTTAGCTGTGTTAGATTATTTTAAACAAATTATTTTAATAAAACTTTATTCATGAACTACCCTTCAATGTTGAATAAATTTTTTCAATATTAAATCTTCTCTTAAAAATTTGTTCAATATTATTATTATTATTAAATCTTTTTAAATCCATAACACTGTTAGGATCGTGTTAAAAACCCAGCCCATACTAGACACCTAACACTTAGCCTTACTAAGGACTCATCACATACTAGACCACTAACACTAGGCTCACGACCCAATTATTAAGTATTAGTTAGCATCCAACCCAAAACCAATTGGTATTTGGTGAGGCCCTCTAATACTTAAACATTTCATTTCTTTTGTTCCTGCCCGATGTAGGACTAAGGGGGATCGTAACAGGTCGTTAGGAGTTTTAAAAAAACAAAAGTAACAAAGGTTTTGAGAAAAATAAGTTGAGGGTTTTTTCCAAAATGGCTCAAGTTCCATGTGGGTTCTTGAAATTTAGCCTATCTAGAAAAGTCATTGAAATCTCCAATTTCTCCATCATTAGTTCCACCTTTATTGTTTTATCATGTCGTGTGAACCAATCCACTTTTGTGTATTGTACCATATGTAGAATGATACTTCTATCACGAAACCGTTCTCGTACTAAACAAAATGACATCCATAGTGGATACTAACACTTTTGAACACTTCTCAATTCTTGTCAAGCACATCGGAAATGGTTACATACATTCCTGTAGTTTATGGGGGCGAACCTGCATTTTTGGGCATACATGTAATTCCTTGACTATCCTTATGGTTTTGGGTGTGTTTAAACCAACTAAAAACCTAATTACAAAATAACGTGAACTTATCAAAATTATGTATTAAAAATTATATTACTTGATGTCACCTTTTATATTTTTGTTTATCGTGCAAATAAATATATTTTGTATAAATATAATAATTGTTATAAACGGGCTTTGGAGGCCCAACCCGTTAGTGGGTATCCACCCATTATGTAACCCTATTACTATAAATACAGGGCTACGGGGTTCCGTAGCCGCCATGGTTTACAACACGTTATCAGCACGCTCAAAGCTAAGCCGAACCCCTGCCGACGGACGGACGCGACGGACGGACGCGACGCGAACGGGCTTCCTTCACCGAACGTCGCTAGATCCGGCGGGTAGGATCTAGAGGTAACCCTAAAACCCTAGATCTAAAATTTCATATGCGCATGTCTAGATCCAAAATTCTTGGATCGATTGTTTAATAAAAATCAAGGTTTTTATTGATGAAAAATCAAATTTTTACAATAAAAACGTTTTGTTGGAGATTAAAAATAGATTTTTTCCACTAAAAATTAGATTTTTATCCCCAAAAACCATGAAACCCTAGGGGATTTTCTCGCCGGAACGCGAATCCCCCCTAGATCTCGCGCCAAAACCCTCGCCCGCCGCCGGAAGCGGCGGACAAACCCTCGCCCGCCGCCCGAAGCGGCGGCAAAACCACCCCCGCCGCTGGACGGCGGGCGGCCCCGCCGCCAGGAGCGGCGGGCCAACCCGCCGCCGGCAGCGGCGGGCGGCCCCGCTGCCAGCAGCGGCGGGCAGATCCCGCCGCTCCAGCGGCGGGTCGTCCCCGCCGCCGGCAGCGGCGGGTGACCCCGCCGCTGGCCACGGCGGGCAGATCCCGCCGCTCCAGCGGCGGGTCGTCCCCGCCGCCAGGAGCGGCGGGCAGATCCCGCCGCTCCAGCGGCGGGTCGTCCCTGCCGCCGGCAGCGGCGGGCGACCCCGCCGCTGGCCGCGGCGGGCAGATTCCGCCGCTCCAGCGGGGGGTCTTCCCCGCCGCCGGCAGCGGCGGGCAGATCCCGCCGCCGGCAGCGGCGGGTGACCCGCCCGCTGGCCGTGGCGGGCAGATCCCGCCGCTCCAGCGGCGGGTCGTCCCCGCCGTCGGCAGCGGCGGGTGACCCCGCCGCCGGCAGCGGCGGGCAGATCCCGCCGCTCCAGCGGCGGGTCGTCCCCGCCGCCGGCAGCGGCGGGTGACACCGCCGCCGGCAGCGGCGGGCCGTCCCCGCCGCCGGCAGCGGAGGGCAGATCCCGTCGCCCCAGCGGCGGGCGGATCCCGCCGCCGGCAGCGGCGGGCCCCGCCGCCCGAAGCGGCGGGCCCCGCCGCCCGAAGCGGCGGGCCCCGCCGCCCGAAGCGGCGGGCCCCAACCCCGCCGCCGGCAGCGGCAGGCCCACCCACGCCGCCCGCAGCGGCGGGCCCCGCCGCCGGCCGCGGCGGGCCCCACCCCCCGGTAGCCGCTCGTATCGGGCCCCCCGGTGCGCGCTCATGCCCGGAAACCCTAGCCGCCTGAAGCGGCAATCCGCGCGACCAAAAACCCTAACTAGGGTTTGACCCCGAAATTTTTTTCGATTTTCAAATCTTTTTCAGATTTAATTACGATTTCGTTTTCGTCAAAATCTGTTAAATTACACAATTTTTATTCATCGCATTTTATCCGGATTATCTGATTATTTATGTTTAATAATTAGGAAGATCCTGCGACCGCTCTGCCGTTAGTCAACTAACCTAACGGTGTATGACGTTGCCTAGTGGTCCAATAATTATTAAACGAAAAATTTTCATTTCCATTATAAAATGCCTGTGATGATTAATTGTCTGTGTTGATCGTCTGCTATGATATTAAATGCATGCCGCATTTTTCTACGATGTGATGTATATTTTCGTTGCCTCTAGCATGAATTTCCACTTAAACACTATAAATGCATGCGTAGAAAATTATATGCCCGTCGCATATTTAATGTTCTGTAATAAACATTTTATTTAGCATGCTAAAATCTTTTTGATGTATTTTCAATGCCTGTAGCATAAATATATGTCTGAGATAAAATTATTTATATACCTGCAGAATATAAATAGCATGTGTATACATCATAATTGTTTCCATTAAGGTTAATTAAGCACAACTTTTTAGTTTAATGGATTTATATTATATGTATGATGTGCTCATGATACGACAACTTTTTATGACAACAAACCAATAATGATTTCAATAAATTTTACCATCATATCCTAGTTGACAAAATGAACCTGGAGTTCAAAACCAAAATGAACCTGAAGTTCAAAATCAAATCAAAAGTCAACACCCTTTCACACTAATAAAAATTAACAAGTACGAGGGATTATACGAAAAACATTTATGCGCTCTCTTTTAGAAATACGCATTTCGCGGTAAATAGATCTCTCAGATCTATGGTTTGTATAAACCAATATGGACACCAGCAGTTGTCATAACACCACCGAACTCTTTTGAGTAATCTCACTTTACAAGGCATGATTCTTGAATCCAACCTTATGTTTTAAGCGTACGCCCGAAGTCGTGGCTTAATTGATAAGTAAGAAATTGTAAAATTCGTACCCACGTAATTGTTTCCCCTAGAGTATGATTCTATATCTACACAATACTTGAATAACTCAATAAAAATGGCCCGTAGACCATACTTGAGTTTTCAAATAGACTTTTAAAAGTCTCTCATAAATTAGAAAGTGGAAATATAGAAACTAACTCATTTCCCTTGAAAAAGTCTACTTTATAAGACCAATAATCATTCTTCCTTATAAACGACAATAAGGAAGACTGAAAACAGGGGAAGTCTTGAATAAAAATGAGAAAGGGAAGATATGATGTACCTCGATATGGAGTATGAAATGGCAACCCAATATCAGACCTGAAGCTCTGACAAGACCCATAATGCTTTTTGCAAAATTAATGGGCATTAACGTATGCCATATAAAAATATATACATATCTAGTCTAAACGACGAAAGTCAAATTGACAGTATGTATAATTCGCTACTTCCCGAGGATAAATAAATTTTGAAAATAAATTTGATCTGTTGTCATAATATGAGTCTAAAATGAGCACAATTGTGGACGTATACTTTCTAGAACCCACATCATACTATGAAACTTGTTGCTCTAACATAATTATTAGTAGTATTCTCTTGCAGTATATATGTGCCTTTTACGCATTTTATTTTACTGTAAATGATTTGTCATCCTGAATACTCCTAAATAGAGGATGCCATTGACTCCCTACACTCCATATATATGGCTGATGATGTACCTTAGAGTACTCATCTATATATCCTCTTAAAATGGTCATAATCAAAACCTTGTTATCCAACCGCAGTCCAGATTATTATTAATCACAACGGACATATTACATTACTAGGATATTGGTTGGGCTTTCACTTACCCTCATACCACCCTCAAAATGCCGCAGTGGAACTTATTCATCGGGACTGACCCTCCTAGATGAATATGTTCCGAGATCCCCAAACGGGGGAGGCATTAGAGCACATCTTATAGATGGAGCCTTGACGGGTTCATATCCCTAGTTTTATGCTCAACTTCATTGAAGTCGAGCTATTTGCGGATTTTTGGGATAACACTGGGAAATCAATTTAACAACTGGAAGAAAATTGAACACCCTGAAGCCTTGTGTTCACACCCAGAAATGGGTTATACGTAAATCATTAAAATGATTTAAACGGATTACTTATCCACTAGAAATCCAGTTGTAAGGTGACCACGTGGGAGCATGCAAACCATCAGAACGCCTCCTTAGAAACTATTTATATGAGCCTGATCACCTCATATAAACAGTTTCCGAGAACCCCTAACGGGGGAAGCGTTTAGTACACATCTTATCGATGGAGTCATGATGAGTTTACATTCCCATATCACCACTATGGACCATTTAAAACATTAATACCTATGATCTGATTATCATGAATAGTGATGAGATCCTGACGATCCACACTTATGAAACTGTTAAACAGTTATCAGACATAGCTATTGACAATATAAATATTGTCAAATTCACACATCCCTGCTACTAAAAATCCAGCTAGGATTGACATACCAACTATAATGGATGCAATCTACCAGTAGCAGAAGTGGATATCCTCAATGGATGAGAGGACATACCACGAGACCCTAAAACAATACCACCACAGGAAAGTGAGCTCATCTCCATATCCTCTCCTTTTCCAGAACCTCCTAAAGAGATAAATCTGGAATAAATTGAATAATGTACGTACACGGAGAGGTACTTGGATAAAAACACTTGTCGACAATTACTCACATTTCATTTTGCCATTGATATCGTTCTCAATCTCCGTTTCCTGAAGCAAACACAGAAATTTGGCCAAATTACGTGGAACGAGGCAATAATAAGTTGAGCTGGACTCACTTATGAAATGTGAAGTGTTTGGACCTGAAGTCCTGATATCAAAAGATATCAAACCTGTGGGCTACCGAGTATTGTATAAATAAATAAAATCGTATGCTATAAGCAAAACGCTATAGCCTTAGAGGTTTATTTCGCAGAAACCAGGAAGTAACCATGTAAGATGAGTTTTACTCACTTACAAAATTAATCAAACTGATGCATCAGGCTCCCTGGTCATGATTGCGAAACCCATGCGATTAGCAAAGATAATTTTAGGCTATGTTGCTATGGATGATGTGACAACATACCCTTATGAATAATCATCCTGAAGATGAAACCTTCATCCTGAAGATGAATAATCATCCTGAAGATGAAACCATCATCCCGAAGATGAAACCTTCATCCTGAAGATGAATAATCATCCTGAAGATGAATAATCATCCTGAAGATGAAACCTTCATCCCGAAGATGAATAATCATCCCGAAGATGAAACCATCATCCCGAAGATGAATAATCATCCAGAAGATGAATAATCATCCAGCAGATGAATTACCATCCAGCAGATGAAATTATCATCCAGTCGATGAAGAAACATGGAAAATTGCAATCCACCAATACACCTACTGGTTGTATGGATGCACATTAAGACCCCTTCCGTTCGCTGGAAGAGGGGAAGGATATCCTAGGTCCTGAAGTGCCTTACTCAAATGTATTTTGTACACTCCTTTATCTGGCAGTAAACACTTTAACCAGATACAGTGCAGCGCCTGCAGCGCACCACTGGACCAGAGATATGTAGCTTCTGCGCTATCTCCAAGGGTCAAGGATTATACAACATGTTAAATGTATTTGCAGATACAGGTCACAGATCATCGCGATGACTGCAACCAAGAAGCGACCAACTCCTGGAGACCAGCAAAGCATACTTCCAAGGCAACATCAATCCCACCATCCCGAGAGGCTCATCAATCCAAGAAGCAAATCATAAGTACGCACAGCCAGGTCCTGCAGTACCTCGCAGACACAGTGAAGACTGGGTCAGAGACGTGATGCAACCTACCGAGTCTGAAGACCACTCCTCCTCAGAAGAGATCCCTCAGATCCAGTAACTGCTATAGATGAGCGATACTTGTATAGATGAGCGATGTCTTGTATAGGTGAGCGATGCCTTGTACTTTGTATCGGAACACTGTAAGAGATTGATGTATAGATGCCTAGGAGATCTGCAAGCCTGCAGCTTGTACAGATCAGGGGGAGTCAAATGTAGTGTTGCACTCTTTTCCCTTGGCTATTGGTTTTTCCCACTGGGTTTTCCATAGCTAAAGGTTTTAACGAGGCAAACTCATTGACTCTGGATCCAGAAGTATCCACCCCCTAAATACTTCTACTAATCAGGGGAAGTTACGGAAACTGTACTCTTTTTTCTTGGCTATTGGTTTTTCCCACTGGGTTTTCCATAGCTAAAGGTTTTAACGAGGCAGTTATCCCTAACTTAGGATCCAGAAGTATCCACCTCTAGTGATATCCATCGATCAGGGGAAGTTACAGAGACTTGTACTCTTTTCCCTTAGCCATTGGTTTTTCCCACTGGGTTTTCCTTGGCAAAGGTTTTAACGAGGCAAGTACTCTTAAACTTGGGATCCAGAAGTATCCATAGACCCATGATCAGATAAGCTCTATGAACCCCGAAGCGTTCATCACGGCTTACAACAATGGATGGATAAGGGGAAGTGTTATAAACGGGCTTTGGAGGCCCAACCCGTTAGTGGGTATCCACCCATTATGTAACCCTATTACTATAAATACAGGGCTACGGGGTTCCGTAGCCGCCATGGTTTACAACAATAATTTAATAGTTGTGTCCACATACCCTATCTTTCACAAATTTAGCATGTCTCATACCCGTATATGCACCCATCCCGATATCCATACTCATGTCTATGATTCCTAGATTGTACCAATACCATTCACATAATTCACGAACTTCTCAAAAAGATCGCAAATTATTCATGCATTGAAAAGTGGTTGATGGATTTGTGTATGATTCGTCAATTCGTGTATAATACAATGAGTCACGAATTATTAGAAATAATTAGGTTTTATTTGCAAACTTCCAACCAAAATTGATATATTGTCCTCAACCAAAAGATGTGAGATTAAAACATTGTTCACTTGACAATGAAAATGCTCGCTACAGATAGAAAACAAAATTATATTAATGTATTAACAAGTATTTTCATTGTAAACTAAACCAAAGTATTATCGAATATTTTCCCAAATAATAAACTTTTGAACCTTGCCAAGCTACTCCCTAACGTAGAACATGTGACTATGGCACCAATGATTAGTTAAGAGTGGATGTGTGTTCTTTAAGACGTATGAGCACACATGCTTCAACTAATACATCATGTCCTGTTGTGTCAGACGGGCGAACAGGCGAACAGGCGTATTGAACATGGTACTTCTATTAAATATAGTATTTAGAATTTACTTAAGTGTCCCTATATGTTGTTGTGGTGTCCATGTGTCAGTGTGTCCATGTTCATGTAACTGTTTAAAACTGACACAAACATAAGCCTATTTGTGCTTCCAAAATTCATCTAAAATTCTGTTTCGACCAATGATTTAAGAGGCACTAAGTGGGTAAGTGCACTGAAGCTATTGCTTAGCCATTTAGGCCGCACTTAAGCGATGAGAAAAAGGGGGGAGAGATATATTTGATAGAAATAGGAAGAGAAAGAAAGAAAGAAAACAAGTGATTTTCTCTCCTTATGACTTTGCCTTCACATTTTGTCACTGCCTCTGGCCTTATGAGCCAGCAGCCTCATATCACCCATTTCCGGCCATCACCGTCCTGTTGCAAACAGAGAAAGAGAGGAAGAGATGGGTTAGGAACCCTAACCCTCTCTTTATATGAAACATGTCTGGCCCAATCCACTTCAATTAAGGTGTAGCCCGCTTCAAAAAATGGGCAAAGTTACTGATGAAGAGAATATGTAGTTTAATTTCAATAATAATTCGCATGCTCACAAAAGTCAAAGAAACTTAATATGCAATCGTAGTATTTCCATGCAGGTTAGAATATAATTTTTTAATAAAAATCCATGTGTCTATATGAGCAAAAAGCTTAAATAGGCAATACTATTTTACCATACGGGAATAATGGCTAATGAAGGTGGAGTCCATTTTTTAAAGCATCCTCATTATGTCTAAAGATAGCTTTAAAGAAGATGTGATGGGTGATCTTCACTTCCAAATGAAAGTGAAAGAGTCTTTTCCAGGTTGATGTGTGAGTCTCAACATGGGTTACGTGAATCCTTATAGGTTAAGCGAGCCCCTGCTTACATGGGTCAAGTGAGTCCCAATTGTATCTTTTTGGAGTTATCTGTGTATCCTCTTTAAATCTATATTTCAATATGTTCTCCTATTTTCTTTTTTTAAATTTCATCCATCTATTTACCCCCGCATCACTTATTAAAAGTGACCCAACTACCTTCATACAAAGAAAGATTTAGGGTTTCCTAACATGTCGTTCTCCCTTTCTTCTCTTGCAGTAGGGGACGATATCGGGAAACTGGTAATGGGATGCCGCTAATCCATCGACATCAGCTATGAAACTTTAAAATCGCCAATGAGCGCAGATCATATGTTTTTCTTTCTTTCTTTCTCTTGGATAAGCAGTATCACCTAGTGGATGCAATTAATCAGTAGTCACAAAAGGAGGCAACCTTTACCTAGGCCGCCTGACCTTTAAAACACTAGCTTTGACAAAGTACATCCATCTATATCAAATCTATTATCTTTCGTTATTCTAGATTCTCCTCCCAATCAAAAACAAAAAAAGATTAGTAAAATTTAGATGACAGCAACTTGACTTTCATGAGCAAGCCATTCGTATGACCAGAGTTTCCTTGATCGTGAATTTAACACTGTTAAGAGATGGTTGAGATGTCTGGTTAAACATGAGTTGCTTTAATCCTTTATAAAAGCCTTGCTACATGGTTGATCCTGAATTGATGAGAGAGGCCTTACTTGATAAAAAATTTAAGAAGCCTATGTCTTCTATCATAAAATTATTTTTTTCCTTAAGTAGTCTTCCAATTGTTAATCTTCCAAGGTTAGTTATCTAATCCAGTAAGATGCTACTCCTCCGTGGACACGTGGAGACACGTTGCTCCTTATATTTTCCGAAATCAATTTTCTCACAACCTAACCTACAGTTGTGAAAATATTTCCATCGTGATAGTAACAAAGAAACTAAAAAGAGGAAATGATAAAAAGTTTAACACAGCAATCCATTACAAACACATTCAAGTGGTAAAAGAAGAATTTCTACATTGTACCATTTTCTCTTTACAATAGCCAGCACCCACAGCTAGAAACAAAAATCAGCAGAAAGCATCCTCCTGTCAAATGCCATAGAAAGGAAGCAAGAAACAATGAAAACATAATGTGCTTGTCAATGATCTTTGAAGATTTACCAAGCTTCACCAACATCTTCATTTGGAAATTAGTATGTGACATATACTTCAATAATTGGATAGGTGGTGGTTAAGAGTATGCATAGTGATGTAAACGAGACAACAACCAAGCATTTGATTGCTCATTTCTGTTCATTTATTTAAACAAGCTTTAGGTTTTGTTCAAGCTTGGTTCACTTAATAAAAGAACAAGCTTGCAACCAGACTAAGCCCAAATATAATTAGGGCCAAGAGAAGGATGAGTCTGGTGTTTCTTTGAACAAAGTGGTTTCACTGCTTTAAAAGCAAATAAGTATTTTTTTTCCCACAAAATTTGATATTTGGTTATCACTTTTAAAAGCACCTTTGTAAAAAGCACAAGTTAAAAGCTGCAGCATGAAGAAGTCAAGTTTTTTTAAGGTTCACAACAACAGAGGCCAAAGCCCCACTCATGGCAAACCCTCATTTTCACTTTTTCTATCACATAATTTCAACGCAATTTACTAAGTAATTCAATTATTCACTTTATTTTTGTTATTAAATTTACCCAAACTTTTTGTCTGATACATAAGCACTTAAAATTTAAAGTTTACCAAACAACTTAAATGTATAAAAGTTGATTTTAAAAAGTATCTTTAGATGTTTGCTTTTCTGAAAGGACTTACTTATAAGTAGTAGTAAAGCCAAACACACCTGAAGATTGATTCCAATGATCAATAATTATGTCAATACATACTGAAAATTGTTACATTAATTGTAAAAAAATTCATGAGGTTACAACTTCCATTTAAGATAAATAATTAAAAGATATAATCTTAAAGATATAAATGTGTGTGTGATCCCAACAAATTGTTAGTCGGGCTCTTATTGAGCCTATTTGATCAAGCTCACTATTTAACAAAGCCAATCTGGCAAGCCTAGCTATTCTCATGTTACAACTTCCATTTAAGATAAATAATTAAAAGATATAATCTTAAAGATATAAATGTGTGTGTGTGTGTGATCACAACAAATTGTTAGTCGAGCTCTTACTGAGACTATTTGATCAAGCTCAATATTTAACAAAGCCAATCTGGCAAGCCTAGCTATTCTCATGTTCGCTCAATTATTTACTCAAGCTTTAAATTTTGTTCAAGTTGGGCTTTTTAAATTGGCAAACAAATTTGAGCAAGCTTTTAACGAGCTGATCTTTGAGCTTCTTAAGCTTATTTACACTTTTACAGCCCTAAGTGTAATCTTGAATGTCTTGAAAAGAAACAATCTGAAGAAACTTAGGAAAACATGTGACCATTAAATTTAAGCCTTTGAATGTTATAGTTCTTATGCACGGATAAATTATCGGTATCATTGAAATCAAAATGTAAGTCATTCGATGACAAGCCTACCAGGACAAGAATTACATTCAAGTATGTATTTATGTTGTTTTTGCTAAATATAAGACAGTGTTCTTCACTATATCATGTGTGTACACACACGTGTGTGTACATGTATATGTATATGTACATGTACATAGACATATACATGCATATATGTATATGTATACGTACATAGACATATACATGTATATATATATGTATGTATATATACATAGACATATACATATATATATATATATATATATTTTGAAAGGTTAGTGAGTTGCTTTATTAAAGTAGTGTACAAAATACAATGATGCAAAATGCTTATAAAAAGTAGGAATTACAGAGGGGGGATAGGGCACCGGCGCCGTCACCCTCTACTGTAAATCCCAACTTCTCAAAACAAACTGCGAGTACAAAAGCTCATATACAAGTAGAACAACTAAGAAACTACACTAAAGTCCCATCTCTCCATAATATGAGCAGTCCTTGAAGAGTCTGGGTCATGATTCCGCAGGATAATTCTGACATTAGAAGATATTTCTTCAAAAAGAATTGTCTTCTGCTTTTTGGTGCTATCAAATATTCTGCTATTTCTTTCTTTCCAGATATGCCAAACCATAGCTGCGAGAACAGTCTTCGCTAAAATACTTAAGGTATCCTTCCCTCCAAAATTCTTCAAAAAGTAATCTCCCACCTTTGGAAGCCGAGGCTCTATGGGGTCTATTACACCCAGCTTTAGTAGGATCCTCGAAAGGATATATTTGGTATAGTCACATTCAAAGAAGAAGTGGCCTATATTCTCAGCAATATCCGAATCACAAAGAACACATTTCGAATTCATTGTAGCCTCCCAGCGTTCTAATTTATCCATAGTAAGAAGTTTGCCTAGGAATGATTTGAGAAGTGTTAATGACAACTTACGCACATAACCATTGTACCAAACCAGCTTGGTATAAGGAAAAAGGGTCCCACGCCGCCTGGTCCCCTCCCACGCCTCAGAGAATTTGAAACCCGAGCTGGCCGCCCATCTCCATTCGTCCTGGCCGATGGAAGGCTTCACGTGTTGAAGCAAGTGCGAGATGGGAGTAATTACAGGGTCATTAAGCCATACCCAAGATGCCCAGTAATCTGAAACCCTGTTGATGTATGCCTCACTTGGGACCACATGAGATTCACTTAAGGGGCCAGTATGAAGCCAATAATCGTGCCAAAAAAGGGTTGCAGAGCCATCACCAATGTTCCGCTTTATCAGGTGTTTGGAATAACGTCTACAATGCAACAAGAATTTCCATGTACCCGATTGTAGAGGCCTCGCCTTGGCTGCAAAGAAAATTTTGGGGTCACTGTAATTATTTCACATATAAGTGGCCACATATCTATTCTATAAAGGATGGAGAATTTGAATTTTGTCCCAGTAGGACAAGTGACTAGGACATATGGGGTTATGACTAGGATAAGGACTTGATGACTAGGACTAAGATAAGTTTTGTGTGGAAATTTGTGGGAAAGATTTGAAAATTGAAATTTGGGGACTTAAATTTTGGGGGGAAACTTAAATTTGGGGGGAAACTTGAAATTTTGGAGGAACCTTGAAATTTGGGGATGAAATTTGTAGGAGGGGTTAAATAAACCGTGCCCTATGGGCACGGGTAAAGACTAGTACATATATATACATAGTAACATATATATGTATATATATGTATATGTATCGGACCGAATTCGGACCAATACCGATATAATTGTCTGATTCGGACTAGGGTTTGTAGAACGGATTTGGGGATTTTTATTGAATGGAAATAGGGTTTACAATAGATAGTAACCAAATTTGGGAGAGTTGGCACATCTCCTAGCTTTTGCTAATGGAAAAGCCTAAAACTCTCTTCTAGATCTCCTCGGAGAACTCTAGGAAATATCAAAAGACGGCTACAATATTTGATACCCTAACCCTAGCCCACGCCATCACTTATATAATGATTAGGCGTGGTGCGTACAGCAAACACAACAAAACTAATAATGCACAAAGAAATCTCCCCCAAATCGGCGGTGCGCCTAGCAATTACTCCTTCGTCTTCTTGCACCTCCTCTCATAGGTGATAATCGTATCACTACCCCCCAGGAGTTTCACCTTGTCCTCAAGGTGAAAATCAGGATACTGCTGCTGGATATGATCGTAAAACTCCCAAGTTGCCTCACACTCAGGCAATCCTGACCAACGGATCAGTACTTCCCGCGCTCCTGATGCTCATGTGCGAATGCACGTAATCTCCTCGGGTGCCAAAAGTACCTCCATGTCGACTGTGAGAGTCGGCGGTAATGTAGTAGATGCCGCATGATCTCCAATAGCTCGGCGTAACTGCGATACGTGAAAACCCGGATGGATCCAGGTAGTGTGGGGCAATCTCAATCGATATGCCACCTTGCCAATCCGGGCCTCAATCTCGTAGGGCCCATAGTACCTTGCCGCCAGCTTCTCATTGCGCCACTGGACCATAGAGCGTTGTCTGTAGGGTTGAAGCTTCAAATAAACACGCTCCCCCACGGTAAACTCCACCTCCCTGCGATGTGCATCTGCCTTCTTCATGATCTGCTGGACTCGTAATAAATGACGCTTCAACTCCTCTAACACCCGGTTACGATCCTCCAGCTGCTGCTCCAATCTGGACACCGGGGTGGCTCCCCTGCTGTAGTGTACTAGATGGGGTGGATCTCGGCCATACACAATCTGAAACGGTGTCATCCTCGTCGCTGAGTGGTACGAGGTGTTGTACCAGTACTCAGCCCACATCAACCAACCGGCCCACTTCCTAGGTGTCTCTGACGCAAAACACCGTCAGTATGTCTCCACGCTGCGATTAAGCACCTTCGTCTGGCCATCCGTCCGCGGGTGATAAGCGGTGCTACGCCGTAGCGCTGTACCCTGTAGTCGGAACATCTCCTTCCAAAAAGTACTCAGAAACACCTTATCCCTGTCTGACACAATCGAGCGAGGGTACCCATGCAAACGGACCACTTTCCTCAAAAAAGCAACTGCCACTGACGCTGCAGTAAATGGATGGCGAAGCGGGATGAAATGACCGTATTTGCTGAGGCGATCAATCACCACAAATATCGTAGTGAAGCCCTCTGATCGTGGTAGCCCCTCCACGAAATCCATCGAGATGTCTTCCCACACCCTCTCTGGTAGACCCAAGGGATGTAAGAGACCTGCTGGGGATGTCGCCAGGTATTTGTGGCGCTGACATATATCACACTCCGAGACCAGCCTCGCGACATCCTTCCTCATTCCTGGCCAATAGAAATCCCGGGCCATCCTCTGATACATCTGGTATCCTCCCGAGTGGCCTCCCACGGTGCTGCCATGGAACTCATGAAAGAGAGTAGGATTGTGACTAGAAGTACGGGGAATCACCAGCCTCTCCCGGTACAGCAGTATTCGCTCCTCTAATGTATAACCCAGAAAGTCTGTAGATCCCCCCGTGATAGCCTCCCTGATCTGCCACAGCTCCTCATCTGCCTCAATCTCTGCTAGCAAGGCGTCCCTCCTCAACATCATCGGAATAGAAAGAGCTACCACCTGCACCCACTCATCTCGTCGGGATAGCGCATCTGCCGCCTTATTGTCCGAGCCGGGTTTGTAGTAAATCTCGAACTTGTACCCGCTCAACTTGGACAACCACCTCTGGTGTTCCTCTGCCACCATGCGTTGTTCCAGGAGGTACTTCAGACTCCGTTGATCTGTTCGTACCGCAAACTCTCTCCCTAGTAGGTATGGCCGCCACTTCTGTATTGACAGCACGATTGCCATCAATTCTCTCTCATAGACAGACTTCAACCTGGCCCTGGAAGATAAGACATGGCTGAAGTAGGCGATTGGCCGCTGCTCCTGCATCAGCACGGCCCCCAACCCGAAACCCGACGAGTCCGACTCCACCACAAACTGCTTCTCAAAATCTGGGAGTGCTAGCACCAGCACTGTCGTCATCGCCTCCTTGAGGGCCTGGAATGCCCTCGTCACCTCCTCTCCCCAGCAAAAAATATCCTTCTTCAAATGTTCCGTAAGGGGCCATGCCAAGATGTCGTACCCCTTCACGAACCGCCGATAATACCCCGTGAGACCCAGAAACCCCCGCAAGACCCGTATTGTATTTGGCTGCGGCCAATCCAATATAGCTAAAATCTTCGATCGATCGGCCGCCACTCCGTCCGCCGAAATAATGTGACCCATGTACTCCACCTGTACCTGTCCAAAAAGGCACTTCTTCTGGTTGGCCTGTAGCTGATGGTCCTCCAGCTCTCGCAGCACGATCTCAAGATGGCCCAGATGATCATGTAGTGATGCACTGTATACTAGGATATCATCGAAGAAGACCAGTACGAACCTCCAAAGGTAGGGTCGGAAGACCCTATTCATCAACGACTGGAAGGTGGCGGGTGCGTTCGTCAGCCCAAAGGGCATGACGAGGAACTCGTAGTGGCCTTCGTGAGTTCTGAAGGTGGTCTTCTGCACATCCGCCTGCCACATGTGGATCTGGTGGTATCCCGACTTTAGGTCGATCTTCGAGAAGACCACCGCTCCATGTAACGCATCTAGTAGTTCGTCAATCACAGGGATAGGAAACTTGTCGGGGACAGTTTCCTTATTGAGAGCTCGGTAATCGACACAGAACCTCCAACTACCATCCTTCTTCTTTACCAGCAGCACGGGACTAGAAAAAGAACTCGCACTAGGCCATATGACCCCTGCCTGCAGCATCTCATGTACCGGCTTCTCGATCTCATCCTTCTGCACATGTGGGTATCGGTATGGACGCACATTAATGGGTGACACCCCCTCTCTAAGCACAATAGCGTACTCATGATCCCTCGGCGGTGGAAGACCGCTGGGTGGCTGGAACACCCCCTACCCCTGCAATAGCTGCTCAACCTCCAGTGGTACTGTCGTCTCCCTCGCGGTCGCGTCCGTCACCAACCCCTGTAGCTCAATCAAGAATCCTCCTCCTTCCACCTGAAGTGTCTTCGTCATAGTCTTGTAAGGCACCGACGAACAACACAAACTCGGATCGCCCAGAAGTACAACCTTCCTGCCGTCCACCTGAAACTCCATCCGCAGCAGCTTACAGTTGAATTTCGTCTCCCCCAACGACTGCAACCACTGCATCCCCAAAATCAGGTCGACGTTGCCCAAGGTCAAGGGCAAGAAATCACAGGTGACCACCACTCCCTGTATGGACACCATCAAGTCCCGACATATGCCTCTACTCTGCTCTACCACACCGGTCCCAAGCATGACTCCGAAGCCTTCCGTCTCAGTCAGCTGTATCCCCTGACCCTCAATCTCCCTATGGGATACGAAATTGTAGGTGGCCCACTATCTATTAGAATCACCACGTCCATGTCTCGGACTCTACCAGCCAGCTTCATGGTGTGCACCCGTGTAAGCCCCGCTATGGAGCTAAGTGAGACCTCGGCTGCCTCCAGTAATAGAGGTCCACCGTCCTCCTCAGGCTCTGCCGCTTCCTCCCATGCCTGCTCCACCTCCAGGTCCTCAGCGTACACCTCGTATACTTGCAAGGCCTGAGTGCGACACATGTGCCCTGGGGTAAACCTCTCATCGAACTTGAAGCACAACCCCTTTGCTCTACGATCCCGCATCTCAGCATCTGTCATCCTCTTGTACGACCCCCTGGTCTCACATCCCCGGGTCTCTCTCCACCTACCGGGGCCCCCTACAGCGCCTGACTGGCCTCCTGGAATAGTCTGTGGACGTAGGAACTGCCCTCCAAACGCCCCCTGGCGCGGCGCTCATCTGCCAACCTGTCCTCAACTGTCAGTGTTAGCTCCATCTGCTCCTCCAGTCCATGAGGTCTGAGAGTGCGAAGCTCAGACCTAATGGTAAGTTTCAATCCATCCATGAAGAAACCTTCTAGGGACTCTGCAGGCATCCTGCGCACCCTACTAGTGAGTACCTCATACTGCTTAATGTAGTCTCGCGCGGTCCCCACCTGCCTCAAAGCATGCAGCTGCTCATAAGCTCCGCCCACCTGAGAGTCTCTGAATCGGTGCGATAGCGCCTCCTTGAACCCGTCCCAAGTCCTCAGTGGTCACTTCTGCTCCTTCCACCTCCACCAATTCGGGGCCTCTCCCTCCAAACAAAGTGCAACAGCTCGCAGCCTCTCCTCCTCCGTCAGCCTGGCCATCTCAAAATACCTCTCCGCCTTGTGGATCCACCCCGTGGCATCACTCCCCTCGAATAAAGGCATCTTGAGCTTCCGTATGCGGTCATCCGCACGTGGATCCCCCGTTAAAACGATCCAAGCGCTGCTGGCGATGGTGATCTACCAATCTGTCCTTTCTTGATCCCATCTCCTATCCTCTCTCCTGACCCGCTCATCCTCCTCCGCATACTCCTCGTCGTGGTGACGGATGTGGTCCTCGTACTACGGGTCATGCATCTCAGCTCGACGTCGCCCTTCTGGGGCCCAATCATCGTCCTCGTAGTACTCCGGATCTCGTGCACCCCGCGCGCGCCCCTCACGGCCCTCGAAATCCCCCATGCGATGAGCGGGGGGTCCTCAGAGTCCGCGCGGCCCGTCAGGGGTCCGCGGGTGCCCTGACGGGCCCGCCGTCCTTCGACGACTCCCTGTCGGGGTCGCCCACCTCCGGCGGCCCCCTGGGGGGGTCGCCCGCCTTCGGCGGCCCCCAGGTGGGGTCGCCCTGCTCCCGCGACCCCCCTGCGGGGTCGCCCGGTCTCGGCGGCCCCCTGGGGGCTCGCCTGCCTCCCGCGGCCCCCTGGGGGCCGTCGACTGTCGACACCCCCCAGGGAGGTTGCCATGCACGCCTTTCGTCGCCGTCGCATGGGTTGATTTTCCTCGGAGTTCCCCCCAGGGTTTCGGAAAGGTCATCTTACCAGCCGTCGTCGTCGAGATCCAGATCTGGATCTACTCCTCCCAAGATTACCCCCTCGTGATCGGGTATCATTGTTGCCTTCCCTTTTCCCCTTAGATCTGATTGGTGATTCAGATCTAAGGTTGCTCCTTCCTTCGATTGTGAGATCTGAGGCGCGGTGAGATTTTGAGCCATGAAGTGTGTGAGCATCTCCTTCATTTGCTCCAGATTCTCCTTCAGATCGGATCTGAGTTTAGATCTGAGTTCAGATTTGGCCGCGGCGATCTTCTCGATGAGTTCTGCCGTACCTTTCTTCCTCTCGACGATTTTCGCATCTAGCCTTTCCTCCAGAGATTTCGTCGTAGAAGAACTTGTTGCTGCCATTGGATCAGAGCTCTGATACCAAATTGATGCGGACTAGGGTTTGTAGAATGGATTTGGGGATTTTTTTTGAATGAAATAGGGTTTACAATAGATAAGTAGCCAATTTTGGGAGAGTTGGCCCCTCTCCTAGCTTTTGTTAAGGGAAAAACATAAAACTCTCTTCTAGATCTCCTCGGAGAACTCTAGGAAATGTCAAAAGACGGCTACAATATTCGATACACTAACCCTAGCCCACGCCATCACTTATATAATGATTAGGCGTCGTGCGTACATCAAACACAACAAAACTAATAATGCATAAAGAAATCTCCCCTAAATCGTCGATGCGTTAGCAATTACTCCTTCGTCTTCTTGCGCCTCCTCTCATAGGTGATAATCGTATCACTTCACCACGTCCATGTCTCGGACTCTACCAGACAGCTTCATGATGTGCACCCGTGTAAGCCCCGCTATGGAGCTAAGTGAGACCTCGGCTGCCTCCTGTAGTAGAGGTCCGCCGTCCTCCTAGGGCTCTGTCGCTTCCTCCCCTGCCTGCTCTACCTCCAGGTCCTCAGCGTACACCTCGTATACTTGCAAGGCCTGGTTGCGACACATGTGTCTTGTGGTAACCCTCTTGTCGCACTTGAAGCACAACCCCTTTGCTCTACAATCCCCATCGGGCCCCTCGCGACATCCTTCCTCATGCCTGGCCAATAGAGCTTCCGGGCCATCCTCTGATACGTCTGGTATCCTTCCGAGTGGCCTCCCACGGCGCTGCAGTGGAACTCATGAAAGAGAGTAGGAATGTGACGGTCCTCAGCGTACACCTCGTATACTTGCAAGGCCTGGTTGCGACACATGTGCCCTGTGGTAACCCTCTCGTCACACTTGAAGCACAACCCCTTTGCTCTACGATCCCGCATCTCAGCATCTGTCATCCTCTTGTACGGCCCCCTGGTCTCACATCCCCGGGTCTCCCTCCGCCTGCCGGGGCCCCTTCTGCAGCGCCTGACTGTCCTCCTTGTTAGGGGTCTATCTCATACTAGGCCTTCATCACTAGCCCATTTGTTAGAAACACATCCCATACTAGGCTTCTAACAATAGTCTTGCTAAGGGCATATCACATACTAGGCCCATAACACTGGGCTCACACCCCATTTATTAAGTATTATTGAGCATCCAACCCAAAACCAATTGGTATTAGGTGGAGAGGCCCTCTAATACTTAAACTATTTCTTTTTCTTTTGCACTTCCGACGTGGGACTATTTTTGGGATCATAACATACAACCATGCTTCTGACAACGCCATCCACGGCGGCCCACTCTAGGGTGCCCACTCTAAGTGGCCCACTCTGGCCTCACCCAGGTCGCCCCCTCTTAGGTCGTCCCTTCCCCAGGTCGCCCCTTCCGCTTTCGACAACCACGCCACGACGGCCCACTCTGGGTTGCCCACTCTAAGTGGCCCACTCTGGCCTCACCCAGGTCGCTCTGTCTTAGGTCTCTCCTTCCCCAGGTCGCCCCTTCTGCAACGTGTGTCGTAGCATGGAGCTAGCTCTGATACCAATTGTTAGGGGCATATCCCATACTATGCCTCCATCACTAGCACATTTGTTAGAAACACATCCCATACTAGGCTTCTAAAAATAGCCTTGCTAAGAGCTCATCCCATACTAGGCCTATAACACTGGGCTCACACCCCATTTGTTAAGTATTATTGAGCATCCAACCCAAAACCAATTGGTATTAGGTGGAGAGACCCTCTAATACTTAAACTATTTCTTTTTCTTTTGCACTTCCGATGTGGGACTATTTTTGGGATCATAACATTGTCATTTTTAAAAAAACCTGATATCGGCCGATACTGTTCCAAGCGGGTTTTGAAACTTTTTAAAACGGGTTTGGATCGAATCGATCCAAACCTGTTTCTTTATTAATTATCACAGCTCATCACTCGTCGCTCGCCCCTCCGCTGCTTCGCCTCTCATCAAATCAAACTAACGAGAAAAAAAATTCGCGATGAAATTAGGTTTTCGGATTTTGAACATCGACAGAAATTGGAGGGAAACATAAATTTTTTTATTTTAATTCTTAATTCTATATTTTTTCATATATCTTGGATATTTTTTCCATATATGTATACATAGATGATTATAAAATGACATTGATTTTAATTAATCTTTATAGTCAAGTCTTGAGACATGCTATGATTCTATAATTATACTAGTGCATTATTGGAGATATAACACTTAAATTGGTTGGTTTCATTCACTTGGATAATCGGATTATTGGACTATTAAGTAGGTCACTCTTTCTGGTAATTTTTTAATTCATTTTCTATTCATGCATTATTTTAAATTTTAACTAGTCATAACTTGTAACCATGGGTCATGTGGCATTCAAAATATTTCCCCGAAAAAATTCAACTCATTCAAAATCTCTCCCCTAAAAAAGTTTGCAGCCTCTTCAAAATCTCCCAAACACATTTGGAGCCACATTCAAAACATCTCCCTAACAAAAAATTTAAACACATACAAACTAAAATTAGTTCCCCCAGATAATTTAGTTTTCCCCAAAGTTTAGTTCCCTCCAGATTTATTTCACCCAAAATTTAAAATTTTAGTTCCCTCCAGATTTAGTTCCACTAAATTAAAATTTGAGTCCCCAAAAAAAATTAGTTTCCCAAAAATTTTAGTTCCTCAAAAAATTTAGTTCCCTTCAGCTTTAGTTCTCCCAAAAGTTAAAATTTTAGTTCCTTAAAAGTTAATTTCATCCCGATTTTGTTGCCCCCAATATTTTATGGTTTTTCCCGCAAAATTTTCACAAACACTCATCTTACCCATTGATTACCCAAGATTCAATCTCAGTCGTCCTTCTACCCACCATTTTGTCCTATTCAGCAACCTCATTCAAAACAACCCTCAATTATATACTAAACTAGAAATAACGCGTGCACAAAGTGCACGGACACCCCAAAAACCAACCCATGCAATTAGGACACGGGACCCACACGGGTGTTTCAATGAGTGCAAAACAGGTGAAAATGAGAAGAGTGTGTTTGAGTGTGTGTTGTCTTGCGGTTTTTGGTTTTTTTATTGGGTGTGTGATTTTGGGTTTTTTGGGTTTGAGTGTGTTTTGGGGGGTTGGGTGTGGTTTTGGATTTTTTGGGTTTTTCGGTTTTGGATTTAAGGAGGCTGTCCCATGTGGCGATGTGACATTGGCACATTGGACAAATTAAAAAAACAACCCTCATATGTAATAAGGATATTTTGTTAATTTGTAGTAGTACATAGTATGTTTTGGTGATAGTGGTTACTTAATGTGCTATTGTAACTTTATTTGATCATATTGATGATATTTTGGTAATATAAACAAACATGGATATTTATGATATTGTGAATACTCTTTGGTTAATAAAATTTTTAATTTGTACCATCCGATATGAGGAACCCGATATTAACATGTATCCCTGATATATCTCCGGATATCCGATATCCGATATCCGATATCCGATATGGAAATTAGCCATCCGATACGATACCAATATCCGATATTTAGACCCTTGATATGTACGTATATATGTATATGCATGCACATACACGTACATGTATACACACATGTGTGTAATGCATTGATGGTCATTTGATGGTTATGCATATAGTTTGGGCCGACTGTACTGTAAGCAGTTAAGCACTCTGAAACTAAATAATCAGCTAGATAACTTAGAACGACGAGTAATATATCATTCTTTTCCTCCAGGACCAACATTTACTACCATCTTACTCATCTAATACATACCTTCCCTACTAATGGGCAGACGTTCATTCGAACAACAATATATAGAAGACAACCAACCATTAAATAGGGAGAAAAGACTTCTGGCACATTTACGTAATTTTGAGCCATAGAGCAAACAGTACCTCATGGCTCAGAACATTAGCATTACATTAGAATGTTTATATCCAGTCAAGCATCGTCAGACCTCTATATTTAACAGCAGATTAATTCCCAAGGGAACTGTCTTAAAGACTTCAGATACAGTGCTTGTTCCAGCGTCTACAATTCACTCATTTAGCACCAGATAGTCCTTAAATAGATTCTGTAGAATGGTCTCTGATGGTAGTTAACATTCTCCTGAAACGATCGCAAAATGTGGATGGATTTAAATTTAACTGATACTTATTTTCTCGGTCAAACAAGTTCAAGAAACAACGAAAAATAATATGTATCCAAACATTACAAAGAGAGGGATTTTCACATGAATGCTTAATAAATAGATGCAGGGACGTAACTATATACGTCTTGGCCTGGGCAACTGCCCAGGGCAAGAAAAAACAAAAAAATTATATATGACTCTCTCTCTCTCTCTCTCTCTCTCTCTCTCTCTCTCTCTCTCTCTCTCTCTCTCTCTCCCCCCACCCCAACTCAATAGTCTGTTTTCTCTCTCTGTCTCTCCCTCTTCTTTATATCAAAGTTCCAGGTGCTTGGGAAAGGGGTGTTGCTGGAGAGGAAGCCAGCCCTCGTGAAGGTCAAGCTGGTGTCTAAGATGGTCGAGAAGAAGATCAAGGAGGCCGGAGGTGATATCATTATCATGCCTTAAACAGCTTACTGAATGGATCTTTGGATGTTTGGTATTGCTTTCTTAGGGCTTTTTTTGTTAATGCTTAGTGTCTGTCATTTTGGATGAATTCTCTCATTTTGGTTGAATTCTCTCATGGAACAAAGTTGATATCTTATTTTATTTTTTGTTTCCAAGATTCAATTTTGGATATTACGCACCGATTTTTTTTTGCTCAAATTATAAACATGGCCATGTTCAAATTTTGATGTTTTTGGGTGCAGGATCGGATGACAAGGGAGCTTTGTTCATAGGGAATGACCATGCCTAGTGTTTGATGAAGGCTCTCCACATTATTTCAACCACCAAATCTGCTATTTAAAGATGGCATTGTTGTTTTCAAGTCTTAAATTGGTGTTTTTTATTTTTATGTATTTTTTAAAATTGATTTAAGGGTGGTGAGTGATGCCAACATGTTCTTCATTGAGACAGTGCTTAAGCATCATGGGATTTTTGAGTTTCACTGACATAAACACAAATCGAAGTTTGTGGATGAAGACGGCATGCCGAGGATTTTTTTCCTTACTATGATTTCATACAATCCTCCCGTAGATGCAGCCTCGGCCCTCCAAATATGTGTAAGGTAATTATATCTTCTTGTTGTTAATTTTTGGGTTTTATTTTTAGTCCAAACTTCTCAATTTGTTGTATACAAATTTTATTTTTCTCCATTTGTTGGATAAATTTCTATCTGAAAGGCCAGTCCTATACCACCCCCTCGTTTAAAAAATATTTTGTGTGATGGTTGCCTAGAAATTAGAACCCCTGAAGCTAATGAAACATATGAAGCATGCCAAATATACCATGATCATCGTGTTATAACGGTTGTATACATGCTAGAAAGTTCATAATGATGTGAGAAGATCAATAACTATTTTTATACTCATAGAATTCAACTTACACTTTTTATATTGTTTATATCATATATTAAATATATGTGTGATACTATTTTATAGCTATTATCAATTTATAATCAAAACATTCTTAGCATTTAATTTTTTTTCTTTGATATATTTAAAAAATTATTCTTGACACCATCTTTATTTTTGACCAGGGCAAAACAAAATCCTGGTTACACCGCTGAATAGATGTACTAAAAGGTACTCATGTGACCTCAGGATATGTTGAGGATCAATGAAGCCATACAGCATCAAATGATCTATAACAAGTTCAGGAGAGAGAAATTTACAAGGCAGGTCCAATACAAAATTTACAATGTGAGTCTCAAGCTTGATTAACGGTCCAAAGATGAGCATTTTCCATTAATGTTCCACACAAAATTATAATGGCTTTGCAAGAAGAGATGCACAAATTAGCCCAAAATCCATAAGCCTTATCATCTGCATCAAAAAAAAAATCAAATGCATAATCTTTTTTTTTTCAAAACAAAATTGTCACAGGAGCATCATTACCCCCTCTAGTAAATTTATACATCAAAAGTTCCCTGCAAGCTTTAATAAAAGCTGCTCTTCGCAAGGCATCAAAGATGAAGCATTGATTGAAATAAAGATAAAGATCAACTAATCTCAATCAATTGTTAAAGCATCCAAAGCAAAGCACATAATGAACAAAACAATGAAGGATTAATCCCATAATGAGTGCTTACTATTTTCAAATCCATGAGCCCATCAAAAGGCTGATAGGTCGCTAATCCGCCAATACTCAAACCCCCACTTTTCTCATCCATCATCGACTTTGCCAAATTCCGATCCAGCCAATCCCGTATTAGATCCAGCGACAGCTGCTCTAAACGAATAATAAACCCTAATAATCTTCACAACAAAGGAACAAATCTTGACGAATCGAACAGCTGAGAGACTTGGCTACCTGATTCTCTGCGACGCCAAGCTGAATAATCCCGTCGGGATTCGAGACGGGATCGTACGGATCCTCAAGGCACCGCCTCATCCCATCGTAGTACGGCGAATCGGAGGAGGTGAGGGCGGAGGCGGCACGTGAGGAGATGGGAGCGGGGGCAAGGGAGCCACGCGGCGAGAGATTGGATCGGGACTGGGTACGAGGGAGCTCCGAGAGATTGTCCGATGAAGAAGGGGAAGGAGATGAGCTTTTGCGAGTTTTGAGGTACAGCTGAAAGAAGTAGAAGAGGGCGCATGGGATGAGAGAGCCCAGGACGAGGCCGCTGCGGCCGTGAACCACGCCCTGTAGCGGGACAATGATCCGCATCACTGTGCCGCTGCTGCTTCCACCGCCAGCGGTGGGGGATGATGGGGGGAGAGATTTTTCGAGCGAGTGTTTCGTGTCGTCGGTGCCGGCCGATCTGTTACGGGTTGGGTTCCGTGTCATTTGCTCATGTTAGGCAAGAGGGTTTGCTGGACGAGAGAGGGAACTCGTGTCATTGGGATTTCGTTGTGTTCTCAGGATTTTTCGTCGATTTAATTGGGACCGATCGCTCTTGGCCGAAAATGTCCTCGCGCGCGAAAAGATTCGCGTACAGTCATACAGTGCACCGTTGTAGTCACGTTTTTCCTGTTATTAGATTTTTGGCTCGTGCGATCTACATGTGCAACTTGATAAAATGGAATAATAATAAAAGAGAATAATGTGCAAGCATATGATGTCTCGAAAATCTTATTCATCCATTACTTTGGTCTTTAGCGTATAAGGCTAAAGAGGGTGTGTTTCAGAGTGTTTTCTCACTACAAACGCGTTGACCGTGGACAACCCGGTCAACGTGGTCAAGGGGCCCGCTTGGGTCCCTCGGGTGTGTCGAGTCGGCGCAGACGAGGCGCGAGTCGGAACTGCAGACGACGTGGAGCGCGTCGGCTGGGCCGAATCGGGGTCCTCGGTCATTGGTAGGGCGAGGGGAAGCCTCGGCCCGGGTTGAGACGCTCGGCCTCGGTCGGATGTTCTCGGCCTCGGCGGTCGGACGACGAGGGGTAGCCTCGATCGTCCAGCTGGTTGCGCGGTCGGCGAGGGGCGGAGGGGAAGCCTCGGCCCGTGGATCGGATGTCCTCCTGCGTAGACGAGAACGCTCGTCAGGGGGCCGGACCTTGGTTCCGGCCAAATCCCCTCCGATGCCTAAGTCAGACAGTGATCTGAAAGAGGAGGCCCGGCGGAGACGGTTCGACTCGAGAGGAGATCGGAACGGCGTCTCACGGCGCGAGCGGGGGAGGATGAGATGAAATGGGGGAACTAGGACGTTGATGGAGTACCTTAGGTTTTAGATACCTGAGATGCGGTCCTTTGTCCAGTCGTCCTCCTAAACCTTTTATAGACCTCCCGCTGTGACTGCCCCCAACCCACGTCGCTCGTCTGCCCTCGATCGTGCCCCCTCAATCCGCCCCCCTGTCGCCGCTCCCTGCGCCATGCCAGCACCTCCCCATAACAGCCATTAAGTGGTCACGGGATCGGGGGAACGGTTATCGCTGGAGCGGGTGAGTGACTCGTGCGTTATCGGGGCCGGGTCGGATCTACATTTGGGGGCCCTCTATGGGGCTTTGCCGGGCGGGCCTGATCGCGCAGATGGGCTTCCGATCGGCGGTCGGGCACCCAGGCTCGTATCTTTCGGGCTTCGTTCGGTGGGCTGTGCTTTTGGG
This sequence comes from Scilla litardierei, assembly GCA_030789695.1. NCBI lineage: Eukaryota > Viridiplantae > Streptophyta > Magnoliopsida > Asparagales > Asparagaceae > Scilla > Scilla litardierei. The sequence goes on along the minus strand of CM061138.1, from coordinate 94,231,964 downwards.
TCTATGTTGTTGGGCCTTCGTAAAAATAGACGTATCAATTGCCCCCATCGGTGGGGCCGATCGGCCTTGGCCGGTTCGGTTCGACCGATGTGACTCCTGGGGTTTCGAGTGGCGCGTCAGTCGAGGCGTGGTTATAAATGAAGGTAATGATGAGGCGGATCGATTGGACTTCCTTTGGCGCCGATTTCGAAACGCCGCCGGTTCTCCGAGGCCTGTCAGGCGCTTCGAATTCGCCCCTGAGTCTGGTATATAAGATCTCCGGCTGTGTGGATCCCAATTTCTTCCTTGCTCTTCCCTCTGTCTTTGCTTTCCGCAACTTGGAGTTTCCCATCACCTTCGTTTCCTTGTCTTCTCCAAATTAACATAAAAGGTAACTCCTTTCTTATTTTCATATTATGGCTGCTCTTAGGATAGGTGGTTCCGGCCAAGGGGCGAGGGACCCTCCTGAGTCGAGGCGGGGCGGTCCCCGGCTTGTGGGATCAGGTTCCTCCTCTGGGAGTCGTTCCTTTCGAGATAATGGGAAGGGGAAGCTCTTCCCGGAGTACGTCGGCGATGACGTGGCGTCGGCTGCCGCGCGGCTTAACGTACCCCCGGTTATCCTCCGAACGCCGTCGGGGACTCCTCCTTCAGTGGCCACGGAGATCCGGGAGAGGTATCTTTGCTACCCGTACGATGTTCGAGTTCCGTTTATCGACGAGCGGATCTGCCTTCCGAGGAGCAACGAGGTCGGCGTTTACGTCGAGATGTTCCACCTGGGCCTTCGTTTCCCGCTCAATCCCTTCCTCATCCAGGTCATGGAGTATCTCATGGTGCCCCTTTGCCAGCTCACCCCCTGTTCGATTGCGGTACTGACAGGCTTCGTGATGCTCTGCTGTACCCGTGGTCTGGAGCCGTCTCTACCCCTTCTCTTTTACTTTTATCGGATCCAAACGGTCGGCCCCGGGTCATGGTTGCAACTCCGAGCCCGCTCGAGGAGGGAATGCCTGATCGGGCTACCCCGCTGGTCGGGGGATTGGAGTTCAGATTATGTCTTCGTGGTCTTCTTGGAGGGTGCCCAAATTCTGACAAGCTGGGGCGGGTCGGTCCGGCCAGACTCAACGCTAGACCTCTCTGAGGCGGAGCTGGCGGCCGCCGCGCTGCTGTCGACCCTCCCCTTGGAGGCGAAATCCATCTGGTCTTTGTTAGACGACCTACTCTTGAAGGCCGTCTTGTGGTCTCCGGGTAGGTCGCTTTTTCAGTCCTGAGTCGCCCCGTAGCTTACCCTGATTTCGGTTTCCCTTGCAGGAATGGCTGGTCGCGAGTTCGCCCGTGATGTTGATGAGCTGATCCGTCGCGGAGCCGCTCGGAGCTGGGGTAGTACCTCCGGAAGGGCGCCTCGGCGAACCGTTGAGGAGGAGGTGCGCCGAGCCGAGTCCCCTGTGGGCAGGGTGGTGGCCGTGCCTCCCGCCTCTTCTTCTGGCGATCTCCTCCCCGGGGGGGTCGCGAGGGCCGTATCCGTCCCTCCAGCCCAAGTGGCGGGGGGTAACGACGGGCCCGGTGCAATCCCTCCTGCACTTGGCGTCTCCCCTCTCGTCCCCGAGGGTGGAGAAGGTGCGGGGCGGAAGCGTTCCCCTTCGGCGCATGTCGAGCCTCGCGGAGGGAAAAGGAGGAAGGGAGATGTGGATCCCTCCAGTCCGGTGTGCTCCGCGCCTCCGGCGGCGACCACCGGGGATCTTCCGATGGCCCTGACAACCACCCCCCGTCGCAGCGTCCCCGCTTATATCACCGGGGATCGGAACCCTGTTGTCGAGCAATATGGCTTCCCTCGATGTCACCCCCGGGAGTTCGGTGTTTGTCGACCGAGCCTTGGCCCAGCAAGTTGCTGAGGGCTCCGTCCTTCCCAAGGACCGCAGTCTCCTCAAGAAGATCCCCGCCGACAAGGTGTCGGACTCCTTGGTCTGGACCCTCCAACAGGTTCGGCTATCCTGCAGTCCTTCCCTTCCTTTCACTCTCCTCTTGGCTCATGTCTCGTCTTTCAGGGTTCAACGCTCGCTGTTGAGTTGCAGCGTCGAGCCGTCCGTTTGAGGGAGCTGGAGGAGTCCTCTGTGAGGGCCCACGAGCGGGCCGGGACGGCGGAGGTAGCTATGACGGAGGCTCAGATGGAGTCTCGGCATCTCAAGCTTCGTGTTGCCGAGCTGGAGGGACGAGTGGGTGACCTCCAGGGAAAGTTGGAGGACGCCCGACAGTCAGCTGAGGAAGCAGCGGAGTCGTTCCGCCTGGAGAGGGAGGAGCTTCAGAGGGAACTGTCGGATCGGCGTCAGGTGGCGCGGCTTGCGGAGGAGGTGGAGAGGGGTGTCGTCGGGACCCTGGGGGAGAAGATCTTCGAGGTTCTCAGGGAGGCCTTCGGTACGTATGAAGACCTCATCGCCCCTCGGATTGTCGAAGTCGTCCAGTCTTCCTTCCGGGATTGTGCGGAGCGCGTTCGGCAAGCTCCCCCACTTGTCGATCCCCCTCGCTCCGAGCAGGGCGAAGCGCCCGAGGATGTGTCCTCTCGAGCCCGGGCTCCCTAAGTCGTCCCTCCTGGCCTTATCCTCAAATTTTTTAGCATCCGCTTCGCTTTGGGCCAGTCTACTTGAAATGGATCCCTGCCCTGCTATCTCCTTCGGCTTCGCTATCGACTCCCCGCTTCAGAGCCAATAATTGCTGGTTGCATGGATGTTCGCTGAGGCCGGCAACTTTGGGTCCTTAGCCAACAAATTTCGCTCTGTCGGTGTCGCCCTAGTTTCTGTTGGGGACGAACTTTGTTGTCCGTCGAGGGTGGATTATTTGTTGAGAGGTTCCCTCAGTCTTCGATTCCCTGTAAATAAGACACACTTTTGTACCTTGGTTGACTGTTATAAACGAAATTGACTTACTCGGACTTCTCACGTATTTTGCTTTGTTGCCTCGTTCTCGGCCTAGGACTGGTTGACGCCCGAGCTGGCTGGGGGAATTGCCTCCGGATTCACGAGCGATGGAGCCGGTCGGCGAGGGTGAAGCTCCCCGGCTTAGTGTTGAATATTGGACTCCCCGGATTTGGTTTTGGATGATGAGCAAACATAAATAATTCATGAACTAACAATTTGTGAGCGCAGTATTGGAGATCGTCGCCAATTTCACGAGAATATTCAAAGCGACATCTCAACACTTCCAAAAGCTCATATTCATGCCTAAAGCTTCGTTGAAGCTCTTGCGACGCTTTGGAAAATATGAAGATTCAATCGAAGCTATTGAAGACCGTTTATTAAGGTTTTATTTATAGTCTTTTAGTTTCGATTGATAGAATGTTAAACCTTGAGTATATCTTACGTTTCTATCTTCATTACGCTCATTTCGTAGCTCTAGGATTCTTGCACAAGTTCACTCTAACTTCCTCGAAGCGTCGCGCTTCGATTCGGACTTTGTTGTGCATGTTAGTTGGTACAAGAACAAGTACTGACCGACTAGATGGTGATCTAGTCGGTCGGCCACTGTTCTTGGACCGACTAGTTTCTGTCAGTTAATTTCTTGGACTTTACTGTTTACAGTTAGTCGGTCTACGTTGACTCACCGACCGACTAGTTTGTGAACTAGTCGGTCAGTGATGCTTCTTTGACCGACTAGTTGTGATTTACTGTACATGCCAAATTTCTCCTAAGCTACTGTTTTCCGTTAGTCGGTCTAAGAACGTTTGATGACCGACTAGTTGACTATCTAGTCGGTCAACTTTTGTTCTTGGACCGACTAAGTCAACTTGCCTTCAGACTAGTTTTCTAGGTCTGAAATTCTATCTCTTCTCAGATCTGCTCTTAGTCGGTCCATGCTGTTTGACTGACCGACTAGTTGATGAACTAGTCGGTCAGTGATTGTTCTTTGACCGACTAATTCTCACAGATTTCTATCCGTTGGAGAATGACCTAACTTGTTTTTATGGGACCCTATAAATACGAACCTAGGTCATTTCTATCTTCAATAGAGCTGCCATTAAGAGATTCATTGAGTTCTAAAGAGATAGCTATTCTCCCTCAAATCTAAAGCTATCTTCCTCACAAGAAACCCATTCTCTCTCATTTCTAGATCTAGAGAGAAGCTTGTTCTTGGTGAGCTCTTCAAGCTATTGCTTGATCCAAGTCTCCAACTCTTCCCTAGGCACCCATTGCTGCTCATTTCCTTGGTGCTAGGGCTTGGTGACTTCATCTTCCTCAAATCCTTCATTCCACCTATTGGGTAAGAAAAACTCAAGGTATAGGATTTTGTGGTAAGAGTATTTATTTCATTTAAACTCTTTATATTGCTTATTGGCTCTCTCGGTTGTGAGAGAAGTTTGTGATCCCGGGTTGTGGGATTCACTTTGCCATTGCATGTATGATTTGATCTTGTGAAGGTTTTTCACAAGATATTCATAGTGGAAATCTTGAGTTAGGGTTTCTAACTCAAGTATCCGGAGGGGATCCGGGTGGTTGGGACGTAGGATCACCGGGAACAAGTCGGGGAGACTTGGGTGGATCCGAACCCATTAACATCGTTTGTTTGCTTTGTTAATTTCATTGTTGTCATTCAATTTAAGCTTCCGCAAATTGATTTGGTGGTTGTTTGCAATTTAATTTGGAATTATACGCCTTATTATTTTAAAGTACTATTCACCCCCCCTCTAGTACTTGTGCAGTAGCTGGTAGGGCATTACATTTGGTATCAGAGCCAGATTCTCAGCTATGTCTGCCAACGACAACAAGACCGTGCGTCCACCTTCCAACTATGACACCTTCAGGAACCGTGAAGGAGCATCTTCCGTGATGGAAGGACATTCCTCTACGAGGCCTCCATTCTTCAACGGTACCAACTACGGGTACTGGAAGTGTCGGATGGAAACCTTCCTCCGAAGTGCATCTTTATGGAGAACTACAATGAAGGAGTATATTGAACCCGAAGAAGAAGATTTTGAGAAATGGACTACCGCGGAGGTCGCCGCGGAGGTAAGCAATGCCAAGGCAATGAACGCCTTGCAATGTGCATTGGAGCCCGAGGATTTCAATAAGATATGCACATGTAAGAGTGCATATCAAATTTGGAACTCCCTCCTCATTCTACATGAAGGGACGAGTAGGGTAAGAGACTCTAAACTCGTAGTCGTAACCAAAGATTACAAAATGTTTCATATGCAACAGGGCGAGAAGATGAAAGAATATTACGCTCGTTTCGTTGACATAATAAACGAGTTAGAGGCCCTCGGCAAGATCTACACTCAAAAGGAGAAGTGCTTAAAGCTTATTGAAGGACTTCCCTCTTCTTGGGAAAAACGTACCTTCGCCATCGAGGAAGGTAATGACATGGACAAATATACCGTAGTTCAACTAATGGGTACTTTGATGTCATATGAGGTACGCAAAGATAGCAAGGTGAAGCTACAAGAAAAGATGAAGTCATATTTGAACCTAGATGCGCCTAAGAAAAAGGCGATTGCATTCAAGGCGGCTTCATCCACCTCTACCGATGATGAGAACTCGGAAGAAGAAATGGACATGGAATCCATTGCACTCATGGCAAAGAAGTTCAATCGCTTCTTCCGAAAGGGTAACTTCAAACAAAAATCTAAGTTTACATCTACTAACGCCTCTCCACCTTTGTGCTTTAAATGCAATAAGCCAGGACACATCAAAGCGGATTGTCCTCAAAACAAGCAAAAGGAGAAGTGGAAGGCGCCAAAGTATGACAAGTCCAAGAAGTACACGAAAGGAAACAAGAATGGACTTGTCGGAGCTACCTTCACCGACTCCGAGGATTCCTCAAGCGGAGAGTCGGACGATGAGCACGTGGAGCAAGCACACATGTGTTTCATGGCAAGAGAGGAGCACGATCAAGGATCCTCCTCTTCCGATGATAGTGATGAAGAAAGCGATGAGGTAACGATGGATGATCTTAGGGATGCTAACACTCAACTTTGGTCAAAATATACTAAGTTAGTAAATAGATATACTAAGGTAAAAGATGACCTAGCTAGCATTCAAACATCGCCTAAGACTATCATCACCAACAACGACACCGTTGTTGAAGAGTTAAGAAATGATATTGTAAATCTCAAATCTAAACTTGAACATGTTAGCATTGAGGATGCGGAAGAACATGAGATAGCGGATTTAACTTCTCAAAACTCGACTTTGAGTATTGAGAACGAGAATCTTAAATCTCGTGTTTATGTGCTCACTTCGCAAATATCCACTTTGGATACTTCCTTGCGTTCTCTCAAAGAGAAATATGAGAACACATTGGGCCGAATCAACGAATTCAACAAGGGTAAAGGCCATTTGGATAATATCCTAAAAGATTTACTTCCGGCCAAACACCACATTGGCTTGGGGTATATGATGGGAAATTCTTCCAAGTCGGTCACTACTTTTGTTAGGCCAACTTCCGAAGCCTCAACGAGTGGGAGCAAACACTCTATTGGTAGTTCATCTACCAATGGTGCTTTCACCTCGTCCACACCCTCTTTCGGAAAGAAACCCACATTGGGTGGACCTCCAAAGAAGGGGCATGCTTTTATGTACACCAATTCCATGCCACGTAGGAACACACGTCCTACTCCACCGTCTCACACTTATGATGATTTTTATGCAACACATTCCCGGGCACGTGCACACCAAGTGAGACACCCTCACGCACGTGTTCCCACACATGCATATGTACACCCACCTCATCATATGAATAATTCTCGTCGTGCACCATTCCATCATGTCCCGTATGCCTATCCACAACATGCATCACGTAGAAATCAACGTCGCATGCATGCACCCAATAGGATGATGGCTCCCAAAGTTTTCACTATTTGGAGCCCAAAGGACACAAGCATGGACGAAAAACAAATATATATGAATGCTTATTTTTCGGATGTTGTGCATAGTAAGAATTATGTGGGGAAGTCTAAGTCCACTTGGACTTGGCTTCCAAAGGTCTAATCCCTTGGACCCAATGACCTTGGGTACCATGATATGGAAGTTTCTATCTTTAGGTACTCAAGGAAAAGAAAAAGGGAAGGAGCAACAAATTTAAATTTAGCTCCAAAGGGAATTGGATACTCGATAGCGGGTGTTCCAAACACATGACGGGTGACGCTCGATTGCTCTCCGGAGTGGTTCCCATTGTGAATGGAAACCGCGTCGTATTTGGAGGCAACGAGAGCGGAACCATCATAGGTGTTGGTAATGTAGGTAACCCTTCTAAACCATTAATTAGTGATGTGTATCTTGTTAGTGGTTTAAATCATAATCTTATTTCAATAAGTCAACTTTGTGACAAAGGTTACAAAGTTAGCTTTGCGAAAGGATTGTGTCATATTTTAAGAAAGGATAATGAAAAATTATTATTTTCCGGAACTCGTCGTAAAGACATTTATATTTTGGATCTTCCTAAGTCATATGAACAATGTCTCGTTGCCAACACAAGTGAACAACACTTATGGCATCGACGCTTTGGACATGTGAACTTTGGAACATTATATAAGCTTTCAAAATTGAATTCTATTAAAGGTTTTCCGAAGCTCGTTTTTGAAAAGAAAAGTTTTTGTGATTGTTGTCAACGCGGCAAGCTTCCTAAATCTTCATTTAAACCTAAGAAAAGCATCTCTACTAAACGGCCACTAGAGCTATTACATCTAGATTTATTTGGGCCAACTAGAGTAGCTTCCTTAGGAAATGCAAGGTATGGACTTGTCATCGTAGATGACTATTCAAGATTTACTTGGGTATTTTTCTTGTGCAATAAAAATGAAGCTTTTGAAAACTTCACAATTTTTGTTAAGAAAGTACAAAATCTCTTAGGAAACACCATTGTCACTATTCGTAGTGATCATGGAGGTGAATTTGAGAATGAGTCTTTTGAGACATTTTGTGATGAAGTTGGTATTACTCACACCTTCTCTTTCCCTCGTGCACCGCCTCAAAATGGTGTAGTTGAGAGAAAGAATAGGACGCTAGTGGAGTGTGCTCGCACTATGCTTGATGATAGCCAACTTGGCCATCAATTTTGGGCGGAAGCGGTACACACCGCTTGCTATGTGTTTAATAGAATACTTTTGAGGCCCGGCACTAAACAAACTTGTTATGAATTGTTGTTTGGTAGGTTGCCTCAAGTTAAACATTTTCGTGTTTTTGGTTCGAAATGTTTTATTAAGAACACATATGGTAGTTTGGACAAATTCGATCCGAGATCCGATGAGGGGATTTTTGTGGGATATTCTTCGCGTAGCAAAGCCTACCGGATATTCAACAAACGAACCTCGACGATCGAGGAGTCGCTTCATGTCTCATTTAATGAAGGATTTGTTCCAACTAGAATTTCAAATGATAATGATTCTTTGGATGTTTTATGTGATTCGTTTGATAATTCTAAGTCTAATGATTCTATTGATTCTATTGAGACTAACCCAACTAATGAAGTTGTTGAGAATGTTCCTAGTGATCAAGGTATTCCCAAACGGCTTCATTCGGTTCGTGACCATCCCCATGAGCAAGTCATTGGCAATATCTATGATAGTGTCAAGACGAGATCGCAAGTTCACCACTTCGCAAATTGTGCCTTTGTCTCATCGATAGAGCCAAAGAATATAGTTGAAGCATGCGAAGATAGTGCTTGGATCCTTGCCATGGAGGAGGAGCTCATTCAATTCGAGAGGAATGAAGTGTGGGAGCTTGTTCCATTGCCTTCGAAGAACCACACCGTCATAGGGACAAAGTGGATTTTCAAGAACAAAACCGACGAAAACCAAGTCGTCGTCCGGAACAAAGCTCGGTTAGTAGCTCAAGGCTATCGACAAGAGGAAGGTATTGATTTCGAAGAATCCTTCGCTCCGGTAGCTAGATTAGAATCAATTAGATTACTTTTGTCTTTTGCATGCCATAAGAATTTTAAACTATTTCAAATGGATGTTAAAAGTGCATTTTTAAACGGAGATGTAGTTGAGGAAGTTTACGTTTCTCAACCTCCGGGCTTCATAAATGAAAAATTTCCAAATCACGTTTTTAAACTAAAGAAAGCTCTTTATGGTTTGAGACAAGCTCCTCGAGCTTGGTATGATCGCCTAAAGAATTTTCTTTTGGATTTGAATTTTAAAATGGGCGAAGCCGATTCAACACTTTTTATTAAGTATGCGAATAATGATATATTATTAGTACAAATTTATGTTGATGATATCATTTTCGGTGCTACTAACTTCACTCTTTGCGAAGAGTTTTCTAATGTTATGAAGGAACAATTTGAGATGAGCCACATGGGCGAACTCAAATATTTCTTAGGTCTCCAAATTCGCCAAATGAACGATGCAATCTTCATCCACCAAACGAAGTACACGGTGGAGTTGCTAAAGCGATTTGGAATGGAGAATGCCTCCGGGAAAAAGACTCCGATGAGCACGACTACGCATCTTGACAAGGATACGGGCGGTAAGGATGTAGACATTCGTCTATATCGAGGTATGATAGGTAGTTTGCTTTATCTTACCGCAAGTAGGCCCGATATTATGTTTGCCGTATGTATATGTGCTCGTTATCAGTCTCAACCTAAGGAGTCTCACTTAGTAGCGGTAAAGCGTATTTTTCGCTATCTAAGTTACACATTAGATTTTGGATTACTTTATCCGAGATCTAGCACATATGAGTTAGTCTCATATAGTGACGCTGATTATGCGGGATGCAAATCCGACAGGAAAAGTACTAGTGGCACTTGCCATTTTCTAGGAAATTCTCTTGTCTCTTGGTTTTCCAAGAAGCAAAATTCGGTTTCACTTTCAACCACCGAGGCGGAATATATTGCCGCCGGTGCCGCTTGTGCCCAGGTTCTTTGGATGAGACACACATTGAAGGATTTTGGTATTCATTGTGATACTAGCCCTATCATGGTGGATAACCAAAGTGCTATTTGTCTTTCAAAGAATCCGGTGCACCATTCCCGATCGAAACACATAGATGTCCGACACCATTTCTTAGATGATCATGTTGCTAAAAAGGACATCATTTTAGTGTACGTTGAAACCCAAAAGCAAATCGCCGATATTTTCACGAAACCCCTAAAGGAGGACTCCTTTGTGCGGTTGCGTCGAGAATTGGGGATTATGGGTGAATCCGAGATATAGGATTCATATTTCATTCAATTATCTTGCATGCTTCTATATTTCGCGTTATTTCAATCATGATAGATTTATAGAATTTTTGAGAATTTTATGTGATTTGTTTGAATTTATGATCGAAATCGTATCTCAATGTCTATTTAAGATTTCGACGTTTAATGGGGTAGTTTAGATGAGTATTGAGAGTTTTACGATATATCGTCCAAGTGTTTTGAGGAGAGAACTTGATTATCATTTTTTGGACTTTGTTAGTCGGTATCAGTTCAACCACCAACCGACTAGATGTTCATCTAGTCGGTTAGTAGAAGAACTTACACCGACTAACTCAAGCTTATTGAGTTTCATTTCCATCTTGAACTCTTTAGTCGGTTCATGCTCAGTGACCGACCGACTAGATTGAGATCTAGTCGGTCAGTAAATAAACACAGACCGACTAAATCTTGTCAGTAACTCTTGGATTCAGCCACTGTTTGCAACTAGTCGGTTCAAGCTCATTGACCGACCGACTAGATCGTGATCTAGTCGGTCAGTGCTTGAACTGTGACCGACTAGTTGTGCCAGGGGCTGTTTGGTCTTTTGCGAAATCGACCGACTTAAACTCAGTTTAGTCGATCGATTTTCATTCTAATCGATCGAAATCTCTTCTCTCTCCGCTCAAAACCCCGACCTCCCTCGAAACCCTTCGACTTCCGATCGATCTCCGGCCATTTTTCCGGCCATCTCCGTCGATCTCCTCCGTCGGCCCCTCATTCTAGGTGATCTCCTCTCCTCCTAGGGTTAGATTTCATTTCCTAGAGCTAGGGCTTGCTCGGGTTCTTAGGGTTCTTAGGGTTTGTTTATTTTTTTTTCGGCTAGGGCTTCTTCGTTTGATCTCCTTGTCCCGTGTCTTGCTTCGACTATGGCAAGAACACGCATTCCGATCACTCCCTCTAGCCCCTCTCCGATGACCGTTGATCCAATCTCTTCGGATCCCGAGCATCCAACCCCTCCGAAGCGTAGAGCCAAGACCACCCATCCTTCGTCGTCTTCGCCTCCTCTCAAGAAGAAGAGGACGACGACCGCTAAACCTAGAGGTCAACCGAAACCCAAACCCAAGCCTAAGCCCAAGGCCAAAATTCTTGCTTCTGCATCTTCGTTTCATACTCCTACCGATTCCGATACGGAGTATAACCCCGAGACTGAGACTCATAGGGAACCCACTCCTCCTAGTCATCCCGAGTCTAGCACCCACCCTCGTTCGTCTACTCGAAAGCCTAAGGGAAAGGGTCCGATGCCGGTGGGCGGTGTCGATATTTCCTTATGTCGCGATGACCCTTTGTGTCTCGCGGCGTATAACCGTATCGAACATTGCCCGCTGCTTCTGGAGCATTTCGTCCAGTTTAGCGACTTCATAGGGTTAGCTGATCTTCTGTCGTCGTCGGGTCTTCTCGATTACCTTCGATATGACCCGAAGGCGAATCCTCACCCCTACCCTAGATTAGTGAAGCTTTTCTATGCGAATAGGATCCGGGGTCAGTACGATCAGACCCACTCTGTTGAGACGACCGTTTTGGGGACTCCTATAGTCCTCACTGCGGAAATCTTAGGAGAGATTTTGGGTATCTCTTCGTCTGGCCTTCTTCTGTCTGATATTTCGATAGATGATATTTCTTCTCTTGATCAGGCTATGCTTTCAGAGATTTTCCATCAGATCCCTCCTGCCATGATTGGCGTGCCTTCTAAATCTTTCAAGCCTAATGCGTGGGTCCTCAATCTGATTCTGAAGTCGTGCTTGCTTCCCAAGTACGGCTCCTCATCTTTACCTTCCCAGCCATTTTTGAAGCTTATCTATGCGATCTTCATGGGGAGCTCAATTAATTGGGCTCGAATTATACTCGATAAGATTGACTCTTTCGAGTGTATTCGAAAGTCCAATAAATCAGCTCATATCCCATTCCCATGCATGTTGACCCTCGTGTTTCGTCATTTTCGTGTCACGTTGCCTCGTGACGATGAGCGTCCCCTTGGTCCTCCCCTGAATGCGACGGCCGTCAAGAAATCTCTTGCGGCTCTTCGTCACGTTCAGAGGACGACACCTTCTGCGTCTGTCCCTGCCTCTGCCAGTGCCTCTGCCACTCCCGTTGCCACCCTTGATGATGTCCTACGGATACTTCGTCGTCACGAGTCCCGCTTGGCTCGTACCGAGGAGGTAGTCTGCCGTATGGCTCGTCAGATGGGTGTTGAGCTTCCTCCTTCCGTGTCTGAGGATGAGGAGTTTGATGAGATGGCTGAGGAGGACATTGAGGAGCTCTGTCGTGCTTCGACTCGTGCCCCCGAGGGCACTTCTGCTGGTACTGCTGCTGCTGGTACTTCCTCTTCGGCTCCTGGAGTTGCCACCTCTTCCGGTGTTCCAGAGCCATCTGCTGCAGTTCTTCAGCCTTCTGAGCCTGCTGCTGACCCAGTTTCCGAGCCTGCTCATGTATTTGCTGCTGCTGCTTCTGTCGAGACTCATGCTGCTGTTGCGCCTGTTGCTGAGATCTCGACTCCTGCCCCGACGATTCCATCAGTTGAGACACCTCTTCTCCCTGCAGAGCCTGAGTCCACTCCGTCGACTGGACCCACGGACGCTGCAGATCCTGCCTCCTCCTCGTGATCGTCTGTTCCGAGGACTCTCCACTGCATTCTGGATGATATATGTTTAGTGAGAGTGTTTTGGGTTAGGATGGGGTTCAGAGATGCTTTGATGTATTTTTTTTGTGCTTTCTGGTTGTCGGTGTTGGATTTTATGATGATGATGATGTATTTCTTTTTGATGATGATCTGTAGCGCTTGATATGATGTATCTCATATATTCGATGTGATATTTTTTGGATGTACTCATGTTGTCTCTATATATATATATGTTCATCATCGTTCACTTTGTCTTTTATTCGTCGTGCAAATTTGAATATTCGTTGAATTCATTTGAAATGTTACTTCGTCGCTCGACGCATAAAAACTTGGTTAAATAGATTTAAATTCTATAATTGAATATTAACCAAGAATATTGAATATTGAAGAGTATGTTTCTTTATTCAAGAAATGAATAAACATTTGGTATTTTTGATGATTTTGCTTATCATTGAGTTTTATTGATAATGGAAAATTTGGCACACCTTATTTTGATTTCCACAATTTTCCCTTGGTGTCAAGTTGGTCCATTGTCTTTGTCTACGACTCCCGATGTTGGATTTTACATTTCCTAATTGTTGTCGTTATATGCCCCCCATTTTTGGGATAATGCCAAAGGGGGAGAGATAATGATAATAAATAGCGCAAATGAAAATTTAACTCAATTTCCAAGAATCTAGTTTGATATGTTAGATTCAGGGGGAGTTAAGATACATATAAGGATTTTTCAAAATCCGATATTTCAAAAATCAATTCACTCTGTTTATCTTACTCGTCTGCTTGATACAATTCATTTATATTCATTTTGGAATTAACGTATCATCAATGCAGGGGGAGTAAGTATTTTACATTTGTATTATTATCCTTGATTATTATTTATGTTGGTTTGTCATCACCAAAAAGGGGGAGAATGTTGAATATTGGACTCCCCGGATTTGGTTTTGGATGATGAGCAAACATAAATAATTCATGAACTAACAATTTGTGAGCGCAGTATTGGAGATCGTCGCCAATTTCACGAGAATATTCAAAGCGACATCTCAACACTTCCAAAAGCTCATATTCATGCCTAAAGCTTCGTTGAAGCTCTTGCGACGCTTTGGAAAATATGAAGATTCAATCGAAGCTATTGAAGACCGTTTATTAAGGTTTTATTTATAGTCTTTTAGTTTCGATTGATAGAATGTTAAGCCTTGAGTATATCTTACGTTTCTATCTTCATTACGCTCATTTCGTAGCTCTAGGATTCTTGCACAAGTTCACTCTAACTTCCTCGAAGCGTCGCGCTTCGATTCGGACTTTGTTGTGCATGTTAGTTGGTACAAGAACAAGTACTGACCGACTAGATGGTGATCTAGTCGGTCGGCCACTGTTCTTGGACCGACTAGTTTCTGTCAGTTAATTTCTTGGACTTTACTGTTTACAGTTAGTCGGTCTACGTTGACTCACCGACCGACTAGTTTGTGAACTAGTCGGTCAGTGATGCTTCTTTGACCGACTAGTTGTGATTTACTGTACATGCCAAATTTCTCCTAAGCTACTGTTTTCCGTTAGTCGGTCTAAGAACGTTTGATGACCGACTAGTTGACTATCTAGTCGGTCAACTTTTGTTCTTGGACCGACTAAGTCAACTTGCCTTCAGACTAGTTTTCTAGGTCTGAAATTCTATCTCTTCTCAGATCTGCTCTTAGTCGGTCCATGCTGTTTGATTGACCGACTAGTTGATGAACTAGTCGGTCAGTGATTGTTCTTTGACCGACTAATTCTCACAGATTTCTATCCGTTGGAGAATGACCTAACTTGTTTTTATGGGACCCTATAAATACGAACCTAGGTCATTTCTATCTTCAATAGAGCTGCCATTAAGAGATTCATTGAGTTCTAAAGAGATAGCTATTCTCCCTCAAATCTAAAGCTCTCTTCCTCACAAGAAACCCATTCTCTCTCATTTCTAGATCTAGAGAGAAGCTTGTTCTTGGTGAGCTCTTCAAGCTATTGCTTGATCCAAGTCTCCAACTCTTCCCTAGGCACCCATTGCTGCTCATTTCCTTGGTGCTAGGGCTTGGTGACTTCATCTTCCTCAAATCCTTCATTCCACCTATTGGGTAAGAAAAACTCAAGGTATAGGATTTTGTGGTAAGAGTATTTATTTCATTTAAACTCTTTATATTGCTTATTGGCTCTCTCGGTTGTGAGAGAAGTTTGTGATCCCGGGTTGTGGGATTCACTTTGCCATTGCATGTATGATTTGATCTTGTGAAGGTTTTTCACAAGATATTCATAGTGGAAATCTTGAGTTAGGGTTTCTAACTCAAGTATCCGGAGGGGATCCGGGTGGTTGGGACGTAGGATCACCGGGAACAAGTCGGGGAGACTTGGGTGGATCCGAACCCATTAACATCGTTTGTTTGCTTTGTTAATTTCATTGTTGTCATTCAATTTAAGCTTCCGCAAATTGATTTGGTGGTTGTTTGCAATTTAATTTGGAATTATACGCCTTATTATTTTAAAGTACTATTCACCCCTCCTCTAGTACTTGTGCAGTAGCTGGTAGGGCATTACACTTAGGACCGGTCGGCGTCCGCGCTGGCTGGGGGAATTGCCCCCAGACTTATGAGCACAGGAGTTGGTCGGCGAGGGCAAAGCTCCTCGGCTTAGGACCGGTCGGCGTCCGCGCTGGCTGGGGGAATTGCCCCCAGACTTATGAGCGCAGGAGTTGGTCGGCGAGGGCAAAGCTCCTCGGCTTAGGACCGGTCGGCGTCCGCGCTGGCTGGGGGAATTGCCCCCAGACTTCTGAGCGCAGGAGTCGGTCGGCGAGGGCAAAGCTCCTCGGTTTAGGACCGGTCGGCGTCCGCGCTGGCTGGGGGAATTGCCCCTAGACTTATGAGCGCAGGAGTTGGTCGGCGAGGGCAAAGCTCCTCGGCTTAGGACCGGTCGGCGTCTGCGCTGGCTGGAGGAATTGCCCCCAGACTTCTGAGCGCAGGAGTCGGTCGGCGAGGGCAAAGCTCCTCGGCTTAGGACCGGTCGGTGTCCGCGTTGGCTAGGGGAGTTGCCCCCAGACTTTCGAGCGCAGGAGTCGGTCGGCGAGGGCAAAGCTCCTCGGCTTAGGACCGGTCGGCGTCCGCGCTGGCTGGGGGAATTGCTCCCAGACTTATGAGCGCAGGAGTTGGTCGGCGAGGGTGAAGCTCTCCCTCCCCCTCCAGTGAGGCGGCGGTCTTCATTCTTTTGCACCCTTAGTGAAACGTCGATTCCGTCGAAGATTAAGAAAAGACAAAAGGGAATGCAATTGTACTCTTAAGAGTCCTGTCGGACTAGTACATTTGGAGGGAAGGAAAAAGGAAATAAAGCTAGACAGAGGGATGTAAACCTAGATAATCCCCCCGGACTAGGCTACGACTGGGGGGAGAGAGCTCGCCCGCTCACTCTATGATGCGGAGGGGTCCTTGGACGGTGTTGATCTTCTTCCCCTTGTCCGGCTGCATGGAGGTCCCTTCTCCGTGGGCCGGCTCGTCGGCTAAACTCCTCGCGTGCCCCCGGCTCATCAGCTTCTCAATGTCCTTCTTTAAGTGCCAGCAGTCTTCAGTGTCGTGGCCATTGTCTTTGTGGTACTTGCAGTACTTCTCCCCACTCTTCCCACCTCTTTTTGCCTTTGGTGGGGGGCGATCGGTGCGCTCTTCCTTCTGTACTTGGGCGAGGACGGCGTCTGGGGTGGCGTCCCTCGTACCTTCTCCCCGCTGCCTGTTTCTCGGCCTCTTCTCGGTCCGGTACCCTTCGGGGCTGCCTCGTCCGCTGTCGCCGCGCTTGGTCCCTCGAGTGGCCTTTCCTGCCTCAATGGCCAAGGTCTCCTCGGTCAACATGAAGCGCTCGGCCCTCGCCATGATCCCTGGGAGGTCCTTCGGGGGGGTCGTTGTGCAGAGATTTCTTAAGGCCTCTATGGCGCAGCCCTTTCTTAAGGGCCGTTTGGACAACAAGGTCGGGAGGGCTGTTCACGTTCAGCCTTTCCGCGTTGAAGCGGCGCATGAACTGTCGGAGCGGCTCGGCTGGGCCCTGCACTATGTTAAACAGATGTTCAGCATCAGGCTTTACTTGTCTCCCCGCCATGAACTGTTTGCAGAACAGCTGGGTGAGTTCCTCGAAGCTGTCGATGGAGCGGCTGGGTAGGCTGCGGTACCAGGTCCTCGCCGCTCCCTTGAGAGTCGAATAGAAGCCCCGGCAGAGCAGGTCATCGTCGGCTCCTTGGAAGGACATGTCCCCCTCGTAGTCCATCACGTGGTTTCCCGGGTCTCCTATCCCGTCATACTTCCCCAGCGCCGGGATCTTGAATCGAGAGGGGACCCGCGCGTCGGTTATTCTCCGTGATAGGGGACACCGGTCTCCGTGGATCCCCCCGGGGGTTCGACACCCGCCCGCCTCTGGTTCGTTCGGTGGTGGAGGGGGCACAGGCGCCGGCGGGGTCGGCTCCACGGCCTCGCCACACTGGGGGTCGGGCTGACCCGGCGTTCCCGGCTCCTCCGGTGGGAGCTCCCGCTCCGCCGCGATCGGTCTCTCGAGTGGTGTCGATTGCTTCTCCTGCGGTGGGGTGATCGTGGTCGACGAGACGATGCAGTCACCGATTCGTCCCCCGTGCCTTCAGTTTCTCTTCGGCTCCTTTCACGATGAGGGGAGGAGGCGCGCGATCTCGCCTGACGGGAGCCGGACAAAGTGAACCGACGCTCCGTGTTCGGTCTTTGGTTCCCGCGGTCATCGACCACGGCGGATCGTAAGAGCGGGGGATCCCCCGTCCAACGATGGTCGTCGCCCAACGCGCCTCCGTTAGCTGGCGCAGTGCCGACGAACTGCTGTACTGCCGCGACCAACGTCTGGATGTTCGCGTTGGTCTCCTGGGCCAGGGCACGGAGTTGTCCCTGTGTGGCCAGTTCCGACCCGCCAATCTCTTCGGTTGAGGGGGCGGGGTGGTTGCTGACGGGCGTGTCTTCAAGGTTGCCGTTGGATGCGCCATTCCCCTCCTCCGACATGGGGGGCATGCGCCTCTTTCCGTTGCTAGCTCGTGCCATTGCAGGTGCGGTTTGTTTCTTCGTGGGACGGTTCGGTTCCCACAGACGGCGCCAGATGTTTCAGAGTGTTTTCTCACTACAAACGCGTTGACCGTGGACAACCCGGTCAACGTGGTCAAGGGGCCCGCTTGGGTCCCTCGGGTGTGTCGAGTCGGCGCAGACGAGGCGCGAGTCGGAACTGCAGACGACGTGGAGCGCGTCGGCTGGGCCGAATCGGGGTCCTCGGTCGTTGGTAGGGCGAGGGGAAGCCTCGGCCCGGGTTGAGACGCTCGGCCTCGGTCGGATGTTCTCGGCCTCGGCGGTCGGACGACGAGGGGTAGCCTCGATCGTCCAGCTGGTTGCGCGGTCGGCGAGGGGCGAAGGGGAAGCCTCGGCCCGTGGATCGGATGTCCTCCTGCGTAGACGAGAACGCTCGTCAGGGGGCCGGACCTTGGTTCCGGCCAAATCCCCTTCGATGCCTAAGTCAGACAGTGATCTGAAAGAGGAGGCCCGGCGGAGACGGTTCGACTCGAGAGGAGATCGGAACGGCGTCTCACGGCGCGAGCGGGGGAGGATGGAGATGAAATGGGGGAACTGGGACGTTGATGGAGTACCTTAGGTTTTAGATACCTGAGATGCGGTCCTTTGTCCAGTCGTCCTCCTAAACCTTTTATAGACCTCCCGCCGTGACTGCCCCCAACCCACGTCGCTCGTCTGCCCTCGATCGTGCCCCCTCAATCCGCCCCCCTGTCGCCGCTCCCTGCGCCATGCCAGCACCTCCCCATAACAGCCATTAAGTGGTCACGGGATCGGGGGAACGGTTATCGCTGGAGCGGGTGAGTGACTCGTGCGTTATCGGGGCCGGGTCGGATCTACATTTGGGGGCCCTCTATGGGGCTTTGCCGGGCGGGCCTGATCGCGCAGATGGGCTTCCGATCGGCGGTCGGGCACCCAGGCTCGTATCTTTCGGGCTTCGTTCGGTGGGCTGTGCTTTTGGGTCTATGTTGTTGGGCCTTCGTAAAAATAGACGTATCAGGGTGGATACTTCTGGATCCTGAGTAATCGTGTTTGCCTCGTTAAAACCTTAGCTGTGGAAAAACCCAGTGGGAAAACACAACAGCTCAAGGGAAAAGAGTGCAATACACAAGTTACTCCCCCTCATCCGTACAAGCTTCAGGCTTGTAGGTCTTTCAGCTGTCTCATACCAATTCCTTTTACAAGTTTTACAAAAATACATTTTGGTAAAGATTTGGTAAAAAGATCAGCTAAGTTGTTGCAGGACTGGATCTGCTGAACTTCAATCTGCTTGTTCTCTTTTAGCTCGTGTGTCCAAAAAAACTTGGGAGAGATGTGCTTCGTCCTGTCGCCCTTGATGTAGCCCTTTTGAAGTTTAGCAATGCACGCAGCGTTGTCTTCAAACAGGACAGTAGGCTCCAAATCACCGGTCTTCAGGCCAATGGATTGAAGAATGTGGTGGATGACGAATCGTAGCCAATAACATTCTCTACTTGCTTCGTGGATCGCTATGAGTTCCGAATGGTTGGATGACGTAGCTGTTGTGGTTTGCTTTACTGATCTCCAGGAGATAGTAGTACCTTCGTAGGTAAACACAAAACCTGTCTGTGATTTGCCGTGTGCAGATCTGAGAGATAACCTGCATCGGCATAACCAAATAATTGGGGGAGGCACCTCTCTGGTAGTAAAGTCCCAGATCTATTGAACCCTGGAGGTATCGCAGAAGATGTTTTACTCCGTTCCAGTGGCGCTTTGTAGGCGCTGCACTGTGTCTGGCTAGGAGATTAACTGTAAACGATATATCGGGACGCGTACTGTTAGCCAGATATAGAAGTGCTCCAATGACACTGAGGTAGGGTACTTCAGGACCCAGTATCTCCTCCACTTCTTCCAGAGGCCGGAAGGGGTCCTTATGTGCATCTAGTGATCTTACGACCATAGGAGTACCTAAAGGATGACATTTATCCATATGAAACTTACGTAGAAGTTTCTTTGTATAATTCGATTGGTGTAATAGGATTCCACCTCTTAGGTGTTCAATCTGTAAGCCAAGACAATACTTTGTTTTGCCTAGGTCTTTCATTTCAAAAGTATGTTTTAGGCTTTCAGATATCTCATTGATCTCTGCAGGAGATCCTATGAGATTTAAGTCATCAACATATACTACTATGATGACGAATCCTGTTCCCGTTCTCTTGATAAAGATGCACGGGCAGACTTCATTATTTGTGAACCCTTGTTGTGCAATGAAATCGTTAAGTCTGTTATACCACATCTTGCCCGATTGCTTTAGACCATATAATGATCTATGCAGCCTTACAGAGAATACGTCCCGAGGTATCTCTTTCATCTCTGGGGGTAGTTTAAACCCATCAGGAAGTCTCATATAGATATTTTTATCTATATCGCCATATAGGTATGCAGTCACAACGTCCATGAGCTGCATTTCTAGGCTTTCCAGAGAAGTTAGACTTATTAAAAATCGGAATGTGATCGAATCCATGACCGGAGAATACGTATCTTTGTAATCAATCCCCTGTCTTTGGGAAAAACCCTGGGCTACAAGGCGTGCCTTGTAGCGAACGATCATATTATTTTCATTTCTTTTTCTTATGAAAACCCACTTATATCCCACAGGCTTTACTCCTACTGGTGTTTGGACTACTGGTCCAAAGACTTTGTGTTTCAAGAGTGAGTCCAGCTCTACTCTTATTGCCTCCTCCCACTTTGGCCAATCATCTCTGCGTTTACATTCCGTTAGAGATCGTGGTTCGACGTCATCGTCATATTCAGTGACGTGAACGGCAATATCGAACGCAAAATCGTCGTTGACGACTGTGCTATGTTTGTCCAGTACCTCTCCAGTACGTACAAAATTTAATGATGTTTCTCTTATTGTTTCCTCTGCAGGGGAAATAAGGAGGTCTGAGCTCAGCATCCTGTGGAGGGATAATCTTGTTATCTCCAGGAGTCTTCCTCTTTCGAGGAACTTTATCTTTTAAACCTGGTGGGCGTCCTCTTTTCAATTGAGGTACAGCCAATTCTGCTGCTGCTGGATTGCATCCATCTATGGGGATGTCAATCTTAGCTGACTTATTAGCAGCAGGGACGTGTGAACGGACAATCTTCTGGTTATCCGTGAATTTATCCGGCAAAAGATGTATTGTATTCTGAATGTGAAGGATCTTCATGATCTCATCTTCACACAGATTAGTACGTGGATCATATAGGGACAAAGACTTCTGGTCCCAACTAATGGTCTCAGTAGCTTCAGGCGTCTTAGATTGTGTGCCTAGTTTGGGAAAAATTTTCTCATCAAATTCACAGTCAGCAAAACGTGCCTTGAATGCGTCCCCCGTTAGGGGTTCAAGGTATCTAATAATAGAGGGCGAATCAAACCCAATATAGATACCTAGACGACGTTGAGGGCCCATTTTGGTCCTCTGAGGTGGTGCTATTGGGACATATACCGCACAACCAAACACTCTCAAATGAGAGATATCCGGAGGTGCGCCATATGCAAGTTGCATCGGGGATAATGTATGACCTCCAGAGGGTCTTATCCTAATAAGTGATGCGGCATGTAAAATAGCATGCCCCCAAGCATCCACTGGCAACTGGGATTGCATAAGCAATAGACGTACAATCCATTGGAGTCTCTTTATAAGGGACTCAGCTAATCCGTTCTGGGTGTGAACATGTGCTACAAGATGTTCAATTTCAATACCCGTTGCCCGGCAATAGTCTTCGAAGAATGTGAAGTAAATTCGCCCGCATTATCAAGATGTAGTTTCTTGATGGTTATCGGGGAAATGAGCACGCAACCTTATTATTTGTGCAAATAGCTTTGTAAAAGCTAGGTTGCGGGTGGACAAGAGGCACACATAAGACCATTTAGTCGATGCATCAATCAGTACCATGAAGTAC
The DNA here is from genome assembly GCA_030789695.1 of Scilla litardierei. Classification (NCBI taxonomy): domain Eukaryota; kingdom Viridiplantae; phylum Streptophyta; class Magnoliopsida; order Asparagales; family Asparagaceae; genus Scilla; species Scilla litardierei. The sequence goes on along the minus strand of CM061138.1, from coordinate 94,210,226 downwards.
CGAAATGGCCCACTTGCGGGGTGAATAGGCCTGCAAATGTCACCATGAATTCTCTCAAGGAAGCCATGAGACTCTAATCCCACTTTTAGGTGGGAGGGTCTCGTTATAAGTTTTACCTTGAAACAAGGGGGACAAGGAAATTCACCCTTATGAAGAATCTTCATGTTCTTCAATTTATGTTCACGGGATTCAGTGATGATGCGTCGCATCATTGCTGATCCAGGGTGACCAAGTCTGTTGTGCCAGAGTTGGAACTCTGGCAGTGATTGGCACGTCTGGTGCTCACTCATATTGGCTTCTATTGGTTGAATGTATGTATGGTAGAGACCCGACGGGAGTCCCTTGAATCGCTCGCAGATGATCTTCTGGTCATCTTTTTGACGAGTTACATACAGATATTCAACCTTATTTTCATCTCTGGTTTCTAAGTGATATCCGTTTAAACGGAAGTCCTTGAAACTTACGAGATTCCTATTTGATTTAGGAGAGAATAATGCATTTTTTAGTTGAAGTCTTGTGTTATTTGGGAGCAATATAATTGCTTCACCAGATCCTTCGATTATTTGGGACAGTCCTGAAATTGTGATAACATGACCGTCATATTTATTTATGCTATTAAAATAGCAATGTTAGCGAAGGATTGTGTGCGTCGAGGCACTGTCCACTAGGCATTCATACTTCATCTATATAAGCAAAAATGAAATTTTATTTGAGTAAATGTAAATGACATTCAAAAATAAAAGTTCGTACTAAAGCAAACAAAAGATAAAGATACATGGAATTTTAAATGCATAGATAAAGGATGATGCTTAATCAAGCAGGTCGTCGTTCTCGAAGTCTTTTGCCGTAAACATCGTTGGCGGCTAAACAGCCGCCAAGTTTGTTTCAGTTAGAGACTTCTGGCTCGCCTGATATAGATACTGAAGGTGGCGAGGAGTGCGGTAGTTTCTGGACCAATGGCCAGCCATGCCGCATCTATGGCATTTATCCTCCAAGTTCTTCTTAGGAAGTGACACTTGGTCGGTGTTCTTTCGCTTCCATGTGAAGTTTCTCTTTCCCTTATTGTTTTTGTTTGTCTGGGGTGCTGCACCTCGTCCATTCTTCATCACAGCTTTCCCTTTGGTATTTTTAGCCTTCTTCTTATTTTTCCACTTCTGGGGAGAAACGTGATGGGCTTCATGGATAGGTGCAGTGCCAGCTGGACATAAATTATGAGTGGCTAGCAGTAAATCTCGATTCTGCTCTGCCCTAAGTAGGCATGAGATCAGATCAGAGAATTTCGTGAAGTTGTGTTCACGATACTGCTGCATGAGGATTGCATCTTTCTCGTGAAACGAGGTAAATGTCTTTTCCAACATGCGTTGTTCTGTCACTTCTTCACCGCACAACTTCAGGCGTGAGGTGATATTATGAAGTGCAGAATTATACTCATCGACGGACTTGTAGTCCTCAAGTCTGAGGGTTTTCCACTCATAACTGGCATGCTGTAATATAACTCAATTTGATGTTTATACCATGCCTCCAGCGCTGTCCACAGTTCCTTTGGGTCATCTACCGTTAAGTATTTGGCCTTTAAGGTCCGATCTATATGTTTCCTAATGTAGATTATGGCTTTCGCCTTATCCATATCGGAGACAGTGGTAGTAGTGCTACTGCTAGATGTAGCAGAAGCATCAGCCGCTGCTGGGGCCGATGAAGGAGCCAAAATAGAGCCAAGGAGTGCCATCGAACGCAAGTTGAACTTCAGGTCCACTCGCCAACTCAGGTAATTTTTCCCTGTAGAATCAAGGACCTCGAAATCGACGCTTGCCAATTTTGCCATTTATCCACGCAATGTAAAATAAGCATAAATTAATTAAAATTGAAATTCACGCATAAAAAATAAAATAAGTAAAATGTGCGGATCGGCCAGATACCCAAAGAAATACAAAGTCCAAATTCCGAATATACAGTCCATAAAGAAAAGAAAAATACAATTTGGAAACCCAGAATGGGTCCCTAAATTTTCCAATTTTCGCCTCCGTCTTCATTTGTCAGTACACCGGTCTTTGGCATAAATACATATAATCCTCACTTACAAATTCTCTCAAAAAGAAAATAAAATTGCAAGGAATATAAAGGGTATCAAATTGGCCGATCGCAAAAATCACATTTTAGCTTATATAAACATCCACTCAGTTTATAAATGGCACATGCACAAAAGAAACAACCACGCATGTATATAACACAGGCATATATAATATGGAAAAATAGACTATAAAATATAATAATCTCTTGGATCACGGGGAGACGTCATACACCGTTAGGTTAGTTTACTAACGGCAGAGCGGTCGCAGGATCCTTAAGATAATTATATTTTGAAAAAATCCTAATATTCCATAATTTAATAATAATGCAATAGTGTTATAATTTTAGCAATATGAAAGACTGGGCGACGGGCCCATGACAATTGATTAAAATAAATTAATAGTTTGAATGGGGCTGCAGGCCCATAAATATTAATCATTTTAATATATTATAAACATTTGGGCTGCATGCCCTTTTGCCAAAAATTAACAAACTAATTACTGCAATTAACTTGGCTTCAGGCCCAATAAGTTAAATTAAAATATTGTTAATATTTGGGCTTCAGGCCCAGTTTCAAAATTTTAATGTAACATATTGAAGATTGCAATTGGAATTACTGGGCTTTAGGCCTGATTTTGGTAGGCAAAAATAATGATCAAGTTAAATGGGGCTGCAGGCCTATAGAATCTATTTAACATAGTTACAAATGGGCTGCATGCCCAACAACAAGGCTATCCAATTTATTTAAAAAGCTAATTTAAAATAAACAGAATAGAGCCTTTAACCCCATTTTGGGCTGTGGAATGCCAAAAACCCTAAACCCTAAGTCTGTTCCCTAAAATCCCTTTTACAGGGAGTCACGCAAGAATTTCCCTCTTCCCCCCTGTTTCTAGGTTCGGGCAAGGGCACCCCCACCCCCCCTGCTGGATCGCTGGAGGCCCCCCTGCGGGGGGATCGATGCAGGGATCGCCGGAGGCCCCCCTGCAGGGGGGATCGACGCAAGGATCGACGGAAAGGAACCCCCCGACTGGGGGGTCGGCGACAGGGAAGGCCCCCCCTCGTCTGGGGGGACGGATGGCAGAAACCCCCTCCCCCCCGGCCTGGGGGGCGGCCACAGGGAAGGCCCCCCCCCCCCCCTGGGGGGGGGGGGGGCGGATTTGAAAGGCCCCCCCCAGACGGGATGGGGCGGCGCCGTGAAGCCCCCCCCCGTCTGGGGGGCATCGAAATCGAACGCCCCCCCAGGCGGGGGGGGGGGGGGGGGGTTCCGTGAAGGCCCCCCAGGCGGCGGGGGGGGGGGGGGGGGGGGCGGTGCCGTGCAGGCCCCCCCATCTGGGGGGCGGCGGGGTCGAAAGGCCCCCCCGTCTGGGGGGGGGGCGGCGAAATCAAACGGCCCCCCAGGCGGGGGTGGTGGTGCCGTGAAGGCCCCCCCCGTCTGGGGGGCGGCGGGTTCGAACGCCCCCCCAGGCGGGGGGGGGGGGGGGGGGGGGGGGGGGGGGGGGGGCTTGAAGGTGGGGGTGGGGAGCCGTGGGGTTTTCGTTGTTTATTTATGGTTTTTTTATTTTTTTAAGATAATACAATAGCGGATTTAAAATGCCTTTAGATGAACTATTGTAAAACATAGCTAAATTAAAAATTTGTTTGTAGCTATCTACGGGATTGATTGAAATTACCTCTAGATTAAAAATCTCGGAACGATCGTGAAAATTAAGATCCGTAGATAGTGCCGTTCCTGATACGCTCCAAAAAGAAATCTCCGCAAAGCTTCACCGCAACGGATTACCGCAACAACAGATTCCTTCGCACGTAGGGGTTTGATTTTTGGAAGGAGACTGGAAGAAAAGCTCAAAAGAGAAGAGCGGAAGTGCTGATAACGTGTTGAAAGATTATGGAGAGAAGTAACCATGGCCAATAGCCATGGTTCTTTATTTATAAACTTCATATGGTATTCCAAGAGACAATGGAGCATACCAAAGGTCTCCACCACATTAAGAGTGGTGGAGTAATGGGGGGATAAATGGTGGGGAGGCCAAAGGCCTCCCCCACTCACAACATTATTAAAGATCAAAACGTTCAAAAATAAAAACGTTCAAAATTTGAATTTGAAATTTAAATCAGTTTGGGACTTTTGAATATTTAAAAATAATTATTTTATCCAAATAATAATAATCGCACGCACAGACGACATGTCACGGCCGGCCGGCCGGCGACGGTGGTAGACGGTGTGTTGAACCCATGTTCATGTAACTCCTCTCCCCTTCACAAAAGAGTCGTACCCCTTGGGGCACACCCCGTAGGCTCAACAAAAGCTTTATATACTCCTCCAAAGTTTTATTTCCAAGCAATGTGGGGCTAAACGTTTTGGCGGGAAACCCATGAGAGTCCAAATTCAATTGAAAAATACAAAAGGTTCCAACAATGCCCCACTTGAATTTTAAAACAAATAAAACAAAATCCATTTTTCATCAAGCAGTATTTTTTAACATAAGACTTGTGCATAAGTAAAGGTGTCTATCGACTTGAACCTTTACATAGTGTTGATGATTTAGATTTTGCAAGGACCGTCTACCTTGCAATACTAACAACAAACACTATAGGGGGTGAATAGAGTAATGGAAATAAATTGTGCAATTAAAATTTAACTTGCAAATGCGGAATAATACATACAAGAGGAATTAATCAACACAATCAATCCAAACGCAAACACAAGATTTTAAATCGGTTCCTCAAACTTGGGTATGTCCAGCCACACCAATATTCGCTATAATTCCCACAAAGAGAAGTGAATACAATCCCACAAAGAGATACCTCACACAGAGGATTTTGTCCTACACAAGAACCAAACCAACCCTATACAATGGTCAAACTCCCACACAGAGAATTACTAACTCACGCAAAGAGAATTAGGGTTAATCCTACACTAGGACACCAAACTCCCACAACGAGAGTAACTCCCACAAAGAGAGTATCTAATATCTATAAAGAGAATTAGTGTTTCAAAGAAACATAAAGTAAAACAAATACTCTTACATATGCCTTGAGATGAACCTACACATAAATGAATGCAAGGCATAGAAGAGAATCTCCCAGTGATGAGATTAGCTTGAAAGCACTTGGATGATATTCCTTGAGCTTGACTTCAATGCATGAAGAGGAATATGAGCTCTAAGAGGGAAATGAGAGAGTTTGAGAGTGGCTTAATTAATCTTTAATGATTTTCAATAGTTCCAAAAAGTTCTAATGAACTCAGCCCTCTCCTATATATAGGAACCCTATATGAACTCTCAAAACCCAAGGATAAAGCCAAAAACAAAAGGCTGTAACGGCTAGAATCTGGACTGAAACGTCAGCGACAGTCGACTGATGAACATCTGATAGTCGACTGACCAACGGCTAGATAAATCGCAACGGCTATAATCTGAGCCGGCTATAATCTGAGCCAGGACAGGCGCCTATAGAAGATTACACAGGTGCCTGTACAATGGGCAGGCGCATGTATATCCTTCAGCAGGCGACTGTCACTTGGGATGGAAACGGAGCAGAGAAAATGCAACTTGCGCACAGACGACTGAAGAACAACTCACAGGTGACTACAAATAGACAGACGACTGTAAATACTTCATCAGTCAACTGACTTGCAAATTGGAATGAAGCCCAGAAAATGCAAGTTGCGTACAGACGATTGTAGAACAATTAACAGGCGCCTGTTGGGAGACAGGCGACTATACATTGCACTTCAGTCGACTGTTCCAAAAGCTCAAGTAAGAGTCAAGTAATGGTTGACTTGAGTTGAGGTATAACAGTCTACTGTAGAAGGCTCGACAGGCGCCTGGAGTCACCCAGTCGTCTGTAAGACCTTCATCAGTCGCATGTTGGAAAGCCAGAGACTCCAATTGAATCATTTGGCATGATGAACCTATTAGGTTGGATTCTATGATAATACTAAGGCTCACTAAGATGGTTATAAACATATGCATGAATGAGTAGACCATCTATCAAAGCATTACATTAAACCTAGTATCAAAAAGAGAAAAGCAATAAATGAAATAATACATGAATTACATTGCTTTCCTTAGAGTATATGGCTTCAATCCATGATGCCTTGATGCTCCACATCATCTCCAAGCTTTGGCACCCCTTGAGTCCAAGCTTTGGCATTACTCCTCTTGATGTCCATCCTTGCACCAAGCTATTAGTCTCCAAATCATGATATTCTTCATAAGATAAACATGAGACTAACACAAGAGAGATATTAGCAATAACATAATGTTGTGATCATCATCAAAATAGCATTGATATGAAACACCAATACTCAACAATCTCCCCCTTTTTGATGATGACACACATTATGTAAAATATAAGAAATAAAGCACAGTGCTAATGAGCTCCCCCTATTTATATGCACCAATGTTAAAATGAGATACACAATAATAAATACTCATTATATCAACTGAAATAATAAAACATAATGGTGACATATAATAGGCATGGATTACATAAACCAATTTCAATAAGTATATAACATGCTCCACATGAATAGTTTACATAATCCCACATATCTCTCTCTCTCCACACACACACACACACACACACACACACACACACACACACACACACACACACACACACACACACATATTTATAACTCCATAGATATATCTCTCTCCCCAAATGCATTGTATGAAATACAAGATTTACATAATGCATATATCTCTCCCCCTTATCATTGTCAAAAAGGTGGACATCAAATATATCCACTTGTCATTCTAATAAAAGATGTGACAATATGCAAGAGTTAAAGAGATGTATGATACCAAATTATAAAATTTTGTGGGTAACAATCACTATCCTATGATCCCCCTAGATCATAGAAATGGTCAAATTTTTGACTTCTAGGATCTAATACCAATTGTTACCAATTGTAAAGAAGGAGATAAAAGATCTTTAAAGATAATCCTCTTTACAAATTGTAAATTTATATTTGGAGGTATGGGTCTAAAGTGTATCAAAACATATATATGTAAAAATCAATCACATTGATACACATGACATTGCCAAGAGAAAATATAACATGAAACATGTTGGCAATATCCAAGGGTTGAATTTGAGACCAATAATAACCAATTGTAAACAATGATCTCAGGACAACCCGAAACGAGAGTTAAAATATGTTTTAAAATATTTTAAACATACAACATATTAAGTCACTCATTGACATACATATGGATCAACAAATGTATGTATGCCAATGTATTTCCCAAGGTCACTATTATCATGAAAAATAAATTTGAAACCATTTTCAAAACCATGAAACATCACACAGACAATGTGTATGCTAAAAATAAACATTAAGCATAATACCCATGCAATATGCATATGTGTGTGAGACCTAAACATTAGGGAACCAAACCCAAGAGGAGTTTGATTTCCTAATGTAATCACGTGAGGTGATCACATCCCTAATTAGAGAGTTGATGTATTTAGCCCTCTCTTGCACATTACACCTAGTGGGAATCCATAAACTCAAGGATTTCCTAGACAAGGGTTTTGCCTTTGCAAGAGGGTGGATGTGGCATGCTTAGGTGTAGAAAATATTTTCTTGGCATGCATAAAGTGATGATTTTGCTTCTTCACAAAAAATGAAGGATTTTCGTTATTCCTCACCACCTTGTGATTTACATGCTTCTTGTTGGTGTTATTGTTATACAAGAAAGCATGGTGATTCTTCTTAGATGCTTTAGCAATATTTCTTGAATTTGCACCAATAGAAGAATTAGAGGTGGGTTTGGTAACCACCTTTGGAGTATATCCCAACCCTCTTCTATGGGTGGCCGGATGTTGTTTTTCAAGCAAACAGTAGAGTGAATCCCTAGCATGAACAAATCTTATGAGCTTTTGGGATTTCTCTTTGCATTTCAACGTAAGTTGTTGAATGTGAGATTCTAAGCTAAGCTTTTGAGCTACCAAATTTTCATTAATTAGGCTTAAATCCTTAACTTGAGAGAGAAGTGTGTGTCTCTCACTAGTGTTACAAATGTGCACATCATTATTGTTTACACTAGAAGATTCTAAAGCATGCACCCTACTCATTGCATTTTTAAATTTTGCTTTCAATTTAGCATATGAGTCGATGCACTTACTTGCCCCATTGGAGACCACGTTGTAGCGGTATTCGAGCTCCTCGTAGGATATCTTTAGCTCCTCTTTAACTTCCTCATCGGATTCCTCCTCGCTTGAGCTTGACGAAGACTCTTTCCATTAGCCATGAAGCACATTTCTTCGTTGGGGTTGAGCCAACACCTCTACCTCTTCATCGCTTGAACTAAAGAAGATTGATGAAGAATCATCAAAAGCCGCGAAGCACATGTGAGCTCGCTCCTTGTCATCCTCTTCTTCATCACTTGATATGTCCTCATCAGAGTCATCAAATGTGTCGACGGGTCCCTTCTTTTGGTTCTTGAACTTGGACTTGCCTTTCCGATGTTTCTTTTCTTTACCCTTGTAAGTCTCTTTGGTGGGTTTGGAAGGGCATTCGGTAGAGAGATGACCTTTGCCACTACAATTGAAACAAGTAGGAATCTTGTTAGATTTGGAGGCAAGCTTTGAAGAAGATTTACCTTGCTTGCTTCTGAGGAATGCTCTTATTGTGTGGCAAGCTCCACGATTTCATCTCCACTAGCCTCATCTTCGTCATCTTCTTCACTAGGAGCTTCTTGATGGAATTTCTTCCTCCATTTGATTGGCTCCTCCTTGGCACGGAATGCAACCCTCTTTTGCTTCTCGGGCTTGGTTGGTTGAATATCATTCTTGCTGGGTTTTGAGGGACCCTTAGGGCATAATTCTACGCCCGTCCTACGTCAGACGGACGAAAGAATTAAAACATCAGCGAAAAAATGAATTATTAAACAATTTAATAACGTACCCTAAGAATGTCAACGACCTTAGCCAAGATCTCTACTATCTTGAGATGGGTCTGACCAGCCCCAAGATAGATCTAAATTACTGCAATGAAATAAATAAAATGCATTAAGAAAAACACATACAGGGAACTTTACCTCCGCATAGAACAAAGCGTCGTTCTCAGTAACGGACTTTGGCCTTCCCCAAAGCTAGCCGCCTCCGCACATCCGAATTGCTCCACCCAAAGCGAGCCACACTGCGCCTCTGAGCCAATCAACCACCGAAGAAAGATTCACTTTGAGAGCGATCCGCGTCGTATACTTTGGATCGAATCCAATCTTCCTCCTCGTCTTGCTAGGACGCGAACGAACGAATCAGAAGTGTTGAGGAGAAGAGAATAATTTTCGTCATGAATCGAGTGTGATCAAAACTTTTCGGAGCTACTCGATTCAAAGACTTGGTGCAATTTTTCTAAGGGGTGTCGACCCCTATTTATATAGGAGGCCGGACCACTTGCTCGTCTCACGAGCAATGTGGGATTAATTAATATGGGGATTAATTAGTGAAGAAAATTAGGATTAGTTTTGCCTTACACTAAGGCTCAACTTCAACCAATTATTTCTCCCTCACCGTTGAACTTCGGAAGGGATACAACCTGTCAATTCGAAGATCTTTGAATGGTGAACGCATAGAAACAAACGACGACGAATTCTGACTTTGTTTGACCCCTCAAACAATTGCTCAAAGTTGAGCAAAAATCACAAATTCGGCTAAAATTGCCGCCGTCGCCATTAGCCTAGGGTTTTCCCCAGACCGGGACCCGCGGGTCCAGGCACGCCCGCCTGTTGTGCAGGCATGCTCGAGCCCTGCCCGCATAAGCGGTCAGGTCAGACCCGTCTACTTAGCGGGCGAGTCCACCCTGCCAAGCAGGCTGGACCCCCCTTTGCGGGTGGTTCAGCCCGCCTAGCGGGTCTGGACCGACCCGCCCGCCCAAGCTGGTCTGGGCCAGAACTGGGCAAAGGCGGGTCTGGACCCGTCCGCCCAAGCTGGCCTGGGCTAGAACTGGGCAAAGGCAGGTCTGGACCCGCCCACCCAAGCTGGGCTGGCCTTTTGGGCTGTTTCTTGAGTTCTACAGCTCCGATTGAGCCGATTTTCGAACCGTTGGAAAGCAGAGTTTGAATGGGACTATCCCAAGAACCATTGCAACCTTTTTCTATGCTTTTATTATGCAGAGTATTCTTGTAAACATTTTACAATATATTTTCAATCCTTTTGCATCACATGCAATAATCCCTTATAGCATTCCTACTAATGCTAAAATCGCAGACCTTTTACGATATCATTTGTAACACCCCGCTCTCTAGGATAACCGTGAAGTATGAATCCGTCCCAGGTTCTCCTAGAATAGCGAGTGTTACAAGGAGCGAAAAGAATATACGAAGGAGTCAGTAGGGCCATTACGCACCACTGGATAGTACCTGTAATGTTCACGAGGACAACCCAACAAACACAACACAAAAGCACACAGATAACAAGAGAAAACATTAAACAAACTCAGAGGCACCAACTAAACTAAAGAGAAACTCTGATCTTTATACATCACCAATGTCCATTATACATCCATTTATCTAAAATACTTCACTCTACCCAAATCTACCAAAACAAGACCCCAAGAGTACAAGTCTCTCATCCTCTCCCTTCACTACCCAACTCACAACTCAAGCTCATAAACCATAAGTCTAACTCCATCTTCCTGTCTCCAGCTCCATACACCTGAAACCACAGATTGGAGCACATCAAAGCGTGTCCAAGTAGGAAACCCAACTTGTGCAGAAACTAAATATTAATTTGGGGATGTGTTTGCCATCTTCCATTAGGATCTCAATTAAACCTACAATTTTCTCATTAATTATTGCTACAAATCACACAACAATCCCAAATTAAAAGTTAGGTTCACAAGGGGGGAATCATACCTCACGAAATTGGATGACTCTTCCTACTTCCTCTTCTCTTCTACCTTTCCTTTGATTTTTCCTCTTGCCTTTTGGTTTTCCCTTTCTTTTCTTCTTTCTTTCTTTCTTTCTTTCTTTGTTTTGTTTGTGTTTCTTTTTTTTATTTGAGGCCAATTTGGCCATGTGAGAGGAATGAGAGGAAAAGAGAGAAAGATGACAAAATGAAATGAAAAGAAGAAGAAAGAAGAAGAAGGGTGTAGAAAAAGGAAAAGAATTAATTAAAAGAAAAAGTATTTAATTAAAAGAAGAAGAATAGTGTAAAGAAAGGAAAAGAATTAATTAATTTAAAAGATCCCCTTCTAGAAACCTATTTATTTACAAGTTTGCCGCTCCTTTTAAACATGCCATCTTGCTATACGCACACCCATACTTAATTACAAGTTTGCCCTTCTACTATGCACACACGCCACTAATTACAAAGATGCCCCTAACCACAACCCTTTTCACACTAGCCTTTTTACATAATCCATTTCCTATTACACATAAAAGGTAATAATACTTAATAAATAATCATAATCATAATCCTAATCATAATTCTAATAATACTATTACCACACTACATTACTATTAACACACGACATTACATAGCAAAGAAATCCAATAATAATACTAATAAAATCTAACTCTACTACTACTACTAGCACATCTTTATTACAAACCACATCGTCCTCACTAATATACAATGCACCAATAGTAATATATCAATACACACACTACACATACATTCAAACACACATACACTATATTTCACACAAAAGGTAGGCCCTAATGTATATGGCACTCTGGGCCATTACATCATTAAATCTCATTTAATCAAGACTTATCGTCACAAACTCTTTGTGACTTCAATTATTCTCGTGCACCCGAGTGCACTTCTTCTAAACCACTCTTATTACTAAGACGCAAATCTCACTCGGTGTGAGACCCTACAGCCTGACCCTACTACAGGTTGGGGCTCAAAACCCCAAGACGACAGTGACCACGAGCAACAGGTGTCGCCACTGTTTCGACATCATAATTACTTGATTGACCCATTGACAAAATGTCGTCAGGATCACTCTGACCGTTCAGTGATGAATACTGCAGTTTTAGTCCCTTCGTCATAACTATGTCACTGTTAAGCCTAGGGTATGGTAAAACGTCAACCCTGCTAGCTAGCATTGGTCAGTATACACCGGTCTTTGGTATGTCCATGTTGTACTACCTACAACATACCCCGGCCGAGGTTTAGCACATAGAACCGTACGAGCCTGTGACACTGACTTCCCTTAACGAAAGAGACGAATCCTATCTTAGTCACTACTTACCTTGTACGCTTCAAATGTCACCCAACCCAAGACCTTTCAACAAGTGAAGACTCGAGACTAGATCATAGATCTAAGTGTCATCGTTCTTGCACAAGTTCGTACAATGACCTCAAGTCTAAAGGACCAACTAGCCTATCATCACTAGATAGTTATCAATGACAGTTTAGTTTAATGTTAACCATTTGACAACTCTTTATTGGGTCGTTCAGTGAACTCATTCTCCAATGAGCACATGTGCCTCGTCTCCGACTTCGCCAGGTCGAATGATTATGAGATCATCATTACCCTTTAGGATAAGACAAAGACACAATGGTCTGTCCGATGTACTGATATCCATTTCTTGACACATCTATGACCATGAACATTTAAAGACTCAAGTTCCTATCGGTCATTCACTTCCCACAATCGAGATCTCCTTCTAGATACGTGTAAGACCTTACTTTAAGTCTAAGAAAATTATCCAAGTATATAAAAACATTTAGTCACACTGGGATAATTAGCACCATTTATATTTGAACAAGATGTTTTCCAGGATAAATTGCCTCGAGGGCATATATCTTCCTACAATTCTTGTGTTGAATCTTTACTTGGTATGCCATGAGATTACCAACGCACTCCTCAACAGTATATTTGGACATGTCGTTAGACTTCAAAATCTCGTTGGCCTTTGACTCCCATTTGGGTGTAAGAGAGTCAACGATCTTCTCCACTCGATCCCCTTGGGAAATCACATTCCCAAGTCCTTCCAAAGCGTTCATAATGTATGTGAACCTTGTGAACATTTTTGAGATGCTTTCTCCTTCCTGCATCTTAAACATTTCATATTTAGATCTAAACACACTTTGTTTAGATTTCTTTACCTTGGATTGTAATGCCCTGCGAAGCTACTGCACACGTACTAGAGGGGGGGTGAATAGTACTTAAAATAATTAAGAGAGTTATTCCTAACTATTGTGCAATAAACAAATGACAATGCGGAATAAACAACAATCAACAAGAATTAACAAACGCAAACAAAGCAAGTAACGGGTTCGGATCCACCCAAGTCTCCCCGACTTGTTCCCGGTGATCCTACGTCCCAACCACCCGGATCCCCTCCGGATACTTGAGTTAGAAACCCTAACTCAAGATTTAGCACTATGAAATTCTTGTGAAAAACCTTCACAAGACCAAATCATACAAATGACATGTGACTCCCACAAACTGAGATCACACACTTCTCTCACAACCGAGAGAACAATTCAAATATCAAATGTGATGAAATATTGAAACACTTACCACAAAATCCTATGCCTTGAGTATACTTACCAAATTAGGGCAAAGAGGGGTTTTGAGGAAGAAGATGTCACCAAACTCTAGCTCCAAGAAGTTGACCAGCAATGGAAGCCTAGGGTGGAGTTGGTGACCTTGGATCAAGCTCTTGGTTTGGAAGGCTCACAATGGAGAGAATCTCTCTTGAGGATATTGGCCCAAAGAGTGAGGGAGAGATTCTTGTGAGGAAGAGAGAGCTTAGAATTAGCTTGAGAAAACTCCTCTCTTAGGTCTGAAATAACTTTGATAGTGGACCTCTAACCTTGCCTCAAACGAATCAGGATTGTATTTATAGAGGCAAGGAAAATCGTGTTGGAAAAGTACCCAACGGCTCTATTCTGAACCAGACTAGTCGGTCAAAGAAGGATCACTGACCGACTAGTTCATCAACTAGTCGATCGGTGATACAACGTAGACCGACTAACGGTTGAACAGCCAAAAGGTCGAAGTACAGGAGATGACAACTAGTCGGTCTAAGAAGACTTGCCGACCGACTAGTTTCACAACTAGTCGGTCGGTGAATGATCTTTGACCGACTAACAGTCGAAATATAGAAGGCTGACTTCAAGAAGATTTAGTTGGTTTAAGAACAAATGCTGACCGACTAGTTTCTCAACTAGTCGGTCGACAAACGTTCTTTGACCGACTAACTCGAAACAATAACTCATGCTGAATTTAGGCAATGATAACTAGTCGGTCTGAGAAGGATTCCTAACCGACTATATCGTCATCTAGTCGGTCGGTGACTCTTCTTTGACCGACTAATTGATCAACAAATCTGGGCTGAAATGAGCAAGGCATTCTAGTCGGTTCAAGAGGAATTTCCGACCGACTAGATCGTCATCTAGTCGGTTGGTTCTTCTTCTTGAACCAACTAACATGCACTAGAAGCCGAGGGAAGAAGCGATAGGCTTCGGGAAAGATTTTAATGGCTTCTATGATAGTCCTAGCTCTAAGATATGCGCGAAATGAAGATAATAATGTAAGTCCTACTCAAGGCTTAACATTCTAATTAATGAAGCTAGAAGACAATAAATAATACATGACGAACCGTCTTCAAAGCTTCAATCTTCATTCTTCTTGACTTCAATATTGCTCCTTGAGCTTCAACGAGGCTTCAGGCACACGATCATGCATATTGAGAAGTCTTGAGAAGTCGCTTTAGATGTACGTAGTATTTTGGTGACGATCTCCATAACTGCGCTCACAAAACAGTTAGTACACAATATTTATGTTTGCTCATCATCCAAAACCAAATCAGGGGAATCAACACTCAACATGGATGTCCCTTCAAAAGTAATCTCCAAGATATGCCAAATTTTTTCGGCCGATTTACATATGGAGATGCGGTTGAACTCATTCGGAGTGAGGGCGCAATGAAATGCATTCGTAACCCTCGCATTGAATTTGATAGAATCCTTCTCCGCCTTTGTCCTTGAGACTGCGGGGCTTCTCAAAGGGTGACTCTGTGATGTCCCAAAGGTCTTGACCCTCCAAGTAGATCATCATCCTGTCTTACAACTACGGTAGTTGGTTTCGTTGAAGAGGGGGAGTCGAACGGTTGATAGACCTTCTTCATGAGACGCGGATATAGTGTTTAATGCCATCATTGTTATATGCTATAACCTCGTTCTGATACCAATTGTAAGGACCGTCTACCTTGCACTACTAACAACAAACACTCTTGAGGGGGTGAATAGAGTAATGGCAATAAATTGTACAATTAAAATTTAACTTGCAAATGCGAAATAATAAATGCAAGAGGAATTAATGAACACAATCAATCCAAATGCAAACACAAGATTTTACCCTGATTCCCCAAACTTGGGTACGTCCAGCCACATCAATATTCACTATAATTCCCACAAAGAGAAGTGAATACAATCCCACAAAGAGATACCTCACACAGAGGATTTTGTCCTACATAAGAACCAAACCAGCCCTATATAAGGGTCAAACTTCCACACAGAGAATTACTAACTCCCACACAGAGAATTAGGGTCAGTCCTACACTAGGACACCAAACTCCCACAACGAGAGTAACTCCCACAAAGAGAGTATCTAATTCCCACAAAGAGAATTAGGGTTTCAAAGAAACACAAAGCAAAACAAATACTCTTACCTATGCCTTGAGATGAAATTACACATTAATGAATGCAAGGCATGGAACAAAATCTCCAAGCGATGAGATTAGCTTGAAAGCACTTGGATGATTTCCCTTGAGCTTGACTTCAATGCATGAAGAGAAATATGAGCTCTAAGAGGGAAATGAGAGAGTTTGAGAGTGGCTTAATTAAACTCTAATGATTTTCAATAGTTTCAAAAAGTTCTAATGAACTCAGCTCTCTCCTATATATGGGAACCCCATATGAACTCTCAAAACCAAAGGATAAAGCCAAAAACAAAAGGCTGTAATGGCTAGAATCTGGGCTGAAATGTCAGCGACAGTCGATTGATGAACATCTGACAGTCAACTGACCAACGGCTAGATAAATCTCAACGGTTATAATCTGAGCCAGGACATGCGACTATAGAAGACTACACATGCGCATGTTGAAAGCGGACAGGGTCGGAGGCGTCGTTGTGCGACGGAGAGGCGGCCTCCGATGGGCAGGGGGTCGTCGGAGAAGGGGAGGGGAAGAGAGGGGGAGCTGCCTGTGGAGGGAGTGGGGGAGCGACACTGCTCGAGAGTGTGGGCTCGCTGCTGAGGGGGGGTGACGGTGGCGGACTACGGGCAGAGCGACGACAGCAAGGGGAGCTGGGCAGGGGCGCTCTTGGATGAGGGTGGCACCGGAGCTGTCGAGTGCTCGGAAGAGACAACAGGAGAGGGGGCTTGGGGGAGGCAGATGACGGCGTTGGATGCGAGGGTGAGCGTTGGTGATGTCGCTCCGGGGCGACGGGCGACAGTCGGAGTAGAGGGAAGAGAGGAGGAGAGAGGGCGAGGGGTGGAGAGAGGTTGGAAGGGTTTGGTTTTCTTGGTGGGGTTCGAAAGAGAGCGGGGAGTGATATGGGTTCAGGAGAGAGGGCCTGGGTCTGTGAGTTGAGAGGGGTGAGGGGTGAGTTTATATAGGTTTAGAGAATATATTGTTATAATTATTGTTATTATTGTAGACAATAGGATTAAATGGGATGGTTGAGATCCCAAAATTCTGGATCTCACTGGCTAGGGGAGGCTAATAATGGGAGGTAGGTTAGGGGATTGATTAGGGTTAAAGTAAATGGTAATTGGGTAATTAATAATAGTAAAAACGTTATTAGTGATTGTAATTAGTAAAAATGACGTAATACTACGCCGTTTTCGCATACGACTCCGAAAAATTACAAAAACATAGCCACAGGTTTGTATCGTCGCGAGGATCGCGAATACGAGGTCCATTTCAGATTTTGAGTTACAGAGATATGAGTTTTGGGCCAAAACGTTTGGGATGCGAGTTTGCGGGTTCTGAGTCGATTTGACGCTAGAAAATTACGAAATTAATATGGGGAGCCTAAATGACTATAGAATCATACTGTAGAAGTTTGAAATCGTTTTGATCAAGTTTATATAGAAAATTAATTGATACAGCTATATCACTAACAATTAAGTAGAAAATATTATATAAACTATTTAAACTTTTTGACGACACTTAAACTTACGAATACATGTTATAACTAGTATGATGATACGAAAATATTTTTATATAAGTGATTTGAAATCATTTCTGGTATAAAACGCCTAAAAATACGTAGAATACGAATATACGTGTACTGATGGACACGGGCCGTCACACGATCGATCAGTATTATTTGGTCTTAGCTTGTCTTTGTTAGGTCATATCCAACATACCTCAGTTAAGGATTTCTGCTCAGGACCATACTGACTTTGCGACACTAACTCCCTACAACGGGAAAGACGAATCCTGTCTTGACCACTACTCTCCTCGTACGCTTCAAGTGCCACCCAACCTAAGACCTTTAGATATGCATTGTATCGAAGCTAGGTCATAAATCAAAGTGACACTATTCATGTACATGCTCGTACAATAAGCTTGAAGGGTTTATAGCGACCCTAAGAGCTTAAAATTGACGTCCGATCTAAGTCGGGCGGACGACGAAAAGAAATAAGCAGCGGAAAATAAATTTAAACCCATTTTAAGAAAGTCTTAATGATTTAAAACCCTAGTCAGAATCTCTACTATCCCGGGCTGTGCCTGGGAGTGCATAGGCATGGGTACGGGCTTTTTTCTGGTTTTTATTTTTTCTTTTTGTTCTGGACTTCCTTCAACCCTACTGGGTTTGGACCAAAATAAAATGGATTCGGGACTATCCCGAAACCCCGGCTTGAGCTTGTTCTATGCCTTTATTATAAAATATGTTTACAAACACTTTACAACATATTTTAAATCATTTGCATCATATGCAATTAGTACCACATTATTAATATCATTTAGGCTATATCACAAACTATTTGTGACATAATAAATTCACATACATCGTATGCATTATCTCCCTATTTCTACATATTACTTCACGAAGGTCCCACTCTGTGTGAGACCTTACAGCCTGACCCTGCTACAAGTGGTTCTCGAAACCCCAGATGGCAGTGACCACGAGCAGCAGGTACCTTCCCTATTTTGGTATCATCATTATGTGGTTAGTGAAGGGTTTTCTGGGTCCTTAGGGCTATCAAATTGACGTCATGCCTAAGTCGGACGGACTTCGAAAGCATAAAAGCAACGGAAAACATATCTTAAAACAGTTTTAAGAGAAGTCCTAAAGAATAAACCCTAGCCAGAATCTCTATTATCCCGGGGTTCGGTCCGTCTAACCCCTAAGGATAGATCGCTCAAACTATTACAATTATAAACACATGTAAATTAAACTACATACTCGGAACTTCATTTCTGCAGAATACTAAGCGTCATTTTCAGCAACCATTCTTTGACTCCAAAGCGATGCCCCGAGCCACTTCACCCATTCTGAACCGCGTCCCGAGGCGAACCTTGTCTCGAGCCGAATCGTGTCCCGAGGTAAGCAACACCTTTGTCACCGAGCCAACCATACACTCCAGAAAGTTTCACCTTGAGTGATTCTCTGCCAAGACTTCGGATCCGATCCAAACGCCTTCGTAGCTTTCCCAGAGCCCGATCAGAAACAGGGAAGAATTTGGGAGAAAGAAGAAATATTTATTTAGTCTTAATTCGAGCGTTCTCAAAACTTTTTAGAGCTTCTCGAAATTAAAGACTTGGTAAGGGGTGCACCTATACAAGTTTAAATGAGGGTGGTTGGCCACTATTTATATAGGCAGCTGATCCCTCTTCTTCTTATCATATCCGATGTTGGACTAATCAAATTAGAGGGGAAAAGTTAATTTAGTTTGCCTTACACTAAGGCCAAACTTTAACGAATTTTTCCTCTCTCACCGTTAAGCTTCGCAAGTGATATCACATATCAAATCGAAGTGTACTGAACGATGAACGCATAGAAACAAACATGGCTCCATTTGACTTCGTTTGACCCCTCAAATATAGTCTCAACGATAGGCCAAAAACCACAAAACGGCTGAAATTCCCACACGTTTGGGTTTCAAAAACCCTAGAACGTGGGGCCCAAGGTGGGCCCCATGCGCTTGCATGTGGGTGCCTACAAAAGGGCGCCTGCTGTCGCCCTTGGGCACCGGCATTTCCCTTTGGCCGGGCCAAATTCATGCCCCCCTTTTCTTAAAAAATCTTTTGGTCCTCAAGTGATTTGTTTGGCTTTTTATCATTCTATTTAAAACTCCTTTTAAATAGACTTTCTGGGCCCGTTTGGACTCTGATTCGAGCATGGTTTTCTCCCCGACTTTTGTGGAAAAATCCTCTCTTTATTTCTATGCATCTATTATTTAAAATACGCTCGTAAACACTTTACGACATATAAATACTATTGCATCAAATGCAATTAAACCCACATCTTTAATATTTTAGACTTATATCGCAAATTTTGCGACTTAATTAATTCCCATACATCTGATGTATAATCTTCCCAAATACTTCTTATTACTTGACGAACGTCTCACTCTGTGTGACACCATACAACCTGACCCGACGACAGGTGGGGCTCGAAACTCAAGACGGTAGTGACCATGAGCAGCAGGTGCCGTCCCTGTTTTGGTATCATAATTGAGTGGTTAACTCATAGACATGGGTATTGTCGGGACCAACTTGACTGTGTCCGTAATGAATACTGCAGTTTTAGTCCATTCGTCAAAACTATGTCGCTAGTCAAGCCTAGGGTATGGTCAACTATCAACCCCAATAACTCGAATCCAGTTAGTCTCCATTGATCTTTAGTCAAACAATGTCGGACTTCTTCCAACATACTCTGGCCAGAGTTTTTTTACTAAAGATCGAATTAACACGTGCGACACTAACTCCCCATAAACGGGAGAGACAAATTCTCTCTTGGTCATTACTCTCCTCGCACGCTTCAAGTGTCACCCAACCAAGGGCCTTTCCACGGGGCTTGCTCCTAGGCCAGATCAATGATCAATGTGACACCGTTCGCGTACAGGTTCATACAATGACCTCAAGTCAAAGGACCAACTTACATATCATCACCGAGAGGTATCATTGACAGATTAGTCAATGTTAACCATTTGATAACTCTTGTTGAGTCATTCGATGAACTCATTCTCTAATGAGCACTTGTGTCTCGTCTTTGATTTTACCAAGTCAAACGATTATGAGATCATCGTCACCACTCCATGGTGAAGACAAAGACACAATGATAGATCCGATGTATCGATATCCTTTTCTCGAAACATCTACGACCATGAATGTTTTCAGAATTATGTTACAAACGGTCAAGCACTTTGTCATGATCGAGATCTCCATCTTGATACATGTCTGACCTCACATTAAGTCTCAGGACTTTGACTAAGTTCTAATGAAGACTACATTATTCTTAACTTAGTAAATTCTTACCAAACAACTTACTGTTATTTCGAACAAGATGTTTGTACACATAAACATGGATAAATTGCCTCGAGGGCATTCCCATCTCCCAACATCTCCTTCTTGCACTCAAGCCCATTTATCTCGTTATCTCATACCGTATTTACATATAAGTCTCTCTAGACTTCATATGGTAGAGCCTTCGTGAGTAGATCTGCTAAACTGTCAGACTTAAGGGGTTCTACGTTGCTACTAGATCACAGATTTGAATCTCATCCAAATCGTGTTCTTGGTCTCTTAGAACCCATAAAATTTGTCTTGCCTAGATCTCATCCAGCTTATCGGCTTCTACGAGAATAATCCAAAATAGTCACTAGTCTTCTGCATGGTTCACTATCGTTTCTGATAAAGTATCAAACTCTTTGACCACTTTGTCAAAACATACGTTCCAGCTCCTTGATGCCTCGCATGCCTTTTATTCGCTCACACTGACCTTGAAAACTCTATATGTTTCTTTTCCTAAATCATATTTAGAAAACATACTTTACATATGTATTCCAGTTTTTATGGTCATCATGAGTATTGACATCTAGTCTAATCCGGATAGATACGTACTCAGCTGTTGGCGAGAAAATTTCATCACAATCCATTTATAGGTGTTTTGATGAAACTATTCTCAACCAGCATAACTTGTACTTCACTATTTTCCATCTGCACTAATCTTCTATCTTAAAGATTCACTTGCAGCCAAAAGGAATACTTTCCTTGGGCACGTCTTCTAAGGTCCATAACTTATTTACGTGCAAGGAACTTTTTCGGATTGCGTCAAGCCATTTCTAAGAGTCAACACCCCGAATGGCATCTTGAAAGTTTCCGAGGCCATCATCAACTATGATGTTTTACTCGACTTCTTTGTCTCACGAGGCTCGAATAACCCTGTGACTTTCTAACGATTAATTTGAGGAATATCAAATTTATAAGGTTCTAACAGAACCTTATAAAGAACCTAGGCATTATTATCTGGGCTTATCCCAGAAGGAGGATTGTAACTCAGAGTCACTTGCTATGTATCACACCATGTTTAACAGAGTACGATTCATTCTTTCCAACACACCGATGTGTTAAGAGACTTGACCTGAGAGAAAATCTCATTTTATTTTAATTATGTAAGAATTACATAGCAAGGTATTCTCCTCTTTGATCTGATCGAAGGGATTCAAATACTTCTATCATTGTGTTTTCTATTTTATCAGACTTGTGTCATAATAAAATAAGAACACAATATCTTGGCTAATTTAGACTTGGGTCCGGAAACATCCGTTTGTACAAAACCATGAGTTCTCCAATTTATTCTCCATTGTCTTACAAACGGAGTTTTTGACCATCATACCTTTAAGACAAAACTCACAAGTGTCTTTTGTAACGGCCTGTTTTTATCGTGCACGTTTTTTCGTATTTAAATGATTTCAAACAACTTCAAAAAATTAGTAAATGAATTTTTTCTATTTTTTTCGTAACTCAAATCTTAAAACGAACTTCATTTTCATGATCCTCGTGATGATACGATCGCGTGGTATTGTTTTCGTGATTTTTGGACACTTTTAGTTCCTATGGCAAAATCGTAATTTCGTAATAATATTAATTACCATTAGCCCTAACTAATTATTATTAGCCCTAACCCACATTGAATAGCCGCACAAATTTGGTCAGATCCGAGAAATTCAGATCAAACCCCCTATTATTCCCCCTATTAATGACACATTTAAATAAATATTAAATGCTTACCCATCATTCTAATTATTATCAAATTATCATATCCCTGTAAAACCCAACACCTACCCTGTTCATCTCCTCACACAGCTCCAACTAAATCAGAGCCAAGGCAACCACCGAAGCTCATCCGAGCTTTATCGACCCCGCCGTTCATCTCTCCACTCTCCTCCACCAACTGCCACCCCCTCCTCCCTTTACTGCTGTCCACCGAAGCCCCCTAAGAACCTGCACCGCCCCTGCTCCTCGACCTATGTGAGCCACTCTCGAACAGCAGAACACCCCATCTTCGCACCACCCTCCTACCCGACGACGGCGGACTATCACCGTCGCCCAGAGCGCCCCCGCCAAATCCACCCGCCGCCTTAAGCGCCCCTCGCCAGATCTGCCCGTCACCTTCCCTGCCTCCCTCGCCGTCGTCATCACCTCCCATCTCCGCCTGGACCCAAGACATCGCCCTATGACGTCACTTCGACAGCCAAGAAGCCGCAGCGAAGCTCAGCTGCAGTAGCAGCTTCCGCCGCCGCACATGCTACCATCGCCGCCCCTTGGCTGTCGCTGCCATCGTCGGAGGCCTCGCCATTGACCCCTTTGCAGACCCCGTCAGAGACAACCGACGAAGCCCCTCTCACCGTAGCAAGCCGCCAACACCCCCTGGCCACGCTTCACCTCACGCACCGCCGTGCCCAGACGCCAGCTCTGCCCCGAGCTCCTCATACGAGCATTCTCCGACAGCCCCCGACTTCTGCCACATCTCCATCGAGCCCTTGTCTCCACATCCGTGACGGCCTCGAGATCGCATGCTACTCGCTTGGCATAATGCCTCAATCGCAAATGTCGTCATGACCCTTGTTATCTTGATGAAGACCTTGCTTTCCTTGGATACACAGGTCTATCAAAACAAGAACCATCTCCTCGAGCTCCTCCCTGTGCCGACGTGTTATCCTCTGCTAAAGCCCCCCGCAACTCCGATCGTGAGGTAGACCCCAAGCTCCAGGATTTTTCGAATTTTGATAAAATGACACGTATCCTCATATGCATGTCTGTGAACTCATTGCAAATGATTTATGCAAGTGTTCACTTGCTAAGTATATCTACAATAAATTAACAGGGATATTATCATCACCGAAATTAGCAAATGACCTTATAATTTGCCCATGCAGAATACTTGATAACTTAACTCTATTAGCATTGTAGTTCAAGATAAATTAGAGGCATACTATGTAAGAGTTGG